>CM024091.1:0-1321750 GCA_013433165.1 Hypsizygus marmoreus | reverse complement strand
GTTTCACCCTCCTCAAGCCAGGTGCCAAACCAAAGAGGAACAGTGGTAGCGGAAGCGTCTCTCCAAATCGGGGAAATGGTGAGGCGACGGGATGGAATCCGCTTGAGTTGATCTTTTCGAGCGGGTTGTTGGTTTCGAAATGTGATGTGTGCAATAAGAGATTGGGATGGAAACCAGTTTTGGAGTGCGATGATTGCGGCTTAAGGCAAGTGTTTTCTTATGCTTTCCTGTGCTTTCTATTAACGTAGGACCCATCCAAAACAGATCCCATGTCAAATGCGGCGAGATTGCTCCGCTAGATTGCGGTATTCGTCCTTCTCGGCCTGATTTACATGCTGTCTCGCCGCTGTCTCGAGTCAAGCAGAGCGCTTCTAACGCAAGTACGGCGGCCAAGTCGAAGGCTGGCAGTCCTGCCAGAACCTGATACCTGAGAGTGGATGGATATACATACGACCGATAACGACCGTTACGACCCCCACAGCATACCCTCTTCATCCTCTTCACGTTGCTCTTTTTAGCATTTTCGACAGTTCCCATAGCAAGTCCGTATAGTTATTCTCCATTCGCATGGACATTTACGTATTACCTCAATTGTCGAATTTTCGGACGTTCCTCGTATTCAGATCATCGGTGTATCGTATCGTACAGGTATAAATACAATGAAATTAATCTCGGAAGTCTTCTGGATGCAGTTGGATCCAGTTCACGAATCCCGTACACCTGCACCATGGATCAGAACTTCACAGCAAGACGGAATTGATGGTGTACGAACCATCCGATCTTGTATGTCCACCCTCGCCGAAGGTCTGGGCGTGGAGTCCCCGCTGGCACACCAACTGGACTGTGAGACCAATAAGGGGAATAGTTGGGATCTGACGAAGTCAGAAGGTACATAATGGTTGGGAGGGCGTTCTGGTGAGGAGCGAAGCCTCCGGACTGCCATTGGTGGTGATGGGCGGTATGAGGACTGTTGAACGCAGGCCGGGTGTGTCCGAATGGCTGGTGTCCAAACTGTTGATGATGTTGGAGATGTGCATGCCCGGGAGTAGAGAAATCACGGATGTAGAAGTCCTGATTAGTCCCTGCACGGGTGACTAGCATAGAAAGATTAAGGACAAAGCGGGATCTCGCGGTAGAAGTTATTTACTCACTCATCATGATCTCTTCTGGCTTGATTCCATACTTCATAGCCAAATTTTTTCCGTCTAGCAATAAGAAGCGCCATGCTCCACCAATATGTGAAATAAAGGATGACTGAATGATGAGACAATCAATTTGGGCATTTGGGGGTACAGCCATTGGCCAACTTCATACATCGTCAATATTGTATACGTGAACCTACATGGAGGCAGGGCTCACCATTTTGCGTCACCAGGCAAGCTGAATGGATCGATTGGCTGGCGACGTAGAGGAATATCCTTCCAACGCCACTGTTCTCCATACACACTGCTCTCGACTTCGAATTTGGCGAAGTTGTCTTCCAAAACATTTCCGAGAATCACAAAGTCTGTAAAGTCCTTCCCTTCCGGTATGTATCCGAAATCCCCGACGAAGAACTTATGGGCAGGGATCCCACCATTCTCATGCCAGACATGATTATGGGTACCTGCTTCGATACCTGTAAGGCGAAGTTGACGGAGACTAGGCTTGGAAGGCTTCGCGAATTCGTCATAGTCTTCTTCATCATTGGCTGAACTGCGAAGAAGTGCTTTCACATGGGATGGTAGCACAATCGGGGCGTTGTCCGCTGGAAGGAGGCTACAGGCAAGTGTGACGACATGGCTGACTTGACGAGTAATGTCACCCTCATCTATTTCATCAACGCGCCTATACTGGATAGTGCCGCACTTCGGGAGCATCTGGCAAGATAATTTCAATGCCCGTCTTAGGAGCGCCGTGTTGAAAAAAGGGACAACTCACCCCCATCACTGCCATTTTTAGACTCTCAGTCAGTCCATAGCTCCTCATAGTAAGCCATCCATCGCGAGGGGGAGGTAAGCCCATGATTACAGTTCCTGAGCCATCTACCCTGTATGACGCATCCTATGGCCCGATGGTCAACGTATATGTGGAGAAAACCTGGATGACATATACGAACGCCGATAAAGTCCTGTGCTCCATGGTCGTCAAGGCCCCACTGTCGCTGGATATAAAGCGTAGCATCCTTGGATACTCATGAGCTGTAAGTGATGGGGAGGGAAGACTAGTGGCTTGACCTGGACGTCTTCATACTGATAACGTTCAGTAGATCAGTGGTAGCAAGGATTGGCATAATAATGTTGCTTACGAAACGAAGGATGAGGTCAACACAACCTGCGAGACCTTCTGTCTGCAGAACGCTCAAAAGCATAGACTGAGGTGATCGCGTTTGCACTTCGGGTTTTTAAGATACAGCGGTCATGTGGGAATCAAAAGCGAACCATACCATTAGAAAGGAGAATGAATGGGGTGGGTGCGCCTTCTGCTGAGAAGCCGATCATCTGAGGGAGGCTCGGATGACTGTCAAATAACTCAATATATCTGTGAACATGTAGGGATTCTCTTGACTTACTAAATGTCCTGCAAGAGCTTCACGTCTCGCATCCAAAACTACAGAAAGTGTGCATGAAACAAAGTGAAATTGTGCTCATCTTGAATTCCACAACGAAGCTTACCTTCATAGCCTGGTTGCTGGGACCCTCATACCGTTTGATAAGGGAAGGCTGACCCTCAACCTCGGCAGCGCTGGCACCGGTCCACCAGCCACCTTTAAGATTAGACCTTCCCTTTAACCGGACTTCAGATTGATGGTATCTGCGGAACTGGAGGCAACCAGGTCAGGTTGGGAAGAATTCCGATGATTGCTAGACAATATTTACACCACGGTCCTCCAGGACATCGTGTGAGATGATATGATCCTCAACGTCCTCCTCTCTGGAGGTGATTTCCATTCTAGTTTTGGGTATTGGTGGTATATCAGTGTGGTCCATTTCGATCGGCGATTGTTGCATCAGTGACGACAGGGTAGATTCAATAGTAGCATCCACCTCGGTTGTTGCTACATACGGTGGAGGAGCAAGAGAAGGTTTGGCTTTTGGGGATGGACGCAATGCCTTGGAAGTCGTTGACACGGCATAGTGGATATCAATGAGTGTCGCAATCTAGGTAACGAACATAGGGAATATTAACAGACGGCCGTCGAGATGAGAAAGCATGTTCTCACCTGGAACGATTGCGTGGCATCGTCCAGCTGAGTACTGTATTCACTGATTGCGTTCTCGATCGAGGTCTTTTTCATAAACCGACGCGCCCATGTAATGTCAGTTTGGATTTTCATGAATTCGTGGATTGAGGTCAGGGTGCTGAAGCCTGAGTGTCAGTAGTGCGATTTCGTAGTTGATCGAAAGACAGAAGGCTTACTGACTCCTGGAACCGTTCTAAGTTTTTAATGAGGGTGGGCGGGGCGGTGTCCCATCGTCCCACCATCTGGTCGTTAATGTCGAGGAGGATCCGCGCACATCGTCGCGCTAGCCTGAAAGGATCGTAAGTAGAAGCCAATCCATGAGAACAATAGTATTCACCGAAAGCAAGCCTCCTTATTATTCTACACAACGCGTCATGCCGCGAACCTTAGGCACAGAAACCGAAGACCAACTTACCTGCACACCCTGCAACGTTTGTAGAATGAGCAGCACGATGGAGACCGCGGCAGTTGCCGGAGGAAAGAACGACATGCTCGAGAGCTCCCGCGTTAAAGATGTCGCAGAGACTGCGATGTGGAGGACATCCTGACTATTGACTCTGGGGACCTTGACGAATCGGAGCGGCATGGTTGACCGTTCCCACTACACTCCTCACAAGGCTGTAACCTCCAGGCCTCACGAGAAGAAGAAGGCACAATCGCGTGAGGACTTGAAAGCTGGCGCCCTGTGTCTGGTCGAGGGGTTGACGTCCGGAGAAATCAACTGCAACTTTGATATCTCCATCATGGATGGGCGGAGTCATTGACAGACGCCAAATTCGTGCCACTGCCATGGTCATCAATGGGCAGAATATCGAACAGAAGCTAAAACTGACCGTACACAGTCAACATCTAGAATAGGTTAGATATTTTGGTAAATTATGAATAGACATGTACTGTATGGACGATTAGCATGCTACTAATGCTGCCGTAAACCCCGAATCTCGTCCCCAAGTTCCAAAGCTCTCTTTCCTTCCAACCAAAGCATCGCCTCTGCAAGAGAGAACACAGATGAGAATCCACTCAAGGATGGAGGCTAACTCGCACCTTTATAGGTCTTGGGCACGACTTTTCTTGGAATGCCTTCCCCGTGTTCTCTGTACCAGGTGAACCTAAAATCGTTCGTCGTCCGCTCCGAGCCAGTTTTCACGTCCACAACGTCTGCTCTGACGCCGACATGCTAAATGGAGTGAGCCTATGATCATCAATGATGATGGAGTCCCCGAACTTACAACGAACATAGGGAACTCGGATTCGGAGGGTGTCCTTGTGTGGAGGATTTGAGACGTGAGACGTAGGATGGAGCCGATTGGGACAGGTCGGGCAAACGATATCCCATCGAGTGAAAGAAAGCGTATGGGGCCTCGGGTGAACATGTTTGCGTTTGTGAACCCAAGCTGAAGGAACGATATCGGCCAGTGTCTATACGGGAATGGGAAAGCTGACTCACTTCGTATGCAAGTCTCATGAGATATCCACCGAAGATTTTCTGATGCACACTGCTCATAGTGAGTGCTGGATACGAAGAGCAGGGGCAGGGTGAACCTACTTGCGTTCTTGAGGGAACATGAGCATGCATTTTTCAACCTTCGTGTCACCCATCCAAACCTGCTCGCCCGCCAGGAGGTCGCCTTTGTTGACCTTCCCCTCATGTTGGCCGTATCGGAGGTAGAACGAATGTAGAGCCTCTGCTTCTGTGGAGCTCGGGGGCACACGAGATAAAGACCGAAGGGCCGAAGACTGTCGCCGTTGCTTCATGTCTGGCGAGGGAGGCTTCAAGGAGACGAGAGGGGAGAATAAGTGGAGGACGTACGTTCGCCCATAGCATAAAGGCTACGTTCCTCCGGAGTGGAAATGGTGAGTGGATTTACTGGACGAGCTTTGTGGGTGTTGGCATCCCGGCAAACCATAGAGAATCGACCTAGTAAAACGTCACTGTCAGACCTTTTGAGACGGGTATACGATCATGGGTGCGCACCAAGAAGCACAGTCTCGTCAGGCTGGCCCATGCCTACAGTCTCCATTTTGACGGCGACCTCCATCGAACTTCTCCCAGTGTATATCACCTGCCCACACAGCCTGAGATCCCGCGAAGGATTCAGAGGTGACATCATGTCGAGCCTGGCACAGACATGAGGTTTGTAAATGAAGCGTGAAACGGGGCTCCCTTACCTGTCCACAGAAGCAGTAACAATGTAGAAACCGCGCTCTTGAATGCGACCTAGCGTATCGATGCCCGGACCCAGCATGTGCTTGTACGAAATAGATCCAGCCAATGAATCAAGGTGCTCCATCAGTCTAGGCAAACATGTGAGAAGCCGGGGATTCTGATTATAGAGTGCAGACCAAACTCACTTCCCCATGCGAATTCCACCAGACGCGTTAATGTATTCCTCCATTAGCTGCGTCGATGATCCAAACGGAAGAGTGAGCTCGGAATACGAGTCGTGCATGTTCCGAGGAACGGAGGAGTCATGAGATACTGGCGGGGGTTCAGACTCCAAGGGAGTCTGAACAGAAGGCCTTCGCGCAGCATTGAGAAGGGCTTCAGACCAAAGAATGGGTGTCCGGATGGGCATGATGCTATTCTTTGTGAGCTCGCGATTTCGAGAGGAAAATCTGATGGACTGACGTGTGGAACGCCGGATCTGCTCGTTCCCCTGGCACAGGTTAAGCAGACAGATTGTGCTGGGGTACGAGACAAGGACTTACTAACTGCTTTGAGAAGGCGATCCATGGACATCACATCCTGATTCTCCTCAATGACAGTCCTTGACAACACTTGGTTGACATCCTTGCAGCTTGAATTAGTGCGAAATAGGCGGTGATGGGCTTGCAGTTGACGAGGAAAATGAATTCGCCTGGAGCAACGCAACATTTGAGAAACAGGAACTATTTTGCAAATTGATGATCGTCGTGTGCATCGCCACTCGATCGCTGGCTATTTGGACATCCTTTCACTCGGTGCTAGTGTCGTCGGGCTCGTCGGACTCTTTCGGACTCTTCTTGACTCTTCTTCTGATGCATCTGTTGTTAACACGCGTTGTCACAGACGTCGAAATGAAATGAACGTGTGTTTATGGATGACAGATGGGCCAGAGTCTTGCGTTCAGGCTCAGGCTCGCCGCTCACTTTCGTTCTTCTTCCACCTTCGTCTTTGTGCTCGGGAGCACCTCAGACTCATTTCTGTTTCTTGCTGCATCAGTGCTGGACATTCTCGCTCAATTCGAACTGGTTATCGACCTTCCTTCGTTTATTTCTCCTTGTTGACGAACAATTCGATTACCTGACACCATGTCCTCCAGTCTTGCCAGAGCCGTGAAGGCAAAGGCCAAGTCGGTGGTAAGATTCTCCCTCCACCACATGAGTTAATACTGATCCTTGAATAATAAATAGTATGCTCGAATTACTTTGAATCGAGTCACGACAGCCTTCTTTGTGTTCAGCTTCGTGCACTGCTTTGCTCAGGGCATTATTCAGTCCTTTCTCTTTTCAATCGATGCGGAGTACGGCACTATCCTTTCCTCCATTACCACCATTGCTGGCGTCCCTGCGGCTAATATCACTTATCTCGAGGGTGGATCTGGACATCTCCACCTTCGAATCTGCAACGATATTCCACATGGCCAACGAAATTTTCCGTGCTCTGATATATTTCGGTCTGAGATAGACAGAAACAACTTCTTGGTGCGTACGCCGCTCGGGGAAATGCGAGGATGCTTTAACTGAATTGTGTTCGCCTTGTATCAGAACTCGGACACTCGACAGGCGATTGTGAGGACCATCTTTCAATCCCTTGTGATATCATTTTCACCTTCCATCTTTAGGCTCTTAATCATTTCAAGAATGGTCTTGCGATATCTCCCATCCGCGACTCCTCAACCTCAAACAAGTCAACGGGCGTAACCCTCCGTTCAGGATCAAGGACCGTCGAGCTCTCCCAGCAATGCGTGCAGACGCTGGTGTATCCTCAGCAGATGTACGTCGATGTATTCATGTTATCGACGCTGCGGCCTCATCACACCTACCCTAACGTAGCATGCGCAACTCAAAACGCGAGGACCTCACCTTTGTTTTGCTCCAGTTCTGGCTGCTTGCAATCTCGGTCATCGCCATCATGCATGACTCGGTACCTCACATGTATGAGCCTAACTTTGCCACGCAAATGGTTTCTGAGCTCTTTTCATTTCTTATAGCCTCGCGGTCCTCATCACCCGTGGCTTATTGACTGTATGGTCCGGCTATGCAATTTGGCGGACAAAGTTCATCGAAGGGAACTTGCAAGAGCTGATGTTCAAGTCGGGCACCCCGTGTTCCATTAACATTTTCCCGTCATACTTTACGACACGAATCTCATATGAGGTGAGTCCGTTGTTGTATCTTCAATGAACTACTCAGAGATCTGACCTGTTCTCGAGATCCCGGATCTCATTCTGAACTGTACGGCACTGCTCATTGCGGGGTACCTGTCTTGGACCTTACTACAGGTCTGTTTCTCTCGTCCGTCATTATGATACCCTTATTGACTTATGCCCAGGACTACAATGCCCAGTCTTTCAAGTGTGTTGGAGCTCCGAAACACATCAATCGGATCAACAAGGTGAGTATTTCCTTGTTTCCCAGCATTTACTCTTCTTACATGTAAACAATAAGTTCTTCATGGCAGTCTTGGCCTGTCTACAGCTTGAGGCCTTTGTGCTAACTGCAGCAATGGGACTATGGATTGATGTTCTCATGAATACAGCAATTGCAAGGATTTCTGCTCATACTACCATCTATCAAGGCCTTTTCATTCTCACAATTATTGTATGTTCCTTTTTTTATCAACATTATCAATGAATTAATCAGTGAAAAATAGGTTCTAATTCCTTGGATCACAATGGTAGGTTTATGTGATGACTTTTGGATCTAATTTGACAGTTCTTATATTGCAGGGCTGGTATGCTATTCATCGTGAACTGAAAGTTTGGATGGGGATCTTTCTTGGAATTGCCTTTGTGATACTATCAGCCTGGTCAATTATGTTTTACTCAATTGTTTATCGATGGTATGATTGTTCTTTCATGGTGAGATAAAACTTCTAATGATTATTTTCAGGACTTTCATGCAATGGCCCTACCTTGGATGCTTCACTGTTGCATCACTTGTTTTGATTGTTGCAAGTATGATTCTTGGTATTGTTTGCCGCATGAATTTTGACAAGGGACTTGCACAATATTGTATGTCTCTTTATCAGCTTCTAGTTCTATTGTGCTAATAAAAGTATAGTGCATGCTGAATCAGTCCTTGCATCTTCAAACTTTGCACCTGAAGTATTTCCACATGATGAAGAGAAAGGTGGTATGGACTTCGATATAAAGGCTTCACAAGAAATTTCACTTCAGTATAAATAGATTGAATAGGTACCTTCTGGACAATGTTGTGGGTTTGAGCAAGGCATTCTTGTCATATTATGTTATGTTATTCTGGAGCGGTCCCTATCTAGAAACAACCAGAATTTGTACTATGGACACTAGTAAAGTGTATGCTATGTATGCTACTGACCTATCCTGATATGTGCAGCTCCCAGTTAGAGGAAACCGCTGCTCATGTCTCAGCTGAGTAACATGAAATGGAAAACTGTAATGTAAACAAAAAATAAAGTAAGAACACACCAATAGCTACTAAAGTGCATTTAAAAGCAGGACAGGTGGCCGATAAAGTGCAATGTCATCAAAGAGGTGAAAGAGCTCATGAACATATTTAGCAAGCTGCCACAATACAGCTGGGTCAGCAACGAGGCACAAAAGTAGACCATAATTTGAGCCACCCATTGCAGCAGCATAACTCTGAATGTGTCATGAATTCCTCAAATTCTTCTTTCCTCGAACCTATCAATACTTCGAATACTAACACGCCTTCGAACCCTCCACATTCTCAATCTTATCTTATCTCATCATGTGCTCAGAACCCAGACCAATTCACACAGACCAACCCTTTGAAACTCCACAATTCCACATTGAATCCATTCACTATCTCATCATCACTCTCTAAGGTAAATGACATCTATGGGTGTCCAACATCATGTGTGAGCATGACAGTTGACCAAATCAGGCATATTCGTAGGGAAAGCATCATCCTCTTGCTTTCTGGACTGTTTCTAGTCAAACCCTTCCTACAATTTGAAGATAGAGTACTAAATGAATTTTTGAGATACTTAATTTTACACAAAACCACGTGATGAAAGAGGAGATAGATTTTTTCACATCAGACGCATCGAGACGTGTCTTTAATTGCTCATAACTTTCGACATGCTGAAAAGAGCAAAATATATCCTCGGCCGCATCACAAATGTTACCAAAGGAGCCCGAGACTTCATTGAGAGACACTCACTACATAAAAAGAGAAGGACTACACAGGATGAAGAGAAGGCAAATGATGTGAGTGCCGAGATATGATGCATTTGTTCATGCCAAGGTAACCTCTTGCCTTGAAGGTCCAGGCCATCTGTGATGAGGGAATTGTTCATCTGCCGGTCGATCATGATCAGGATGTTTTCTTGGCATCACCTTCCCATACCAGATAATTGTTTTTCCCCTCCGTGAACCTTGAAGTACCCATCTCGGCCTCAGAAACTTTCATGAGCCAATATGCTTTTCCACTACCTCATATTCCAGAGTCAGTGTCTCAAATTGAGGACCATGAATCTGTACTTGCCTTTCATAATACATCGGATGGCCTACACAACCTCGACATGAGCACCATCACAGAATCTCCACTCAATGGGAAATGTCCCAATCAAGCTGAGCTCATAGACCTCACAGACAAAATTTGCGAGGAAAGCTCCGTGAGGCTCCCACAGTGGAAAAGGCTATGGAAGCCTTGAAGGATTTGAAAAACAAGTTGTGGAGGCTATCAAAGGGAAAGAGAGGGGGGTTATAAACCTCCTAACCTAGATACCTTTGTCAGACTATGCCTTGAAGGAATGAGTGCCATGCTAAACCTATACACCAATCATCAGTCAACCATATATGGGCAGTGGATCAACTCATTATTGACGGCTGCAGTCAGATTGGGGAGAGGGAATTATTGTGGGTGAATGCTCCAGAAACTTGCCCATGCATACATCCATAATCGCGAGGTTCTTCCGGTCAATCCTTATGGGGACTGGAATAAGTCTATGCTTGTTGATGAGGATCTGGCAGCCAACATTAACCTGTACCTGCAGGAGCTTGGTACTCACATCATGGCAATGAAAGTTGTCCAATTCCTTGCATGGCCAGAGGTTAAAGAAAAGCACGGTATCACAAAACCAATTTTGGAGAGAATGGCACAGTGCTACCTGCAAGCACTCAGATTTTGTTTCATGCCAGCTAAAAAGGGTCAGTATGCTGATGGACATGAACACGAAGATGTTGTCACATACCATGATAAAAAATTCATTCTGAAACTGGAAGAACTTCAGGCACGAATGTGAAACTTTGTGAATGGGAACCCGGAGTATGGTCCTTACTTAACAGCTGTTCTCATCATGCTCTGGCTTTATGACAAAACCATCTTCTATGTCCACGACCACCGCCGAAAGACATGGTATCACAAGGATGAGCCGGCACGACCATATGCAAAAGAGGAAGGTGCATCGTTACACCACCATTTGTATTACACGTGTCCTGAGATTTGCAAAATTCATGAAATCCACATTTCGTCTTGATGTGGGATTCTCATGGCCCCCACGTCAAACTGATGTATGGAAAATCCACCTGTTCCTCACATTTCAAACTCCTTGCGCACACATGACACCAAATGCTAAAATTTATGTTTGAGTAGTTATTTTTAGAGCTCACCTTTCCATGTCCTCTGAGGTTATTCACAGAGATGCAACACTATAATTTAACAGAGAACACACTTGACAATGCGTGCAAACCCAAATGCAAGTGCAAAGGCCAGACGCAGTGTCGAAAGGTCCGTGCGCTGCTTGCAACTTCAGATTTTTCTTCAAGTCAGTTCTTACTCTGCTGGGGTGCAAACAAGGGACAAACAAAAATTGAACTTGAACCAACTATCAAGCTCCCACTTCGTTCCCCCTCTTCATCTCACCCAAGTCAATGTCGCTCTGAGGCTTGTACTCAACTCGTCCTTGTCATATGTATCTCTTTCAATTGTATCCCAGTCTTGTAGGCACTGTCTGCCTTAAAACGAAGTCATGTTTCATTCTGTTAGTCCTGTATGCTTTGCTGGCTCTTGGATTGAGACCACCACAAAATGATTCATGCTGCTGTTCTTTCACCAACTAACATTTACACATACAGGTGACTTCTCAGGTCGGCGCAATGCAGAGGACAATTGGCAGTGTGGGACTAGCTGACACTGAAGAGGAATCAGTCAGGAAAACTGCTGTGAGGACTAGATTCCCCTGAACAGGTATGTGGTCTCCCGTATATTTGGATCAAGCACGCACTTACCACATTTTTAGTCCCACCATTTCTGCAAGACCTTCGACAGCCTGAGCACCTATACGACTGACACCAATGCAAATAAAAACTGCCGCCTTGCATGACAAGCTTGTATGTGCATAGAGTGAGGCTGTCTGAGTTCTGCCCCCATCCACGCTATGTGCAGCCCTATCTGCACCCCGTGCAGCACCAATAACTGCTGCCACATATCGTATTGTCACTGCTCTTGATGCACCATGTCTCGTGCCGTGCTTTCATGCCACGTTTACTATGGTATTGAGATACGAGGATTTCTGCAGGTTATATATTAGATACTCTTAGTTGCAGTACTTCTCCCTAGTATGTTTTTATGTAGTCCGGAATAAATTTATGTTTTTCTGCCTTTTTCAAATGTTTGCTGAGAATGCCAGAAATGTGAACCCCAGTAAAGTGTGCTGTGGACCAGAGACTTTTCGATATATGGTGGCACACGTAGGCCCAGGTAGATTCAACGTGATGAAAATATGTGGATCTACATCGATCTGGCGACACTGTGCTATTAGAGTGAATTGGATGTAGCGCCATCGTTCACACCATGTGGCACCCAGATGGAACAATCTGATACAAATGTGGTCGATTCCATGTTCCTCTCACGTGGAAAAATAATCATGGTGTAATGATCGCCGACTTTGTTTCTGCCAATTTGGGATAGTTGCAATCGAAGGATGGAATGCATAACCCACACCGTGTAATGAAGCCAGGCAAGAATCGAGATGGGTACTTTACAAACAAGGACATCTTTGAGCAGACTAATAAAGCAATGGATATCTGCAAAGATGATTATCCAGAGTACGAGCATGTCTTTGTCTATGACAATGCTCTGTCTTATCTCAAATGGGCCAAGAGGTCACTTTCTGCATGGAAGATGCCAAGGAACCTGAAAACCTGGCTCATCCAGGTTACAAAGCATGATGCCCAGGAAAATCTGGTATATAACTATAATGGAATCAGGCCTTATTTAGGTAGTTTCCAGCACAGCCACTTTCTTTAGCTTTTTACCTTATACCGCTGTCCCTATGCCTGTGTAGTCACCTTTTCTTGCTATAGAACTGGGTCATATGCACTTGGGGCATCTTAAGGTCATTTAGCTCAAGTACTCTTTACAATGACACTGATGGCACCTATCAAAAGGTCGACATTCCCATGTGCGATGCAACATTTAATGGACAGCCACAGCCATTATATTTTGGTTCAACACATCCATGTGCAGGAGAATTCAAAGGAATGGCACAGATTTTGAAAGAACGGGTTTTCAAAATGAAAGGTTTGCTGGCTCAGTGCAAGGACTTCAAATGTGCTCCACCAGCCCTTGATTGTTGCTGCCGTCAATTATTATTTAATTAGCCAGATTTTCAAGATGGAGAAATTCTCCTCGAAGTGACCTGCCGCGCTCGAGGTTTCGACATATTTTCCTTTCACAGTTCCATTGCGAACTCAATTTCATTGAACAATGCTGAGGATATGCCAAACAAATCTACTGACTTATTCCAGAGTCTTTTCATGAGGACATTCTTGTTACCAATGCATTGGCGGCATTAAATGCCATTCCTCTTGAATCAATGCACTGGTGAGTTTTTATTTCGCCTTTGACTCATGCGGCACTAACAAATTCACAGGTCTGCAACCCGTTCACACTGTTTTATGCATGCATACTCTCTTGGGCTCAATGGGAGGCAGGCTGCATGGGCTTACAAGAAGTATCGTGGTCACCGAGTTCTTCCAGAGACTATTCTGGCTGATCTCGAGAAGGCTAGCATGCATTGAGTGTGAGCTGTCTGATTTCCATTGTATTTTTCTATCTTCTCCTTCAAATCTTACTCATTTTTTAATCTGCTTAGTTTCCAACATCTAATAGTACATCTCTATAAATTATAGGGAGCGATTAGGCTACAACCTACTAGCTGCACTTCTATAATGCTATCTTATGTTTTGTTCCCATTTTGGATGATCATTAGTGTTTAGAGGTCTGGTTGGGTCCAGTTTTTGAGCTCCGATCAAGGCAACCAGCAACCACAACTGGTTGCAGAAATTTCCGAAACCCGAAAAACTGGACCGAGACCGTGGGCAACTGGCAACCGTGGTCTTTTTGCAGTTGCTGGACCAGTTGGGACCGGTTTTGACCATAACTGGTTGCCAATCAATCCTGGACTGGTCACAACTGCTAAAACCAATATATTTTACTATATAAACTTATTAATACCTGTTAAACCAAGGTAAATGGCCAGCAAATGCTCCCAGAGCACTATTTTGGCTGTTAAAAAGGCGTGGGAAAGTATCTGGCAATGACTGAAGTTGAACACGCGTCCGAATTGCTTTTGTTATTATCTGCAATTGAAAGCATGACTAGTTGCTTTGTGTTTCAGAAATGATAACAGCTCTGTGGTTGAGTGGTAAAGTCTGCCAGTCAGAATTGCTTATGTCTCGTGAGGTTGAGAGTTCAATTCCTTCAAGTGACACTTTAAATATTGAAGTAACTTGTCTGGACTATTGAAATTCTGCCTTGTGAAGTCTATCATCCTCACTAACTATAAGTGCAGTTGTAACGGGTGGTGACTGGTCTTTTCACGGTTGCTTCAGAATTTCAAAGTGAGGCAACCGGCAACCGTGACCATTTGAAAATGGGGCAACTGCAACTGTGGGTCTGGTTGCCTGCAGTTGGGTCTGGTTGGGTTTAGTGTTTGAAGGTCCAGTTGCGGGGACCAAAAATCCGACCGCAACCCAACCGGACCCAACTGCAGACAACCGGACCTTCGGTTGCGGTTGCTTCATTTTCAAATGGTCACAGTTGCTGGTTGCCTCAGTTTAAAAGTCTGAAGCGACCGTGAAAAGACCGGTCACAACTGCACTTGTAGTCAGTAAGTATTGTACATTTCACGAGGTAGAATTTCAGTAGTATGGACAAGTTAAACTTCAAAATTTAAAGTGTTACTTGAAGGAATTGAACTCTCAACCTCACAAAAGACAATCAAATTACATTGTTGCACTTTGCCACTTGACCACGGAGTCATTATTAGCTGACCAACTTAAGGTAACTAGTCATACTGTCAATAGTAGATAAAAACAAAATAATTTTGGACGCGTGTTCAATTTCGATCATTGCTGGACACTTTCCCATGCCTCTTCAATGGCCAAAACAGTGCTCTGAGAGCATTTGCTGCACATTTACCTTGGTTTAACAGGTATTAATTAGTTTATATAGTAGAATATATTGCTTTTAGTCAGTTGTGACCAGTCCAGGACTGGTTGGCAACCAGTTATGGTCAAAACTGGTCCCAATTGGTCTGGCAACTGCAAAAAGACCACGGTTGCCAGTTGCCCATGGTCTCGGTGATAAGATGCACTCGCGTCTGCACGTGAATTTGCGCATTTTCACTAGAAATTATCGTTTCATTGGACACAAACCAACGGGAATTACTGCAGTCATTAGCGAGACTCCAGCTAGTTGACTTGTTGCCTCGCGGGACAGACACATCCAGTGCAGCAGGAGGCAAGGCTGATAACGAATCTTATTGTCTTTTCATACTCGGTCACGAAGCATCAGATCGATGGGGACCTGTCCAGTCCCTTCGATCTAAGCATCCCATGGGAATATACATCGAACCAAGGAGTTGGCGCATGGACCGGATTGTATTGAACTAGACCCCGCTGTAACCACGGATGACTCTGAGGGCTCGGGCAGCAACCTTTACGCTCCCGACAGATCTCGAGACGGAGACCCCGAATTCCTCGATCATATCTCAGGAACGAATCTGATCTGCGCACACGTGACTTACGCGACGCGACTAATTAGCCACCGATCACGGTTACTCTCTGGGCCACTGAATGGAAAAGACACTGGAAAACTTTAGTACGATCGGTTGCGCTCCGACAGACGTTGGAAGGGGAAGCTTAGGCTAATCCTCCTTCCTCTCCGGAGCTCTTCCACGAATAGAAATGATGCGATTTGAATGAACTGCCAGTAAAACGCTACGGCGGCGCATTCAACATAACAACGAATGCATGAGGAATCGCGGACGTGTTTCCGATGGACACACGATGGTGCGCCGATGAATAGGCAGCTGTTTAGGGTACAGGGTACCCAGCTTCTCGAGTAGGCGTAGACCGATTGCCGCACATGTATATAGTAGATAGTTCGTGTTTGTAGAAATTCAGACTAGAGTTCCCATCTCATTTGTGCAGACGAACATGCAATAAGAAAGACTCAAAACCTCTCTCGACCATGATCCCCATGTGGATAGCACCTAAGAGATAATGAAGACCCATAAGCCAGTGTGCTTGAGCTAGCGTGCTCGACCCTCGTCCCAGTGTGTTCGAGTTTAGAAAGTCAGTGTACTTCGAACCCATGTGTTCACCCTTCGTCCCAGTGTGTTCGAAGTTCAGACCGAGTCAGTGTACTCAAAACCGACCGTTGAATCGACGTAAGGCTCGCAGAGAGTTTTATTAGACCAACAACCCCACCCCCATAGTGCCTGCACTATAAAACCATTCAGACCCTAGTAGTGTTGTCCCCCGAGACGCTATACTATCGCCTAGACCTTCTCGTTGAGTACTACCTCTTCGAAGTATCTTCCCTACAACCCAGTCAAATACGAAACCTGACTTGGTGTGAGGCTTCTCAGTCCTCTACCCCAAAGAACCCGTTCGTTCGTCGTTGTTGTGTTGAGTGTGATTTGAGTGGATAGGATTGAGTGTGGTGGTTAGAGCCATCTTCATTCGTTGCATCTCTTCACGACTACCCCAAACTCAGCATCTCATCTGGAGCCCACCGCGAGGGGTTGCCATTTCAGATCTTATTTGACCGTACCTCCGAAACGAGATACCCGAACCGAGTTTATACTCAACCAGATGACCTTAGTGATTAAAACCCGAACAAACTGTCTAAGGCATCTTCTAGTCAGAAGAAATCTAAACCAGTAGTTCAGACCGGAGTTACCGCATCCACCGCTACCACAGCAAATGCGAAAGCTTCGCCGTCTCGACCCAAAAAGCGAGAGACTAATAATTCGAAATGAGTGGAAGCAGCAGCGACAGCTACTGCTTTATTTGTTGCGACCCGAGACAAAGCGAAAGCCTTATCCCGAGAAGGAGCATCCGTGAGACGAAAGGAACAGGAACTTAAGAAAGCGGCCGCGAAAGAAAAAGCGCGACCTCCTGAACCAGAACCTGAACCTGAACCCGAACCAGAGCCCGAAAACTCTGATCCACCCGCAACATCCAGACCAACTATGCCACCTCTAAACCAGATGGCCGCAGTCCCCCAGAACAAGAAATTTCCTGCCCGAGGAAGCAAGGGAGCACCCTCATTTAAAGCCTCTGAACCCACCGGTTTATTGAGATTCTTTGAGGACGTCGAAGAGTTATTTACCGAGTGCAGCGTTACCGATGAAGACAAGAAAATCACGAACGTGCTCCGATTAATAGACGACAAGACCTACGAATTCTGGAAGATCCTAGCCGCGAAATTAACCATTAAAACTTGGGAGAATTTCAAGGCCGCGGTTCTCAAAGATTACCCTGAAGCCGAAGTGTTCCAAAAAGGGTCCATTAAACGACTCGACCGCATTTGCGCTGAGAACCAAAGACTAGGCATAGAAAATGTTGCCGAAATCTCAGCTTTACGATGTGCCTTCGCAGCCGAGGCAGAGAAACTGCTTAAGAAGGTCAATGACAAAGACCCTAGGGTATCCAACTGAGAACTTGTTCAGAAGTTCCTAGGTTGTTTAACCCCGGCCTTCCGTCTCGAAGTCGAACGAAGATTAGACTTAATCAGAATATCCGAGGTAATGGCTGGAAAAGCAGAAAATGACGGTAGCGAAGACCCATATACCTTAGATCAGGTTATGGATGCTGCTAAGTTTATGGCCATAACCAGGACCTCTGGAACAGGTGTCTCGTATGCCGGACAGACCAGTAATTTAGACCCTGACCGAGTAATCAAGATGGAAGAAGAAATAGTCCTCTTCAAAGATTATATGGCGTCTGAATTAAAACAGAAGAACGCGGCGCGAGCCTATAGACCACTGATCGATCAACGACCTACCGAGGCTTATGGCCAAGGAGGCACAGCAAGCGAGTTCTGGAAGAAAACGGACTGCTTGTATTGCGGAGAAATAGGGCACGGAATTAAAGTCTGCCCAAAGGTATCCCAAGACCAGACTGACGGTTTGGTAACCTTGGTCAACGGACAAGTCCACCTATTCGACAAGACCCCGATTCCATCCTTCCCTCGAAATAAGAGCATGAGGGAACGCATGTTAGATTTTATGGGCAAGACTAAGGGACAGCAGTTATATGTCACCGGTTTAACTGACGATATAACCTGTATGTCAGCCGTAATGTCGGCCTACCAGTTAGAAGAAACACGCGACGATCGAGACAAAGAAATCGAACGTTTAAAGACTGTAATTGTTCAGCAGACTGTAGCGATGAATAATCTACAGTATCGACCAACGGTACAACAACAGCCCATTCCTCAGTTGGTGCAAAGAGGACAACCTATACCACAAGGCCCTCCTGTCCCCGAAGACCGATTCGACCGCATAGAAAAACTAGTGGAATCTCTCATGGTATCCCAAAAGGGTCTCCTAGAGGTTGTCCATCAGGGTTTCTGAAAGGTTCGAGGAAGACGAAGGATGGTAACGAAAATGCTAGGGCTGAGAAGCAACCATCTACTGAGTCGGAGAACTGAAGAAAGACAAGCCCAAGAAAATCAGAAAATGACGATACCAATTCAGAACCGGAGAAGGCTGGTCCTCCTCCACGTCCTCCGCAAAGCCCGTTTCACGGAAGACTTCCTCTGCTACCCATGGTAGAAATCGAGAGAATGAGAGACCCAAAGTGGGGACCTCCACCGAGGCCTCCTAAAAACCCACTTCGTTACAGTAGACCGTCCACACCTGTAGAAGAAAAGCAGGATGATCAGAAGGACGATCATAAAGACTTACCATATAAGGAAGTTCCTGCTGTGATGTATGTGCCGATCACCAAGAATAGGCGACCTGATCGCGTAGAGCCTGTCCCTGACATCTCGGGGCCTGCCTACCGAACCAAAGCACCGATAGAGGATAAAGATCGCATCCAAAGGATTGTTAATAAATTCCTGGACGCGGACATAACCCTGTCAGCTGAAGAACTTTTGACGTCGTCTAAAGAACTACAGGAAGCACTTAAAAGGCTGATCACGAAGAAGAGAGTTCCGCCGGACAAACCGAAAGTGCCACCAGATAAACCGGAACGAGTAGCCTTAGTCGAAGAAATGACTGAGGAAGAAATGATATATTTGGAAAACCTTTGGAGAGACTACCCAACGGGGATGCCGATCGACGTCAATAACCTACCACTGGCAACGTTTATGATCACGTCGGCTGCAGGAGGTGAAATTTCTCCAGGTTCGGTTGTACTAGACGATCCCGTTGTGCAGTACTTCGACTCTTTGGCACCTGGTGAGAAACTGAGGGAGATTTACATCACCCGGGAATCCCAAGGCCTTAGAGCGGTTTACCCGTTGATAAACAAAACTGGCGAAATAGAAACGATCCTTGACGGGGGATCACAAATTGTATCTATGGGCAAAGCGACGGCGTTATCCTTGCAGCTGCAATGGGACCCGGACATACATATCCACATGCAAAGCGCAAACAAGCAAGTTGAGAAATCTCTCGGCTTGTCAAGAAACGTTCCCTTTGTATTCGGTGATATCGCCTTGTACCTACAAGTGCATATTATAAATGACCCAGCTTATAAGGTACTCCTCGGGAGACCTTTTGACGCCTTAACCAAAAGTTGCATCCAGAATACACGAGATGGAGGGCAAATGATTATGATTAAAGACCCCAATACTGGACACCGATCCACGATTCCTACCTACGAGTGAGGAAGACCCCCTGAAATCTTGAAACGAGAAAAGACTACGGAGGTTTTTCAGCACTCGAGGATTTGATTGAAGATCAAGGAGAAATCACTGTTACGTTTGGTTATGACTCGGCTGGAGAACTTGTGATAAATGGATACTCGATCACGGAAGACGAAGGAACCTTTATGAAGACCGAAATAAGGGACCTATACTTAACCAACTACCTGAAGAACGAAGATGTTGAGTTAAAAGATGCAGACACCTTGTCGGCATATTTACAAACCTCTGTCAGTCCAATGACCGGACTGATGTCGCAGGAAGTAATAACTGAAAGAGAACGCGAAGAATGAAAAGAAGATCCTGTCGAAGATATTTGACAGGTATTCGTGGGGAAGAAGTATAAACCCGTGGATAAGAAAGTCAAACCAGTATTGGCAGATTTACCGCAGAAATTCAGGATAGAACGAAATATAACTGGAGACCCCTTGGCGAACTTACCCAAGTTGAGTCCCCGACCGCCTGAATTTACGCCGACAGGAAGATACAATCAGGAACGGAAAGATGCTATGCACAAATTACACGACACAGGTTTCTTGTGGCCTGAAGAGTTGAAATTAGTACACCAAGCTATATCACTAGAGAACGAGGCATTTGCGTGGGACGACTCTGAACGAGGAAGATTCCGAGAGGATTTCTTTCCAGCCGTAGAGATTCCCATCATTCTGCATACGCCATGGGTACTATGAAATATCCCCATTCCCCCTGGAATATATGTCGAAGTTTGCAAAATCATCAAGACGAAAATTGCTGCTGGCGTATATGAGCCTTCGAACTCCTCATACCGCTCACAGTGGTTTACCGTGCTGAAGAAAGATGGCAAAAGCTTGAGGCTTGTACACAGTCTCGAGCCTCTGAATAAGGTTACTATTGCGCACTCTGGTATACCACCAGCGACAGACGAACTTGCCAATAGGTTTGCAGGACGTTCGTGTGGCGGCATGTTCGATCTCTATGTTGGTTATGATGAGAGACTACTAGACAAGAAATCCCACGACCTAACAACCTTCCAAACTCCCTTCGGAGCTCTACGACTTGTGACCTTACCAATGGGCTGGACGAATTCAGTCCCTATATTCCACGACGATGTCACTTATATTCTGAAAGACGAAATACCAGAATGGACCAGTCCTTTTATAGACGATGTGCCTGTAGGAGGACCCTTAACCCGATACGAACTACCCAGCGGTGGTTATGAAACAATACCAGAAAACTTGGGCATCCACCGTTTTGTTTAGGAACACATGACCATCGTAATGAGAATCCTTGAGCACATAAGGAATGCTAGAGGAACCTTCTCAGGGTACAAATCAACTTTGTGCGCCGAAGAAATTGTTGTCGTAGGACACAGATGCACATACGAAGGCCGAAAGCCTGAAACTGATCGCATTGGAGTCATCACCCGTTGGGGCCCCTGCAAGACCTTCATGGATGTAAAATCCTTCCTAGGGACTTGTGGGGTACTCCGCATGTTTATCAAGGACTTTGCTAAGATCGCGGAACCTATAAATAGATTGACTCGCGCAAACGTCCCCTTTACCTGGGGACCCGACCAAGAAAAATCGATGCAGCTATTGAAAGACTCCGTTACGAATTGCCCTGCTCTACTACCAATTAGGTACGACTGGTCTACTTTGGTAGTACTAGCCGTCGATACGTCGTATCGAGCAGTGGGATTCTATATTTATCAGGAGGATCCCGATGATGCAACATGGAAATGTTACGCGAGATTCAGATCAATCACTCTGAACGACAGAGAAAGCCATTTCTCGCAATCTAAACGAGAGCTCTTCGGTTTATACCGTGCTCTAGACAACACGAAATATTGGTTGTTGGGATGCCGAAAACTAATAGTAGAAACTGATGCATCCTACCTGAAAGGGATGTTGAATAATCCAGGCTACGTGCCAAACGCGACCGTAAACCGTTGGATCGATCACATCCTAATGTATCATTTTGTACTACGACATGTACCTGGAAAGACTTTCAGACCGGATGGACTGTCAAGACGAGAATGGCAGCCGGACGATGAAGAATATCCGGCAGACACCGAAGGAGATATCCTGATCGGACCTCCGGGATTTGAGTTCCCTGAAAAAGACACGAAATACAAGAACACCACTGCTTTCGACCCTTTAGAATTTGAAGACTTCAAAGGAGAAATCGATACCAGAGGGGGCTACATTCAGACCTGGCCGCATTCGATCGCGGACTTTGAACAGGACTTGATGGATGCCAGGGTTCTAGTAAGGGAAGAGAAAGACGGCCTCAGACAAAAGATGGCCGACAACAAAGTTAAACATGGAGATTTGCCAGGACATATCGCTCAGTTCCTAGGAGAGCCTTTAATCCCAGATTTAGAATTAAAATGGGATCCTGAGAAACAAGAACCATATCAGGAAGGACACCGTACCAACGCAGGAAAAGGGAAGGATGCCCGACTAGCATTTGTGAAAACCTGGTTAGCAGATCCTCTCGTGCGTCTGGAGGCAATGACAGACAAAGAATATTTGCACGCCTCATGATTCGCGCGGCAATTCTTCTTAGATCAAAATGGACAATTGTACCGCCGCAGTTTAAACTCCGCGCATCGTCTCGTAGTAGACAAGGAACATCGCATGTACATGATGCGTGCTGCCCATGACAGTCTTGGACATCGTGGCTTTTACGCCACGAAGTCTTTAATTGGACAACGATTTTGGTGGCCGGAATATGAGAGCGACGTCAGTTGGTATGTGAAGACTTGTCACATCTGTCAGACCAGACAGAAGACGATCTTAGCAATTCCACCGACGGTTACACACACGCCCTCTATATTTCAAGTCCTCCATGCCGATACAATGAACATGACCCCCGCATCCAATAAATGCAAATATATTGTTCACAGACGATGCTCCCTATCCTCTTGGATGGAAGGCCGACCGCTTGTCAGAGAAACTGGACGAACTATAGGAACATGGTTGTTCGAAGACATTATTTGCCGATGGGGCTCCTTGGCCCTAATCGTAACAGACAATGGGCCACCATTCCTCGCCGCCTTAAAGTGGTTGAAGCAGAAATATGGTGTACGAGGTATTATGATCTCCCCATACAACTCGAAAGTGAATGGAAAAATTGAACGACCACATTGGGACGTCCGTCAAGCCTTGTACAAAGCCACTGGTGGAGACGTTTCCAAGTGGTATTGGTTTTTCTTCCACGTTATGTGGGCCGACCGTGTAACTATCAGGAAAGGATTGGGCTGTTCCCCGTACTTCTTGACCATGGGAGCGCATCCCATCCTGCCGCTCGATATAACTGAAGCAACTTGGCTTGTGGAATTGCCAGACAGTCCTTTGACCACCTCGCAATTAATTGCATTCCGCGCCCAGGCTTTAGCGAAACACCAACAACATGTAAACGAAATGCGTGATCGCGTCGACCGAGAAAAGATTGAGTGCGCAATCCAATATGAGAAAGACCATAAATATTCGATTAAAGACTACGTCTTCAAATCCAAGGATTTAGTACTCGTCTGTAACACAGTGGTCAAGTCCTCCTTGGATAAAAAGATGAAACTGCGATACATGAGACCAATGGTGGTCATCGCTCATGACCAGGGTGGTGCCTACATTTTATCCGAATTGGACGGTTCAGTCTGGCAAAATAAAGTCGGCGCGTTCCGTGTAATACCGTACTTTGCACGGAAAACCATTACGCTGCCCAACAGCATTTTTCGGTTTATTGACATCTCAGAAAAGTCCCTTGACGAATTAAAGGGAACGGTTTTACGAAACACCGCCGAAAACGACATAGACTTTACATTTGATGGAGTAAAGCTACGAGACTGGAATAGTGACGATGACGATGATGATTCCTCCACGGATGACTCAGAATCAGAATCCAGTCCTCCCGCCACCCCTCCCCATCAAACGTGTAGTAAAACTTTACGCAACCCTGCTAAAACGAAATAAGCACCACGAACTACATCACAGTGTGGGGGAGACCGACGAATCCTCTTCCCCTTCTTTCTCCTGGTTTATTCCCAACTCGCGTTGTTCAGCGGTCACTTCCTCGCTAACCGTGGAAGATGCGGATGCCTCGGATAGAGCACTGAGCAGTTCACCCATTAGGTGGATGTATTCATGAGCATCAGAATAATGCACAGAGAGGATTCTTAATTGTTCCTCCACGCCCCAGAGAAGCGCGTCGAGAATGTCTCGCAAAACGTTCTCCACGTCCATCCTGCACCAATGCGCATACCACGCTGACATTTTGACCTCATCCATCTACGATGATATCAGACCCCCAAATAAACGAATACGACAGACGACGACCTGACTTGTGCCATGCACCACAAAACCCGGAAACTTGCTACATCCAAATCAGCTGGCGCGCCTCTCACCAGAGCGCGTACCATGCATGTCATCGCTTGCGCCCTGATTAAAGCGGCCCCAAAAACAGGGATATCTGTGCTCAACATTTTGTGTCATCTAAGCTTCTGCTTGGTGATGCCTTATGTATTGCAGTGTTCCAGGATGTTTTTCAGAACGGAAGTGCTACACAAACTGCCAAGACCATTGGTACCTGATCGATCAAGCTATTTTTGGAACTACCGACGACTGCCTCTACGAAGCGGCTAGCGCTTCTACTTTGCAGGTGGCTCTAGTTCATTTGGAACAATGGCCCTGCATGGCGCATCCTATACCCTTCTGGATGCATAATCTCCTCCTCATGCCACGTATAATAAATTTGCGCTATATTATGGAACGCCGCCCGACGAAGCAGCGCGGCGTCCTGAATATCTTTAGCCGCCTTTGAAGAGCACATCCCACGCTTGCCGGAATAGCGTGTGGGCCTGCAACGCAACTGCAGGCATCGATCATGACCTGCGCAGGAATAGTGTCTGGCTGTAAATGAAAATCAGCCATAGATTAAGTAACGAAATAGTAAACCACAAACGAACAATGGTTAAGAACGGAGCTATCGCCAAGTCTTCTAATAGAATGGCGTACATCACAGCAGTCCAGTACGCCGAACTCCCCGATGGCCGAAAATCATCGCTGGGCAGGTTGCTGGTCGAGCGCGTGAACAACGTCTCGTGTACTTGCAAACCATACGACGGAGGTTCCGTACCGACTTCTGGAGCAGACACCGGACTGACAGGACGAGCTGCACGCATGTAGCGACGACGTTGGTGGTAGGACATGTTTCCTGCCCCCTTCCACTCCCAACCTGTTTCTTTTATGCTCTAAACCTGCGCGCGGCATCGCCGATCCAGCTTTGAAAATTTCTGAAGAATTGTTTTTCTGAAAAGAAAAAGATGGGAAGCCGATGGCTTGACAACTGAAGCATGACAGACCAAAGCAATTGAAATTTTGGATCTATCTATCTAGACGAAAATGGTAGACGGTTGCTGTAGTTCAAGATCTCAAGAACACGAGATTTCTACTCTACAGGCCCGGAACGCGATGGTACATAACTTTAAACGGCCTTCCCCTTCCCCTTCTCCTCAGGAAGAGTCTCGATCATAGGAGTTTCGTCCACGACAGACAAAGGCTCGAGGACAGAGTTGAGCTTGTCCATATACTTTAGAAGCGCGGCGATGTGTGCGGCAACGTGCTCACGGCCCACTTCGAAGTCGCGACGGACTTGATCATGAGCTACAGCAGAAGATGCCCTGGGAACGGAAACGATCTCACGGCCCCATCGGATAACATCTTCGATAGCGGCCGTATCTAAATTGATAAAATGAAAATATCAGTGATGAAATCAGCAGAAGAAACATAAGATTTTAAAAGACCAACCAAGACTAGCTTCAATGATGGGCTCGAGATGACGTCTCTTGCTACTAGAACCTTCCGCGTAATCTGCAATGGGAACAGACTTCCTGGAGCTATGGGTACGAGGCTATAATCAAAAAGGGTCAGAACGCCAAAGATAAAACGAAAAAGAAAAGGGATTACCCTTTTCGCCTTTGGCGATGACTCTTCCTCGGAAAGCTTCATGCCATTCAGTAAAACAGATATTTGAGCTAGACAAACACGATTACCATGTCAGTCTCGTCCTCAGGGGAACCCATTTCGGTGTCTTCTTGAGCAAGGCGAGACCCTGGCTCACACAATTGAGTAGCGGAAAAGCTGACGTCCTTCACGGACTCACGCTTAAACTAGCAAAAGGAAGAAACGATGAATAACAACGACAAAGACAAAATTGTCAGATGAACATACCTGAAGGTTATGAGCGCAGTTGTCCCGCTCACGAACAATAAGGGTACACATATCCGACAGGCGCTTCAGCAGTTGCGAAGTGCCTCCACCGAGTTTGATGACCTTATGAAGCTGGAAGACGAGCTCCTCCTTCGCGCGGTCGCCGAATATGCTCGCCAAGATATCACGCTCATCTTGCTCAGTAATCTAAAAACGAAGAATCAGCATGAAACAAGAAAGAACAGCTAGCAGACGAACCAATAGTCTAGCAAGAGGATCCATGTATTTGACTTGATGACCGACAGGAATTTCGCCTGTATCAGCGAACTGGTCACGAATACGAAGGAAGATATCATGGGAGGACATAGGACTGAGAGGAGAAAAAGAGGATAATGGGTTGAAACTTTACCACCCATCAGTCCAGCTTTTATGCCCTCGAAGAGGCAGTCTGAAAAGACCTGGAACCTGCCGTGGTTTTTCCACGAATTTGACAATTGACTGGACGACGAGCAACCAGAAGTCGCCGCGGTGTTTGAAATATCATTGAGCGCGCCATGGCATTTACCCCGATCACCATCACCGGTTTCCGATCTACCGAAGGGTGGGAAGCACGCGTAATAGCGCCTAATCTTATCTCATTCCTAACTCGGGGGAGTCAGATCTTCAGTGTGGGGGAGATATAGATGTGCCATCAATAATTTATTTTGATTGCACGGCACCGCGAAAGCATAACGAACAGGAACAAAGAAAGCAGGAACCAGGGACCGAGAATAACCTTCGAGGTCCAAGATTCAAACTTTGTTGGAATCTCAAAACGAAACGAGATTCCAGAAGATTGTATGATACATTTTGATGAAATCTACGCTACTTGTATAAGTACATTTTGTGCTGGTACTACTAGGTAAGGATTACAGATACAAGTACAACAAGAAATGTAGAGCTAGCGGGAAATACGACAAATACTGAATATAAAAATAAAAAATATATAACAGATGAATTAAATATAGTTAGAAACGACTTAACTCTCAAGAAGAAAAACGAGACATCGACGATGAAGCACCACATCACAGCTCAACCAGACAGCGCAGAGAGGATAGCATCATATAAAGGTCGCCCATACCAAAGACCCTGCAAAAGAAACGTGCTGGTTCGATGAAAGCGATCGCCCAGTTGTCCCAGCTCAGCCAGCCCAGCATAGCGCATAGCGGTAGCAATGTCGAATTCAGCAGCCACACGATTTAAAGACCTCGAGGCACGATGCACTCGGTTAATAGAATTGATAAGAGCTAAAAGACGAAAGATTAGCTTTAACGAAAAAGAAAGGAATGAATGAGCGCGTACCTTGGCTAGCGGCCATAGCGTACCGTTGCGGAGACAAGAAATTCTCCAGAGGACGATCACCCACCAACAGAGAACAGTGGGGCCGATTCCAGGAAAGACAGGGCCCACAAGGAGTTCCCGGACCACGAGTATCGCAATACTCTGACCATCCATGCGCGAAACATGAAACGCAGGCATGACTGGCCTAAAAAGAAAAGGGCCACGCAGTTTAAAACAGAAGAAACAATGTTTTAAGAAACAAAAACGTACCGCAAGCTCGAGTTCACGAAACCGGGCAGCCTCATAAAGCCGGCGACACTCCGCTTCCTCTTGGGGGACCAGTAAATCGTCCAAAACGAACGCTGGGAGTCCAGAGATGCGACCGTCCAAGAACTATGAAAAAACCCATGAGCAACGACCGTAATATACCAAAAACCGAACGTACGGGGAGCATCAGACCAGCAGGGATACGTGAAAGCTAAGACGAAGACATAAGCACGTATCTAGGACAAAAGATACAACGAACATACATAAGGGCAGTAATGTGCTCCCTGAGCCATGCCCACGCCGACCCAAACCCGCCAGTCCTCCAGAAACGAGGGATTCAGAGTCCCAACTCCATACCAAGGCGTGATAAAGCCGGTCATCGCCTTACACATCGCACGAACGTACCGGTTACTGGGACCTCCCAGCCGTGAAAGCATAGTGGTCTAGACAAAAATGACCGCCCACCCGTTTTACCCACTGATATAAACAGGTGAAAGGACAGAAAAGGATCTACCACTCCAGGAGTCCAGCTTTGAGCAGCCAACAACAATAGCGGTAACTGGTGACGATCATGGCACCCAGCAAAGTCACGAACGACTATGAAGCTGTCCTGGATCGGTGCATAGAAATCAGCAGCCACAGAGGAGGGACCGGCAGGAGCATTGGCGAAAGACATTAGCACACGAAGGACAGTAGACGATGAGTAGAATGACCAAACGAAACGAGTCAGAGCACAAAGAATTGAAGAAACTAGGACGAACGGAATTGGCTGATCAGCGACCAAAAAGTTGAACAAGTGCCCATCACGCCTACCCCATTTGGCCGACAGGTAACATAGAGAGTCGAACTGAATATTCGACTTGATGTGGCTGATAATTGCGCTCAACATGGAAGAAGAAATATGTTGCCGTTACGCAGAAGCATTCAATTGAATAAGATTGGCAGAGATTTCCCCAGTGACGTCAGGGTCTTTCCTAAAGTGGAAGATTCTTTGCCTGATCCACCAGAACTGAAGTGACCGGCGTTCTACAAAGAATACGAACCGCGGTACGAGATGCGCCACAAATGACCCACCATCCTGGCTCATACAGTCCGTTCTGACTGGAGTCAGTATTTCAGTGTGGGGGAGATGATAAGATGCACTCGCGTCTGCACGTGAATTTGCGCATTTTCACTAGAAATTATCGTTTCATTGGACACAAACCAATGGGAATTACTGCAGTCATTAGCGAGACTCCAGCTAGTTGACTTGTTGCCTCGTGGGACAGACACACCCAGTGCAGCAGGAGGCGAGGCTGATAATGAATCTTACCGTCTTTCCATACTTGATCATGAAGCATCAGATCGACGGGGACCTGTCTAGTCCCTTCGATCTAAGCATCCCGTGGGAATATACATCGAACCAAGGAGTTGGCGCATGGACCGGATTGTATTGAACTAGACCCCACTGTAACCACGGATGACTCTGAGGGCTCGGGCAGCAACCTTTACGCTCCCGACAGATCTCGAGACGGAGACCCCGAATTCCTTGATCATATCTCAGGAACGAATCTGATCTGCGCACACGTGACTTACGCGACGCGACTAATTAGCCACCGATCACGGTTACTCTCTGGGCCACTGAATGGAAAAGACACTGGAAAACTTTAGTACGATCGGTTGCGCTCCAACAGACGTTGGAAGGGGAAGCTTAGGCTAATCCTCCTTCCTCTCCGGAGCTCTTCCACGAATAGAAACGATGCGATTTGAATGAACTGCCAGTAAAATGCTACGGCAGTGCATTCAACATAACGATGAATGCATGAGGAATCGCGGACGCGTTTCTGACGGACACACGATGGTGCGCCGATGAATAGGCAGCTGTTTAGGGTACAGGGTACCCGGTTTCTCTAGTAGGCATAGACCGATTGCCACACATGTATATAGTAGATAGTTCGCGTTTGTAGAAATTCAGACTAGAGTTCCCATCTCATTTGTGCAGACGAATGTGCAATAAGAAAGACTCAAAACCTCTCTCGACCGTGATCCCCGTGTGGATAGTACCTAAGAGATAATGAAGACCCATAAGCCAGTGTGCTTGAGCTAGCGTGCTCGACCCTCGTCCCAGTGTGTTCGAGTTTAGAAAGTCAGTGTACTTCGAACCCATGTGTTCACCCTTCGTCCCAGTGTGTTCGAAGTTCAGACCGAGTCAGTGTACTCAAAACCGACCGTTGAATCGACGTAAGGCTCGCAGAGAGTTTTATTAGACCAACAACCCCACCCCCATAGTGCCTGCACTATAAAACCATTCAGACCCTAGTAGTGTTGTCCCCCGAGACGCTATACTATCGCCTAGACCTTCTCGTCGAGTACTACCTCTTCGAAGTATCTTCCCTACGACCCAGTCAAATACGAAACCTGACTTGGTGTGAGGCTTCTCAGTCCTCTACCCCAAAGAACCCGTTCATTTGTCGTTGTTGTGTTGAGTGTGATTTGAGTGGATAGGATTGAGTGTGGTGGTTAGAGCCATCTTCATTCGTTGCATCTCTTCATGACTACCCCAAACCCAGCATCTCATCGGTCTGGTTTTTTGGGTTTCGGAAATTTCCGCAATCGGTTGCAGTTGCCGGTTGCCTTGATTGGAGCTCAAAAACCAGACTCAACCGGACCTTTAAACACTAGTTGGGTTGCGGTCAGATTTTTGGTCCCCGCAACCAGACCTTCAAATACTATTTCTAAAATATTGATGAATTTTATATCAGCTGCCTTTGCTTCTTAAGCACATTTCAGCACATGAGAAAATCAGGATGATTATGTGAAATCTCAAGCACCCCAGCATATGCAACTGGGTCTGTGTAACTGTAATGCCCTCAGCAACCTCACCTTCAAAGAATTCATTATGTTGATAAAGATCAAATTTTGTCGCCCTGTCATGTAATGAGGAATGAGTCACAGGACAGGGTTAGGTCTTTGGATGCAGTGGCAGTCTCGGCTAACACTGTTTGCTGGGTCCTCGACTGCCACTGCTCATTGTGTCTAGCTTGAAGCTTTCGTATTTCTCACTCCTTTATTTTCACTCGTTCGACACTACATACTCAAATTTCCCAACATGGCCATTACTTTAGTTGAAGACCCCAACCTCGAAGTTATGTCTGATTTTGCAGACGAGACCCATGAATTGGCTCGGCTCACCCTAATAGGTTTTCAAGAAGGCATGACACATGAAACTGCCGCCAAGTCACTTAAGAACACATGGAATTGTCTCCATAGTGCGAGGAAGGCTCTGTGGGAACAGGAGAGATCTGAGAGGGAAAGGGCTGAAGAAGAAGAGCGACATGTCTGGGCAATACACTATGCATCCGCAAATCCAAGTCAAGAGCCCGAGGAACCAGAAACACCAAGAAGACAAAGTTCAAGCTCCAGCCCATCGATCCTGATGGAGTCCATCCCTCCGACTTCGACTTCATACCACTCCGCTTCACACTTCAATGCCTATGTGACTTCAAATGTGTCGAACTCTGGTACTTCACCCTGGATGCATGTAAGGACGCCAGACGAGAAGTCTCATCAGCCGACGACTCTGCATTTATGATCACAAGTGGCTGCAACAATGTAGTGACACTTCAGAGCACCTCATCGTATCACCCTTCACCCAAATGCATCCCCGATGAAGACCTTCCATGGCCAGACATCAGCCTCGCAATGGCCACCATGATGCAGTACATGAACAAGTACCACTGGCCTGCTAGTCACATCAAATCCCTCAACAAATGCTACTACCGACTCCTTCATCACCCTCTTCAATGCATGGCGTTTGGGGGACAAGGCTCTCCGCACTTACTTTTCTCGATCCTGAGCTGACTGGTACCATGAACTGGAAGACCTCGATGGCCCACCTACCTTCAACATCGGTCTCATCAAGGAGGACACCCTTGCGAAGATTTACTCTAAAATCATCAATGGTGCTCAGGTTGCAGGCATAAATGGTAAGCTCCTTTTTCCATCCCCATGAAGAACCTATACTAATCATATCCTTCTCTCTTCCCTCCCACCCCTCTTCATCACTTCCTTCTCACCAACCTCTGACATGTGCACGACTCCACGGTGCGTCCCTAGTGTTTGCAAGTCCGGTCTGGTCCAGTCTTTTGCTTCCAAAAAAGGCAACCATAGACCGGACCGGTCTTTCTAAATTTAGAAAATGGTAGGACCATGGACCGGACCGCGTAGAACTGGTCTATTTCAGTTTTTTTAATAGACCAGACCAGTCTTGACCAGTTCGGACCAGTTTTTGATGAGAAAATATATTTTCGCATGTCACGCAGCCTATATACCATGTGAATCACTTTGAAACAATAAAATACTTCAATATCTAAAGAAATAAGGGCATGAGCAAGCTTAAAAGACAAACTGAACCACATTTTGGAATGATTTGACCATGCACAGACTGTTTGCACATGTTTGGATGTAATATTCATTTCTAAAATAATGTGTCAACACATTTTTACAACCTCAATTTGCTTAATTTTGTATGTAATAGTCTTTGAGACATAAAGTTGAATTTTGGTATATTGCTTATTGCAATTTTTGTGGGCTATTAAGAGGGTTATGATGGCTATATTCAGGTATATTTTAGGCCCAAAAAGACCAGTCTACAACTGGTCTTAACCAGTTTTGGGCAGTCTTTTTTTCAAAAATTTGAAAGACCAGGACCCGCAGTCCGGTCTTTTTCAGTCTAGTCCGGTCCAGTTCTGGTCTTTTTTTCAGTCCTATGGACCGGACCTGTAAATACTATGCATTCCAGTGTCTGCACGTCCTCCACATATTCGACCCACTGCCCGGTCCTTCACTTGCTCCCAGAGATGCAGACATGTCTCACAGAGCTGCGCAAGTCTAGCAGACTCATGACAGCAGCCCCAGCTCTGCTCTACAGTGGGGGACAATCACACCCGATAACACCCAAATGTCAGCGAGAACTCTCCTCCACTCGACCCAGCACTCAGACCACCCTGCATGCATCGAACCGAGATCACAAATGTCCTCGAGGCTCTGTCTCATCCTCGGACAAGATGTTTTTTCAGAATAGTGCAGGCTCCTCATTGATCAACCTCTCTGCCTGCACCCTCTGCCTTAGTCGACATCCCCACAACATCCACACCTGCAGCTCGGCAACTTTCTGGGACAACACCAAGAGCCAATGCAAACGGGGGGAGAAAGGACGCCTCCTCAAACCTGAAAGACGCATCTTGTGCAGCGACTGGCAATGACCCCAAGGATGCCAGCATGGCTCACACCATGACGTGCTCCACAAATGCTCCGGCTGCAGTGCGGTCAATCACGGAGCTCAGAAATATCCTCGAGCTGCACCGGTCTAAAGCCTTGTCGCCATACAAGCCAGATGCCTGGCGCCGTCTCCTGTCACAAACTGGCCTTCTCCACCTCTACCCAAACCTTTCAAATAGCCTACAATTTGGTTTTGATGCTGGAATCCTGCCCATCACTCACACCTTCATGCCGCCAAACAAAACCTCCATCTCTGAACATGCTCATCAATTTAACGATATCATTCATGATGAAATAGAGAAAGGCCGGTATCTCGGTCCTCTCTCTCAAGCTGAGGTCGAGGAACTTGTGGGACCCTTCCAAACCTCCCCTCTCAGTATCATCCCAAAGCCAGGGAAGCCAGGGAAGTTTCGACAAATCCAAAACCATTCTTTTCCTCACCACCCTACTGATTTTGTTATGTCGATCAATTCTGCCATCGACGCATCCAAGTACCCATGCACATGGGGCATCTTCGACATTGTCAGACTCACCATATGGCATCTACCTCCTGGATCCCAGGCAGCAGTCTGAGATGTCAAAGAAGCATATCGCACTGTTCTGATCATGCCGTCTCAATGGCCAGGCCTTGTTGTCAGGATCAATGATAACTCATTTGTTATTGACACGCAAGCATCGTTCGGCCTCACCTCTGCAGGAGGGTGTTATGGGACAGTCAGAGATGCAGGTGCCCAGCTCATCCGACACTCTGGCATCGGTGTGATTGTTTGTGCGAGGCTAGGTTGAGAAACCCATATGAAGGGCTACCGGCAACTGCCAATAAGGTCTGGAGGTAGGAATGAGTGTTTCGGGGTTTGAGGAGGATGAGAAAGTTATTCCGAGATATTGCTTCGGAATGTTTCGGGATGTGCGGGGACACATCGGGATGTTACGGGAAGTGACTGGGATATGTCGGGATGTGATCGGGTCATGTCAGAGATTCATAGGATTTATCTCAGAGTGTATCAGACTCGTTGTGGAGTGAAAGGGATGTATTCGGAAAGTCTGAAGAGAGGTTTTTACCTCCGAAGAGGGAGTGGGAGAAACTGAGTATCTAGTTCTAATAATCCTACATATTTATAGTAGTTCGGAACCATGGGAATCGGGTTATCGGAACATCGGATTGAATCATTTCTGGGATTGGAGTCACCAGAACTCAGGAAACAAGCTATCGGAGTTCCAGAAATGAGTCATCGGGATGATCTGTGACCCATCGGAAGCATGGGAATCGGGTTATCGGGTTATCAGACATGTAGGAACTGTGAAATCAGACCTGGGACTTGAGGAGAATGGAAAACTGAGATAGGAAATGGATGGGAATGTATGGAAACAATGCCAGGTAGTCGGAGGACGTGCAGAGGGACGTGGGAGGTGCGTATCGATACAAGTTTTCACTGTAGTCAGGGAGGGAACCTCACATCGGCCCATTATCCAAGTGGATTGATGATCACATCTTTTTTTGCATTCTTCGCACCCATCTTGATGCTTATAATAACAGGAGGAGTCAATGGGCAGCTAACATTGCAGCTGTTCAGAACTCCAGGGCTCACGGTGGACGCATCTGATATCAAGATCATCCTACTCCAAGTGGTGGATTCGAGGAATTCGACGAGGACATGTCAGCCCCAATCCACGACCTATCCTGTACCTCCCCTAGATCCCTCGAAGATGCACAGTATACCTATGCCCTCCAGGATGTCGATAAAATCTCTGAGGAACTGGGAATATCCTGAGAGCTGTCAAAAGACATCCTGTTCTCTATTGAGGTTCTGTATATAGGATTCCTATGGAATCTGCATGAGAAGTCAGTCAGTATTCCGAAAGCAAAAAAGGAGAAGTACTTGGCTGCTATCTCAGAGTGGGAATGCTCACCAGCTTATACCCTACAAGAGGTTCAGCAGCTTTATGGGAAGCTATTGCATGCATCCCTTGTCATCCCCGCAGGCCACACCTACCTCACCAACCTTGAGGCCTTCATGAGGGTCTTCGGTAACAATCCTTTCATGCCTCATTGATCCCCCCGACATACATCCAGTGACCTATCATGGTGGAAACAAGTCCTCTCCCATCACATCCTCTTTCGATCCATCCCCGGTCCCCTCCCTCTTGTGGACCTCCAGGCATACTCCGATGCCAGCTCAGAAACAGGAATCGGGATTATCGTGGGCAACAGATGGCAAGCATGGCATCTTGTTCTGGGATGGAAAGCTGATAGACATGACATTGGATGGGCAGAAGCGGTCGGATTCTTCCTCCTCGTCTGCACCATTACCAATTCCCGGCTTCGCGGAAATCATCTCAAGGTTTTCGGTGACAATCAGGGTATCATCGAAGGATGGTGGTCAGGACGCAGCTGAAATCCGGCCACCAATTCCACTTTCAAACTCATCCACACAGTTAGCGACAACTTTTGCATTACAATCCACACCAGATACGTGCTGAGCAAGGACAATCCTGCAGATAATCCATCACGTGGCATTTACTACCATAGCTCCCTTCTCCTTCCTGTTGTCGAAATACCCTCTGACCTCCACCACTTCATCGTCAACTTCGACAGCCCTCCCCACCCTCGAAAACTTCATGCCATTCACATGAGATCTGTCACAGCAAGACAACCAAAGCCAGCTCATATACCAAACCTCCAAGAATGTGCACGCATCAACGACCACTTCCAACGATAGGGAGAAATCTTCTTCCAGCATTTCCTCTGATAATGTCACCCAGAAACGCCGAGATGCACCTCTTCCAATGCCGAAGCCTGCAAAACAGAAACCCAAACCATACTCAGCACACTTGGCCATATCTCCATCACCACTCTGCCCTCATGTTCTCGCTCGCCACCGACTCTGGCTTTGGCGCCTCAGCCCTCCTCCCACCAGTTCTTTCTCATCAAACAAACTTCCCATTATCGCCCAGGCTGACATTGATCACTTGTCTGAGGTACTGATATTTGCCTGAGACGAAAGCACTCAGGAGACATACAGCATGGGCCTCCTCGTATACCATGCATACTGTGATGAAAGACAGGTCCTGGAACACCAATGTGCATCCACTCATCCACTTCTCATTGAGACGTTCATGCAGGTATTGCAGGTTCATATTCAGGAGAAACCATACAGAATTATGTTGCAGATGTACGTGCCTGGCATATCCTCCACTCCCAATCCTGGAAGATGGATCCTGCTCAGATCAAGTCCTTAGCTATGGCTGTGGAAAAATTGACTCCACCCTCCTCTATTTGAAAAAAGCAATGCCCATAGATGACAGAATTTCTTTCTGCTCTATGAGCTCACCTGGACCTGACGAATCCTCTCCACGTGGCATTCTATGCTTGCGCCACCACTACATTCTGAATGTGCACAAGGTTAGGGGAGTTCATGATCAAGCGGATTTCTGATTTCAACTCAGCTAAGCATGTCAAACTGTCTGATGTAAAGGAAGTCATTGACAGACATGGCCTGGTTACGACTCTTTTTCTATTCCCAAGACCAAGATGAGAAAGAGAGGCGAGATGCTTGCTTGGGCTCGACAAAATGGTGATGTAGATCTCAAGGCTGCTCTCGAACATCATTTAGCACTCAATGAACCCTTTCCTGATGGACCTCTCTTCGCATATAAGACCACACAATCATCACGCCATACTCCTCTGACTAAGCCGAAGTTTCTCAAAGTCATGACAGAAGCCGCAGAGTTGGACCCACTCGAGGGTCATGGCATTCGCATCAGATCTACACTAGAATATCTGTTGCGGAGCTTAGATTTTGCTGCTGTCATGGTCATTGGAAGATGGGCTAGCGAGAATGCATTTCATCTGTACCTTTGCAAACATGCTCAAATCTTTGCCCCATATTTACAAGCCAATCCCGAACTTCACACGAACATTGTGTAATGCACCATTCCATGTGTCCGCTGACCAAGACGTTAATCATTGACAGGTGAGTAGCTATGACACTCCTAATTCTGGGGAATCACGATTCGCATCATGTGTCGTGTCCTCCTACCATTTGGGAATTGCAGCTCATCTAGCTTTTCCCAGGATTCAGGTTTCCTCCTGCGGGGCTGGAAAGCCCTTTGGGCTTTCGCCCAATTTTACTACACACATGTTACTCTCTATTTACCTAGATTCATACTTATATCTTATGTCGTGGACTAGAACCTAATCCAAAGACTTCGAGAAGGGCTGGCAAACCCAAATTCATCAGACAGTCATTGTAAGGAAAACTCCCTATTTTTTATTTTTTATTTTTTATTTTTTATTTTTTGATTACTAAGCAGCTGAAACCAAAGGTGGATTCAGAACACTCAAGATGTGCATGTAAACAGAAATTTGTAGTATATTTGGAAATAAGAATAAGAAAAGAATACAAGATATGATGTGACGAGGTATAGTATGAGCATCTGGTGGTAATGTGATTGTGAATGTAAATGTGATCGTAAAGGTAAGTAAGTGAGTAAGAGCAATCTTATACTCTCCCATATTTTGAAAAATTGTCAGTTACCTCAGTTTGCAAGCCATTTCTCTAAAGCCATGATGTCCTTCATCTCAGTAGCGGATCTTCACAAATCAGCCTCAGGGCCATATTCAAACTATCGGACAAGGTATTGCAAGGTGTGACTGCATTTCTGTTCGTCCATGTTAGAATCAACAAAATATTCTTCTTTGCTGTCTGAGATAATAATGGGACCAAGTTGTTCATATTGATGGTATAAAAAGAGGATATCGTCATTCGAATGAAAGGGTTGGAGTTGTGATGCATAGAAAGTGAGGAATATGAATAATGATTCAGAGAGGTTGGTATATAGAAAGAGGTGGCAGAGTGAGCTTTTATGATGGTGTAAGGGCCATCAAGGCATAAATTTTGCAGCTCGGCCATCCTTCTTTTGCATGTATTCTCATTGTCGATAAATAGTAGTAAGAAAAACTTTGTCCCAAAATCTTGGCTGTAAGAAGATTGTCTTTCACTTTCATTGAGCTGATTTCCATTTCTTATACCATCTGTAGGATGTCTACGTCAATGGAAATGGAAGGAGGTTGACAGTTGACTAGGGATAGTATTAGCCAAGATGAGAAATTGGATTTCAGCTAGAAGGGAGTAAAATCGATGGAGACATTAACAGTGTTCATGATGGCAAATCAGATTCAGAGTAGAGATTTGATCCATCTCTTCTGGTTACACTCAACATGGTAGCAGATATACTGGATTATGGTCTTGTTCAAGCATTCTGAGAGACCATCTATCTGGGGATAGAATACAGTGAAAAGTTTGTGTTTGATTCTGGTGAGTTTCATGAATGCTTTCCAGAAATGGAATACAAAGAGTTTGTCATAATAAAAGATGATTTTATCCGGACATCCATTCTCGCAATACCAGGTATTGATAGTGTTTTAAGGTCTGGTTGGGTCCAGTTTTTGAGCTCCGATTGAGGCAACCGGCAACCGCAACCGGTTGCAGAATTTTCCGAAACCTAAAAAACTGGATCAAGACCGTGGGCAACCGGCAACCACGGTCTTTTTGCAGTTGCCGGACCAGTTGGGACCGGTTTTGACCAAGACTGGTTGCCAACCAGTCCTGGACTGGTCGCAACTGATGAAAACCAATACATTTTACTATATAAACTAATTAATACCTCTTAAACCAAGGTAAATGGTCAGCAAATGCTCCCAGAGCACTGTTTTGGCCATTGAAGAGGCATGGGAAAGTGTCTGGCAATGACCGAAATTGAACACGTGTCCAAAATTGTTTTGTTTTTATCTACTATTGAGAGTATGACTAGTTACTTTAAGTTGGTCAGCTAATAATGACTCCGTGGTCAAGTGGCAAAGTGCAACAATGTAATTTGATCATCATTTGTAAGGTTGAGAGTTCAATTCCTTCAAGTAACACTTTAAATTTTGAAGTCTAACTTGTCTGGACTACTGAAATTCTACCTCGTAAAATATACAATCCTTACTAACCACGAGTGCAGTTGTAACCGGTTGTGACCGGTCTTTTCACGGTTGCTTCAGACTTTCAAACTGAGGCAACCGGCAACCGTGACCATTTGAAAATGAGGCAACCGCAACCGAAGGTCCGGTTGCCTGCAGTTGGGTCCGGTTGGGTTGCGGTCGGATTTTTGGTCCTAGCAACCGGACCTTCAAACACTAGGTATTGAAAAAGAGAAGAGTGAAGTCTTCAGCAGTGCAGTTACAGTGGGTAGGTGCAATTTGGACATTGGCTTCTGAATGATCAGTCATCATACATAAGGCATCAAAACTGCTGTTCTTGGGAAGTAAGTCGACAAAGTTGATTGTGAGGAATAAAAAGCACATATTTGGGACAGAAAGGAGATGGAGAGGACTGGTGGGTTTTGCAGTCTTCAATTTGTTATGTTGGCAGTCTGTGCATTGAGAGATGTAAGCTGTGATAAGATCACAGTGCATGTTTGGCCAATAGTATGAAGCACAGAGGGTGGCATATGACTTGTTGCCTCTAAAATGTTCAAGGTTGTCATGAGCAAGGCAGGAGTCAGCATATTTTAGGATGGCAAGATGATCTCTAATAAAAAGGAGGTTGTCGATAAGTTTGATGCCAGAGAAGGGAAGGATGAGAATGTGTTTGATGTTATTAGTGTTTTAAGGTCAGGTTGAGTCTGGTTTTGAGCTCCAATTGAGGCAACCAGCAACCACAACAAGTCGCAGAAACTTCCAAAATCTGAAAAACTGGACCGAGACTGTGGAGAACCTTTTAACTGGTTTAGACTGGTTTAGACCAATTTGGTAGTTCCAACTGGTTTTTTTTGGTCTGTGACCAGTTACAACTTTGTAGAGGAGTACTTATGCTATCATCTGAGCCCTGGATCGTGAGAAACGGACAAGATTGACTGAGTTATGGTTAAAATATGGTTGAAATACTAATTTGATTGTATCTCAATCAAATCTTAGCTGTTTTGGGTGACCCAAGTGTCATTTCGAAGCCCTTTTGATGGCACATCTGAGGTATGTATTGATTTTGCTGAAGATTGGTCTATGACCAGTTACAACCAGTTTTTGTCTGGTCTTAGTAATTTCAAATTTTTAAAAGACTGAGACTGAAAGTCTGGTCCCAATCGGTCCCAGTTCAGTCTGGTTTTGGTCTTTTTTCAGTCTATATAACTGGACTTTTGAACACTATTGCTAATCAGTTATGAAGTAGTCACAACTGACTAAAAGCAATATATTTTACTATACAAACTAATTAATACCTGTTAAACTAAGGTAAATGTGCAGCAAATGCTCTCAGAGCACCATTTTGGCCATTGAAGAGGCATGGAAAAGTGTCTGGCAATGACCAAAGTTGAATACGCATTCAAATTTGCTTTCTTATTGTCTACGATTGAGAGCATGACTAGTTGCATTGAGTTACTGAAATAATAACAGCTCCATAGTTAAGTGGTAATATCTGCCAGTGAGAATTGATTATGTCTCATGAGGTTGAGAGGTCAATTCTTCCAAGTGATACTTTGAATTTTGAAGTCAACTTGTCCAAGCTATTGAAATTCTGCTTCATGAAATCTATAATTCTTACTAACTACAGGTGCAGTTGTAACTGATTGTAACTAGTCTTTTCACAGTTGCTTCAGACTTTCAAACTAAGGCAACCAGCAACCATGACCATTTGAAAATAAGGCAACTGCAACTGAAGGTCCAGTTGCCTGCAGTTAGGTCTGGTTGGATTGCGATCAGATTTTTAATTCCCACAACCAAATCTTCAAATACTAGATATCATGGAGTAAAGATTTTGTCTAAGAGTTCTCTGTATATGTGAGTTTGATGTCATTGAGAAGTGACTAGTCTGAAGTAATGGACCAGATAGGTGTGATGACCTGTAGTTCTGTATATGATGAAGAGAGTTAAGAGAGGGCATCGGCTACTGAATTATTTTCTCCCTTAATATAGTGAATATTGTAGTCATACTGAGAGAGGTATATGCAAAGGCACATGGTATAATTGATCTCCAATATGATCTTGATATGCCTACTAGGCACATTGAGAACAAATTATGAATATATTCAAAATTTAATAGTAATATAGCTACTAAACATATGTTGAACACATATTGAGCACATTGATAATAAATTCAGAGTATACAATGCAGCTCTAAAGCCAAGGCTATGTATATATTGAACTTATTTAAAATATGCCCACAATGTGCACAGTCAGTATATTATAGTTACATCAAAAACATATAATTTATTTGACTACAATAGATTTAGCAAGTACATGTAGAATACATGGTTATACAAATGGTCATATGCCTTTGCATGTGCCTATCATGTAGCTAATAATATCATAGAGGTCAAATAATGCATATAATTTCCAATTTGCCTACCGAGCACATTTAATCACATAAAGAATTATTGAGCCACTCATATTTTGTCTTTGTCTCACATGTGGCCAATATGTATTTGTCATCCATATGATGTTCCCATTCACAATGTGTTTACAATGTGCCCAGCATGTGTCCATGAGTGGCATGCTGATTACATACTGTATTTCTTTTTTTTAATATGCCCAGCATGTAATTTGGCAGATAAATACTACATTTTATCAGCATGTGTTCAGCATGTTATACCTGGGTATATGGCCCAGACCCTCCTGTGTCAGAAATGCCAATATTTCTCTGTACGCTTTGGACTGACTATGCATTCTCATCACAAACATGACTTTTTCAAGTCAGAATGCTCAAGTGATCTCTAACACCATACTCTGACATAGTTTGAACGGCTGCAGTATCACTGATAGGCAAAGTCATGCAAGAATTCTGAATCCACCTTCTGACTATTGCTGTCAGTGCATGGTAGTGGCTTTTTTTCTGTCCTCTCTCATCAATCACTACTAAGAGCATGAGGAAGGCAGGAAGATGCAGGCATTTATGACCTATGTCCTCAACTACATATTTGCATCCTATGGTTTCTAAGCCAGTTTGATTCCTTGCAACCTGGTGTGACTTGTGATTTCTCATTTCTGGTCTGACTAAGGACAATTTGCTAAAAATGCATGCCTTCTGTAATTATTGAGTAGTAAATACACTTTTTACTTCTGTTCTAGTTCATTGAGAACAGAGCTTGCAACTTTACATTGCAATCATGCCACCACTTTTTTTATCTGGCTTTAGGATATTCTAGCCCACTTCGAGATGGGTATTGAGGTGCTGCTCGATATCTAGTGGTATTAAACCTGATGCCATCAGACTACTTTGCCTTTGTCTAACATTCTCCCATCACTAGCCTATGCACTATTAACCATGTCCATTGAAACTCTGTAAGTATTTCTAGCTTTTGATTGGCTATACTATGTGAAACTAATGTTCCTTGCTATATCCAGGCCTCTCACTATCAAAGACCTGATCTTTTCTGGACTAGATCTGAGAAATCTTGTACATTATTCCAAAGTATCCATGACTACTTGCTCAGCCACTTTCTCCTACATCTTGCATGCATTCAACATCAACAAACATCTATCTCAGTACTTTTCACCTTCAAAGATAGACAATTTCTGTGTCTTACAGTGTTATACAGGCATGCTCATCTTCAGAGCTTCTGCACTGGAATTCTTTCTGCATCATCCTTCTGATTCCTTGACTCTGGACCTCTATATTGACTATATATTTGTGCTGAAGGTTGGCCAGTGGTTGCTCTGTATCAGCTACAATTTTATAAAATAAGCTGTGCAGCTCCAAGAATCCAAACAGGCTTACAGTGGTGCTCGAAAGTATTGCATGACTTACCATAAATAGATTGCCTGTTTTTTTAAAATCTTCCGAGTCACTTTCATGAGCTACAGTAAGAGACAACTTTATTTAATCGTATATGTACTGTAAATTAAAAAAACAACAATCTTGAATATTGCAGTTGCTGTCGAGCAGTGAGTGAAATGAGTTGGGGTGTTTATTTTAGTAACATAAATAAGTATATACAATATGTCACGAGGAGGATGGGGGATTCGACGATGAGGAAATGACTGGGAAAAAAAGATAAGGTTTACTTAGTACTTTCAAGGGCCATTACCCGATGTGGCATGCTGTCAATGAGGGCTCACGCATACTCCATACCCAACTTTGCCCACTTGTCCTGCAGCGCATCCCATAGCTCATCGAGAGTGGTCGAAAGATGTTGGCGGGAGTGAACTCAGATATCGAGCATATGCCAGGCATTCTTGAGGGCATTCATATCAGGGCTATTAGCCAGCCATAGTAGGACTTCGATGCCGTGATCAGCAAACCATGCCTTCGCGAGCCTCAACATGTGCTTCAGATCATTGTCCTGTTGAAATATGATGTTGGAGGGAGTGAGGCCTTGGTCTGCAAGTGTGCCGAGGAGAGACTGTGATAGAATGCTGGTGTACTGGACGGCATTCATGATGCCATCGACGCGATGAAGGCAGCTGAAACCAGAATACGACAACCTCCCCAGACCATGAGGCTTCCTCCCCCGTGCTTCATCTGCCTGTCAACATCCTGCATGTCCAGTGCATGCCCATCCTCTCTCTGACAATATTCCATCCTATTTGACCCAACAAGATTGAACTTCGCCTCATCTGACAGCATCACCTTTCTCCAGGCATGCACATCCCAGTTCTTGTGGGCCTCTCCTCATTTCTGTCATGCAATGATGTGTTTCCGAGTGAGAAAGAACTTTTTTTGATAGTGCTGGCCCTTTAGACCCATGTGAAAAAGGGTCCGACGCAAAGTACTCGTGCCGACATCCAGGAAAAATTGGTGCTGGAAGTCTGCGGCAGTCATGACAGCCCCAGAATTGATCTTCCTAAGGGAGAGAAGGCTGGAGAGCAGCCTGATTTAGGTTTCGTGTAGTAGAAATTGGGGTGGATGTGGTGTTGAATGTCGACGCGTTATGCCATGGAGGGATGAACACTGAGTTTGAGCTGGATCTCGTGAAAGGTAGCACTATGGTCCTGCATGTGGACGATATGTGCCTTCTTTATGGGAGTCATGTATACTATGGTGACAGAGAGTTTGGTGCTATGGTTGATGAGAGGTCAGTCAAGAGGTGGTGACACGACATGAAAGTTTACACTTGTTTACACCAAACAATTATTGCTGACCAACTTGCTGACTCATAGGTCTCTAATGATGGCATCGTTTGATTTTATTCTTTTTTATTCAGGTACTGTACATTTTGTGAAATAAAGTTGTCTCTTATTGTAGCTCATGAAAGTGACTTGGAAGATTTAGAAAAAACAGGCAATCTATTTATGGTAAGTCGTGCAATACTTTTGAGCGCCACTGTATATAGACTTAACTAGTCTATCAGCAATTCTTTGCCATGGAGCTGCCATTGGCATCATCACAGTATTTGACTTTCACCACTCAGAAAGCCATGCCATAATTCATTTATTTTTGGCAACATCATTACCTTTACATGTCAGTCTGAACTTCCACTCAGGTGCATCATGTATCTTAATTTGGGCACACATCTGCTAACTTTGCTACAACTTGTCTCATGAACATCATTAGTCATGATGTTGCTGTTTCGCTTTATCTTTTGGCCACTTTTGCTACTAAGCAAATGTTTCTGCTTATTAACCTCATGGGTACCATAGTGGAGCCACAGCCAGAGCGATACAAGGACATTTTGAAATACAAGAAAGTGGGTTGGACAATGATCAGTCATATCAGGTAGCCAGAATTCAACAATTCTGTTCAGCAGATATGTGATCATTTCTGCTGAACAATTCCATCAAGACCTGTAGATAAGGATGGTTTCACAGTTCTTGATGGGTTTAGCATTGAAGGCAATAATATGGAAGGGTTCAGCAATAATACTATGGTGTTCTCATCTATTATCTACTACTGTCTGTGTTATAATTACTTGGGATAATGGCCATTGCAAGCACAGCAGATACAAGTCCACATATAGCTAGTTTCAATATCATAAAACACTTACTTCTTTGCATAAATTATTAATACTGCATGTTTAGTATCTCATATTGTGAAGTCTTTCTTGCTGATTGAGGACCAGGCTGTCTGAGTCACAACAACCTGCACCAAGTTCTCATCCTCCTCACACTCTTTTCTCTGACTCAGATTCATTGTTGCTCTAATGATCTGGACTATGAGTGATGACAATTGAGCAGGTAGCATTGGAGGCATGGTCAATAGTGTTAAATTACATATGGGCATAGCAAGACAAGGAGTGAAATAGCCATCAATGATGGTACAGTAGAGAGTGAGAGTATCCTCAGTATCTCTTGCAGAGTAAGAGAAAATAGGTCATTAGGGCTGAGGTCTCACAACTGCACACCAGCTGCCAGTGCTTCAATAACATGACCATAACAATGATGCTATAATCAATTATAAAAAATAGATTTACCACCTGCATGAGCAGCACTGCATTTAGAGTTGCCAGACTGAATGCATCAAACCTAGTCACAAAATTAAAAGAAACCAGATGCCACATATGATCAAACTATCTATTGTCTGTGCCCACAAGTCTCAAGCTCCATCTGCTGCTTTCTGATATAGTTTCTTCACTGCAGATTGTCAAATAGCATTGATGGTCTTGGCATAGCATCAGTAGTCTTGGCATAGCATTGTGAAGGCAGGGCAATAGTGAGAATGTCATATTTTGAAGGAAATGTGAGGTTCTCATATACAAATTTGCCTCTGCGCATGAGCCAACCTAATTATTACCCATCTTTACAGCTGATGAAAGAAGAATGCTTCTGATGTGCCTAATTAGGCAATATATGATAATCAGAATTGCATCAATCTCATTTTCAATCGCAACTAAATACAAATATTTTGTCTCCACATGCAAATATTTGTGCTAGACAAAAATGACCCATCCAGAAAAATATGCTTTGGTACTTGAAAGGATTTACATGCACTTTGTAACTGCTTCATAACTATATCAGCATATATTTTTTCATCTTCAGACTTCTCACCGTTATTTGTCTCTGCATGTTCATCTCTAATAAAGTCATTCATAGCACCTATCAATGATCTAATGGCATCTAACTGATGCCCTGCTGATGTATTTTCTGATCTCATTGCAGTGATTGCTGCATACAAAACTCCAACTGTCTTCTGCATACTATTGTGCACAGCACTCATAAATGATATTGCAATAAAAGGGCTATGGAGCTGCAACTCCAAAGGAGGCATGCTTAGCAAATAATGAGGGCTTCTCACTGATTATATAGAGATCTTGTTACTATTAACCAAACCTGAACTTTTTGAATATTGGATCTGATACATACAATGCAGTGGCCCTCCCAAGCCATCTGATAACAAGATAATCGCTATTGTACAACAGTAAAAGATTGCACAAGAGAGAACCACAATTCCATATCATCATAGCACCTGAAGGAAAGATACATATCTGAAGACTCATATTAGACCCAAACACACTTATGTTTGAAAAATAACTCAGAGAATGATAGAAATGACTCAGAAATAATTAGAAGCAATGAGTCTAAATATGAGATCATGTATAGATGTAAAACTAATTGAATATACCTCCAACTCTAGAGCTAATAGCTCACAAACATGTTTGAAACCAAAAAACATCTTCTGCATTGCACAAAACTGAGCTATCTTAAGATATTAATACAGAGTTGGCCTCATAAAGTAAAGACACATAAAGCACACTGATCTGATATATACCTGATGTAAAGCGTGACTTGTTAAAGTAAAGTAAAGTAGAACAAATATTCCTGAACACTCATATATGACAGTAGATCCAGACATCTCCCATCTTCACCAAATCTCTACTTTGGCATTGCTGACAGAAGCCAATAGTCTGTTTCTAGGTTTTTCAACCCAGCCTCGCACAAATAGTCACAATGTGGTGTAAAACTTTTGCCAACTTATTGTATAATCAAATATTTTTTGCATCTAGTTTTATCAAATTTAAAGCAAAACTGGCAAAATAGTAGATATTTTGAATTATGCTTTATTTGTATGTATTTGTTCAATGAAAGCTTTGCAATATAATAGCGCTATTTTTTTGCTTCTAAGTGCAAGTTCTTTTATTCAATTTAGAGCAGAACTCTTATAGTTATGCAAAGATCACAAGTTTCAGCATTATTTGATTGTATTTGTTTAACAACAACCTCAGCATTGAGATCAGTACTAATTCACTGATTTAAGCCACATTGCAAGACCGATCACTGTCTCAGTTCAGAATAGAGAATGACATAATATCAATGATGCAACTGACAGCTATACTATGTCAAAGATCGAAGTTGATCAGTGCCAATAGCCTTATCAGCAAAACAGTGGCTGCTGATTTGTAGCAAACAATTATCGGATGTGAGTGGTTGCCAGAGTCACTGGCCATGAGGTGTGGGAAAATTTTTCCAATGCACTCAAAATCTGTGCATCAGCTATTTTTGTTTTCACAGTTACAAAATGTTAATAACTCAACTTCAAATTTACTGACTATAGGAAAAAGTTACTGACCATGGGAGAAAGTGCAATGGATAAAACCAATGCACTGAATTTTTTGGCAAAATCGGGGAACAAGAACGAGTCTTTCCTTAACTAACATTAAGGAACTCATAACATATCAGCAGACAAGAAGTCAATTGAGGATAGATTAGGTCAATTTAATCAGTAAGAGCCACAAGTACCCAGATCATATTTACTTATATACAGTTGACAACCTATATAGTGACTTGTAGATAGAATTTTTCAAAGCATGTATTGTTTTAGAGACTACTTCTGATTATAAGTAGAAATAACACTCATGATAAACCAGGTCTGAGTCTTGGACCCCAAACCTTGTTCATCTCCTACTCTCATCTCATGGGTCAGTGCCAATTTGTAATAGATATCTGACTGTTGATTCAACTCTGTGTATGTTTTACCTTTCAGCTACTCTTTTCCTCTGATTTTACCTATTTTTTGAGTTGTGTTACATGCTGTGTGACTGATACATATACTTATGTAATCTTCTACCCATATCTCAGCTAGCATTACTTGAAATATCATCTATATTTTACCAACAACCAACACAACAATTTATCACTCAAACGCATTCAACTCTTGATCTTTCTCAATCTAAGAATTGAAAGATCGCTACTTGTGAGTAGCCAACTATATATAATTCGTGACCTCTGCTATTGCAGGTACAAGCATCCGGAACACCTTTACGGCAGACCTGAGGGGCGAGAATCGACATATTAGCTTAAGGCAGATCTGAGCTAGTCGTTCCTCTTGGTTTTGGGTACTCAGGGTACACACCAGTGTTCTGCACACTACTGCTTGCCAGAACTCAATCGGTGAATCCCATGCTATAGAAGTATTTGTACTCCCAAGTGTGTCACAAGAGTGGACACTATGAGAACCTGTAATCACCCTGGCCAGCATTTCGAATATGGCACTGCCTTTTGACAAGTCCTATTCACTAGACTTTGTCTGAAAGGGAACAATGAGCTCATTTTATTTTGACATGGGTGCATTTTGCCCCCTCAATGTCCTCTGGTTTGAATATGAGCATCACTATGATTCACACTATTCGCTCTCAGAAATAGTCAACTCCATAATCCTGTTCACAAGATGGGACATCAGACGGACTGCGATCCAGCATTCCTTTGGTGGTATGACACTGCCTTCAGATTTTCTCGACTCAGTCGAAGCCACTGTCACAGCTTTTCAAGACCTTCTTCAAGAAGCCTCACTTAATAGTTCTATCAATGCATACATTATCAACCTCTACAGAGTGCTCTGTGACACCTTTTACCATCATGAATCCATGTGCGGCTTACAAGCAGCCTGAAAATTGCTTGTTGATCATCTCAGCAATGCTCGACTATGATTCAGGCAATTCTGTGCTCCAAACTCTGCTCCAAACTCTTCTTCTCCAGTAACACGGCGTCAGGAATGCCCAGCATCATGAATGATGATAAGCTCAATAGGTGACATCACAGTGTCACATTTGACTCCTCCACTGTCAATAATGCATTGTCAAGTGCTGCCAGTAGCTCCCATGCTCCTAATCCTCAAGAATGTCAAAGAAAAAGTTAGGAGCTTCATGGAGGAGAAGGCCAGGGAGAAGAAACAAGATGGCAAAGGGAGGAAGGTGACAGAAGACTTGGTTGGAGAATTTGTGCGTATTCTCTCTCCTCACAGCAGAATGTTCGTTGGCAGCGCCGCAACATTCCAGGTCCCTCAAGTGACTCCTCCACCACTTCCAAGATGGCTGGATCCTTCAGAGCATCGGGACGGTTTACCCCCATCCACGCTTTTGCCATCACAATCAACTAGTGCTCTAGGCGCTGACCTGCCACTGATCTCCAAATTGTCTGCGGTTTTGAATTTGAGAATATCTTCAATGTCATCATTGACTCGTCCAGCACCGATTGCTGAGATGATCATCGATGATGGGCCAGTGAAGAGGAGCCGGGACCTGGTTTGGTGCTGTTGAGGCAAATGCCCGTGCCCTCAGCATCATCACCTGCTACCTCAAGGACCTTTTTCTTGAGCTCGTCAATAGACCAGGCACCTCCAGCAATGCCTCCACCACTTTCAAGACCCCCAGATCTGTCTACTCTCTCTGCAAAAACTTTGCACTCAACAGTGCTCTTGCTACTGCCGATTTCTCCAGGCATCAATCTCAAACTGATTACAGGATTGCCCGTGGTGCCAAGTTCTCATACACCATCATCGCAATCCCCCGCTTGCTCAACACCATTCACGAAAATGATTGTTCACGATGGGCCAGAGATGGGAATGGCAGGACCAGTTTTGGCACTGTCGATGCTAATGCCCATGCCCCCAACTCAGCAGTCACCTGCGGCAGTGTCGAGAACAATTCTTTGCAACTCATCTATGTACAATGCAGCTCAAATAACCCCTTCACCTGTCGTGCACACTATGCACTCAACAGTGCTTTCGCCATCACCATGCCTTCCTCCACTCGTCGATCTCCAACTGATCACTGGTACAATCTCATTGCCCTCGTCGACACACCAAGCACCTCTTACGATGTCTCCGCCTATTCCAAGACCTCTGAATCTGCCACGATGTCAGGACATGTTGCACTCAACAGTGCCCATTATGCCGCCACCACCATGCCTTCTCCCAGATGCCGAATCTCGATCAATCACATGATCGTCAGTAGATTCAACCTTCCCTCCACTCTCGTCACCTTTGTCGACTCGCTCAGCACTGAGTGATAGAGTGATCATTCACAATCGGCCAACAATAAAGAAATCAGGAACATCGATGGGACTCTCCAGACTGATGCGCCTGCCACCAACTGTGTCAGTGCCAGTTTCTGCATCAACATACTCACCACCTTCATCACCTCTGGATCCACCAAGTTTCCTCATGGAAACTTCGCATTCGCAAGCAATTTTGCCATCGACCATTCGTTCAGGCAGCATTTTCCCACTGCTCGCAAGATTGTTGGTGGTTTCTAATTCCCCTCCATCTTTCCCACTGCAGTCAACTTGCTCACCGCTGCTGGCTGTAGTGTTTTAAAGTCCAGTCTACACAACTGAAAAATAGACTGGAACTAGACCGGACTAGACCGCAAAAGACCAGACCACTGGTTGCAGTTGCCTGACTTTGAAGCTGAAAAAACTGGTTGCAACTGCCTAAAATAGACTGGTTTGAACCAGTTGCAACTACAATTATGTAATATACAGTATAGACCTCCTCTTGGCCATCAAAAGTACCCCCTGAACTCAAAAAATACATGTTGAATTCAATTTTTTAGTAAGATATGTGAATCATTCTATATTAAATAGCTTTTCACATGTTTTTATATGTACTGAAGTATATTCTGGGTATGTGTAGGTAAGAATATATGCCTGATATCCTCTCCAAGCAGCTGAAATAGTCAAAAGACCAGTCTAAGACTGGTTGTCAACTGGTTTTTCAAAAACTGGTCTGCAACCGGTCTTGCTCAGTTTTTCGCGGTTTTTTGCGGTTGCGGTCTGGTTTTTTTTATGTTTGCCATAAATGGCAACTGGTTTGGTTGCTGGTTGCCTAATTTGGACATGAAAAACCAGACCTGACCAGACTTTAAAACACTAGCTGGCTGAGACAATCATTCACAGTCGGTCAGAGATGGGAACAGTGAGATCGGTGGCGGCAGTTTCAACACCGACTTCTGTAGCTCTTGCCATGCAGTTGCCAGCTGCTACCTCGAGAGTGGTTTTTGGCAGCTCGTCGATGCACAAAGCAGCTCCTCAAGTGAGTTCTTCACTTGTCGATCTCCACCTGATCACAATATCATTGGTGGATTCGAAAGTCATCTCATCCATGCCATCATCGTGCAGCGGGGTGTTTATTGGAGGTGACAGTGTGCACCATGAGCTCTCACCACTGGTGCCAAGACTATCTGATCCTCCAAGACATTTGAACACCTTGCACTTACGGGTCCTGTCGCTGATACCGCCCATTTGTCATGATGCCGATTTTCTGCCAATTGCAGGATTGTCGTCATCGCTGTTTCACTCACTGTCGATTGCTGAGGCAAATGCTCACATCATGCTGAGAATATGGATGAGGAAAATGGCTACCTCATTACTGGTGCTAGCACCTCGAAATTTAGCTGACACATACCAGGCTCCTCCAGAGATGCTGCTACTTCTTCGAAGACTGCTAGATCCTCTACAACTGCCATATGTCTTGCACTCAACAGCACTCATTCCAAAACCACGATGCGTTCCTCCAGACTCTGATCTTCCATCATTCCCAAGAGCACGTAGCTCTCCAGAGAACCTCCTGGATGCTTTGCACTTGCCAGTGCTCTCGCTGCTGCCACCGCCACTGTGCACTTCATCAGGCCTTGATCTGCAACTGATCATGAGTTCGCTAGTAGTTTTGAGTCCCAAAACAAGCTCCTCATCATCGACTTGTTTAGCACCAATCACTGGGATGATTGTTCACAAAGTGGTAGGGCCAAGGACAAAGATGGGGAAAATGACTATTTTGTCACAAGCATGAGCACCTCGACACATCATGCTCCTCCAACAGCTACTTCGAGAAGGATTCTCGATCACTCATTTGTGCTCGATACACCATCTGCGGCACCTCCTCCAGTTCAAAGCCTGTGAGATCCTCCAGGACATCTGCACACTTCGCACATGCTAGCACTGTTGCTGCCACTGCGCATTCCTCCAGAAGCAGATTGCCCATTGGTGACAAGACTATTCGAGATTTTGAATTCTCCAAGGTTGACATTATTGTCGCTGTGTTCAGCGCCAGCTGGTGGGATGATTGTGTGCAATCAGCCAACAATGACAAAGGCGGGGCCAATTTCAACATTCTCATGACCAAACCTTGTGGCTCCAACTATGCCATCACCACCTTCCCCTTCGAGAACTGTTGCTAACAGCTGCTCTGCATGCATCATCCCTCCAGCGATACTGCCACTGCTTTCAAGACTCTCAGATCCTCCAATTTTCCCTACAGAAACTTCAAACACCCCAGTGGTCTCATCGCTAGTGCACATACATCCAGGCACTGTTTCTGCACCGATCACAAAAGCATCGCAGATTTTTGGTAGGATTTTGAACCATTTATCATTGGCTCTTGACACGGGGATAGCATGGATCTGGTTTGAAGGCTCTGCTCAACCCTTCACCTGGAATGATGAACCTAATATGAAGGCTCGAGCATGTGAGGCAATAGGGGATACTTCCCACATCTTAGGCCTGTTCCTCCCATGCAGGATGGTCATTGTAGGAGTACCATAGAAGCCAGGAGAGGACTCTTATGGTCATATGGATGCCTGAAACAGTGTGAATTTTTTTTCTTTTCTTCCTATCTCATTCTCCATTATGCTTTTCATATCTTGTGATAACTGTGACTCAGTTTTATGGCTCAACCCATTGGGAGTGTTCAACTCCTCCCTTCTTCCCCATTTCAACCCCTTCATATTTTCTCTTTGCAGTTTGCAGCTCAAGAGTGGAGGGCTCTGTAACAGATATCTGACTGTTAATTCAACTCTGTGTACGTTTTACCTTTCAGCTACTCTTTTCCTCTGATTTTACCTATTTTTTGAGTTGTGTTACATGCTGTGTGACTGATACATATACTTATGTAATCTTCTACCCATATCTCAGCTAGCATTACTTGAAATATCATCTATATTTTATCAACAACCAACACAACAATTTATTACTCAAACGCATTCAACTCTTGATCTTTCTCAATCTAAGAATTGAAAGATCGCTACTTGTGAGTAGCCAACTATATATAATTCGTGACCTCTGCTATTGCAGGTACAAGCACCCGGAACACCCTTACGGCAGACCTGAGGGGCGAGAATTGACATATTAGCTTACGGCAGATCTGAGCTAGTCATTCCTCTTGGTTTTAGATACTCAGGGTACACACCAGTGTTCTGCACACTACTGCTTGCCAGGACTCGATCGGTGAATCCCATGCTATAGAAGTATTTGTGCTCCCAAGTGCATCACACAATTGTTTACTGCTAAAAGAGGCCTTTCATCCTTGTAAGAGACACAAAAACCACAACACTATCTTTTATACTCAAGTGTGAAGACCAGAAATGGCTGATGATATTATTTTTGATGAATTGAGCACATTGGATTTAATTCATCTATCTGAAAGCTGCCGTAAGATATACCAATGTGTGTGTTTGTACTATGTATGAGTACATAACATCGACCGACTTTATAGCACCTTTTTTAAGATGGATGACATTGACATATTCAAGAACTTGCAGGAATCCCTCGCTATTATTATTGGAGGATCTTTTGCACTGCAGTTCTTGAACAGAACAGTATATAAGAGTTCAGGTCTGGATTTATACCTAGAGCTCTGCAACGCTGCTGCTTTGGGAGAGTGGCTTGAACATATAGGTTATACTTTCATTTCTAAGTACCACCAACATTCAACTCTGTTAGAACAGGCAAGGTGCAAGGATGTCTGGAACAGCCAGCAGCTGAAGTCCAAAGTGAGAAACTGGAGACTTCAGAAGGAAACTACCTAACTATATATATGTGCACACAAGGCTGTGTGCACAGCAGAGGCTATGTGTAACAGGAGAATTGTGCAGTGCAATGCAGTGCATCAAGTTTCCTGGAGATGAAACAGGAGTGTGCACAGCAGAGGTGTGCATCAGGTAACCTGAAGATGAAACAGGGAGATGCACTGCACTGCTGTGCATCAAGTAATCAAGAGATGAAATGGGAGTGTGCACTGCACTAAGGGACAAAATAAAGGGAAATGTACAGTAAACTATTATAAAATGCCTATTTGCTTAGTGTTTACAGGTCCAGTCCATAGGACCAAAAAAAAAGACCGGAACCAGACCAGACTAGACCAAAAAAAGACCGGACCACTGGTCCTGGTCTTTCAAATTTTTGAAAAAAAGACCACGGTCCGGTCTATTTAATTTTTTTTAAAAAGACCGGCCAAAACTGGTTAAGACCAGTTGTAGACTGGTCTTTTTGAGCCTAAAATATACCTGAATATAGCCATCATAACCCTCCTAATAGCCCACAAAAATTGCAATGAGCAATGTTTCAAAATTCAACTTTATGTCTCAAAGACTGTTACATACAAAACTAAGCATATTGAGGTTGTAAAAATATGTTGACACATTATTTTCGAAAAGAATATAACATCCAAACATGTGCAAACAGTCTGTGCATAGTCAAATCATTCCAAAATGTGGTTCAATTTGTCTTTTAAGCTTGCTTGTGCCCTTATTTCTTTAGATATTGAAGTATTTTATTGTTTAAAAGTAATTCATATGGTATATAGGCTGCGTGACATGCAAAAATATTTTCTCATCAAAACCTGGTCCGAACTGGTCAAGACTGGTCCGGTCTATTAAAAAAACTGAAATAGACCAGTCTTATGTGGTCCGGTCCATGGTCCTACCATTTTCTAAATTTAGAAAGACCGGTCCGGTTCATGGTTGCCTTTTTTGGAAGCAAAAGACCGGACTGGACCGGACTTGCAAACACTATATTTGCTGTCTACAAAATTGAAGTTTGGGTAAAGGTAAAGCCTTTGTAAGTAAATCTGCCACTTGTTCAGTGCCAGGAATGTGAACAGGGATGATTTTGCATGCATCCACAACATCTCTAAGCCAATAGAAGCTGAGATCAAGCTGTTTCATGTGCCCATGGTGCTCTGGATTCTTTGTAACATGCACAGCAGACTGATTGTCAATCAGCAGAGGAGAGGGAGACATTGCTGTGTAACCCATTTTGTGCAGGATATTGTGCATCCATAAGATCTCTTTGGCAGCTTCAACTGCTGCAATGTATCCTGTGAAGTGGGCCAGTGCTATGCATGGCAGGTACGAGTCCAGATGAGTTTTGAGAAAAACATTGCAAATGTTGCAGTACAAAACAATAGTCAATACATTACAAATAAGATCAGAAATGCATAAACTCTATCTAGTTGTTTCCATTGGATTACGAGTCCTTCAATTTATTGAAGACTCGTTCTTTATCAGACCAGGTTGGCTTGATCAATGTGACTGATTGATTGATAAAGTTGTTCGTACTAGAGTTTTCTCCTTCAATTCATAATGGTTCCCATTGCAAATTTTAGCCATAATAGAGGGCTTTGCCAAGCACATTCACCCAACTTTTTAGAATTCTTGCTATTTGTTTACATATTTAAATTTAATGTTTTATATGAAAATTTGACTCTTATTACGAGCCCTTCAATTTATTGAAGACTCGTTCTTTATCAGACCAGGTTGGCTTGACCAATGTGACTAACTAATTGATTCATAAAGTTGTTCGTACCAGACTTTTCTGCTTCAATTCTCTTCTTATGTCTGTGACAAAATGCTCAAAAATCTGTAGCACTGCAAGGCCTTGCCCATATTTTTTATGTGCCAGTGGGCCTGTATAATGGTGAGAAATTTCCACAATATGACAAACTTGTGTGCTAAGCATTTGTGAATTGCACATTGCATCTCTAATTCATATACATTCCTCTCATCACTGTATCCTGTAAAGTGGGCCAGTGCTGCGCATGGCAGGTACGAGTCCAGACAATGTTGAGTTTGAAGAGAACAAGTGCAACTTTCAAGGTATAAATAATGGTAAACACCACATGAGCATTACTATTGCGAATAATGTTTTTACCACAAGCAGAAGTGATAGGTCCCTTCAACAGAAGCATTATTGACAATATGTTCAGTATGGCTTAACATAAACTTTTGCTGCCATGCCACCAGTTCTTTTCAAATATCTATATAGGTTGGCCCAAATATACAAGGCAATGTGGTCTTTATACTGCACAGGTATGAGCTCATTGCATATAATTTGGATTTGGAAAATACAATTTACGAGTCCTTCAATTTATTGAAGACTCGTTCTTTATCAGACCAGGTTGGCTTGAGCAAAGTGATTGATTGATTCGCAAAGTTGTTCGTACCTGATTTTTCTCATCCAATCTCCACAGCATGTGAACATATTTCTGCCTAAACATAGGGTGCAATGCTTGCCATACATGGTAATTTTGACAATATTATTGCTTATGTCATTGCCTGCAAATCTGCATATTAATGCTATAATTTTGCTATTTCTATGCAGAAGCAGCTCTACAGGCCTGTGAGATGCCCTCAATGTCATACAAATCATGTCAGATGGCCATAGAATTGCATTCTTTGACATTGTTTGGTTATATTTGTACATATTTGAGTTTTGTGAGTGATGAAATTATTCCAGTAGTCTTGTAAGTCTTTCAATGTTGAAAGCTCAAAATAGCAAGACCTATCACTTCTGCTTATGTTAAGAAATTAATTGCAATTGTAGTACTCACATGGTATTTACTATTATTTGTCCTTTGAAAGTTGCAATTTTTCTCTCTAAACTCAAAGTTGCCTGGACTCGTACCTGCCATGCATAGCACTGGCCCACTTCACAGGATTGGTATAAAAGGAGTGCTGGGTAAAGTTGTGATATTTTCCAATTTTCTCAACCCAATCCATGCTCATGCACAAATAAAAAATATGGCCAAGGCTAGCCAGTGCCTCTGAATTTTGAGGATTTTCTCAGAGACTTTTGAATGGAACTGGTAGAGAAAACTCCACTACGAACAAAATTATCAATCAATTAATTAATATCATTGGTCCATACAACCTGGTCTGATAAAGAACGAGTCTTCAATAAATTGAAGGACTCGTAAACATATCAACACTAGCATTGCTCTGCATGCCTGGGTTAACATATATTAATGTCTGGGCAGAACTGGTGGCATAGCAGGCAAACTTTGCTTTTGGTCACATTGGTCATATTGTCATTAGTGCACTGTGAGCTCTGCTAAGCCATGGACTGTCACCCTTGTATAGGCTCAGACTTCATTTGCAATTTGTTCTATGTCTCACATCCTTTATATGGAGCACATTTTATTTGCAATGCAAGAAAACTGAAAAATATAACACACTTACCAAGCACTCCTTTCTAACAAATTGCATTGTGCAGATCTAAAGTACATGAAATCACTCTCATTCCTAGGCACTATCAAAGAAGACATTTTCTTGTGTGTTTGGGGTAACTTATGTGAACGTCAAAGTTGGACTGCTAGCAGCAAAAGTTCATTTTAAGCAGTTTTGGCCATACTGAGCAAATTATTAACATCCTGTGAAGCAGGCCAGTGCTGCGCATGGCAGGTACGAGTCCAGACATATTGAATTTAGAGAGAAATACTAGTATAAACAATAGTCAACTGGTCACTGCTATGGAGGCCATTGTAGATATGTACAAGCATCATCAAACAAATGCAAATGCATGTTGAGTTGAGCTGAAACAGTAGCATATTTTATTATTTTGGTTGTAATGGCTGTTTTGCTGCAATTACAGCCATACTAGCAAAATACAAATCAATTATGTCCAGCAATGTTGCATGATTTTTTGAGGCTGCCTGGAAGAGCTCCTGATTTTCTGCTGATTTGTTTGTGCAAATGAGACAGAATTTGTCTCTTGAAATGCATATTATAAAAGCATTTGAGACACTGGCACTGCATAAAGATGTGCATCTATACTGTGCATGGCAATGTAGTTCATGGCCAAAGCACTAGCAGATAGCATGTAAAATGGATGAGCAATAATCAGTACGAGCAACTTTGTTTACTTAATTAATTACATTGATCCATACAAATTGGTCTGATAAAGAACGAGTCTTCAATAAATTGAAGGACTCGTAAATAATGCCTTTTGGGCTCTACAGTCATCAACCGGCATTTAAAACAACACCAGCATTTGCAACAAAAGCCTTCTCCTGCCACGGCAAATCGTCATATTGTTCTTAATTCTTCTGTAAACCTTCTTAGATATATAAGCTACAATTTCTGCCCTATAGTTGGGGGTAGCCTCTGTCAAGGATTTCGTGAGATGCAGTTCTTTCAGCAAATTCCGGAGATCTGCTGTTCTCAAACTGTAGAAAGTATAGAACATGGTGTCCAGTTTAAAATCCTCGTACCAAATGATTCAGGACATGTTCTGTAAATATCACTACAGCATCTGACTAAAAACTGGAAAATGCAACAGCAGAGTAATATATCATCTGGGGCTTCTGGGGCTGGCAAGAGATCCCAGAACACATTGTAATACTCATATTATAATTAGTGAAGTATTTGAGCCATGCCCCGCACCATTGAGATAGAATTTGGTGGGGTGTTGCAAATGATGGAAAACCCCAAAAAGGCAACCCTTCACAGAACACCCTCCTGTAGCAGATTTACAGGCTCAAATATTATAAAGCTACATCAGTTAGATAGCCAAGAAGCATATCTCAAAGTTGTTCTGAAGATTATTGTAAAATACCCAGTGGTTGGTGAGTGGGCGAGGAAATCACTAAAAATCTGTTCCAAATGGGGGTGATTGACTGTAATAAGTGAAGCCATGACTTCTTCTTGCAGTCAAAAATCATCATTTGCAGTACTAGTACTCATGTAATATTTACTATTATTTATACCTTGAAATTTGCAGTTGTTCTCTTCAAACTCAATATTGCCTGGACTCGTACTTGCCATGCGCAGCAGTGGCCCACTTCACAGGATTGCTATAACACATGCACTGAGGCTCTTAGAATGTCTCATCTATTCCAGAAATAAAGGTATAGTATCAGAATATGGATATACTGATGTGGAATACATTATCATAGTATCTCAAGTCCTTTTTCAAGCTTAGTTAACACTATATGACTTTACTGTTATATTGCCTGCCTTATATGTTGTAGCACATGCCTACAGTTGTTGAATGTACTTGTGACATGTTCCTGCTAGTGTTATCTCATGTATCGACAGATATAGTTTCCTCAAATTTGAGATCCTTTGCAACATAGGATTGTTATAATTCTCATAATCTGTAACAGAAATCTCTTATCACATCTTGACATTTCAAGCCATAATTCCATGCAAGACATATATAGGACACATGGATATCATGTATGATTCATGTGCTTTCTAATACTGCTCACATGAAGTGCTGGACATAGGATTTCTCTTAAATAAAAATGGTACTTTAACACAGGCAGTCTACAATATGTATTATCTGATTAGGGATATCTATTGTGCATTGCACAGAGTGAAATTGTCTGTATAAATTATTTGTACATAACAGTTGAAATGGCCATTCACTCTAAATTACGAGTCCTTCAATTTATTGAAGACTCGTTCTTTATCAGATGAGGTTGTATGGACCAATGATATTAATTAATTGATTGATAATTTTGTTCGTACTGGCCTTTTCTGCTTCAGTTCTGCATTTCTTTCCCTGACAAAATGCTCAAAAATCTATGGCAGTGAAAGGCTTTTCCCATATTTCTCATTTGCAGCTGGATGTGTATCTTAATGAGAAATTTCCAAAATATGACAAACTCAACTAGCACTCTTTTTCACAAAATTGCATATTGCCTCTCTAATTCAGATAGATTCACCTCATAGTTGTGCAGTATGGCTGTTTGCATTGCTCTGCATATTTGAGCTTGCATATAACAATTTCTGCACAGAATTTATGGCATAGCAGCCAAACTTTGCTTTTGAGCTGTTTTGGTCACATTGTTCATATTGTCATTATTGCGTTCTGAGTTCTCTTGGATTGTGACACTGGTATATGCTCAGACATCATTTGCAATGTGCTCCATGTCTCGCATCCTTTATAAGGAGCACAGTCTATTTGCAATGCAAGAAAACTGAAAAAGGCTAATCCTCAGATATCACTCAAATCACAGAGTTACGAGTCCTTCAATTCATTGAAGACTCGTTCTTTATCACACCAGGTTGTATGGACCAATGTAAGTAACTAATTGATTGATAAAGTTGTTCGTACTGGACTTTTCTGCTTCAGTTCTATATCTCAGCCTCTGACAAAATTCTCAAAAATCTATGGCAATGAAAGGCTTTCCTCATATTTTTTCATTTGCAGCTGGGTATGTATTTTGATGAGAAATTTCCAAAATATGACAAACTCAACTAGCACTCTTTTTCACCAAACTGCATACCGCCCATGTAATTCAAATGCATTCATCTCATAGCTGTGCAGTATAGCTGTTTGCATTGCTCTGCATGTCTGATCTTGCATGAAACAATGTCTGCCAAGAACTTGTGGCATAGCAGCCAAACTTTGCTTCTGAGCTGTTTTGGTCACATTGGTTAAATTGTCATTGGTGCATTGTGGGCTCTGTTAAGCCATGGACTGTCACACTTGTATTCACTCAGCCATCATTTGCAATGTGTTCTATGTCTCACATCTTTTATAAGGAACACAGTTCATTTGCAATGCAAGAAAACTGAAAAATATGACAAACTTATTTTAGCTAACCTATATGAATGTTGGAACACAACTGGTACCATGGCAGCAAAAGTTTATTCTTAAGCCATACTAAATATATTATCAGTAATGCTTTTTTGGGCTCTGTTAATGGGACTTATCATCTTTGCTTGTGGTAAAAAATTATTTGCAATGGTATTGCTCACATGGTCTTTACTATTGTTTATACCTTGAAAGCTGGAGTTTTTCTGTCTAAACTCATGATTGTCTGGACTCGTACCTGCCATGCAAAGCACTGGCCCACTTCACAGGATTTAGAGATGTAATCAGAAACATAAGCAACAATGGCCTTGATTGCAGTGCCAGAGAGTAAACTTGTAACATCTGTATTGCAACCAAATAAGTAGGTGACAAGAGGAGTGAATGAATTCAGCCATGGTTCGCCTTTTTTCATGTTCAGTGCACCAGTGTGAGGATCAACTTGGGTTTCATTAAACAATGGCCTAGGAAATCGTGCTTTGCATTTGCCATGCTTGTTTTTGCATGATCTTCTATCCTTCTCTGCATCTGGATTCTTCTTGTCATACTTGGTGCAGCTGTGAACATTAGAACGAAACAGCAAGTCATCAACTCTGCATTTGAACTGCTCCCAGAATGATTTAGTTGCATTGCATTCAGTGCACTCTGTAAATTGATCAGATAAGTCATGTTCATTGCAGGGTTCTGGGGGTGCTTCTGGCAGTGTCTGAGTAGGATCAATATAGTCAGGATCACTCTCATTAGCTTCCTGCTTTGCCTGTATATCTGCCATTGAACCAGTCATGAATTCACCCATATGCACACTTTCAAGATATTGCACCATCTTTTGTTGGAAGGCAGAATCAGCATCCATAATTCTGTCTCTGATCTCCTGAGGTGATAGACTGCCTTTGATGAATAAGAGCATATGCAAATGCAGTGTGAGACGTCCTTGCTGCTCAACTGTACCATAGTATGCACTAGTGTCACCATAGAATCTCCTGTGCTTTGTTCCAGCTCCAAGAACATGCTTAATGAACATTTCAACCATAAAGTGAAAAAAGCGAGCTCCAGCTACTGGGTTCTCTGCAATGAGTCTATATCTCTCATCATAGCTCCTGATCTCTGGCTTGAATGTCTCTTGAGTATCTGCAAAGTACAGTGAAATGGGATGCTTGTGATCTGCAGGTGACAGTGTAATGAACCAGGATGGAGCACCAGCAAATGAAATGAGTGACCAGATTTCGTTCCTCATGTATTTTTTTTGTGTCAGTGAACCCTTTACATGGCAGCCAACATGATCCAAGTCTTTAATCAGTTGATAGCAGAATTTCATCATCTGTCTCTGCTTTGACCGTTTCACCCTTTTCAATTTTTCTGGCCATTTCATTGAGTACTGCAGTGTTTATGTCCATGAGCCTCTGAGAAATCTCATCAAATTTCGACTTTTCAGCCAACAAATAGCCTGCAGTTGTAGACTCTTTGATTTGTTCATGATTGAATGCAATGAGTGGAAAGTGTAGATCTCTCTGGAATCTCTTGTCATGGTACATTAGCAAATGTCTCTTGTGTGCAATATCAGATAGACATCCTTTAATGTTAGAATTGCCAATACCACCAAGTCCATAAGGAAATAGCCAGGGCAACATCATTGGATACAACTGGGGATTATCATAAATGGTTATGGGATCTTTAGACTGTCCAATTGCAAGAACTTTGCCTCCACTGTTCAAATGCTTCAATGCAATTGCTTTGAGCTGCTTTGCTGTTTTGTCAATATACTCTGCTCCAGTGATGCCATGCACAGTAAATGAGCATTTTCCAGTCTCAGTGCCTTCTTCCTCTTCCATATCATGCACAGCAGTAGATTCAGGCTCTTTGTTGGTCTCAGTCCTTCTGTAGTCAACAACAACTGGAATGCCATGCTCTGGATACTGCTGCAAATTTTGCTCTGAGATCTCCAAGTCAATGTAGTCTGCATGATTTAGTTTGAGCCAGTTGAGTGCAATTGCAATTTTGTTTCTTCTGACCAACAGAGGAGTTCTTTCAAAGTCATCTGGAGTAGGATTGTTGGGACCAGTATATATAAATGCAAGCACCTCATTCAGCTCATCTATAAGTGGGGGCAGAATATCATACACTTTGATCATTGGACTGGCAAAAGCAACTGCATTGGCTCGCATTTTGTGCATTCCAGAAGAGACTTTGACAATGCATTTGTTGTGTCTGACTCTGGAAATTAGCAATTGCTCTGTGTATGTCAATCCTTGCAGTTCAGGTGGTACTTCTCTAAGCCAGTGTTAGAACAGGCAAGGTGCAAGGATGTCTAGAACAGCCAGCAGCTGAAGTCCGAAGTGAGAAACTAGTTTATTGGTGAATAAACTGAAGTACTTGCCTGAAGTCCGAAGTGAGAAACTGGGGACTTCAGGAGGAAACTACCTAACTATATATATGTGCACACAAGGCTGTGTGCACAGCAGAGGCTGTGTGTAACAGGAGAGTTGTGCAGTGCAATGCAGTGCATCAAGTCTCCTGGAGACGAAACAGGAGTGTGCACAGCAGAGCTGTGCATCAGGTAACCTGGAGATGAAACAGGGAGATGCACTGCACTGCTGTGCATCAAGTAACCAAGAGACGAGATGGGAGTGTGCACTGCACTGCTGTGCACCAAGTAACCTGGCAATCAGGTAACCTAGAGACGAGACAGGAACAGTTTCTAACACTCCCCCCTGACCTGGTGAGTCTCTAAAGGATGAAATAAAGGGAAATGTACAGTAAACTATGGTAAAATGCCCATTTGCTGTCTACAAAATTGAAGTTTGGGTAAAGGCAAGGCCTTTGTAAGTAAATCTGCCACTTGTTCAGTGCCAGGAATATGAACAGGGACGATTTTGCGTGCATCCACAACATCTCTAAGCCAATAGAAGCTGAGATCAAGCTGTTTCATGCGCCCATGGTGCTCTGGATTCTTTGTAACATGGACAGCAGACTGATTGTCAATCAGCAGAGGAGAGGGAGACGTTGCTGTGTAACCCATTTCATGCAGAATATTGCGCATCCATAGGATCTCTTTGGCCGCTTCAACTGCTGCAATGTACTCTGCTTCAGTTGTTGAAAGCGTCACAAATGTCTGCAATCTGCTGCTCCAGCCAATGGCTCCCCCACCAATTATAGTGAGATAACCACCAGTAGAACGTCCAGAATCTGGGCAATCGCCGTGGGCAGCATCGCAGTACGTGGTAAACAGCTCTGTACCCATCTCTGCTTTGTATACCAGCTTGTGATCCATGGTTCCCTTGCAATATCGCAATAAATGCTTAACTGCACCCCAATGCTTTGGTCCTGGGGCTGAATTGAAGCGCCCCAAGCACGAGACGGCATAGGAAATATCAGGACGAGTCATGGTAGCCAGATATTGCAGAGATCCCACTGCATTGAGATAAGGTGCATTCTGCATTTCCTCCACTTCTGCTGCATTCTGAGGAGACATAGCTTTGGAGAGCTTGTTCCCAGGTGCCATAGGGGTGGAAACAGGGTTGCAATCGCTCATACCATAGCGTTCGAGCATGTCAACGATGTACTGGCGCTGGGAGAGCGAAATGGTGCAATTAGGACGATCCCTGATGATTTCCACACCCAACAACCATTTGGATGGCCCAAGGTCACGGATTTTGAAGTGCTTTGCAAGATCCTCAACAGCTTTGTCAAGCGCAGCAGGGTTTTTAGAAGCAAGTGTAATGTCATCAATATAAATGGGGACAATGATCTTTACCTCCCCCTTTACATAAATGTAAATGGAGCGGTCAGATTCAAGTCTGGTGAAACCCATTGACAACAAAACTGAATTTAGCTTCTTATTCCACTGCCTGGCTGCCTGTTTCAAGCCATAGAGCGATTTCTTGAGCTTCAGGACCTTGTTTGGACCACCCTGCTGGAACCCTTCTGGTTGGAGCATATCAATATCCTCCTCCAGATCATCATTGGGAAATGCAGAAGTGACATCCACAGAGCGCAGTTCCATGTCCTCAATGCCTGCTTTTGCTAAAATCAAGTGCAGCGCAGCAGGACGGAATGTGGGTGCAAAGACTTCAGTGTAGTCAATTCCAGGACGTTGACTATAGCCCTCGGTGACCAACCTAGCTTTGTAGCGCTCCACAGAGCCATCTGCATTGCACTTTACTCAAAATACCCAGCCAGAGCCAATTGCCTTTTTGTCTGCAGGCAGATCCACAAGCTCCCAAGTGCCATTGCTGACCAGAGACATGTACTCTGCATTTGCAGCATCTCTCCACTTGTCTGCATCGTCTCCTTTCATTGCCTGCTTAAATGTATGAGGATCTGCAGTAGAAGTCATTCCAGCAAACTGGACATCTTCAAATTCAGAATCCTCTTCATTTACTTCCTCAAAATGAGGTTGCCTGGGTTTTACTTTCCAGTATTCACCAGGAGGTCATCGTTCATGGGTAGAGTGCCTAGGCAATGGTGGGGGGTCAAGGGGACGAGGTTGTTGTAGAGGAGTGACAGGATCAGGCAAAGGAGCAGGAATTGGAGCAGGAGGTGTTGCAGGTGGATCAGGTGCAGGAGTTGCAGGAGGGCTTGGAGTTGGAGTGGGTGGTGCAGATGGGTGTAAATGTGGACTAGGAGGTGCAGAAAGCGGCACATCTGGCAGTTTTTATACCTTGAGGGGTGGTTCATCCTCTCCCCCATCCTCAAGTACAGGAAACATCTCAACAGATGGTTCTGGCACTTTGGGGATTTGCAAATCTACTGGTGTGTGCAATTTAGACTGCGACAGTCCAGGAAAATAGCGCTCATCAAATTCTGCTCTCTCTGAAATTATGGTCTTTTTGGTAGTGGAGTTGTAAAACAACCAGCCCTTGTATCCAGTAGGGTAACCAATAAAGACACACTTTTCCATATGAGATTGCAATGATTTGCGCTTATCCTTTTGCACAAACACATAAGCAGTGCACCCAAAAACGCGCAGATGGCTAACATCTGATTTCTGCTTGTTCCATCTCTCAAATGGCTTGACAGGCTGCAGTGCAGTAGGCAATCTGTTGCAGACATGGATCTGTGCAGCAAGTGCATATTCCCAAAACGATGCAGGCAGCTTGGATTCATCAAGCATGGCAGTGATATCATTGGCCATTGTTTGATTTGCTCACTCTGCAACGCCGTTCTGCTGTGGCCTCTTGCATGTAGTGTGCCTGCGTTCGATGCCGCATGTGTCTGTGAATTTAATGAATGCATTGGACATGTATTCCCCTCCTTTGTCCTCCTGCATGGCTTTAATTTTCGCATTAAAGTGATTCTTAGCATAAGCTTTGAATGTCTTGAATGCATTAAAAGCCTCAGATTTGCGCTTCAACAGCATTGCAGCTTGAAACGAGGTGCAGTCATCTATGAATGTAATCCAATACCTGTACCCCCCATGTGATCTGACTGGCAAGGGGCCATGTAAGTTGGTATGAATTAATTCTAGAGGCTGTGTGGCATGGCTAGGAGATGAGGGAAAGGGATTGGAATGCATTTTGCCTGCCAGACATGGTTCACAGATGGGATCTGGCTTCTGGGGCGAGTTTATCTCCATTCCAGTCACCATACCCTCCCTGACCATCTTCTTGACATCTGCATAATTGTGGTGTGCAAGACGACGATGCCAGAGGTTTAGATCGAGGAGACAGGTGGAGGTGAGATTGGCAAACTCCGAAATGGATTCTGTAACACCATCCAGATAGGCAGAGATGTTGGAGTTGATAGTAGCACAGAATCTGATCTGTTTATCTCGTTTAAAGTCCATGGTTTCAGCACCAATGTGGATATTAAATCCTTTATGTTTGGTGAGATATAGACATGAGAGGAGATTGTTTTTGAGTTGTGGTACATGTAAGACTCTGGAGAACTCTACAGATCGGACTTCCTTTCCTCTGACAACTGGGTTAAAAACCACAGTGCCAACTCCAGCTGAATAAATAATTCTGTTGTCTGCCAACCTGATTGGTATGCAAAGGGGCTTGTAATTGTGCACCCAGTGACGATGTGGGGTCATATGAGAAGTGGCCCCCGTGTCTGCAACCCAATCAAAGTCAGCATCAAGCTGGAGTGGAGAGGAAAGATCAGAATGATCTGGGAGACGAGTACTTGCATTTCCAGCAAACTCTGTGACAGATTCTGGCTTAGGATTCTCCTTTGGAGCGCCATCTGTTGCCTGGTTTGCAGCCTGATTAGCCTGCCCAGTGCGCTTTTTCTGCTTTGGCTTGCCCTGAGGCTTAGAAGCATTCTGCTGAACAACTTCTTTTGCTTGTCTCTGGGCATCCCTAAATGCGTAGCATTGAGTCATTGCATGACCAGGCTTGCTGCAAAACTCGCATGCAGGTTTTTGCGAAGTAGCAGCTGCCATAGCCATTGCAGAGACGTCTGCGGCATGCCTCTGATGCTGTGTCTCCTTTGTGTAAAAGGCCTGGTGCACAGAAGCTTTGTCCAGCTTGTCCTGCAGCATCAGAGCAGAGGTGAAAGTGCTATACTCTTCTGGAAGCGCTCTAATGAGTGCCATTGATGCCAGTTCAGAGTCTAGTTTGGCAATATCAAAATCTGCAGGGCGCAGATCCTGAACATGATGAATTGCCATTTCAACTCTGTTGATTAGAGTGTGCAAACTTTCGTTTTCGTCTTTCCTGATGCAAAACAGGTTGTCCCAGGCATTAAATCTCGTGCCAGGATGCTTCTGCATATGCACCTGCTCTAGTGCTTTCCACATTTCCACTGGTTTATCAACCAAACCATTGAAATGAACTCTTTGGTCTGGTTCCACCATAAGGTAAAGATGACCAGCAGCTTTGCCAGCCTTCTCTTCCCATAATTCCAGTGCTGCCTCCTGTTCTGGAGTAGGAGGTGAAGACTGTGTGGGCGCTTTAGCAGCACCTGAAACGAGCCTCCAAAGACCTACAGACCTGAACCAGGCCTGCATTTCTCCAGACCAAGTGGTGTAGTTGGAAGAATTGAGTTTGGTGAAGTTGGGAGTGTGAGTGGACATTGTGGGCGATGTAGGGAGTGTTTGGTGTGCAGGAAAGCGTCAGAAATGCGAGGCGGCGTGGGGAGACGTGTAAATGCGAGAATGCGACGTGAGGGAGGTATATGCAATGAGGGATTGCGATGCAATAAGCAGAAATGCGCGAAAACACGTGAAAACGCGAGAGGAAGTGCTGTTGCTCTTTGGTTTCTCCTTAACACCTGAATGCAGATGTGCTCTCCAGAGTATGGCAGCAGGAAGGCGAGGTATAGTAGTACTGTAGACTAATGAACTTCCCAGTTGTGAGACCCCCAGGCTCAACGGAGTGACTACCGTCTGTTGCACTAGTGAGCTAAGGCTGCCTCTTTATATAGAGGTCAGACCCAACAGTTGGAAGCCCTTGTAAATAGAGGGGGCTGCACACACTATAAGAGCGAGAGTGTAACACAAAAAAACGAGCAAGGAAGCGAGTTGGAGTAGAGGAGGATGAACAGAATCTCAAATAATCGAACTGTAGCTTGCTAGAGCGCGGGGCCCATAACCTGTTAGAACAGGCAAGGCGCAAGGATGTCTAGAACAGCCAGCAGCTGAAGTCCGAAGTGAGAAACTAGTTTATTGGTGAATAAACTGAAGTACTTGCCTGAAGTCCGAAGTGAGAAACTGGGGACTTCAGGAGGAAACTACCTAACTATATATATGTGCACACAAGGCTGTGTGCACAGCAGAGGCTGTGTGTGACAGGAGAGTTGTGCAGTGCAATGCAGTGCATCAAGTCTCCTGGAGACAAAACAGGAGTGTGCACAGCAGAGCTGTGCATCAGGTAACCTGGAGATGAAACAGGGAGATGCACTGCACTGCTGTGCATCAAGTAACCAAGAGACAAGATGGGAGAGTGCACTGCACTGCTGTGCACCAAGTAACCTGGCAATCAGGTAACCTAGAGACGAGACAGGAACAGTTTCTAACAGCCAGATTCCATTTGCAAGTGATAAAAGTGGCCGCTTTCCCTTCTGCAATGAATGTCTGCATTTATTGCATATGCTGTCAAGATTTGATACTATAGCTGGTTGTTCAATTCCTGTGACTGATTCATCATTGTTAGAGCGCTGTTTGCGAGTTACATCTGGATTTACAAGGAGTTTCAGGTCCAATTTCAAGTTAGAAATTTTGTGCAGCTCAGAAACAGGTGTGAGACGTCCACAAGAAGCACAACCACTCTCAACAAAAGATTCTGATGCTGTGTCATTGCAGAAACCATCAATAATTGTTTCCTGCAGTTTCTGAAATGGAGGGGCTGGTGGAAAAGTATGATTTTGATGAGACTTGTGCACAGAAGCTGCATTTAAAACATGATATTCTGAGTTCGCTGAGATGCTGGGTTCGGGGTAGTCGTGAAGAGATGCAACGAATGAAGATGGCTCTAACCACCACACTCAATCCTATCCACTCAAATCACACTCAACACAACAACGACGAACGAACGGGTTCTTTGGGGTAGAGGACTGAGAAGCCTCACACCAAGTCAGGTTTCGTATTTGACTGGGTCGTAGGGAAGATACTTCGAAGAGGTAGTACTCGACGAGAAGGTCTAGGCGATAGTATAGCGTCTCGAGGGACAACACTACTAGGGTCTGTACGGTTTTATAGTGCAGGCACTGTGGGGGTTGGTTTGTTGGTCTAATAAAACTCTCTGCGAGTCTTACGTCGATTCAACGGTCGGTTTTGAGTACACTGACTCGGTCTGAACTTCGAACACACTGGGACGAAGGGTGAACACACGGGTTCGAAGTACACTGACTTCCTAAACTCGAACACACTGGGACGAGGGTCGAGCACGCTAGCTCAAGCACACTGGCTTATGGGTCTTCGTTATCTCTTAGGTGCTATCCACACGGGGATCACGGTCGAGAGAGGTTTCGAGTCTTTCTTATTGCACGTTCGTCTGCACAAATGAGATGGGAACTCTAGTCTGAATTTCTACAAACGCGAACTATCTACTATATACATGTGCGGCAATCGGTCTACGCCTACTCGAGAAGCCGGGTACCCTGTACCCTAAACAGCTGCCTATTCGTCGGCGCACCGTCGTGTGTCCGTCGGAAACACGTCCGCGATTCCTCATGCATTCGTCGTTATGTTGAATGCGCCGCCGTAGCGTTTTACCGGCGGTGCAGTCAAATCGCATCGTTTCTATTCGTGGAAGAGCTCCGGAGAGGAAGGAGGATTAGCCTAAGCTTCCCCTTCCAACGTCTGTCGGAGCGCAACCGATCGTACTGAAGTTTTCCAGTGTCTTTTCCATTCAGTGGCCCAGAGAGTAACCGCGATCGGTGGCTAATTGGTCGCGTCGCGTAAGTCACGTGTGCGCGGATCAGATTCGTTCCTGAGATATGATCGAGGAATTCGGGGTTTCCGTCTCGAGATCTGTCGGGAGCGTAAAGGTTGCTGCCCGAGCCCTCAGAGTCATCCGTGGTTACGGCGGGGTCTAGTTCAATACAATCCGGTCCATGCGCCAACTCCTTGGTTCGATGTATATTCCCACGGGATGCTTAGATCGAAGGGACTGGACAGGTCCCCGTCGATCTGATGCTTCGTGACCGAGTATGGAAAGACGATAAGATTCGTTATCAGCCTCGCCTCCTGCTGCACTGGGTGTGTCTGTCCCGCGAGGCAACAAGTCAACTAGCTGGAGTCTCGCTAATGACTGCAGTAATTCCCGTTGGTTTGTGTCCAATGAAACGATAATTTCTAGTGAAAATGCGCAAATTCACGCGCAGACGCGAGTGCATCTTATCATCTCCCCCACACTGAAATACTGACTCCAGTCAGAACGGACTGTATGAGCCAGGATGGTGGGTCATTTGTGGCGCATCTCGTACCGCGGTTCGTATTCTTTGTAGAACGCCGGTCACTTCAGTTCTGGTGAATCAGGCAAAGAATCTTCCGCTTTAGGAAAGACCCTGACGTCACTGGGGAAATCTCCGCCAATCTCATTCAATTGAATGCTTCTGCGTAACGGCAACATATTTCTTCTTCCATGTTGAGCGCGATTATCAGCCACATCAAGTCGAATATTCCGTTCGACTCTCTATGTTACCTGTCTGCCAAATGGGGTAGGCGTGACGGGCGCTTGTTCAACTTTTTGAGGTCGATTCAAGTCACTTCGTTCCTTCTGGTTTCTTTCGTTTTTAACCGTTCTCATTCGTTTCTAAGTCTTTGTTCTTTGTTCTTTTTCGTCATTTACAATGTCCTCATCCGTTTCCAACGTCTCGATCGATGTTTTCGCGCCGATCCGGCTCGTTTTCGAGGAGGTGAAGAGTTTTAAAGGGATCTCGACCGAAGGGGAGGTACCTGCGTTGCGGAGGCAGCTCGAGTCGTGGACCCCTGGCGTGGTACGTTAACCTTCGTTTTTCTCGGTTTTTGACGTTTCTAACGCGTCGATCTTTAGTGCGCCGTGCTTGCACACCCCACCGCTCGCGAGCATGCATTGGTGGTCAACCTGTGCCGCGCGATGGCTACGCATCTCAAATGGTTTCCTTCCCCACCGGCACAGTGGAACCCGTGGATTTTGGTAGGTGGGTCGGGCAAATACTACCCTTCAGTGCGTGTTTTCAATCGAGTCTTTTCGTCTGCTCTGACTGATCCGGTCTTCTAGTATTCCTACTTAGCAGGTGTTTCGCTCCCGGTACGTTTCGAACTTGTTCGTTTAGTTCGATTTCCCGCTTACTGCGGCAGACTTTATTCGTTTCGCCCGCTGAGGCTTCGGCCGTCGACCTCTTGATGGGGCCATCCTCTGTGACACCCGCCCCGCTCGAATTCTCTTCGGTACGTTGGGCAAGTCTATTATCTTCTTTTCTTATTCACTAGATTTTCGTTTTCTAGTCCTACACCTGTTGCGCGTCCTGCTTCGCCTGCGGGAGGGCCGACGATTGTGAGTTGCGGGGGGAAGATCTCGCTTGTGGGCGTTGTTACGCGGAGAATCGTCAGGGGTGCTCGTTCGAGGTGTCGACAGAAAGGATGGTAGATCTTCGTCCTTCCGTCAACTTTCCTCAGGGTGATATTCGTGGTAAGTCTTCTCGTTCCCTTTCCTGACTTGTACTTATTCCCCTTAGAACTCGTAGGTGTCGTCGACGACGTCAACTTTACGTCCGATCTGATAGGTCGTTCGGTTGCTCGTCTCCGTACTTTCCCCGTTCGTCGGGATCAGGCGTTATCTCGTCTGGCAGAGCTGGCGGACCGTCTGGAGCTGCCCTCTGGCGGAGGTTCTCGGTACGACGATGCTGTGGCTTTTCTTTATGGTCTCTAGGGGCTCTTCTGGTGTTCTCACTTCTGTGGTCATGTTTCCTCGCTGGTCGTTTCTCATTTTCTTCTTGAGAGTTAAGTGAATCTTTTATCTAATTCGTCTGTTATATATCCTATATCTTTATATTTGGGTACTTTGTCGTGTTTTCCCCGTTTGTATTTGCTGTTTGTATTTTTAAAGTAGTCTTTGCATAGTTATCGCACAAAATGTACCATATCATTCGCATAGTTGTCTTTCAAAAATGTAACATACAATCTTCTGGAATCGCGTTTCGTCTTGAGATTCCAACAAAGTTTGAATCTTGGACCTCGAAGGTTATTCTCGGTCCCTGGTTCCTGTTTTCTTCGTTCCTGTTCGTTATGCTTTCGCGGTGCCGTGCAATCAAAATAAATTATTGATGGCACATCTATATCTCCCCCACACTGAAGATCTGACTCCCCCGAGTTAGGAACGAGATAAGATTAGGCGCTATTACGCGCGCTTCCCGCCCTTCGGTAGATCGGAAACCGGTGATGGTGATCGGGGTAAATGCCATGGCGCGCTCGATGATATTTCAAACACCGCGGCGACTTCTGGTTGCTCGTCGTCCAGTCAATTGTCAAATTCGTGGAAAAACCACGGCAGGTTCCAGGTCTTTTCAGACTGCCTCTTCGAGGGCATAAAAGCTGGACTGATGGGTGGTAAAGTTTCAACCCATTATCCTCTTTTTCTCCTCTCAGTCCTATGTCCTCCCGTGATATCTTCGTTCGTCTTCGTGACCAGTTCGCCGATACAGGCGAAATTCCTGTCGGTCGTCAAGTCAAATACATGGATCCTCTTGCTAGGCTATTGGTTCGTCTGCTAGCTGTTCTTTCTTGTTTCGTGCTAATTCTTCGTTTTTAGATTACTGAGCAAGATGAGCGTGATATCTTGGCGAGCGTATTCGGCGACCGCGCGAAGGAGGAGCTCGTCTTCCAGCTTCATAAGGTCATCAAACTCGGCGGAGGCGCTTCGCAACTGTTGAAGCGCCTGTCGGATATGTGTACCCTTATTGTTCGTGAGCGGGACAACCGCGCTCGTAACCTTCAGGTATGTTCGTCTGACAATTTCGTCTTTGTCGTTGTTATTCATCGTTTCTTCCTTTCTGCTAGTTTAAGCGTGAGTCCGTGGAGGACGTCAGCTTTTCCGCTACTCAATTGTGTGAGCCAGGGTCTCGCCTTGCTCAAGAAGACACCGAAATGGGTTCCCCTGAGGACGAGACTGACATGGTAATCGTGGTTGTCTAGCTCAAATATCCGTTTTACTGAACGGCATGAAGCTTTCCGAGGAAGAATCGTCGCCAAAGGCGAAAAGGGTAATCCCTTTTCTTTTTCGTCTTATCTTTGGCGTTCTGACCCTTTTTGATTATAGCCTCGTACCCGTAGCTCCAGGAAGTCTGTTCCCGTTGCGGATTATGCGGAAGGTTCTAGTAGCAAGAGACGTCGTCTCGAGCCCGTCGTTGAAGCTAGTCTTGGTTGGTCTTTTTAAATCTTATGTTTCGTCTGCCGATTTCATCACTGATATTTTCGTTTTATCAATTTAGATACGGCCGCTATCGAAGATGTTATCCGGCGGGGCCGCGAGATCGTTTCCGTTCCCGGGGCGTCTTCTGCTGTAGCTCACGATCAAGTCCGTCGCGACTTCGAAGTGGGCCGTGAGCGCGTTGCCGCACACATCGCCGCGCTTCTAAAGTATATGGACGAGCTCAACTCCGTCCTCGAGCCTTTGTCTGTCGTGGACGAAACTCCTGTGATCGAGACTCTTCCTGAGGAGAAGGGGAAGGCCGTTTAAAGTTATGTACCATCGCGTTCCGGGCCTGTAGAGTAGAAATCTCGTGTTCTTGAGATCTTGAACTACAGCAACCGTCTATCGTTTTTCGTCTAGATAGATAGATCCGAAATTTCAATTGCTTTGGTCTGTCATGCTTCAGTTGTCAAGCCATCGGCTTCCCATCTTTTTCTTTTCAGAAAAACAATTCTTCAGAAATTTTCAAAGCTGGATCGGCGATGCCGCGCGCAGGTTTTAGAGCATAAAAGAAACGGGTTGGGAGTGGAAGGAGGCAGGAACCATGTCCTACCGCCAACGTCGTCGCTACGCGCGTGCAGCTCGTCCTGTCAGCCCGGTGTCTGCTCCAGAAGTCGGTACGGAACCTCCGTCGTATGGTTTGCAAGTACACGAGACGTTGTTCGCGCGCTCGACCAGCAACCTGCCCAGCGATGATTTTCGGCCATCGGGGAGTTCGGTGTACTGGACCGCTGTGATGTACGCCATTTTATTAGAAGACTTGGCAATAGCTCCGTTCTTAACCATTGTTCGTTTGTGGTTTACTATTTCGTTACTCAATCTGTGGCTGATTTTCGTTTACAGCCGGACACCATTCCTGCGCAGGTCATGATCGATGCCCGCAGTTTTGTTGCAGGCCCACACGCTATTCCGGCAAGCGTGGGATGTGCTCTTCAAAAGGCGGCTAAAGATATTCAGGACGCCGCGCTGCTTCGTCGGGCGGCGTTCCATAACATAGCGCAAATTTATTATACGCGGCATGAGGAGGAGATTATGCATCCAGAAGGGTATAGGATGCGCCATGCGGGGCCATTGTTCCAAATGAACTAGAGCCGCCTGCAAAGTAGAAGCGGTAGCCGCTTCGTAGAGGCAGTCGTCGGTAGTTCCAAAAATAGCTCGATCGATCAGGTACCAATGGTCTTGGCAGTTTGTGTAGCACTTTCGTTCTGAAAAACAGCCTGGAACACTGCAATACATAAGGCATCACCAAGCAGAAGCTTAGATGACACAAAATGTCGAGTACAGATATCCCTGTTTTCGGGGCCGCTTTAATCAGGGCGCAAGCGATGACACGCATGGTACGCGCTCTGGTGAGAGGCGCGCCAGCTGATTTGGATGTAGCAAGTTTCCGGGTTTTGTGGTGCATGGCACAAGTCAGGTCGTCGTCTGTCATATTCGTTTATTTGGGGTCTGATATCGTCGTAGATGGATGAGTTCGAAATGTCAGCGCGGTACGCGCATTGGTGCAGGATGGACGCGGAGAATGTTTCGGCAGACATTGTCGACGCGCTTCTCTTGGGCGTGGAGGAACAATTAAGAATCCTCTCTGTGCATTATTCTGATGCTCATGAATACATCCACCTAATGGGTGAACTGCTCAGTGCTCCAACCGAGGCATCCGGATCCTCCACGGTTAACGAGGAAGTGACCGCTCGACAACGCGAGTTGGGAATAAACCAGGAGAGAGTAGGGGAAGAGGATTCGTCGGTCTCCCCCACACTGTGATGTAGTTCGTGGTGCTTATTTCGTTTTAGCAGGGTTGCGGAAAGTTTTACTACGCGTTTGACGGGGAGGGGCGGCGGGAGGACTGGATTCTGATTCCGAGTCATCCGTGGAGGAATCATCGTCGTCATCGTCACTATTCCAGTCTCGTAGCTTTACTCCATCAAATGTAAAGTCTATGTCGTTTTCGGCGGTGTTTCGTAAAACCGTTCCCTTTAATTCGTCAAGGGACTTTTCTGAGATGTCAATAAACCGTAAAATGCTGTCGGGCAGGGTAATGGTTTTCCGTGCAAAGTACGGTATTACACGGAACGCGCCGACTTTATTTTGCCAGACTGAACCGTCCAATTCGGATAAAATGTAGGCACCGCCCTGGTCACGGGCGATGACCACCATTGGTCCCATGTATCGCGGTTTCATCTTTTTATCCAAGGAGGACTCGACCGCTGTGTTACGGACGAGTACTAAATCCTTGGGTTTGAAGACGTAGTCTTTAATCGAATATTTATGGTCTTTCTCATATTGGATTGCGCGCTCAATCTTTTCTCGGTCGACGCGATCACGCATTTCGTCTACGTGTTGTCTGTGTTTCGCTAAAGCCTGGGCGCGGAATGCAATTAATTGCGAGGTGGTCAAAGGGCCGTCTGGTAATTCCACAAGCCAAGTCGCTTCAGTTATATCGAGCGGCAGGATGGGATGCGCTCCCGTGGTCAAGAAGTACGGGGAACAGCCCAATCCTTTCCTGATAGTTACACGGTCGGCCCACATAACGTGGAAGAAAAACCAATACCACTTGGAAACGTCTCCACCAGTGGCTTTGTACAATGCTTGACGGACGTCCCAATGTGGTCGTTCAATTTTTCCATTCGCTTTCGAGTTGTACGGGGAGATCGTAATACCTCGTACACCATATTTCTGCTTCAACCACTTTAAGGCGGCGAGGAATGGTGGCCCATTGTCTGTTACGATTAGGGCCAAGGAGCCCCATCGGCAAATAATGTCTTCGAACAACCACGTTCCTATAGTTCGTCCAGTTTCTCTGACAAGCGGTCGGCCTTCCATCCAAGAGGATAGGGAGCATCGTCCGTGAACAATATATTTGCATTTATTGGACGCGGGGGTCATGTTCATTGTGTCGGCATGGAGGACTTGAAATATAGAGGGCGTGTGTGTAACCGTCGGTGGGATTGCTAAGATCGTCTTCTGTCTGGTCTGACAGATGTGACAAGTCTTCACATACCAACTGACGTCGCTCTCATATTCCGGCCACCAAAATCGTTGTCCAATTAAAGACTTCGTGGCGTAAAAGCCACGATGTCCAAGACTGTCATGGGCAGCACGCATCATGTACATGCGATGTTCCTTGTCTACTACGAGACGATGCGCGGAGTTTAAACCGCGGCGGTACAATCGTCCGTTTCGATCTAAGAAGAATTGCCGCGCGAATCGTGAGGCGTGCAAATATTCTTTGTCTGTCATTGCCTCCGGACGCACGAGAGGATCGGCTAACCAGGTTTTCACAAACGCTAGTCGGGCATCCTTCCCTTTTCCTGCGTTGGTACGGTGTCCTTCCTGATATGGTTCTCGTTTCTCAGGATCCCATTTTAATTCTAAATCTGGGATTAAAGGCTCTCCCAGGAACTGAGCGATATGTCCTGGCAAATCTTCATGTTGAACATCGTTGTCGGCCATCTTTTGTCTGAGGCCGTCTTTCTCTTCCCTTACTAGAACCCTGGCATCCATCAAGTCCTGTTCAAAGTCCGCGATCGAATGCGGCCAGGTCTGAATGTAGCCCCCTCTGGTATCGATTTCTCCTTTGAAATCTTCAAATTCTAAAGGGTCGAAAGCAGTGGTGTTCTTGTATTTCGTGTCTTTTTCAGGGAACTCAAATCCCGGAGGTCCGATCGGGATATCTCCTTCGGTGTCTGCCGGATATTCTTCGTCGTGCGGCTGCCATTCTCGTCTTGACAGTCCATCCGGTCCGAAAGTCTTTCCAGGTACATGTCGTAGTACAAAATGATACATTAGAATGTGATCGATCCAACGGTTTACGGTCGCGTTCGGCGCGTAGCCTGGATTATTCAACATCCCTTTCAGGTAGGATGCATCGGTTTCTACTATTAGTTTTCGGCATCCCAACAACCAATATTTCGTGTTGTCTAGGGCACGGTATAAACCGAAGAGCTCTCGTTTAGATTGCGAGAAACGGCTCTCTCTGTCGTTCAAGGTGATTGATCCGAATCTCGCGTAACGTTTCCGTGTTGCATCATCGGGATCTTCCTGATAAATATAGAATCCCACCGCTCGATACGACGTATCGACGGCTAGTACTACCGAAGTAGACCAGTCATACCGAATTGGTAGTAGAGCGGGGCAATTCGTAACGGAGTCTTTCAATAGCTGCATCGATTTTTCTTGGTCGGGTCCCCAGGTAAAGGGGACGTTTGCGCGAGTCAATCTATTTATAGGTTCCGCGATCTTAGCGAAGTCCTTGATAAACATGCGGAGTACCCCACAAGTCCCTAGGAAGGATTTTACATCCGTGAAGGTCTTGCAGGGGCCCCAACGGGTGATGACTCCAACGCGATCAGTTTCAGGCTTTCGGCCTTCGTATGTGCATCTGTGTCCTACGACAACAATTTCTTCGGCGCACAAAGTTGACTTGTACCCTGAGAAAGTTCCTCCAGCATTCCTCATGCGCTCAAGGATTCTCATTACGACGGTCATGTGTTCCCAAACAAAACGGCGGATGCCCGAGTTTTCTGGTATTGTTTCATAACCGCCGCCGGGTAGTTCGTATCGGGTTAAAGGTCCTCCTACAGGTACATCGTCTATAAAAGGACTGGTCCATTCTGGTATTTCGTCTTTCAGAATATAAGTCACATCGTCGTGGAATATAGGGACTGAATTCGTCCAGCCCATTGGTAAGGTCACAAGTCGTAGAGCTCCGAAGGGAGTTTGGAAGGTTGTTAGGTCGCGGGATTTCTTGTCTAGTAGTCTCTCATCATAACCAACATAGAGATCGAACATGCCGCCACACGAACGTCCTGCAAACCTATTGGCAAGTTCGTCTGTCGCTGGTGGTATACCAGAGTGCGCAATAGTAACCTTATTCAGAGGCTCGAGACTGTGTACAAGCCTCAAACTTTTGCCATCTTTCTTCAGCACGGTAAACCACTGTGAGCGGTATGAGGAGTTCGAAGGCTCATACACGCCAGCAGCGATTTTCGTCTTGATGATTTTGCAAACTTCGTCATATATTCCAGGGGGAACGGGAATATTTCGTAGTACCCACGGCGTATGCGGAATGACGGGAATCTCTACGGCCGGAAAGAAATCCTCTCGGAATCTTCCTCGTTCGGAGTCGTCCCACGCAAACGCCTCGTTCTCTAGTGAGATGGCTTGGTGCACTAATTTCAACTCTTCAGGCCACAAGAAACCTGTGTCGTGTAATTTGTGCATAGCATCTTTCCGTTCCTGATTGTATCTTCCTGTCGGCGTAAATTCAGGCGGCCGGGGACTCAACTTGGGTAAGTTCGCCAAGGGGTCTCCGGTTATATTTCGTTCTATCCTGAATTTCTGCGGTAAATCTGCCAATACTGGTTTGACTTTCTTATCCACGGGTTTATACTTCTTCCCCGCGAATACCTGTCGAATATCTTTGACAGGATCTTCTTTTCGTTCTTCGCGTTCTCTTTCAGTTATTACTTCCTGCGACATCAGTCCGGTCATGGGACTGACGGAGGTTTGTAAATATGCCGACAAGGTGTCTGCATCTTTTAACTCAACATCTTCGTTCTTCAGGTAGTTGGTTAAGTATAGGTCCCTTATTTCGGTCTTCGTAAAGGTTCCTTCGTCTTCCGCGATCGAGTATCCATTTATCACAAGTTCTCCAGCCGAGTCATAACCAACCGTAACAGCGATTTCTCCTTGATCTTCAATCAAATCCTCGAGTGCTGAAAAACCTCCGTAGTCTTTTCTCGTTTCAAGATTTCAGGGGGTCTTCCTCGCTCGTAGGTAGGAATCGTGGATCGGTGTCCGGTATTGGGGTCTTTAATCGTAATCATTTGCCCTCCATCTCGTGTATTCTGGATGCAACTTTCGGTTAAGGCGTCAAAAGGTCTCCCGAGGAGTACCTTATAAGCTGGGTCGTTTATAATATGCACTTGTAGGTACAAGGCGATATCACCGAATACAAAGGGAACGTTTCTTGACAAGCCGAGAGATTTCTCAACTTGCTTGTTCGCGCTTTGCATGTGGATATGTATGTCCGGGTCCCATTGCAGCTGCAAGGATAACGCCGTCGCTTTGCCCATAGATACGATTTGTGATCCCCCGTCGAGGATCGTTTCTATTTCGCCGGTTTTGTTTATCAACGGGTAAACCGCTCTAAGGCCTTGGGATTCCCGGGCGACGTAAATCTCCCTCGGTTTCTCACCAGGTGCCAAAGAGTCGAAGTACTGCACAACGGGATCGTCTAGTACAACCGAACCTGGAGGAATTTCACCTCCTGCAGCCGACGTGATCATAAACGTTGCCGGCGGTAGGTTATTGACGTCGATCGGCATCCCCGTTGGGTAGTCTCTCCAAAGGTTTTCCCAATATATCATTTCTTCCTCAGTCATTTCTTCGACTAAGGCTACTCGTTCCGGTTTATCTGGTGGTACTTTCGGTTTGTCCGGCGGAACTCTCTTCTTCGTGATCAGCCTTTTAAGTGCTTCCTGTAGTTCTTTAGACGACGTCAAAAGTTCTTCAGCCGACAGGGTTATGTCCGCGTCCAGGAATTTATTAACAATCCTTTGGATGCGATCTTTATCCTCTATCGGTGCTTTGGTTCGGTAGGCAGGCCCCGAGATGTCAGGGACAGGCTCTACGCGATCAGGTCGCCTATTCTTGGTGATCGGCACATACGTCACAGCAGGAACTTCCTTATATGGTAAGTCTTTATGATCGTCCTTCTGATCATCCTGCTTTTCTTCTACAGGTGTGGACGGTCTACTGTAACGAAGTGGGTTTTTAGGAGGCCTCGGTGGAGGTCCCCTCTTTGGGTCTCTCGTTCTCTCGATTTCTACCACGGGTAGCGGAGGAAGTCGTCCGCGAAACGGACTTCGCGGAGGACGCGGAGGAGGACCAGCCTTCTCCGGTTCTGAATCGGTATCGTCGTTTTCTGATTTTCTTGGGCTTGTCTTTCTTCGGTTCTCCGACTCAGTAGATGGTTGCTTCTCAGCCCTAGCATTTTCGTTACCATCCTTCGTCTTCCTCGAACCTCTCAGAAACCCTGATGGACAACCTCTAGGAGACCCTTTTGGGATACCATGAGAGATTCCACTAGTTTTTCTATGCGGTCGAATCGGTCTTCGGGGACAGGAGGGCCTTGTGGTATAGGTTGTCCTCTTTGCACCAACTGAGGAACGGGCTGTTGTTGTACCGTCGGTCGATACTGTAGATTATTCGTCGCTACAGTCTGCTGAGCAATTACAGTCTTTAAACGTTCGATTTCTTTGTCTCGATCGTCGCGTGTTTCTTCTAACTGGTAGGCCGACATTACGGCTGACATACAGGTTACATCGTCGGTTAAACCGGCGACATATAACTGCTGTCCCTTAGTCTTGCCCATAAAATCTAACATGCGTTCCCTCATGCTCTTATTTCGAGGGAAGGACGGAATCGGGGTCTTGTCGAATAGGTGGACTTGTCCGTTGACCAAGGTTACCAAACCGTCAGTCTGGTCTTGGGATACCTTCGGGCAGACTTTAATTCCGTGCCCTATTTCTCCGCAATACAAGCAGTCCGTTTTCTTCCAGAACTCGCTTGCTGCGCCTCCTTGGCCATAAGCCTCGGTAGGTCGTTGATCGATCGGTGGTCTATAGGCTCGCGCCGCGTTCTTCTGTTTTAATTCAGACGCCATATAATCTTTGAAGAGGACTATTTCTTCTTCCATCTTGATTACTCGGTCAGGGTCTAAATTACTGGTCTGTCCGGCGTACGAGACACCTGTTCCAGAGGTCCTGGTTACGGCCATAAACTTAGCAGCGTCCATAACCTGATCTAAGGTATATGGGTCTTCGCTACCGTCGTTTTCTGCTTTTCCGGCCGTTACTTCGGATATTCTGATTAAGTCTAATCTTCGTTCGACTTCGAGACGGAAGGCCGGGGTTAAACAACCTAGGAACTTCTGAACAAGTTCTCGGTTGGACACCCTGGGGTCTTTGTCATTGACCTTCTTAAGTAGTTTCTCTGCCTCGGCCGCAAAGGCACGTCGTAAAGCTGAGATTTCGGCGACATTTTCTACGCCTAGTCTTTGGTTCTCAGCGCAAATGCGGTCGAGTCGTTTAATGGATCCTTTTTGGAACGCTTCGGCTTCAGGGTAATCTTTGAGAACCGCGGCCTTGAAATTCTCCCAAGTTTTAATGGTTAATTTCGCGGCTAGGATCTTCCAGAATTCGTAGGTCTCGTCGTCTATTAATCGGAGCCCGTTCGCGATTTTCTTGTCTTCGTCGGTAACGCTGCACTCGGTAAATAACTCTTCGACGTCCTCAAAGAATCTCAATAAACCGGTGGGTTCAGAGGCTTTAAATGAGGGCGCTCCCTTGCTTCCTCGGGCAGGGAATTTCTTGTTCTGGGGGACTGCGGCCATCTGGTTTAGAGGTGGCGTAGCTGGTCTGGATGTTGCGGGTGGATCAGAGTTTTCGGGCTCTGGTTCGGGTTCAGGTTCAGGTTCTGGAGGTCGCGCTTTTTCTTTCGCGGCCGCTTTCTTAAGTTCCTGTTCCTTTCGTCTCACGGATGCTCCTTCTCGGGATAAGGCTTTCGCTTTGTCTCGGGTCGCAACAAATAAAGCAGTAGCTGTCGCTGCTGCTTCCGCTCGTTTCGAATTATTAGTCTCTCGCTTTTTGGGTCGAGACGACGAAGCTTTCGCGTTTGCTGTGGTAGCGGGGGACGCGGTAACTCCGATCTGAACTACTGGTTTAGATTTCTTCTGACTAGAAGATGCCTTAGACAGTTTGTTCGGGTTTTAATCACTAAGGTCGTCTGGTTGAGTATAAACTCGGTTCGGGTATCTCGTTTCGGAGGTACGGTCAAATAAGATCTGAAATGGCAACCCCTCGCGGTGGGCTCCAGATGAGATGCTGGGTTCGGGGTAGTCGTGAAGAGATGCAACGAATGAAGATGGCTCTAACCACCACACTCAATCCTATCCACTCAAATCACACTCAACACAACAACGACGAACGAACGGGTTCTTTGGGGTAGAGGACTGAGAAGCCTCACACCAAGTCAGGTTTCGTATTTGACTGGGTCGTAGGGAAGATACTTCGAAGAGGTAGTACTCGACGAGAAGGTCTAGGCGATAGTATAGCGTCTCGAGGGACAACACTACTAGGGTCTGTACGGTTTTATAGTGCAGGCACTGTGGGGGTTGGTTTGTTGGTCTAATAAAACTCTCTGCGAGTCTTACGTCGATTCAACGGTCGGTTTTGAGTACACTGACTCGGTCTGAACTTCGAACACACTGGGACGAAGGGTGAACACACGGGTTCGAAGTACACTGACTTCCTAAACTCGAACACACTGGGACGAGGGTCGAGCACGCTAGCTCAAGCACACTGGCTTATGGGTCTTCGTTATCTCTTAGGTGCTATCCACACGGGGATCACGGTCGAGAGAGGTTTCGAGTCTTTCTTATTGCACGTTCGTCTGCACAAATGAGATGGGAACTCTAGTCTGAATTTCTACAAACGCGAACTATCTACTATATACATGTGCGGCAATCGGTCTACGCCTACTCGAGAAGCCGGGTACCCTGTACCCTAAACAGCTGCCTATTCGTCGGCGCACCGTCGTGTGTCCGTCGGAAACACGTCCGCGATTCCTCATGCATTCGTCGTTATGTTGAATGCGCCGCCGTAGCGTTTTACCGGCGGTGCAGTCAAATCGCATCGTTTCTATTCGTGGAAGAGCTCCGGAGAGGAAGGAGGATTAGCCTAAGCTTCCCCTTCCAACGTCTGTCGGAGCGCAACCGATCGTACTGAAGTTTTCCAGTGTCTTTTCCATTCAGTGGCCCAGAGAGTAACCGCGATCGGTGGCTAATTGGTCGCGTCGCGTAAGTCACGTGTGCGCGGATCAGATTCGTTCCTGAGATATGATCGAGGAATTCGGGGTTTCCGTCTCGAGATCTGTCGGGAGCGTAAAGGTTGCTGCCCGAGCCCTCAGAGTCATCCGTGGTTACGGCGGGGTCTAGTTCAATACAATCCGGTCCATGCGCCAACTCCTTGGTTCGATGTATATTCCCACGGGATGCTTAGATCGAAGGGACTGGACAGGTCCCCGTCGATCTGATGCTTCGTGACCGAGTATGGAAAGACGATAAGATTCGTTATCAGCCTCGCCTCCTGCTGCACTGGGTGTGTCTGTCCCGCGAGGCAACAAGTCAACTAGCTGGAGTCTCGCTAATGACTGCAGTAATTCCCGTTGGTTTGTGTCCAATGAAACGATAATTTCTAGTGAAAATGCGCAAATTCACGCGCAGACGCGAGTGCATCTTATCATCGCCTTATTACTTCTCTTCACTGCAACTGTATTTCGCTTTTGATACTCTGCTGGATGTGCCTTGTTGAACTTCTTCACTGCAACAAGATTGTCAGCTTTGTAATTTGCCTTTGCTTTTTGATGTCTTGTCACTGCATCAAGATGAGCTTTTCTATGCTGTTTTTCAATGTCAGCAAGTTCAATAACTTCAAATACAGCTGCAAACTCTGAGCAATTTTGACATTCATGTTGGACAATTGCATCACATAAATGCTGTAATTTCATTTTTGTGTGAGTGACCATTCCATGTGCAGCAGCGATAAGTTTCAAATTAGGTATGGTCAGATTCTGCAACAATTGTTGAAGTGGATGATTGACAACCAAATAAGCCTTGTCAGATGGTTCCATTGCACAAGCTTCTTCAACTGGCATGTAATTGACAAACTTGCATGTAATTAAGTTATCAATGTTGTCAACTGGATCATTGGGCATCAATTCAGAATATGTGAACATGTTATTTGCACATCCTCCACCAACTAGTCTAATTGGAATGTAAGCATGCAATTCAGATTGTGAGACAGTTGGACAAGTAACACAATATTTGACAAGCAGAAAAGCATACAAATGATGAATAAATACAATAACAATGCAAACTGAGTTCATCAGAGTTCTGGGGCACTTGAGACGAGATATAGCAGCTGCATAGTCATGCTTTCTCATCAAATTTCTCTTTAACTTGAGTTTGGATAATATGCACTGCAAATTAGCATCAGAAAGCAAGCAATAAGAGCTGAGACGAAATAGATTAAGCAAGATACATGCATACAACTTGAAGATGGGAGATGAACTGTTATGGTTCTCATTTGCAGATTCAGAATTCAAACAAGCAAAATTGGGCATTTGGACTTAAATTACATTCAACAGCATAATCACAGTCATAAATGCACACAGGATAAACAGACAGAGTAGAAGACAATGGATAGACATACTGGACATCAATGGGCATAGATTTGCCAAGCATAGCAGGTTGGGTGGGTTGCATAATTTGCATAAAGTTTATAGTCATAGAGACTGAGTTTTTAGCCACAATGGCAGAATGCATAGAGCATATAGCAATGAATAGGTTTATAAAAAGTGATAGCATAATGCAAAGTTTAGAAAGCATGACTGCTTTCAGCACTGCAAGCAGTGCGGCATAAAATGTTCAGCATAAATTACACAACAAAAATGAAAACTGTACTCACCAAAAGAGCAGTGGAGGTAAACAGACAACATAACCTGGAAGAGCAAATATTAGCAAATAAGCAACAACAAACCTCAGGAATTTACCTGAAGAAATGACCAAGTTATGAATTAATTTGGGTTAAATGCTAAAAAAGCAAAATTGACTCACTATTTGTTGGTATTTGTTACTATTGACAGATGTGGATGGTGAGGAGTAGTGCCTAAAAATGGAATCCAAAATAAGCACACCAATATCTGAAGAAATGAATGAGAAATTAAAGAAATTGTGCTAAATTTCCACTTTTGGCAGTTGCTTGCATATGTATGTCACTATTGACACTCAGAGAATGTGGAGGACAATATCTAAAAGTGGTACAGTGCAAAAAGAACCAACTCACTAAGCCAGATATTCTACAATTGATAAAAAGATTAAACAAAATACGTCAAATAGCAGTCAGATGGTGATGGTTGGGGTGAAAGATGCAAAAAGTGTGTCAAATGCAAGTCCAGGGTATATATACTTGAGGGGACTTTAGGGCAGGTCAATATTACCATAAAAGGCAACTATTATTGCAAAGTTAATTTCAATGCAATTGGACAACTTTGGAATTTGATATTATTTGACCATATTTGTACTTATTTGTCATGAATGCAAATGACAGGGGAAAGCATTTGAGGCATGTTGGTAGTACTCACATGGTATTTACCATTATTTATACTTCAAAATTTCAAGTTTTCTCCTTCAAATTCAGTATTATCCAGACTCGTACCTGCCATGCGCAGCACTGGCCCACTTCACAGGATTAGAAATAACAGGAACACATCAAACACACTTGGGGGAATGGGCCGTTGCAAGCACAGCAGATACGAGTCCACATATGGCTGGTTTCAATGTTATGAAACATTTACTTCTTTGCATAAATTATTAATACTGCATGTTTATATATTGTGAAGTCTTTTTCACTAAAATTCTATATGTTTCCTTCTTTAATGCAATTACATTTTGTTTGAATACCATTATAGAACCAGACTTTTTTGACCTGCACTATTGGAGTGAGGCCTTCTTCTATGCATTGCACATTTGAAGCTGCTGCTCTACATCTGCTCTAAATGGTGTTATGCCTGAAGCCTCATTGATGAGTTGGAAGGCTATCAGCTAGAAGATGTTGAGACTGAGAAGCTAATTGCAGCTAGAGACATACATTTCATTGAGGACAATGGTTTTGAATTGAATTCCCCATTAACACTGCTTCTGCATCACCACTTGCACCTGCTTTTGCTTTACTCATGCCAGAATCTGCCAAGGTTCTATCTTCAACAACTTTCCCTACTACTGAGTCTGCAGCAAAACCAGTGCTGAAAGTGTCAAAGACATTGAAGTAGGCGAGTGTTCCACCTAGGAACTACTCAGATTGCACTTAGAACCTAGATGGCAATTAGTGGTGCAAATATTTTGCCAGTTTTTCCCAAAATGGCAAAGCCATCAATTCAACTCAACACTGACTATGATGCATCGACCGCATGAACATATCCTTCTCCAAGTACACCATGCCTCATATGCCCAACACAACACCAACTAAGAAATCCCAGATTGTCATGCTCAAAGACCTTGGGCACTCGAACTGCGATATTGCTAAAAAGGAAAACATCGCCCCCTCTACCGTCTCATGCATCTATGGCCGATACAGAAAGACACATCACTTCTATAAAAAGACACTTCACTTTGGCCATCCACACAAGCTCAATGAAGAGGTGTCCATGTAACCAAATCATAACTTATCCTGAAAATCCCAGAATGTCACATTGTAATCTATCACTATCTCTGTCAGCCTCGAGCACATCATAATGCGGCCTCACACATTGTAATCGGGGAATTGATAACCAAATCAGCGGCTTGCAGCGGCTTACCAGCTCCGACTGAATTCATAATACTCTGACCACGGCAGCTCTGACCCACGGCAGTCCCTCACGGTAAAATTAAAAGTGCACATAAGGAGAATTGAACACCTACCCTCACGGCCTAATGATGCAGTGCACCCACAACGTGCACACTTCCAACTAGGCCACGGCGGCTTGACATTGGCCGTGACATTAACTGACTATATACCGCCACTACACACACATGCCTACTCTGTCTGATGCATGCGTCGGGATGCGGCGCACGGCGCTGGTTTAGGGCTGCAGTTAAACAACAATCAACATTACATGGCCACAGATCCTGCCACTACAGAGCCACCACATTTGCATAGAAATATATTTCCTTCCATCAGTGTATCAGGAAACATGCTCTGAACTCGTCTACATAGTCAATTTTAAAAAAAGAGCCACGGATTCAAAGATATCGACCTCCCGACCCCGCCAGAATGCGCGAATAAATAAGGATAAACAAAGGCGCGGTGATGTCGCTCAGCGGCGCGCAGTACCTTGCTCCCCATGTTTAAACATTTTGTCATGGTAGGATGTTGAAAGAGGTATACTAGCATGATCCAGGATAGTCATGAGGACAATCCGTGGCCAAATGGTTTCACAAGTAATGGTTTACACTTTTGCTACATTGTTTCATACATATCTTTGGATCCCATGGACAGAATGCAGAAACCCAAATGTTTCTAGAGTCCCCCGAGTGCGTAGAAATGAAATCTAACATAAAATTTGGGGTCAAAAATATTTAGTATTTTGCCTCCTGTAAGCCTACCACTTGGTATAAATTTATATGGAGGCCTGGGACACATTCCAGGACATGTACAATACTGTATATAGCAGGTGTTTAAGGTCCCAAGTAAATGTGGAAAGAGGGAGCCTCGAAATACTGTGAAATGGGTCTGATTTCCGATGTTTGGACACCCTTGATATTGTGTTTAAGACTACCTTGAACTATATTATATCCCCTGGCAAAGAACTTACAGGTCTTTCTTTAGATCACGACTCTAATACACTCAAGAATTATACTGCAGGTGTCCGATTATTTTTCGCTAGTGTAGATCTATTGTACTGCTCGAAATACATTCAAAAAGGTAGAGTTTTGGGTGTCAGTATGACCATTCTGTCCGTATCATTACCAATTCGCACTTATTTGATGCCGTTCAAGCGGTATATACTGCTCTACTCATAGTATAATATATCCCGATACTTCTAGATGCCTCGGAGGGCTGCGATGTCGAGGGGGAAGCCTCCGTCGTCGCCGTTTTCGATGATCGAGGGGCGTGGGAACGGAGCTGGCATCACCCGAACTTTGGTTTGAGCGACGCGCGTCACCCATTCTTCACCCTCCTCGCCACCATCCCCGTCCACCACGCAGCTCTGGCTGCCCACACGGCCACCAAAACGCACCAAGTAAGTAAGTTTAACATCATAAGCGTGTTCCCCATGTTTCAATCCTGTGAAGTGGGCCAGTGCTGCGCATGGCAGATACGAGTCTGGACATTGTTGAATTTGAAGATGAAAACTTCAAATTTTGAAGTATAAACAATGATAAATACCATGTGAGTACCACCAACATGCCTCAAATGATCTCCCCTTTCATTTGCATGCATGACAAATAAGTACAAATAAGGTCAAATAATATCAAATTCCAAAGTTGTCCAATTGCACTGAAATCAACTTTGCAATAATAATTGCCTTTTATGGTAATATTGACCTGCCCTAAAGTCCCCTCAAGTATATATACCCTGGACTTGCATTTGACACACTTTTTGCATCTTTCACCCCAACCACCACCATCTGACTGCTATTTGACGTATTTTGGCCAATTCTTTTGTCAATTGTGGAGTATTTGGCTTAGTGAGTTGGTTCTTTTTGCACTACACCACTTTTAGATATTGTCCTCCACATTCCCTGAGTGTCAATAGTGACATACATATGCAAACAATTGCCAAAAGTAGAAATTTGACAGAATTTCTTTGATTTCTCATTCATTTCTTCAGATATTGATGTGCTCATTTTGGATTCCATTTTTAGGCACTACTCCTCACCATCCACATCTGTCAATAGTAACAAATACCAACAAATAGTGAGTCAATTTCGCTTTTTTAGCATTTAACCCAAATTAATTCATAACTTGGCCATTTCTTTAGGTAAATTCCTGAGGTTTGTTGTCACCTATTTGCTAATATTTGCTCTTTCAGGTTATGTTGTCTGTCTACCTCCACGGCTCTTCTGGTGAGTACGATTTTCATTTTTATTGTATAACTTATGCTGAACATTTTATGCTGCACTGCTTGCAGTGCTGAAAGCAGTCATGCTTTCTAAACTTTGCATTATGCTATCACTTTTTATAAACCTATTCATTGCTATATGCTCTATGCATTCTGCCATTATGGCTAAAAACTCAGTCTCTATGACTATAAACTTTATGCAAATTATGCAACCCACCCAACCTGCTATGCTTGCCAAATCTATGCCCATTGATGTTCAGTATGTCTATCCCATGTCTTCTACTCTGTCAGTTTATCCTGTGTGCATTTATGAATGTGATTATGCTGTTGAATGTAATTTGTCTCCAAATGAACCCAATTTCGCTTTTTTGAATTCTGAGTCTGCAAATAAAGACTATGCTAATTCCTCACCTATTTTCAAGTTGTATGCATGTATTTTGCTCAATCTATTTCGTCTCACCTCCTATTGCTTGCTCACTGAAGCCAATTTGCAGTGCTTATTATCCAAACTCAAGTTAAAGAGAAATTTGATGAGAAAGCATGACTATATAGCTGCTATATCTCGTCTAAAGTGTCCTAGAACTTTGAAAAACTCAGTTTGCATTGCTATTGTATTTATTCACCATTTGTATGCTTTTCTGCTTGTCAAATATTGTGCTACATGCCCAACTGTCCCACAATCTGAATTGCATGCTTACATTCCAATTAGACTAGTTGGTGGAGGACGTGCAAATAACATGTTCACATACTCTGAGTTGATGCCCAATGATCCAGTTGACAATATTGATGATCTGATTACATGCAAGTTTGTCAACTACATGCCAGTTGAGGAAGCCTGTGCAATGGAGCCATCTGAAAAGGCTTATCTTGTTGTTAATCATCCACTGCCTGCCTTGGTTCAGAAATTGACACTGCCTAAACTGAAATTGATTGCTGCTTCTCATGGTATGGGAACACATAATAATATGACGTCTAAGTTTTTGCAAACTTCTATTGTTGCACATCAGTGTGTAGATTGCCCAGATTATGCTTCTGTGTTTGAAGTCATTGAACTTGATAAAATAGAAAAAAAGCGAAAACTGTCACAACAGAATGCTGTTCACAAGTATCAGAATACCAGTTCTACTTACAAAGTTGCTCATCTTGATGCCGTCAACAAATACAATGAGGCTGATCCTGAAAAACATAAAGAGCACAATTTGACAGCAGTAAAAAAATACAAGCAATGTCATCCTGAGAAATATAAAGCACAACAATTGGCTGCTGTACAAAGGGCAAATAAAAGAAATCCTGAAGAGCATAGAAGGCATAATCAAAATGCAGTAAAAAAGCACAAAAATATTAATCCTTTATATTCTGTATCAAATGCTGAGGCTGTTCAAAAATCACGAAATAAACATGCATTTCCACCAACTCCTCCATCCCAAAAGCTGCAAGAAACAATCATTGATAATTTTTGCAATGATACAGCACCAGAATTTGTTGAGAATGGTTGTGCTTCTTGTGGACGTCTCACACCTGTTTCTGAGTTGCAGAAAATTTCTAACTTGAAATTGGACTTGAAACCTCTTGTAAATCCTGAAGTAACTCGCAAACAGCGCTCTAGCAATGATCAACCAGTTACAGGAATTGAACAACCAGCCATAGTACCAAATCTTGACAGCATATGCAATAAATGTAAAGACTCATTGCAGAAAGGAAAGCGGCCACTTTTGTCACTTGCAAATGGAATATGGCTTGGAGAAGTACCATCTGAACTGCAAGGATTGACATACACTGAGCAGTTGCTGATTTCCAGAGTCAGACACAACAAGTGCATTGTCAAAGTCTCATCTGGAATGCACAAAATGCGAGCCAATGCAGTTGCTTTTGCCAGTCCAATGATTAAAGTGTATGACATTCTACCTCCACCTATAGATGAGCTGGATGAGGTGCTTGCATTCATATATACTGGTCCAAACAATCCTACTCCAGATGACTTTGAAAGAACACCTCTGTTGGTCAGAAGAAACAAAATTGCAATTGCACTCAACTGGCTCAAACTGAATCATGCAGATTACATTGACCTGGAGATCTCAGAGCGAAATTTGCAGCAGTATCCAGAGCATGGCATTCCAGTTGTTGTTGACTACAGAAGGACTGAGACCAACAAAGAGCCTGAATCTACTGCTGTGCATGATATGGAAGAGGAAGAAGGCACTGAGACTGGCAAATGTTCATTTACTGTGCATGGCATCACTGGAGCAGAGTACATTGACAAAACAGCAAAGCAGCTCAAAGCAATTGCACTGAAGCATTTGAACAGTGGAGGCAAAGTTCTTGCAATTGGTCAGTCTAAAGATCCAATAACCATCTATGACAATCCCCAGTTGTATCCTATGATGTTGCCTTGGCTGTTTCCTTATGGACTTGGTGGTATTGGCAATTCCAACATCAAAGGACGTCTATCTGACATTGCACACAAGAGACATTTGCTAATGTACCATGACAAGAGATTCCAGAGAGATCTACACTTTCCACTCATTGCATTCAATCATGAACAAATCAAAGAGTCTACAACTGCAGGCTATTTGTTGGCTGAAAAGTCGAAATTTGATGAGATTTCCCAGAGGCTAATGGACATGAATACTGCAGTGCTCAATGAAATGGCCAGAAAAATTGAAAAGGGTGAAACGGTCAAAGCAGAGACAGATGATGAGATATTGTGCTATCAACTGATCAAAGACTTGGACCATGTTGGCTGCCATGTAAAGGGATCACTGACACAAAAGAAATACATGAGAAACGAAATCTGGTCACTTATTTCATTTGCTGGTGCTCCATCCTGGTTCATTACACTGTCACCTGCAGATCACAAGCATCCTATTTCACTGTATTTTGCAGACACTCAGCAAACATTCAAGCCAGAGATCAGAAGCTATGATGAGAGATATAGACTCATTGCAGAGAATCCAGTGGCTGGAGCTCGCTTTTTTCACTTTATGGTTGAAATGTTCATTAAGCATGTTCTTGGAGTTGGAACAAAGCACAGAGGATTCTATGGTGACACTGGTGCATACTATGGTACAGTTGAGCAGCAAGGTCGTCTCACACTGCATTTGCACATGCTCTTGTTTATCAAAGGCAGTCTATCACCTCAGGAGATCAGAGACAGAATTATGGATGCTGATTCTGCATTCCAGCAAAAGATGGTGCAATATCTGGAAAGTGTGCATATGGGTGAATTCATGACTGGTTCAATGGCAGATATACAAGCAAAGCAGAAAGCTAATGAGAATGATCCTGACTATATTGATCCTACCCAGACACTGCCTGAAGCACCTCCAGAACCCTGCAATGAGCATGATTTATCTGATCAATTCACAGAGTGCACTGAATGCAATGCAACCAAATCATTCTGGCAGCAGTTCAAATGCAGAGTTGATGACTTGCTATTTCGTTCCAATGTCCACAGCTGCACCAAGTATGACAAGAAGAATCCAGATGCACAGAAGGACAAAAGATCATGCAAAAACAAGCATGGCAAATGCAAAGCACGATTTCCCAGACCATTGTTTAATGAGACACAAGTTGATCCACACACTGGGGCACTGAATATGAAAAAGGGCGAACCATGGCTGAACTCATTTACTCCTCTTGTCACCTACTTGTTTGGTTGCAACACAGATGTTACAAGTTTACTTTCTGGAACTGCAATCAAGGCCATTGTTGCATATGTCTCTGATTACATCTCTAAACCCAGTTTAAAGACATACAGCATTTTTGATATTATCAGAAGTGTATTTGATCGTGCATCCACAATGTTAAATGGCACAATCAAGCGCAGAGAGAAGGCTAGAAAACTGATTACTCAAATTATCAATGCACTGACTGCTAAACTCGAAATTGGTGGTCCAATGGCATCAATGTATTTGCTGGGCAATCCTGATCACTACACAAGTCACAAATATGTTGTTGTGTACTGGAGAAGCTTTGTCAATCAAGCAATGGATTACTGGAAGCCAAAAGATGCAAATGCAATGGATGTGGACTCTGACAAAATTATGCTCCAAAAGCGAAATGGCAAAGTCATTGGAGTCTCTCCTGTGCAGGACTACATTTATAGACCTACCATCTATCAGGACATGAATTTATATGAGTGGATGCAGTGTGCAACACGTGTAAAAATCCCAGTGAAGCAGCAGAAGCATGATCCTGTGAACAGTGATGATGAAATTGACTTTTTAGGAGGTGGTAAATCCAATGATATGGAAATTGATTCAGACGAGCTCAATATTGATTCTGACAATGCCATGATTGTTGATAGTGAAGAGGAGAGTGCCAATGACAGCCAGGATGAAACACAGGATGATTATGCAGAATTGCGATTTTTAGTAGGCCATCCACTGCATTTGACTCATTATGCTCACATTGACCTCAGAAAGAAAAAGTCAGTTGTGCCCAACTTTGTGGGTGGTTCACTGCCTAGACGAGATAGAGGAGACCATGACTATTACTGTGCTGCTATGCTTACACTGTTTGTGCCATGGAGATCAGGGAAAGACTTGAGAAATGCGCAGCAATCCTGGGATGATGCATTTGTTGCAACAGAGTTCACAAAGAGGCAGTTGCAGATCATGGACAATTTTAATGTCAGATATGAATGCTTAGATGCCAGAGATGATTATTCTGCACAGCTCAAATGTGGTGAAGTCCAAGATGGTGTATTCCCTGCATGGATGACAAGCTCTCTGATCTCTGACTTGGATGATGACAATTTCAATGATGGTGCAAACATTGGAGATGAGCTGAATGCACAGGAACAGCCTGACAAAGATGACCAGGGCATTGCAAACAAATATGCTGGACTCAATGAGAGAGGCAAACAAGTGCTCAGAGAAATGCAATTCACTGAAAATGCACTCAATGCTGTTGGATGGACTGAATCAGTGCAAAGTGATACTACAGAGCTTCCAGATCATGTTGAGCCTGAAATACAACAAGTTGGAAGCAAGTGGAAAGCAGCCGTTGCAGAAAAGCGCCAAGAAGTACTAGAAAAGCGAAATCAGAGTATTCCAGCAAAGGTTAAACATTTCAAGCAATACACTGATCCTAATGAAGACAATGCAATGGTGGTTGATCAATCTTACTTGGAGAAAAATTTCACTGCTCAAAGCGCACCCAGACAGTCTCTAATCAATGCAACAGTGGACAAGTTCAGTTTGAATGCAGAACAGCAAAGGGCATTTGAAATTATTGCAAATCATGCATCCTCTCCTAATCCAGAGCAACTCAAGATGTACATTGGAGGCATGGCTGGCACTGGCAAATCACAGGTCATCAAAGCATTGGTGCATTTCTTTGAGTCTGCTGGTGAAGGCTACAGATTTGTCATATTGGGTCCAACAGGCACATCTGCTGCACTTCAGAATGGTTCAACTTACCACTCATATCTGGGAATCAATCAGAACACCAGAAATGAAGCTGCTTCCATTGCACAACTGAAAGAGCGATTGCAGGGAGTTGACTACATCTTCATTGATGAGGTATCCATGCTGTCTTGCCATGATCTGTATTTAATCAGCAGAAAACTTGCACAGGCACTGAATGAGCACAGTTATCCATTTGGTGCAATGAACATGATTTTTGCTGGTGACTTTGCACAGCTTCCTCCTGTTGGTGCAGCCTCACTGTACTCTGGCACTGTTGGCACTACTATTGATGCAGCTCTGACCACCTATGCACAAGAGTCTGCAGTTGGAAAAGCACTCTGGCACCAGGTTACCACTGTTGTGATTTTGAGAGACAATATGAGACAAAGATCACAAACATTGCAAGATGCTCAATTTCGGATTTGTCTCAAAAATATGAGATATGGCAAATGCACAGCAGAGGACATTGCATTTTTGCGAACTAGAGTAGCAGGAAAGCAGCCTGGGCGACCCAGCATTGCATCTGCAGAATTCAGAAATGTGCCAATTCTGTGTGGAGTGCATTCACAAAAGGATCAGATCAATACACTTGGTTGTGAGCGCTTTGCAGCAGACACAAACCAGAAGCTGTTTAATTTCTATTCTGTCGATAAATGGGGTGCAGAGCGCAGTTCATCTCGTTCCAAACACAGTCATGCTCACAACACTGAAGTAATTGACTTTGATGATCAGAGAGAGATTTGGAAGCTCAGACATGGTGCAACTGACAATTTTGCTGGAAAACTCGCACTTTGTCATGGAATGCCAGTCATGATCAGAAACAATGATGCTACAGAGCTGTGCATTACCAAAGGACAAGAAGCACATGTTGTTGGCTGGCAGTCATATTCAGGCCGCTTTGACAAGAGGGTGCTTGATACTGTTTTCATAAAACTGGACAATCCACCCAAAGATGTGCAAATTGCTGGACTCCCTGTGAATGTTGTTCCAGTTGTCAAAGGCTCCCAAACTGTCAAATGCATATTCCCCAATGGTTACCAAGAGTCAGTTGACAGACAACAAGTGTTTCTGCTTCCCAACTTTGCAATGACTGTGCATGCAGCTCAGGGCAAGACAAGACCATTTAATGTTGTGCATCTCAGCAGTTGTTTCTCTCATCAGTCATATTACTCTGCATTGTCAAGGAGTGCAACTGCAGCTGGAACAGTCATATTGCAAGGATTTGAGCTCAATGTGATTACCAGAGGATGTCAAGGCTACTTGAGACAAGAATTTCGTGAGCAGGAAATACTTGATGACATTACCAGATTATGCTTTGAACAGGATTTGCCTGAACATATCAGTGGAATCATGCGCTCTGATTTGATCAAAGAGTACAAATTATGGAAGGGCACCAATTACACTCCACCCAAGACAGATGCTGCACTGGCTTGGACACATTCAGATCCTATGCTCAACACTGCAGAGAGTGACAACTGGCAAATTGTATCAAAGTCAAAAGCAAAGGGAAAGCAAACTGCTCAGAAAGCGGCCAAAACTGCATTTGTTGCTGCAAAGGGCTCTGTTTCTGTCAATCCTGCTGTAAATCAAGTTCAATCCCCTGCTGGCCTACTTTGGGATGAACTCAATTGGAGCTGTGCATATGATTCACTACTTGTGATCCTGCATGCAATTTGGAAGCAGAATGCACAGAGATGGTCAGATGTGCTGCAATCAATCAACTCTGACCTTGCAATGCTGTCTCATGGATTTGATGCAATGCACACTAACCAAGTACCATTTGAGCATATCAGAGATCAGCTGAGAACTGTGTTGCACTTAAGACATCCCACTGAGTATCCCAGAGGCCCAGTTGGAATTAGTGTTGGTGACCTTGCAACAAACTTGTTCCAAGTCAATCAATCAATTGCATCTAGGCAAATGACTTGCACACATTGCAATTATGCAGAGCAGCCAGTGCCTTCTAACCGGAGTTTTGTTGTCCCTGCAGATGCATCAGCCACAGTTTCAACTGCTAATTGGATGAATTCACTGCAAAATGTCACACAGCACAGATGCACTCAATGCAATCATAGAGTGGTCAATAGAGTGTTTTACAATGATGTGCCACACTTTTTGATACTGGAGTACCCTCTGCTCAATATTGAGACCAGTCACAGTATCAGAGTTGCTACAAGTACTGAAAATGTGAATTTGCACTTGAGAGGAATTGTATACCATGGCAGTCATTACTTTACATCTCGCATTTTTACCAGTAGACAAGCATGGTATCATGATGGGATTACAACTGGCCAGGCTTGTGCAAATGATGGTTCTCTGTCTAGCCTGTCAGACATTGCTCTCAGGCAGTGCAGATAGCGCAATTTGGTGCTGGCTATTTATTCAGCAGAGTAGATTTTGCACTTTTGCCATTTTACTTACTTACCTTACTTACATTTCTTTCTCTGCATCTTGTACACATCTAGCTTGGTTGGAGGAGTAGAGATGTAGGGTGACTTGCTGGCCTGTTAGCTGCACTGTTGAGGGGCCAGTGCAGGTGACAGAGGCACTCAGTAACCTCACCTGAGTCATTGCTCCACTTGCAATAATTAAGCAGAGTTACGAGTCCCTTAATGTTAATTAAGGAAAGACTTGTTCTTGTTCCCCGATTCTGCCAAAAAATTCAGTGCGTTGGTTTTTTCCATTGCACTTTCTCCCACGGTCAGTAACTTTTTCCCACAGTCAGTAAATTTGAAGTTGAGTCACTAACATTTTGTAACTGTGGGAACAAAATTAGCCGACGCGCGGATTTCGAGTGCATTGGGAAATTTTTCCCACACCTCATCGCCGGTGACTCCGGCAACTCAATCACTCATATCTAGTTGAAAGATTGTTTGCCAAAGATCAGCGGCCACTGATTACAATCACTGATTTGCTGATAAGACTACTGGCACTGATCAGACTCGATCTTTGACATAGTGTAGCAGTCAATTGCATCATTGATATTATGTCATCCCCTTTTTCGAACTGAGAAAATCATCGCTCTTGCAATGTGGCTCAAATCAGTGAATCAGTGCTGATCTAACCACTGATTTGGTTGCAGAGGATGTCAGCCATATGGTAATGGTGGTATTTTTGGCATGAAAATGATGCTTATAGATCTATCTACACCATGCAAAAAAAATGGCATCAATCGGTCAACTATTGGCAGAGATACAGAGGCCGCAAGCACTCTCAAAATACTGATTGCACTCTATAGAGCCCAGATTTGAGTGTGGGAATATCGATCGCCATGCCAAAACATGCGCACAGTATGTCCCGTTAGGGTAGCAAAAACAATGATTGAGATTGGTTGAGTATTGGCTGAGATACAGCTGGATCTTTGCTTGATCAAGCTTAGATTAGATTGGATTGCATGCAATCTGCCTTATCTGACTGATCTGGACCCGTGACAGGTCAATGACGTTGAACCAGTCGATTTTTTCCCAACGACGGGAAAAAGTCAAAATGCATGAACAAGAGACTTATACATGTTTCCACTATGAGAACATATGAAATATACTTCAAAAGCAATGCAATCATGACTGATGTACTGTCAAAGTTGCATAAGACGAGTTGGAAGTGAGTTTCTGAGCCCCAGGCAGCATTTTGTGGCAGATACACCTACAGATAAGTCAAAAGCAATGATTACATTATAGCATCATGCTTTTGGAATAATTGCAAGTGATTGTGAGACATAAAATAATTAAAATGTAAAATGAGTTGAAGGAAGTAAAACAGTAAAACAGTGTATTTTAGCAATATCTCTGTGGAAAATGGTCCTAGAATGATATAAAAATAGTTAGTGAGAACATGCACTAGCATTGATTTTTGAGCTTCTACAGAAAGGATTTGATTGAGAAGTGAGAGAGAAAAGTCAAATATGAACAAAATTATGAATCAATTAATTAATTAATTACATTGGTCCATACAAACTGGTCTGATAAAGAACGAGTCTTCAATAAATTGAAGGACTCGTAAGCAGAACTAACGGTTCATTTTTATTCTACAGGGCTTTCACTTTTCACAACGCTATTCGGGCTCGCATATACAACGACGACCCTCCTCCCCTGGAATAGGGATGTGAGGCGGTCACTCGGAGCTGGGACGACGCTGAGGGATAGACGGGAGACCCGTGGAGGGGGATACCTGCATGGTATGTTGCCTGTATTCTCCCCCCAACGCCGCTGACCCCCCAATGCATGGTAGGCCCGCACCTCCCTCCCTGTCATCCAAGCGCAGCATCCCCACATCCCATCCGCGAATCAGAGGGTATATGTATACCCCGCCCATGCTTTCCCTGTGCCCAACGTGCTACGTGGCACCCGCCCGCCACCACGTCTCCTGCCGTGCAGCAGCAAGACGCGCCCCAGGCCACACCATGACAGTGCACGGCCCATAACGCCGCGCCACGTGGACCCAACGTCGCGCCAGCGTCATCCCCGCCAGCAGCCGGCCTACCCAGCATTTCGGGATGCAGCGCCGCCTGCTCACCATATGAATGTGGCGTCGATGCCACGTCATGTACCCCAGCCTGTCCTGCCCCAGTGCTCCGCCCCTGGAAGCCTGGAGTTTGGTGTGGTGCTGCAGCGAATTACGGGACCCACCCCACCCATTTCTGCCCACCACACCGCGCTGCACCGCTGGCTCATTCGCAGCCCCTCTGAGCATGCTCCCCGCCATTAGTGGCTAAACGGCTGAACAGGGGCAAGCGAATCGGCGCACGCCCGCAGTAGGCGGCGGCGGTATTTTTTTTTTTTGGATCCAGGTATGTAGAACCGTCGTATATAATGAGCTACGTTTATACAATTATAACGGTCTTATGGATCAGTGGTAATCACTGCTGTAAAGTAGCTGCGTAATGTAAGCTTTGCTGAGGTCGAGAGTTCGACTCTCCCTCTGTGAACTTACATTTTACGGGGGACTTTGTTGCAGTGCATCTAGTGTTTAGACTCCACCAATTCATAAGGTGCACGACATTATGATGTGTTCAGCAGTGACAGACATAGTGATAAATTACAATTTGACTTTCTGAGATTCTTGGGATAAATTATGATATGGCTACAGGTACTATTGGTTGCGGGTTGCCTCGATCAGAGCTAAAAAACTGGACCCAACCATACTTTAAAACATTAGTCCAAGGTAAGTCTTAAGGGACATTGACATTGAAAGAAGTTCCTCTTGATCAGACAATATATTCAGGCAAGGAGAAAATGGGCTGGAGATCATAAATTATAAAGATTGGATAGTTGGAAATTGGAAAAGAATGGTGTTTTTTGATGAGTGCCAGTTAACTCTCTTTTGTTTGGATGGCTCAATCTACTGTTATTGGGAGGATAGGCATGCCCTGGATCCTATATACATCAGTAAATGTGTCAAATATAGCAGTGAGAGCATTATGGTGTGGGAGTGTATGACATTTGAGAATTTTGGGTGGCTTCATCATATCATTGGCCATCTTGACACAGTCCAGTACACCAATATCCTCAATCTGGAATACTTGAGAACTTTCACCTGCAGTCATCTGACATCATCTTCTAACAGAACAATGACTCAAAGCATAAATCAAAGCTCATGCCAGCATGTTTTGCCCAGAGCAGTATCAAAACTTTACTGTGGCCAGCATGTAGTCCAGATATGAGTGTCATCGAGAATGCATGGCACACACTCAAAGCTCGCATCTACTTTTGATCACTTCACCTCTTAGATCTTGACTTGCTGTGGACTGTATTGCAGAAGGAGTGGTCAAAGCTAAGAGAGGAGTACAAGGAGAGTTTGTATAAAAGCATGCCACACTGGTTTGCTGTTCTTAGCCTTGTGAAGAGAGGCTACACTAAATATTGACCTAACCCACTATTGTCCAGGTGAGTTTCCATCTTCCACATCCTCTTCTCTTTTGACACGATATGATGTTGACCTTTGTATACAGGCTCAAAATAACATAGTTGCCTCCAGCGAGCTGTGCGCTGGCGGCACTCAATGATGTAAGCTTAAGCATCAAAGTTTTAAAGCAATGGGGCTAAAGCTCATTTCATTGAATTTGATGCTGTAGTTATAAAGTTTCTCATTATTTGACTGTATTTGTCTAATATATGGCCAGATATTTTTGCCTCTAAGTGCAAGTCATTTTAACAAATCTGAAGCAAAATGGGCAAAACAGTAAATACTCTTGAATTATGCTTTGTTTGGTTATATTTGTTCAATGTGAGCCTTACAGTGTAATAGCTACACTTCTTTGCTCTTAAATGCAAGTTCTTTTATCTAATTTAAAGCAGAACTCATGAAGGTATGCAAAGATTACAAGTTTCAGCATTATTTGGTCATATTTGTTCAACAATAATCTCACCGTAAGATAGTTACACATTTTTGCTCTCAACTGCAAGTTCTCTCAGCTCATTTGAAGCAAAACTGAGAAAGTTGACAAAAATGCATTTTATTTGGTAGTATTTGTGTAATGCAAACATCACCATGTAATAGCCATACATTTTTCCTCCCAAATACATGTTCTTTTGCTGAATTTGAAGCAAAACTCACAAAGTTGGTCAAAGATCACTCATTTTGGCATTGTTTATTTGTATTTGTATCAGGCAACAACTGCCAGGTGATAGCCAAATACACTTGCTCCTATCTGCAAGTTTTCACATCTGATTTGGAGCACAACTTGTTCAGTTATTCAAAGATCATTGATTTAGGCTTTGTTTGGTTGTATTTGTCAGACACAAATACTCCCAGGCCACAGCCAAACATACCCGGGTTCCAGCTGCAAGTTGTCCCATGTGGTTTGGAGCAGAAGCCGGCAAGTTCTAGGCCAATCAGCTCTAGATCTAGATCCAGATCCTTATCTTATCTGTGACGAGTTTTTGCTGATCTATGACCAGTGTATGACGTTGATCAAGTTGATTTTTTCCCGTCGTTGGGAAAAAATCGACTGGTTCAACGTCATTGACCTGTCACGGGTCCAGATCAGTCAGATAAGGCAGATTGCATGCAATCCAATCTAATCTAAGCTTGATCAAGCAAAGATCCAGCTGTATCTCAGCCAATACTCAACCAATCTCAATCATTGTTTTTGCTACCCTAACGGGACATACTGTGCGCATGTTTTGGCATGGCGATCGATATTCCCACACTCAAATCTGGGCTCTATAGAGTGCAATCAGTATTTTGAGAGTGCTTGCGGCCTCTGTATCTCTGCCAATAGTTGACCGATTGATGCCATTTTTTTTGCATGGTGTAGATAGATCTATAAGCATCATTTTCATGCCAAAAATACCACCATTACCATATGGCTGACATCCTCTGCAACCAAATCAGTGGTTAGATCAGCACTGATTCACTGATTTGAGCCACATTGCAAGAGCGATGATTTTCTCAGTTCGAAAAAGGGGATGACATAATATCAATGATGCAATTGACTGCTACACTATGTCAAAGATCGAGTCTGATCAGTGCCAGTAGTCTTATCAGCAAATCAGTGATTGTAATCAGTGGCCGCTGATCTTTGGCAAACAATCTTTCAACTAGATATGAGTGATTGAGTTGCCGGAGTCACCGGCGATGAGGTGTGGGAAAAATTTCCCAATGCACTCGAAATCCGCGCGTCGGCTAATTTTGTTCCCACAGTTACAAAATGTTAGTGACTCAACTTCAAATTTACTGACTGTGGGAAAAAGTTACTGACCGTGGGAGAAAGTGCAATGGAAAAAACCAACGCACTGAATTTTTTGGCAGAATCGGGGAACAAGAACAAGTCTTTCCTTAATTAACATTAAGGGACTCGTAACTCTGCTTAATTATTGCAAGTGGAGCAATGACTCAGGTGAGGTTACTGAGTGCCTCTGTCACCTGCACTGGCCCCTCAACAGTGCAGCTAACAGGCCAGCAAGTCACCCTACATCTCTACTCCTCCAACCAAGCTAGATGTGTACAAGATGCAGAGAAAGAAATGTAAGTAAGGTAAGTAAGTAAAATGGCAAAAGTGCAAAATCTACTCTGCTGAATAAATAGCCAGCACCAAATTGCGCTATCTGCACTGCCTGAGAGCAATGTCTGACAGGCTAGACAGAAAACCATCATTTGCACAAGCCTGGCCAGTTGTAATCCCATCATGATACCATGCTTGTCTACTGGTAAAAATGCGAGATGTAAAGTAATGACTGCCATGGTATACAATTCCTCTCAAGTGCAAATTCACATTTTCAGTACTTGTAGCAACTCTGATACTGTGACTGGTCTCAATATTGAGCAGAGGGTACTCCAGTATCAAAAAGTGTGGCACATCATTGTAAAACACTCTATTGACCACTCTATGATTGCATTGAGTGCATCTGTGCTGTGTGACATTTTGCAGTGAATTCATCCAATTAGCAGTTGAAACTGTGGCTGATGCATCTGCAGGGACAACAAAACTCCGGTTAGAAGGCACTGGCTGCTCTGCATAATTGCAATGTGTGCAAGTCATTTGCCTAGATGCAATTGATTGATTGACTTGGAACAAGTTTGTTGCAAGGTCACCAACACTAATTCCAACTGGGCCTCTGGGATACTCAGTGGGATGTCTTAAGTGCAACACAGTTCTCAGCTGATCTCTGATATGCTCAAATGGTACTAAGTTAGTATGCATTGCATCAAAGCCATAAGACAGCATTGCAAGGTCAGAGTTAACTGATTGCAGCACATTTGACCATCTCTGTGGATTCTGCTTCCAAATTGCATGCAGGATCACCAGCAGTGAATCATATGCACAGCTCCAGTTGAGTTCATCCCAAGGAAGTCCAGCAGGAGATTGAATTTGATTTGCAGCAGGATTGACAGAAACAGAGCCCTTTGCAGCAACAAATGCAGTTTTGGCTCCTTTTTGAACAGTTTGCTTTCCCTTTGATTTTGACTTTGATACAATTTGCCAGTTGTCACTCTCTGCAGTGTTGAGCATAGGATCTGAATGTGTCCAAGCCAGTGCAGCATCTGTCTTGGGTGGAGTGTAATTGGTGCCCTTCCATAATTTGTACTCTTTGATCAAATCAGAGCGCATGATTCCACTGATATGTTCAGGCAAATCCTGTTCAAAGCATAATCTGGTAATGTCATCAAGTATTTCCTGCTCACGAAATTCTTGTCTCAAGTAGCCTTGACATCCTCTGGTAATCACATTGAGCTCAAATCCTTGCAATATGACTGTTCCAGCTGCAGTTGCACTCCTTGACAATGCAGAGTAATATGACTGGTGAGAGAAACAACTGCTGAGATGCACAACATTAAATGGTCTTGTCTTGCCCTGAGCTGCATGCACAGTCATTGCAAAGTTGGGAAGCAGAAATACTTGTTGTCTGTCAACTGACTCCTGGTAGCCATTGGGAAACATGCATTTGACAGTTTGGGAGCCTTTCACAATTGGGACAACATTTACAGGCAGTCTAGCAATTTGCACATCTTTTGGAGGGTTGTCCAACTTAATGAAAACAGTATCAAGCACCCTCTTGTCAAAGCGGCCTGAATATGACTGCCAACCTACAATATGTCCTTCCTGTCCTTTGGTAATGCACAGCTCTGTTGCATCATTGTTTCTGATCATGACTGGCATTCCATGGCAAAGTGCAAGTTTTCCAGCAAAATTGTCAGTTGCACCATGTCTGAGCTTCCAGATCTCTCTCTGATCATCAAAGTCAATCACTTCAGTGTTGTGAGTATGAGTATGTTTTGAACGAGATGAACTGTGCTCTGCACCCCATTTGTCAACAGAATAGCTTCTGATTTGTATCTGCTGCAAAGCACTCACAACCAAGCATATTAATCTGATCTTTTTGTGAATGCACTGTTAGAAACTGTTCCTGTCTCGTCTCTAGGTTACCTGATTGCCAGGTTACTTGGTGCACAGCAGTGCAGTGCACACTCCCATCTCGTCTCTTGGTTACTTGATGCACAGCAGTGCAGTGCATCTCCCTGTTTCATCTCCAGGTTACCTGATGCACAGCTCTGCTGTGCACACTCCTGTTTCGTCTCCAGGAGACTTGATGCACTGCATTGCACTGCACAACTCTCCTGTCACACACAGCCTCTGCTGTGCACACAGCCTTGTGTGCACATATATATAGTTAGGTAGTTTCCTCCTGAAGTCCCCAGTTTCTCACTTCGGACTTCAGGCAAGTACTTCAGTTTATTCACCAATAAACTAGTTTCTCACTTTGGACTTCAGCTGCTGGCTGTTCTAGACATCCTTGCGCCTTGCCTGTTCTAACAGGTTATGGGCCCCGCGCTCTAGCAAGCTACAGTTCGATTATTTGAGATTCTGTTCATCCTCCTCTACTCCAACTCGCTTCCTTGCTCGTTTTTTTGTGTTACACTCTCGCTCTTATAGTGTGTGCAGCCCCCTCTATTTACAAGGGCTTCCAACTGTTGGGTCTGACCTCTATATAAAGAGGCAGCCTTAGCTCACTAGTGCAACAGACGGTAGTCACTCCGTTGAGCCTGGGGGTCTCACAACTGGGAAGTTCATTAGTCTACAGTACTACTATACCTCGCCTTCCTGCTGCCATACTCTGGAGAGCACATCTGCATTCAGGTGTTAAGGAGAAACCAAAGAGCAACAGCACTTCCTCTCGCGTTTTCACGCGTTTTCGCGCATTTCTGCTTATTGCATCGCAATCCCTCATTGCATACACCTCCCTCACATCCCATTCTCGCATTTACACGTCTCCTCCACAACAACCTCGTCCCCTTGACCCCCCACCATTGCCTAGACGCTCTACCCGTGAACGACGTCCTCCTGGTGAATATTGGAAAGTCAAACCCAGGCAACCTCATTTTGAGGAAGTAAATGAAGAGGATTCTGAATTTGAAGATGTCCAGTTTGCTGGAATGACTTCTACTGCAGACCCTCGTACCTTTAAGCAGGCAATGAAAGGAGATGATGCAGACAAGTGGAGAGACGCTGCAAATGCAGAGTACATGTCTCTGGTCAGCAATGGCACTTGGGAGCTTGTGGATCTGCCTGCAGACAAAAAGGCAATTGGCTCTGGCTGGGTGTTTCGAGTAAAGCGCAATGCAGACGGCTCTGTGGAGCGCTACAAAGCTAGGTTGGTCGCCAAGGGCTATAGTCAACGTCCTGGAATTGACTACACCGAAGTCTTTGCGCCTACATTCCGTCCTGCTGCGCTGCGCTTGATTTTAGCAAAAGCAGGCATTGAGGACATGGAACTGCGCTCTGTGGATGTCACTTCTGCATTCCCTAATGGTGATCTGGAGGAGGATATTTACATGCTCCAACCAGAAGGGTTCCAGCAGGGCGGTCCAAACAAGGTCCTGAAGCTCAAGAAATCACTCTATGGCTTGAAACAGTCAGCCAGGCAGTGGAATAAGAAGCTAAATTCGGTTTTGTTGTCAATGGGTTTCACCAGACTTGAATCTGACCGCTCCATTTACATTTATGTAAAGGGGGAGGTAAAGATCATTGTCCCCATTTATATTGATGACATTACACTTGCTTCTAAAAACCCTGCTGCGCTTGACAAAGCTGTTGAGGATCTTGCAAAGCACTTCAAAATCCGTGACCTTGGGCCATCCAAATGGTTGTTGGGTGTGGAAATCATCAGGGATCGTCCTAATTGCACCATTTCGCTCTCCCAGCGCCAGTACATCGTTGACATGCTCGAACGCTATGGTATGAGCGATTGCAACCCTGTTTCCACCCCTATGGCACCTGGGAACAAGCTCTCCAAAGCTATGTCTCCTCAGAATGCAGCAGAAGTGGAGGAAATGCAGAATGCACCTTATCTCAATGCAGTGGGATCTCTGCAATATCTGGCTACCATGACTCGTCCTGATATTTCCTATGCCGTCTCGTGCTTGGGGCGCTTCAATTCAGCCCCAGGACCAAAGCATTGGGGTGCAATTAAGCATTTATTGCGATATTGCAAGGGAACAATGGATCACAAGCTGGTATACAAAGCAGAGATGGGTACAGAGCTGTTTACCACGTACTGCGATGCTGCCCACGGCGATTGCCCAGATTCTGGACGTTCTACTGGTGGTTATCTCACTATAATTGGTGGGGGAGCCATTGGCTGGAGCAGCAGATTGCAGACATTTGTGACGCTTTCAACAACTGAAGCAGAGTACATTGCAGCAGTTGAAGCGGCCAAAGAGATCCTATGGATGCGCAATATTCTGCATGAAATGGGTTACACGGCAACGTCTCCCTCTCCTCTGCTGATTGACAATCAGTCTGCTGTCCATGTTACAAAGAATCCAGAGCACCATGGGCGCATGAAACAGCTTGATCTCAGCTTCTATTGGCTTAGAGATGTTGTGGATGCACGCAAAATCGTCCCTGTTCATATTCCTGGCACTGAACAAGTGGCAGATTTACTTACAAAGGCCTTGCCTTTACCCAAACTTCAATTTTGTAGACAGCAAATGGGCATTTTACCATAGTTTACTGTACATTTCCCTTTATTTCATCCTTTAGAGACTCACCAGGTCAGGGGGGAGTGTTAGAAACTGTTCCTGTCTCGTCTCTAGGTTACCTGATTGCCAGGTTACTTGGTGCACAGCAGTGCAGTGCACACTCCCATCTCGTCTCTTGGTTACTTGATGCACAGCAGTGCAGTGCATCTCCCTGTTTCATCTCCAGGTTACCTGATGCACAGCTCTGCTGTGCACACTCCTGTTTTGTCTCCAGGAGACTTGATGCACTGCATTGCACTGCACAACTCTCCTGTTACACACAGCCTCTGCTGTGCACACAGCCTTGTGTGCACATATATATAGTTAGGTAGTTTCCTCCTGAAGTCCCCAGTTTCTCACTTCGGACTTCAGGCAAGTACTTCAGTTTATTCACCAATAAACTAGTTTCTCACTTCGGACTTCAGCTACTGGCTGTTCTAGACATCCTTGTGCCTTGCCTGTTCTAACATGCACTCCACACAGGATTGGCACATTCCTAAACTCAGCAGATGCAATGTTGGGTCTCCCAGGCTGCTTTCCTGCTACTCTAGTTCGCAAAAATGCAATGTCCTCTGCTGTGCATTTGCCATATCTCATATTTTTGAGACAAGTCCAAAATTCAGCATCTTGCAATGTTTGTGATCTCTGTCTCATATTCTCTCTCAAAATCACTACAGTGGTAACCTGGTGCCAGAGTGCCTTTCCAACTGCTGATTCCTGTGCATAGGTAGTCAGAGCTGCATCAATGGTAGTGCCAACAGTGCCAGAGTACAGTGAGGCTGCATCAACAGGAGGGAGCTGTGCAAAGTCACCAGCAGAAATCATATTCATCGCACCAAATGGATAACTGTGCTCATTCAGTGCTTGTGCAAGTTTTCTGCTGATTAAATACAGATCATGGCATGACAGCATGGACACCTCATCAATAAAAATGTAGTCAACTCCCTGCAATCGCTCTTTGAGTTGTGCAATGGAAGTAGCTTCATTTCAGGTTACGAGTCCTTCAATTTATTGAAGACTCGTTCTTTATCAGACCAGTTTGTATGGATCAATGTCATTAATTAAGTAAACAAAGTTGCTCGTACTGATTATTGCTCATCCATTTTACATGCTATTGGCAAGTGGTTTAGCCAGTAACTATGTTACCATGCATAGTATAGATACACATTTTTATGCAGTGCTAGTGTCTCAACCACCTTCATAATATGCATTTCAAGAGACAAATTCTGTCTCTTTTGCACAAACAAATCAGCAGAAAATCAGAAGCTTTTGCAGCAGCCTCAAAAAGTCATGCAACATTGCTACACATGACTGAACTATATTTTGCTGGTATGGGAGTAATTGCATGAATACAGTCATTACAACAAAAATAATAAAATATGCCTCTGTCTAAGCTGAACTTAGCATGCATTTGCATTTATTTGGTGATACTTGTACATATTTACCATGGCCTCCATAGCAGTGTCTAGTTGACTATTGTTTATACTGCAATATTTGCAGTGTTTCTCTCTCAACTCAATATGTCTGGACTCGTAACCTGCCATGCACAGCACTGGCCCACTTTACAGGATGTTCTGATTGATTCCCAGATATGAGTGGTAAGTTGAACCATTCTGAAGCGCAGCAGATGTACCAGTTGGACCCAATATCACAAATCTGTAGCCCTCACCAGCAGACTCAAAGAAATGCACCAGTGCTTTGATGACCTGTGACTTGCCAGTGCCAGCTATGCCTCCAATGTACATCTTCAATTGCTCTGGATCAGGAGAGGATGCATGATTTGCAATAATTTTAAATGCCCTTTGCTGTTCTGCATTCAAACTGAACTTGTCCACTATTGCATTGATCAGAGACTGTCTAGGTGCGCTTTGAGCAGTGAAATTTTGCTCCAAGTATGACTAATCAACCACTATTGCATTATCTTCATTAGGATCAGTGTACTGCTTGAATTGTTTAACCTTTGCTGGAATACTCTGATATCAGTTTTCTAGTACTTCCTGGTGCTTTTCTGCAACAGCTGCTTTCCACTTGCTTCCAACTTGTTGTATTTCAGGCTCAACACGATCTGGAAGCTCTGTAGCATCACTTTGCACTGATTCAGTCCATCCAATAGCATTGAGTGCATTTTCAGTGAATTGCATTTCTCTGAGCACTTGTTTGCCTCTCTCATTGAGTCCAGCATATTTGTTTGCAATGCCTTGCTCATCTTTGTCTGGCTGTTCCTGTGCATTCAACTCATCTCCAATGTTTGCACCATTATTGAAATTGTCATCATCCAAGTCAGAGATCAGAGAGCTTGTCATCCATGCAGGGAATACACCATCTTGCACTTCACCTCATTTGAGCTGTGCAGAGTAATCATCTCTGGCATCCAAGCATTCATATCTGACATTGAAATTGTCCATGATCTGCAATTGCCTCTTTGTGAACTCTGTTGCAACAAATGCATCATCCCAGGATTGCTGCACATTTTTCAAATCTTTGCCTGATCTCCATGGCATAAACAGTGTGAGCATATTGGCACAGTAATAGTCACGGTCTCCTCTGTCTCGTCTAGGCAGTGAACCACCAACAAAATTAGGCACAACACACTTTTTCTTTCTGAGGTCAATGTGAGCATAATGAGTCAAATGCAATGGATGGGCTTCCAAAAATCGGAGTTCTGCATAGTCATCCTGTACTTCATCCTGGCTGTCATTGGCATTGTCTTCATCACTATCCACAAGCATAGTGTCATCAGAATCAATATTGAGCTCATCTGAATCAATTTCCATATCATTGGATTTACCACCACCTAAAAAGTCGATTTCATCATCACTGTTCACTTGATCATGCTTTTGCCGCTTGACTGGGATCTTCACACGTGTTGCACACTGAATCCACTCATATAAACTCATGTCCTGATAGATGGTAGGTCTGCAAATGTAGTCCTGCACAGGAGAGACTCCAATGACTTTGCCATTTCGCTTTTGGAGCATAATTTTGTCAGAGTCCACATCTATTGCATTTGCATCCTTTGGCTTCCAATAATCCATTGCTTGATTCACAAAGCTTCTCCAATATATGACAACAAATTTGTGACTTGTATAGTGATCAGGATTGCCTAGCAGATACATTGATGCCATTGGACCACCAATTTCAAGTTTAGCAGTGAGTGCATTGATGATTTGAGTAATCAGTCTTCTGGCCTTCTCTCTGCGCTTTACTGTGCCATTCAACATTTTAGATGCACGATCAAAAACACTCCTGATGATGTCAAAGATACTGTAAGTTTTTAGACTTGGTTTTGAGATGTAGTCAGAGACATAAGCAACAATGGCCTTGATTGCAGTTCCAGAGAGCAAACTGGTAACATCTGTGTTGCAGCCAAATAAGTAGGTGACAAGGGGTGTGAATGAATTCAGCCATGGTTCGCCTTTTTTCATGTTCAGTGCACCAGTGTGAGGATCAACTTGGGTTTCATTAAACAATGGCCTAGGAAATCGTGCTTTGCATTTGCCATGCTTGTTCTTGCATGATCTTCTATCCTTTTCTGCATCTGGATTCTTTTTGTCATACTTGGTGCAGCTGTGAACATTAGAACGAAATAGCAAGTCATCAACTCTGCATTTGAACTGCTGCCAGAATGATTTGCTTGCATTGCATTCAGTGCACTCTGTGAATTGATCAGATAAATCATGTTCACTGCAGGGTTCTGGGGGTGCTTCAGGCAGTATCTGAGTAGAGTCTACATAGTCAGGGTCACTTTCATTGGCTTCCTGCTTTGCTTGTATATCTGCCATTGAACCAGTTATGAATTCACCCATATGCACACTTTCCAGATATTGCACCATCTTTGCTGGAATGCAGAATCAGCATCCATAATTCTGTCTCTGATCTCCTGAGGTGATAGACTGCCTTTGATAAACAAGAGCATGTGCAAATGCAGTGTGAGACGTCCTTGCTGCTCAACTGTACCATAGTATGCACCAGTGTCACCATAGAATCCTCTGTGCTTTGTGCCAACTCCAAGAACATGTTTATCCTGTAAAGTGGGCCAGTGCTGTGCATGGCAGGTTACGAGTCCAGACATATTGAGTTGAGAGAGAAACACTGCAAATATTGCAGTATAAACAATAGTCAACTGGACACTGCTATGGAGGCCATGGTAAATATGTACAAGTATCACCAAATAAATGCAAATGCATGCTAAGTTCAGCTTAGACAGAGGCATATTTTATTATTTTTGTTGTAATGACTGTATTCATGCAATTACTCCCATACCAGCAAAATATAGTTCAGTCATGTGTAGCAATGTTGCATGACTTTTTGAGGCTGCTGCAAAAGCTTCTGATTTTCTGCTGATTTGTTTGTGCAAAAGAGACAGAATTTGTCTCTTGAAATGCATATTATGAAGGTGGTTGAGACACTAGCACTGCATAAAAATGTGTATCTATACTATGCATGGTAACATAGTTACTGGCTAAACCACTTGCCAATAGCATGTAAAATGGATGAGCAATAATCAGTACGAGCAACTTTGTTTACTTAATTAATGACATTGATCCATACAAACTGGTCTGATAAAGAATGAGTCTTCAATAAATTGAAGGACTCGTAAAAAGTGGCCGCTTTCCTTTCTGCAATGAATCTCTGCATTTATTGCATATGCTGTCAAGATTTGGTACTATGGCTGGTTGTTCAGTTCCTGTAACTGATTCATCATTGTTAGAGCGCTGTTTGCGAGTTACTTCAGGGTTTACAAGGGGTTTCAAGTCCAATTTCAAGTTAGAAATTTTGTTCAGCTCAGAAACAGGTGTGAGATGTCCGCAGAAAGCACAACCACTCTCAAGGAATGATTCTGGTGCTGTGTCATTGCAAAAGTCATCAATAATTGTTTCTTGCAGCTTGACAGATGGAGGTGATGGTGGAAATGCTTGATTGTTCCTTGATTGTTGTACTGCTTCTACATTTCTTTTCTTGTACTTTTCAGAATTTTTTGCATTAGACTGTTGGACAGCAGTCGAATGGCTTTTTCTATACTTCTGATAATTTCTTGTATGGCTTTTTTGCACTGCTGTTAAATTTCTGATATTATAGTTTGGGTCAGTCCTTTGATTTGCAGTCACTGCTTTCAGAATTTCCAATTTTCGCTTTGCTACCTTTTCAGTCAGATCAATGACTTCAAATACAGAAGCATACTCTGCACAGCTCTCGCATATATGTGATACAATTGCATTCTGCATATGATGAGATTTCATCCTTGAATGTGTAATCATGCCATGAGAAGCAGCAATCAATTTTAAATTAGGCAGTGTCAATTTTTGAACCAAGGCAGCCAGTGGATGATTAACAACAAGATATGCCTTTTCAGATGGCTCTATTGCACAGGCTTCCTCAACTAGCATGTAGTTGACAAACTTGCATGTAACCAAATTATCAATATTGTCAACTGGATCATTGGGCATCAACTCAGAATATGTAAACATGTTATTTGCTCGTCCTCCACCAACTAGTCTAATTGGAATGTAAGCATGCAATTCAGATTGTGGGACAGTTGGACAAGTAACACAATATTTGACAAGCAGAAAAGCATACGAATGGTGAATAAATACAATAGCAATGCAAACTGAGTTCCTCAGAGTTCTAGGACACTTTAGACGAGATATAGCAGCTGCATAGTCATGCTTCCTCATCAAATTTTGCTTTAACTTGAGTTTGGACAATATACACTGCAAATTGGCATCAGAGAGCAAGCAATATGAGGTGAGATGGAATAGATTGAGCAAAATACATGCATACAACTTGAAGATGGGTGAGCAACTGTCATAGTTGCTATTTGTACTCTCATTATTCAAAAAAGCGAAATTGGGCTCATTTCGAAACACATTACATTCAACAGCATAATCACAGTCATAGATGCATAGAAGACATAGGATAGACATACTGAATATCAATGGGCATAGATTTGGCAAGCATAGCAGGCTGGGTGGGTTGCATAATTTGCATAAAGTTTATAGTCATAGAGACTGAGTTTTTAGCCACAATGGCAGAATGCATAGAGCATATAGCAATGAATAGGTTTATAAAAAGTGATAGCATAATGCAAAGTTACGAGTCCCTTAATGTTAATTAAGGAAAGACTCGTTCTTGTTCCCCGATTCCGCCAAAAAATTCAGTGCGTTGGTTGTTTCCATTGCACTTTCTCCCACGGTCAATAACAGTTTCCCACGGTCACTAAATCTGAAGCCAAGTCACTAACATTTTGTAACCGTGAGAAATAAAATAGCCGACGCGCGGAATTTGAGTGCATTGGGAAAATTTTCCCACACTCATCGCCGGTAACTTTTGGACCTCCGGTGTCTTGATTCCCAGTCTATGGTCATCTGGGCTCTCCGGCTTCCTATTTATGCTGAGTCATTGCCATTTGATGAATCATTTACGTTCATTATTCCCTCAACTCAATTGCTGTGGTTGGCTATGAAACTGCCCATCCTTCGCCAATCCAAGCGTCTGCTGGCGAGGACAATTAACAAACCTTCTCATCGCGTCTATGGGATAGTGGAATGTATGTTCCTTATTCTCTGTGCATGTGAATGGTCTGCCCTTGTTGCATTCAGCCATGTAGATCGTGCTGGACAGAATAGGGTTCGAAGAGTATTGGTTGCCAAAATTAAATTGGTACTACAGACATTTATGGATCAGGAAGAGGTTTCAGGATTTATCGACTCTCTACAGACTCTCAACTCAGTCATTTTTGGGCCAATTCCCTGGACCATGTTGACGACGCTGCTTGTAGACGATCTCGAATCCCCGCCTAGGACTTTGTCCATTATATCCCCTACAGCAGTCTATCATGACTGGGAGAAGATCTTATGTCCAATGGGGTATACTCTGAATATTGTACGCTGAAGTCGTTCTCGTGGAATAGTCCGGTTTGCTTGGTTCAAAAATGAGACGCGAGTGAGTGACTCATTCATTGTATGCTTTTTTGTGCTAAGAGATGTTATCAGAATGCTATGGTGCAAATATACAAAACCTTACATGCAACATGCCTGCCATCGATCACATCTAGCGCTCTCACATCTGAAATGTGTATTTTGACGCCATCCCGATTCTATTGCTTCTATCCTGATCTGATGAGAGAAGGCAAGACGCTTGGTACTATTTTGCCAACCGCTGCACCTGCCAAATCTTGGTGGTCGAGGAAATCCATCAAACACATCAGCGATACTAGTACGTTAGGACATGCATGTCGCTTTTCTTGTCCCGCCGTTTCTAGAAGTTCATCAGAATGGGCGGGTATTGCAGTGCTGGCATGGGGAGGGATGGATAACAAACTTGATGTTGAGGGTAACATGCTTGAAGACTATCTACTGTCAGGTTCTGATACACAGTGGCGGTTTAGTGAAGATAAGCGTTGCAGGAATCCTCGGTGCAGAAGAGGCAAGCAGACGGTCAAGGTGGTTTAGATATAGAAGCGCGCACAATAATAGAGTTGTTGCTTTTGCTTGCTACCGTCTGATAAGCACACTCATTTCGAGCTATTCGAGCGACTAAAGCGTCTTGTCAAGAAATAAACCACATAATATTTGACGATCTAGCTTTCTCAGTCCAAGGTCATTCGACTAACTTTAGCCCTAGTTTCTTCCTCCATGTCATCACTATATCCGACCTTTCGTTTCATCGTAACTGATTTCTTTTTTCCTTCAAACTCATGTTGTGCTCTAGCCCGCATCGCATTCTGTGTACGTGCATCAGCCTTTGACTCTATCATCAGAACAATGACACACCGTTGTTGATTGGCAGTCAAGCAGCGTAACAGCCCTTAGTACCACAAGCATCTTAAACCTCTTGCCTTTTAATGGTACCACCACAAAAGATACTTGGGCTTCAACAATGTCTCCTGTTTTGAGCTTGATCGGGTCAATGTTTTTGTATCTGGTAAGTTGACATCAGAAATAAACATCCTTATCGTATTCATTTCACTCACCATTTAATGGGGTCATCTGATTTTGTTAGCTCGAAGTACTCTACTTCGTTCTCTGAGAGATGTACGTACTCTTCTCCCATCGCTCGTGCAAGGATGCCATCGGAGTCAACGTTGCTTTTAAATGGTATGCTTTCTTGAGTGCCCTTGTCATGTCGATCTGTGAGATATCGGTTTCCCATATTGATAGCAGGATGATCGTCAAAAACAGCAGGAACCCATGGATCCATAGCGTTCTCTGGCAGTGTCCGTGCAAAGCGCCTTTCAATGTCTTGAATTGCGCTCACAATGGCTTCAAAAACTGGGCTTCCTAGTGCAGTCAACGTAATGGCCTGTCTGATGTATCGTCTTTGGCGGTCATCGCTATGCATTGTCAGTTTTACTTCATAGAGCTCAGTTGCTTGTTACGTACATCCTATCCTGTCGCGTGATCGGTGGCATAGTTTGTTTGCAGATAACACCTTGCATCCTCAATACCTGCTCTTCAATTATATCATTGCCATCATCCATTGTAGACTTTGCAGTGAGTTTCATTGACTTTGGTCGTGGCACAGAGATTACCGCAGTCTGAGCATCGTCACTCTTCTGTGTTGAATCAGTTTCCTGAAGCACCTCACAATAGTAATGAATATTGACCATTATAAATCTGCTCAACTGCACAAACTTTGGGCTTTTCTCTACACGCTCTTTCACAATGCTTTCCAATCGAATGCCTGAATATGTCTTGAGTAGTTTGCTTTGCTGTTATGAGCTGGTCACTTATGGGCATCTTCTCTGGCATAGTACTTGTCCATCTTGAGCGCTGATAGTTGGTCTTACTCTGGACTGATACACTGAATACCGTTTCACGATCTCCGGTATCCTCCATCTGCGATGTGTGCTTCTAGGCTCTTGTGGAATATCAGGTCCATCAACGGCTTCGCTTGCACCCAGCTCCCATCATCCAAGGCATTGAGACAGCAGTACATCTTAGACGCTACCTGCCTCTGTTAATCTGCATACTTTACTACAATTCTATGTCTTGGTCTCAGATACTGGCACACAGAAGATGTTGAGCAAGGGGTATCTCAGTACTAAGGGCATTTGAACGACGGCACACCTGAATAGACTGTGTGATACCCGACGGCTAGCCTTCCCTATCTTGACCGTTGTTTCTTTGTTCAACCGAGATAATCACATTGTTTTCCATTTTATTCCTTGTGGCACAGACCCTGTTGCATGTATATAAATTCCTGTCTTCTCAATATTTTTGTATCTCATCTTCCTTCGACTTTGATTCATGCCTCCACGCAAGAAAAAGATTGTTCGCTCATCCTCCTTCATTGGAGAGTCTGAATCAGAGGCTGGCTTTGACGATGACTATCAGGAGTCCGTATATCTTTGCCTCTTTATGTTTTTATCACTGAATTTTTATATCAGTGACGATGAGGCCACTGAACTAAGTGGCAATGATGTGTACGCTTCTTGCCTCTTGATTTTATGCTTGGTCTGATTTGTCTTCCAACTTGCTTAGTACCTCTGATGAGAATGCGGAGGAGGCTGTTGCAGAGGAGGCTGTCAATGACAATGAGGAGGATGCTGATGATGAAGATAAGCAGGCAGATGATGAAGATAAGCAGGCAGATGATTCTGAGTATGTCTTTTCTCTTTTTCTACTTCAATGCTTGCCGCTGATAATTGTATGTTCTGCAGTGAAGACGAAGTGTAATCACTCTTCAATGTTTGCTAGGCCTATCTCATTACTTTGATACAGCGTTGAAGTACCTCCTCCCACCAAGAAGGACAAGGCAAAGCGGGCACCTGCATCGAAAGCTAAACAGTGAGTCTTTTTTTATATTTGTTGTTCTTCGGCCTTGCATATAATATTTATTATTAGGCCAGCACCTGCTTCGTCAAAGAAAGGAAATGCAAAGGCTAAATCAAAGGAGTATGTATTATTTGGCCACCTAATTCTTATCTTTATGCTGATGTTACTCTGCTCTCAGATCAGATGATGAAGCAGTGAAGAGTACCCGATTACGCACAGCTGCAGCTTCTCGGTCAAAAGTGTATGTCTGCACTTCATTTTATCGCTATTTATATGTACTGATAATATTTATAGGGCACCGTCAACCCCTACTAAGAAGGGCAAGAAGGTACCTGAGCCTCCCACTACACTGTCGCCAACCAAGACTCCACGGTATATCACTCTTAAGTTGTTATATATTGTTGATACTCACATATTCATGTAGTGGTAAAAGCGTGTCATTGCAGAGTCTCTCGACTCTGAATCAGAATCAGTCTTTGTTCCAAGGTACGTGTTTGTGGTATTCGATGTCATCCTTCCTCACCATTTGTATTTAGTCCTACTACAGACTCTCCCAAGAAGCCTCGCACAGCTAACAACTCACCAGTTAAGCCCAACTGTGCATATGTCTCTGTTGAAGCGACAAAGTATGTTTCTTTACATACCAGTCTTACTTGGTTTTAACTCGGTCATGCAGGAATACTCAAAAGTTATTTGACGCCGCTGTGTAAGTCCTTGTACTTGTTAATATGAATCTATAATTGATTATCGCTTTGTTTTTCAGGGCTAAAGCTGCAACGGCAAATGCAAAGACCACTGCAGCTGCAAAGAAGGCTCAAGATGTGAACAAGTGCGGTCTATTTGATCATATATACTATTACAACTGAGCTAATTTTGTATTCTCAGAACTCCAACAAAGAAAAAGACATCTAAAAAGCTCTCATCGCCGATTGTAATAGATGACGATGAGGATGAGGATAACGATGACGATGTAGAGGAGATCATCACTCCCTCTGCCTCTCATTTTTCCAATTGATAGCGTGCCAAAGCTTGCCAAGTGTGGTGTATACCAGCGAGGGCTAGTTGACAAGTTGTTGAAGAACTCTTACGCAAAGCTTGTCAAATTGCCTCCGTATGCTGCCTTGTTTTTACGTCGTTCATAATGTTTACTAATTTACTTGCAGTGCGAGCATCATTGTCTGGTCGAAAGATGGAATACAGCCTCCTGCGCCACATTTTGTTCTCTTCTCTGCGGTTGAAGAAATCCAATCTCAATATGAGATTGACTTGCCGTACGTTTGCTATTTATCGTTCATTTTTGCATTTGACATTTCTTGATGTTCCTTTTCAGTTACTTGAAAAAGCTCGTCACCTTTCAACACAGCTTTGACGACAACCTTTTCAATTTGTCTCGTGGCGATCCTTCGAACCTGTGTGCAAAGCATCTGTATGGCAAGGACCTGAATGCAAAGTCCATAACTTTTCATAAGCGCAATATTCCTGCAGTATGCTTGTCGATTGGAGTGCTTTCTAATGATCATACAAAAGATCCCACTACATATGGAACTAAGGGCCTTCAGGCCAAATCTGTAGTTCTCATTCCATTCTCCTTGGAATGGGAGCGATGGATCACGACTGTTGGCTTGGTATATGGCGTGAAGGCCTTTCGGACTTCAATTATTGACAATATGGTATCGTTTACAACTCGCATAGAGGTGCCTGCCTGTACGTCCTTTATCATCCTTGTTTTCTACTTCACACAACTGATGTTGCCCTTGCAGCTGCTGCGCAAACGGTTAAAGCTTCACCTACAAAGTCCTCTGGAAAGCTGTTCAATGCGATGGCCAGTCCATCCTTCAAGCAACAGAAGTCCAAAGCGCTCAACACGCATTATTTCAAGGGTGTGCTGTCGGTGAATGATACTGGTGCGATCTTGTCAATTGATGTAGTTCTCTCAGTTCTGACATCGTTTTCTTGTCAGTGCCTATCTATGACGCTCAGACTACACAGCTTAACCTTCCTGAGGATGTAACCAATATAGATAAGGTCCTAGAAGAGTATGAAGGCCTTATTCCACCGACTTCTGTCGTCTTGGTGGCATATACAGTCTCTAACTACTTCGACAAACTCAACAATATTCACATCTCCAATAACATATCATGGGTCGCTGTTCTTCATGAGGCTGTCAGGTGAGTACTTGCATACTTATCGCCTACATATATGACTTACTTTTCTGCTAGTTAGAAATCCCTTCGTGCTCTTTAATTTTTTCCATGACGATCCATATTATCAGATGATGGATGCCTTGGCTGATGGCTTGCCTGATGCTGAAGGTGTCTGATGTCTCCTTTATTTTGTGTTCAACACACTTGATATGTCGCTCAACCGACCGTTGTCTTTCTAGATGTCCGTAGTCATTCAACTGCCTTTATCTATTACTTTCAACAAGTATCTATATTGATCAAATCTGCATGTATGCCATCAACGACTTATGATTACAACACGTAATACTTGGCAATCCATTACACTAAGGTGGCCTTTGATAGTTTCATCATAGCGTCTGTGACTTTCTTCGCTTTGTGATTCAATGACAGTGCCTTAGTCCACTCATTACCATTTCTCAGACCAGCTTCACCACTCCGTATCTGGGTCAGTCGATGTTGAAACCACCGTTCACAACTTTCACTCCAATAACCAACGTTGAGGCTGCTTTTTGCCCATGCACTGTTCTTCGGCCACCATGATTGGTGTGAGTCTTGCTGCCCATGTCCTGTAGTCATTCGTTGAGGTTTACGGTTAATACTTCTGCTAATATGGGTAATCACATACCAGTATACACTTTGTAAACACCGCATATCAAGTTCATTTCATCCTCTGTAAGGTCATCGTCCCAGATGTACTTTCCATCTACCTGTACGACATCTCCGGTTTGGAACACAGCCATTGATGGACCATAGAATAGTGATGTCTCTGGTACATTGTCTTTAGCCAACCACCACACGATTCTGCCTTTTAATATGGCAGCTCTTGCCCGAGGTTGGAGCAAGAACTTATTTCTGATTGCTTCGTATGTGGCATAGTCACGTACATTGGGCCGATATCCCTTTCCTCGGTACCCCAGACCGTTCACTGGGTAAACGAGATGATGAGAGGGTGAGGGACCAAATATTCGAGTGCTAAAGGGGTATCCTTTTCTTGAAAGCGCATTTGCAATGTCAACTAGATGAGGACCCCAACGTCGATGTAAGCATTCAAAAGCAGTTGCAGGATCTTCGACCACGAGCATCCAAGGTGCATTCTTCTTCGAATCAAAGTGTTGGGCTTCCAGAAAGTATAAAACTCTGTCTGCTGTTGATTTAGACCTAATTGTCAAGAGGAGGGCAGGTTGGTGCAAGATAAAAGAATTGTTTGTTGTACTGAGATCACATAGAAAGTGAGGTGTGGTGTGAGTTTGGCCTTTTCCAATCTCGACAAGATGGAGTAATAGCTTCTCTGCAGATAGAATAATCGTGGAGTCCTGCAGGCGTCCAGTTTCATTGCCCACGATACGATGAATCTCGTTTTGTTGCATGCCATTCTCTTTTATGGATGCTTCAGATTTAGTTAGGCCATATCGATAGAACAGTGTTTGGTCCAAGGATTCTGCTTCCCAATTGAGTTGCGTATGGTCATTTAAATGGTCAGGTTCATAACCTGTATGTGTTTCTGTCCATATAGATGCGGGAGGTTGGTTTGTCGCAAAAATGTTAATGGAAGCGATGTGAGGTGTTGATAGATTATGTGGCTCCATCTCTTTAGGACTGTCGGTGTTGGTGTTGTCGAGATCAGAACATATGTCCCATTCATCGATCACAGAATCATAGATCTTTTCAGAATCGCGATATTGGTCCTATAGTTCGTTCACGTCCATCCTTCCAATTCTCCGCCGAATTCTTGGCCCTGTTGGGTGCCTTTCCCATAAAAACACCAAAGCTCCCCGCAGTGATGGTACTCTATATGTTGCTGCCAATTCTTCACGTTCTAAGCGCTTAGCCTTCTGCGTATCTGACTCTGAGAGCTGATAGTGTTCAGTCTCCAGGCTTCGACGCTCGATAAATGCTAAGCATGTTTCCCCCGGCCGCTGTCGTGTTCCTCCAGGATATATAGAAAGGGTTGTGATGCTGTTTGTCTTCTCAGCCATCGCTTGTCGAATGGCAGTCAATGATGGTAGGAATTTATGTAGTGATGGATCGTGTTTGAGGGGAGATTGTGAGCTATGTCCCCAGTAAAACCACAGTGGAACGTTGGCACGAAGTAGAGCAGGAATAAGATTTGGAAACGAGAACGTGGAAACGTCGATGAACGTTCCTATGCGGCCCACATTTCTGGATAGGTTGCCGGCAGTAGATTGTTTGAAATCTTCCAGCCATGATGGTCAATGAGATATTCTTCCTCTAGAAACTCTACCCATTTGGGCTTGTAGTCATTCCAGTCATCGCCGCAGAATGCTATGGCCATTGTGCAGAGAGACATCAAAGATATGAACGCGTCGCGAGATTTCATTGCACAGTAACGAGCATGACTGTCTTGAATATGAGCACGGATGTAGCCGTGCGATGAGGGAAATGGTTCGACCTCAAAGCCCAAAGGGAATAGAACTCCTCGTTTGCCCAACAGAGTCCCCGCTATCCATTGCAGTGCTAGTTCCAAATGTTCCCAACTGGCCCCTATATGGTCTGAAATCTTGGACAAAGCACCATGTTGCTGAATTTCCACGGCGTTGAATGATGTCGCCAGGCGCTCGAATATGGATTGTCATAGCTCGTTATCGTTGGAATGAAAGGAAAGTGGGGATATTCCTGTGAGAACCAGCACAGCTTTCGAGCGTCTCGGGGATGGTGATCCCTAGTAAATCGATCCTCTGGCTGTGGTACGTGCGGCAGGTACCACATGTTAGGTGAACTGAAAACTCTGCCATCCTGTACAAAAATGCAAAGATTCCTCAGTGGATTTTCTGTACACACCAAATCAGATCATATTATATGCTCATACGGTTGCTTCTATCTCACCCATCGTGTACTGGATACAATATAGATATCTCGTTCTGGAGGTAGCTGTAGGGAGTTACTAGCAATATATTCACGCTGCTGTTCAACAGATGCGTGGTTAACAGTACTAAGTTCAGTGCGATAGTTTGCAGGTCCTCAAAGACATTGTTTATCCTTGTCTATTATCAATGCTTTTGCCATCTGAATGGAGCCAAAAGAGATCGAGCATGTTCACGTGTAGCTGCGGACCGGCCTTATCCATTGTTTCTTGCGCTGCCCACCTTTACAGGGTCACCTAATTGTTTGGCCGCCGTCAAGCATGGGCTCACGGTGGTGAATATACTTGTTCTTTGGTCCACGCTCACGCAAATCGAGCATTTCGAGCACCATGAGCTCGATGTCGAGCATTAATGTGCCGTGTAGGAGGAAGTTTGAAGATTTTCAATGCTGAGTTCACCTGACACACATGTGTGACGTATCCGCAGAGTGACCGTGGAGGTACTCGATGCCTCAGACTGTGTTACACCCTTATCTGATCGTTATCTGATCCAATACGGCTTTGTGGAGCTGTAAAGCCCTTTGCCCAAGTGCATGACGCGTTTTTCACCAATTATGACCAGCCTATGACGTTGAACCAATCGATTTTTTCCCAACGACGGGAAAAAATCGATTGGTTCAACGTCATAGGTCTTCTGAAGAATGCAGATCTATTTTTATGCGCTATCTATGCTGTTGATTTGCCTGTCACACGCCGCGCACGTTTGTGAGGTGTCCAAGGGGTCATTTGACCGGCAGACTTAATTCATGCCGCCCTGTACGACATGTGGTTATGCCGCCGGCATCGAGCGTGGGCTCACGGCCATGAATACATTTGTTTTTTTGTTCAGCGCTCGCGTGAATCGAGCATTTCAAGTGCGTGGCTCGACGTCGAGCATTAATGTGCCCTGTTGGAGGGAGTTTGAACATGCTTGAGGGTTTGCGCATGCTCCGTATTCTATTTTTGCACATACCTCCCTTTGGGCCTGATCTATTCCTCGGTGCCTGAGGCCCGATCGAATGATGGCAAGCAGTTTCACGTGCACAGACCTTTTTCTGAGATTGTGCCCGCTCGTTCGAGCATTGTCGAGCTCATTCGAGCACTATCGAGCCCTTATGAGCTCGTTGATCTATTTACTGGACGCTGTGTTGTATTTCGTCCAGTGGTTTATACACACGTATTGAAGTTGATCTTCCGATCATTTATGATGTCATTGCTCTTTACGGGTTAGGGTTACTTTTGGGGGAGTCTCAGGTAATTTCTGCCCGCCCTTGCTTCCCTTGCTTCCCTGTACCCCACCAACTGCTGTCCTTTGTTGCAAGTCTTGCCTCTGCGCTCTACCTGCTCTGCTGCCTACTTTGTGTACTCTGGTGCTTGTTGTCCTTTTGTCAGCAGTTGAACTGCAGACAATATTCTGGACACAGTCTGCTTTCCTTTACAGCAATCTTGAGCTTCTCTGAACAATCATGTCTGGTGTTGTTACTATGCTGTCTGCGCCGCCTTCCCATTTGCAGGTTCCAGGTGGAAAACTGATGTTTCATGCGAACCGGGATGGCCGCTTTGCGTACTTCTACGAAGTCTTTAACCATCCTCTGACACAAGGTCGCCGCCCAGAACTTATGGGGTGGACCTTTGTGTACTTGCAGGATACGTATTTGCCAGCCATGGCTCGAGAACTGGAGTTTGAGAAACTACTCACTGTTAAGCTTGGACCTGATGATATGATGGCTGAAACCGGTGTGTATGTCATACTTCACGGGTATTCATACTTACACCGCACTTTCAGGCTTGTTTGAAATAGTTCCCAACGATTGTATCTACGCCCATGACCTATACAGCACCAAAAACCCGGAGGATGATGTACTACAAGCGTTGTGCGCAGATGGGAGCTCTACAGCTACGTCTTGCTTTCACCAGAGTTGATAGCTGAACTACTGCAAGTCCAGCAAGATATTCTGGGGCCAGAAGACGAGATTACTCCTACCTCCGTTCAATTCGAACGCGATCCCGGCATCGTCAAGGTGAAAAATTCACGGTGCTATACTATGGGTCCATCCCATCAACACTCGAACACGATAGTCTCTCCAACCGCTGCCACAAAGCTCATGAATGATGAGCTCGAGCTCGAGGAGCATCATATCAGATGCCAACGGTACCTCAAGGTATTTTTGCACTTTGTCTTTGATTTTTCATCATTTGACGCATCTATCTCTAGGCTACTACAAAGGCCGGCATGGCCGCCATTAATGCATTTCTGCCGCAACGCGAGAGAGCCGCAATGGAGCAACACGCTGAATTAACCAATATGCCTCGCATCGGCCATCAGGAAAACTACGCATTTCCCACCTTCCAAGTCAATCTTGCAAGGCCCGTTACCTGGAATAAAAGAAATAGTACGTCTATCATTTGTTCTTTTAGATATGCTTGTTCACGTTCTTGTCTAGGCGATGGCCTGGTAGATTTGGGCACCTTCGGAGTAACTGAGGGGCATTGGGACAATTTAGATGATGCAGGTGCTCTGACTTGCATGATTGCCTTATCGCTTCTTCTGAAGGGCTGCCAGCCTGGTAGATTCAACTTATTGGGGCTGGGTTTCTATGCTATAACTTACTTGCTTCGTATCTTCGCTTTCTCTGGACTTTGAAAGCATGGTGGATCTCCTCCTATTTTGCCCGCAGAGATGCAGCTACTGGACTCATATTATCACCTGATGCTTATTCTGTACCCACCTGCTTCTATGATCTCAAACGGAGGCTGGAAAAAGACTACCTTGGCCAGCATACATTCAAAAGGAGGTGTGTTGGATGCCTTTAACATCACGCCAGAAATGACTTCAGTCGTGTAAGTGTTTTTTCATTCACGTCCAGATGCAAATGGTTTTCTTACGTATTTATTGAAGTGCATCAGAATGCTACTCATGTATCGGAAGCTGCAATAGAGCAAATTGGGCCACTGATGGCATGGTGATGATGGATTGGTCGTCTTTGGGCATCAATTTCATTCGCTACCTGCTTCTTCTCTGCGTGTACTTCATCCAGCAGCTGCCGATCAGCATGAAAATGCGCGTGGATCCCGACGCCTTTTTACAGGCATTTTCCTGGGAAGTAGATGGAAAGCGAGTTCATCCTGGACCTTGGAACATGGCTCCAACAGGCTATACAGAATCTCCTACTGAGGAAGAGCATGACTTGTATGTCATCAAAGGTGATCGGGAAGCTATAGATCGTCGTGCAGCTGCCTTGAATAATTGGGTCCAGCATGTCCTAAGACATATTAAATTTATCCCGGCGGAGGCGCATAAGACATTTGAAGAGCTGTACAGCAGCCCGAAGAAGTCTCTGCCCCGTTCACCTGTAAAGAGTTTGTGTTATTTTTTTTTCTACGGTGAAAAGAACCTATTCTTATATTGTTTTATAATTAGATGGTAAACGACCAGCTGCCGATGTGGAATTTAATGCTGCACGCAAGAAAAGTACTCGACCTTTTTGAGCTTATATCTCCGTGTATCTCATATTTTTGTTTATAGAAGCTCTGACTGCCCCTCCAGCTGCCGAATTGGCTGTTGTTGGTATGCATGGGATGGGTGAACAAATTGCTAATGGCCTGTTGACTAGTACGTCTTGATTGATTTCATTTTTTCAATTGCGCGTTTTAACCTCACAATGTAGTGACTTCGGCAATTTGATCTAAATGCAACTCGCCCAACTCGAACGACTCGGCGTGTAGATCCTGTTTATACCCCGGCAACATCGCGTGCGAAAACCTGCTAGGCGTGAAGTGCAAACACATGGGTCAAGCAGCTTAAGCGCCGTTCCGCCCGGTTCAAGTAGCACGAGCGCTGTTCCGCTCGGATCGAGCAGCTCGAGCATCGTTCCGCTCAATTCAAGCCAGCCACTTATAACTTCGCGCTTGTCTGCCATGGCTCGGTATAATCTAGCTTGCGCCGTCTTTGGCGGGGTTGTTCTGGAACGAAGTATTTATTTTTGTTGCTTTCCTTGTGTACATATTACTTACTTCTTATTATTCAGGATCTGATAATCAGCAACCTGAAGATGAAGAGAGTGACGCGGATTCTAGTGGCGACGGTGTGTTGCATCTTAAATGAATTCCTGTTTGTAGTCTGTATTTGTTTATGCATATTGTTCAAGACTATATTCCATCCCCGCATTCATACAATGAACGCTATAGCGTGGATGCACCTACGAATCCTGATGTGAGTATAGATATCGCTAAACTTGCTTGGTTGTCGGTGCACCACCATAGCAAGTTTGCGGTTCTGGATCAACATCTCGATGTCATGATGGCGTGTGATGCAGAGGAAATCATCCACGATGCGTATGATTCTGACTCGGATGAGAGCTATGTGGCCCCACATTCTGCTCGAGTGGATGAAGATGGTGATATTTCCATGGACGACGATGATGACGATACCTTTGAAGACTTGGACATTGGTGTAATAACTATTGATCATGATGAGGATATAGGTATGTTGTTGAATAACTATCTTTCTCAAAGCACGTTGATTTCGCCTCTAACAGTGTCGGAGCATATGCCACCTTCTTCTCCGGGTAGTTCTGTATTGGATACTTCATCATCTCTGGAAGGTTTGTGGTTGCTTGCTTATTTAGCTATCATTGTTTTTATCCTAACGATTAATTCATAGATATGATAACACCCCGTCTCCGGACGTTCTTGGCATCTTTTGGTGAACAGCACGTTTGGACCGTCCTGACTGACTTCGCACGTGGGATTGGCGCCTATAACCAAAGTCAGCCAATATTGCAGCCATGGGCGGCTGCTTCTGCTATTGAAAAGCAGTTAAGCTTGATTCATGACCGCCCTTACTCGGATGAATGCGCGGTATCGACTTCTACCATATGGCAGAACATACAGAGCTTGGAACACTACAACAACATAACCGCTCCGAGTCTTAGGGTGGCACGAAGTATTATTCTCATTGCATTCTGGGTACCTCATGCCTGGATTCACAACCTCGTCGACTTTTCCTTGACTCACGATTGCTGGGCGACAAAATTTATCTTTGATGTTGCGGATCTCCACCAAGCCATTTCGGGCGCTCGCATGGACCATGTCGAATTCGACCTTGCACGTTACCTGCCAGCTCAAGGGTCGTCAAACATTGTCACATATCAATTGCCTCGCTCTCGGCACAATGACTTAGTTATTGCGGATCAGATACTTGCCTGCGTTTACTATGTCATCAAGAGATGGCTTGGTTTCCCTTTGGACTCAAAATCCACGCTGCAGGCTCAGGTTATGGCCGAATTTGTCAAGGCAAATAGCATTCCAAGTATCTTGCTTCTGGATGGTATGTGGACCCTTTTCAACGATCCCGTCGGCACGTTGATAGGTACAAATGGAAAACGGGCCAAGACTGTCAAGGATACCGTGGTTATCCAAACTCTCAGTTCCCTAATTGCACGTCACCCTTTTTGGAAGCAGGATACATCTGCCTATCGAGTCTTGTGTTTGCTGAATGATACACGCATAGCTTGGGATGCTGTACATGCCAATGCCCTTGACCACAGAATCACTTCCTCCCACTCACCAATTCAACATCTCCCTCTCCAACTATCCTACGACACCAAGAAAACTCTCATGAAAGCCTTTTCTCAATTCTTACGCGATCTCCTCCCCGTTGTAAAAGATGGTCCACTTGCCCATGTCAATTCGACTAACAAGAAATGCCAGAAAGTCGCTAAGAAGCCCGACTTTTATATGCCATTCCGCGATCTTGCTCCTACCCGAATCACTGCACAGAATATTATATATTCTGATGTAGACTGGCTTAGGACCGACGTTGGATTTTGGAACGTGCTCATACACCGTGCCATATTTTATGGCTCCGAATTCGCTAAAACCCAAGAGGCGAACTTCAGTTCCTTCGACGATTGGCGTCAACATAGATCTGCCAGTAAAGAGCCCGACACGTACTTCATTAACTCCAATGCATATGGCACTGCCAACAAAAATCGCAACCTTGAAGCCATCGAGACTTTGTGGAAGCAGAGACACCTATGGGCTCCGTTTATCCAAACCAATCCTGGCCCTGTTGAAGTCTATGAATTCCTCGTCTATCCAAATCGCTTCAGGAATGTCGGCCCTTTAACGGCAATGCTTCTGACTGGTGATTTATGCAAGGCAGGCGTAATTCGCCAGCCAACCATCGAGGAACTTGGTGCCTTGGTCTGGAAAGTCAAGAAAGGAGCTGTTAGTGGTTTGATCAAGCTAGGTCTGGTGGCAAAGTGCCCAACAGAGGCTGAGGTAATTAATGCTGTGCGAGACTTGTGGGAGTGCATCCTCGGAAAGGCTATTCTGGATGTCCCGGGTTGGTAAATGTAGAAAGAAGATCCGACGATGGAATCTGAGGGCATTCGTCTCAAAGGAACTTGCAGAAGGCTCGACAAAGTTGACGCACCCCGGTAGGGCATACTTACATCTGCAAAGCTTCACTATACAGAACCATCCTGTTGCGCCTCGCTGTCAGCTCGGCGCTCGACCGAGGAAGGCTTTTCACGGGACTTGATGGAGGCTTGAATGGGTAAGACATCCATCGAATGGCGTGAAAGGGTTCGGGTATCTCCCTTGGACTCATAGACATAGAACGGTCAGTGCATTCACAGAATGGGCATATCACGACACCCACCTCCAAAATCTCACGGTCGAAGTCGATGGGGGAGAATGACATTGCCTTAAGCGGAGTACTCTCTTGACCAAAGCCGTCTTCTTCGCATGGTTTGGCCATCTAGACCAGTTAAGGTCATCATCGTCTTCGAACTCCTTGCCAAGACCTAGGTTCAGCGCAGGCCGATCGTCCGGTCTTCTTTGGCTTGGCGCGTCGAGTCGCGCGTGGTTCGCTGTTCAAGCGCACACGATATTCCTTCATCTGTGTTCGGAAAGCGTCAGAATAGAGGTGATACGGATGAATGGACTACGTACCACAGCCTTGATAATCCTTTCTCCTCTAAAAAGAATGCTGAATCCAGTGGTCCCGGATCCAGGACAGACGCATTCCCGGATGTAGAACTGTGCAGTACAGGTTAGACACTGTCATGCAGCAGTTGCATTTATATCAATTCACTCACACATCGCAAGCAAATAAGCAGCCGTTCGATCCATTCGTGAGTAGTACTTATAGGAGAACTTCAAGCCAACGTCGATGGCCCGTTTGAGGCGCGGAGATGTGCGGGCAAGACGCTCCCAGCGAGACATGAATCGCTCCAGAGACGGAATAGCGCCAGCGAGGACCGGGGTTTTCTCCTTCGCCAATGACATGCTGCACGGAATGTGGACCTAAATTGATCCGTGAGACGTTGGACATCGAAGTTTGAACCTGCGGGTACCATAAGAACCCCAACGATATCAACGACCCTTTCCCAATCTTTGTCCGTCAGAGCGAGCTTCTGCAGTTCCGGAAAGTCTTTGTTATTCTTGTGGAAGAAATGTGTTAAAGGCTTAAGAAAGGACGTCAGTTGATGCTTCGAAACAATTGAATATGAGTTAGCCTACGCCTCGGTATTCAAGAGCTCAGAGCAACATCAAAAATGTACTCCCCCAACGAGTCTTCGAGTCGGAGGATCATCTCTTAAACTTGAGTTTAAATGGAGCATTTGTCGCAGTTCTCCACCACTTCAGGTTATTACCAAGTTCAATGCCGATCTTGAACGCGTCTTGTCGCTGGCCGGAAGCGCGCAAGGCCTTCGCAACTGCTCGAACCTTCGCAATAACATCGCCGGGCAAGATTACTTTGTCGTCGTCGTCGTCGTCGTCGTCGTCACTATCGTCGCCGTCCTCGTGGCCGTTGTCGTCATCATCATCGTCCTCGTTGTCGTTGTCATTGTCGTCCTCATCGTCGTCCGTCGTCGTCGTCGTCGTCGTTGTCGTCGTCCTCATCGTCCTCGTCGTCGTCGTCGTTGTCGTCGTCGTCATCCTCGTCGTTGTCGTTGTTATCGTCCTCGTCATCGTCCTCGTCATCGTCCTCATCGTCGTCGCCGTCGTTGTCGTTGGCATCCTCGTCGTCGTCGTCGTCATCATTACCAGCAGGAGCACGAGCACGAGCACGAGCAGCAGGACGAGCAGCAGGACGAGCAGCGGGACGAGCAGCGGCACCGGGAACTTTGGCAAGGACCTTTAGAGTGTGCTGACAACAAATGTTGATGATGTGGGGAAGCAAGCGATCTGCGCCTCTTGAGCCTTAAATAACGAGTTGGGATTTTCCCCGCGAACGAGGGCCTCCAACGCCTTACAGAAAGTTTCGTTGTTCGACGCGTTGTCGAGAGTAAAGTGAGATCGCTGAAGGATTGTAAATGGTAATTAGTCATCGGGGTACGGATGGACATGAAACTGCGAGACTGTCACGACGTACATCTATATTGGTGATGCCGGCGTGCTTCAGCAATGCAAACACAAGCTTCGCGAGATTCTCCCCGGTGTGTTTGCCTTTAACAGGGTGGAATGCGAGGAGGCTGGAATGCAAACCGAGTCCTTCAAATCGCGCCGGGTCTTTATAAGAAGCCCAGTGGACGGTGACACAAATGTATGTCTGACGGCCCTTGTTGGACCAGAGGTCCATCGTAAACTGTGGCGCGCCGGCAGCTCCCTGATGACTGATGAGATGAAAACGTTAGATAGAACGAGACGGGGCTTACCTTCAGGTCGGCTTTGAGTTGGAGGAACCAGGATTGCCACGCTTCAATAATGGCCGACCTAACCTTTGTACGATGCGGAAGATTCTCTTGTTTAAAGTCTTCACGGAATAATGCAAGAAGGTCTCTGAAATGAGGGTCCTCGATAACATTAATAGCCTGAAATATAAGGAATGTCAGTTACAGGTCAGTATTAGAATAGAAGTGAGTGAACGTACCTGGTCGTTGGCGACGATGAACTTGACCAGCTTGTCGAGAACTGCTGACTGGGAAAATGGAACACGAGGCGCCTTCGGGGATTGCGCTGCCTGGATAGCCAACATATGTGCCTGCTCGGCCTTTACACTAGCCAGTTGAATGGGCCAGCCCTTAGCTGTCGCTAAAGCCAGATACTCGTCTTTGTGGAAGTTCTCGAGATGCTTTCGGAGACCTGAGTTCGACGTGTTCTGGGAGTAGGTATAGTTCCTGCCAGTAACTGCTTGTCCCCTGGTTTAACGACAGATGTATTGAGAATGCGAAAACGTCATGGGGTGATCAAACTTACATGCAGCGGACACACTGACGCGGGACCGTCTTGTCCTGCGATTTCGCGGTGAAAAAGAAGGCGATATCTTGGGCCGGGCCAACGGACGCACTGGCGGAGGACTCCAAAGACTGGGTCGAAAGAGCGGGAAGCACTGCGACTACATTGTAGTTAAGAATGCAGTTCGTAAGGACAAATGAACCAAATACCATTTCCTTTAGCTGAACGGGTCCCTTTCGACTGGGCTGCAGTCTCGGGCGTTTCTTCCGAGCCTGAATCAGAGATGTTGATGTTGATCTCCTCGCCGTCGTCCGGTGGAGGTACGGTTTTACCAGAGGAAGCCTTGGATTTAGTAGTACGAGGAGCCATGGAATAATGGAATAAAGAGGTACTGAAAGATAGCGATTGACTCTGCACCTTTTATATAAATTTTGAGAGTAAAAGGTGGTCCGTGCTTCTCCAGGATACTCCGGAGAGCGTATTATGTCTGTGATTCATCATACCACAGGAACAAGGATCCTCGTGGTTCACTAAACCACAAGAACAAGGATCCTTGAGGTTCGTTGCACCACATGGTTTGACCGAGAGCCAGAGCCATCGGAATTCGACTGTGAAATGGTGGAAATAACAGCAGCTGATCCATCTCATGCAACGAGAAGATGAAGACTACAGCAGCCCTTGCCGAAAGATAACGCAGAAGTTACTGAACAATGTGCAGACTGTTCACATGGACGAAATTAAGAGGTCTCAGAGTCCGACTGGAGTAAACCGCTGTGATAGATGCATCATGAGAGATGGATTTGGGTGATAGTTTGAACATTGTCTCACCGAGGGTCGGAAATAGCTGCTCACGCCGCGACGCACACCACGACGCGCACCGCGAAGGAAATGCGCTTCGAAATCCTGATAGATGTGTCAATATATGTTTCGAAAGTTGTCGGTATCAAGGCGAACGAACATATATTTCCTTGTAGAAAAAAGGGATCCAAAGTTCGGGCCTGGCTAAGGCCGAAATCGCCTTGACATGGGAGAGGTTCTGAAGACATCCGTCGAAGGACAGCTCGAAGCGTGTCCTGGATTCATGAGCCTCGTTCGGTCAGAATGCCGGAGAGAATTGAGATTTGCAGGGGCTCGCCAACTAGATTTGGACGTTTCAAGGGATATACTTTCAAAGATGACATGGGCTCATGCTAGGCCGTGGAGGAGTGACATGAACCAGTTGACAGGTGCCGCTCCGGCGAAACTCTCATGAGTAGTAGCAATTGGGGTTTGTTGGAATCGGAAGCGAAGCGCGCAATAAGCTCCATTAATGCACCATTCCCCTCAGTAAGAAATCAAACGGCGGACTCCGTTGGTACCATTGAAAAAGAAGAGCAACGGTATGCCATCAATGATACAAACAAAATAGCCCATAAAACTACGATTGCAAGTCACGGCGGGCGGCAAGGTTAGCCTGAATACACATCCAAAATAATTAGGACGTGACGGCGTGAAGAAAAAGTATGGGTAGTACCCGATGAGCTCTACAATATCGCACGAATTGGATGGCTTCTTCAATCCGCGTCGCTCTCGCATCGACTTGTTGGCGCTGCGCTACGGCGCTATTCGGAATGATGGATGGCATGTTGGCGCGCAAGAGTTCTCGCATGCGGGTGTGCAACAGCTGTTGCATAGCTTGAATCTGTACACCATCTGATTGAAAGTGACAGGTGCACAGGTGGAAAAGGAGAGTCGTGTAGCAGGGTTCCCACCCTTGAGAGATAATTTAAGATGAATGAAATCGAGGAGGAAACGCACACTTACATCTATGCATCTCATCGTTGTGGCGCCATAGGCGAGCGTCGAAGACGTTCGATCGGATAACGTGTGCTTCATCGGGTTCCAGACCGCTCAAGAGAACGTGAAAACACGCCTTGCAATAGAGTGTTGCCTGGCCACCATCTAAGGGACGAATGAAGTAGTATGAAAGAAACTCTCCGTCCATCTTGTGTGGAATATGTGGGAATCGCAACCGTAAGAAAGGGTAAATCCTCGTCTCCTTTATGGCCGGAGTGCGGTTTGGCTGAGCAGAGAAGTATTCCCGGTAAGGAAGGACATAGCGAGATGATCTCCGATGCCCCACCGATGTCAAAGGTCCTGAAAATGCACCCAACGGTATTTCAACGCGAGGAGGATGACTTCTTCTTGCGCGTCCACGGACTCCTGTCCCCGATGCCGATCAGCTCAAGCGATAGATTCAGCTGCCAAGCAGCCTGACCACTGAGCCCCAGCCCCTAGCCAATCTGCACTAGAGCATATTCGTATCCGACTTGTCGATCTCTCGCCAGTCGCTACTTGCGAATGGTGACGAGTTCTCATTGTGCTGCCTACTCCTCCCTACTGTGAAATGCTGATGCTGGGCACGGCGCCGAGTATCGCCCAGACTGCGAGTTCTAACGTTGATCACAGATCAGGGATGTAAGCAACATACATCAATCAGAGTAGCTGGAGATCATGCAGAGGAGAAGGAAGATGACGGAAGGAAGGTCATCTAAAATGCGTCCACTGCTCCTGTCCTATCTACCTCCCTCTCTTTCTTCACCTGACATCCTTCTTAGCTGCAAGCCATGTGGTTATGTGTTGTCCTCTAAGATGCATGTGCGGTGCAGTGAGAGGTCCCCATCGGTAACTCCAAGTCGGAGGCAACCAATAGACATGATGAAGAAGACGCCACTAATGGTCACTGGTTACTGTGAAAGTGGTATTCCAATCGTCGCCGGGATCATCGAGACAGGGGTTGGTAGATAGGGCCGGCCTGTTTGTGGACTTCTAAAGAAGACAAGGGCATGAAGACTGTCATACGAGAATGTGAAAAGACGCAGACGCAGAGGTGGGGATTGAGGGGGATTATGGCGAACGCGCGATTAAGGGCTGAGACAGGCTAGAGCACAAGCAGGCAACATTCGGTGTGAAATTATGGGGTAGAAATGACGCGCAGCAATTCCCTTAAGTGCAGACTGGCTAAACAAATAGCCGCATACGTATGAGGGATTGGGGAAAGGACCATAATTTATTGAGAACGTGAAAGCTAGTGGGTATGGAAAAGTGAATAGAGCGTATTCTCGCGGGTCCCCGGAACATCGCAAATGACCGCGCGACAAATTCGGGTGGTGCGGCGACCTGGAATGTGATACAATTGTGACAGGTGGAAAAAACATCAAAGGAGTGGCCAGCGCCCGATGTAACATTGGATTGGCTGGCGACGAATTGTCACAATAGCAGAAGGCTATGCGAACCGCAGATATGCCGGGAAAATGGGTCGGATGAATATGTTAACCACATATAAGGCGAAGGAGACTTGAAGGAAGACCAGCCGGGTTCGATGGGCGACGAAACATCTGACTCAGACGACTAAGCAGAGCCAGCAGGATGAAGAGTGAGCAACCGATGCAACATCAAGTTGGGTCGGCGACGAACTGTTTGACCCAAAAAAGCTGCGAGAGGTTGACGATTGGCGATGGCTGACAAGACCACGTACGAGGTGACGGTGAGCCGCGAGGAAGAAACCAACTGTGCCAGATTATCGAGTTGGATGGGCGAGGAGTGTCTGATCCGGAGCCAGGAGGACGAAGAGCGAGAACTACCAACCGATGTAACATCAAGTTGGGTGGGCGACGAATCGTCTTACCCACAAGGAGTGTGCCAACAAAGATACTGTAGTATAAGAGGTCGACGAGGAGTTGTCCAGTGCGAACAAGAAGGCAAGATTTGGTTCTATTTGGTTGGCTGAGTCATCTAATACTCACCGTCTTGCTCGATGAAAGTACTTACCTGGTGCAAGTCTTTCGTGATAGCTTTTTGTCCTCCTTACTTCTGGGAACCTCCGTCTGACGAGTCATACCTTTGGTAGCTCGCCCAGCTTGACACGACGTCGGTTGGCTCTGTTCAGCCTCTTTTGTCGCACCTCCCTGCTACGTGTCGCCTCATACATTACAAGCATTGAGTCATACCTTTGGTAGCTCATACAGTTTGATATTACATCGGCTGTTAGCTTGTGAAGTACTGCACTGGAAGCTGGCACTCGACTCAGAACCACTGCCGCCAACTGAGAATTGTCGTTTCCTTGGCCTCGGCCCTCGCGTCTTCAGCTGCTCTTCCCCTCGTTTGTACCCTGTTATCTCACGTTGCATTCGCCACGGATTCCGTCATGGCCCCTGTCTCCACCATTCCTAAGCCGGTTTCTATGGAAGTTCTCAATGCCGACCACTCCCTGCTGTTACATCGGAAGGACGAGTTTGATGAAAAAGGTATTCTCGGTCATGTATTTTGTCCTTGTCTTCAAATTCATTTTTTTCTAGCAGTCAAATCGTTTGACGGGTTGGTTGGGGCGGTCATTGAGGGTGGTCGGCTCATCATCACAAGTCCCAATTGTAAGAAAATACCCTATCCAGGTCTTGGTGGTGACCGCCCGCTCCATCTGCGCTCCAATCTGCGCTATGCGGATGATGATCCTTTACTCTGGCCACAGCACTTCATTCCTACGCTTGCCCACCTCCCTCTCATAAGATATCCTCCCCGCGACCTCCACGACCCTCTGTCTATCATGTGGTGGATGCCAACGATAGAGGAGTTCGTACTGGAAGACTCTGTCCTGGACGGCATTGGGCGGTTTCGGCCCACATATATCGCACGTCTCCGCATTCCTTGCATGGAAGTCGTGAACCGTGCTCGCGACGAGAAGTATAAGAAAGCAACTCTTGCCCTACAATACGCAGCGATGATACCGAACTTCTTGGACCGACTTTCATTACTTCCGTCATCGTTTCACACTATGCAGCTTCTTTTTCGCGAAACTCAGCGATTATTCCTGGAACTTTTAGCATGCCTTGATTTGATCGACATCTATGAACCACGGATGCTTGGTCGGTTGGCTATCGAACCTGGTACCAAAGTAGCTCGTATCATGGGTGCTTTCACTACGGATCTTACTGTCTGTGCCGATCTCCAACGTGCCATGATACCTGCTTTTCTTATCCGACCTTTCGACCTCATCAGCTCCATGCGAATTCGTGAGGTTGTGACTGCCCGGACTGCGGAAGGATCCATTCCAACAGAGGAACATGTTCGACCGACATACAGGACGATATATTGCGGACCAGCCACAGTCGCAAAGTATGCCGCCATGATACGATTCACTCGCAAGCTCCAAGCGTATCCAAACCCATTTGGACTTACTCGTGTGGCGCCGCGCCAGGATCCACTTCCGTCGCCTTCTTCTCTCACCAATCGTCAAGCACGCGCCCAGAAATTCAGTCCTTGTAAGGTTTCACCTTTTTCTTATGTATGCCTTTTTATGTATGTTCATTTTTGTAGACGCACGAAGAACGAAGCCCAAATCCGCCTTTTATGAACCACAAGGCCGTGACAAGTTCGATGATCCCAACGACCTCATTTATCCTCCACCGATCCCTACGTGGCGCAGTGCACTCCGGAAGGTGGACCGTTCTAAAACCAAAGTTGTCGGATCTGACGTAACGCCGACGGACTTTGGGTACGCGTTTCCGGAACCAGCTTCCTTTGTTGCATTCGAGCACCAGGCACGTCGTGATGCGTGTTTTCGTAGCTGGCTTCGTTACCGCACGGTTTTCATCCATCGCTTCAGTTCCGAGCACTCTGATGCACAGCCAATGTCTGGAAAAGCGTGGCGCACACTTCTAAGCCTCGACTACGTCACCCCTTCGGTCAATACGAACAATGGTGAAAAAGTCACAAAAAGCGCCCTACTTCAAAACAGCTTGAAAGACTTTCTTCAGAATTGTATCGAGGCGGAAGGAGTCGGCTTAAATGAGAACTCTGAATCGTGGAGTGGGAAGGAAACTTGGAATGGTAAAGCATATTCAGCCCTTAGCAATCAGGACTTCGAGGAGATTCTTTGGGAGATGGCCGAGCTCAACTTTCGGCAAGAGCTGTTAGCTCTTGATCTCCGCATTCACACTGAGTCGGTCGTAGAGAATTCATCTGACCCCCTATCTCGAAATGACCTTGTATCCGCATGTTTCCCGAGTGGAAACTTGCTTATCGCAAAACTATCGGAGGCAAATCACGGGATCGCAAGCTATGATCCAGATGAGCGTTGCCGCTACCTCCTTGCCATCCAAACCCTCATGAGAAGTTGGCCTGGGACAAAGCCTCGAATCTTGGATGTAGATCAGTTTCGATGGCGAAAGGCAGACGTCGAAGAGCTAGAGGAGGGTGTTGCAGAGTTCTACACACAAACATTTTTCAATTATTTTCGCCGCGCACCAATCATCCCTCGTCGACTTTCTCATTCCGTGCCAGGTTTATCCATTCCTCCTCCGGTCCTTGAGATTCTTGATCCCGCACCTGGAATTTATTACGACATGACACAGCTCCTCATCCTTGATCCGTCATCATAACTTCACTCAACATGTACATTTCGACCCTTGTCAGACCATTCGCTTTGTTTCTGACATTTCTTCACAGATATATATCTGTGTAAATAAAAATACATCTAATCATTCATGCTTTTATCTCTCGAAGAGTCGAAATCTCGAGTCGATCCTTGACTGTTTTCAAATGTTGCTCACGACTGTTGAAGAAACAAATCATCTTTTCACGCGCGAGTCTATTCAACAACATTATAGGGTGTACTCCGATTGGGAGTGCTTCAAGAATCAAGATGCAGTCGTAGAGCCTGCAACAACGGTTCCCCTCTGAAGTGTAATCTACTTGAAAACTTCGAATATTCCAGCTTCGATCTCGCGCCAACTTTCCCACGGAATTGTATGTTCATTATCTCATTCAACCCGTTTTCCAACACAGGCTTCTAATTCTGTTTGTGTCTGGCAGAATGAAAGTGGTGAGATCGCCATCAGCATCCCATTGTGACTTGCACTTTTCTTTTTCAGGGGAAGAACAGTGCGGTTTTCGTCCACCGTGTATATCAATATTTCCTTTATCGGCGTCTTCTACGTGAAGCACCTCATCAACCCGACGACCCGGAAATGCAAATGACGTGAAACACTTCCCCTTCGAGGTCTTCAGCAAGCGTAGGAGGCTTTGTTCTCAGTCGGGTGCCGTGGCGATAGGAAGGAAGTTGTAGGTGCTTATTCCACTTCCAATAATCTGTCCTCAACCATTTTTCTAGTTCCGCTGAAGAACGCTCCTCCGTGGTCCTCCTAAGATATGCGAAACTGCCGAATTCTTGACATCCCAACAAATGACATGGTCATACGGAGTCACACCATCCCCACTTACCTTCTACAACCTCTCTCCGTCAGTGGAAAACAATGCAACTCCGTACCCTCCCCATTGATCGAATGCTCGAAGACAACAACATTGCGTTCGCGGGCAACTTCTTGTCGAGACCATAGGCAATGGTAGTGGGCTCGGTGATGATACGCAGGACGTTCAGTGTTACTGGAGGCCAGACGCCTGGAGAGTGTGTTTTCGAGCTTTTTAGATATCATCTGCGACGCATATCTGGGTGGTCAATAGTGACGATTTCGTTTTCTCATGTATGTGAACCCTATATTTTTACTCTCGATCTTACCGTAAATCTGATTTCTGACGTATCTACTCGCATTTCACAGGACGTCTCTGTGCAGCCTGCGAGTGAACTATAGAAATTACTTCTCTTTTCAAGATAGAGAGCGATCTACAATTCACTCAGTCGTGCTGTATTCACGTTGCAAGAAACTGTGCGGAAATCTCTGTTGCCCAAGCACTCTCGACTCTCGGGCTCATCAGGAAGGTCCTTCATGGCTCCATGCTCAAAGGGTCGACCGTTGAACATTTACACGATCACCGTGGTTAAAGGACCATGGCTCCACCCAGCCCACTCGTATTCCCCGTATAACCAAGCTTGTGTCGGACTTCTTCAGTGCCATCAAACCAAGGGGGTCAATACAACGAGGGCGTCGCATGTACTGTCTCCGTTGTCGCCCTCCGGCGATGCCTCGGAAGACCGGGATCGCTCCTCGGGTAAGGGCTGTTAGATTTGAGTTTATCTATGCCTCTGATATAACACACAGGATCAAGCGTACGGACAATGTGGTGATCGCTTCTCCAAGCGTGACATAGGCGCATGGCATAGAGAGAAGACAGACATTCACAAAACGTGTAAGTCACGAAACGTCATGACGAAATCTTCAACGTTCATTATTTTATCCAGGAGAGCAAAGAATCATTACATCCCTTAATGTACGTATGTCTCTCAGTACTAATTGATTTAAGAAGGAGCTGTCAAGAAGGGCATCCTCGAGGGCGTGAAATAGGAGAGTTCCAACACGTACCTTTTTGTCGCGACGCTCACCCAGGTGATCACGTACCACATGTCTGGAAAGGGCAACGACGGCGCGGGAGTGGTGTGGATGAGATTGGGTGTGGGATGGGGTGCGCGACGATGGACTGGCATGCGGGGAGTATGGTTGTTATGAGGGATAAGGCGATTTATGTGTGTCGGACCGAGGGCCGAGGTGCTTGCTATGCATACGAAGGTATCATTGCTTTGTCTTATTCCAGCAGTCATTTGTTCAAGTCTGCTGATATGTGTGGTTCATTTTCAGGACATAAATCGTCAATCCGTAGTCTCTTACCTACCTCATGATTGTGTCTCCACTCTTCATACCGAGTACATCGGCGGCGGTGCGCGGCTTCGTCGCAGGCGCGCCGGACACTGGCGGGTCGGGTGTGGTGGGACTCATGGTGTCTGGGCTGGGCAACGGGTGCGTTGCGCATTCGGGGACGTTTGCGCGCGGCGTGCGGGGGTTTCGCAGTGGGCGCAGATCTACATTGATGACTGATGAAAATGTGCTCAAGCCGAGGGTACGCCGCATGGCTGGTGCTCCTGTGGGAGTGCATGGAGATGTACGAGGATGTATTGCGGTTCTGAATCGACAGGTGTAACAACGGTACCGTGGGTGGCGGAGATTGCAGTCACTCGACTTCTAAGTTCTGGCACTCAGGGGGGGCCAGGATGCAGATGGCTTTTGCTCTGACCAGTGTGTCAGATTTGAGAGGAGATCTATGCAAGTATAGACTCATGAGAACTGACCCATTGACCGTGTAATTGCTTTTTCTGCCTGTGCTAGCGCCCCCCATTCCAACTGGGACGGCTGAGCCAGTTAGCCGGCCATCATGCCGGCTATGTAAGCAATCGGCGGCTGAGCAGTCATTGGTCGCTCGGGCCTGGCTTAAGCCGCCGGCTGAGCCGAACCGCGGCAACACTAGATGCGATAAGATAAGATCAAGAACATGGAGGGTTCGAAGGCATGTTGGTATTCGAAGTGTTTGATAGATTTGAGGATAGGAAGAAATTGAGGGGTTCATGATACTGTGGCCTACTCGCTCAATTGCTACAATTATCATGAGGTCATCCATAACTGAGACGTGAAGGCCAGCAGTCAGAAGTTCTGTTCCCATAAAAACCTCCACCAAAACCTTGGAAAAAGCCATTGCCACCATCACTAGAGAAACTCTCATCATTAGATAAACCTGTACCACCTCGGCCCAAGCCCCCACATCATTACCTCGACCTTCTGCAATATTCTCTACAATCTCAATAACTTGAGTGGCATTACAGACATCATTCCATGAAGACATCTCAGGATTCAATCCTTTCTGCCAAAGCCCCTTCTAGATGACAGGAATCAAGCTGTCTCATAGCTTGATTACTTGATCTCATTCACTGATAACACCAATCATATTATAAAGCTCTTCAAGCTCATACATGAACTCCGATACTGACTTCTCATTTTGAAAACAGTGATGCAACTTTTTGTGCTGCCTCATCTGGAAATCCATGAGAAAACAGCAATTGAATATATGACTGAAGAACCATTGTAATGTAATCCAGGATCACAGCCACATCCATATTTACACATATTTACCTTCCCCTTCATATACTCCTAGTGTTTGCAAGTCCGGCAACCATGGACCAGACCGGTCTTTCTAAATTTAGAAAATGGTAGGACCATGGACCGGACCACGTAGGACCAGTTTATTTCAGTTTTTTTAATAGACCGGACCAGTCTTGACCAGTTTGGACTGGTCTTTGATGAAAAAATATATTTTTGCATGTCATGCAGCCTATATACCATATGAATTACTTTTAAACAATAAAATACTTCAATATTCAAAGAAATAAGGGCATGAGCAAGCTTCAAAGACAAATTGAACCACATTTGCGAATGATTTGACCATGCACAGACTGTTTGCACATATTTGGATGTCACATTCTTTTCAAAAATAATGTGTCAACACATTTTTACAACCTCACTATGCTTAGTTTTGTATGTAACAGTCTTTGAGACATAAAATTGAATTTTGAAACATTGCTTACTGCAATTTTTGTGGGCTATTAGGAGGGTTATGATGGCTATATTCAGGTATATTTTAGGCCCAAAAAGACCAGTCTACAACTGGTCTTAACCAGTTTTGGCTGGTCTTTTTAAAAAAAATTAAATAGACAGGACCGGAGTCCTTTTTTCAAAAATTTGAAAGACCAGGACCAGCAGTCCAGTCTTTTTCAGTCTAGTCCGGTCCGGTTCTGGTCTTTTTTTCGGTCCTATGGACCGGACCTGTAAACACTATATACTCCTGCACTCCACATCCTCTTCTTCCTTCTCTTTTCCCCCCATCATCCTGACTCCTCGCTTATTCCCATACTCACTCTGAACAATATACCTCAGTTCTATTCAGTTGTGAGTGCTCAGATTACTTTAGTGTTTCCCTCTCAGCCTTGTACTGGGCAGGTTTCCACTTTTCTTTGAATACTTCTGCTCGGCCATACGCTTGGGGTACAAATTTTTCTCCTACTCTCCGATTCTCCTTTCTGTTCTCCTACACCATCTGTTACGTCCGATAACCATCTCATCTCGCCATTGATTCCCCTAGACCTCAACACTTACTGTAACTGCTCGAGTCCGATGCTCTCATCATCACTCACACCATCCTCTTCAAACTGCCACTGACCACCAGGTACTAAGAGCGTACCTGCTCCTGTTTGGTACCTCCCCTCAAACTCGTTCACCATTCACTGCTTCAATTTCTGAATCTCCATCTCCTTTCCTTTCACCTTCTTCCTCACAACTTTCTTCTCTTATGCATTTGAACTCTAATTCCATGCATACATCCACTTCTTTAAATGTTCTTGACCTGTTCTTTCCCTTTCTTAATCACGACTACTCTTCTTCCCATCAATTCATTGATTCTAGTAACTTCGTTCTTGTTGACCTGCTACTATCTGCTTTTTTTCTTCCTTCATCTTGCTCGCCTTCCCCTCACCATTACTCATCCCTTCCTCCTTCGCCTACATCCTTATTCTTGGCTTCACCTTCTTCATCCTCATTGTCTGACTCCTCTACCAATTATACTGCACCTGCAAACTGCACAATGACTTTGTCCATGTCTCTTATTCCGAAATCTACTTCTGCCACCTTCAACTAAACCAACAACAAAACCTGTCCAATCCTTTCTTCTAGCAAGATCAGCGCCAATGTCATGCGCAATTTTCACCAAGGCTGCCTTGATTACTTCGATGAGCATCAGATTGCTGCTGAGGACCAAGTTCAGAAAATCCTCCCCGCCTTCAAAGATGACAGGATCAAGGACTGGATTCACAGCGAGCGCAAATGCATCATCAAACTCTCCTTCGCTCAATTTATTGCAGAAATTCAGGCTAACTATATGGAATCAGATTGGAAAATTCTCAACCGTCGTTGTGTTCTTTGCACCCCACTTCCTATTGGCACGCCCTTCTATGATTGGGCCATCAACCTACAATCTCTTAATTCCCTTCTCATCAACACTGGTTCCCACCAATCCAAGGTCGCCATGCAACACATCCTCAAAGCCAGCTGCCATCCTCTGCTTCTGAAGGCCTGTGATGCCAAGAAGATTAATAGCAAAGATGTCTCTGCAACATATAAACTATGCGACTGGATTCTCGAAGTCAAGGCTGTCGATGATGCCTTGTGTGCGGACTACAAATGCACCCACAATCAGATCAATGAGCACCTTAATGCTCGTAAACATCCTGCACTCAGCAACTCTCATTTCATCAACACCCTTTATCACAATCAGTCCTCTGCACCGCCTGCTCAATCTGCAAATTCACTCCTGTTCCTTCCCCTCCCCAAACTTACCAAAACTGAACATTTCCTCCTGAACGCCAACAGTGGCTGCCTGAAATGTCGCTGCTTCCACATTATGCATGTTTCCTGTGAATGCGCAAATGGTTTCCCTGCTGCCGCCAATTACAAGACCCTCATACTGGAGGATGTTCCGCGCTCTTCAACTGTTTCCAAAACGAGATCTTCCAAGCCTGTTGCTGCAACCTCTGCCCCCATTAACCATCCTTCTACCACCATTGCCACTGTTATGCCGATGAGATGCTGGGTTCAGGGTAGTCGTGAAGAGATGCAATGAATGAAGATGGCTCTAACCACCACACTCAATCCTATCCACTCAAATCACACTCAACACAACAACAACGAACGAACGGGTTCTTTGAGGTAGAGGACTGAGAAGCCTCACACCAAGTCAGGTTTCGTATTTGACTGGGTCGTAGGGAAGATACTTCGAAGAGGTAGTACTCGACGAGAAGGTCTAGGCAATAGTATAGCATCTCGAGGGACAACACTACTAGGGTCTGTACGGTTTTATAGTGCGGGCACTATAGGGGTTGGTTTGTTGGTCTAATAAAACTCTCTGCGAGTCTTACGTCGATTCAACGGTCAGTTTTGAGTACACTGACTCGGTCTGAACTCCGAACACACTGGGACGAAGGGTGAACACACGGGTTCGAAGTACACTGACTTCCTAAACTCGAACACACTGGGACGAGGGTCGAGCACGCTAGCTCAAGCACACTGGCTTATGGGTCGTCATTATCTCTTAGGTGCTATCCACATGGGGATCACGGTCGAGAGAGGTTTTGAGTCTTTCTTATTGCACGTTCGTCTGCACAAATGAGATGGGAACTCTAGTCTGAATTTCTACAAATGTGAACTATCTACTATATACATGTGCGGCAATCGGTCTATGCCTACTAGAGAAGCCAGGTACCCTGTACCCTAAACAGCTGCCTATTCATCGGCGCACCGTCGTGTGTCCATCGGAAACATGTCCACGATTCCTCATGCATTCGTCGTTATGTTGAATGCGCCGCCGTAGCATTTTACTGGCAGTTCAGTCAAATCGCATCGTTTCTATTCGTGGAAGAGCTCTGGAGAGGAAGGAGGATTAGCCTAAGCTTCCCCTTCCAATGTCTGTCAGAGCGCAACCGATCGTACTGAAGTTTTCCAGTGTCTTTTCCATTCAGTGGCCCAGAGAGTAACCGCGATTGGTGGCTAATTGGTCACGTCACGTAAGTCACGTGTGCGCGGATCAGATTCGTTCCTGAGATATGATCGAGGAATTTGGGGTCTCCGTCTCGAGATCTGTCAGGAGCGTAAAGGTTGCTGCCCGAGCCCTCAGAGTCATCCGTGGTTACGGCGGGGTCTAGTTCAATACAATCCGGTCCATGCGCCAACTCCTTGGTTCGATGTATATTCCCACAGGATGCTTAGATCGAAGGGACTGGACAGGTCCCCGTTGATCTGATGCTTCATGACCGAGTATGGAAAGATGATAAGATTCATTATCAGCCTCGCCTCCTGCTGCACTGGGTGTGTCTGTCCCGCGAGGCAACAAGTCAACTAGCTGGAGTCTCGCTAATGACTGCAGTAATTTCCATTGGTTTGTGTCCAATGAAATGATAATTTCTAGTGAAAATGCGCAAATTCATGTGCAGACACGAGTGCATCTTATCATCTCCCCCACACTGAAATACTGACTCCAGTCAGAACAGACTGTATGAGCCAGGATGGTGGGTCATTTGTGGCGCATCTCGTACCGCGGTTCGTATTCTTTGTAGAACGCTGGTCACTTCAGTTCTGGTGGATCAGGCAAAGAATCTTCCGCTTTAGGAAAGACCCTGACGTCACTGGGGAAATCTCTGCCAATCTCATTCAATTGAATGCTTCTGCGTAACGGCAACATATTTCTTCTTCCATGTTGAGCGCGATTATCAGCCACATCAAGTCGAATATTCAGTTCAACTCTCTATGTTACCTGTCGGCCAAATGGGGTAGGCGTGACGGGCGCTTGTTCAACTTTTTAGTCGCTGATCAGCCAATTCCGTTTGTCCTAGTTTCTTCAATTCTTTGTGCTCTGACTCATTTCGTTTGGTCATTCTACTCGTCGTCTACTGTCCTTCATGTGCTAATGTCTTTTGCCAATGCTCCTGCCGGTCCCTCCTCTGTGGCTGCTGATTTCTATGCACCGATCCAGGACAGCTTCATAGTCATTCGTGACTTTGCTGGGTGCCATGATCGTCACCAGTTACCGCTATTGTCGTTGGCTGCTCAAAGCTGGACTCCTGGAGTGGTAGGTCCTTTTCTGTTCTTTCACCTGTTTATATCGGTGGGTAAAACAGGTGGGCGGTCATTTTCGTCTAGACCACTATGCTTTCACGGCCGGGAGGTCCCAGTAACCGGTACGTTCGTGTGATGTGTAAGGCGATGACCAGCTTTATCACGCCTTGGTATGGAGTTGGGACTCTGAATCCCTCGTTTCCAGAGGACTGGTGGGTTTGGGTCGGCGTGGGCATGGCTCAGGGAGCACATTACTGCCCTCATGTACGTTCATTGTATCTTTTGTCCTAGATATGTGCTTATGTCTTCGTCTTAGCTTTCACGTATCCCTGCTGGTCTGATGCTCCCTGTACGTTCAGTTTTTGGTATATTACGGTCATTGCTCATGGGTTTTTTCATAGTCCTTGGACGGTCGCATCTCTGGACTCCTAGCATTCGTTTTGGACGATTTACTGGTCCCCAAGAGGAAGCGGAGTGTCGCCGGCTTTATGAGGCTGCCCGGTTTCGTGAACTCGAGCTTGCGGTACATTTTTGTTTCTTAAAACATTGTTTCTTCCATTTTAAACTGCGTGGCCCTTTTCTTTTTAGGCCAGTCATTCGCGGTCCGGGAACTCCTTGTGGGCCCTGTCTTTCCTGGAATCGGCCCCACTGTTCTCTGTTGGTGGGTGATCGTCCTCTGGAGAATTTCTTGTCTCCGCAATGGTATGCTATGGCCGCTAGCCAAGGTACGCGCTCGTTCGTTCCTTTCTTTTTTGTTAAAGCTAATCTTTCGTCTTTTAGCTCTTATCAATTCTGTTAATCAAGTTCATCGTGCCTCGAGGTCTTTAAATCATGTGGCTGCTGAATTTGACATTGCTACCGCTATGCGCTATGCTGGGCTGGCTGAGCTGGGACAACTGGGCGATCACTTTCATCAAACCGGCGTGTTTCTTTTGCAGGGTCTTTGGTATGGGCGACCTTTATATGATGCTATCCTCTCTGCGCTGTCTGGTTGAGCTGTGATGTGGTGCTTCATCGTCGATGTCTCGTTTTTCTTCTCGAGAGTTAAGTCATTTCTAACTATATTTAATTTGTCTGTTATATAGTTTATATTTTTATATTCGGTACTTGTCGTATTTCCCGCTAGCTCTATATTTCTTGTTGTACTTGTATCTGTAATCCTTACCTAGTAGTACCAGCACAAAATGTACTTATACAAGTAGCGTAGATTTCATCAAAATGTATCATACAATCTTCTGGAATCTCGTTTCGTTTTGAGATTCCAACAAAGTTTGAATCTTGGACCTCGAAGGTTATTCTCGGTCCCTGGTTCCTGCTTTCTTTGTTCCTGTTCGTTATGCTTTCGCGGTGCCATGCAATCAAAATAAATTATTGATGGCACATCTATATCTCCCCCACACTGAAGATCTGACTCCCCCGAGTTAGGAACGAGATAAGATTAGGCGCTATTACGCGCGCTTCCCGCCCTTCGGTAGATCGGAAACTGGTGATGGTGATCGGGGTAAATGCCATGGCGCGCTCAATGATATTTCAAACACCGCGGCGACTTCTGGTTGCTCGTCGTCCAGTCAATTGTCAAATTCGTGGAAAAACCATGGCAGGTTCCAGGTCTTTTCAGACTGCCTCTTCGAGGGCATAAAAGCTGGACCGATGGGTGGTAAAGTTTCAACCCATTATCCTCTTTTTCTCCTCTCAGTCCTATGTCCTCCCATGATATCTTCGTTCGTATTCGTGACCAGTTCGCTGATACAGGCAAAATTCCTGTCGGTCGTCAAGTCAAATACATGGATCCTCTTGCTAGACTATTGGTTCGTCTGCTAGCTGTTCTTTCTTGTTTCGTGCTGATTCTTCATTTTTAGATTACTGAGTAAGATGAGCGTGATATCTTGGCGAGCATATTCGGTGACCGCGCGAAGGAGGAGCTCGTCTTCCAGCTTCATAAGGTCATCAAACTCGGCGGAGGCGCTTCACAACTGCTGAAGCGCCTGTCGGATATGTGTACCCTTATTGTTCGTGAGCGGGACAACCGCGCTCATAACCTTCAGGTATGTTCATCTGACAATTTCGTCTTTGTCGTTGTTATTCATCGTTTCTTCCTTTTGCTAGTTTAAGCGTGAGTCCGTGGAGGACGTCAGCTTTTCCGCTACTCAATTGTGTGAGCCAGGGTCTTGCCTTGCTCAAGAAGACACCGAAATGGGTTCCCCTGAGGACGAGACTGACATGGTAATCATGTTTGTCTAGCTCAAATATCTGTTTTACTGAACGGCATGAAGCTTTCCGAGAAAGAGTCGTCGCCAAAGGCGAAAAGGGTAATCTCTTTTCTTTTTTGTTTTATCTTTGGCGTTCTGACCCTTTTTGATTATAGCCTCGTACCCGTAGCTCCAGGAAGTCTGTTCCCGTTGCGGATTACACGGAAGGTTCTAGTAGCAAGAGACGTCGTCTCGAGCCCGTCATTGAAGCTAGTCTTGGTTGGTCTTTTAAAATCTTATGTTTCATCTGCCGATTTCATCACTGATATTTTCGTTTTATCAATTTAGATACAGCCGCTATTGAAGATGTTATCCGACGGGGCCACGAGATCGTTTCTGTTCCCAGGGCGTCTTCTGCTGTAGCTCACGATCAAGTCCGTCGTGACTTCGAAGTGGGCCGTGAGCATGTTGCCACACACATCGCCGCACTTCTAAAGTATATGGATGAGCTCAACTCCATCCTCGAGCCTTTGTCTGTAGTAGACGAAACTCCTGTGATCGAGACTCTTCCTGAGGAGAAGGGGAAGGGGAAGGCCGTCTAAAGTTATGTACCAATGCGTTCCGGGCCTGTAGAGTAGAAATCTCATGTTCTTGAGATCTTGAACTACAGCAACCGTCTACCGTTTTCGTCTAGATAGATAGATCCGAAATTTCAATTGCTTTGGTCTGTCATGCTTCAACCGAGGCATCCGCATCTTCCATGGTTAGCGAGGAAGTGACCGCTCAACAACGCGAGTTGGGCATAAACTAGGAGAGTGAAGGGGAAGAGGATTCGTCGGTCTCCCCCACACTGTGATGTAGTTCGTGGTGCTTATTTCGTTTTAGCAGGGTTGCATAAAGTTTTACTACGTGTTTGATGGGGAGGGGCGGCGGGAGGACTGGATTCTGATTCTGAGTCATCCGTGGAGGAATCATCGTTGTCATCGTCACTATTCCAGTCTCAAAGCTTTGCTCCATCAAATGTGAAGTCTATGTCGTTTTTGGCGGTGTTTCGTAAAACCGTTCCCTTTAATTCATCAAGGGACTTTTCTGAGATGTCAATAAACCCTAAAATGCTGTCGGGCAGCATAATGGTTTTCCGTGCAAAGTACGGTATTACACGGAACGCGCCGACTTTATTTTGCCAGACTGAACCGTCCAATTTGGATAAAATGTAGGCACCGCCCTGGTCACGAGCAATGACCACCATTGGTCCCATGTATCGCGGTTTCATCTTTTTATCCAAGGAGGACTCGACCGCTGTGTTACGGACGAGAACTAAATCCTTGAGTTTGAAGACGTAGTCTTTAATCGAATATTTATGGTCTTTCTCATATTGGATTGCACGCTCAATCTTTTCTCGGTCGACGCGATCATGCATTTCGTCTACGTCTTGTCGGTGTTTCACTAAAGCCTGGGCACGGAATGCAATTAATTGCGAGGTGGTCAAAGGACCGTCTGGTAATTCCACAAGCCAAGTCGCTTCAGTGATATCGAGCGGCAGGATGGGATGCGCTCCCGTGGTCAAGAAGTATGGGGAACAGCCCAATCCTTTTCTGATAGTTACATGGTCGGCCCACATAACGTGGAAGAAAAACCAATACCACTTGGAAACGTCTCCACCAGTGGCTTTGTACAATGCTTGATGGATGTCCCAATGTGGTCGTTCAATTTTTCCATTCGCTTTCGAGTTGTATGGGGAGATCGTAATACCTCGTACACCATATTTCTGCTTCAGCCACTTTAAGGCGGCGAGGAATGGTGGCCCATTGTCTGTTACGATTAGGGCCAAGGAGCCCCATCGGCAAATAATGTCTTCGAACAACCACGTTCCTATAGTTCGTCCAGTTTCCCTGACAAGCGGTTGGCCTTCCATCCAAGAGGATAGGGAGCATCGTCCGTGAACAATATATTTGCATTTATTGGATGTGGGGGTCATGTTCATTGTATCGGCATGGAGGACTTGAAATATAGAGGGTGTGTGTGTAACCGTCGGTGGGATTGCTAACACAGGGGGATCCAGGCCATGTGCCCAAGAGTAACATGCTGAACACATGCTAATAAAATATAGTATTTATCTGCCAAATTACATGCTAGGTATATTGGAAAGAAAATTACAATATGTAATCAGCATGCCACTTATGGACACATGCTGGGCACATTGTAAACACATGGTGAATGGGAACATCATGTGGATGACAAATACATATTGGCCAGATGTGAGACAAAAACAAAATATGAGTGGCTCAACAATTCTTTATGTGATTCAAATGTGCCCAATGGGCAAATTGAAAATTACATGCATTATTTGACCTTTATGATCTCATTGGCTACATCATAGGCACATGCAAAGGCACATTGTATAACTGATCTCTAATGTGATCTTGATATGCCCATTGGGCACATTGAAAACAAATTGTGAATATATTCAAAACTCAATAGCAATATAGCTACTGAACATTCCTTGAACAAATATTGGACACATTGATAATGGATTCAGAGTATACAATGCAGCTCTCAATCCAAGGCGATGTATACATTGAACATATTTCAAATGTGCCCAAAATGTGCACAGTAAGTACATTGTAGTTGCATTGGAAACATGTAAGTTATTTGACTACAATGGATTCAGCATATACATTTGGAATACATATTGATACAAATTGTCATGTGCATTTTCATGTGCCTATCATGTATCCAATGAGATCATAGGGGTCAAATAATGCATGTAATTTTCAATTTGCCCACTGGGCACATTTGAATCACATAAAGAATTGTTGAGCCACTCATATTTTGTTTTTGTCTCACATCTGGCCAATATGTATTTGTCATCCACATGATGTTCCCATTCACCATGTGTTTACAATGTGCCCAGCATGTGTCCATAAGTGGCATGCTGATTACATATTGTATTTTTCTTTCCAATATGCCCAGCATGTAATTTGGCAAATAAATACTATATTTTATTAGCATGTGTTCAGCATGTTACTTCTGGTCACATGACTCAGACCCCCCTGTGTAAGATTGTCTTCTGTCTGGTCTGACAGATGTGAGTGACAAGTCTTCACATACCAACTGACGTCGCTCTCATATTCTGGCCACCAAAATCGTTGTCCAATTAAAGACTTCGTAGCGTAAAAGCCACGATGTCCAAGACTGTCATGGGCAGCATGCATCATGTACATGCGATGTTCCTTGTCTACTATGAGATGATGCGCAGAGTTTAAACCACGGTGGTACAATCGTCCGTTTCGATCTAAGAAGAATTGCCGCGCGAATCATGAGGCGTGCAAATATTCTTTGTCTGTCATTGCCTCCAGACGCACGAGAGGATCTGCTAACCAGGTTTTCACAAATGATAGTCGGGCATCCTTCCCTTTTCCTGCGTTGGTACGGTGTCCTTCCTGATATGGTTCTCGTTTCTCAGGATCCCATTTTAATTCTAAATCTGGGATTAAAGGCTCTCCTAGGAACTGAGCGATATGTCCTGGCAAATCTCCATGTTTAACTTCGTTGTCGGCCATCTTTTGTCTGAGGCCGTCTTTCTCTTCCCTTACTAGAAGCCTGGCATCCATCAAGTCCTGTTCAAAGTCCGCGATCGAATGCGGCCAGGTCTGAATGTAGTGTTGCCGAAACTCAGCCAGCCGTCTCTGGGCTTGCCGAGTTGCCGACTCACGTGGTCTTATCTTATCTCGGCTGGTTCAGCACCATCTAGCTGGCTGAGTCTCCTCAACATTCCGCCGGCCCCAGCCAACTCGAGCCGGCTCCAAGGCCGGCTCGAGTCACTCAAAAAACTTACACTATGGAAGAATATGAGTCCAGAAGTGAAACGGATGCATAACATAGTATGAACAAAATAACAAAACATCATATGTAACTCGTAATAACTGTCAAAAAAAACCCAACTTCATCCAGCAATGCATGAAGACCAAGACTGATCAGCCATTGAGAATTGGGGAGATGGTGAAGAGAGGTGGCTTGATGAATTGGTAGGAATGGATGATAGTGGCGCGCCGCGCAGTGATGAATCTGATGGTTTCGTAATTTGTGGGATGGCTGGGCCGCTGGATCGTCGCGGTGTCTGGATAACAAGACGAAATTAGAGAGCCAATGAGAATGACAGCAGACAAGCCTTACTTACCGTCATTATCAAGAAGAATTGGAGGATTGCTGCCACATCCGAAAGTTCCGAGCAGCTTGTCGATGATCGCTATTAGACGAAGTCGGTCCCATAGCATGCTTCGAGCTCCAATCAAAGACGTCGTCATCGGTGTAGCCTGTTGTCGTAAAGAGGTTGCGGAAGAGACGTCGTATGAATTGATAATCTGGGGTGGCATTGAATGAAAGTGAACGCGTGTATTCTAGGAAGACCCGAAACTCATTTGGGAGTCCGAAGCACAGCTTGAGAGGTGAGATGTCGAGTTTCTTCTGCAAGATACGCTTGTGTTTTGCCTGCTTCGTACTGGCCTCCAAGTCCTGCCAGGGAAGTGATCCACACAAAAAGTAGACGAGAACATAAGCGAGGGATTCGAGGTCGTCACGACGTGAATGCTCCATTCCGAGGTGGCCGTTGATCGAGAGATATCGCGCAGTACCAGTGAGGGATCGATATTTGCGAGATGGAATATGGTGTTGGAACGAATCACGATATTTGTTGGCGAGACCGAAGTCAATTATGGTGACCTGGCCAATTTCGCGTTGAGGGTTGATGAGAAAGTTGTCTGGCTTGATGTCACGGTGAACGTAATTGTGTTCGTGGATGTATTGAATAGCAGCAACCTGCAAATGTCAAAGAGACATCAGATCTCGCGAGCTACGAGGGCATCGAGGAGACATAGAAGTTGCCAAATGAAACAGATACACGTACCAGCTCATCGGCCAGCTTAAGAACAGTTTTGAGGCTAAAATGTTGACCACAGGAGACAAATTGCTGCTCCAGAGATGGGCCCAGGTGATCCATCACGAGCGTCGAGTAGTTGAGCTCGGTGCCAAAGTAAAGTGCGCGAGGAGTATAAACACCTCCGCCCAGTGCCCCGTACACTTGCCATTCATGACTGAGCTTTGGGTGTTCAGCGTCGACTGCCTCCATCTTCACAGCAACGAGATCTCCGGTAATGATATCGTTTGCACAATATACGTCACCTGGGTTCATTAGGATAAGCGGCTCGAATGTCAGAACATCCTCAACGTACCAAAGGATCCCGATCCTATCTTTCTCCTCAGCCTATATCTTCCACCGACTCTAACAATACCGGGAGGGAGATCATCCATCGTACACGTTATAATAGTATTGATATTGAAGTGCGCGTCGGGGCTGTGACCTGTGATTTGTTCAGTTTCTTGCCTAGTCTGGTTGGTGTCGAGCATGGATACCTTTCGGGATAGAGCGCCAAAACGTGGGGTTAACGAATGTGTGGAGTTTGGGGTTTTATGATACAGTGAAAGAGGTCTCGTGGACAATGTTCAATCTTCATCCGTCGGAACTCGAAAGGGACAATTAATCAAACTTCTCAAAACATACAGTGGGAAATCATCGGTAGTTCGAAGGATAATCATGTGTACATGGGTGAATCAAAGGGTATAGACAGGCGAATCGATACGACGTATATCAAAACATAGTTCCATCAGTTGTGCAAGATTGTTGAGTCGAACAGGCAGAGCGAAAGAAGCATATATAGAAGGTATCACTGGCGGCACGAAGAAGAATGGGAAAGAACGTCCTCGCAATGTTCATCAAACCGCCGAGAGCCCGCGGTCAAACTGACTATCCTCAAACAGCTCATCTTCACCCGGCTCCGCCGCCATATAGAGGATGGTGTCCATGGCATCCTCGCGAAGGCTATTCTGGATGTCCGGGTTGGTAATGTCAGAAAGAAGATCCGACGATGGAATCTGAGGGGCCATTCGTCTCAAGGAACTTGAAGAAGGCTCGACAAAGTTGACGCCACCCCGGTAGGCATACTTGAGCATCTGCAAAGCTTCCATCAATACAGAACCAATCCTGTTGCGCCTCAGCCTGTCAGTCTCGGCGCTCGACGAGAAGGCCCTTTCACAGGGAACTGATGAGGCTTGAATGGGTAAGACATCCATCGCAATGGCGTGAAGGGTTGGGTATTCCTCCCTGTGGATCTATAGACATAGAACGGTCAGTGCATTACACGAGAATGGGCATAATCACGACACCAACCTCCCAAAATCTCAACAGGTCGAAGTCGATGGGGGAGACATGACCATTGCCGTAAGCGGAGTACTCTTGCTCAAGCGTCTTCTGTCCATGGTTGGCATCTGACCAGTTAAGGTCATCATCGTCTTCGAACTCCTTGCCAAGACCTAGGTTCAGCCAGCCGATCGTGGTCTTCTTTGGCTTGGGCGCGTCCGAGTCGCGTGGTTCGCTGTTCAAGCGCACACGATATTCCTTCATCTGTGTCTCGAAGCGTCAGAATAGAGGTGATCGGATGAATGGGACTACGTACCACAGCCTTGATAATCCTTTCTCCCTCTAAAAAGAATGCTGAATCCCAGTGGTCCCGGATCCAGGACAGACGCATTCCCGGATGTAGAACTGTGCAGTACAGGTTAGACACTGTCATGCAGCAGTTGCATTTATATCAATTCACTCACACATCGCAAGCAAATAAGCAGCCGTTCGATCCATTCGTGAGTAGTACTTATAGGAGAACTTCAAGCCAACGTCGATGGCCCGTTTGAGGCGCGGAGATGTGCGGGCAAGACGCTCCCAGCGAGACATGAATCGCTCCAGAGACGGAATAGCGCCAGCGAGGACCGGGGTTTTCTCCTTCGCCATGACATGCTGCACGGAATGTGGAACCTAAATTGATCCGTGAGACGTTGGACATCGAAGTTTGAACCTGCGGGTTACCATAAGAACCCCAACGATATCAACGACCCTTTCCCAATCTTTGTCCGTCAGAGCGAGCTTCTGCAGTTCCGGAAAGTCTTTGTTATTCTTGTGGAAGAAATGTGTTAAAGGCTAAGAAAGGACGTCAGTTGATGCTTTCGAAACAATTGAATATGAGTTAGCCTACGCCTCGGTATTCAAGAGCTCAGAGCAACATCAAAAATGTACTCCCCCAACGAGTCTTCGAGTCGAGGATCATCTTCTTAAACTTGAGTTTAAATGGAGCGTTTGTCGCAGTTCTCCACCACTTCAGGTTATTACCAAGTTCAATGCCGATCTTGAACGCGTCTTGTCGCTGGCCGGAAGCGCGCAAGGCCTTCGCAACTGCTCGAACCTTCGCAATAACATCGCCGGGCAAGATTACTTTGTCGTCGTCGTCGTCGTCGTCGTCGTCACTATCGTCGCCGTCCTCGTGGCCGTTGTCGTCATCATCATCGTCCTCGTTGTCGTTGTCATTGTCGTCCTCATCGTCGTCCTCATCGTCGTCGTCGTCGTTGTCGTCGTCCTCATCGTCCTCGTCGTCGTCGTCGTTGTCGTCGTCGTCATCCTCGTCGTTGTCGTTGTTATCGTCCTCGTCATCGTCCTCGTCATCGTCCTCATCGTCGTCGCCGTCGTTGTCGTTGGCATCCTCATCGTCGTCGTCGTCATCATTACCAGCAGGAGCACGAGCAGCGGAACGAGCAGCAGGACGAGCAGCAGGACGAGCAGCGGGACGAGCAGCGGCACCGGGAACTTTGGCAAGGACCTTTAGAGTGTGCTGACAACAAATGTTGATGATGTAGGGGAAGCAAGCGATCTGCGCCTCTTGAGCCTTAAATAACGAGTTGGGATTTTCCCCGCGAACGAGGGCCTCCAACGCCTTACAGAAAGTTTCGTTGTTCGACGCGTTGTCGAGAGTAAAGTGAGATCGCTGAAGGATTGTAAATGGTAATTAGTCATCGGGGTACGGATGGACATGAAAACTGCGAGACTGTCACGACGTGCATCTATATTGGTGATGCCGGCGCGCTTCAGCAATGCAAACACAAGCTTCGCGAGATTCTCCCCGGTGTGTTTGCCTTTAACAGGGTGGAATGCGAGGAGGCTGGAATGCAAACCGAGTCCTTCAAATCGCGCCGGGTCTTTATAAGAAGCCCAGTGGACAGTGACGCAAATGTATGTCTGACGGCCCTTGTTGGACCAGAGGTCCATCGTAAACTGTGGCGCGCCGGCAGCTCCCTGATGACTGATGAGATGAAAACGTTAGATAGAACGAGACGGGGCTTACCTTCAGGTCGGCTTTGAGTTGGAGGAACCAGGATTGCCACGCTTCAATAATGGCCGACCTAACCTTTGTACGATGCGGAAGATTCTCTTGTTTAAAGTCTTCACGGAATAATGCAAGAAGGTCTCTGAAATGAGGGTCCTCGATAACATTAATAGCCTGAAATATAAGGAATGTCAGTTACAGGTCAGTATTAGAATAGAAGTGAGTGAACGTACCTGGTCGTTGGCGACGATGAACTTGACCAGCTTGTCGAGAACTGCTGACTGGGAAAATGGAACACGAGGCGCCTTCGGGGATTGCGCTGCCTGGATAGCCAACATATGTGCCTGCTCGGCCTTTACACTAGCCAGTTGAATGGGCCAGCCCTTAGCTGTCGCTAAAGCCAGATACTCGTCTTTGTGGAAGTTCTCGAGATGCTTTCGGAGACCTGAGTTCGACGTGTTCTGGGAGTAGGTATAGTTCCTGCCAGTAACTGCTTGTCCCCTGGTTTAACGACAGATGTATTGAGAATGCGAAAACGTCATGGGGTGATCAAACTTACATGCAGCGGACACACTGACGCGGGACCGTCTTGTCCTGCGATTTCGCGGTGAAAAAGAAGGCGATATCTTGGGCCGGGCCAACGGACGCACTGGCGGAGGACTCCAAAGACTGGGTCGAAAGAGCGGGAAGCACTGCGACTACATTGTAGTTAAGAATGCAGTTCGTAAGGACAAATGAACCAAATACCATTTCCTTTAGCTGAACGGGTCCCTTTCGACTGGGCTGCAGTCTCGGGCGTTTCTTCCGAGCCTGAATCAGAGATGTTGATGTTGATCTCCTCGCCGTCGTCCGGTGGAGGTACGGTTTTACCAGAGGAAGCCTTGGATTTAGTAGTACGAGGAGCCATGGAATAATGGAATAAAGAGGTACTGAAAGATAGCGATTGACTCTGCACCTTTTATATAAATTTTGAGAGTAAAAGGTGGTCCGTGCTTCTCCAGGATACTCCGGAGAGCGTATTATGTCTGTGATTCATCATACCACAGGAACAAGGATCCTCGTGGTTCACTAAACCACAAGAACAAGGATCCTTGAGGTTCGTTGCACCACATGGTTTGACCGAGAGCCAGAGCCATCGGAATTCGACTGTGAAATGGTGGAAATAACAGCAGCTGATCCATCTCATGCAACGAGAAGACGAAGACTACAGCAGCCCTTGCCGAAAGATAACGCAGAAGTTACTGAACAATGTGCAGACTGTTCACATGGACGAAATTAAGAGGTCTCAGAGTCTGACTGGAGTAAACCGCTGTGATAGATGCATCATGAGAGATGGATTTGGGTGATAGTTTGAACATTGTCTCACCGAGGGTCGGAAATAGCTGCTCACGCCGCGACGCACGCCGCGACGCGCACCGCGAAGGAAATGCGCTTCGAAATCCTGATAGATGTGTCAATATATGTTTCGAAAGTTGTCGGTATCAAGGCGAACGAACATATATTTCCTTGTAGAAAAAAGGGATCCAAAGTTCGGGCCTGGCTAAGGCCGAAATCGCCTTGACATGGGAGAGGTTCTGAAGACATCCGTCGAAGGACAGCTCGAAGCGTGTCCTGGATTCATGAGCCTCGTTCGGTCAGAATGCCGGAGAGAATTGAGATTTGCAGGGGCTCGCCAACTAGATTTGGACGTTTCAAGGGATATACTTTCAAAGATGACATGGGCTCATGCTAGGCCGTGGAGGAGTGACATGAACCAGTTGACAGGTGCCGCTCCGGCGAAACTCTCATGAGTAGTAGCAATTGGGGTTTGTTGGAATCGGAAGCGAAGCGCGCAATAAGCTCCATTAATGCACCATTCCCCTCAGTAAGAAATCAAACGGCGGACTCCGTTGGTACCATTGAAAAAGAAGAGCAACGGTATGCCATCAATGATACAAACAAAATAGCCCATAAAACTACGATTGCAAGTCACGGCGGGCGGCAAGGTTAGCCTGAATACACATCCAAAATAATTAGGACGTGACGGCGTGAAGAAAAAGTATGGGTAGTACCCGATGAGCTCTACAATATCGCACGAATTGGATGGCTTCTTCAATCCGCGTTGCTCTCGCATCAACTTGTTGGCGCTGCGCTACGGCGCTATTCGGAATGATGGATGGCATGTTGGCGCGCAAGAGTTCTCGCATGCGGGTGTGCAACAGCTGTTGCATAGCTTGAATCTGTACACCATCTGATTGAAAGTGACAGGTGCACAGGTGGAAAAGGAGAGTCGTGTAGCAGGGTTCCCACCCTTGAGAGATAATTTAAGATGAATGAAATCGAGGAGGAAACGCACACTTACATCTATGCATCTCATCGTTGTGGCGCCATAGGCGAGCGTCGAAGACGTTCGATCGGATAACGTGTGCTTCATCGGGTTCCAGACCGCTCAAGAGAACGTGAAAACACGCCTTGCAATAGAGTGTTGCCTGGCCACCATCTAAGGGACGAATGAAGTAGTATGAAAGAAACTCTCCGTCCATCTTGTGTGGAATATGTGGGAATCGCAACCGTAAGAAAGGGTAAATCCTCGTCTCCTTTATGGCCGGAGTGCGGTTTGGCTGAGCAGAGAAGTATTCCCGGTAAGGAAGGACATAGCGAGATGATCTCCGATGCCCCACCGATGTCAAAGGTCCTGAAAATGCACCCAACGGTATTTCAACGCGAGGAGGATGACTTCTTCTTGCGCGTCCACGGACTCCTGTCCCCGATGCCGATCAGCTCAAGCGATAGATTCAGCTGCCAAGCAGCCTGACCACTGAGCCCCAGCCCCTAGCCAATCTGCACTAGAGCATATTCATATCCGACTTGTCGATCTCTCGCCAGTCGCTACTTGCGAATGGTGACGAGTTCTCATTGTGCTGCCTACTCCTCCCTACTGTGAAATGCTGATGCTGGGCACGGCGCCGAGTATCGCCCAGACTGCGAGTTCTAACGTTGATCACAGATCAGGGATGTAAGCAACATACATCAATCAGAGTAGCCGGAGATCATGCAGAGGAGAAGGAAGATGACGGAAGGAAGGTCATCTAAAACGCGTCCACTGCTCCTGTCCTATCTACCTCCCTCTCTTTCTTCACCTGACATCCTTCTTAGCTGCAAGCCACGCGGTTATGTGTTGTCCTCTAAGATGCATGTGCGGTGCAGTGAGAGGTCCCCATCGGTAACTCCAAGTCGGAGGCAACCAATAGACATGATGAAGAAGACGCCACTAATGGTCACTGGTTACTGTGAAAGTGGTATTCCAATCGTCGCCGGGATCATCGAGACAGGGGTTGGTAGATAGGGCCGGCCTGTTTGTGGACTTCTAAAGAAGACAAGGGCATGAAGACTGTCATACGAGAATGTGAAAAGACGCAGACGCAGAGGTGGGGATTGAGGGGGATTACGGCGAACGCGCGATTAAGGGCTGAGACAGGCTAGAGCACAAGCAGGCAACATTCGGTGTGAAATTATGGGGTAGAAATGACGCGCAGCAATTCCCTTAAGTGCAGACTGGCTAAACAAATAGCCGCATACGTATGAGGGATTGGGGAAAGGACCATAATTTATTGAGAACGTGAAAGCTAGTGGGTATGGAAAAGTGAATAGAGCGTATTCTCGCGGGTCCCCGGAACATCGCAAATGACCGCGCGACAAATTCGGGTGGTGCGGCGACCTGGAATGTGATACAATTGTGACAGGTGGAAAAAACATCAAAGGAGTGGCCAGCGCCCGATGTAACATTGGATTGGCTGGCGACGAATTGTCACAATAGCAGAAGGCTATGCGAACCGCAGATATGCCGGGAAAATGGGTCGGATGAATATGTTAACCACATATAAGGCGAAGGAGACTTGAAGGAAGACCAGCCGGGTTCGATGGGCGACGAAACATCTGACTCAGACGACTAAGCAGAGCCAGCAGGATGAAGAGTGAGCAACCGATGCAACATCAAGTTGGGTCGGCGACGAACTGTTTGACCCAAAAAAGCTGCGAGAGGTTGACGATTGGCGATGGCTGACAAGACCACGTACGAGGTGACGGTGAGCCGCGAGGAAGAAACCAACTGTGCCAGATTATCGAGTTGGATGGGCGAGGAGTGTCTGATCCGGAGCCAGGAGGACGAAGAGCGAGAACTACCAACCGATGTAACATCAAGTTGGGTGGGCGACGAATCGTCTTACCCACAAGGAGTGTGCCAACGAAGATACTGTAGTATAAGAGGTCGACGAGGAGTTGTCCAGTGCGAACAAGAAGGCAAGATTTGGTTCTATTTGGTTGGCTGAGTCATCTAATACTCACCGTCTTGCTCGATGAAAGTACTTACCTGGTGCAAGTCTTTCGTGATAGCTTTTTGTCCTCCTTACTTCTGGGAACCTCCGTCTGACGAGTCATACCTTTGGTAGCTCGCCCAGCTTGACACGACGTCGGTTGGCTCTGTTCAGCCTCTTTTGTCGCACCTCCCTGCTACGTGTCGCCTCATACATTACAAGCATTGAGTCATACCTTTGGTAGCTCATACAGTTTGATATTACATCGGCTGTTAGCTTGTGAAGTACTGCACTGGAGCTGGCACTCGACTCAGAACCACTGCCGCCAACTGAGAATTGTCGTTTCCTTGGCCTCGGCCCTCGCGTCTTCAGCTGCTCTTCCCCTCGTTTGTACCCTGTTATCTCACGTTGCATTCGCCACGGATTCCGTCATGGCCCCTGTCTCCACCATTCCTAAGCCGGTTTCTATGGAAGTTCTCAATGCCGACCACTCCCTGCTGTTACATCGGAAGGACGAGTTTGATGAAAAAGGTATTCTCGGTCATGTATTTTGTCCTTGTCTTCAAATTCATTTTTTTCTAGCAGTCAAATCATTTGACGGGTTGGTTGGGGCGGTCATTGAGGGTGGTCGGCTCATCGTCACAAGTCCCAATTGTAAGAAAATACCCTATCCAGGTCTTGGTGGTGACCGCCCGCTCCATCTGCGCTCCAATCTGCGCTATGCGGATGATGATCCTTTACTCTGGCCACAGCACTTCATTCCTACGCTTGCCCACCTCCCTCTCATAAGATATCCTCCCCGCGACCTCCACGACCCTCTGTCTATCATGTGGTGGATGCCAACGATAGAGGAGTTCGTACTGGAAGACTCTGTCCTGGATGGCATTGGGCGGTTTCGGCCCACATATATCGCACGTCTCCGCATTCCTTGCATGGAAGTCGTGAACCGTGCTCGCGACGAGAAGTATAAGAAAGCAACTCTTGCCCTACAATACGCAGCGATGATACCGAACTTCTTGGACCGACTTTCATTACTTCCGTCATCGTTTCACACTATGCAGCTTCTTTTTCGCGAAACTCAGCGATTATTCCTGGAACTTTTAGCATGCCTTGATTTGATCGACATCTATGAACCACGGATGCTTGGTCGGTTGGCTATCGAACCTTGGTACCAAAGTAGCTCGTATCATGGGTGCTTTCACTACGGATCTTACTGTCTGTGCCGATCTCCAACGTGCCATGATACCTGCTTTCTTATCCGACCTTTCGACCTCATCAGCTCCATGCGAATTCGTGAGGTTGTGACTGCCCGGACTGCGGAAGGATCCATTCCAACAGAGGAACATGTTCGACCGACATACAGGACGATATATTGCGGACCAGCCACAGTCGCAAAGTATGCCGCCATGATACGATTCACTCGCAGCTCCAAGCGTATCCAAACCCATTTGGACTTACTCGTGTGGCGCCGCGCCAGGATCCACTTCCGTCGCCTTCTTCTCTCACCAATCGTCAAGCACGCGCCCAGAAATTCAGTCCTTGTAAGGTTTCACCTTTTTCTTATGTATGCCTTTTTATGTATGTTCATTTTTGTAGACGCACGAAGAACGAAGCCCAAATCCGCCTTTTATGAACCACAAGGCCGTGACAAGTTCGATGATCCCAACGACCTCATTTATCCTCCACCGATCCCTACGTGGCGCAGTGCACTCCGGAAGGTGGACCGTTCTAAAACCAAAGTTGTCGGATCTGACGTAACGCCGACGGACTTTGGGTACGCGTTTCCGGAACCAGCTTCCTTTGTTGCATTCGAGCACCAGGCACGTCGTGATGCGTGTTTTTCGTAGCTGGCTTCGTTACCGGCACGGTTTTCATCCATCGCTTCAGTTCCGAGCACTCTGATGCACAGCCAATGTCTGGAAAAGCGTGGCGCACACTTCTAAGCCTCGACTACGTCACCCCTTCGGTCAATACGAACAATGGTGAAAAAGTCACAAAAAGCGCCCTACTTCAAAACAGCTTGAAAGACTTTCTTCAGAATTGTATCGAGGCGGAAGGAGTCGGCTTAAATGAGAACTCTGAATCGTGGAGTGGGAAGGAAACTTGGAATGGTAAAGCATATTCAGCCCTTAGCAATCAGGACTTCGAGGAGATTCTTTGGGAGATGGCCGAGCTCAACTTTCGGCAAGAGCTGTTAGCTCTTGATCTCCGCATTCACACTGAGTCGGTCGTAGAGAATTCATCTGACCCCCTATCTCGAAATGACCTTGTATCCGCATGTTTCCCGAGTGGAAACTTGCTTATCGCAAAACTATCGGAGGCAAATCACGGGATCGCAAGCTATGATCCAGATGAGCGTTGCCGCTACCTCCTTGCCATCCAAACCCTCATGAGAAGTTGGCCTGGGACAAAGCCTCGAATCTTGGATGTAGATCAGTTTCGATGGCGAAAGGCAGACGTCGAAGAGCTAGAGGAGGGTGTTGCAGAGTTCTACACACAAACATTTTTCAATTATTTTCGCCGCGCACCAATCATCCCTCGTCGACTTTCTCATTCCGTGCCAGGTTTATCCATTCCTCCTCCGGTCCTTGAGATTCTTGATCCCGCACCTGGAATTTATTACGACATGACACAGCTCCTCATCCTTGATCCGTCATCATAACTTCACTCAACAGTACGTTTCGACCCTTGTCAGACCATTCGCTTTGTTTCTGACATTTCTTCACAGATATATATCTGTGTAAATAAAAATACATCTAATCATTCATGCTTTTATCTCTCGAAGAGTCGAAATCTCGAGTCGATCCTTGACTGTTTTCAAATGTTGCTCACGACTGTTGAAGAAACAAATCATCTTTTCACGCGCGAGTCTATTCAACAACATTATAGGGTGTACTCCGATTGGGAGTGCTTCAAGAATCAAGATGCAGTCGTAGAGCCTGCAACAACGGTTCCCCTCTGAAGTGTAATCTACTTGAAAACTTCGAATATTCCAGCTTCGATCTCGCACCAACTTTCCCACGGAATCGTATGTTCATCATCTCGTTCAACCCGTTTTCCAATACAGGCTTCTAATTCTGGTTTGTGATTCTCTCTCCTTTTTTTGCGGACCGGCCTTATCCATTGTTTTCTTGCGCTGCCCACTTTACAGGGTCACCTAAATTGTTTGGCCGCCGTCAAAGCATGGGCTCACGTGGTGAATATACTTGTTCTTTGGTCCAACGCACGCGAAAATCGAGCAATTTCGAGCACCATGAGCTCGATGTCGAGCATTAATGTGCCGTGTAGGGAGGAAGTTTGAAGATTTTCAATGTCTGGAGTTCACCTGACACACATGTGTGCGGTATCCGCAGAGTTGACCGGGGAGGTACTCGATGCTCAGACTGTGTTACACCCTTACTGAATGTTTCTGATCCAATACGGCTTTGGTGGAGCTTGTAAAGCCCTTGCCCAAGTGCATGACGCGTTTTTCACCAATTATGACAGCCTAATAGACGTTGAACCAACGATTTTTTCCCAACTACGGGAAAAAATCGATTGGGTTCAAGCGTCAAGGTCTTCTGAAGAATGCAGATCTATTGTTTATGCGCAATCTAGCTTGTTGATTTTGCTGTCACACGTCCGCGCACGTTTGTGAGGTGTCCAAGGGGTCATTTACCCGGCAGACTTAATTCATGCCGCCCTGTACGACATGTGGTTATGCCGCCGGCATCGAGCGTGGGCTCACGGCCATGAATACATTTGTTTTTTTGTTCAGCGCTCGCGTGAATCGAGCATTTCAAGTGCGCGTGAGCTCGACGTCGAGCATTAATGTGCCTGTTGGAGGGAGTTTGAACATGCTTGAGGGTTTGCGCATGCTCCGTATTCTATTTTGCACATACCTCCCTTTGGGCTGATCTATTCCTCGGTGCCTGAGGCCGATCGAATGATGGCAAGCAGTTTCACGTGCACAGACCTTTTTCTGAGATTGTGCCCGCTCGTTCGAGCATTGTCGAGCTCATTCGAGCACTATCGAGCCCTTATGAGCTCGTTGATCTATTTACTGGACGCTGTGTTGTATTTCGTCCAGTGGTTTATACACACGTATTGAAGTCGATCTTCCGATCATTTATGATGTCATTGCTCTTTACGGGTTAGGGTTACTTTTGGGGGAGTCTCAGGTAATTTCTGCCCGCCCTTGCTTCCTTGCTTCCCTGTACCCCACCAACGCTGTCCTTTGTTGCAAGTCTTGCCTCTGCGCTCTACCTGCTCTGCTGCCTACTTTGTGTACTCTGGTGCTTGTTGTCCTTTTGTCAGCAGTTGAACTGCAGACAATATTCTGGACACAGTCTGCTTTCCTTTACAGCAATCTTGAGCTTCTCTGAACAATCATGTCTGGTGTTGTTACTATGCTGTCTGCGCCGCCTTCCCATTTGCAGGTTCCAGGTGGAAAACTGATGTTTCACTGCGAACCGGGATGGCCGCTTTGCGTACTTCTACGAAGTCTTTAACCATCCTCTGACACAAGGTCGCCGCCCAGAACTTATGGGGGACCTTTGTGTACTTGCAGGATACGTATTTGCCAGCCATGGCTCGAGAACTGGAGTTTGAGAAACTACTCACTGTTAAGCTTGGACCTGATGATATGATGGCTGAAACCGGTGTGTATGTCATACTTCACGGGTATTCATACTTACACCGCACTTTCAGGCTTGTTTGAAATAGTTCCCAACGATTGTATCTACGCCCGTGACCTATACGGCACCAAAAACCCGGAGGATGATGTACTACAAGCGTTGCGCGATGGGAGCTCTACAGCTACGTCTTGCTTTCACCAGAGTTGATAGCTGAACTACTGCAAGTCCAGCAAGATATTCTGGGGCCAGAAGACGAGATTACTCCTACCTCCGTTCAATTCGAACGCGATCCCGGCATCGTCAAGGTGAAAAATTCACGGTGCTATACTATGGGTCCATCCCATCAACACTCGAACACGATAGTCTCTCCAACCGCTGCCGCAAAGCTCATGAATGATGAGCTCGAGCTCGAGGAGCATCATATCAGATGCCAACGTACCTCAAGGTATTTTTGCACTTTGTCTTTGATTTTTCATCATTTGACGCATCTATCTCTAGGCTACTACAAAGGCCGGCATGGCCGCCATTAATGCATTCTGCCGCAACGCGAGAGAGCCGCAATGGAGCAACACGCTGAATTAACCAATATGCCTCGCATCGGCCATCAGGAAAACTACGCATTTCCCACCTTCCAAGTCAATCTTGCAAGGCCCGTTACCTGGAATAAAAGAAATAGACTCTATCATTGTTCTTTAGATATGCTTGTTCACGTTCTTGTCTAGGCGATGGCCTGGTAGATTTGGGCACCTTCGGAGTAACTGAGGGGCATTGGGACAATTTAGATGATGCAGGTGCTCTGACTTGCATGATTGCCTTATCGCTTCTTCTGAAGGGCTGCCAGCCTGGTAGATTCAACTTATTGGGGCTGGGTTTCTATGCTATAACTTACTTGCTTCGTATCTTCGCTTTCTCTGGACTTTGAAAGCATGGTGGATCTCCTCCTATTTTGCCCGCAGAGATGCAGCTACTGGACTCATATTATCACCTGATGCTTATTCTGTACCCACCTGCTTCTATGATCTCAAACGGAGGCTGGAAAAAGACTACCTTGGCCAGCATACATTCAAAAGGAGGTGTGGTTGGATGCCTTTAACATCACGCCAGAAATGACTTCAGTCGTGTAAGTGTTTTTTCATTCCACGTCCAGATGCAAATGGTTTTCTTACGTATTTATTGAAGTGCATCAGAATGCTACTCATGTATCGGAAGCTGCAATAGAGCAAATTGGGCCACTGATGCATGGTGATGATGGATTGGTCGTCTTTGGGGCATCAATTTCATTCGCTACCTGCTTCTTCTCTGCGTGTACTTCATCCAGCAGCTGCCGATCAGCATGAAAATGCGCGTGGATCCCGACGCCTTTTTACAGGCATTTTCCTGGAAGTAGATGGAAAGCGAGTTCATCCTGGACCTTGGAACATGGCTCCAACAGGCTATACAGAATCTCCTACTGAGGAAGAGCATGACTTGTATGTCCATCAAAGGTGATCGGGAAGCTATAGATCGTCGTGCAGCTGCCTTGAATAATTGGGTCCAGCATGTCCTAAGACATATTAAATTTATCCCGGCGGAGGCGCATAAGACATTTGAAGAGCTGTACAGCAGCCCGAAGAAAGTCTCTGCCCCGTTCACCTGTAAAGAGTTTGTGTTATTTTTTTTTCTACGGTGAAAAGAACCTATTCTTATATTGTTTTATAATTAGATGGTAAACGACCAGCTGCCGATGTGGAATTTAATGCTGCACGCAAGAAAGTACTCGACCTTTTTGAGCTTATATCTCCGTGTATCTCATATTTTTGTTTATAGAAGCTCTGACTGCCCCCTCCAGCTGCCGAATTGGCTGTTGTTGGTATGCATGGGATGGGTGAACAAATTGCTAATGGCCTGTTGACTAGTACGTCTTGATTGATTTCATTTTTTCAATTGCGCGTTTTAACCTCACAATGTAGTGACTTCGGCAATTGATCTAAATGCAACTCGCCCAACTCGAACGACTCGGCGTGTAGATCCTGTTTATACCCCGGCAACATCGCGTGCGAAACCTGCTAGGCGTGAAGTGGCAAACACATGGGTCAAGCAGCTTAAGCGCCGTTCCGCCCGGTTCAAGTAGCACGAGCGCTGTTCCGCTCGGATCGAGCAGCTCGAGCATCGTTCCGCTCAATTCAAGCCAGCCACTTATAACTTCGCGCTGTCTGCCATGGCTCGGTATAATCTAGCTTGCGCCGTCTTTGGAGGGGTTGTTCTGGAACGAAGTATTTATTTTTGTTGCTTTCCTTGTGTACATATTACTTACTTCTTATTATTCAGGATCTGATAATCAGCAACCTGAAGATGAAGAGAGTGACGCGGATTCTAGTGGCGACGGTGTGTTGCATCTTAAATGAATTCCTGTTTGTAGTCTGTATTTGTTTATACATATTGTTCAAGACTATATTCCATCCCCGCATTCATACAATGAACGCTATAGCGTGGATGCACCTACGAATCCTGATGTGAGTATAGATATCGCTAAACTTGCTTGGTTGTCAGTGCACCACCATAGCAAGTTTGCGGTTCTGGATCAACATCTCGATGTCATGATGGCGTGTGATGCAGAGGAAATCATCTACGATGCGTATGATTCTGACTCGGATGAGAGCTACGTGGCCCCACATTCTGCTCGAGTGGATGAAGATGGTGATATTTCTATGGACGACGATGATGACGATACCTTTGAAGACTTGGACATTGGTGTAATAACTATTGATTATGATGAGGATATAGGTATGTTGTTGAATAACTATCTTTCTCAAAGCACATTGATTTCGCCTCTAACAGTGTCAGAGCATATGCCACCTTCTTCTCCGGGTAGTTCTGTATTGGATACTTCATCATCTCTGGAAGGTTTGTGGTTGCTTGCTTATTTAGCTATCATTGTTTTTATCCTAAGATTAATTCATAGATATGATAACACCCCGTCTCCAGACGTTCTTGGCATCTTTTGGTGAACAGCACGTTTGGACCGTCCTGACTGACTTTGCACGTGGGATTGGCGCCTATAACCAAAGTCAGCCAATATTGCAGCCATGGGCGGCTGCTTCTGCTATTGAAAAGCAGTCAAGCTTGATTCATGACCGCCCTTACTCGGATGAATGCGCGGTATCGACTTCTACCATATGGCAGAACATACAGAGCTTGGAACACTACAACAACACAACCGCTCCGAGTCTTAGGGTGGCACGAAGTATTATTCTCATTGCATTCTGGGTACCTCATGCCTGGATTCACAACCTCGTCAACTTTTCCTTGACTCACGATTGCTGGGCGACAAAATTTATCTTTGATGTTGCGGATCTCCACCAAGCCATTTCGGGCGCTCGCATGGACCATGTCGAATTCGACCTTGCACGTTACCTGCCAGCTCAAGGGTCGTCAAACATTGTCACATATCAATTGCCTTGCTCTCAGCACAATGACTTAGTTATTGCAGATCAGATACTTGCCTGCATTTACTATGTCATCAAGAGATGGCTTGGTTTCCCTTTGGACTCAAAATCCACGCTGCAGGCTCAGGTTATGGCCGAATTTGTCAAGGCAAATAGCATTCCAAGTATCTTGCTTCTGGATGGTATGTGGACCCTTTTCAATGATCCCGTCAGCACATTGATAGGTACAAATAGAAAATGGTCCAAGACTGTCAAGGATACTGTGGTTATCCAAACTCTCAGTTCCCTAATTGCACATCACCCTTTTTGGAAGTAGAATACATCTGCCTATTGAGTCTTGTGTTTGCTGAATGATACACGCATAGCTTGGGATGCTGTACATGCCAATGCCCTTGACCACAGAATCACTTCCTCCCACTCACCAATTCAACATCTCCCTCTCCAACTATCCTACGACACCAAGAAAACTCTCATGAAAGCCTTTTCTCAATTCTTACGCGATCTCCTCCCCGTTGTAAAAGATGGTCCACTTGCTCATGTCAATTCGACTAACAAGAAATGCCAGAAAGTCGCTAAGAAGCCCGACTTTTATATGCCATTCCGCGATCTTGCTCCTACCCGAATCACTGCACAGAATATTATATATTCTGATGTAGACTGGCTTAGGATCGACGTTGGATTTTGGAACGTGCTCATACACCGTGCCATATTTTATGGCTCTGAATTTGCTAAAACCCAAGAGGCGAACTTCAGTTCCTTCGACGATTGGCGTCAACATAGATCTGCCAGTAAAGAGCCCGACACGTACTTCATTAACTCCAATGCATATGGCACTGCCAACAAAAATCGCAACCTTGAAGCCATCGAGACTTTGTGGAAGCAGAGACACCTATGGGCTCCGTTTATCCAAACCAATCCTGGCCCTGTTGAAGTCTATGAATTCCTCGTCTATCCAAATCACTTCAGGAATGTCAGCCCTTTAACGGCAATGCTTCTGACTGGTGATTTATGCAAGGCAGGCGTAATTCACCAGCCAACCATCGAGGAACTTGGTGCCTTGGTCTGGAAAGTCAAGAAAGGAGCTGTTAGTGGTTTGATCAAGCTAGGTCTGGTGGCAAAGTGCCCAACAGAGGCTGAGGTAATTAATGCTGTGCGAGACTTGTGGGAGTTTTTAGATGAGGAACTTACCGTGGCAGAAAAGGCTGCTATGAGTTTTGATTTTTGGTGTCAAGAACACGGCCTTTGCAAGTACCACCGTGTCTGACTGTATCGTGATTATGCCAACATATTTTGTATACTTTTGATACATATTATATTCCATGAGCTTACAATGTGAACCACTGATGTTTAAGGTTGTTAGAATTTAGTGCGACTTTGGTGCCCACAAGCCTGATCTGTTGATGTGACTTCGAGCGCTTAAAGACACTTTCGAGCGCTCCAAGCACTTAACATGACTTTGGCGCCCACAGGCCTGACCGTTGATGCGACTTCGAGCGCTTGAAGACACTTTCGAGCGCTCCGAGCACTTAACGTGACTTTGGCGCCCATAGGCCTGGTCGTTGATGCGACTTCGAGCGCTTCAAGACACTTTCGAGCGCTCGATCACTTAACGGGACTTTGGCGCTTACTCCTGTTATTTCGAGTGCTTAAGGAAGCATTCGAGCAGTCCTGGAATTTGGCGTGACTTTAGCGCCTGTACCGTTATGGGCCTGTCTACCCTGACATCCAGGAACTTGGAGCGTGATATTCTCCTCCGAGTGATCCATGGACAACGTACTTGACAGATGGGTCGCTTCATGATGAGGCCGTGTATCACATATAGATCGCTGGACCCTACACCTCTGTGTGCATCTCGACCCCCCATCACACGTACTGTCTTCTGAAGTCTACATCTCATAGCGCAACATGGTGAGCCTTTCTTTGCGGGTAAATGAGCTATTATGTGCTCATCCTATTTAGGCTTCTCGTGGTGGTTCTGGTAATGCTCCCCGTGATAGTCGAGTACGGACTTTCTGGCTTATAATTGTGTACTTTCACTGACTGTTGAACTCAGACCGGTGCATACATTGTATGTCCCTTTATTTCTATTCTACCTAGTATTGACTTTTCAAGAACTGTCCCCACAACTGCTCTGAATGCCGCCCTCTGTCCTCAAGGGGTGCATCAATGTACGATCACTGCAAAAATCGAAATTTACACAAGAATTGTCGTACTACCTGCCCTGGTCACTGATTTCTGCAGCTAACGCAGCCGATGAGCTCAACTTCTAAGACTGCTGTCTTGTCTCTGATTAGCCTCTTGTTTGTCTTACCACCCGAGTTCCATCTTACGTCTCCTAGCAACGCCAGCATCCCACCCACTTCCTTAGTTCCCATGCACTATGACCATAACAACGAGACTGCTGCCCAATGGTATAATGCAGTGCTTGAACGTATCGAGGGCTTCAAGTTTGCCAGCTGCATTCATAAGGATGTTCTCTACATCTATGATTGGGTAAGAAAATTATTCATTATTGCATTGACATCATCACCAAATAATAATATCCTTCTAGGTTACCTTGCTGCTGTACCTTGCTGGTGGTCAACAAATTGGCACCGCAGACTTTCGGCCACACAAATTTATGCGTCCAACGATTGTGCCTTTTGCCGTCTTTTACAGAGCGTTGATGCAAGATCAGAATTGGTTTGGAGGTTTCGACCTTGTAGTGACAGGTCAACCATTCTTATTGGTTCCTAGCCAGTACGTGTTCCTAGCCATCGTCGATGCCTTACACTGATTTGTGATAAATTAGAAATCCAAACATCAATACTATCGCAGAATTTTGGTACAAGATCGACCAACTTGAATGCAAGGTTCCGATTTGGCCATCTTGGAGAGAGCAGCAGGTTCATGATCGTAAGATCGATCTCGAAAGTGACCTTGACCACATCGCTCGAGCGGCAAAGTCATTGCGCCCTACTGTTGTTGCAGATATTTGGAACGATGCAGACATTCAGTGGGTTGCCAAAAGGTGAGCAATGGTGTCATGCTCTTGATCGTTGTTACTGAATACTCGATAGAACTCATACGACGCCCTTCTCGCAAAGTATCGTTGTCAACCGAATAACCCAGCTATCAGTGTTTCCACTTATTCAGTGGTACTTTCAAGAGTACAACGACCTTATTGGTCGTTGCAGTGAAATTTCTGTCCTCTGTGGTGGGCCGGATACCATTTTATCGCGATGGCTCATGGTCACAACGGTGGGGGCCGACAATTCATCTCTTGAGGAGATAAGAGGATCGGTTCGCACTCTGCTTCCTCTGAAAAACGTCTCGAGCTCGTAAGCAGTCATACTTTCTTGTTTCCTCGTCTGTTGCTGATCTAGCACAGAGATAATTTGGTGCTCATGAACCCGGCTGTCAACAAGCTATCCGAGGGAGAAAAGGGTGTAAAAGAGCTCGACAAGTTCGTCAAGACAACTCTTCAAACCCTAATCAAGTTTGAAAAGCTACGCATGACCGAACCTCTTACATTGGAATCCTTCGCTCGAGTTGACGTTGCAGTTTGTAAGGACCCCCATGACAATAAACTTCATTACTATGTTAACAAGATATCGCGATGCCCTCATTACACACTTTACCTTTCACCCCCGGAGAATATTGCTAATGTCCAGAGCATCGCAGATTGCCTCGGTCATTCCCTTTGCCGTACATGGGAATTTTTCCATGTCAAATATTCTCATCACACTCGTACCGGACTGTAGTTATATTTGTGTAGCTTCAAATTGTATTCTGTACATATGCATGATCTTGAAGACGTCGCTCTCGTATGTAATAAAGGCAGAAAACTTGACCATTAGGCACGCTGTAAATCATTATTAGTAATGAGGACCCAAGTTGGTACGGAGAACGTACTTAGCAACTGAACTATTATGCCTGGCCAATGTCATGGCCCCACAATGAGTTGCACTCGAGACACATAACTAGCTGAACTTCACCATCTTTTTCCCATACTGCAAACCCCCCACCAATATCCCTCGCAACTTGCACATATCCCAGGAATTCCCAATTGTATCCCTGAAAATGGCCTTCCAGACTTTCACATAACAGACATCCTTCTGAACTGCTGCTGCAATCACTCATGCTGCTGCTGCTCTTGTATGTATTTGTTGCTTGAATGGGGACAACGGTGATTTTGGCGATGCTTGATCAAGTTCAGAACCCGGCGTGAGAAGTCATACATGTGACCACATCGGACAGTGACGTGTCGTGTTGGACTTGTTCTTTACGATAATCAACCACCATGAGAGTACCTGTTGCTGTTGCGCTATTTCTGGCTGTTTTCTTTTATTGGCCTTCCTACTCTATATGGTATTTCAGCAAGCCACACGTAAATGGTATGGACAGCAATCCATCTTTCCTATGTTACATCTGAATATGGTTTTTTCAGTTCAATCTTCAACGCCGCTCTCATTGACTTTGAAAGAGTACCACTTACGGAAGGGCCCTTGGGCATTGTCAGCATCAAGATTGACTGATGTTAACCCGCTGCTGCCATCAAACAACTGCTGCATGTGCTCATACCATTCGTTGGCCCCGTTCTTGGTTCATCCATGGATCGATCCGCCCAAGAAATACCATCTATTGCAGAGCCCTTGGGCACCGTTGGGCTTGTTTCTGACTAATATGGCCCCATGTTTGAATCACTCACAGGTTGATTCGTCCAATGATTACTGTCTATCACAGAGCCCATGGGCACCGTTGGCCTTGTCTCCAATCAATAAGCATTATGTAACTATCGCCATTTCATCTGCCTGTATCAATAAATTGTGGCATTCACAATATATTGCATGGCTCAGATGGCTAATAACAGATATGCTTAATCTCACTGTGACAATGTATGTGGAGTCTACGTACTGTGCCTCACGTTCATTGATTCACCATACTATACTTCTCTTGAATCTGAGTTTTTATTGAAGTCTCATGTCAAAGCATGACTTTCGGGCTCAGCATAGTAGGTGCCTTCGCAGCCCTTGCTTTTTAACAATGTCATTGGCTGTCAACCAAGCATTTCCTATTCTACCCCTTATGATTCAAGTAATATCCCACAGCATGTTCATGTCGTTTACCTGGTTGGTGAATTCTTGGCAGACTATTGTAATATGGTATGATTTTGAGTTATCATCAAGTAATTCCATAGGAGTCTACTATGAAATAAAACCTCGATGGCATCGTTGGTGTCCTCCTTTCTTGTATGAATCTATTCATAGCTTGTCACATTGGTATGGATGTACTTGTGCGATTTCTTTGCAAATATTGCCTGCTGCTGGTCCAAGTCAGGTGGGTGGCGGTGTCGCACCTAAATGTCAAATGTTATACAAGGATATCCGATGCTATACACTATCTAAAGATCAACATCCAGATGATAATGTGCCATGTAGCTTTGTTTCTCATACGAGTAGTACTGAGGCTTCAGAACTTTGCAATAAAAATGATCATTTTATTCAATGCCGGCTACCGATAGGTATTGTAATTGAACACTTGTCTCTTGGGCAAGCCAAGACAGTTGCCAAGTTGCACGGTGTGTTTGTGGCTGCCAGAGCTCCCTTAAAAACTGTAGTAAAATCTTTAAGTGAACACCGATGCACAAGTGTCTGCTACGATAATGTGTTTGTTTTTACAACTGCTCCAAAGAAAGCCAAGCCCACATGGTATAATAGCTTGAATGTTAAGAAAGTCAAAGACATTCGCAAACATGATAGAATATGCAAACGGGTTGTCGCACGTACATCTACCCATAAAAAAGCAAGATCTGTTGAAAATAAGCGTCGGTATCTCAAAACCAAAACATGTGAGTTTCCTCCCATGCCTCCAAGCAAGAAATTACTTCACAAAATTATATCTGGATACTGTGCAGATACTAATCCAGCAATATTTATTGAAGCAGGATGTGCTGTTTGTAGAAAGCTGACGCCAAAGTCAGAACTAGATAGTCTTGATGACCTTAACATTAGCTTGAAGCCATTGATTCGTTCAGGTGTGACACGTAAAGAGCATTCAAGTGCGAGTGATCCAGTATGTGAAATTACTGATCCTATATTAGACCCAAAGTGTACTCATATATGTCAGGACTGCAAGAAATACCTTCAGTCTAATGAATGCCCTCCCATGGCTCTAGCTAATGGATTGTGGATAGGTGACATACCAGATGAATTGTCATGCCTGACATATGTAGAACGACTCTTGATTGCCAGAGTACACCATAATCGATGTATTGTCAAGGTCGCATCTGGACGATACAAAATGAGAGCAAATGCGGTAATATTTCAAACACCCATTCCAAAAGTTTATAATATACTTCCTCTGCCACTAGAAGAACTTGATGATGTACTTGCGTTTATATTCACAGGGCCATGCCAACCAACAAAAAAAGATATTAAAAGGACACCGATGTTAGTCCGAAGATTCCATGTCGGCAGAGCATTGCAATGGCTTGTACTGAATCATTCAGATTACCAAGACGTTGAAATATCACAGAAAAACCTCGATGAATATCCTGAAGATGATACCCCAGTTGTAATTGATTATTGGCAGTCTATTATTAATAAAGATCCTGAATCAACAAGTGTGCATGACAATGAGCTTGAAGATGGTGTAGAAGACGGTGATTGCCCATTTGTAGTTCATGGCTTAACAGGAGAGAATTATTCAACAATGCGTTTAGATGCTATCAAAGCCAGAGCACTAAAGCATCTCACCGACAATGAAAAAATACTCTTTGTTGGTCATGCTGAAAGTCCTGAATCAATTTATGGAAACCCTCAACTTTTTCCTTCTATGCTGCCTTGGTTGTTTCCATATGGCTTTGGTGGTATCGGAAATCCTTTGCACCAAGGTCCTTTGTCTTCAATCGCTCATAAAAGACATCTCCTCATGTATCATGACAAACGATTTCAAACTGATCAGAATTTTTCTTTAATCGCAATGAATCATGAACAGATTAAAGCTGCTACTACAAGTGGATATTTGACAGCAGATAAAGCTTATTTTTCAGATGTGACTCAACGACTGCATAACATAGATCTGGATATGCTTAATGATCTGAACAATCGACTGAAAGAGGGTATTCGAGTACAGCCTGTAACTGATGCTGAAAAGGCTTGCTTTAAACTAATACATGATCTTGATGTTGTGGGTTGCAAGGTACCTGGCTCAGCATCGTCGAAAAAACACATGCACAATGAAATATGGTCTATGACTTCATTTATGGGTGCACCGTCTTGGTTTATCACGTTGTCACCTGCAGACTCTAAAAGCCCAATCTGCCTGTACTTTGCAGATACAAATCAGGAGTTCAAACTAAAGGTCCGACCAGCAGATGAAGCCTATCAATTAATTGCAAAGAATCCTGTAGCAGCAGCATGCTTCTTTGATTTAATCTGCACGTCATTTATAAAAAATATTCTTGGAGTAGGGGCAAAGCATTCTGGTATTTATGGTAATACTAGTGCCTATTATGGAACAGTGGAACAACAAGGAAGACTTACGCTACATCTTCATATGCTGATATGGATTAAGAATTCATTGTCACCTCAAGAAATACGTGAAAAGATTATGGATCAGAATTCAGAATTTCAAAAAGACATGGTAAAATACTTGGAGTCTGTACATCAAGGTCAACTTTTCAATGGTTCACTATCAGAAGTCAGCCAGCATATATCAGATATAAGCTCTGATCCTACCTATATAGATCCTACCAAGACTATGCCCGAAGCTCCTCCTACCAGATGCACAGTTCAAGGATGTAAAGACTGTGAAAAGTGTACCTCTACTAAAAGTTGGTGGAAAAAGTATCGTAATGTCGTTGATGACTTGCTCATTAGATCAAATACACACAGTTGTCGTCCTACTCAAGATGATGATGAAGGTAATGCCATAAAGAAGGGTTGTCAGACTAAAAATGGTCGATGCAGAGGACGCTTTCCTCGAGAAGTCGTAGAAGAAACTATAGTTGATCCTGAAACAGGTGCTTTAAAAATAACGAAAGGAGAGGCATGGATGAATTTTTTTACACCAGTGACTACATATCTTGTTAGGGCCAATACTGATACAACTAGTTTATTATCGGGCACAGCTATCAAAGCTGTCATTGCTTATATTTCTGACTACGTGACAAAGCCTGGTCTCCAAACTTATACAATTTTTGATACTATAAGACGTGTCTTTGATCGACACTCTGAAATACTAGGTGGTACCTCTGACCGTCGTGACTCTGCACGTCAAATGATGATCAAGATTGCAAATGCTTTAACTGCAAAAATGAAAATGGGAAGTCCAATGGCTTCCTTGTACTTGCTAGGTAACCCTGATCACTATACGAGCCATACATTTGTAAATATGTATTGGAAAACTTATGTGTGTGAGGCAAGAAGTGCTTGGCCAAATACTGTGCCAGCAGCGGAAGAGGAAACTCAAGCTGAAAAAATTGTATTAAACAAAACAAATGGCAATTATATTGGTTTATCATGTGTTCATGACTATATTTATAGGCCCTTTGTATACAGTGGTATGAATCTATATCAGTGGATTCATCTCAGTAGTAAACGCAAAAGATCAAAGGTACAACAAGCACTGTTTGATGAAGATCACATGCACGACCAAGATCATAACCAGTATGAAGATGAGCTAATCGATGACGATGAGATTGATCTTCTTACAAAAGAAAATGACAGTGACGATTATTTCACAGAAGATGACAATGAAGTAAGTCAGACTGGCGGTGGAAAATTGGCTGAACATGATGATAATATTTTGACAAATGACTTGGAGGATATGGGGAGCAGTGATGAGCTAAACCTCAATGGCCAATGTGAACAACACTTATATGAAGATGAAGATGGTATTTATGATTTTATGAAAAGGCATCCACAATATCGCACACACCACATTCACTGTATAGATGATGTTGATACTATTGTTCCTAATTTTATTGGAGGTAGCTTGCCATGCCGTGACCAAGGTGATCGTGAGTACTATTGTGCAACAATGTTGACATTATTCAGACCTTGGAGATTAGGAAAGGATTTGAAGGCTGAGGATCAAAGTTGGGATGAAGGCTTTAATGCACACAAATTTAGTGAACGAGAGCATAAAATCATGAACAACTTTAATATGCGATATGAATGCAATGATGCTCGCGATGATTACTCTGCCAAGTTGGCCAAAGATGAAGATTCTGGAATTTTTGCTTCTTGGGCTACACAAGACCAAATCAATGACATGGCATTGAATAATGTATTGCATGACTATGATGATGATGGAGATGAAGTAGAAGAGGATCAAGATGACTTAATATATTCCAATCCATGCAAAGAATACCTTAATAAAATTGATGACATGAATGCAATTGAAAGCACTGTTAAGGCAGCTGGTTGGTTGGATGATAGCCCTGATGGAATTGATGCAGTAAATCTCAAGGAATTTAAACCTGAAGCCAACTTGCCTGGTTCAAAATGGAATGCCATTATATCAGAAGCAAAGAAAAATGTATTGAATGAACGGGCAAGAAATTTGCCTGTCAATGAGAATGGTCAACGAACTGCCCCTTACAATTACAATGAAGTCAAGGTTGCTGACATTACGTATCTGAAAAAAAACTACCATGCTGAAAAGGCTGAACAGCAGCTGTTTATTGATACCACAGTCACAGAATTTGATCTGAACTTAGAGCAAGAGCGTGCTTTTCGCATTGTAGCAAATCATGCTACTGCTAGCAATCCTGACCAGCTAAAAATGTATCTTGGTGGTATGGGTGGTACTGGCAAGTCGCAGTGATCAAAGCTTTGATAGCATTTTTTGGAAAGCGTAAAGAGGCACATCGTATAATGATACTGGCTCCAACAGGCTTAGCTGCTGCTTTGCTCAATGGATCTACGTATCATTCTCTTCTAGGAGTTGGAACAGATGAATGCCGTGGAAATGAGCAAATATCTCTCGCTCAGGTAAGAGGTAGACTTGATGGTGTTGATTATATTTTTCTGGATGAAGTTTCTATGTTGGCTTGTCATGAACTGTACAAAATCAGTGCACAGTTGGCCAAGGCTCGAAATTTGTTTGATCATCTTTTTGGAGGATTTAATATGATTTTTGCTGGTGATTTTGCCCAACTTAAGCCAGTACAAGGTGCTGCCTTATATAGTGAGACTGTTGGTACTACAATAGATGCTGCTCAATCTGTCAAAGGCCAACAGGCTGCTATTGGTAAGGCTCTCTGGCATCAAGTTACTACAGTTGTGATTTTGAGGCAAAATATGAGGCAGAAGAGCCAAACACCTGATGATGCCAAGTTACGAACGGCATTAGAGAATATGCGCTATGCAGCCTGCACACCTGATGACATAGCATTTCTTGCTACACGTATTGCAGGAAAACGAAAGGACCAACCTCAATTGGCTCAAAAGAAGTTCAGAAATGTGTCAATAATTACTGCATTAAATGTGCAAAAAGATAGAATCAACATGTTAGGCTCTGAATGCTTTGCTAAAGAAACAGGACAAACTTTAACTCATTTCTACTCTGTTGATAAATGGGGTGCAGAAAATGACCCAACTACAAAGGTTCCTCGAAGGAAAAAGAAAGGTCGAGCTTTGAGAACTAATAATATTGGTCCACGTGTAAGAGATATTCTGTGGAACTTGCGACATTCTGCCACAGATCATATACCTGGCAAGTTGTCTTTGTTTATTGGCTTGCCAATTATGATTAGAAACAATGACGCAACTGAACTATGTATTACAAAAGGTCAAGAAGGCCATGTAGCTAGATGGCAATCATCTGTAGGACCTGACGGTCAATTGACTTTAGATACTTTATTTGTAAAGCTTGATAGACCAGCCAAAACAATCAAGTTACATGGTTTGCCTGAGAATGTTGTACCTTTGACTAAAACATCAAAGTCTATTGAATGTATTACACCTAGTGGATTAGTATTGAAAGTCAATCGCTCTCAAATCTTGGCTCTTCCTAATTTTGCCATGACAGATTATGCAGCACAAGGCAAAACTCGGCTGATTAATGTCGTAGACTTGAGCAGTTGCAGGGATCATCGTTTATATTATACATGCTTATCTAGAAGTGCTTCAAGTGATGGTACAGTTATTGTTCAGGGCTTCCACTCTTATAAAATTACATGTGGTGCTTCAGGGTACTTGAGACAAGAATTCAGAGAGCTAGAGATATTAAACGATATCACAGCAATGAAGTATGAAGATCAGCTCCCTGATATTATTAATGGAAAGCTTCGAAATGCACTTTTGCGCCAATTCAGAGATTACAAAGGCAAGCACTATGTTTCAGCTAATGTACCCCAAGGTTTAAAATGGTCTGCTATTCAGCCAATGAATGTTATTAATGTGACTGATAGTTCTTGGCAAATTATATCGACTGCAAAAGAAGTTGTTAAGGTGGATGGAAAGTTATCAAAAGCAAAGTCAACTCCTCGGTGGAAAGATTTGAGCTCTCATACATTTGTTACTGCAAAAGGTACATCTGCTTTAAAAGCAACAAATACAGAACCTAAAACCAATATTCGAAAGAGGAAAGCTATTGACACTCCTGCTGCTGAAGATATGCCTAAAACAAAGAAACTTAGAACTACATACTTTCCTGAGATGCAATCTCCCATAGGTTTTATATGGTCCATTGCATTTGACTCATTATGCTCACATTGACCTCAGAAAGAAAAAGTGTGTTGTGCCTAATTTTGTTGGTGGTTCACTGCCTAGACGAGACAGAGGAGACCGTGACTATTACTGTGCCAATATGCTCACACTGTTTATGCCATGGAGATCAGGCAAAGATTTGAAAAATGTGCAGCAATCCTGGGATGATGCATTTGTTGCAACAGAGTTCACAAAGAGGCAATTGCAGATCATGGACAATTTCAATGTCAGATATGAATGCTTGGATGCCAGAGATGATTACTCTGCACAGCTCAAATGAGGTGAAGTGCAAGATGGTGTATTCCCTGCATGGATGACAAGCTCTCTGATCTCTGACTTGGATGATGACAATTTCAATAATGGTGCAAACATTGGAGATGAGTTGAATGCACAGGAACAGCCAGACAAAGATGAGCAAGGCATTGCAAACAAATATGCTGGACTCAATGAGAGAGGCAAACAAGTGCTCAGAGAAATGCAATTCACTGAAAATGCACTCAATGCTATTGGATGGACTGAATCAGTGCAAAGTGATGCTACAGAGCTTCCAGATCGTGTTGAGCCTGAAATACAACAAGTTGGAAGCAAGTGGAAAGCAGCTGTTGCAGAAAAGCACCAGGAAGTACTAGAAAACTGATATCAGAGTATTCCAGCAAAGGTTAAACAATTCAAGCAGTACACTGATCCTAATGAAGATAATGCAATAGTGGTTGATTAGTCATACTTGGAGCAAAATTTCACTGCTCAAAGCGCACCTAGACAGTCTCTGATCAATGCAACAGTGGACAAGTTCAGTTTGAATGCAGAACAGCAAAGGGCATTTAAAATTATTGCAAATCATGCATCCTCTCCTGATCCAGAGCAATTGAAGATGTACATTGGAGGCATAGCTGGCACTGGCAAGTCACAGGTCATCAAAGCACTGGTGCATTTCTTTGAGTCTGCTGGTGAGGGCTACAGATTTGTGATATTGGGTCCAACTGGTACATCTGCTGCGCTTCAGAATGGTTCAACTTACCACTCATATCTGGGAATCAATCAGAACATCCTGTAAAGTGGGCCAGTGCTGTGCATGGCAGGTTACGAGTCCAGACATATTGAGTTGAGAGAGAAACACTGCAAATATTGCAGTATAAACAATAGTCAACTGGACACTGCTATGGAGGCCATGGTAAATATGTACAAGTATCACCAAATAAATGCAAATGCATGCTAAGTTCAGCTTAGACAGAGGCATATTTTATTATTTTTGTTGTAATGACTGTATTCATGCAATTACTCCCATACCAGCAAAATATAGTTCAGTCATGTGTAGCAATGTTGCATGACTTTTTGAGGCTGCTGCAAAAGCTTCTGATTTTCTGCTGATTTGTTTGTGCAAAAGAGACAGAATTTGTCTCTTGAAATGCATATTATGAAGGTGGTTGAGACACTAGCACTGCATAAAAATGTGTATCTATACTATGCATGGTAACATAGTTACTGGCTAAACCACTTGCCAATAGCATGTAAAATGGATGAGCAATAATCAGTACGAGCAACTTTGTTTACTTAATTAATGACATTGATCCATACAAACTGGTCTGATAAAGAACGAGTCTTCAATAAATTGAAGGACTCGTAACCTGAAATGAAGCTACTTCCATTGCACAACTCAAAGAGCGATTGCAGGGAGTTGACTACATTTTTATTGATGAGGTGTCCATGCTGTCATGCCATGATCTGTATTTAATCAGCAGAAAACTTGCACAAGCACTGAATGAGCACAGTTATCCATTTGGTGCGATGAATATGATTTCTGCTGGTGACTTTGCACAGCTCCCTCCTGTTGATGCAGCCTCACTGTACTCTGGCACTGTTGGCACTACCATTGATGCAGCTCTGACTACCTATGCACAGGAATCAGCAGTTGGAAAGGCACTCTGGCACCAGGTTACCACTGTAGTGATTTTGAGAGAGAATATGAGACAGAGATCACAAACATTGCAAGATGCTGAATTTTGGACTTGTCTCAAAAATATGAGATATGGCAAATGCACAGCAGAGGACATTGCATTTTTGCGAACTAGAGTAGCAGGAAAGCAGCCTGGGAGACCCAACATTGCATCTGCTGAGTTTAGGAATGTGCCAATCCTGTGTGGAGTGCATTCACAAAAAGATCAGATTAATATGCTTGGTTGTGAGTGCTTTGCAGCAGATACAAATCAGAAGCTATTCTGTTGACAAATGGGGTGCAGAGCACAGTTCATCTCGTTCAAAACATACTCATACTCACAACACTGAAGTGATTGACTTTGATGATCAGAGAGAGATCTGGAAGCTCAGACATGGTGCAACTGACAATTTTGCTGGAAAACTTGCACTTTGCCATGGAATGCCAGTCATGATCAGAAACAATGATGCAACAGAGCTGTGCATTACCAAAGGACAGGAAGGACATATTGTAGGTTGGCAGTCATATTCAGGCCGCTTTGACAAGAGGGTGCTTGATACTGTTTTCATTAAGTTGGACAACCCTCCAAAAGATGTGCAAATTGCTAGACTGCCTGTAAATGTTGTCCCAATTGTGAAAGGCTCACAAACTGTCAAATGCATGTTTCCCAATGGCTACCAGGAGTCAGTTGACAGACAACAAGTATTTCTGCTTCCCAACTTTGCAATGACTGTGCATGCAGCTCAGGGCAAGACAAGGCCATTTAATGTTGTACATCTCAGCAGTTGTTTCTCTCACCAGTCATATTACTCTGCATTGTCAAGGAGTGCAACTGCAGCTGGAACAGTCATATTGCAAGGATTTGAGCTCAATGTGATTACCAGAGGATGTCAAGGCTACTTGAGACAAGAATTTCGTGAGCAGGAAATACTTGATGACATTACCAGATTATGCTTTGAACAGGATTTGCCTGAACATATCAGTGGAATCATGCGCTCTGATTTGATCAAAGAGTACAAATTATGGAAGGGCACCAATTACACTCCACCCAAGACAGATGCTGCACTGGCTTGGACACATTCAGATCCTATGCTCAACACTGCAGAGAGTGACAACTGGCAAATTGTATCAAAGTCAAAATCAAAGGGAAAGCAAACTGTTCAAAAAGGAGCCAAAACTGCATTTGTTGCTGCAAAAGGCTCTGTTGCTGTGAATTCTGCTGTAAATCAAGTTGCATCTCCTGCTGGACTACTTTGGGATGAACTGAATTGGAGCTGTGCTTATAATTCACTACTTGTAATCCTATATGCAATTTGGAAGCAGAATCCACAGAGATGGTCAAATGTGCTGCAATCAGTTAACTCTGACCTTGCAATGCTGTCTTATGGCTTTGATGCAATGCATACTAACTTAGTACCATTTGAGCATATCAGAGATCAGCTGAGAACTGTGTTGCACTTGAGAAATCCCACTGAATATTCTAGAGGCCCAGTTGGAATTAGTGTTGGAGATCTTGCAACAAATCTGTTTCAAGTCAATGAGTCAATTGCATCCAGACAAATGACTTGCACTCATTGCAACCATGCAGAGCAGCCAGTGCCTTCTAACCGGAGTTTTGTTGTCCCTGCAGATGCATCAGCCACAGTTTCAACTGCTAATTGGATGAATTCACTGCAAAATGTCACACAGCACAGATGCACTCAATGCAATCATATAGTGGTCAATAGAGTGTTTTACAATGATGTGCCACACTTTTTGATACTGGAGTACCCTCTGCTCAATATTGAGACCAGTCACAGTATCAGAGTTGCTACAAGTACTGAAAATGCGAATTTGCACTTGAGAGGAATTGTATACCATGGCAGTCATTACTTTACATCTCGCATTTTTACCAGTAGACAAGCATGGTATCATGATGGGATTACAACTGGCCAGGCTTATGCAAATGATGGTTCTCTGTCTAGCCTATCAGACATTGCTCTCAGGCAGTGCAGATAGCGCAATTTGGTGCTGGCTATTTATTCAGCAGAGTAGATTTTGCACTTTTGCCATTTTACTTACTTACCTTACTTACATTTCTTTCTCTGCATCTTGTACACATCTAGCTTGGTTGGAGGAGTGGAGATGTAGGGTGACTTGCTGGCCTGTTAGCTGCACTGTTGAGGGGCCAGTGCAGGTGACAGAGGCACTCAGTAACCTCACCTGAGTCATTGCTCCACTTGCAATAATTAAGCAGAGTGTGTTTGATGTGTTCCTGTTATTTCTAATTTAGAGTGAATGGCCATTTCAACTGTTATGTACAAATAATTTATACAGACAATTTCACTCTGTGCAATGCACAATAGATATCCCTAATCAGATAATACATATTGTAGACTGCCTGTGTTAAAGTACCATTTTTATTTAAGAGAAATCCTATGTCCAGCACTTCATGTGAGCAGTATTAGAAAGCACATGAATCATACATGATATCCATGTGTCCTATATATGTCTTGCATGGAATTATGGCTTGAAATGTCAAGATGTGATAAGAGATTTCTGTTACAGATTATGAGAATTATAACAATCCTATGTTGCAAAGGATCTCAAATTTGAGGAAACTATATCTGTCGATACATAAGATAACACTAGCAGGAACATGTCACAAGTACATTCAACAACTGTAGGCATGTGCTACAACATATAAGGCAGGCAATATAACAGTAAAGTCATATAGTGTTAACTAAGCTTGAAAAAGGACTTGAGATACTATGATAATGTATTCCACATCAGTATATCCATATTCTGATACTATACCTTTATTTCTGGAATAGATGAGACATTCTAAGAGCCTCAGTGCATGTATTATAGCAATCCTGTGAAGTGGGCCACTGCTGCGCATGGCAAGTACGAGTCCAGGCAATATTGAGTTTGAAGAGAACAACTGCAAATTTCAAGGTATAAATAATAGTAAATATTACATGAGTACTAGTACTGCAAATGATGATTTTTGACTGCAAGAAGAAGTCATGGCTTCACTTATTACAGTCAATCACCCTCATTTGGAACAGATTTTTAGTGATTTCCTCGCCACTCACCAACCACTGGGTATTTTACAATAATCTTCAGAACAACTTTGAGATATGCTTCTTGGCTATCTAACTGATGTAGCTTTATAATATTTGAGCCTGTAAATCTGCTACAGGAGGGTGTTCTGTGAAGGGTTGCCTTTTTGGGGTTTTCCATCATTTGCAACACCCCACCAAATTCTATCTCAACGGTGCGGGGCATGGCTCAAATACTTCACTAATTATAATATGAGTATTACAATGTGTTCTGGGATCTCTTGCCAGCCCCAGAAGCCCCAGATGATATATTACTCTGCTGTTGCATTTTCCAGTTTTTAGTCAGATGCTGTAGTGATATTTACAGAACATGTCCTGAATCATTTGGTACGAGGATTTTAAACTGGACACCATGTTCTATACTTTCTACAGTTTGAGAACAGCAGATCCCCGGAATTTGATGGTTACACTTGATAAAGGCCAAGAGGCATTATTGACAATAACTTCAGTATGGCCAAAATCACATGAAAATGAACTTTTGCTGTCATGCAACCAGTATTGCTCAGAGCTTAATATAGGTTAGGCCCAATATATAAGGCAATGCAGTTTTTAATATTGCAAAGGTATGAGGTGATTGCATATAATTTAAATCTGAAAAATGCAATTTGGTGTAAAAGAGTGCTAGGTAAGGTTGTCATATTTTCCAATTTTCTCAGCACAAGATATGCCCATGTGCATATAAAAAATATGGCTATGAGTAGCCACTGCTTAGGATGTTTGAGCATTTTCTGAGAGACTTTTGACCAGAATGTGATGAGAAAAGTGAAATATGGACAAAATTATGAATCAATTAATTAATGAGTTACATTGGTGGATACAACCTGGTGTGATAAAGAACGAGTCTTCAATAAACTGAAGGACTCGTAATGCCTTTTCAGATGGCTCCATTGACAGGCTTCCTCAACTGGCATGTAATTGACAAACTTGCATATAATTAAATCATCAATGTTGTCAACTGGATCATTGGGCATCAATTCAGAATATGTAAACATGTTATTTGCACGTCCTCCACCAATTAGTCTGACTGGAACATAAGCTTGTAATTCAGATTGTGGGACAGTTGAGCAAGTAACACAATATTTGACAAGCAGAAAAGCATACAAATGGTGAATAAATACAATAGCAATGCAAACTGAGTTCCTCAGAGTTCTAGGACACTTTAGACGAGATATAGCAGCTGCATAGTCATGCTTTCTCATCAAATTTCTCTTTAACTTGAGTTTGGATAATATGCACTGCAAATTAGCATCAGACACTAAGCAATATGAGGTAAGACGAAATAGATTGAGCAAAATACATGCATACAACTTGAAGACAGATGAAGAATTGTTATAATTGCTATCAGAATTCAAAAAAGCGAAATTGGGCTCATTTGGAGACAAATTACATTCAACAGCATAATCACAGTCATAGATGCACACAGGATAAATAGACAAAGTAGAAGACATAGGAAAGACATACTGGACATCAATGGGCATAGATTCGGCAAGCATAGCAGGTTGAGTGGGTTGCATAATTTGCATAAAGTTTATAGTCATAGAGACTGAGTTTTTAGCCATAATGGCAGAATGCATAGAGCATATAGCAATGAATAGGTTTATAAGAAGTGATAGCATAATGCAAAGTTTAGAAAGCATGACTGCTTTCAGCACTGCAAGCAGTGCAGCATAAAATGTTCAGCATAAATTACACAACAAAAATAAAAACTGTACTCACCAGAAGAGCGAGGAAGGTAGACAGACAACATGATCTGAAAGGGTAAATATTAGCAAACAAATGACAATAAGATCAAGAATTTACTCAAAGAAATGGCCAAGTTATGAATTAACTTAGATTAAATGCTGAAAAAGCGAAATTGACTCACTATTTGTTGGTATTTGTCACTATTGACAGATTTAGATAATAAGGAGTAGTGCCTAAAAATGGAATCAAAAATGAGCACATCAATATCTGGAGAAATGAATGAGAAATCAAAGAAATTCTGTCAAATGTCTACTTTTGGCAATCATTTGCATATGTATGTCACTATTGACACTCAGAGAATGTGGAGAACAATATCTAGAAGTGGTACAGTGCAAAAAGAACCAACTCACTAAGCCAAATACTCCACAATTGACAAAAAGTTTGGCCAAAATACGTCAAATAGCAGTTAGATGGTGGTGGTTGGAGTGAAAGATGCAAAAATTATGTCAAATGCAAGTCCAGGGTATATATACTTAAGGGGACTTTAGGGCAGGTCAATATTACCATAAAAGGCAACTATTATTGCAAAGTTGATTTCAATGCAATTGGACAACTTTGGAATTTGATATTATTTGACCTTATTTGTACTTATTTGTCATGCATGCAAATGAAAGGGAAGGTCATTTAAGGCATGTTGGTAGTACTCACATGGTATTTACCATTGTTTATATCTTAAAATTTGAAGTTTTTGTCTTCAAATTCAACAATGTTCAGACTCGTACCTGCCATGCGCAGCACTGGCCCACTTCACAGGATAATTCAGTAGATTTCTAAGTCAAAAGTGCACATTTCATCTGTGCATATCATTTGCAGCTATATATTGCAGATATTGATACGTCTTGAGAAGTAGACAATAAGAACTACTGTAAGGACACATCCAGAATAATTAAAACTACTTACAGATGCATCAGATATGCATATCAATACCTACAAATAAGACCAAACAAAGGCAAATAAATGGTGAATGCTCTCAAATATCTGTAAGGCAATCCATTGCAAATCTGATTTTTTATGCATTTGTTACTGCAGATGTACTCAATTTTTATCAGTGTACAAAATATGTTTCAATGTTGAGTTAATTACGAGTCCTTCAATTTATTGAAAAGACTCGTTCTTTATCAGACCAGGTTGGCTTGATCAATGTGATTCATTGATTTACTTTGTTGTTCGTACCTGACTTTTCTCACTCATTTTAAATTTTGTTTCTATATGACCTAAAGCCAATATTAGTGGCTATGTCTACTATGTATACTACTTTTGGCATAATTATTGGATATATAATGAGCTTGAAATTTGCATAATAGTCTCTCATTTCTGCCTTTTTCATACTTATACAGCTCTAATGCACTGCAAACTACTTTAAATACTCTAATAATATAGCACAAGTCAATCAAGTCCCATTAAGGAACTTTGTTTAACATAATTTGATCTTATTTGTACTTATTTGCTATTTATTGCAGATGAAAGAGCAAGTTATTTGAGACATGCTGATACTAACTCACATAGTATTTGCTATTATTTATACTGTTTTTTTCTTCATTCTCAATATTGTCTGGACTCGTACCTGCCATGCAGAGCACTGGCCCACTTTATAGGATGAAATATTATGCAATAAATGCAGAACATGCTAGGCATGGCCCCATATGTTGAGTAAAATTGAGAACTGGTAACTCTAAAAACTGGGGTCAAAAAGTGCAGTGCGATCAACTTTATCAATTAATTAATTACATTGATCAAGCCAACCTGGTCTGATAAAGAACGAGTCTTCAATAAATTGAAGGACTCGTAAATATCCTCCTCCAGATCACTATTAGAGAATGCAGAAGTAACATCCACAGAGTACAGTTCTATATCCTCAATGCCTGCTTTTGCTAAAATCAAGCGCAGCGCAGCAGGACAGAATATAGGTGCAAAGACTTTGGTGTAGTCAATTTTAGGACATTGACTATAGCTCTTGGTAACTAACCTAGCTTTGTAGTGCTCCACAGAGCTGTCTGCATTGCGCTTTGCTCGAAACACTCAGCCAGAGCCAATTGCCTTTTTGTCTGCAGGCAGATCCACAAGCTCCCAAATGCCATTGCTGATCAGAGACATGTACTCTGCATTTGCAGCATCTCTCCACTTGTCTGCGTCGTCTCCTTTCATTGCCTGCTTAAATGTATGAGGGTCTGCAGTAGAAGTCATTCTAGCAAACTGAACATCTTCAAATTCAGCATCCTCTTCATTTACTTTCTCAAAATGAGGTTGCCTGGGCTTTACTTTCCAATATTTACCAGGAGGTCGTCGTTCATGGCCAGAGTGCCTAGGCAATGGTGAGGGTCCAAGGAGACTAGGTTGTTGTAGAAGAATGACAACATCAGGCAAAGGAGCAGGATTTGGAGCAGGAGGAGTTGCAGGTGGATCAGGTGCAGGAGATGCAGGAGTAGTGTTTGCAAGTCCGGTCCGGTCCAGTCTTTTGCTTCCAAAAAAGGCAACTGTGGACCAGACTGGTCTTTCTAAATTTTGAAAATGGTAGGACCATGGACCGGACCATGTAGAATCGGTCTATGTCAGTTTTTTTAATAGACCAGACCAGTCTTGACCAGTTCGGACCAGGTTTTGATGAGGAAATATATTTTTGCATGTCACGCAGCCTATATACTATATGAATTACTTTTAAACAATAAAATACTTCAATATCTAAAGAAATAAGGGCACAAGCAAGCTTAAAAGACAAATTGAACCACATTTTGGAATGATTTGACTATGCACAGACTGTTTGCACATGTTTGGATGTTATATTCTTTTCGAAAATAATGTGTCAACATATTTTTACAACCTCAATATGCTTAGTTTTGTATGTAACAGTCTTTGAGACATAAAGTTGAATTTTGAAACATTGCTCATTGCAATTTTTGTGGGCTATTAGGAGGGTTATGATGGCTATATTCAGGTATATTTTAGGCCCAAAAAGACCAGTCTACAACTGGTCTTAACCAGTTTTGGCTGGTCTTTTTAAAAAAAATTAAAAAATTAAATAGACCGGACCATGGTCTTTTTTTCAAAAATTTGAAAGACCAGGACTGGCGGTCCAGTCTTTTTTGGTCTTGTCTGATCTGGTTCCAGTCTTCTTTTTGGTCCTATGGACCGGACCTGTAAACACTATGCAGGAGGGCTCAAAGATGGAGTGGGTGATGCAGAAGGATGTAAATGCAAACTAGGAGGTGCAGAAAGCAGTGCATCTGGCAGTTTTTGTACTATGAGAGGTGGTTCATCCTCTCTCCCATCCTCAAGTACAGGAAACATCTCAACAGATAGTTCTGGTGCTTTGGGAATTTGCAAATCTACTGGTGTGTGCAATTTAGACTGCGACAGTCCAAGAAAATAGCACTCATTAAATTCTGTTCTCTCTGAAATTATGGTCTTTTTGGTAGTGGGGTTGTAAAACAACCAACCTTTGTATCTAGTAGAGTAACCAATAAAGACACACTTTTCCATATGAGATTGCAATGATTTGCACTTATCCTTTTGCACAAACACATAAGCAGTGCACCCAAAAACTCGCAGATGGCTAATATCTGGTTTCTGCTTATTCCATCCCTCAAATGGCGTGACAGGCTGTGGTGCAGTAGGCAATCTGTTGCAGACATGGATCTGTGCAGCAAGGGGCATATTCCCAAAACAATGCAGGCAGCTTTGATTCATTAAGCATGGCAGTGATATCATTGGCCATTGTTTGATTTGCTCACTTTGCAATGCCGTTCTGCTGTGGCCTGTTGCATGTAGTGTGCCTGCATTCGATGCCGCATGTGTCCGTGAATTTAATGAATGCATTGGACATGTATTCTCCTCCTTTGTCCTCCTGCATGGCTTTAATTTTCGCATTAAAGTGATTCTCAGCATAAGCTTTGAATGTCTTGAATGCATTAAATGCCTCAGATTTGCGCTTCAACAGCATTGCAGCTCGTAACGAGGTGCAGTCATCTATGAATGTAATCCAATACCTGTACCCCCCACGTGATCTGACTGGCAGGGGGCCATGTAAGTCAGTATGAATTAATTCTAGAGGCTGTGTGGCATGGCTAGGAGATGAGAGAAAGGGATTGGAATACATTTTGCTTGCTAGACACAGTTCACAGATGGGATCTGGCTTCTGGGGCGAGTTTATCTCCATTTCAGTCACCATGTCCTCTCTGACCATCTTCTTGACATCTGCATAATTGTGGTGTGCAAGACGATGACGCCAGAGGTTTAGATCGAGGGGACAGGTGGAAGAGAGATTGGCAAACTCCAAAATGGGTTCTGTAACACCATCTAGATAGGCAGAGATGTTGGAGTTAATGGTTGCACAGAATCTGATCTGTCTATCTCGTTTAAAGTCCATGGTTTCAGCACCAATGTGGATATTAAATCCTTTGTGTTTGGTGAGATATAAACATGAGAGGAGATTGTTTTTGAGTTGTGGTACATGTAAGACTCTGGAGAACTCTACAGATCAGACTTCCTTTCCTCTGACAACTGAGTTGAAAACCACAGTGCCAACTCCAGCTGAATAAATAATTGTATTGTCTGCCAACCTGATTGGTATGTGAAGGGGCTTGTAATTGCACACCCAGTGACGATGTGGGGTCATATGAGAAGTGGCCCCCGTGTCTGCAACCCAATCAAAGTCAGCATCAAGCTGGAGTGGAGAGGAAAGATCAGAATGATCTGGGAGATGAGTACTTGCATTTTCAGCAAACTCTGTGACAGATTCTGGCCTAGGATTCTCCTTTGGAGCACCATCTGTTGCCTGGTTTGCAGCTTGATTAGCCTGCCCAGTGCGCTTTTTCTGCTTTGGCTTGCCCTGAGACTTTGAAGCATTCTGCTGAACAACTTCTTTTGCTTGTCTCTGGGCATCCCTAAATGCATAGCATTGAGTCATTGCATGACCAGGCTTGCTGAAAAATTTGCATGCAGGTTTTTGCGAAGTAGCAGCAGCCATAGCCATTGCAGAGACATCTGCAGCACACCTCTGACGCTGTGTCTCCTCTGTGTAAAAGGCCTGGTACACAGAAGCTTTGTTCAGCTTGTCCTGCAGCATCAGAGCAGAGGTGAAAGTGTTATACTCTTCTGGAAGTGCTCTAATGAGTGCCATTGATGCCAGTTCAGAGTCTAGTTTGGCAATATCAAAAGCTGCAGGGCGCAGATTCTGCACATGACGAATTGCCATTTCAACTCTGTTGATCAGAGTGTGCAAACTTTCATTTTCCTCTTTCCTAATGCAAAACAGGTCATCCCAGGCATTAAATCTCATGCCAGGATGCTTCTGCATATGCACCTGCTCTAGTGTTTCCACATTTCACCTGCTTTATCAACCAAACCATTGAAATGAACTCTTTGGTCTGGTTTTACCATAAGGTAAAGATGACCAGCAGCTTTGCCAGCCTTCTCTTCCCATAATTCCAATGCTGCCTCCTGTTCTGGAGTAGAAGGTGAAGACTGTATGGGCACTTTAGCAGCACCTGAAATGAGCCTCCAAAGACCTACAGACCTGAACCAGGCCTGCATTTCTCCAGACCAAGTAGTGTAGTTGGAAGAACTGAGTTTGGTGAAGTTGGAAGTGTGAGTGGACATTGTGGATGATGTAGGGAGTGTTTGGTGTGCAGAAAAGTGTCAAGAATGTGAGGCAGCATGGGGAGACATGTAAATGTGAGAATGCGATGTGAGGAAGGTGTATGCAATGAGAGATTGCGATGCAATAAGCAGAAATGTGCAAAAATACGTGAAAATGCGAGGGAAAGTGCTGTTGCTCTTTGGTTTCTCCTTAACACCTGAATGCAGATGTGCTCTCCAGAGTATGGCAGAGGAAGGCGAGGTATAGTATTGTAGACTAATGAACTTCCCAGTTGTGAGACCCCCAGGCTCAATGGAGTGACTACCATCTGTTGCACTAGTGAGCTAAGGCTGCCTCTTTATATAGAAGTCAGACCCAACAGTTGGAAGCCCTTGTAACTAGAGGGGCTGCACACACTATAAGAGTGAGAATGTAATACAAAAACGAGCAAGGAAGCGAGTTGGAGTAGAGGGGGATGAACAGAATCTCAAATAATCGAACTGTAGCTTGCTAGAGCATGGGGCCCATAACCTGTTAGAACAGGCAAGGTGCAAGGATGTCTAGAACAGCCAGCAGCTGAAGTCCGAAGTGAGAAACTAGTTTTTTGGTAGATAAACTGAAGTACTTGCCTGAAGTCCAAAGTGAGAAACTGGGGACTTCAGGAGGAAACTACCTAACTATATATATGTGCACACAAGGCTGTGTGCACAGCAAAGGCTGTGTGTAACAGGAGAGTTGTGCAGTGCAATGCAGTGCATCAAGTCTCCTGGAGACGAAACAGGAGTGTGCAAAGCAAAGCTGTGCATCAGGTAATCTGAAGATGAAAGAGGGGGATGCACTGCACTGCTGTGCATCAAGTAACCAAGAGACGAGATGGGAGTGTGCACTGCACTGCTGTGCACCAAGTAACCTGCTAATCAGGTAACCTAGAGACAAGACAGAAACAGTTTCTAACACAATCACCTTAGCTTTGTTGTATGTGGCACATAGGTATCCATGAGGAGAGGACATCCTGAGAATGACCAGAAGAGAGAGGGAGAGCTAAGTCAAAATTCAGGGAAGATGTGAGACAAACTTGGGTTGGTGTCTTACGAGTGAGATTTTTTCAGAGGCGCTGAAATGTATGATGTAAATGGGGAGAAAATATGTGAAAAGGAGCAACTGTACACACTGGAAAAGCAGTTTATCATGTGGACTTGCCTGATTAGCAGATCATGTGACTCCCAGTGAGGATAGAGCTCTAAAAGCATTTTTTGAAGCGACTCAGACCAGCTTGACCACACCACTGGTCCAAAAGTCAGTCTGTTAGCTGATCCTTTGAGTTCATCCCACTTAAGTGAAGTGAGTAGATGGCGCAAGCTCAACACTGATCTAGGTAGACCCTCATGCCAATTTGCATATGCAACATCTTGAAAGTAAATTATTAGTATCAGTAGATGAGAGGTAAAGAATGTCTGAATGTATGATAATCGTCCTCAATGTTATCATCACTGAAGCTCATTGATGAGATGAGAATCTCAGCGAGTCGGAGTGTCAGTTGCTCCTCCCTTAGAAGTGTGATGAGATGCTTCAGGTGTGGCTTCACTGCTGGGATGGTGTTGATGTACTCAGGAGACAGCAGCTAGATCAGATAGTTAGTGATATTCATAGTATATGGCAGTATAAAGAGCATGATTTACTGGTGGATACTCATTTCTAGCCTCATCTATGAACAGGAGCTTTAAAGAGGTTTGAAACTCTGGTCCTAAGAGAAATTGAAGGTGATCGATGAAAGGCATATACTCGCCCAATAGATCATATTCTGTCTTGAAGTGGGCATACTCGTGCAGCCACTGGACTTGCATGTCCCAGCCATCATCTGGATATGGGTGATCTTTAGCTATTGAGGAGGAAACTGGAAGACAGCGAGTACCACCAGCCACCAGTGCAATCATGGCCAGAAGTAGAGTCTGAGGGCAAAAAAGATTGAACTGATATTGTAAAGGGTTATTGCCATGTGCATTTTGAAAGATCTTAGTGAGAAAATGGAAGACAAGGCAATTTCTGTGTCAGCCTGACAATTCTGTACGAGATAGAATCCAGAAAAGGGTCGACCGCATGCTCAAGTATGATACAAGATCACACTAGGAAGACCTCCCTTATTTCAGTGAAATATCGGAGGTTGTTTTGACTTCAGACTCGAAGAACACTTACCATCAGACTCATAGCTCCAGGTAACAGCTTGATATTATTTGTAAATTGTCACATTTTAGTTAGTGGAGGAAGTTGCCCCAACGAATTCTGCACCTCAGACAAAAAGTGCTCGCTACTGAGAAGACCTTTAAACGTGAACCTCAAGAATTTCGACAGTGATGCTAAAGGCTCTGACATCAGACCAGACAAAATTTACTTTGAGAAAGATAGGAGAAATTTTTTCAGATTGAACATTTGATTACATTGGTTCTGCCACTTCCCCTGAATTTATTTTCTGCATGACCATCAGAATTGGGTAGGAAAACCCAAGTATACATGAAACTATCTTACTTGGATGATAATGCTCAAACTTCAATATGAATATAGTACTTCAGATCTTTCAAAATCTGGAGCATTCCTTGCAGCATAGCATGCCAGTAAATGAAAATATTACTAGGAGATGCTTCATTGGCCTTGAGGTATGATAAAGCCTTGATTGCAGATGTTTCAATATTAACAAGTAGTCCTAACCAGATGATGAAAGTAGATGCCACAAGTAGAGTCAGCTTTCAAAGTATTGACTGTATTCCTGAATTTAGGAGGTGAGATTCTGGAAGAATGAATTAAATGATATAGATTGGCATACTCCAAGATCAAAGTGGCCATGGTCTATAACCTTCTGTATAGCTCGAAGATTCTGATGTACAGAGCATGCAGAAAGTATAATTGTGTTTTTTCAACCACTTCTAATCCACAACCTATCCCTAGCAATGCATAAGCATAGTGAGATTTGTAAAATTTAGTGATAACACTGCAGATAACAGATGTTACCTGAAAACAGATAAAGTAGGTAAGTACTGAGCTTCAAAGTCTGCTGAGAAGAAGCATATGGGTGAACCTCTTTCAAGAAGTCTATATAAACAATGTCCTTGATCATATTACTGATATAGTGGCAGATATCAGGCAGGTTGAAAATTGTCAGCACAATTCCAGCAAATATTTCTGCAAGCTAGAGTATTTTCAGTACTATCACAGATAATACAGCAGAATTGTAAATGCCCAATTGTGTCCATTGTCTGATGATACAAAATTTAGATTAGATTAGATTGTCTTAATAGAGAGAGAAGGCCTGTATCTCAAGAAGAAATCTTGTGATCCAGACACTAGTGTGAGATTCTGCTATTGCCTCTCAGCATTCTACAAAGTAAACTCTTCTGTTTTCAGTTGAAATATGCCTTCTTTCTCTTTGACATCCCACTCTCACATGATATCATCAGGTTCTTCTCTTTCATCAATGCTTCTAATTGCCTTGCCTGAACCTCAGATGCTTTTGCCATGATATAGTTCTCTTCAAGCTTTGAATGACTCACTGATTGGTAGGTCAGATCAGAGATTTGAAAGACCTCTCTCTCTTCTGGCCTTGAGGCTACAGATGTGGGTAAACTGGCAATGCAGACAAGTTTCACGATGGCAAGATCTAATTTTGCATGCCTTTCTTCATGGCTCTGTATCCATGCACTTTGGATAAAAAAAGACTCTGACACTACAACTGGTATGTCCTCAGTTCTCTTGTTTTCATCCTTTGTCTTGCCAACCTTCACTTTTATAGTCTTTTGTAAAACCTGAGATGGTGCATATTTTGCGGTCTCTATGTGGGCTCAGTTTTGAAGCTCTTTAAAAATATGGTGGCAGTTTCAGAAATAATAAAGGGTACACTGAATGCTTCGACCTGTGTATGTAATTTCAATTCCCAAGGCTCACACTTTATTTGCTTCTTCTCCCTTCATTGCTGCCTCAACCTTCCTCTTCTAGCCATCTGCTATCTCCACCTCCAGGACTTCAGCCAACTATTCCCTAGCCTTGTGCATCATCACTTCCTCTAATATCCAGTAACGCTCTCATCTACACCTCACCAATTACAGGGAACAAACAGGAGCAGATTGCTAAAAGATGTAAAAAGGGGAAATGACAATGTGCTTCAACAGTCAAAGCAAAGCAGGATGCTGAAGAGAAAGATAATGCAAAGCTTGTTGCAGAGGCTTTGGAGAGAGAACAGGCTGTTTCTGCACAGAAATTGAGCTTTTTTGAAGAGACTCTCACTCAGTTCAAAGCTTGAGGGTACACTATTGCAGAGCTTCTCTTGTACATTTCAGATCCTCTTCAAAGCAGGGACGTGCTCACTGGGAACAACTTTTCTGGAATCGCTTCTTAGTTCCATGATTCCTAAACCTTTGGTCTTTGCAAAGTAGCACCATTGCATGTGACTAGGTTCACTCATAGGCAGTTTGGTACCTTTCACAAGAGGTCAAACAGGAGGCTACTGAGATTACATCCTCTGAGTATTTCCAGACTCGAAGGCACACAGTGGATTTAGCCATGGTCCTTGGTTTCAAGATGACCTCGATAATGGAATTTCTTCAGCGATGCGGCCCAATATTTATGCAAATTTTTCAGTCTCTCGCAATTTTGGTTCGCCAGCTCAAGTCAGCCTCACCTGCATAGTTTATAAAGAAAATGAATGTGGGTTGATTTGTTACTCTTAAATGGCTTGCATATTGACGACATGATGAAGGTGGTTACATCTGCTGCTGTTTTGCTGTTGGGGGAGTACAGTCATAGCAACAAGTAGGCAAAGAAGATTTTGAGATTATACTTGTATAGCATGGGATCTCAATGACAGCCACTTTTTGTCATATCACATCTCGGTCTCTCTGAGAGCTATGACTCGGTGACTGCAAAAAAGCGCTGACACAGGAGAAAGAAATGCAAGAACATACCACTCAAGTCTCTCACCACCACCACTGCTCAAGAAATCTTCTACGAAACTAAAGGCAGAAGCCTTCCTCAGCTCTTGCATTCAATAGTTGATATGGCACAATAAATAGCATCAATGGGCCTATATATGACATGCTATGACAATATCAACATGGTCTTCCAAGCAGCTAAGCAGATCATTGGCAGAACAGGTTTGTAATATCATGCTGGCCACTACCATTACTGTTGTCTAATCATGCTGATCACTTACAAGATGCTTAAGAGAATGGAACTTGTGCAACAATTTGGCCTCTTTTCAAAGCATGCCTTGAAGATATGCAAGTTGAAGATCTCGAAAGGGCTTTCAATAACGCTCTACCCCTTGCTCTCAGTAGTATTTTACTGGACCCTTCCGAATCCCTCTAGCTGTGAGCAAACCTGATTCATTGTATCTTGCACATCATAGCCACTCATGGTAGAGAGGCATTCATCAAATTCTGCTGGGCCCTTGAGTTAGTAATGCCATGTAGTGCTGACAAGATAGATGTCCAGGAAATGCCAATTTATCCACTCCCTGCCTTTGATATTGACGAATCAACAATTGTTGGTGATGCCCGAGTTGTTGACGCCATCTTTGACCTTCTTGAAGTAAAGAAGCTGAAAGATTGGCTGCAGATCATCAAGTATTTTTATAGTGATCAGCTTACTATTGCATGCCTTCACTCACTGGTCAATATTTGGGCAGGACATGAGGGTGGATATACAGGTTTTGGTTGGGGCATTTGGATTCTCAGCCTTTTCCATGAAAAATGGCAGATGTTCATGGGTTCTTTGTCATACATTTTGGAAGCCCCACTGCTGGGCCACAGAACTTTGGCTGCCTTGTATTTCACAACACAGTTTTACAGAGAAAACCAATGCTCTTGACATCATTGCCTCTATTTTGAACCTGCCACGATCTCATTTTCACATCACTTTATGCACAGATTCTACATTGCCTTCTCCTTGTTTTGAAGGCTGGATCACTGGAGGAGTGCATTGAGGATCTTACTTGGAAATAGTTGCAGCTCTATACTGCAGAGACTTTAGATAAATTTGCCAATCCTGACATTGTTGTAGATCTCTGCTGGCACCAAAACTCTGTTATGTGATTATTAGCAACATCTAGCTCTACAACTAGCCAGCCCCTGTGATACATCACAGGAGGGTGACATGGTCATAAAAAATGCAATCCTTTTCTTCTGTGATGCTTTGCTATCTCATGAGTTTACCAATGCCATAAAAGACAGAGACTCAGGGCATGTAGTGCTTGTTCTGAAAACATGGGCTCTTAGTTTTCGAGGAAGCAGATGAACAAAGTATGCACATGAAATGCTCCATGTCATTCACAACATCACTAGCATGTGGCTAAAGGGAATTCGATAAGAGTTCATTTAGTGTTTGAAGATCCGGTTGCTAGGACCGAAAATCTGACCGCAACCCAACCAGACCCAACTGCAGGCAACCGGACCTTCGGTTGCAGTTGCCTCATTTTCAGCCGGTCACAGTTGCTGGTTGCCTCAGTTTGAAAGTCCGAGGCAACCGTGAAAAGACCGGTCACAACCGGTTACAACTGCACTTGTAGTCAGTAAGTATTGTACACTTCGCGAGTAGTATTTCAATAGTCCGGACAAGTTATACTTCAAAATTTAAAGTGTTACTTGGAGGAATTGAACTCTCAACCTCACAAAAGACAATCAAGTTACATTGATGCACTTTGCCACTTGACCACAGAGTCATTATTAGCTGATCAACTTAAGGTAACTAGTCATACTCTCAATAGTAGATGAAAACTAAGACAATTTCGGATGCGTGTTCAATTTCGGTCATTGCCAGACACTTTCCCACGCCTCTTCAACGGCCAAAACGGTGCTCTGAGAGCATTTGCTGCACATTTACCTTGGTTTCACAGGTATTAATTAGTTTACATAGTAAAATATATTGGTTTCAGTCAGTTGTGACCAGTCCAGGACTGGTTGGCAACCAGTTATGGTCAAAACCGGTCCCAACTAGTCTGGCAACTGCAAAAAGACCGCGGTTGCTGGTTGCCCACGGTCTCGGTCCAGTTTTTCGGGTTTCGGAAATTTCCGCAACCGGTTGCGGTTGCCGGTTGCCTCGATCGGAGCTCAAAAACTGGACCCAACCGGACCTTTAAATACTAAGTTCATTGCCAAGAAGGACATAGCTGAAAATTTTCCAGTCAAATCGTTTTCAACAACTGGTTGATCAATTCAACAGGAAATCTGAAGTCTTTCATTAGGGTCGACTTGATGCAAGAACACATGAATTTCTGGATCAAAGTGCATCATTTCTTGTGACCCTTATATGCCTTGCCTAACTTGATCACTATATTAGAATTTTTACCATGCTCACAGAAGCACAGCATCCTGAAAGTGGCTGGAGATGATCACTCCATGTGTCAATATCCTTCATCAACTTGTCTAAAATTTCAAACACATGCTCAGGACCAATCTCAGAATAGTCCACCATCTAATGGACCTCTTAGTTGATCTCCTGGATCTGATAGAGAGTTTGGAGCATCATAAAGTGTATATCTTCAAAAAGAGATGTTACTTGGATGAGGATGACAACTCCATTGTGGACATTATCTCAACTTGACTTATGAAACTTGTTGTGGGACATACCAATCCCCTTGCAAATTATAACAAAGCTTTTGCATGTCTCCAGGCTTGACACCGCCTGCCTCCACTTATTGGAGCAGAGCCCTCATTCTCTATTGCTCTGCCTGGCTCTGTCGATTCTGGCATGTCTCTGATGGTCGGTGTACATGACAACTAAGATAAGACTACTGAATTACTCAATCTCAATGCTGTACCAGCACATGGGCCTAATGACAATGGAAATGATGATGAGAATGTGGAGGAGGCAGATGAGGATCTTGGAGAGTTTCTGCAGAGCTTTGAAAATGATGATGATGATCTCAGTCTTGCATTGGAGAATGCTGCTGACATCTTTCTTGATATAGATGTGGAGGATTCTGGGCTATTAGATGCTCCTGGTGATGACTCAGAAGGCATGGATGGATCTGATACAGATAGTGGTACAGGTGAGGACAGTGACAATGATGTATTTTAGTTACAATGACAGATGGCTGAGGCATGATCATGAAATTATTCTAAGTCCAATGTCACACTTGGCAGAGAAATGTGTGATCTAGCCAAGTGACTGACCAGTTCTTTTAGCCGCTTTCGCTCAGTATCAGCTGAATCTGAAAGTGGATGGTCATGAGCCTATAAAAGATAAGATATATTCCAACTACAATTAGCCAAGTTTGGGTCAAAGCTTATGTAAGTAGAAGGTTTAGTCAAATAGTATATGACAGAAGTTAGTGAGAATAGTAAAGATATAATAAAAGAGTAGCTAAAGAGTATGATGTATACAGAGTTGAATCAAGTCCAGATATCTGTTACACTGTCCTTGATGATGCTCAGACTTCACAAGAAAAGGTTGGGATGGAAATAAAAAGTGAGAGGATGTGCTATTGGAGGAAGTGGAAACTTGAAAAGGTCCGTAACACTGAGGTTGTCATTTGGTATCAGTGTACCATTTAGGTAGTTTTTATGAGGCCATTGCCCAAGTACGCATGTTATTGACTTCAGTTTCCATCCAAGAAAAAATTGTTCACTATTGGTCACACATGATTGCTTCTCCTTCTCCTTGTGACCTGAGGAAAAAACTTGTCTCAACCTCTCTTAAAGGCCATCAGTTTTATACCAGTATTTTTCTGGCTATTTATGGGTAAGAAAGTCTCTGTTAAAAATTGTTGGTATTTCATGCAACTCTAGATGTAAGGCAAAGGTGGACTCATCACAGTTGAAATATATGGAAAACTTAGAGGTCACTTGAAAGACTGGGATAAGTAGTTCAAGTTTCTCTACTGAACTAGGTATAAGAGCTCTCGTACTTATACCTAGGCCAAAACTAGCTATAGCCATAAAAATAAAGTATACTCTATGAAAAATAAAGTAGACTAGAAAATAAGATGACTGCCAAGGTAGTCAACTGAATAGATAATACATTAGGAAAAATTATTTGGCTTTAAAGATTTTCAGAAATAATCAATTTTCTTAGGCTATCAGAATGCTTCCCAGGACATCATAAAGCATCTCAAAGCATCTCAGAGGGCTCTTAGAATATTGCACAATCTTTATAGCATTTTTCTAACTATTTTTTGCATATAAATATTGTATCCTATACATAATCTATATGATAGGCTACAATGTACAGCTTTTATAATTATACTTTGTCTGAACACCCTCAGACGATATCTGATGATGTGGCAAAAATAGAGTGTGGAAAATGATTCTATCACTGAGACTAATTCCCACAGTCTCAAAACCAGTGAGCATCTCAAATATTTCCTGACCTGCCCTAAATTCATCATGTGATGTGCCACATCAGAGCTCTGAGTCATCTTTGAATCATCTTTGCTCTCTTCTTTCACTCTGTCTCAAACTCGCTCAATAGCGTCTGGTGCTATAGTATGTCTCTTTTTTTCTTCTTTTGACTCTATCTTTTGCTAACCAATTTACTAGTTATCAGGTGTCTCAAGGCTTGATTTGATGCTTTGAGACTGCCAGCTCATCAGTTTTTGTAGACGGTGGAGAGGAAAGGATAGTTCAAAGTGGTTATTAAGATCAAAGTGAGTAGTCCAAATTGCTCTACTATTTACTGGCCTCATGTCTTTTACTTTTCTATTCCAGTATTTCACTATTTAACTGCCATATTATAACTTTCAGGTCATTGTCGCATACTTACTTGGCCACATCACTGATTTTTGGTAAGCATATTTATCTATCTATTGTTTCTTTGCCTAATTCTCTTTTATGCTAGATTAACTGTCTCTCTATTTCAATATTGTTGGCTATCGTTAGTTTCTCTTAGGTGAGTCATGTAATTGTTTTTCAGATCCACTAATAAATAATCAACGATATATTATAGATACAATTTATATAGTCTATTACATATGAATATTGATATATAGATTGTGTAGCTTGTTAATAGAAAGATGTATTTATGTACTTCTAATAAAATCTTGTATTATATCCTTCTTTTATGAACTTGAACTTGATTTCTAAGGCTATTATGACAAATTTAAAAGATTTTCTAAGGCTTCACAAAAGTCTCTGAGAAGCTCTGAGAAGCTTTGGGAGAAGTTGTAGCACCGCACTTGTACTTTGGAGATTCTCAGAGCTGCATTTGTCTTTTGCATCTCTGAGATCTCTCAGAGATCCACAAGATGTTCCAAGATGTCCTAAAGTATCTTGGGGCACAAGTAGTTTTTCCTGATGTAAAGTAGTCTGTGATGGCATGCACCAGAAGGTGCACTGCTATCAACAAGTATTAGTCTTCAAATATGAGTAAAAAGTAAAATAGTAAGTAACATCACATTTATCCTACATATGCCCTCTGAGAGTTGTACACAACTTCCTACTTATTGGCAGAATGATGTGTACCACAGGATACTGCAGAGTTGACCTGGTCCTTGGCATTGGCAGGAGCGCCAGGAGAGGTGGAAGTGCCAGCAGTGGAAGGACCAGTGATAGAAAGAGAGTTATAGTTGAGGAAGAGAGATGAATTACAGAAGTCTTCAATGTCTATTTGGTATTCAGAATCTGATGGCACGGCCAGTCCAAAATGCACAGAATCACAGTTACATGGCATTCCCATGCCATTGTCCTTGTGAAGACATTGATGATGATTCTCCCAATCATCACTTCTGTGAGAACAATGTTTCTTGGCTGCCTCACTATTGGCATGCTCCTGTGCAGCCATTTTCTACAAGAAGCTGTTAGCCAGTTTCTACTGGTTCTGGTCCAGCAACATCCCACCACTCTCCTGAATTCATGATCTGCTCATTGTTAATCTCAAACTGAGCATGAACTATTGCACTCCCATCTGCAATTACAGCACTATCAGAACCATTAAACGTGAACTTTTTGTCGAGGCCAGGCATGGAGTTGTAAATTTGGATGAACTCATCATAGCCCAATAGATGTGACCGAGGTTTTTTGCTATTCTGCAACTGTTTATCATAGAACAAAAATGCATGGACCTATCCAGGGTGGATTCCCAGAGGTCTGAAAGTAGAGCCAAGAGAGGCAAGGTGGAAATATGAGGTATTGACACAATGAAGGTAAGGGTGCTGCATAATATCAAAGGGTGTAATATGCTAATGAGTTCATGAGGATAGAGGATTTGTGCATGGGTGTGGAGCCATTGGAGATGGGGGTACATGGAAGTACTGGGAGGTGGTGACGAGCTTCAAGGAGTTTTTATAAGGTAGGACACATATTTGCTATCCCACCACACCAAAAAAAATTTGAGGATCATCTCTAGAAGGCAACTCCTTGCCCGCAGGCAGATCAGAAAATTTTGCCACTCTCTGCAGATCTAGGTATGGAAGAAAGGCATTTAATTGCTCAATTTGATAATATGGCATCCAGGTCAAGTCTCTCGACTTCCATAAGACCTGAAACAATGCATCCTCTTTCAAACCTGCATGCGTGACAATCTGGTTGATGGCCTATTCACCATCTAAGCCATCTGTAGTTTTGAGCTGCATGTTTAGGCAGCCAGAAGAGAGCCAATCATTGTTCAGAATATGAACCCACATCAAGGAGGCATAAAATATGTTGTGCATACTGCGCTTCTTCAGGTGAGCAGGCAAATCCATCTAAAAGGATTGGTTGTTAAAGTCTTTCAACAGCTTATAAGGCCCAATGTATTTAGAGATCAATTTTTGAGCAAGTCCCTTGGAAAAGGAAATGTTCTTAGTTGCCAAATACACCAGATCTCCTTCTGTAAAGGATACGAGCCTTCGCTTTCAATTAGCACCTCAAATTTGCTTAATACAAGCAGACAAGATGCTGTCATGAGCTGATATAACTGCAAGTTTATGTGCAAGAGCAAAATTTTGAATGCCAGAGAACTCATCCTGTTGAGCAGAGTCCCATATCATCGAGCGAGGCATCTGACCCATATTCAGAAAAAATAGTGCATAGCTCATAGATGTCGATCAGGCTGAGTTAATTGCAAACTTGATTGCAAGTAACTTTGAAATGCAATCGGTCTGGTTTAGATAAACACACTGATGAATCATCTGTGTAACAGTTTTATTGGCACACTCTATTGAACTGTTTATCTCAGGATGGTATGCGCTTAACATCCAAAGCTCAGTACCAATGAGCTTATGCAAATGCTGCCAGAAGACACTTGTAAATAGGACATCTCGATCACTGATGATAAACTGAGGTAAGCCATGCAGCTTGTAGATAGCCTCAAATATTTCAGCCACTTGCATATTATAGTCAATCTGACTCAGAATTAAGTGAACTATCACTGTAAGCAAGTTGATCACAACTGTGAGAGAGTCGAAAACCCCATTCCAATTCTGTGACTCCAGCAATAGACTAACAAAATCAACTCCAATTGACTTCTATGGCCGGGTCAGCACATCAAGAGGATTCAGAAGTCTGTAAGGCTTCTGATTACTTGGCTTGCTATGCCGACATGTAGGACAGGACTTGCAGTATGCAGAAATATCTCCTGCCATGTCTTTCCTTCAAATGTGGTCATGCAAATATGTGAGCATCTTGTTGGAGCCAAGATGCATAAGCAAAGAGTGTGCTTCAGAGATGATAATCTTCTGCATGCTCTGACTTCGCACCATAATTTTCAGCACATAAAGGAGTTTCAATTTTACAAAGATCAAACCTTCTGCCACTAGAAAATTCTGGTAATCTTTTGGTCTGTCTAATATCAAGTTGTAAAACTGATCTTTGGAGTAGGAACTATGAAGAATAGATGGCAAATTAATAGTATCCTTCTGCAATGACACTAAGCAATGAGTCTATTGGCAGTGCATCAGGCGGCACTTTTACATCATCTATGACAACTTGAAGGGCCAGCATTGGGTCTGAGGACTGCACGGTGCTGTCGATGACATAGTCAATAAGCACTGAGATATCTTTGCACACCACAGAGTAAGGCCCTTTGAGAGTGAAAGTCTTCTTTACCCATGCCACAAACTCCTTCATAGTCTCAAAATGGCCAGTCTCAGCACTAGGCACCACCTTCCATACTCATGGCACACAACCCACTGGCACCATCACTTCAGAACAAGTGACATTGTAAAATAAAGGCCAAGCTCCTGCAGCAATTGCCTCTATGCCAGCGAGCAGTGGCATGGAAACTCAACAGGTACATCCTTATTCACTATATCATAATAAGTATATTCTGACTATGATTGTATAGTTCCAGGTGCATTATTGGAATACAGGCAAGACACTGCATCTGCAAGCACATTCTCAACACTGAAACCATATACCACTTCGAAGTCAAAACTACTGAGCTTCTCAAGCCAATGCATCTGATGGCCAGATAAATTTCACTGCTCAATAAGATGAATCAACCCTTTATGGTCTGTGATCCACTTAAAGTGAGTCCTCTGAAGGATATCAGTATGCTGAATCATAGCTTCGACTCCCACTAACATCTCAATTTTATAAACAGGGTAATTCTGCTGGGCAGAATTCAGCTTCACAGAAAAGAAAGCCATGACAGTGCCAGAATGCCAATCAAGACCTTGCATGATCACACCAGCAATGACTGTTGCACAACCATCTGTTATCAGAAATACTGGCAAAGCATCAACACTATAAATGAGTGGAACCCATTAATTGTGATGTCCTTTCTCAACAATGGCCTTCACATCCTCAAACGCCCACTGGTGGATGTACTCCCATCAAAATGAAACAGTATCACCTGTCAAGCCATGGAGCACAGACATAGGAATCTGTGCCAGGGCCAAGTCATCTGCACAATATCCAATAGATCCAAGAAATCCATGCAAGAGGTCCTAATTGATTAGCTTCTTCTATGCCAACACTGAATCAACCTTCACGGGGTCCATCCAAATTCTATCTGATCCAATGATGTGGCCGAGGAGCTTCAATCCATCCTGAAGAAAGTGAAGCTTGCCCATACTCAGTTAGAGCTTCTCTCATTGGAGAACATTGAGGACAATGCATACATGATAAACATGATCCTCTAATGTATCAGAGTAAATAATAATATCATCTAGGTAGATGTCAAGAAACTGCGCAATATAAGATGAAAACAAATGGTTCATCACTGCTTGGTACATTGCTGGTGCATTACAGTTTCCAATCTGAATAACCAAACTAACCATATTACATTACCATCAGATGTAGTGACAGTCAAATAATCAATGTGCTCATAGATGATACAAATCTGCTCATATGCATCCTTACCATTGATCATCAACTTGTACTTCATCCGAGATGCCCTCCGCAAGATGCCCTCAATATCAGGCAATAATGAGGACAATTTCACAGTGTTTGTATTCTGTGCATGCAGATCAACAACTATTTGCAATTTTGGCACTTCACCTTTTGGCTTTCCAGGTTTTGAGATTAGCAACGTCGGCACTATATTGCTGGCACTTGTTACGCACTATTGATCTGAACACAAGTAGGCATCCCTCTTCTCTGCCTACTGAGGACAAAATGCCTCAGGACAATGAGATGAACACCACATTTGGATCCACCAGAGGTATCTGGTAGTTGATATCATGAAAAGGTGATAAGTTAGTATCTCCTGCTTCACAGTACAATGGCTTGGCATAATCAACTAACTCCTGTTGAACCTTCTGCAGAACATTTTCAAATGCCTCCATAGCATGAAAGATGATCACAGAGACACCCACTTTCTTGATCAGATGAGCTGTGTCACTACCAATGACTACATGAGCTGGGTTTAACCCCACCATCATCTGGTGCTGGTACATCCATGGCATACCCAAAATTAAGTCATAGCCTGACAAGTTGGCAATATTGAAGTACCTTTTCTCATGAATCCCCTAATAACAAATTTTAACCTTTGTACTCAGGTTGAACTTTGAGCGAGAACCTTGGACAGCCAACTGCAAGGCCAATGGCTTTGCCAGCTCAATACAAGGAACCTTCAACTAATCGGTGAGTGTGGATGACATAAAATCACCCAATGAACTAAAAACCAATAGCGCACATGCAGGATGTCCATTAATTATAATGACAACTACAACAGACTTCAGCACCATCCAGAAGAAGTCCTTTGGAATAGCAGCATTCTACTGCAACTCCACATAAGTTCCCTGCAGTACCTGCATACTGTTGAGTTCAAGCTCATAATTCTTGGCACCAACAGCAGCCAACCATGTATTAACCTGAGCAGACTTGGGAATATTGTCTACTGGAACTTGAGGTCCATCAAATAGGCCTGGTGACTTCTGCAGCACCTCGACATCAGAGATGAGGTCTGGACAAAGAGAGACCCTGAGATCGCAATTACTATTGTGATCAGAATTCGAGACAGGTTGTAAGTTCAGCAAATCATTACTCACAGAGCTTTCACTGAATTGTTCAGATACAGAGTCAGTAACAGTCTGAAAGTCAAGGCAACTGTCAGCATTACTCTCGATGACAACGGCAGCAAAACCTCCAGTGCCATCATCATCATCAATGTCTTCCCAAGCATCTGAAGAGTAAGGAGTAGTATTTGAAGGTCCTGTTGCAGGGACCAAAAATCTGACTGCAACTCAACCAGACCCAACTGCAGGCAACCGGACCTTCAGTTGCAGTTGCCCCATTTTCAAATAGTCACATTGCCGGTTGCCTCAATTTGAAAGTCTGAAGCAACTGTGAAAAGACTGGTCACAACTGGTTACAACTGCACTTGTAGTTAGTGTGAATTATAGACTTCATGAGGCAGAATTTCAATAGTCCAGACAAGTTAACTTCAAAATTTAAAGTATTACTCAGAGGAATTGAACTCTCAACCTCAGGAAACATAATCAATTCTGACTGGCAGACTTTACCATTCAACTATGGAGCTGTTATTATTTCTGAAACACAAAGCAATTAGTCATACTTTCAATTGTAGATATTAACAAAAGCAGTTTGGACATGTGTTCAATTTCGGTCATTGCTGAGTGATTTTCCATGCCTCTTCAATAGCCAAAATAGTGCTCTGGGAGCATTTGCTGCATGTACTCAGAGTGATGTAAAGTTTGGAAACATGGTCACGTGTCCATGTTGAATTCTAAATTCTGTCCTTGTATTAAATGACTCCCCTGGGCACCCATAAATTTACTCAATCAAAATGTAGTCACATTCTTGCATTACATAATAAAAACTACACATATTGAGAGATAGCAGAGAAGGTCAGAAATTGCTCTGCCTCGGCAGCATTTAAAACTGTCAAATGAGACAAAAATTACCACACCTGTCAATCACTCTCTCGTTCTGGTTGGCCTCCTGCTCTTGATGACTGAACACAACATAGAGTTCTTTGGATGATCTGTGCCAACAGGTTCCAGCCATATTCAGTGATCGCCACATAGCTGGGCGATGTTACAAACTATCAAGTTCGAGATGTCACAAGGAAGGCCAGGTATCACTGGTGTGTTGCATGCCATAAACCTTTTCTCAGCAAGAAGGCAGCACAGGAGTGATTGAAGTAGGCACAGGTTAACACAAAGAGGGATTGGAACACAGTGATGTGGACAGATGAGGTGACACAGGGGGGTCTGGGCCATGTGCCCAAGAGTAACATGCTGAACACATGCTAATAAAATATAGTATTTATTTGCCAAATTACATGCTGGGCACATTGGAAAGAAAAATACAATATATAATCAGCATGCCACTCATGGACATATGCTGGGCACATTGTAAATACATGGTGAATGGGAACATCATATGGATGACAAATACATATTGGCCACATGTGAGACAAAGACAAAATATGAGTGGCTCAATAATTCTTTATGTGATTAGAATATGCTCAGTAGGCAAATTGAAAATTACATGCATTATTTGACCTCTATGATCTCATTGGCTACATGATAGGCACATGCAAATACACATGACCATTTGTATCACTACATATTCTACATGTATTTGCTGAATCCATTGTAGTCAAATAACTTATATGTTTCCAATGTAACTACAATATACTCACTGTGCATATTATGGGCACATTTTAAATATGTTCAATGTACACATAGCCTTGGCTTTAGAGCTGCATTATATACTCTGAATCCATTATCAATATGCCCAATATTTGTTCAAGATATATTCAGTGGCCATATTGCTATTAAATTTTGAATATATTCACAATTGGTTTTCAATGTGCCCAGTGGGCATATCAAGATCACATTGGAGATTAATTATACAATATGCATTTGCATGTGCCTATCATATAGCCAATGAGATCATAGAGGTCAAATAATGCATGTAATTTTCAATTTGCCTACTAAGCATATTCTAATCACATAAAGAATTATTGAGCCACTCATATTTTGTCTTTGTCTCACATGTGGCCAATATGTATTTGTCATCCATATGATGTTCCCATTCACCATGTATTTACAATGTGCCCAGCATATGTCCATGAGTGGCATGCTGATTATATATTGTATTTTTCTTTCCAATGTGCCCAGCATGTAATTTGGCAAATAAATACTATATTTTATTAGCATGTGTTCAGCATGTTACTCTTGGGCACATGGCCCAGACCCCCCTGTGTGAGTATTGAAACAGGAGAGAGGCTTGGAAACTTGAAGGTGACATGTCGAGCCGATGAAGAATACCTCTTCGAGACGATTGCGCCAACCTTCAAAAGTGGCCATCAGTCATTGATGATATGGGCCTGCATCACCCACAACAAGAAGGGACTGATCATTCAATTGAACATGGTGCCAGAAGTGGTTGATGAGAAAGGAAAGAAGAAGGGTGGGGGACTCAATAGTGCAAAGTATATAGATCAGATACTTCAATGGCCCTTGAATAAATTTCAGCAGCATGTGAAGAGCAAGAGAGGGTGTGTGATATTGGTGATGAAAGATGGTGCTCTCTCCTATCAAAGTGGTCTGGCAAAAGTGGCGAGGAAGGAACTTGGCATCACAAGTCTTGAGCACCCACCATCATCTTCTGACCTAAATCCCCTCAAGCCTTTGTGGCTTCAACTCAAGAATTGTGTTGCTAATATGCCAGGATTCAGCAATTCTCTGAATGCATTGTGGGCTGCTGTTCAAGTGGCTTAGAATGAGATATCTATTGAAGATATTTGCAAGCACACTGGGCAGATAAAGGATCGAGTTGTGGCAGTCAAAAAGGCCAAGGGAAAGCAGACAAGATTTTGATAGTGTATTGTGATTGTATTCAGTGACTACAAGTACAAAGTATATATTAAGTTGAAATCTCGATCAGTGTTTGTATTGAAGAGATGGAACAAATATATGACACATTAGCTTTATTGACCTCTGTTTCCAAACTTTCTGTCACCCTAAGTACACCTCTGCTTTATGAGAATTAAATAGTTTCTACAGTAAAATAGAGTACTACTCATCAGTTTTGAGCAGTTTACAACCGGTTGGCAACCAGTTACAGTCAAAACTGATTCCAACTGGTCTGTAGTGTTTGAAGGTCCGGTTGCAGGGACCAAAAATCCGACCGCAACCCAACCGGACCCAACTGCAGGCAACCGGACCTTCAGTTGCAGTTGCCTCATTTTTAGCTGGTCACGGTTGCCAGTTGCCTCAGTTTGAAAGTCCGAGGCAACCGTGAAAAGACCGGTCACAACCGGTTACAACTGCACTCGTAGTCAGTAAGTATTGTACACTTCGCAAGTAGTATTTCAATAGTCCGGACAAGTTATACTTCAAAATTTAAAGTGTTACTTGGATGAATTGAACTCTCAACCTCACAAAAGACAATCAAATTATATTGTTGCACTTTGCCACTTGACCACGGAGTCATTATTTGCTGACCAACTTAAGGTAACTAGTCATACTGTCAATAGTAGATAAAAACAAAATAATTTTGGACGCGTGTTCAATTTCGGTCGTTGCCGGACACTTTCTCATGCCTCTTCAATGGCCAAAACGGTGCTCTGGAGGCATTTGCTGACTGTTTACCTTGGTTTAAGAGGTATTAATTAGTGTATATAGTAGAATATATTGGTTTCAGTCAGTTGTGACCAGTCCAGGACTGGTTGGCAACCAGTCCTGGTCAAAACCAGTCCCAACTGGTCCGGCAACTGCAAAAAGACCGTGGTTGCCGGTTGCCCATGGTCTCGGTCCAGTTTTTCAGGTTTCGGAAATTTCCGCAACCAGTTGCAGTTGCTGGTTGCCTCAATTGGAGGTCAAAAACTAGACTCAACTAGACCTTTAAACACTAGTGGGAAGACCAGCTGTGCACCAAGCTATACAAAAACTCTGCACACTATTTCTGCAAGTCAAACAGTGGATTGCTTAACAAAGCTTTAGGAATCAGGATATCGAGGCTATACAAGTGATCACAGACAAGATAAAACTCCTCAGTACTCCTCTCGCTGTCAATTATAAATCTGACAAGCAGCCTATTGTAAAAATATGTGATATCTGCTGAGTATAGTGCACCACTAGTCAATTCTTCAACCAGCCATGCATCAACAAAATTCTGCACCCATAGAGCATAGAATCGAGCAAGCTAGTCAACCTTCCAAACTGATTCATGCTATGCCAGGACCTGATAGCAGACATACCATGCATCCAAAGGAAAGTCTGGTGAAGCTAATACTTCTCCATGAATCTGGGTATATTGTCCATAATTCATTGTGTCGATAATCTCATAATAATCTTGAGAAACACGTAACAGGTCAAATCAATCTTACAATACCAGAACTCCATTACCCAGAATAGGCTGAATACTATCCAGAAGATGAGCAGCTCTCTGAGCCACAATATCTCCTATACACCAGGAGTAACATGGAGGCCAGATCCTACCCTCATGAGGACAGATGTAATACCCATAAAGACATGTGTCATAAAAGCCTCATGAAAGATGCTACCTTTAGCAATCTCATCCAAGACATAAGACATATACAATAATATCAAATGTGTCCTCCAAGAGCAATGCTCTGTCAACATAGTAAGTACAATTCTCAGCCAAGTCAGATACAATATAGAAATACTGATTAGCTCATAAGAAGAATCCATCTCCTCAACTTGCCAGTGCTCATCTGCTGACATCTCAGGCTGGTGTTCAAAACATGGCAAGACATTGTGTGTAGCCTGAACCACAGCAGCAAGGCCAAGTTCAAAAAGCTTTCTCATCTGAGAAGCAGTAGTCCAATGGCTGTTATAAATTAATGATGCCATGACTAACACAGCTTGCCAGGCTACATACCATTCAAGCAGATTGAATGAAGGGCAGTACAAAAGGTGAGTATCAATCAATGTGCTTTCTTTGCAAACAAAATCAAAATTATGAATAACATGCTTTCTGCCCTCCATTCGATAGACTAGGAACCACTGCTCATCAGGCTGCAACATAGGTGCATTATCCAGTAGATATGGCTGCATCTCCTCAAAAACAGCTATTGCATGCTGTGCCACCAAGTCACCAAGAAGATGAGGCTGAGTAATAGACTCAGACTCTGACAGACAATGCATTTACTTGCATGGAGCCAACGTGCAGTGTATCTACAGTTGTGATGGTATTTGATAACTCTCAGAGGTGCTCCACCTCACTAAGATTAATACCAATATGAAATGCTGCAAGACCTGGAGGGCCACCACCTCTTTCTGACTTGTAGGAGTTACTGAGTAGACAGTTATGAGACAGGTGTCCTGCTTCTCAGCACTTAAAGCACTTGCCCACTGCAAGTATCATTCTTTTCCTTATCAGAAAGCTGAACAATGTTTTTTCTTCACAGGTACAGAATGACTACTGGCTGAAGAACACACATGGCCACCATGCCCTTTGGGTCCTCAACACATCTGTGTGTTAGGACTCGTCCTAGATTCGAGACGTAGTCAGTAGTTCAGTAGCCATGACCACTAGGTGGTATGAATCCGAATATGATTCGTAAGTGAACACGAAGGTTCGAGGTGTGAATATTAGAATGAGCGCCTCAAATGTAAGGTTTGAAGTTGAAATAGAAACGAATTTGAAGTGTTCAAACATGTTACCATAGGTTATTCCAAGGTTTAAGACTTGATGAGTCTTCGTAGTTCGATGTTCGTAGAGTTTGTAGCGAGTTCGAATGTTGAGTGAGCAAAGGTGAGTTCGAGGAATGAAGAATGAGAATGGAATTCGAAGTAATACGAGAGTAGTGAGTCTTAAAGAATATCGAGGATACCGTTCTATGAGTAGCTACAGGATTTATATAGATATGGTAGAGGTAGGTTCAGACAGAGTCGGGGGCAGTTCAGGCTGTGGTGCTACATAGTGGATGTTATAGTTGTAACGAAGTAGAGATGTAGATGTCGCAGAGAACGATGGTGAGATGGCGAATGGATTTGAAGTGGAGTTGTGGAGTTTTGAAGGGTTGGATTGTGTGAATCAGTCTGAGTCCCGAGCACGTGATGCGATAAGGTAAGATCGAGAACATGGAGGGTTCGAAGGCATGTTGGTATTCGAAGTGTTTGATAGATTCGAGGATAGGAAGAAATTGAGGGGTTCATGACATTACCCCCTCGAAACCCTTTGAGAATCATTGGGCAGGGTCCTGGGAAAAGAAGTTTCGCACCACGTGGCAAGAATTCGAGAATTCTTTTTGGTGTCATTGTCACACCTGTCAAGTTCTTTTTTAACTTCTTCTCAACCATCGACTTCAAGTTATGTTGTTGCCTGCCAGGTCTGAATCGTCTCCATCCCCTGCGCACTCCAACAAGCTCGCACGTGAATTGGCGCTCTATGAAAAGCAAGAATGAGAGATGCATCAAAGGGAGGTCAAAGCGTTTTTGATGCGTAACAGAGACGAGCGAGTGTGCTTGAGTTTAGGATCGCCTCCTCCGAATCTGCTGTCTTTCGTTCTGGATCCAACAAGTCCTTTGAATTCGAGCCAAGTCGTACTTCTGGTAGCGGCTTCGAGGTCAGCGCCATCGTCCTTACTGGACATCGATCAAGATGTGTTCATGGATGCTATGGTTGCCATTCGGCGTGACTCTGAGATGCGTACGAAGTGGTTGGCAGCTAATAAGGGGGTGAGTTTTTTTTTTTGTTTTCTGGCCTATTTTGTACTATTTTGCTGAGTTTTGAGTTCGAAGGTGTGCGAGAAGTGCATGCAGGTCGGGGTGACTTGCACGAATTCTGGGCCCGTGAACATATCCTGCACTAGGTGTAAGGATCATCGGATCAAGTGCTCTCATTTTCACGATTACGAGGTGGATATGGTTGCAGATCAGTTCGAGATATCGGTAGAGGAGAGTGGAAAGCTGTGGGATCGGTGGGGAAAGTTGAAGTGTGATGGGTCGAGGCCAGTGCAGCGGGCGAAGAAGTCAGGGGGTGGAAAGGGTAAGGTAGTGGCTTTGGGAGGAGAAGCTTTGAAGAAGAAGAAGAAAAATGGCAACAGTGCTCCATTGGTGCAGAGTCATCTTCGACCTGTTTCTTCCGAGTCTGGTCGTGCTCCTGTCGCCGCAGTGGAGCCACTTTCGTCATGACCTGGGTCTAGTCATCCCTCAGCCGTTGTTATCAAGACCCTCCCTCAGATTTGCATTCCTGCCCAGTTCATTGTGAAGCCACCTGTCGAGCCAATGACTTCGACTTCTCCCCCTCGAGTTTCTGAAAAGCGTGGCTGTGAGGACTCTGATGAAGATGGTGCATCTTCGTCTGATGTTCCTGCTGTGAAACGTGTTCATCGGAAGGTTCCTCGTCTTTCCTGTCCTGAGGTTCGAGTCACGCCTACTTCTGACAAGGAGGTTGAGAGCCCCTTCCTCGCATTCGGACCCCTCCTCCACCGGATTCGATGTTATTTGTTCATCGTTCTTCATCGCCATTTGGTATGTCAGGGACTCCACCTCCCATGGTGCCTCCTGCTTCCGCTGTATCAGTCAGTTTTTGTGCCCCCGATGTTCGTCCTACGGTGCCTTTGGTTCCTGAAGGCGATCTTATCGATTTTATGGGGTCGTCACCTAGTCCCACCCTTGAAGTATCGCTTCGGCCAGGTTCTATGGTTCCCTTGCTTCCTGCTATGAATGAAGTGGAGCGACTGCGGCAACAGCTGAAGGAAGTCAAAACAGAACGGGATGGTCTTTGAACACGCGTGGGCGAGTTGGAGATGTCGTCCATGGAGTTGCAACTTCAGGTCGGTGCAGTGGAAATGGAACAGGATTACTTGCGCAGTGTCGAACATCCTCTTCAGGACATGGATATTCGACTGAGAACTGCGGAGTGGGAACGCGACAATTTTGAGACATCGCTTGCCCGTGAACAAGATTTTAATCGCAAGGCTCAGCGGTTCTACGATAAATGGGGCAACGAGGATTTAGTGGTGCTCGAAGCTCTTCGATGGGTTAAATTGGAGTCAGGTGAGGGTCCTGATGCTGAGGCGGGCTTGTTCGAGCACAATGCTGTGTTGGAACACCATATCCTGGAGTTGACGAAGATTGTCGACAAGCTTCGAGACAAGAATCGGGCATTGCTAATAGATGATAAAGGTGTGTTTCATTTTCCGCCCTTTATTCTTGTTCGTTTCGTTAATCCATTTTGTCGGTAGCTATTCAACATGGAGTCCAATATTTTCATTCAGTGATGTCAGAGTACGAGCTTCGGTTGGCTGGTGTGCTCGCACGTTGGTGGGTCCAGACAGACAAGCACCTTGAGTACAATGTCAGGTCTATTCAGGAGGCTATGCAGAAGAGTTTGGTTGAGGATGTGGCTGATCCGAGCATGCTCTTCCCCGTTCATTCCATACCGGTCTTTGAACGTGATTATAGGCTTCGACAAAGTCTGTCTCCAGTGGCTGATGATGAGTGGGATGAAAAATCAGGGTATGAGGATGTGGATGAAGAGGGTGAATATGGTATAGGTCCAGGTCCTGGGCGAGGTGGCAAGTATACAGAGTTTGCGAGTCACATTCGACAAAGTGCTAGTCGGGATCGGAGCTAGGTGGAAAAAATGGATGTTTGTAAAATAGTTTGAATTTTTCTTGATGTCGTAATTGTCTTGGTATCCTATTGAAGTATTCGAGATTGGTGTTTGAGTCAGTGAAATTGAAGGAAAGAGTTCGAAAGAAAGAAAGAAGAAACGGGATTCAGAAAAATGGGAGTTGAATCCCTAGTGTCTTCGGAGGAGAGGGTTATGCCTCGAATGTTCTCGTATGGTGTCTAGTGTTTTAAGGTCCGGTTGGGTCCAGTTTTTGAGCTCTGATCGAGGCAACCAGCAACCGCAACCAGTTGCGGAATTTTCCGAAACCTGAAAAACTGGACCGAGACCATGGGCAACTGGCAACCGCAGTTTTTTGCAGTTGCCAGACCAGTTGGGACTGGTTTTGACCAGGACTGGTTGCCAACCAGTCCTGGACTGGTCACAACTGACTAAAACCAATACATTTTACTATATAAACTAATTAATACCTCTTAGACTAAGGTAAACGGTCAGCAAATGCTCTCAGAGCACCGTTTTGGCCGTTGAAGAGGCATGGGAAAGTGTCCGGCAACGACCAAAATTGAACACGTGTCCAAAATTATTTTGTTTTTATCTACTATTGACAGTATGACTAGTTACCTTAAGTTGGTCAGCTAATAATGACTCCGTGGTCAAGTGGCAAAGTGCATCAATGTAACTTGATTGTCTTTTGTGAGGTTGAGAGTTCAATTCCTCCAAGTCACACTTTAAATTTTAAAATCTAGCTTGTCCAGACTACTGAAATTCTACCTCGTGAAATGTACAATACTTACTGACTACGAGTGCAGTTGTAACCGGTTGTGACCGGTCTTTTCACGGTTGCCTCAGACTTTCAAACTGAGGCAACTGGCAACCATGACCAGCTGAAAATGAGGCAACCGCAACCGAAGGTCCGGTTGCCTGCAGTTGGGTCTGGTTGGGTTGCGGTCGGATTTTTGGTCCCTGCAACCAGACCTTCAAATACTAGTGGCGTTGAGCTTTGCATTTCGGTTCGCACTTGGTCCTGCTCCGGGGACGGGTTTTCATTGGTCTGCTTTTTGAGTAGGGTTGTTCCATTTGCTATGCCACGAGTTGCCTTCTTCAGCCATTTTGTCTTCCCAGTATTTGCAATCGATTTGCACAATGAGATCTTTGAATCCTTCATAATCTGGTGGGTTTGGTGCGATTCGTAGAATGTCGGTGATTCAGTCTGGTAGTGCGCGTCTGAGGGCCCAGAGGAGTGCTGGGTCATTCCAACCTGTTTTGTATGCTTCAGCTTTGAACCGAACCGAGAATGTTGCAAACTTCTCCCAGTCTCACATTTTCATCCTCATGAGGTTTCCTTCAGCATCCTTGGCGGTGTTTGGTATGCCGAACCTCGAACCGAACTGTAACAGCACGGATTCCTACCCAGGTTGTACCTGGGATGGTTGTGTTTGGCATCACCCTCTGGTGATGCCTTTTTAGTTGGTTTGCCAGATTATGTAACTTTAGCGCCTTACACCCCCACTACGAGCATTAGCTATAACCTATATATTGGTCAAGCTGATACCTTGTGGGATCGTAAGGACTCGTTGTAAAGCCCCGCTTTACATTTTTTTCAGCTACCCATCTATCTGCTAGCTGCTGCTTTACTCGCTATATCTGCTTTTCCACATTAAACTCGCATTACAGCTTTCGAACAACAACCACCTTACCACCACCAACCCCATTCGAACGACACGAGGTCAATGACGCATACATGGACCTCACGTACGGAAACGGCGATGCATGCGCCGTTTCTCCAACAACCACGGAACGTCGAACGACGTGGCAGTCCTGCCACGTCTCATGTCGAGTCGCGCGTGTCGCGCGACACCGACATTATTCCATATCGTAAGTACGGCGTACACAATAACGCCGTACTAGACTCATATGTATATTACGATCCAATCATATTTACTTGGTTCTATTGTGATCGAAGAGAACGAGTCGACCAGAATTTCCTGGACGACTACTTTAGTGACCGAAAGCAAGAACTAAACTATCGAGGAATCTACCATCCTTGTATTAAGTTTGAGAATGGTCAATGGGTGCCGAATGAGAACGCGGCACCCCAACCAATGTTGCATGAGTCAAAAACACCAGTCGACTCAAAACCCAGCACCTCCGGACACGAGAATAGAAGTTCTCGTCAAGAAACGAGTGGACGAAACCGTTCGTCCAAATCTAAACGCGAACCCATGGACACAATGAGTAGGATGATGGCCATGTTCAAGACTACTCTGGGTTCATACGGCATTGACGAGAAGCCTCGTCGTAAAGCTGGTGGACGACATCTTTCGTCCATGCCCATACACGAAGCCCCAATGCGGGGTCGAGATGAGACGATGGTCGAGAGCACGGCCCACCGAGCCATGAACGAGGACCGCCGAAATGACCTAGGAAGGTCACGACCTGCAGTCGTTCGCCGAACGACTGAACGAGAAGCTACGGAGCTGCAACAGCAGCTCCTCCCTGAAGAACGCCAGCCTGCACCGTCGACAATGCACTCGATGGACAATGCAGGCTTGAAGGGGCGTACGACCGCAGCTGATGCGACACAGCTGCATCAATCGAGGTACCAGGAAGGGTACCAGTCCCGGACGTTGGCAAACGTCCAGGAAACGAAGTCGAAGCAAGTCGAGCATGCCGCTCGACTTCCGACAGTGCAGTCCCCTCAGTTGTCGAGCTTGCAGCGACGGGAGGATTCGGGCTTGAAGGGGCGGGAGATAGTTCCCGCCGCACGCAACTGGAGAGTCGACGTCGAAGCGCCGACAAGGAGAAAGGCCGAACATAGTGTTCGGCCTCAGCAGGATGCGCTGCGGCACACGAATCGATTGCGGCGAACATGTCGCAGCTGAGCCGTGAAGATGGTGAAGAAGTGAGAGTGTCAAATGACACTCTCAGGAGGGCATGGGACAAAGAAGGTCCTCGCCATGGAGGAAGGCCAGAGAGTAGAGACGAAACCAGTCGTCTCTGCGAAACCAGTCAGGACGTCGTTGGCAAACGACGAAGCAGCAATGACAGCGACGATGAAGATGCTCATCGTCGCATGCTGCAGCCATGGAGTGGCGAAAGTCGCCATCTCCATGACAGGCTTGAAGACCTTGTCATTGGCCAAGGCGTTGAAAGAGCTGGTGCTCCCAGTGGTGAGTATCGCCAAATAACAGAGAGGACAATGAACGACAAACAAGGTCATCGTGAAGTGGATGAAGGGAGACGAGACACGCATGCTTGTCCCCTCAAAACATCGAAGAAGCTCATTGTTGAACGAGCAAGCGGCGGCAGCAGCATGTCGAGTATGCTGCAAGTGTCAAATGAAGGTGGAACGGCCGACGAGAGCACTCGTCGACAGATCCATGAAGCAAACAGAGATGAACACCATCGTCTCCACGAAGCCAAGAAGGACATCGTTCACGAACGATGAAGCAACAACGACAGCGACGATGAAGATCGTTGTCGGCGTGTACTGCAGGCATGGGGAGATGAAAGTCGTAATCTCCGTGCCGGATTGAAAGATCTCGTCATTGGACAAGGTGTTGGAACAGCTGGAGCATCCAGCAGCGAACCTTGCTGAACAATTGAGCAGGTATCGAACGACGAACGAAGTCGTCGTGCGATGGAGGAAAGGAAAAGAGACGAAAATGTTCGCCTCCCCAAAACGTCGAAAAACCTCGTTATGGAACGAGGTAGCAAGGCAGCTGGCATGGCCAGCACAGAGGAAGGTGCAGGATATGATCCTGCGCCAGGCCGAAGTGGCGAAAGAAGAGTGGGGAACGTCCCCACGCCGACGTCGCGAAATGAAAGGGCGAGGGGTTTCAGTTTTGCTCTGACTGAAAACAGCGTCAGCACAGCACGGATGGCAGATGTACCACCATCCCAAACGATCCTAGAGGGCGACGCACCTTGGAGCCTGTCGCCGGTGTGCTCAAAAGCACGCAGTAGTCCATCCCCGGGGTATCCCATCCCCCAACCCTCGTGTCATCCGCCATCATTCGATCATGGCGATCGCAGGCGATCGAGGGAGGCAGACGAGAGTACATTGTACTCTCGTCGTCGACAACGTCTAAAGGAAGACGTTAGTGAAGAGACGAGACAGATCGTCTCCTCTCAATACTCCAATGCTAACATTGGAGTATACTTATCTGAAACCTGGGGAACTCGGCCCCAGGTACATGATCACAGGCTATTACAGCCTCAGGAGTCTTCTCCAATCGTCGAAATCGTCGACGAGAGAGGGAGAACCGAGCGCAGCCGCGAACGAGATGTCGCGGTGCAGAGACGAGGTGCGTGTGACACTAGTCACATGCAGTCACAGTATGTCAGGCCGACGCGCGCCAGCCTGGCCACGCATGACGGATACTGGGCGAAATATTCGCCACGGGTGGAAAAATATCTCCACCTGCTACCACTGAGGAGAATGAGGAGTTGGAGGATGTTGATGACGACAACTCGTCGGAGGCTGATTACAACTCAGGCTGAGGAATGCTCCTCAGAAAAGTTTGAATCAATATTGTATATTTTAATTCATGGTGCGGAAATTCTGCACCGTGTTCTTCCTCTTTTTTTTCGGAGGAGGGGGGGAGAATATGTTTAAAAAACCTGCCGGAAAAAATTGAAGGGGCGTATGGGAGGGTACCGAAGTTATCGGTATCCATCTACCTTCATATATACCCAATACGAGAGGACATAACAAGGGCCTCGAGTACAAAACAAAATTCGATTTTCTTCAATTCGCCATCGCCTCAAGAGCAGGGTCATCTATCACACGTGTCAAGCATTTTGGGAACTTTGTGGACAATTGCCACAAATGACTCAACAGAAGGACAACTCCTTCTAGTCGAAATGAAGGACAACTCCTTCAAGTCGAAATGTATACTCCGTGTGTTTTGGACAGCCATGTTCTCCGATGTCGATGGTTGAAATTGGTACTAAGAGGACCACTCCTCTTGGTAATTTTGAGTGTAAATATTTTCTACATTCTACGCTATTGCTTTTTTGAGGGCTTTCGAGCTCTCAGTGGATTTTTAGATTGCTCGGAGAGCAATCTGAAAGGGGGGGTATGTAACGGCACGGATTCCTACCCAGATTGTACCCGGGATGGTCATGTTTGGCATCACCCTCTGGTGATGCCTTTTTAGTTGGTTTGCCAGATTACATAACTTTAGCGCCTTACACCCCCACTACGAGCATTAGCTATAACCTATATATTGGTCAAGCTGATACCTTGTGGGATCATAAGGACTCGTTGTAAAGCCCCGCTTTACACGAACTCTTGGATGAATGCACGCCAATTTGAGAGCACAGGATTGTTCAGGTTCCATGTGAGGAGATGGGTGTAATGATTTAATGCTGTATCTTTCAGAGGTATGAGAAAGCAAACATGACTTTGTGGTTTTTGGCTCGATATGTGATAGGTTTTGCTTGGAATACGAGGAGTAGTTCTGTCATGAAGCTGTGCCATTTTCCAGGTTCCTTGCCCATGAAGGGGTCAGATTTTTGAATGTCGAGTTTTGATTCAACGTTTAGAAGGTTTTTCTCGATTTCGACATCATTATCAGTTCGAGGTCCATAGGCATTGTAGTAGTAGTAGAAGTTTCCTCCTCGGCCGTTTGGTATTGGGAAGACATTTTGCCAGTTAGGGGGTCCCCCTCCCAGTGGGCCTCCTCTTCCTGGTGGGCCTCCTCCTCCTGGCGGACCTCCTGGTGGTCCTGGTGGTGGAGGTAGTCCCCCTTGCATCCATCTGGGTGCACCTGCATTCCACGGTGGCTTGCCTTCTGGCATCCCTGGAGGTCCCCTGGGTGGTCCTCTTGGGGGCACGGCAGGGCCTCTAGTGAAGGGGGTGTTTCCTTCGGGGTTATAGTATTTGTATCCCATTTGCTGTCCTCGAACATTACTATATTGATTGTCTGTAGACATTCGAGGGTCAGGTGCTTGGCTTTGAATGTTAGGTTGTTGGTTTCGAACATTAGGTGCTCCTCCTCATCCTCTGAGGATGCCGCCGAAGAATCCTCTGATTCCTGTTGGGGTGGTCCTCGAGCAAATCTGGACTGCATATGTGGCGGAGAGTCGTGCCAATCACCGGATAGATGTTGGGATGGTGAGGAATATTGTGATCCCTCCGGTGCTGCTTGTGGTGCCATGTTATTGGGTGGTTGTTGGTTAAGAGGTGGAATATGTTCTTCCAATTGTTCGAATTGTTTGTGAGCAGGGGTTCCTTGTCCTCCTGTTGTGGCCCAAGTGGAGATGATGTTTTGGGGTCTGGGGGAGAAGATTCGACTGTGAGGGTCGGTGGTGGCAGGTGGGGTGCTTTGAGTCCTTTGTTCTGGGTCTGTAACATAGGATAACAGTGTTGGTTCTCATTGTTCATCATTTGCCCTTCGGAATAGGGTGTCTGCTCCTGTTCCTTCTTCTCGGATACCTTCGAGGGGTATAGTTGGTGTGGGTTGTCCCCAGAATCTGAAGCTAGGTCATCCTCGTTGGGGCCCAGGAGCAATTGCAGATTCATGAGGTCCTGCTTGTTGGAGTCCACTGTTAGGGTGGAGAGATCTGAGGAGGGTCAAAGCTGCTTGTGGGTTAAAATCTTCTCCTTGTACAGTTCGTCATGTTTCTGGGGTAAATTGGTTGTTTCCTGTGTTCCAGGACGTGTTCAGGGTTCGGAGCATCTGGTTCGAGGCTCGACTGATATTGAGAGCATACTGGGATTGGTTCGGATCCTTGGGTTCGGGGTTTGCAATATTCAAGGAATACGAGATGTTCAAAATTCCCTGAGGGTAGGAGGATATTAACATGGGAATTTTGTTATAGAGAGTTTCGAGAATGATGAAGTTTCCATGCAATTCGATTGCTCTAGTAGTTGTAGAAGAGAGTTGTCCTTGTTCATACAGTATGAAGGTGCTTCGAATTGTTTCAACCCATTGGGCAGGTAGACGTTCGCGATCCATGTATCCAAGATTTGCCATTAGTCTTCAAGCCCTTTCTACAAATTCTTCCATAGGCATTCATAGCTCATCGTAAAGTCATTCTCTGGCATCATCATATTGTTGGTAATTTAGAAAAGATGACTGTTGCTCAGCAAATTGACTGTTTCTAGGGTAGAATTCGTAGTATCCTTGGGGTCTAGGATTGTAAACCGAACTGGCAGTGGTTGAGGGAATTGGTCCCGTGGATGATGGTGCAAACATATAAGTTCTTCTGCTAGATGGTAGTGGTATTTGTGCAGGTGAGGGTTGGACAGGTTGGACGTTCTGTTGTTGGGACGGGTACTCTTGAAAAGAGTTCTCCGGATTAGGAGGGGGGTTGGTGAAAGTTTGATTGTGGAGGGTGGACATGCTTGGTCATGGAACACTTTACCCAGCACAGTTATAGAAGTACGAGGTTCGAGAGGGGTCTTGATTGTGTGTTTGCTCTTGAAATGTTTCCGAGGTCATACCAGTAGGTGGCAATCCTCAATATTATGTTAGGACTCGTCCTGGATTCGAGACGTAGTCAGTAGTTCAGTAGCCATGACCACTAGGCGGTATGAATCCAAATACAATTTGTAAGTGAACACGAAGGTTCGAGGCATGAATATTGGAACAAGCGCCTCAAATGTAAGGTTTGAAGTTGAAATAGAAACAAATTTGAAGTGTTCAAACATGTTACCGTAGGTTATTCCGAGGTTTAAGACTTGATGAGTCTTCGTAGTTCGATGTTCGTAGAGTTTGTAGCGAGTTCGAATGTTGAGTGAGCAAAGGTGAGTTCGAGGAATGAAGAATGAGAATGGAATTCGAAGTGATACGAGAGTAGTGAGTCTTAAAGAATATCGAGGATACCGTTCTATGAGTAGCTACAGGATTTATATAGAGTTGGTAGAGGTAGGTTCAGATGGAGTCGGGGGCAGTTCAGGCTGTGGTGCTACATAGTGGATGTTATAGTTGTAACGAAGTAGAGATGTAGATGTCGCAGAGAATGATGGTGAGATGGCGAATAGATTTGAAGTGGAGTTGTGGAGTTTTGAAGGGTTGGATTGTGTGAATCAGTCTGAGTCCCGAGCACGTGATGCGATTAGTGTTGCCGAAACTCAGCCAGCCGTCTCTGGGCTTGCCGAGTTGCCGACTCACGTGGTCTTATCTTATCTCGGCTGGTTCAGCACCATCTAGCTGGCTGAGTCTCCTCAACATTCCGCCGGCCCCAGCCAACTCGAGCCGGCTCCAAGGCCGGCTCGAGTCACTCAAAAAACTTACACTATGGAAGAATATGAGTCCAGAAGTGAAACGGATGCATAACATAGTATGAACAAAATAACAAAACATCATATGTAACTCGTAATAACTGTCAAAAAAAACCCAACTTCATCCAGCAATGCACGAAGACCAAGACTGATCAGCCATTGAGAATTGGGGAGATGGTGAAGAGAGGTGGCTTGATGAATTGGTAGGAATGGATGATAGTGGCGCGCCGCGCAGTGATGAATCTGATGGTTTCGTAATTTGTGGGATGGCTGGGCCGCTGGATCGTCGCGGTGTCTGGATAACAAGACGAAATTAGAGAGCCAATGAGAATGACAGCAGACAAGCCTTACTTACCGTCATTATCAAGAAGAATTGGAGGATTGCTGCCACATCCGAAAGTTCCGAGCAGCTTGTCGATGATCGCTATTAGACGAAGTCGGTCCCATAGCATGCTTCGAGCTCCAATCAAAGACGTCGTCATCGGTGTAGCCTGTTGTCGTAAAGAGGTTGCGGAAGAGACGTCGTATGAATTGATAATCTGGGGTGGCATTGAATGAAAGTGAACGCGTGTATTCTAGGAAGACCCGAAACTCATTTGGGAGTCCGAAGCACAGCTTGAGAGGTGAGATGTCGAGTTTCTTCTGCAAGATACGCTTGTGTTTTGCCTGCTTCGTACTGGCCTCCAAGTCCTGCCAGGGAAGTGATCCACACAAAAAGTAGACGAGAACATAAGCGAGGGATTCGAGGTCGTCACGACGTGAATGCTCCATTCCGAGGTGGCCGTTGATCGAGAGATATCGCGCAGTACCAGTGAGGGATCGATATTTGCGAGATGGAATATGGTGTTGGAACGAATCACGATATTTGTTGGCGAGACCGAAGTCAATTATGGTGACCTGGCCAATTTCGCGTTGAGGGTTGATGAGAAAGTTGTCTGGCTTGATGTCACGGTGAACGTAATTGTGTTCGTGGATGTATTGAATAGCAGCAACCTGCAAATGTCAAAGAGACATCAGATCTCGCGAGCTACGAGGGCATCGAGGAGACATAGAAGTTGCCAAATGAAACAGATACACGTACCAGCTCATCGGCCAGCTTAAGAACAGTTTTGAGGCTAAAATGTTGACCACAGGAGACAAATTGCTGCTCCAGAGATGGGCCCAGGTGATCCATCACGAGCGTCGAGTAGTTGAGCTCGGTGCCAAAGTAAAGTGCGCGAGGAGTATAAACACCTCCGCCCAGTGCCCCGTACACTTGCCATTCATGACTGAGCTTTGGGTGTTCAGCGTCGACTGCCTCCATCTTCACAGCAACGAGATCTCCGGTAATGATATCGTTTGCACAATATACGTCACCTGGGTTCATTAGGATAAGCGGCTCGAATGTCAGAACATCCTCAACGTACCAAAGGATCCCGATCCTATCTTTCTCCTCAGCCTATATCTTCCACCGACTCTAACAATACCGGGAGGGAGATCATCCATCGTACACGTTATAATAGTATTGATATTGAAGTGCGCGTCGGGGCTGTGACCTGTGATTTGTTCAGTTTCTTGCCTAGTCTGGTTGGTGTCGAGCATGGATACCTTTCGGGATAGAGCGCCAAAACGTGGGGTTAACGAATGTGTGGAGTTTGGGGTTTTATGATACAGTGAAAGAGGTCTCGTGGACAATGTTCAATCTTCATCCGTCGGAACTCGAAAGGGACAATTAATCAAACTTCTCAAAACATACAGTGGGAAATCATCGGTAGTTCGAAGGATAATCATGTGTACATGGGTGAATCAAAGGGTATAGACAGGCGAATCGATACGACGTATATCAAAACATAGTTCCATCAGTTGTGCAAGATTGTTGAGTCGAACAGGCAGAGCGAAAGAAGCATATATAGAAGGTATCACTGGCGGCACGAAGAAGAATGGGAAAGAACGTCCTCGCAATGTTCATCAAACCGCCGAGAGCCCGCGGTCAAACTGACTATCCTCAAACAGCTCATCTTCACCCGGCTCCGCCGCCATATAGAGGATGGTGTCCATGGCATCCTCGCGAAGGCTATTCTGGATGTCCGGGTTGGTAATGTCAGAAAGAAGATCCGACGATGGAATCTGAGGGGCCATTCGTCTCAAGGAACTTGAAGAAGGCTCGACAAAGTTGACGCCACCCCGGTAGGCATACTTGAGCATCTGCAAAGCTTCCATCAATACAGAACCAATCCTGTTGCGCCTCAGCCTGTCAGTCTCGGCGCTCGACGAGAAGGCCCTTTCACAGGGAACTGATGAGGCTTGAATGGGTAAGACATCCATCGCAATGGCGTGAAGGGTTGGGTATTCCTCCCTGTGGATCTATAGACATAGAACGGTCAGTGCATTACACGAGAATGGGCATAATCACGACACCAACCTCCCAAAATCTCAACAGGTCGAAGTCGATGGGGGAGACATGACCATTGCCGTAAGCGGAGTACTCTTGCTCAAGCGTCTTCTGTCCATGGTTGGCATCTGACCAGTTAAGGTCATCATCGTCTTCGAACTCCTTGCCAAGACCTAGGTTCAGCCAGCCGATCGTGGTCTTCTTTGGCTTGGGCGCGTCCGAGTCGCGTGGTTCGCTGTTCAAGCGCACACGATATTCCTTCATCTGTGTCTCGAAGCGTCAGAATAGAGGTGATCGGATGAATGGGACTACGTACCACAGCCTTGATAATCCTTTCTCCCTCTAAAAAGAATGCTGAATCCCAGTGGTCCCGGATCCAGGACAGACGCATTCCCGGATGTAGAACTGTGCAGTACAGGTTAGACACTGTCATGCAGCAGTTGCATTTATATCAATTCACTCACACATCGCAAGCAAATAAGCAGCCGTTCGATCCATTCGTGAGTAGTACTTATAGGAGAACTTCAAGCCAACGTCGATGGCCCGTTTGAGGCGCGGAGATGTGCGGGCAAGACGCTCCCAGCGAGACATGAATCGCTCCAGAGACGGAATAGCGCCAGCGAGGACCGGGGTTTTCTCCTTCGCCATGACATGCTGCACGGAATGTGGAACCTAAATTGATCCGTGAGACGTTGGACATCGAAGTTTGAACCTGCGGGTTACCATAAGAACCCCAACGATATCAACGACCCTTTCCCAATCTTTGTCCGTCAGAGCGAGCTTCTGCAGTTCCGGAAAGTCTTTGTTATTCTTGTGGAAGAAATGTGTTAAAGGCTAAGAAAGGACGTCAGTTGATGCTTTCGAAACAATTGAATATGAGTTAGCCTACGCCTCGGTATTCAAGAGCTCAGAGCAACATCAAAAATGTACTCCCCCAACGAGTCTTCGAGTCGAGGATCATCTTCTTAAACTTGAGTTTAAATGGAGCATTTGTCGCAGTTCTCCACCACTTCAGGTTATTACCAAGTTCAATGCCGATCTTGAACGCGTCTTGTCGCTGGCCGGAAGCGCGCAAGGCCTTCGCAACTGCTCGAACCTTCGCAATAACATCGCCGGGCAAGATTACTTTGTCGTCGTCGTCGTCGTCGTCGTCGTCACTATCGTCGCCGTCCTCGTGGCCGTTGTCGTCATCATCATCGTCCTCGTTGTCGTTGTCATTGTCGTCCTCATCGTCGTCGTCGTCGTCGTCGTCGTCGTTGTCGTCGTCCTCATCGTCCTCGTCGTCGTCGTCGTTGTCGTCGTCGTCATCCTCGTCGTTGTCGTTGTTATCGTCCTCGTCATCGTCCTCGTCATCGTCCTCATCGTCGTCGCCGTCGTTGTCGTTGGCATCCTCGTCGTCGTCGTCGTCATCATTACCAGCAGGAGCACGAGCAGCGGGACGAGCAGCAGGACGAGCAGCAGGACGAGCAGCGGGACGAGCAGCGGCACCGGGAACTTTGGCAAGGACCTTTAGAGTGTGCTGACAACAAATGTTGATGATGTGGGGGAAGCAAGCGATCTGCGCCTCTTGAGCCTTAAATAACGAGTTGGGATTTTCCCCGCGAACGAGGGCCTCCAACGCCTTACAGAAAGTTTCGTTGTTCGACGCGTTGTCGAGAGTAAAGTGAGATCGCTGAAGGATTGTAAATGGTAATTAGTCATCGGGGTACGGGATGGACATGAAAACTGCGAGACTGTCACGACGTACATCTATATTGGTGATGCCGGCGTGCTTCAGCAATGCAAACACAAGCTTCGCGAGATTCTCCCCGGTGTGTTTGCCTTTAACAGGGTGGAATGCGAGGAGGCTGGAATGCAAACCGAGTCCTTCAAATCGCGCCGGGTCTTTATAAGAAGCCCAGTGGACAGTGACGCAAATGTATGTCTGACGGCCCTTGTTGGACCAGAGGTCCATCGTAAACTGTGGCGCGCCGGCAGCTCCCTGATGACTGATGAGATGAAAACGTTAGATAGAACGAGACGGGGCTTACCTTCAGGTCGGCTTTGAGTTGGAGGAACCAGGATTGCCACGCTTCAATAATGGCCGACCTAACCTTTGTACGATGCGGAAGATTCTCTTGTTTAAAGTCTTCACGGAATAATGCAAGAAGGTCTCTGAAATGAGGGTCCTCGATAACATTAATAGCCTGAAATATAAGGAATGTCAGTTACAGGTCAGTATTAGAATAGAAGTGAGTGAACGTACCTGGTCGTTGGCGACGATGAACTTGACCAGCTTGTCGAGAACTGCTGACTGGGAAAATGGAACACGAGGCGCCTTCGGGGATTGCGCTGCCTGGATAGCCAACATATGTGCCTGCTCGGCCTTTACACTAGCCAGTTGAATGGGCCAGCCCTTAGCTGTCGCTAAAGCCAGATACTCGTCTTTGTGGAAGTTCTCGAGATGCTTTCGGAGACCTGAGTTCGACGTGTTCTGGGAGTAGGTATAGTTCCTGCCAGTAACTGCTTGTCCCCTGGTTTAACGACAGATGTATTGAGAATGCGAAAACGTCATGGGGTGATCAAACTTACATGCAGCGGACACACTGACGCGGGACCGTCTTGTCCTGCGATTTCGCGGTGAAAAAGAAGGCGATATCTTGGGCCGGGCCAACGGACGCACTGGCGGAGGACTCCAAAGACTGGGTCGAAAGAGCGGGAAGCACTGCGACTACATTGTAGTTAAGAATGCAGTTCGTAAGGACAAATGAACCAAATACCATTTCCTTTAGCTGAACGGGTCCCTTTCGACTGGGCTGCAGTCTCGGGCGTTTCTTCCGAGCCTGAATCAGAGATGTTGATGTTGATCTCCTCGCCGTCGTCCGGTGGAGGTACGGTTTTACCAGAGGAAGCCTTGGATTTAGTAGTACGAGGAGCCATGGAATAATGGAATAAAGAGGTACTGAAAGATAGCGATTGACTCTGCACCTTTTATATAAATTTTGAGAGTAAAAGGTGGTCCGTGCTTCTCCAGGATACTCCGGAGAGCGTATTATGTCTGTGATTCATCATACCACAGGAACAAGGATCCTCGTGGTTCACTAAACCACAAGAACAAGGATCCTTGAGGTTCGTTGCACCACATGGTTTGACCGAGAGCCAGAGCCATCGGAATTCGACTGTGAAATGGTGGAAATAACAGCAGCTGATCCATCTCATGCAACGAGAAGATGAAGACTACAGCAGCCCTTGCCGAAAGATAACGCAGAAGTTACTGAACAATGTGCAGACTGTTCACATGGACGAAATTAAGAGGTCTCAGAGTCCGACTGGAGTAAACCGCTGTGATAGATGCATCATGAGAGATGGATTTGGGTGATAGTTTGAACATTGTCTCACCGAGGGTCGGAAATAGCTGCTCACGCCGCGACGCACGCCGCGACGCGCACCGCGAAGGAAATGCGCTTCGAAATCCTGATAGATGTGTCAATATATGTTTCGAAAGTTGTCGGTATCAAGGCGAACGAACATATATTTCCTTGTAGAAAAAAGGGATCCAAAGTTCGGGCCTGGCTAAGGCCGAAATCGCCTTGACATGGGAGAGGTTCTGAAGACATCCGTCGAAGGACAGCTCGAAGCGTGTCCTGGATTCATGAGCCTCGTTCGGTCAGAATGCCGGAGAGAATTGAGATTTGCAGGGGCTCGCCAACTAGATTTGGACGTTTCAAGGGATATACTTTCAAAGATGACATGGGCTCATGCTAGGCCGTGGAGGAGTGACATGAACCAGTTGACAGGTGCCGCTCCGGCGAAACTCTCATGAGTAGTAGCAATTGGGGTTTGTTGGAATCGGAAGCGAAGCGCGCAATAAGCTCCATTAATGCACCATTCCCCTCAGTAAGAAATCAAACGGCGGACTCCGTTGGTACCATTGAAAAAGAAGAGCAACGGTATGCCATCAATGATACAAACAAAATAGCCCATAAAACTACGATTGCAAGTCACGGCGGGCGGCAAGGTTAGCCTGAATACACATCCAAAATAATTAGGACGTGACGGCGTGAAGAAAAAGTATGGGTAGTACCCGATGAGCTCTACAATATCGCACGAATTGGATGGCTTCTTCAATCCGCGTCGCTCTCGCATCGACTTGTTGGCGCTGCGCTACGGCGCTATTCGGAATGATGGATGGCATGTTGGCGCGCAAGAGTTCTCGCATGCGGGTGTGCAACAGCTGTTGCATAGCTTGAATCTGTACACCATCTGATTGAAAGTGACAGGTGCACAGGTGGAAAAGGAGAGTCGTGTAGCAGGGTTCCCACCCTTGAGAGATAATTTAAGATGAATGAAATCGAGGAGGAAACGCACACTTACATCTATGCATCTCATCGTTGTGGCGCCATAGGCGAGCGTCGAAGACGTTCGATCGGATAACGTGTGCTTCATCGGGTTCCAGACCGCTCAAGAGAACGTGAAAACACGCCTTGCAATAGAGTGTTGCCTGGCCACCATCTAAGGACGAATGAAGTAGTATGAAAGAAACTCTCCGTCCATCTTGTGTGGAATATGTGGGAATCGCAACCGTAAGAAAGGGTAAATCCTCGTCTCCTTTATGGCCGGAGTGCGGTTTGGCTGAGCAGAGAAGTATTCCCGGTAAGGAAGGACATAGCGAGATGATCTCCGATGCCCCACCGATGTCAAAGGTCCTGAAAATGCACCCAACGGTATTTCAACGCGAGGAGGATGACTTCTTCTTGCGCGTCCACGGACTCCTGTCCCCGATGCCGATCAGCTCAAGCGATAGATTCAGCTGCCAAGCAGCCTGACCACTGAGCCCCAGCCCCTAGCCAATCTGCACTAGAGCATATTCGTATCCGACTTGTCGATCTCTCGCCAGTCGCTACTTGCGAATGGTGACGAGTTCTCATTGTGCTGCCTACTCCTCCCTACTGTGAAATGCTGATGCTGGGCACGGCGCCGAGTATCGCCCAGACTGCGAGTTCTAACGTTGATCACAGATCAGGGATGTAAGCAACATACATCAATCAGAGTAGCCGGAGATCATGCAGAGGAGAAGGAAGATGACGGAAGGAAGGTCATCTAAAACGCGTCCACTGCTCCTGTCCTATCTACCTCCCTCTCTTTCTTCACCTGACATCCTTCTTAGCTGCAAGCCACGCGGTTATGTGTTGTCCTCTAAGATGCATGTGCGGTGCAGTGAGAGGTCCCCATCGGTAACTCCAAGTCGGAGGCAACCAATAGACATGATGAAGAAGACGCCACTAATGGTCACTGGTTACTGTGAAAGTGGTATTCCAATCGTCGCCGGGATCATCGAGACAGGGGTTGGTAGATAGGGCCGGCCTGTTTGTGGACTTCTAAAGAAGACAAGGGCATGAAGACTGTCATACGAGAATGTGAAAAGACGCAGACGCAGAGGTGGGGATTGAGGGGGATTACGGCGAACGCGCGATTAAGGGCTGAGACAGGCTAGAGCACAAGCAGGCAACATTCGGTGTGAAATTATGGGGTAGAAATGACGCGCAGCAATTCCCTTAAGTGCAGACTGGCTAAACAAATAGCCGCATACGTATGAGGGATTGGGGAAAGGACCATAATTTATTGAGAACGTGAAAGCTAGTGGGTATGGAAAAGTGAATAGAGCGTATTCTCGCGGGTCCCCGGAACATCGCAAATGACCGCGCGACAAATTCGGGTGGTGCGGCGACCTGGAATGTGATACAATTGTGACAGGTGGAAAAAACATCAAAGGAGTGGCCAGCGCCCGATGTAACATTGGATTGGCTGGCGACGAATTGTCACAATAGCAGAAGGCTATGCGAACCGCAGATATGCCGGGAAAATGGGTCGGATGAATATGTTAACCACATATAAGGCGAAGGAGACTTGAAGGAAGACCAGCCGGGTTCGATGGGCGACGAAACATCTGACTCAGACGACTAAGCAGAGCCAGCAGGATGAAGAGTGAGCAACCGATGCAACATCAAGTTGGGTCGGCGACGAACTGTTTGACCCAAAAAAGCTGCGAGAGGTTGACGATTGGCGATGGCTGACAAGACCACGTACGAGGTGACGGTGAGCCGCGAGGAAGAAACCAACTGTGCCAGATTATCGAGTTGGATGGGCGAGGAGTGTCTGATCCGGAGCCAGGAGGACGAAGAGCGAGAACTACCAACCGATGTAACATCAAGTTGGGTGGGCGACGAATCGTCTTACCCACAAGGAGTGTGCCAACGAAGATACTGTAGTATAAGAGGTCGACGAGGAGTTGTCCAGTGCGAACAAGAAGGCAAGATTTGGTTCTATTTGGTTGGCTGAGTCATCTAATACTCACCGTCTTGCTCGATGAAAGTACTTACCTGGTGCAAGTCTTTCGTGATAGCTTTTTGTCCTCCTTACTTCTGGGAACCTCCGTCTGACGAGTCATACCTTTGGTAGCTCGCCCAGCTTGACACGACGTCGGTTGGCTCTGTTCAGCCTCTTTTGTCGCACCTCCCTGCTACGTGTCGCCTCATACATTATAAGCATTGAGTCATACCTTTGGTAGCTCATACAGTTTGATATTACATCGGCTGTTAGCTTGTGAAGTACTGCACTGGAAGCTGGCACTCGACTCAGAACCACTGCCGCCAACTGAGAATTGTCGTTTCCTTGGCCTCGGCCCTCGCGTCTTCAGCTGCTCTTCCCCTCGTTTGTACCCTGTTATCTCACGTTGCATTCGCCACGGATTCCGTCATGGCCCCTGTCTCCACCATTCCTAAGCCGGTTTCTATGGAAGTTCTCAATGCCGACCACTCCCTGCTGTTACATCGGAAGGACGAGTTTGATGAAAAAGGTATTCTCGGTCATGTATTTTGTCCTTGTCTTCAAATTCATTTTTTTCTAGCAGTCAAATCATTTGACGGGTTGGTTGGGGCGGTCATTGAGGGTGGTCGGCTCATCGTCACAAGTCCCAATTGTAAGAAAATACCCTATCCAGGTCTTGGTGGTGACCGCCCGCTCCATCTGCGCTCCAATCTGCGCTATGCGGATGATGATCCTTTACTCTGGCCACAGCACTTCATTCCTACGCTTGCCCACCTCCCTCTCATAAGATATCCTCCCCGCGACCTCCACGACCCTCTGTCTATCATGTGGTGGATGCCAACGATAGAGGAGTTCGTACTGGAAGACTCTGTCCTGGATGGCATTGGGCGGTTTCGGCCCACATATATCGCACGTCTCCGCATTCCTTGCATGGAAGTCGTGAACCGTGCTCGCGACGAGAAGTATAAGAAAGCAACTCTTGCCCTACAATACGCAGCGATGATACCGAACTTCTTGGACCGACTTTCATTACTTCCGTCATCGTTTCACACTATGCAGCTTCTTTTTCGCGAAACTCAGCGATTATTCCTGGAACTTTTAGCATGCCTTGATTTGATCGACATCTATGAACCACGGATGCTTGGTCGGTTGGCTATCGAACCTGGTACCAAAGTAGCTCGTATCATGGGTGCTTTCACTACGGATCTTACTGTCTGTGCCGATCTCCAACGTGCCATGATACCTGCTTTTCTTATCCGACCTTTCGACCTCATCAGCTCCATGCGAATTCGTGAGGTTGTGACTGCCCGGACTGCGGAAGGATCCATTCCAACAGAGGAACATGTTCGACCGACATACAGGACGATATATTGCGGACCAGCCACAGTCGCAAAGTATGCCGCCATGATACGATTCACTCGCAAGCTCCAAGCGTATCCAAACCCATTTGGACTTACTCGTGTGGCGCCGCGCCAGGATCCACTTCCGTCGCCTTCTTCTCTCACCAATCGTCAAGCACGCGCCCAGAAATTCAGTCCTTGTAAGGTTTCACCTTTTTCTTATGTATGCCTTTTTATGTATGTTCATTTTTGTAGACGCACGAAGAACGAAGCCCAAATCCGCCTTTTATGAACCACAAGGCCGTGACAAGTTCGATGATCCCAACGACCTCATTTATCCTCCACCGATCCCTACGTGGCGCAGTGCACTCCGGAAGGTGGACCGTTCTAAAACCAAAGTTGTCGGATCTGACGTAACGCCGACGGACTTTGGGTACGCGTTTCCGGAACCAGCTTCCTTTGTTGCATTCGAGCACCAGGCACGTCGTGATGCGTGTTTTCGTAGCTGGCTTCGTTACCGCACGGTTTTCATCCATCGCTTCAGTTCCGAGCACTCTGATGCACAGCCAATGTCTGGAAAAGCGTGGCGCACACTTCTAAGCCTCGACTACGTCACCCCTTCGGTCAATACGAACAATGGTGAAAAAGTCACAAAAAGCGCCCTACTTCGAAACAGCTTGAAAGACTTTCTTCAGAATTGTATCGAGGCGGAAGGAGTCGGCTTAAATGAGAACTCTGAATCGTGGAGTGGGAAGGAAACTTGGAATGGTAAAGCATATTCAGCCCTTAGCAATCAGGACTTCGAGGAGATTCTTTGGGAGATGGCCGAGCTCAACTTTCGGCAAGAGCTGTTAGCTCTTGATCTCCGCATTCACACTGAGTCGGTCGTAGAGAATTCATCTGACCCCCTATCTCGAAATGACCTTGTATCCGCATGTTTCCCGAGTGGAAACTTGCTTATCGCAAAACTATCGGAGGCAAATCACGGGATCGCAAGCTATGATCCAGATGAGCGTTGCCGCTACCTCCTTGCCATCCAAACCCTCATGAGAAGTTGGCCTGGGACAAAGCCTCGAATCTTGGATGTAGATCAGTTTCGATGGCGAAAGGCAGACGTCGAAGAGCTAGAGGAGGGTGTTGCAGAGTTCTACACACAAACATTTTTCAATTATTTTCGCCGCGCACCAATCATCCCTCGTCGACTTTCTCATTCCGTGCCGGGTTTATCCATTCCTCCTCCGGTCCTTGAGATTCTTGATCCCGCACCTGGAATTTATTACGACATGACACAGCTCCTCATCCTTGATCCGTCATCATAACTTCACTCAACATGTACGTTTCGACCCTTGTCAGACCATTCGCTTTGTTTCTGACATTTCTTCACAGATATATATCTGTGTAAATAAAAATACATCTAATCATTCATGCTTTTATCTCTCGAAGAGTCGAAATCTCGAGTCGATCCTTGACTGTTTTCAAATGTTGCTCACGACTGTTGAAGAAACAAATCATCTTTTCACGCGCGAGTCTATTCAACAACATTATAGGGTGTACTCCGATTGGGAGTGCTTCAAGAATCAAGATGCAGTCGTAGAGCCTGCAACAACGGTTCCCCTCTGAAGTGTAATCTACTTGAAAACTTCGAATATTCCAGCTTCGATCTCGCGCCAACTTTCCCACGGAATTGTATGTTCATTATCTCATTCAACCCGTTTTCCAACACAGGCTTCTAATTCTGTTTGTGTCTGGCAGAATGAAAGTGGTGAGATCGCCATCAGCATCCCATTGTGACTTGCACTTTTCTTTTTCAGGGGAAGAACAGTGCGGTTTTCGTCCACCGTGTATATCAATATTTCCTTTATCGGCGTCTTCTACGTGAAGCACCTCATCAACCCGACGACCCGGAAATGCAAATGACGTGAAACACTTCCCCTTCGAGGTCTTCAGCAAGCGTAGGAGGCTTTGTTCTCAGTCGGGTGCCGTGGCGATAGGAAGGAAGTTGTAGGTGCTTATTCCACTTCCAATAATCTGTCCTCAACCATTTTTCTAGTTCCGCTGAAGAACGCTCCTCCGTGGTCCTCCTAAGATATGCGAAACTGCCGAATTCTTGACATCCCAACAAATGACATGGTCATACGGAGTCACACCATCCCCACTTACCTTCTACAACCTCTCTCCGTCAGTGGAAAACAATGCAACTCCGTACCCTCCCCATTGATCGAATGCTCGAAGACAACAACATTGCGTTCGCGGGCAACTTCTTGTCGAGACCATAGGCAATGGTAGTGGGCTCGGTGATGATACGCAGGACGTTCAGTGTTACTGGAGGCCAGACGCCTGGAGAGTGTGTTTTCGAGCTTTTTAGATATCATCTGCGACGCATATCTGGGTGGTCAATAGTGACGATTTCGTTTTCTCATGTATGTGAACCCTATATTTTTACTCTCGATCTTACCGTAAATCTGATTTCTGACGTATCTACTCGCATTTCACAGGACGTCTCTGTGCAGCCTGCGAGTGAACTATAGAAATTACTTCTCTTTTCAAGATAGAGAGCGATCTACAATTCACTCAGTCATGCTGTATTCACGTTGCAAGAAACTGTGCGGAAATCTCTGTTGCCCAAGCACTCTCGACTCTCGGGCTCATCAGGAAGGTCCTTCATGGCTCCATGCTCAAAGGGTCGACCGTTGAACATTTACACGATCACCGTGGTTAAAGGACCATGGCTCCACCCAGCCCACTCGTATTCCCCGTATAACCAAGCTTGTGTCGGACTTCTTCAGTGCCATCAAACCAAGGGGGTCAATACAACGAGGGCGTCGCATGTACTGTCTCCGTTGTCGCCCTCCGGCGATGCCTCGGAAGACCGGGATCGCTCCTCGGGTAAGGGCTGTTAGATTTGAGTTTATCTATGCCTCTGATATAACACACAGGATCAAGCGTACGGACAATGTGGTGATCGCTTCTCCAAGCGTGACATAGGCGCATGGCATAGAGAGAAGACAGACATTCACAAAACGTGTAAGTCACGAAACGTCATGACGAAATCTTCAACGTTCATTATTTTATCCAGGAGAGCAAAGAATCATTACATCCCTTAATGTACGTATGTCTCTCAGTACTAATTGATTTAAGAAGGAGCTGTCAAGAAGGGCATCCTCGAGGGCGTGAAATAGGAGAGTTCCAACACGTACCTTTTTGTCGCGACGCTCACCCAGGTGATCACGTACCACATGTCTGGAAAGGGCAACGACGGCGCGGGAGTGGTGTGGATGAGATTGGGTGTGGGATGGGGTGCGCGACGATGGACTGGCATGCGGGGAGTATGGTTGTTATGAGGGATAAGGCGATTTATGTGTGTCGGACCGAGGGCCGAGGTGCTTGCTATGCATACGAAGGTATCATTGCTTTGTCTTATTCCAGCAGTCATTTGTTCAAGTCTGCTGATATGTGTGGTTCATTTTCAGGACATAAATCGTCAATCCGTAGTCTCTTACCTACCTCATGATTGTGTCTCCACTCTTCATACCGAGTACATCGGCGGCGGTGCGCGGCTTCGTCGCAGGCGCGCCGGACACTGGCGGGTCGGGTGTGGTGGGACTCATGGTGTCCGGGCTGGGCAACGGGTGCGTTGCGCATTCGGGGACGTTTGCGCGCGGCGTGCGGGGGTTTCGCAGTGGGCGCAGATCTACATTGATGACTGATGAAAATGTGCTCAAGCCGAGGGTACGCCGCATGGCTGGTGCTCCTGTGGGAGTGCATGGAGATGTACGAGGATGTATTGCGGTTCTGAATCGACAGGTGTAACAACGGTACCGTGGGTGGCGGAGATTGCAGTCACTCGACTTCTAAGTTCTGGCACTCAGGGGGGGCCAGGATGCAGATGGCTTTTGCTCTGACCAGTGTGTCAGATTTGAGAGGAGATCTATGCAAGTATAGACTCATGAGAACTGACCCATTGACCGTGTAATTGCTTTTTCTGCCTGTGCTAGCGCCCCCCATTCCAACTGGGACGGCTGAGCCGGTTAGCCGGCCATCATGCCGGCTATGTAAGCAATCGGCGGCTGAGCAGTCATTGGTCGCTCGGGCCCGGCTTAAGCCGCCGGCTGAGCCGAACCGCGGCAACACTATCTGAATGTAGCCCCCTCTGGTATCGATTTCTCCTTTGAAGTCTTCAAATTCTAAAGGGTCGAAAGCAGTGGTGTTCTTGTATTTCGTGTCTTTTTCAGGGAACTCAAATCTCAGAGGTCCGATCAGGATATCTCCTTCGGTGTCTGCCGGATATTCTTCGTCGTCCGGCTGCCATTCTTGTCTTGACAGTCCATCCGGTCCAAAAGTCTTTCCAGGTACATGTCATAGTACAAAATGATACATTAGGATGTGATCGATCCAACGGTTTACGGTCGCGTTTGGCACGTAGCCTGGATTATTCAACATCCCTTTCAGGTAGGATGCATCGGTTTCTACTATTAGTTTTCGGCATCCCAACAACCAATATTTCGTGTTGTCTAGAGCATGGTATAAACCAAAGAGCTCTCATTTAGATTGCGAGAAACGGCTTTCTCTGTCGTTCAGGGTGATTGATCTGAATCTCGCGTAACATTTCCGTGTTGCATCATCGGGATCCTCCTGATAAATATAGAATCCCACTGCTCAATACGACGTATCGACGGCTAGTACTACCGAAGTAGACCAGTCGTACCTAATTGGTAGTAGAGCGGGGCAATTCGTAACGGAGTCTTTCAATAGCTGCATCAATTTTTCTTGGTCGGGTCCCCAGGTAAAGGGGACGTTTGCACGAGTCAATCTATTTATAGGTTCTGCGATCTTAGCAAAGTCCTTGATAAACATGCGGAGTACCCCACAAGTCCCTAGGAAGGATTTTACATCCGTGAAGGTCTTACAGGGGCCCCAACGGGTGATGACTCCAACGCGATCAGTTTCAGGCTTTCGTGCGATCAGTTTCAGGCTTTCGGCCTTCGTATCTGCATCTGTGTCCTACGACAACAATTTCTTCAGTGCACAAAGTTGATTTGTACCCTGAGAAGGTTCCTCCAGCATTCCTCATGCGCTCAAGGATTCTCATTACAATGGTCATGTGTTCCCAAACAAAACGGCGAATGCCTGAAGTTTCTGGTATTGTTTCATAACCGCCGCCAGGTAGTTCGTATTGGGTTAAGGGTCCTCCTACAGGCACATCGTCTATAAAAGGACTGGTCCATTCTGGTATTTCGTCTTTCAGAATATAAGTGACATCGTCGTGGAATATAGGGACTGAATTCGTCCAGCCCATTGGTAAGGTCACAAGTCGTAGAGCTCCGAAGGGAGTTTGGAAGGTTGTTAGGTCGTGGGATTTCTTGTCTAGTAGTCTCTCATCATAACCAACATAGAGATCGAACATGCCGCCACACGAACGTCCTGCAAACCTATTGGCAAGTTCGTCTGTTGCTGGTGGTATACCAGAGTGCGCAATAGTAACCTTATTCAGAGGCTCGAGACTGTGTACAAGCCTCAAGCTTTTGCCATCTTTCTTCAGCACGGTAAACCACTGTGAGCGGTATGAGGAGTTCGAAGGCTCATACACGCCAGCAGCGATTTTCGTCTTGATGATTTTGCAAACTTCGTCATATATTCCAGGGGGAACGGGGATATTTCGTAGTATCCACGGCGTATGCGGAATGACGGGAATCTCTACGGCTGGAAAGAAATCCTCTCGGAATCTTCCTCGTTCGGAGTCGTCCCACGCAAACGCCTCATTCTCTAGTGATATAGCTTGGTGTACTAATTTCAACTCTTCAGGCCACAAGAAACCTGTGTCGTGTAATTTGTGCATAGCATCTTTCCATTCCTGATTGTATCTTCCTGTCGGCGTAAATTCAGGTGGCCAGGGACTCAACTTGGGTAAGTTCGCCAAGGGGTCTCCAGTTATATTTCGTTCTATCCTGAATTTCTGCGGTAAATCTGCCAATACTGGTTTGACTTTCTTATCCACGGGTTTATACTTCTTCCCCGCGAATACCTGTCGAATATCTTTGACAGGATCTTCTTTTCGTTCTTTGCGTTCTCTTTCAGTTATTACTTCCTGCAACATCAGTCTGGTCATTGGACTGACGGAGGTTTGTAAATATGCCGACAAGGTGTCTGCATCTTTTAACTCAACATCTTCGTTCTTCAGGTAGTTGGTTAAATATAGGTCCCTTATTTTGGTCTTCGTAAAGGTTCCTTCGTCTTCCACGATCGAGTATCCATTTATCACAAGTTCTCCAGCCGAGTCATAACCAAACGTAACAGCGATTTCTTCTTGATCTTCAATCAAATCCTCGAGTGCTGAAAAACCTCCGTAGTCTTTTCTCGTTTCAAGATTTCAGGGGGTCTTCCTTGCTCGTAGGTAGGAATTGTGGATCGGTGTCCGGTATTGGAATCTTTAATCGTAATCATTTGCCCTCCATCTCGTGTATTCTGGATGCAACTTTCGGTTAAGGCGTCAAAAGGTCTCCCGAGGAGTACCTTATAAGCTGGGTCATTTATAATATGCACTTGTAGGTACAAGGCGATATCACCGAATACAAAGGGAACATTTTTTGACAAGCCGAGAGATTTCTCAACTTGCTTGTTCGCACTTTGCATGTGGATATGTATGTCCGGGTCCCATTGCAGCTGCAAGGATAACGCCGTCGCTTTGCCCATAGATACGATTTGTGATCCCCTGTCGAGGATCGTTTCTATTTCACCGGTTTTGTTTATGAATGGGTAAACCGCTCTAAGGCCTTGGGATTCCCGGGCGATGTAAATCTCCCTCGGTTTCTCACCAGGTGCCAAAGAGTCGAAGTACTGCACAATGGGATCGTCTAGTACAACTGAACCTGGAGGAATTTCACCTCCTGCAGCCGACGTGATCATAAACATTGCCGGCAGTAGGTTATTGACGTCAATCGGCATCTCTGTTGGGTAGTCTCTCCAAAGGTTTTCCAAATATATCATTTCTTCCTCAGTCATTTCTTCAACTAAGGCTACTCATTCCGGTTTATCTGGCGGCACTTTTGGTTTGTCCGGCGGAACTCTCTTCTTCGTGATCAGCCTTTTAAGTGCTTCCTGTAGTTCTTTAGACGACGTCAAAAGTTCTTCAGCTGACAGGGTTATGTCCGCGTCCAGGAATTTATTAACAATCCTTTGGATGTGATCTTTATCCTCTATCGGTGCTTTGGTTCGGTAGGCAGGCCCCAAGATGTCAGGGACAGGCTCTACACGATCAGGTCGCCTATTCTTGGTGATCCACACATATGTCACAGCAGGAACTTCCTTATATGGTAAGTCTTTATGATCGTCCTTCTGATCATCCTGCTTTTATTCTACAGGTGTGGACGGTCTACTGTAATGAAGTGGGTTTTTAGGAGGCCTCGGTGGAGGTCCCCTCTTTGGGTCTCTTGTTCTCTCGATTTCTACCACGGGTAGCGGAGGAAGTCTTCCGCGAAACGGGCTTCGCGGAGGACACGGAGGAGGACCAGCCTTCTCCGGTTCTGAATCGGTATCATCGTTTTCTGATTTTCTTGGGCTTGTCTTTCTTCGGTTCTCCGACTCAATAGATGGTTGCTTCTCAGCCCTAGCATTTTTGTTACCATCCTTTGTCTTCCTCGAACCTCTCAGAAACCCTGATGGACAACCTCTAGGAGACTCTTTTGGGATACCATGAGAGATTCCACTAGTTTTTCTATGCGGTCGAATCGGTCTTTGGGGACAGGAGGGCCTTGTGGTATAGGTTGTCCTCTTTGCACCAACTGAGGAACGGGCTGTTGTTGTACCGTTGGTCGATACTGTAGATTATTCATCGCTACAGTCTGCTGAGCAATTACAGTCTTTAAACGTTCGATTTCTTTGTCTCGATCATCGCGTGTTTCTTCTAACTGGTAGGCCGACATTACGGCTGATATACAGGTTACATCGTCGGTTAAACCGGCGACATATAACTGCTGTCCCTTAGTCTTGCCCATAAAATCTAACATGCGTTCCCTCATGCTCTTATTTCGAGGGAAGGATGGAATCGGGGTCTTGTCGAATAGGTGGACTTGTCCGTTGACCAAGGTTACCAAACCGTCAGTCTGGTCTTGGGATACCTTCAGGCAGACTTTAATTCCGTGCCCTATTTCTCCGCAATACAAGCAGTCCATTTTTTTTCCAGAACTCGCTTGCTGCGCCTCCTTGGCCATAAGCCTCGGTAGGTCATTGATCGATAGGTGGTCTATAGGCTCACGCCGCGTTCTTCTGTTTTAATTCAGATGCCATATAATCTTTGAAGAGGACTATTTCTTCTTCCATCTTGATTACTCGGTCAGGGTCTAAATTACTGGTCTGTTCGGCGTACGAGACACCTGTTTCAGAGGTCCTAGTTACGGCCATAAACTTAGCAGCATCCATAACCTGATCTAAGGTATATAGGTCTTTGCTACCGTCATTTTCTGCTTTTCCGGCCATTACCTCGGATATTCTGATTAAGTCTAATCTTCGTTCGACTTTGAGACGGAAGGCCGGGGTTAAACAACCTAGGAACTTCTGAACAAGTTCTCGGTTAGATACCCTAGGGTCTTTGTCATTGACCTTCTTAAGTAGTTTCTCTGCCTCGGCTGCAAAGGCACGTCATAAAGCTGAGATTTCGGCGACATTTTCTACACCTAGTCTTTGGTTCTCAGCGCAAATACGGTCAAGTCGTTTAATGGACCCTTTTTGGAACGCTTCGGCTTCAGGGTAATCTTTGAGAACCGCGGCCTTGAAATTCTCCCAAGTTTTAATGGTTAATTTCGCGGCTAGGATCTTCCAGAATTCGTAGGTCTCGTCGTCTATTAATCGGAGCACGTTTGCGATTTTCTTGTCTTCGTCGGTAACGCTGCACTCGGTAAATAACTCTTCGACGTCCTCAAAGAATCTCAATAAACCGGTGGGTTCAGAGGCTTTAAATGAGGGCGCTCCCTTGCTTCCTCGGGCAGGGAATTTCTTGTTCTGGGGGACTGCGGCCATCTGGTTTAGAGGTGGCATAGTTGGTCTGGATGTTGCGGGTGGATCAGAGTTTTCGGGCTCTGGTTCGGGTTCAGGTTCAGGTTCTGGTTCAGGAGGTCGCGCTTTTTCTTTCGCGGCTGCTTTCTTAAGTTCCTGTTCCTTTCATCTCATGGATGCTCCTTCTCGGGATAAGGCTTTCGCTTTGTCTCGGGTCGCAACAAATAAAGCAGTAGCTGTCGCTACTGCTTCCGCTCATTTCGAATTATTAGTCTCTCACTTTTTGGGTCGAGACGATGAAGCTTTCGTGTTTGCTGTGGTAGCGGAGGATGCAGTAACTCCGGTCTGAACTACTGGTTTAGATTTCTTCTGACTAGAAGATGCCTTAGACAGTCTGTTCAGGTTTTAATCACTAAGGTCATCTGGTTGAGTATAAACTCGGTTCGGGTATCTCGTTTCGGAGGTACGGTCAAATAAGATCTGAAATGGCAACCCCTCGTGGTGGGCTCCAGATGAGATGCTGGGTTCAGGGTAGTCGTGAAGAGATGCAACGAATGAAGATGGCTCTAACCACCACACTCAATCCTATCCACTCAAATCACACTCAACACAACAACAACGAACGAACGGGTTCTTTGGGGTAGAGGACTGAGAAGCCTCACACCAAGTCAGGTTTTGTATTTGACTGGGTCGTAGGGAAGATACTTCGAAGAGGTAGTACTCGACGAGAAGGTCTAGGCGATAGTATAGCATCTCGAGAGACAACACTACTAGGGTCTGTACAGTTTTATAGTGCGGGCACTATAGGGGTTGGTTTGTTGGTCTAATAAAACTCTCTGCGAGTCTTACGTCGATTCAACGGTCAGTTTTGAGTACACTGACTTGGTCTGAACTCCGAACACACTGGGACGAAGGGTGAACACACAGGTTCGAAGTACACTGACTTCCTAAACTCGAACACACTGGGACGAGGGTCGAGCACGCTAGCTCAAGCACACTGGCTTATGGGTCGTCATTATCTCTTAGGTGCTATCCACATGGGGATCACGGTCGAGAGAGGTTTTGAGTCTTTCTTATTGCACGTTCGTCTGCACAAATGAGATGGGAACTCTAGTCTGAATTTCTACAAATGTGAACTATCTACTATATACATGTGCGGCAATCGGTCTATGCCTACTCGAGAAGCCAGGTACCCTGTACCCTAAACAGCTGCCTATTCGTCGGCGCACCATCGTGTGTCCATCGGAAACATGTCCACGATTCCTCATGCATTCGTCGTTATGTTGAATGCGCCGCCGTAGCATTTTACTGGCGGTTCAGTCAAATCGCATCGTTTCTATTCATGGAAGAGCTCTGGAGAGGAAGGAGGATTAGCCTAAGCTTCCCCTTCCAATGTCTGTCAGAGCGCAACCGATCGTACTGAAGTTTTCCAGTGTCTTTTCCATTCAGTGGCCCAGAGAGTAACCGCGATTGGTGGCTAATTGGTCACATTGCGTAAGTCACGTGTGTGCGGATCAGATTCGTTCCTGAGATATGATCGAGGAATTCGGGGTCTCCGTCTCGAGATCTGTCAGGAGCGTAAAGGTTGCTGCCCGAGCCCTCAGAGTCATCCGTGGTTACGGCGGGGTCTAGTTCAATACAATCCAGTTTATGCACCAACTCCTTGGTTCGATGTATATTCCCATGGGAAGCTTAGATCGAAGGGACTGGACAGGTCCCCGTTGATCTGATGCTTCGTGACCGAGTATGGTAAGATGATAAGATTCGTTATCAGCCTCACCTGCTGCTGCACTGGGTGTGTCTGTCCCGTGAGGCAACAAGTCAACTAGCTGGAGTCTCGCTAATGACTGCAGTAATTCCCATTGGTTTGTGTCCAATGAAACAATAATTTCTAGTGAAAGTGCGCAAATTCACATGCAGACATGAGTGCATCTTATCACTGAACTACTCCTTGAGTGTCCTCGAAACTGAAGACGATGACCCTGATTCATCCTCTATGGTAAGCACTGCACCCCTTCATTCGAAACATATTTTCTGGAAGTGCCTCATTACCGGCCCCTCTGTTGAATTTCCTTTACCTGTATCTGCGCTCATTGATAGTGGTGCTCACCTCATTCTGATCTGTCCAGACCTAGTTGAATCTTTGGGACTTCCATGATGCTTACTCAAGACTCCCAAAATTGTTGACGTTGCTATGAATACCGATAGACCATCTTCCTTCCGTACTCTTTCAGAATATGTTACTTTCCCTGTTACATCTTCAGATCAACACTGGACTTCGAACAAAGTCTGCACCATTATTGCTCCCGGTCTCTGTGCACCTATCGTACTCAGCCTACCCTGGCTCGAAAGTAATTATATCGTTTCTGATCACAACTCTCGAAGTATGGTAGATAAATGTTGCCATTATAACCTGCTCGCTGCTGTGCTGTCACCTCCAATGCCTCGTGTTTCCATCCATAAGGCCTTTGAGAAAACAAAGAGAGACCAAAAAGCGATGCTCGCTGAACTAACTTACGTCTGTGCTGAACGACTTGTTCAATTGAAACGAATGAATCTTTTTGAGAACGTCCAACCTGTTAATGCTATTGCTGCTATGCGAAAGTGGATTGAAGACCTCTCGCTTCTTGAAACTCTCGCTGCCTTTGAGAAGAACCTCAAAGCCGAATTCTCTGCAATCTTCGAACCAATCCCTCATGTCAACATACTTCTGTGAGACACTCTCACTGAGATTCATCTTAATGATCCCTGCAAAACTATCAAACCCCACACTTACCAAACTCCTCAAAAATACTGAGATGCTTGGAACACTCTTATACAGCAGCACCTTGATGCTGGCCAGATCCAATGTTCATCTTCTGCTCATGCATCACTGGCATTTATCATTCCCAAATCCGACCCTTCCATCCTCCCACACTGGGTGAATGACTACTGTCAACTCAATGCAAACACTGTTACCGACAGCCACCCCCTTCCACATGTCAATGACATTTTGCACGACTGCGCAAAAGGCACCATCTGGTCTACAATTGACATGACAAATTCTTTTTTTCAAACACCCATGCACCCAGATCATGTCCATCTTACAGCTGTTTCTACTCCTTTCGGACTCTTCGAATGGCTCGTTATGCCTATGGGTCTGCGCAATGCCCCTGCTATTCACCAACGATGTGTCAACACTGCTCTCGCTGAATATATTGGCCAAATCTGCCACGTCTATCTAGATGACATTGTAATCTGGTCTAACAGCATCGAAGAACACCACCAGAACATTCGCAGGGTCCTCACCACTCTCTAAAATGCCCATTTCTATGTGAATCCCAAGAAGACCAACCTTTACTGTACAAGCATTCACTTTCTTGGCCACTGCATTTCTGCTGATGGCATTGAGGCCAATAATACCAAAGTTGACAAGATTCTATCTTGGCCCCAACCAACAATGGCTACCCATGTTCGCTCCTTTCTTAGCCTTGTCTGTTACATCACGGCATTCCTCCCTCACCTCGCGATGCATACCGACACCCTCATAGAACCAACTACCAAAGCTGCTGACCTCCATTTTCTGCCTTGGCTACTGAAACATCAACATGCTTTCAATGCCATCAAAGAAATTGTCATCGGATGTGTAACGCATCTCATCATACCGATTCAACTCGTACATCTTTGTTTACTCTTCACCTGCAATCTGCTAGGTATTATTCTCCTATTTCATCCTTTTCTGTATTGTTTGTCAATTGTTTAGCTACAGCATCTACTTATGTAATCCTGTACCTAAACCTCGGCTAACGGTACTCTGAATACATCTTATCTTTTATCCAAACAACCAACTTACGCCTCGTAGAGCTATATCTACCTCACTTCCGAGTCTCTGGGCACTCGTCGATCTTCAGAAAGCAACTCTACGCAGTGCTTACTGGTATCGAGAGTGGCCAGTGATCCGGAATCTCTCATAGGAAACCCTGCATACAACTGCAGAGCACCTTCTAGTGTTAGCCTGTTGGTGGGGGTACAGACAATCTCTTAGTGTTAGCCTGATTGGTCTGGTACCCCTTCTACTGCAGTTATTACGCTACTGGGCACCTGGGCCCTCGAACAGATAACCTGGTTGCTGGACCTTCAGTTGAAGGTCTCACACCACAGTAACACCTCAGACGACTCGCCTGGTCACTGAACAATCCCAACCCACAGCTATATTTGTGCACTCACATCTGTGGGCTGTTACAGGACGTGAATGCCTCACCATGATCAATCACAAGTCCTCTTCTTCCTCTATTTTCCTCACTACCGATGTGAGTGACCATTGCTCCAGAGCCGTACTATCATTTGGTCCTACTTGGGAAACAGCCTGACCTGTTGCATTTGACTCCATGACTTTTAAAAATGCTGAACTCGACTATCCCATGCACGAAAAGGAGATGCTGGCGATCGTCCATGCCCTTTAGAAATGGCAGGCTGATCTCCTCAGTTCTCAATTCGTCATCTTCACTGACCACAAGACCCTGGAGAATTTCGACATCCAACGCAATCTTTCCCACCACCAGGCATGCTGGATTTCTCTCGCAATTTGACTGTTGCATTATTTACATCAAAGGCAAAGACAACACTGTTGCTGATGCACTTTCTCGCCTTCCAACTTTGGTCTCTTCCGACAGCATCACTGCCATTGCAACTGCTGCCTCGCCATTCCTCCTCAATGAAAACTCTCTTCCATCCCGTTGTCATCCCTGAAATATGTTTCAGGAGAAAGTGCCATGGAAGTCACATGACCCCTCAATATCAATTGAGCAGAGTTCTGAAGAAATAGCAGCATCGCTGAGGATGCGATAAGATTAGACTAGATCGAAAGAGATTAGATTATTTTCCACAGTCCGTGTGACAAGTCTCATGCACCATGTGATGGGAAAATGCACATGACTATGGTGGGAAAGACACACAAGGCCAAATAATGACAAAACATATTTGTAAAGGCTCTCGACACATCTCGGCTTTGTCGCAACTTATTCATAACTCAGTAGTCATCATCGCACATTTTGGGTATGAGATTCTTGTGATTTGTCACATACTTACCAATCATGCTTCCATTGTTCTTTTTCCATTGTTCTTTTTCATTGTTCTACCAATTTGGGTACTTTTCCATATTAGGCAGTCCATTGTCTTCGAAAAGTATATAAGGAGGCTCATTCCTCACCCCAATACATCTCTTTTATCCTCCGAAAAGATAATAAGGTTACTAAGTTCAATTAGTCATAATGTTGACTAGTTTCTGACTGTAGTCACATGCTACAGTAGTCTGACATCTGTATTACCGTTCTGTTTAGTTTTAGGTTCTGATCATCATCGCCATCATCAACATCATTGGAAACGTTCTGATCATCATCTCAAGATTACATAAGCATTAGTCATACTGTTGACTGATATTTACTGCAGTCGTATACTGTAGTACACTATTTATCATCATCATCATTCTGTCACAATTGTAGTTCCTCACCATCGTCAACATTGTCGAAAAGCTCTCGACTTTGTCGGACCCCTCAGCAAGTCATTTGACCCCACCAACACTAAACTCCCATCAATCTCAGATTGTACTATCATTGTGTGATCGCAACATCTACTCTAGCACCAGACATACCTACTTATATTTAGGGCGAAGTATAACAAAACCCAATGAACACCAGAGACTTGCCCATGCTTAAAGATACAGTTTCTGGCAGCTCTGGACACTAAATAACTTTTAGTGTGACACTGTACTGTCTGCAATCTCCTCGATACCGACCGCCACCATTCACCGTTCACATCTGCCCATGCCCTCGCCGCTACTTCCTCACCTTCTGAGAGTACTCCTGCATCCCCAACTACCCTCACTATCACATCTGATGCTCAATTATTGACTGATATCTGTGCTGGCTACACCACTGGCAAGTGGTGCGTGCAGCTTATTTCAGCTAGCGCAGGCATGCCATTGTTAACAAACTCTGATGGCCTTTGGTACATTGGGTCTTGCCTTATCATCCCCTGCATGGGTTCCATTCGCAAAACACTGTTCCGCCTTGCTCATGATGTCCTGGGTCATTTTGGTTTTGACAAAGCCTTCGCATCCTTATGTTCGGCCTATTACTGGCCCTGAATGTGACGCGACCTTGAACAAGGTTATGTCCCCTCCTGCTGTGAACAAGGTTATGTCCCCTTCTGCTGCGAATGCCAATGTAACAAATTGTCCACCACTCCTCCTGCTGGTCCCCTCCACCTACTTCCTGTACCAGACACCCGTTCAGAATTAGTCGCCATGGATTTCATCCGACCGTTACCTGAAGACCAAGGTTTCAACTGTATTCTCACTCTTACCAATCACCTTGGTTCCGATATCCAGATCATCCCAACCCGTACCGACATTTCTGCTCCTGATCTCGCGGCACTCTTTTTTGAGCACTGGTATTGCAAGAACGGCCTCCCACTTAACATTGTCTGTGACCGGGATAAACTTTTTATCTCAAAATTTTGGAAATCACTGCTCAAACTCATGGGTGTCAAGCTCAAGATGTCTTCTGCCTTCCATCCCAAAACTGATGGGAGCAGTGAACATACGAACAAAACTGTCAACCAATCTCTTCATTTCCATATCTCTCATAATCAGAAAGGCTGGGCCTGTGCCCTCCGTCATGTCCGGTTCGACATCATGAACACTGTCAATGCATCCACCGGGTTCTCTCCATTCTACCTCCAAACTGGGAGGAGCCCCTGCATTATTCCCCCTCTTGTCTCCCTCTCACCTCACATGTCTGAATCTGATGAATGATCTGCCTTTAACTTCATACAGCAACTCGAAATCGATGTCTTCAAAGCCCAGGACAACTTACTCAAAGCGAAGATTTTCCAAGCTGTGCAGGCCAATAAGAAGCATGGCCCAGATCTTCCTATTAAGGTCGGTGATCGTGTTTGTCTGTCCACAGCTAATCGGCGGTGTGAGTTTAAATGCAATGGCAAAACTCGTGCTGCCAAGTTTATGCCTAGGTATGACGGTCCATACTTGGTCACTGACATCAACTCTGCTTCCTCTACAGTCACGCTCGACATGCCCAATTCCCCCAATGTCTTTCCCACTTTTCACACTTCACAAGTCCTTCCTTTTCACAAAAATGATGCTGACCTTTTCCTTTCTCTGAGCTCGTGCAACCTGGCCCCGTACTAACTGCAAATGGTCAAGAGGAGTGGCTCGTTGATAAAATCATTGACGAAGGCTATCATGGCCATGGACACCAATACCTCGTACAGTACTCGGGATACGGTCTCGAAGAAAATCGTTGGCTTTCCGGCTCTGCCCTCGCAGAAAATGCCGCACTTACTGACTGGTTAGCAGGACAGGTCGTGAATTAATTTTGTATGGTTCCCCTTCTTCATGTCCCTGCTGCTGGTAGCTTTTCCCACTGGGTTTTTAATGCACCCACGTGAGCAGTTTTTTTTTCCTTACTCTACTTTACATATCTCTTCCTTCGTTTCTATCCCGATTTTCCTTTTTTGAAGTGGGGGAGAGTGTAATCCGGGATCACAGCCACATCCATATTTACACATATTTACCTTCCCCTTCATATACTCCCACACTCCGCATCCTCTTCTTCCTTCCTTTTTTCCTCCATCATCCTGACTCCTCGCTCATTCCCATACTCACTCTAAACAATATACCTCGGTTCTATTCAGTTGTGAGTGCTCAGATTACTTTAGTGTTTCCCTCCCAGCCTTGTACTGGGTGGGTTTCCATGTAAGTCCTATTTGGCTGATGTACTGGCAACTTTCTGAGTGTAAAAGTCATAGGCATGACCCTTCAAGTAGTACAACAATAAGAAGATATGTCACTTGCAAGACACATGGCCTGTCTGGACATAGTTTGTATCCTTCATGACAAAGCAATAAAAGGCATGACCATTCGTGGACCCATCATATTCTCGAGGTGGAACCTATTTCAGCAGTGAATGCTGCTTAGTGTTTAAAGGTCCGGTTGGGTCCAGTTTTTGAGCTCCGATCAAGGCAACCGGTTGCGGAAATTTCCGAAACCCGAAAAACCGGACCGAGACCGTGGGCAACCGGCAACCGCGGTCTTTTTGCAGTTGCCGGACCAGTTGGGACCGGTTTTGACCAGGACTGGTTGCCAACCAGTCCTGGACTGGTCACAACTGACTAAAACTAATATATTTTACTATATAAACTACTTAATACCTCTTAAACCAAGGCAAACGGTCAGCAAATGCTCCCAGAGCACCGTTTTGGCCGTTGCAGAGGTGTGGGAAAGTGTCTGGCAACGACCGAAATTGAACACGCGTCTGAATTTCTTTTGTTATTACCTACAATTGAAAGCATGACTAGGTGCTTTGTGTTTGAGAAATAATAATGGCCCCGTGGTTGAGTGGTAAAGTCTGCCAGTCAGAATTGATTATGTCTTGTGAGTTTGAGAGTTCAATTCCTGCAAGTGACACTTGAAATTTTAAGTCAAACTTGTTCGGACTATTGAAATTCTGTCTCGTGAAGTCTATAATTCTTACTGACTACAAGTCCAGTTACAACTGGTTGCAACCGGTCTTTTCATGGTTGCTTTGGATTTTCAAAGTGAGGCAACTGGCAACCGTGACCGTTCAAAAATGAGGCAACTGCAACCGATGGTCCGGTTGCCTGCAGTTGGGTCCGGTCCAGTTTCAGTCGGATTTTCAGTCCCAGCAACCGGACCTTCAAACACTAATGCTGCTTCACCATGGACTGCTTTTGCCATTTGTGCTTTCAAGCTGACTTCTGATGACTACCAGTACCCATCAAAGAAGATAATAAAGATGGTGACAATGTGGATGAGAATAAAGACAAGGATGATGGAGATAAGGAACCCAATAAGCTCGAGCTTGAGCCACTCAGCAGATCTCTATTCCATTCTCCAAATCCAGCAACATGAGCTGCCCAGATGAGATCCAATGCCTCAAGTGCATGCTCCAGATAACTCTGTGGTGCCACCTGTAACAATGGGGTAATACTCAGAGCTCATGAAGCACATTTAGACTTTGCCTAAGCTGAGGTCTTAATGACCTCCACAACCCTCTTCGCAACAGTCTCTGCCATGACTGAAGAATGAGACATTCTGGGAGGTGCACAAAGTATGTCATGCTTTGTCTCCTGAAAACTATATAGTGCATCCTCATCAGTTACATCCTCCATAGTTACTTTGTACTTTGGCTTGGGTTTGACAACAGGCTTAGGTACTTTCTCTCTTAGTAATAAAACAGCAGGTGCAATGGATGCCACCACAGATTCCCTATGTGGGACATGTTGTGCAGCCCATGTGGCAAATTTCTGCTGCTGTGCATCAATATTGAGCTTATTGAGCTGAATGTCAGCTGCACTCCAATTCTGCAGATCTGATCCTTTCTCTTTGGATGGACTAGGATTTGGCATCAATGTCACATAGCCAGCGACATCATGTATCTTCACATCCTGTTGCTAATTAGGTTTCTTTCTTCTGCCAACAGCTTTCTTTCAGCTGTGGCAACCACAGTGGTTTGTTCTGACGTTAGGCCTATATTTAACTTACAGATATCTTGTTCAAGAGTAAACACTCCAGCTCTCAACCAGAGCTAACTGAGAGATTCAAGACTCTGAGTATGACAATTCATGACCAAAGTCCAAGGATGCTTGTCCTCAGGCTCCATGGAACCCGATGAATAGTGTAAAGAACTCTCAGTTCCATCTTCCTTCAGAACAGAAGAAAAAATAATTTCATTCTAACTACTATGAACAGTAGAATTCTCTTCACCAATGGAGTCTTCACACTGACTAGCAGGCAAAGTAGATTGTGAGACAACAACATCTCTGTATGAGCATGTGTCTGATTCGTGAAGACACTCACTGAGTTCAGAACTTGGGCTTAAATCTGACAACTGATCAGTGTCTTAAAGAGAATTGTTTTGCTTACCTTCTATGGCTGCAGCAACTACAACACTATGACTACAGAGAGAGTAATTATTTGTCATTATAAACAAGGTTTATGTCAAGACAAGCAAAAAAAGATCTGTTTGCTGCCTAGTATAGATAATCTTGGTTGATCAGACCAAGGAGTTTCAGAAAGCCAGGCCATAAGAGAGCAATTTATTGAGTAGAACGACTTGTTAAGTCAAAAATATGTGAGGCAAAGGTGACTCATCACAGCTGAAATACATGGAAAACTTAGAGGTCACTCGAAAGACTGGAATAAGTAGTTCAAGTTTTTCTACTGGACTAGGTACAAGAGCTCTCATACTTATACCTAGGCCAGAACTAGCTATAGCCATGAAAATAAAGTGTACTCCATGGAAAATAAAGTAGACTAGAAAATAAGATGACTGCCAAGGTAGTCAACTGAATAGAAAAGAAAGTAGTCTGTGATGGCACACACTGGAGGGTGCACTGCCATCGACAAGTGTTAGTCTTTGAATATGAGTAAAAAGTAAAATAGTAAGTAATGTCATGTTTCTCCTATACTAGTGTGAGCTGGAGCTATGTAAGCAAGTGCATGGCTAGCCTAAGTGGGAGATAAGGCAAGCACAATGATGATCTGAGACATTCTCCTCACTCTTCTTGCTGGTTGCACTCATTGTCATGTTTGTCAACATAATGCCTTCCACTCAGCTGCCCAATGCCAGACTTGAAGGTCCTCTTCCTGATGACTTCGACTTTGATGCACACACCGCTGTTCCTCCTGGCATTCCTAGATTTGAAATTCTGCTCACTTCGTGTATTGCCCAAAATGTCGCCATCAAAAAATTCAATAATGACAGTGTAGTGCAGACTGTCAACATCAAATTTACTCTGTCTCCTTGTCCAGATGACCTCAATATTGGCCTGCCTCTAAAGGCTCCCTACTGCTACACAGAGAACAAGCTCCAGGAGTTGATCAAAAGTGAAGCCCTTTGCTCTGCATTATCTCTACTGCTTATTTTGTTGATTAGAGTCATAGGCACTAAGTGCTCTGAGTCTGAAAGGGCCGCTGAGCTGAAAAGGCAGGTTGAGAAAATAAAAGAGAAGGAGATAGAGGGAAAATCCAGGACAAGACTTCTTGGTTTATTATGTCTGATTAATCCTATTCAGCATGTGTTGGGCAAGGCTGACACTATCATAATTCTCACCATTTATCTCCTCGGCATCACCAACAAATGCTACCCTCCTCTCGACTTCTTCATCAATAAGCACATCGAGACCATCAATCATTCTCCTCGAAATGTTCATGTTATATTAACTCGGCCTTGGGATGATGAGAATGCATTTGGGGAAAAGGTCAACCTCCTTGACCTTCTCAAGATGGTCTCACTTTGGGGATCTGATGACTATTACTCTTGTTTAACCCTCCATAACTTCTTCAATGCCTCTGACAATTTCCTTGCCGCTCTCCAACTCTTGTGTTGCCCCTCTGAAGATACTACTACCACCTATGCTGCTGAATACCAGAAGCATCGTGACTTCTTCTGCCAGCTCTCCAATCTGGAGGAGACATATTCATCATGGTACTCATTTGAGCTCAAGGCCTGAAGGAGCATTTTTAAAGGTGTTCTCTTTGACTGGAACACCTATGCTTTAGAGGTTACTATCAATCTCAAAGCTGATGCCCTTATTATTCAGGTGCAGTCCTTCAAACATCTCCTCGATGTCAATGATGAATCTCACATCAATAAATTCCCATGATACTCTCTCCAATCTAACACCTCCTCTGTACATCACTATGATGCTCCTTCATGCATCATATGTGGCAAAGCCCATTGCTATTGAGACTACCCAGTATCTGCCAAAACTTTTATAATAATCAACCTCTTTTCTGTTGTCTTACTGATAACATACTCTCCACTATCAAATCTTTCAGAGGCCCCTCCTAAAGCACATTTGTGCTTTTTGGAATCTCAACAGAATTTGTGATAATCACCATTCTGCTGATTACCTCCAGCTCTGTAGCCTTTGTGGAGGTGATCATACTGCTCTTGAACACCACATCTCTTGTGCTTGTGTCTTAAATGGTCATATTTGTTCTTAATTTTCTTTCTATCTTATAAATTCTTTACTGATTCTACTCCAACTCCAACTCACTACTAATCTACTCCTACTCTTACTGTAAAGCAGGGCTTTACAACGAGACCTTATATTCCTACAAAGTATCAGCTTGACCAATATATAGGTTAATGCTAATGCTCGATGTGGGGGTGTAAGGTGCTGAGGTTATGTAATATGGTAATTCAACTAAAAAGGCATCACCAGAGGGTGATGCCAAACACAACCATCCCGGGTACAATCTGGGTAGGAATCCATGCCGTTACACTTACTCTAGCTCACTTTACTCTAAATCAAAAGTATTTCTTACTTCATTCTACTGTACTTCTTCTCTAACCTCTACTCAAATTTGATATACTATTTTTTCCTATCTCCAGCATGCATAGCTCTGTTGGGAAGTTTGTTCGACCAACGGTGGAGCTATGCTCTGTTTGGGTAGTTGCAGGTTTCTCTCTTTCCAATTTTGGGATACCTGGGCTGCTTGCATACAGAGACTTGAACAGCGGTGAAATACTTATCATGCATCAAGTCTCTTACCCAAACCTTTTCTTATCCCTTTTGTGTCGAGGACACGAGGTGCTTGCCTTATCTCACTGAAGACATAGAGTCATGTGACAGCATGTGACCAGTACGGCGGCAAACCACGCCGTACTGATTGCCTCACTTTCAATTTAGCCAAGCGCTCGGAGTGGCCGGTTTGGCGGTGTAGTATACCGTATAGAATACATGTTTACCGTATAGGTAGATATGCAGTCGAGGACAAGCACCTGATCTAACGATTGAGAGGATTCGGATGATCTGCTCGAGGTGATCCGGAGGATGCAAGAATGGGGTTTTGCTTGCCGACGATGGCGGGTTCGCGACAGGGTGACCGCTTCTCTGACCACAATGTCTGCTCCAAAACGATCTCGACCACCAAACATAAACCTCTCCTTGGCCACGCAGAAGCGGCCACCCATAGAGCTCGAGGCTGAGTCGCCTGTCGACCTCTCTGACGATGACGATGACGACGATGACGAATTTGAAGACACACTGCAGCTCTCGTCAGGCGAGTCGTCGCCAACAACTCCACCGTCGATACCAACATTGAAGCTCGACGTATCCGACGACGAGAGCAGCTCAGATGACATTTCCAAGGACCTCGCTGCTTTGGAGCAGCTACGGAAGAACGTAAAGCAGAACCTTCGTCTGCGTCCTATCCGTTCTCACAGCGCACTACCGAAAGTGGACCTCAATGGAACAACTCCCAAGTCGCCCTTTCCAACATCTGCCACTCCATGGAGGGACACCGGACCCTTGAGTGCAACGAGCCCAGCCTCAAGCACAGCTTCCAGCTATTTTACTCCTCTGTCAGCAACACATAGATCATCGCCTCCTCTCAGTGTGCGATTGGTCGTTTCTGATTCGAAGTCTGATTCGACTTCTGATTCTTTACTTCCCCATCCCATCGAGCCAGGTGTGCTCTACGAACGCCTCACATCTTTAACACGCCCCCTGCTGATCGATACTCGCCCACCAACCTCCCATGTCTCATTTCACATACGCCACAGCATCAATATCGCCATCCCATCTCTTATTCTCAAGCGGTGTAGGAAGCCAGGAGGCGGCTTCCAATCACTGGATGCTCTTCGGCAGTTCATGACAACAGACAGCAGTAAACAGTCTTGGGATGACTTGATGTCTCCAGGCGGCCCATGGGATGGGAGTGTGGTTATATACGATGATGAGATGGACCCCAAGGATAAGGACAACGTCGGGGTCACAGCTTGGGCTCTGATACCCGTACTTGCACCTCTCGTCACGCGCGGCAGTGTTGATTATCTTCAAGGCGGGATCTCAGCAGCCGGTCACCATCCAGATCTCGAAACTCTGATATTATCAGGCGGCGAGTTTGACTTTGGTTTCAACGTTGATTCTCCGCCTCCGCAGGCAGGAGGTGGAGGCTTGAAGAAGGGAGGCGGTCTCTTCCAACTTGACACGCAGTCTGCGTTGCGCTCGAAGGCCTTGCCCGAGATTGAGCCCTCCTCCACTGTCTCGACTATGCCACCGTCCCCTCCGCCTCGTTCTCCTCTACCCCTGATGCCGGCCGGTATGTCCTCTTCTCGAGCCGTGAACACCACTACCCACCGCGATCACGACATTCTCATCGTCGATTCCACTCCCTCACCACCTCCCTCTCAAATCAGCTTCCATCGACCACCACCCCCTCACAGACGACCGAGCGTACCCACCCTACGCCGCATCGACACAAAATCAGCTGAACGCCTGAACGCAAATTCTCCCAACATCTCTGTCCGAACTCGGCCACTCAGGTCAGCGACACTGACAGTCCCTCCATCCCTTTCCCTACAGGCACCCACATCACCATCCCATCTCAGCCTCGTCTACTCAAGCCACTCTCCGCCAGCTTCTGCACGTTTCACCCCCTCATCGCCTTCACCTGACGTTGCTAACTTCCTGACGCCATACTACACTCCACCACACACTCCTGGGACTCCCAAGCCATTCCTTCCTCCGTCTCCATCAACAGCGAAGCCGGACCTCGACAATCCTCCCACGACAGAAGAATCCTACCCCGTGTTTACAATATCTACCATCCTCCCCAACTTCCTCTATCTCGGACCTGAGCTCACCGCCCCAGAACACGTCGAGGAGCTGCAAGACCTAGGCGTCAAACGGATACTCAACATTGCCGCGGAATGCGACGACGACCAAGGATTGAGCTTGAAACAAGCATTCGATAAATACTACAAGATTCCGATGAGGGATATTGTAGAGGAAGAAAACATCGCACGTGGCGTGAAAGAAGTCTGCGAGATCCTCGGTACGTACATCCTAGCCTTTGAGCTTTCAGTCTCATCTCACCACCGTTTCCCTGTGTAGACGACGCTCGCCTGCATTCCGCACCCACCTACGTACATTGTAAAGCTGGCAAATCGCGTTCCGTGACCGCCGTCATGGCCTACCTCATCCACGCCAACCACTGGACGCTCTCACGCGCCTACTCTTTCGTGCTCGAACGGCGTAAAGGCATCTCACCCAACATCGGCTTTGTTTCGGAGCTCATGAGCTTTGAGGAACAAGAGCTTGGCGGCAAGTCCATCGGCGTGCATCCCTCCGCCCCCGCAGGGTCCTCGCAGTACGAGTTACCTGGCCAGCTGCAGGACTCGTATGGTGCAGCGGTAGGCGCGGGTGGGCATCTGAGGCGTGGGGGCCATGTGCGCGAAAGCTTGCCACCCACTGCGCTCGGTGGGACTGGGATGGAGACCATCATGGACGGGGGCTCCGTGTCGGCAGGGGGAAGGATTATTGAGCGGGTGAATGGGGATTCCGGTCAGGAGATGGAGATCAAAGATGCATCGGGGAGGTATAGGCATGCGAGGAGAGCACCAGTGGACGAGAATACGCTGCAGCCGTTGAGGCGGGTAAGTAAGGCTGGGCTGGAGACCTCTGCGTATGCATAGGTGGACGTGATACCCTGTGCGTCGTTCCAGGGGGTTCTTCACCCTTCCGTCACTGTTGCTGTCGTTGTTATTGCTTGCTGTCCTCGGCATTTTCTCGTCATTTGATTGGACATTGTTTCTTGCTTGCTGGAATGCATTCCATCGATTGATTCACGGCCTTCATCATATGTATCTATCTAACCTTGTGGCTTGTCTGCATCTTCGTTGTTCTATGTTTCCTGGATCTCACCATTTTGGATCACAAGGAACTGCTACATATCATATCTACCTATGGTGCAGCAGACCTAGTCACCGCTAACTTTGACAGTGGCCAAATCGGCCGGCCACCGAATTTTTTTTTTTCGACCCCTTCAAATGGGTTCCATCTCGTTCAGAACATTCCCAATGATGCTGCATTGTGAAATTGAACATTTTCGAGGCTTTTCCGAGGCATGATGAAGGACTTTTGGATGGTATGCTTCCATATATGGTAATCAGGGTCCTACCTAATATGGGAATGTGGCCAAATCCAGGCCAAAAAAAGTTTCATCTCCATCAGTTTTGAATATTTTGGAAAACCCTCTGTAGGTTTTGATCCTCTCATCGATTGGAGCGTTTTTGACAGAGGACTAAGAAAAATGAGGAAAATTGGCTCGGCTCATTTGTTTGTACAAAAGTAGCGGTGACTAGGTCTGTTGCACCATATCTATCCTGTCTCCTTGGAGGGCTCAGAAGTAAATATCATTGGAATTGAAATTGTATATTTCGACATCGACATCGACGGCCTTATTCCTGTTTTTCAGCATGCAAACACAGTGCTTGATCATGAGCTCAGTCACAGTCGCCAATACAGGTCTGAATTCTGAGTGCTCGGCACTAGAATCCTCCACCAGTTTGTCACCGAAAAGAACATTGATCCTTCAAGGGTTCTTCCCTTCGCCTCCACAAACAGGAAGCTAAACCACAATTCAGTGCACCATCAGAAGGGTATGATTTGTCAAAATGCACTATACTCTAGAAGGCACCACAAACATCGACATCAGCTCATTGTCAGAATCTGGTGTATTGTGGGAGATCACGTATTCCGCAGCCCCAACAAGGTTTGTTCCTATAAAAGCCAAGTAGTACCTGCAACCGATGCTAGCAGACGCGCGGCGTGATATCTAGATGAAAACGACTGTCGCGGGCACGTCGGCCATTATCAGACTTCGTTCAACAGTGAACAATGATGGTGTGAGAGTACTACTTAAATGTTGACTAGTAAGTATGTTGCGACAGACAGATATACTGGAGCCTCGGGCGCGAATTGCCTGATTCATCATCTGGGGGACATAGATATAGTGAATCGAATTATATCCTAGAGAAGATCTGCGGATGATCCGAGGAGGGGATGAGCATTGTAGTTATATGAAAGGAGCCACAGGTGAGCCGCGTATGCACATACTGCTGAAACAGGAAATAAATACAATGGTAAGCCCCTGGCAGAACGTGTTGGTGCTGTGGGCATATTCAGCCGTTAAACCCATGATGAGAAATGCATGTCGTGTGTCATTGCGATCCCAGATATCGACGTGGTAGGCTTGCGACCACTTGTTGACGAAGACGAGACAGACAACATTCACGGCGTGTCCACCATACCTGCGAGGATTAGCAGAGGTATACATATGTAGGTACGGCAGTGTGGGCGACATGCCGTAGAGAGCTGAGAGGAGCTTCATCCGCGGTGTCGGCTCTGTGGGTGAGAGAGGTGAGTGGCGCTGTAGCATAGGCAGACTGTGTGACCGGTTATTCCATTTCCCTTGTACAGCGTCGTCTGATCTGGCAATTATACCAGAGATTAGCAGCAGCAGACATGAATCGACGAAGTGTTTCACAATCTAGTATACAGAACGAGATGAGCTGTAAAATGCGATCAAAATGACACAAGTGCCACACACAATTCATCGCAGTGATTCCGGACAATACTTGTACCAGTATCGCTAGGAAAAGCGGCTTGCGTGTAATTTTGTGACGATGATCTGTGAGATGCTTTTGATGGTGGTCTCTTTCAAAACGGATCTGTCGCTGCATCTGATGAAATTGAGAGAGATATGCGTCTTCTGAGTGGACCCCGACGTCGGCTCAGTTCAGCCTCTTCATAACAGTCAATGCTAGCATGCGAAGCCTAGCCACCGTGCTTGCGCATTAACACAGGACACAGAGGCATCAAATTTACAAACCTTACATCCGCAAGCGCAAACCCGAATCTGACGAATTGAGCGTGCAGTCCATTTACCAGGCCGAGCTGGCTGCGAATGCCAGTCAGACATGTTGAGACGAAGGAAGAAAGCTAACTTCACTCTCCTAGGGGGGGGGGGAAATCTGGGCATCGTACATAGGAATAGTCACATCTAAGAATACACTGTAACCTGCGATGTTCCCCGAAGATAGATTGGGAACTCACTCATGATTCCAACAGCAAAACCGCCCGAGATAAGACCAGCCCGGACGGCTTCTGCTACAAGGGCCCAAAAATGCAGGGAATTGCGTAGTTCGTTTTCATCTTCATGGGCCAGCAGACCGACCAGCAAAGACGACACCACCAAAGCTCCCTGCTCCCAAAGTCGAAATCATGGCTTCCGCAACATCAGCTTCCGAACCATGAGGTAGATTTCAAACAGTAAGTTGTCGATCTTCAGAGTCAATACGGATCAGTGTATGGGGCGAAGTAAACCGAAAAGGTTAAGTGCGCAATTGTGGAGGAGATGATCCTAGAGTCGATTCCGTAGAGCAAAGCTACAACAGCTGCGAAGAGAGAGTATACCAAGCGAGCCTCCGTTCGCGGTTAGGGGTTCACAGACAACACCGATGGTTTCGAGTGGCGATTCCTGTCTTGAATCCATGAAGGCCCACGATGATGGGAGTGAAAATGTGGACTAGACACTGTGTGTCTATGTGTTACCAGGGATTTACTCCGAGTCGTAGTAGTCTGGCTGCCAAGCGAGAGAAATCATATGAGGAAGCAGTTGGAAGCAGTGAGAGTTGGAACGCGACTCATCGGGTCGGGTGACTGACAACGAGACGGCTGTACTTAATGTAAGTAAATGTTATTAACGACGTGAGTCCTGATTGAATCCGAAGAGCGGATAACGGCCTCATCCAGTCGAATACATTACATGGTGCCAGATGGTGCCCCCCAAGATGAGCGGTCTAGTTATGATACCGACTCATCGTTCAAACGTTCAAGCATAGCCTTGAGTCTTGACAACAATTTTCAAAAGTATGGTTTATGTATGTTATTGTTGTGGGCCTATTTATACTTGCCCTTGTAATCCAAACAACACGATTTGGTACGCGCACTCAAGGTTGTCCAACCTGCATCCTTGCTGCATCCCGAGAATTTTCTGTGCGTTTATACTTTCAAACTTGTAAATAATGACGTTCAAGTTTAATGCCACGTAGACCGTTCATGGCTTCTTCCACTATACCTCAGGCTCATTCTGGCGCACCTCCACCATATTCAGGTCCGCTTCGCACCGTCTACGACGAAACACATCGGGGAGTATGGCATCCAGAACTCAGCATAGATAGCCTTGGGAATGCTGCGAACCTTCTGGGTTATCTAGAGAACCACAGTCCGACCACGGATGGGTCCTTCTCTATCTGTTTCGCAGGTGGCTCTGGCGTTTTCATCAGCGAAGTAAGCCTACCAGCTCAGTCACATTCCCTCACCATATTAATACTGAGATCGGAAGGCGCTGTATAATTCTATTCCTTTGGAGCATCGTCCTGCCCTCGACACATCCGATGCAGGAAAGTCAGTCAATCTTACACTCATCGGCGGCACGATGACTACTGTTGGGAGCGTCTTATTCCCTTTCATCCTTACCACCGATGAGAGTGAGCAAGTTCGCCTCGTGCTAAAGGTGTACGTCGTTCCGAATCTCCTGATGGGCATGTTTTGGGGCCAAGGGCAGACAGGGTTCAAGTGGTCGTATCAATATGGAGGATTTCAAAATCCCAACGGTCACGGACCAAGGTTTAACTTTGATTTTGGAAGGGGTGCTTTCCGCTTTTATGGGATCTAGACATGACCGTGTATGTTTAATAGTGCGCCGAGTCCTCATTCCATGACGTTCATGCATACAATCGCTGACCTGCTGATTTAGACAGGCGTGTAATGTACCCTCTCAACCCCCAAAATTCACTGTAGATTGAGTAGTGGCATGGGCACACAGGCTCTTCGGCCTTACTTGACCTCAAGCACTCGGTGCGAATTCTGACGTGAATCGCCTTTGCTGCATAATGACCCAAGCTATTTGCCATGGGCATGTGTAGAGAGCACGAGTGGCATGGTTTAGCATCCGTTTCAACCACCGCGAACCCCAATAGACGGCATTTGCCCAATCTAAAGATCTCTGATTGGATGACTTCCCGTAAGCATCTAGAAAAATCTGCAGCAGAAAAACGACTGTAGATGGGGACATGCCGAGATGCCGATATTGTTTTTGATGGAGGTTGCAAAGCGTCGTCAAGCAAGCTGCTCTGTAGATTCTTCACTCTGTAGAGGGTAACGAGGCCTCTGCAGACAGACAAAGCTCGTTCAGACTTCGCTTAGCCTCGCCTATCACCCAGAAACATGCGACCTTCCCGATTTCCCTCCAGGTGGATCTGAAATCGTCATCCTTGCTGCCATTTGGGGCATCATGGACGTTGTAGATTCTGGAAGTCTCTGTGTCTTACGGTTTGGCAACACCTTCCAGATTTATTTTGAAACTCCACCTGGCGACGAGTTTAGAGCTGCAGATTTTTCTAGATCCTTACGGGAAGTCATCCATTGATATCGGACATCCGCATTCCTTTTGCATGGCATGAAGACTGTGATTGGTTGGACCCATGTGACCGAACCAAAGGCATGAAAGGAAGCGCCTAGTCGGGTTGTGGCCGCTCATCTTCAATCCACATCGACCTTCCCTTACATCGACCTTCAATGACCTCATCCACACGCACAGTATTTGGTCCTCCTAGACCTCCCGCTCCACCGCGCACGGTTTACGACGAGACCGGCCACAGCACCCGACGGGGCCCTCTCCAAATCTCGAGCATGGCGGAGTTGTCCAACCTAGTCGGGTACCTGGAGCACCCCAGCCCGGGTACAGATGGTTCCTTCTTGATTTGCATCGCCCAAGGAAGCGGAGTTTTCATCAGCGAGGTCAGTTCCATTTGAAATACTCCGTGTGGCGCAGGTCAAGTAGTGTGAAGCTCACCACTCAGATTCACTCAATAGGCGCTGTACAATTCTATTCCAGCGGCTCAACGCCCCGACCTTAATACCGGAGATGCAGGGAAGATAGTCAATACTCTCGTGCATGGATCGATGGTTACTCTTGGCAGCACACTCCTGCCCTTTGTCCTCACAGCAGCGTCGGGGGACAAGATTCGTCTGGTCCTCTACTCGTTAGTCATACCAAACTTCCGCATGGGTATGTTCATAAGTGCTGGGGGAGTGGGTTTCGGGATTGGCATCATATATGGCCCTGACTCTGTGCCAACGTTCACATTCGATTTTGGCACCGAGAAATGTACCTTGCTTGGAAAGCATACCAGTATCGGCTTCACATGTCAGTCCATTTTCTGAGTACTTTCGATTCAATCTTGACAATGGTACTTGCAGAATCTCCTGATGGTCCAGCCCAATCAACCTGAATTTGATTTGAGTCTGTTTTCTGACCAATCCTTCCTGTAAACTAGTCGTTTTCCACTCTTGAAGTGTTCCCAACTTGAAAAATGATTCTTGCACTTGATACACGCCCCCCATTAAATCTTCGTCGCCCTTACTTTCGTTTCCAGAATGCAAGTGGCACCATCATGCTACCGTGATCACACCACGAAATCCTTCTTCCTTCCTCTTCTCTACGCAAGAGACGTAGGCAACGTTAGTTCATGCCCTTCAAGGCCCGTGTGCGTGTAAGTCGTTGTAGTACCCGCAATGCCCAGAAAAATACATTTGATGGGAAACAAACCACGCACGCCGGCACCTAACTTGAGGAGAGCCTGGCATGCGTAGGCGCCTTTCATTCGTTCCGGCCAGGCCCGTGAACAACAATGGATTGGTGGACAAGCTTCAAGGAAATACGAAACCATACTTATGAAATCATTTTCAACAAGATATACCAATCGTCACAACTGACTCCCAGGCCAACCACACCAACCTGCACCTAAGAGCTCTGGAAGAACAATTCCTATGAAAAAGCATTTGTAACTGTTCAAACCATCGACAAAGTTCACCCAACTTACCACCACAGTAGCTGGGAACAAAGGGTTGTTCAGCGTGTTCCATGCGCCAACATCACCCGTAAAGAACAGACTATTTCTCAGCCCATCATATCCGATAACTGTTGCGGGGCGAGTCCCATCAGGGTTGACATATTGTGCTCCAGAAAGAAGAGAATGAGAATGAGAATGAAGACCGTATGGTATAGCAACTCTTACCACCCAGCTTGCCTGTGGCAGAGTCCAAGAACCAGAATCCCGATTCGCCGATGGAAAACTGTCCGGTGGGCGTAGGGGGAGCGAGGAGAGGTGCTGTTCGCGTGGCGCCATTATCAAGCAATTCATATTAATAATGAATGAGAAACTCTGACGTACTCTGGTCTACGTTGAGGAAAAGGCCGGAGCTAGCACAGGGTGATAGGCTCCTTCGCTTTGATTGTCTGTAAAAAGACTTACTTTCCGCTCCCAGGTCCGAAGGCAGCTGAAGAGGAAGCTCCGATATAGAAAGGGGCTGTGAAAGCTGGATTCTGTAATTTCAATTGAAAATAAAGCAGCATCAGATGCTAATCCAAGGCGATGCTATGTAGCGGCTTACCGTGGCGAGGATATTGAAAGGACCATTTAAACCAGGTGTAGTGAATGTCACTCTTAAATCCTGGTCCGGAGTTCCAAAATTGACACCGTTACTTTGTTGGTACAAGTGGTAAGCCATCAATGAATACTGCTCAAGTGATCTGAAAACTGACACAGGCAAGAGGCCAGCGACGTTTCGCACGAATCCAATTATTCGGCCGGTGTCGTCTGCTCTAACTTGAATCCGGCCATTGAACCTGTGTCATAATTCAGCAACACAACTAAGTGACGGGTTCAATGTTCACTGACGTGACGGGTGGAGAGGTCGAAGGTACAAAAAAGAAGTTCTGAACGAGTGTGGTCAGACCTAGGTATATGAGAAGCTGCGAAGTGGCACATACCACAGCCGTAGCAGGAATCAAAGGATTGTTCTGAATATTCCAGGCAGCGACATCGCCAGTTATGAAGAGACTATTACGCAACAAGGGGCCGCCGGGGGGCGACTTAGACCTTGCTTGCTTAGGCCTTCGGGGGCTCAAGTGACATTGGGCGTGAGCAGAGTGTGAGCAGTGGATGGAATAGACAATCCACTTTGATTGTGTTGTAAATACATAAGTAAAAGCGGAGGTAATGTACAGGTAATGTGTAGAGGCACGTACTCGTACGTGCACGGTGCATAAATTAACAGACTACAGTGCATGTATTCGTGCTCGTGAGTGGCCAGCCAGCCGATAGCGTTGGCAACGCAGCTGCACTGACCGGCGATGAGCAGGGGAGGGTAAGAGGCATCCACGGTACGAAAATGAAACTGATAAAGGATGACTAACGGTCAGAAAAGGAAGGTCTTAGCTGTCATGTTTTGGAATTTCGAGTTGAGGGGACCTTCCAAGCAAGGTGATCCATCATAACCGATGACGGTCGTTGGATGAGATCCGTCGGGGTTAATGTATTGTGCTAACAGAAGGAGTGGATCAGCAAATATGATCCAATGTTAGAGATTAAATCTCACCAGTTAATTGATTCGTGGTGGGATTGATATTCCAGAAATTGGACTGGTTTTGAATAACGTTGGAAAAGGGGCCTGAGCTAAAATTCATCCAGACGTCATGTAAAGCCAAAAAGTGAGGTGAGGGATACGGACACTGCAGAACCGATTCCGATTGGCGCTGTGAGGGCCGTACCGACGTAAAACGGGGCAGTGAATTTCGAGTCCTGGATTGTCCACCATCAAGATCACTGCATACCGACAAGGAAGATGGCACTGACCGTGGCAAGAATGTCAAAAGGGCCATTTCCTGTTGTGGGCGTCGTAAACGTTACATGTAAATCTTGATTGTTGGATCCAAAATTGATGCCATTGCTGCGTGATAGTGCTTCAATAGGGTGAATACTGACCGGAAGGCAATGAACTTACATAGGAAGCAACCCGTCTTGATTTCTGACAAAACCGATGACTCGACCATCCAGTGCTCGGACCTGGATGAGGCCAGTATACCTTGAGAGGGAACGACGTAAGGGCATGTAAGACTAGTGGAATTATCGCGCACGTCGCAGAAGCCGCTGTTGCAAGTAGACCAATATCGCTCCCTGTACGATCTGGGGATTCGTGACATTTAGGAAGATGGTTTTACATCGACCATAGACGTACTCCGTGGGGTCAATGATCTGGCATCGAACTTGACAAAAATGAACATTTCAGAGGCATAGAATGAAAATGAAAGAGCTCACGGGGAAACCGTAGATGGTTGAAATGTTTAAAACAACACTGCTGAAGAGAGTAATAGTCTTCTTGAGACCCATCGTCAAAACGAGAGAGGACAAAGAAGAAAGGATTTGAATCAAGCTCGCTTATAAATGGAACAACTGCCCACTGCTGGCGGCTCACGAAGCTTTGACATATCGAACATCGCGTACGGAATGTGTTTTATCTCTATCCAGGTTCTGGCCAGGAACTCACTCGCTGAAGGGCAGGGATCTAGCGCCGAAGAAAGAGATAGGGAGAACCTGATACACGTGTAGCGAGAGAGATTGGCAAGGCGGAGTGATGAGTTTAGTAGAGTGTCAAATGTATTGCCATGGGTAGCCTATGGGTATGCTCTTCCGCTCCGAAAGCCATTCGTGGTCTGCATTTGATGCAAGGGGTAGCGGTCTAGCGGGATGTACTTTAGAACGGATATGTTTTCGGATCAGCCTTATGTCAAGTTCGAGCTTCGATTTGTTTTTCCTTGGTACATGATCACCAGGAGAAATGTTCGGTGTTGAAACAACTTCACCGACTCGGAGATGTCACGATGAAACGCAAACTTGGAGAATTACACGACCCGGTAAGCCACAATTGAGAAGAAAATGACAACAGGACACAGCTACCCAGAGGTCGAGAAAGTTTGGAGAAAGTGGACTTCTGTTGAATCGAATACCAAAGCGCGGAAACGCATGGCCTCAGTTTGTACACCAGGAACCATCTTATTTGACGTTGATTGCCAGTGACGACCATTTCAAACACAAGCACGTTTGCAAAACTTTTTCAGACGGCAAAGGTCACCCAAGTTCAAGGTCGACGCTAGTACTGGAGGAGCTGGAAACATGTTGCGGTCAAGCGCGTCGCACCTCTGTGTGCGAGCAGAACACGCTGGATCTCTCTTGTTCCACACATGTGCTCCATTAGCTATTCAGGTCCTTAAAAAGTCTCCTGCTAGCAAGGGTACGTCGCATTATGCAGGAAACCATTCATGCTCATGCTGTGTTTTGCATAGATACTTCGCGGACTCGCTTGACCCAGTCCATGAAAGGGAAGCCAGGCTCGCGGTCTGCAAATCTCGAGGTTGCACCAAAGTCAAGGGAAACCGGTGCATCTCGAAGTAGCGACTTCTCACGAGACGGTAGACAGGGTTCGGCTCGTAACTTCCGGGATACCCCTTCGCGGCAGCATGAACCCTCATTCACGCGAGGATCGGCCAACAAACGGAAGTCTTTCGCGCGAGACACGCTTCCTCACGCAGATCCTGAACTGCTGTCGACGATTCAGAAAGAAGAACGGAACCCGTCCTTTCGGAGGAGAAGCCGACAGGGAGCGTCAATAGACGAGCGACCTGGACGCTGGGGTAATGACGGATCAAGATATAGTGACATGGACCGGTCGAGGGAGCGGGAGCGGGGTGGCGATCTCCGGAGTGGCAGAGATAGAGGAGGGACGAGCGACAGTTACAATACTGGACGGAGGGATCATCGCGATGACAGGGACGTGCGACATAGGCCTGTGGCTCGAGCTTGGGAAGGGACGAGAGATAATGTTAAACAGAGGGATTATCGCAATGACAGAGAGGAGCGACATAAACCTGTGGCTCGGGCTTGGGAAGGAACGAGGGACAATGTTGGACGGAGGGACTATCGCAATGATAAGGAAGAGCGACATAGGCCTGTGGCTCGAGCTTGGGAAGATTCTCAGCCGGACAAGCTGCAAGAACATTCGGAGTCGAACGGGCCCAAAAAAATTCGTAACCACATCCCCCTGGACTCCGAATTCTCAGAATCGAGCACTACTACCATTCCTTCAAAAGACTCTACTCATCTCTCAACACAATTTACTTCGCCCCCTCTCATGCCTGGAATTCTATCTTGCCTCACGGACGTTTTGGGCCCCAAGGCGACACCAACTCCAATACAAGCACTGAGTCTCAAATGGCTTTTGAACGACAGTGGTCAGGTCAACCCGAGTTCGGGGTGGAAACAGTTCCTTCTAGCGTCGGAGACTGGCTCCGGAAAATCGATTGCATACCTCCTTCCTCTCTTGCAGAATCTTAAGCAATCCGAACTGAATGCCACGTCGTCCTCCCCACAAGAAGCCCCATCGCACACAGCCCCCCAACGCGCGTTGAATCCCCGTGCGTTGATTCTAGCGCCAACGCACGAGCTTGCGCGGCAGCTGTCCGGGTTCGCAAAAGCTCTACTACATGAAGTGAAGCTGCGCGTCCTGTGCGCCAGCCGTGCTAATACGAAGAACACGAAGGAGCGGGATGCGACTGCTCGGAAGATGGTCGCTCAATTTGACGCGAGCCTTGACAGTAATAATGGAGAATTTGAGGTCAAAGAACGCTCTGGCTTCCCAGTAGACATCGTGGTTGGGACGCCCATGAAGTTGCTTGAGATGGTGAGAGGGAGAGGATGGGATAGGAAAGAGGTGGATAATGAGGAGAGCGAAGAGAATGTTGACGAGATTGATGAGATGACTGGGAAACCGAGGCGAGGGAGGGACAAGATGGTTGGCTATGGAAAGTGGAGGAGTAAACCTGAGATGGGCTTAGCAAACGTTGAATGGGTCGTAGTGGACGAGGCCGATGTCTTATTCGGTCCGTGCTTTCTTTGTCTTTGATGCCTTGTCTGAATCTAACCTATCAATTCCTAGACCCCGATTTCCAATCTACGACAAGACAACTACTCGCCGACATAAGTGCAGCTCGCGGTCACCCAGTTCCCTTCACCCCTTATTCACCTCTCGCTCTCAATGCACCCTCTGCATCTTCGGCCACCACTTCACCCTCGTCACCAGCACCAATCGACTACCCTTTTAACCTAATCCTCACAAGCGCGACAATCCCTTCCGCTCTCGCATCCTACCTCGACACACACCACCCCAAACTCATGCGCCTCGCATCGCCCAACCTGCACCACCTCCCGAAAACCCTCCAGACAGAATACTATAACTGGTCCGGCGGGAACAAGTATGCCGATATCGAGCGTCGGATACGCCGCGTATGGGCCGAGGACGCGTCAATGGCGGGCCTACACGGAAGGAGCGAAGAACTGAGCAAGGTCTTGATTTTCTGCAACAAAAGTAGCAAGGTGGAAGTGTTGGGAGCATATCTTGAGGAGAAGGGGATCAAGAACATTGCGCTGAGCAGCACCAGCGACCAGAGGAAGAGGGGTTCGAACCACCATTTAGATGGGTTCTTGAGAGTGCCAGTGCCATGGGAATCGACGGGCGCCGATGGGGAGGACGCGTCGGTGGCTGAGGTTGCTCCTGAACCCGAAAAATTTGACTCAGACCCCAAGTCTACGCCTCATGTCATGCTGACCACTTCTTTGCTATCGCGGGGTCTCGACTTCTCACCCTCCATTCGGCATGTCTTCATCGTGGATGAACCGAGGAACATGATTGATTTCCTGCACCGCGCTGGCAGAGCTGGGCGCGCTGGGGAGAGAGGGAAAGTCGTGATATTTGGGAAGATGAAGGGGAGGGGAAGTTCGAGCGCTAAGGATGTGAGAAAGAGAGTCGGTTCATTGGTCTCCCAATAAGTCACGCATCTGCATGGTTTACGAGGGCAGGTGCTGGAAATTTGGATTGCGGGAAATCGACACTATGTACTCTCCATCGTTTGGTTTGAGTACCTTATTTGCGATGCTTCTACTGGGCATACTATTTGCATTACCCTAATTGAAATAAAACACAGTTCATCGACTTACAGGATAAGTATTTATGCTCTAAATGGATATGCCTATGATGGGATTCGGCAAGCTGTACACAACTTGATGTATCGCCACGCCTCGCGGCGGGCACCTGTCCCTTCCTAACTTCCTGCTCGCGAATCAGACCCTCATTGAAATTTTGGAGTAAAATAGCGTATAAAGAAGATATTAAAACCCTGTAAGTGTTCACCCTATGTTCAGTGATCACCATTGAATAAAGCGGAACAAAAGGGAGTACGGAAAGCTCACCAAGATCCTCATCGGTGGCCCTACGGCCTATGCACATCAATCATCTCACTTGAATGTTCCAACCATCCTGCTGGAATTGCTGCAAACGTTCTAAACTCAAGATCCACGCCCTGTCGTCTGATGAGTCGGTTGTGAATCGTACGTCCGCAATATGGGCCACAGTTTTGCCCCCCAGTCTTCGCTTCTCGAGCATGTCGAGGTGTAGTTTGAAACCATCATAACTTGATCGGTCGATGCGGCACCTGAGAGTCGAAAGCTTGGGGACGAGTTGTCCGCTTGACATCTTGTCGAGGATCGATGGCGATATCATATTACCAGATGATATGTCAAGCACCGTGAGTGTTGGCATTGCTTTCATTAATTCTTCGAGAGAGGTGGTCGAAAAGATGAAGTCTCTGAGGTGGAGATGTTCGACACGCCGAGATCGTGTCAAGGTTGGCATCCATCCCGCGTCCCATCCTTTTGGGATGGCTGAAAGGATTTCGAATTTGTATATTTGGGGAAGAATCAAGCGCTGGAGACAGGTGATGTCCACGGCATCAAAAAGGTTCACTTGGAATGACTGTAAACTGAGGATGGTGTATAGGCCGGCCTCTACCTGGGGTAAGAGACCTGCGGTGGTTCCGACACCAAACGAACATTCGATAAGACATGGACAGCGAATTAAAATAGCCACGATGCCATTGGGGTCTGTTGAAGCATATGGGATGATGAGATGAGTGATTTGGGAGAGCGGGAGATATGATAGCCAACTTCCGGACATATTGTATGAAAGGAACTTGAATCGGCGAAGAACCGGGGCATCCTGGAAAATGGATCCACTACAAAAGTTGGCATTGTCATCAGAATGGTCGATGGTCAAGGACTCTAAGGATGAAATGGAGCCAGGAGGCATCGAAAGGAAAAGATCTACAGCAGATGGGCTGCGTAGGATGCTCAGCATCTTGATTCGAGGGAAGTGGGGAATGAAAAGGAGAAGTGGATTGGAAGACGAAGCAAATTCTCCTTCAACGACAGCTGAAAGAGAAGACCGTCCACTTCTCGCCAATACCATGTCCGTCAATGTGTTGAAGACAGGACCGACACCGATTCCAGTAGTGCTGAGAACGGTGCCTCGGATAAAGATATCAGTCCACAGGAGGGACGTGCCCAGAGCTACCCGTCTCCATTTCGAGCAGACGCGCCCGATTGTCCAAGGGGGCTCGTGAAGGTGGGGAGGAATTACAACTGGTTCGCTCGTACACCAGAGGAAGATTTGCGACCAGAGTTCAATCGGGAGTTTGCGCTGGGGAGCAATTGCGGAGCGGTAAGTATCCATACGCGCTACTTTGCATTGTCGTTCGAAGTAAAGGCTGTCGAGAAGTGACTGTACGCGAGCGATTTCGCTATCGAGAGCCACAAGGCTCTCTTCAGCGCCAACCAGAAGTGAACGAGCCTTTGTTTGTAATTCCTCTGCAATGAAATCGTTATTTTTCTCCGCTATCTCTGCAACGTCATCTACATTCGGAAGAGAATCTTGAAAAAACTCTCCTGCTGGTCTCATGTCACTTGCTGGATGATTGATCTGGTTCGAAAGCTGTAAAGGCATCGAAGAGATCGGCAACTCCGCCATGTCAAGGGTTTTCCGATTTTGGCCCAGCCTGACCGATTTCAGACCGATTTTCAAACTCCGCATGCGTGACCACCAACGCGACCCCCAAATCGAGCGAAGCGCGTGGGAACGTCGTTCACGGGGATGCTGGTGTCGTCGTCTCTCTCTCTTTGCACACTCCATCCACCATTCACCTTTGGTTGAGCTATGGCCACTAAATCATCGACAGTGAGTGCTTCGATACATTGAATACTAAGGTCAAGCCAACCGTCACACATTATTCCACAGCCATGTTCGTGTTTCACCACACCGGCATGATCCTGTCGGACAACAACACTGCTCTAGGGCGCGGTATGGCCGAAAATGATATGATGTAAGTTGGGGGTAACATGAGGGTGTTCTCTGAGCATCTGGGAGACCAGGATTTCCGCTGGTACGCCTGCCTTTCCTCTTCGTCTGTCTGCAGCAGGCTGATTCCTCCATTCTCTATTTCTTGCATAGATTAACACTCATCTCCTTGCTGCTCTCACACCTTCTCCACCAATCTCCACTCTCGGCACAGTCCTTCTCCCCTGACACTTCGCACACCACCGTGCATGATCGATAGCGACGCGCTTACACCATGTCGTACAAACACGGGGAGTGAATTTCGCACCTACCCTCAGGCTGCGCATCTCGCGTAAGCTTGGGAGCACATGAGACAGAACACTGGCGGCGGCGGCGGTGGTGGAATGGTTGCTCAGGATCAGGCTTAGACGTCAAATGTAAGTTCAGGTGGATGTGGGAGGATTGTCGCTGGATACCAAGGAGCAACACCATGCTGAGGGAGGCAGTGGTGTAAGTATTGGTATTGAGGCAGTGACCAGTGGAGGATGTACTCATACTTTAAAATACCACTCGATGTACTCAGTATACAAATAATGATCAGAACACTTAAAAATATATAACGCATCCGCAATATTCAGTCCGAGCACAAACAAGTGGATAGGGAGCTGTGGAAATTCTCTTGGGTTCCCAATGCACAACGTCAATGATCTTCAAGTCCATCATCAACCACTTCTTGGTGAGTGGCTCAATTGTGCTCAACTTGTTTTGCGCGGCAGCTACTTGGCCATCGGCATTGGATAAGAAATGCATTACATTCAGAGATCCTGTTGATAAGTCACTGCTTGATTCATTAGTAAGGCCGGAGAGAATTCCCAGAATCTCACATCAAGTATTGGTTGGAAACTGACAAATGTTATTTACTTGGTTCATAGATAGCACAGGTGGGGGTGATGGGCGGTTGAGTGCTTTGTGGCATAAGTATGTTGGATGTATTGAATTGGCAAGAAGTATTGTGAAGATGTAAATACTGTGATGTAAGTACTGTACCTTTGCAATGCGCACCAACCGTTTGGTAGGAAAACCCTGGGCAGTAAACCCAGCACGATCGTGGAAAACCCTGGGCTCAACTTTGCAGCATTTGGGCTCGGAAAACCCTTGACATGGCGAATTTTCCAAGAGATCAATTGACGGTCGAAATCGAGTCACGTGGATTCTGTACATGTACACTCGTACAGCCACCCCCTCTCTTGCCAGTGAACAATCCTTGAATCCTTATTCTGCACCAATTCTGCTCTTTTCTGCGCAAGTGCTTGTCAAACTGTCAGGCATCTCTTCAGATCCAAGAACGATCCCCAAGCAAATCTCGCAATGGCGAGCAACAGTGAAGCAGCCACCCCTGCGAAACCCATTCACGTCAGGGCCATACATCCCGACCGAGACGCGCAGTTTCAAGCCGTAGCAGCCAAGCGAAAGGACATCAAAGAAGTGAAATCGAACTTCAAGACGGCCTGCACGCATTGCCTGAAGACCCATTCCAACTCAGATAAAGGGCTGCTTCGATGCTCGAAGGTGTGTCGGTACTCGGCCTTGTGGCATTCAATGACTCATTCCTTGTTTAACTTCGCGTATCGACATTTATCGTAAAGTGTAAAGGCGTTTGGTACTGCTCCAAAGAGGCGAGCTTCTTGCATATGTTTGTCTCAGCAGTGACCGATACTAATCTCTCGATCCACAGTGCCAAAAAGCAAACTGGTATGTCCAGGCGTAACATCCTCTAAGCATATCAAGCCTTAACCCCCTTCCCTCGGCACTGATCATAGGCCCCAACACAAGAGCTACTGCTCCGAAGTCGAAGGCTCTGGTATCCTCAGACTCGCTCAAAGCTTCTTAGCGAACGAGGTCATCCAATTCTACCTCCAAGTATGCCTCATCTTCGAATTCGACCTCCTCAAGCACCCGAATCCTCAAAAGCCCTTTATGGCGCGTTTCGACGTCGGGATCGAGCCGACGAACATCGTCGAATTTTTCGCTCTATTCGATCCCGAGTCCTCGGCAGCACCACCGCCGAAGAAAATGGAGGGCATGTTTCAACTGCACATGCTCACCGCCGACCGATCGGGGACGCCTTTGACAGATAAGCGCATTGCGACGTGGAAGCACTACCGCCAGGCGATGAATAAGGCTGGCCAAGAGGGCGATCCGCTCGGGCTCATCGAGATGGTGAAGGACTCACCGCATTCGCTCACGATGCCTGTGCATATCCAGAAACGCGCAATGGAGTTTGCGAGGAAGGGTGAGCCGTTTGAGAAGACATCGGCGGTGACGGGTCAGACAGAGATTATCCCGTTAAGCGCTGATTCATGTATCGAGTGAGTATTGACAAAACAATTGCTATATACGAAGTAAATTGATGCGATATCTTGTTCAGGTATATCAACTTACATATCAGACAGGATGTACATAACCAGATACTCCTGCGAACCGATATGTTGGAGGCGGACAAGGAACTGATCAGGGCGGCCGCGCGTGGTGAGACCCGCCATGCCGTTCTGGCGCTGAAGAAGAAAATGGAAAGAGAATCGATTTATAAACCAATTCATGCTATGGCAATTTGAATGTATGTCGGGATTTAGCCGTAGGTCGATAACCATGTACAATTGTTCCATAGTTATGCGGAGTGCTCGAGTACAGTGTTCAACAAAGTTCTTTTTGTTCAGCGGGATATGACGACAATGTTGCCGATCAATAAAACAGAAAACTATGATACAAACTTGCTACTAGTGAACGTATTGTACGAATACCTCCGTGCTCATGACCTTCGAGCTCTATCCCCCTCAATCAAAGCTCCCCCTTGATCTTCTGTCCAGCGACTTTGACCTTCTCCCCTATATTCTCCCTTGCCTCCTGTCCCTTCTCGTAAGCACGCTCCTTTCCAGCCTCGTATTTCTTCTCTGCATCGCTGTAGTGCCTCCCCGCCTCCGTCTTCGCATCGTCATATTTTCCCCCCAAATACTCCTGGCCCGCGGTATACTTCTCCCCAGCCTGCGCATACTTCTCCTGTGTATAATCCTTCCCGGCACTATACTTATCCCCGGCCTGCTTCTTTCCCTCCTCGTAGGCATCGCCGGCCTGCTTCTTTCCTTGCTCATACTTCTCCCCGGCCGCGTTCTTGCTCTGTTCGTACTTCTCCGCTGCATCGGCATACTTCTCCTTCCCATACCCATGAATGTCCCACACCTCGCCTCTCAGGGTGGACCAGACATTCCAGAGTCGCTCCTCGACGCCCTCCTCGACGCTGCCTACAATATCCTTGATCTTGGCCCAAAGCGCTTCGGCGCTGTTCTGGGTCTGCACCCATCTGATGCGGGTCTCTTGGAGGAGACCGGGGCGCGACGTGGGTAGCTCCGATTCGGAGAGGTTGTGTTGCCGCAGATAGGCGCGGAGCCGTGCATCAGGCCAGGTGAGATATGACGGAGTCGTTGCTGAACTGTATCTATATGCAGAACATAAGTAAGAAAAGCGTGGAGTGAGTCGATGAACAAACGAACTTGTCTTGCACGAGTTTGATCAAATCGTCGCGTTTCGTCTGAGCAGCGGTGCGGTCGTCGATGTATTTATGCTCGACGAGGTAATTCCGAAGGTCGCTATCGGACCAAGCAGAAAATATGGTGGATTTCGCAGATAAATAGTTGTCGCTGGTGGAGGAAGATGAGACAAGGAAGCCAAAGGCAGGAACACACATACCGAACGAGTTTCAATGCCTTTTCTCGTTTAAGTTGGGCCTCTTTCTTAACAATGCCCTGCTGGACCAACCACTCCTTGAGCTGTGACTCGGACCAAGTAGAGTAGACCGCATCATTGGCGCCATAGTAGTATTGAGACATTTTGTTAAGGAGGTATTCGCGGGAATAGGGGGAAGGAGGTGTGGGGGCTATGATGTTGCGTTCGACCAGCCAGCTATGCTGTTTAAGAAAGAAAGTCAGAATAGAAGTTGACACGATTCACTAATGGCGTACGAGGTACGAGTCACTCCAAGCTTCCCATACCGGGTTCGTGACTTTGGCGTATATGTCGTGCATCATACGCAAAAGGTCACTGCGGCTCTTCTCGGCTTGGTCCTTGACCTGAACACCCTTGGACTCCAGGTAATTTCGGAGCTGATTATCATCCCAGGTGGAGTAAATATAATCTTTCGAATCGTCCAGAGCACGGTAAACTTCGTCGGTTGCCTTGGTAGCCAAGCTAGAGAGGCTCTGAGTAGCTTGGTGTTTAGAATCGCCATGCACAGAGGTGCTTGCTCGCGCAGAGAAGCTTGAAGCAGCACTTGTGTATGCACGGTACTGGGTCTTCGCAAGCTGAATCAGCTGCTCCCTCGGACCCTTTGGCGCCACTACTCCTTGGGCGAGAAGGAACTCGCGCAATTGCGATTCGTCCCATTTGTCGAATGAGGCATCGCGAATATCAGCGAAAGTCTTTTGAGCGGCGAGGTACTGATCGTAGGTCCACGCTGAGGCTGAATTCCAGTTCTGGGCTACGAGGTCCTTGAGCTCGGCTTGAGTCCGGGATTTGGATGGAACTGGGACGTTATGGGCTTCCAACCACGAGGAAAGCTCGCTCGCGGACCAGGCTGTATAGGGTTGGGCCGATTCGGAAGATGAACCACCAAACCAGGACGCTTGAACGGTGGCGGAAAAGCCGATGCCTAGGAGTATCAAAGACACCTTCATGGTAAGAGCAGAAAATGTGAGGATCGAGAAATTCGGAGGTCTTGTCTTAAATAAAGGGGAGTGACGTCATCATGTGGTTCATGACGCAGGTCCGACGTTGACGCCAATTGGCTGTGGCGGTGCGAGGACAATCGATCTGAATCGATATCTGTCTGAACGCAATTCATACCTCTTCACAACCAGAGTCCGAAGTCGCCATGATGCTTTTTTCTAAATTCGCTGGACAGAGGCGGCTTGGATATCTCTCGTGTATAGCTCTGGTCCCTCAGAAAACATAGCTTCCCTTTCCTTCAGGTTTGCACGCGACAGGTACGACATAACGCAGGTTTCGATTTGAAAAATGTTCTGTAAATCAGTGGGAGCGGCAGCGGGGCCCGGGCGACAGAATGATTTTTGAGTCACATGTGGCGGCCGGGGTTAACACTTCAATTTCAGACTCAGCCACCCTATATAAAGATCCAAGAATTTTTTTCACCTCCTTCAAGTGTCCGCATCAACCCTCTGAAGCGCTAGCTCCCGCGCAGATGTTAACTCTTCTGGTGGCGTTTTGATTCAGGTTGACGGAGCGAGGCGTCCTTCGGGGTGCTCACAAGAATGAGCAGCACCACAGCTCGCCTTCGTGTTCGAGTCCACTTCGGTGTTGAATCGAGTGCAGGGCTGATGTAGTGGTGTGTGCAACGTCATATTCCTGTACCTGCCGTACCCCCTCTCACAAGGAGGTGCTACTATGTGGCCTGGACGGTTTGGTCAAACCATGACCTGAACATCCTTTGTATTTCCTCGACGTTTTGTGCAATTGAAAGTATTCTTTGTTGACGAATATAGACCGCTCTGTCAATGTTCTATGAACTTGCATTGAGAAGTACGCCACATTCAGCAGATCACTAGTACCTCGTATCTTTGAAGCAGCAACACTGAACTACGCATAGCCTAGTCTCGCGGGTAATTAGTGAGGGGAAGTTCAAAGATGATTGTTCGCATCCTTGTAAGTTCATCATATCGAAGATACAAGGACCATTTTTCATGTCATGGTAGACTCGTGGTAGACGCGGTCGTACATATGTGCCGTTAACTTTGTGAAAAGGCGTAAAGGTACAGGCATGCAAAGGAAATACGGTACACGAATCTCCGAATTCATACCATCGCGAAACTTCATTCAAGCGGACATGTCGTACAGATACGACCTTGGCACATCTCTGATGCAATAGGTATCCTAAAGCGCTAAGCTATCAAGGGGAGGCAAGAAATATCTTCACGCTGAATTCTGTTGTAATGACCACCTTACACGCATTCTGGGTAGACACGATCAAACTAAGTACCACGGCTAGCTCAACATTCGAGTCCTCAACTACCACCCGAGTTGTTCTACAGTCCAACCATAAACTTGGCCCTTCTCATCAGGATAGTTGCACAGGCGCTTTCCGCGATCCAGAGCAGAGATCTTAGATATGTCTTCTGCGTCGAGCTCTGGTAGCTGTAGCAGGGGAACAGCCATCGCGTCAATTAATCACTCCCGTAGAAGAAATCCAGGACTGGGGTGAGGAATAACGCACCGTGATATTCTCCTTCTGCCTCTCCTCTTTCTCGCTCTTCGGCACAACAACGACTCCGCGGGCGATGTGCCACGCGAGGATAACTTGCGTCGGCGTTGCATTGTATTTCGTAGCGAGGGACAGTATGAGAGGATCATTTCGTACTGTGTCATAACCTGGTCCCAAATATATGCTCGTATCAGTATCACATGGTAGGATAGGGTGTCAATTTACCGCTTGGAGTGTACGCCGTTAAGATGATGCCTTTTTTGGCGCTGTATTCGCGGAGGTCTTCTTGTGTGAGGTATGGATGCAACCTGCGTGACCAGTTCAGCTCTAGAGGGGTTTGAGAGGCTTGAAACACGGCACACACTCGACTTGGTTCACTGCAGGAACGATCTTGGCCGTTGTGAAAAGCTGTTCAAGTCTGAAATTTGTTCAGTGTTTGCTAACGACGCGAATTTGAGCCGGGATACGACAACGTACGTCTTGATTGAGAAATTGCTGACTCCGATCGCCTTGACCTTGCCCGTTGCGTAGATTTTCTCTAGGTCTGCCCATGCTTGGTTGAAATTCACTTCATCGGTGACCTTTAAAGAGCCATCAGGGTTCTTAGGGAATGAATTCCCCTCTGCAATCATAATCAGATATGTAGACCGTAAGCGAGGGTTCACTTACTATCGTAGAACACGGCTTGGGGCCAGTGGATCAGAAACTGTGTTCATTGTTAAGTTGTCGGTGAGAATGAAGAAGGGCGATCCCTAACAGCAACGTACGAGATCAATGTACTCGACATCGAGGGCCTTGAGGCTCTCCTCAAAGGTCTGTGCGACAATATGTTGGTAGTTCCACCTGGAGTTAATGTCGGTTTCAATTATGATTTCTTGCGGAAGATCTAGAAGGAAATCCACGAACTGGAGTTTCGTTGTGATGAAGATCTCCTCCCGGGGAATACCAGACGCTTTGATCGCCTCACCAACAGCACGTTCAGTACCTGTCGGTATTGATTTCAGCCTCGCAAGCTGCACGGACAGATTTAGGGCGAAGATGTACCATAGCCCTGCGCTGTGTCGATGTGGCGGTATCCAGCCTGTCGAGGATCAAGAGACTGACGGTGAATTCAACAGCAGGAAATTATACCTTTAGTGCAGTCAGGATCCAGTCCTTGACCCGCGACTGCGCTTCTTCGGTTGCGGGAGCGTATGCACCGTGGCCTAGGGAGCAGCATAGTCAAACCATTAGTTCAATTAGAGTCCACGTTCAATAGAGATGGGAGATGAGCAGATTAGATCGGATGAACAGATTAATCAGATAAGGAATTCGTAGGGCTCGCACAATCGAAGGGCACTCACCGATTGCAGGGATCTTCACACCATTGTTGAGGGTAAACCATGGGACGGTAGCAGCGGTTACCATCTCGTGAGATATAAGTGGGGAAGAGTTTGGGAATGAGGGCAGAATCGATGGGTTCCTACTTATACCCGCATAGCAAACGATAAATATATCGCGTCTTCGATGGCTGACAATTGCGCTAGCATGACCCTCGATTCCGATGACTCAGACAGCCCTGAGTGACTGAGTGAGAATACCCAAAATACTGAGCACTGAGTAGTCAAGGTTGAACGTGGGAGGTAAATCGATTACGCAGGAGCACATCAGCAAAACTACACTTTCACTTACATCACTTACCCAACTTGGCGAAGTCCGTAAGTGGTCGAAGTCAGGTTAAGTCAAAAAGAGGGCGTCACTTTTCTATGAAGATCGTTTACTTGGGAAGTGAGCATGACTTGGCCAGGTCGCGCCGTAAGTCAGTAAGTGCATGTCAAGTAGGCAAGCCTGAAGTTACAAAGTCATTCAGGAGGTTCTTGATTGTACTCAACCAATTCTTAACCAAAGAGACAATGATTGCAGAAAGTAATCCATTTGTAGTCTACAACATGCGTATTTACATCTACACAAAAGTTACAGATTACCATGGTCCCCCCTGTCCTCATGTTGTTCTCCATGCAAACACTTCTACCTCCCTTCATAATAACATCACACATCTATACAACATTTGTTAGCACACATAATAAACTGTGAAAATATCGCAAACACATACGAAGAATCGGTGCGTTCGTCAATGGAGGGTAAATTTGTCAACCGCAAGCTCGGTTGGCGTGGAGTGGGGATATCATGTTAGCATAGACTTGAGGACACCACGTTGAGACGAGACGAGAGGCGGGGGGGGGTCGCGCCGGCAGTCGAAGTGGGCAAAGTGAAATGCGGGCAAGGCGAGCCGGGCAGCAGGATTAGCGTAGTGTTTGTTTGACAGGTTGGCATAGGATGGGGCGGAAAGAGCTGTGTCGTAGACAGGAACTGCAGCCGTCGAGTCAGGATTACCAGACAATTGAAGAAGCTGAAACGTACACACCTCGATATGCTCTTAAAGCACCGACTCTTTGAGACACAATTATGTCGCACCGAGCACTGCAGATTGTTCAAACCATATTAAATTTATTGGGCCGGTGAATCGACTGCCTAGTTTGAGCCGAGGTGATGATGAGGCAGCGTTAGAACTTGAACAAGACATTCACTCACCAAGAACACCAGGCAGCAGGCAGGCCACCTATCCAGCGAGCCAACTGCTGATAGAAAATGATAGCATGCACGATTCCTTCATACGGATGGAGTGGGGGGGGGGGATGGAGAGAGACAGATACGGTTGAAAGACGACGTTGAAAATTGTTGATGTTGTTGTTTGGCACGCGGCGGAGTTTGAACGAACTTGTCATTTTCTGACGCACTCTGGGCGGCGAAGATCCACTGATATGAGGTAGATAGTGTCATTACTCCAGAGAAATAGGAAGTACCTTATGGCTGAGTGGTAGAGGTGTATGTCACAGGATGATGCGCATGACTTTGTATGAGGTCGGGGGTTCGATTTCAGTAGTGAACATTGTTTTTGAGAAACGTCTACTTCGCTTGACTGGCTCACTTGACGAAATTGGCACTTTCGCACTTGTGTTCAGTTGCAAATTTGCAATCAACTTACATGCAACTTGGATCGAGCCTTTGGTCTTTCAGGATCTTTCAAGTTGATAAGCCTGTCAAGTCAGGTTCCAAGCAAAATCAAGTGGGCCAAGCGACTGTAAGTGCCATAAGTAAAGTGTAGATTTGCTGATGCATGGTCGTGACGATCATGGGTCTCGGGCATACAGACCTCATGCCTCAGGCCCGGATATCCAATAGCTTCTCTTCATGCTAAGTTCAAATGAATACCTAGTAGGTTGCTCACGGTGTGATATCCAAGGCCATTCGGGGAGGAGATACTAGAGATAATTTGGAGATACTTCATCAAGATTCAAAGCATGCGGACTTCGATATGAGTTGGGAGACACTGTCTATCCAGCATGTAGTTACCTCCCTAAACAAAAAATACTCCACAAAGCATTCCCAACGCCATCATGTTGACCAAGACGAAATCGAGCTTATAAGAGATGGCTCCCCAGTTCCGAATGCACATTCCTCTTGCAGTCGATGTATAACGATGGACCCTTTAGGTAGCAGGTCGCCCACATCATTGTATACGAAAATGGGCGAAAGGAGTGCAGGGGTACTGGTCTCAAAATATTCCTCGTAGCAACCAGCTTGTACAGGGTTATTTCCGGGGAGGGCGGCTAAAGTTCCCGTGGCTGCAAAGTTCACAGACGAATGAATGAATGATCAGGCGGAAAGGCAGCTCACTAGCTTCATCTACTGTATCGGTGATGTAACAGTTTGTGCTTTGGTCGATTGTGAATATCTGCTGCGCGGCACAGCAAGTCGGATCGCCGTATGGGTTGCAGTTGCATTCATTAACTGCTCGCTGAAGAACGCCAGGTTCCCAACCATTGATGAAGTCTATGTTGAAAGGGGATGAGATTTGCCTCGGATAGTAAATGTTTTGGAGAGGGTTAACCTGCATGGTAACCATATCCTGTCGGATCGCCGTTGGAGAAACTGAACAGGCTACCATTAGCCAGCCATTCAAATAGATCAAGTGAATCAATCTTTGCTTACACAAAGGGCTGGTCAGGTACCATGGCTCGAGGTCGAAAGACATCGAAGATTGGAGTATTCCAGTATACCTGAAATCAGAAGTGAATATTGTAAGTCTTGACTTGACATTCAAGATAATATTCACCTCAAGAAAGATACGGGGAACAGTAACAGGAAAGTTGGGATCATTACAAGTGCCGTTATCAGGTCCGGTAGATAGAAATGCGACGTGTGATTTGTGGTCCGGAGAGTCAGAGTTCTGAGTCCGGGTGCCAACCCAATGAGAACAGAGTCATCAGCACAAGAGGACGCGAATCACCTTGCCGTCCCAGCAGCTGGGGAAATTCTGAAGAAATTTTAGTTTTGGAGGAAAAAGGGAGGGTAAAGAGTGTACGATTTGTGAACGAATTCCAGATCGACATCGTCCTTTGGGTAGTTCGTTGAATTTTCCAGAAGTACTGCTGAAATCGAGGCAGAGATACGTAACGGCTTGCTGAGCGAAGCTGCTTGCATTGAATGTGCGAAGATTGGGATCTCCTTTGAGCCCTCGAGTTATGAGCTTCTTACACCAAGAGAAAGAGCTCGGTGAAAGTACCAGAGATCATTCGAAACTAGGTGCATAAGTGTCAGTACAGTTGTTTAGTGTTCTATTCAAAAAGGAGTGTCCTGACATCATCTGGGAAAGGCTTTGTGTAGCCAGATTTTTCACTGAACAGATAATCTTCTTTTCATTGACACTTCCGTCGAGCAGCGGTGATAAAATAACCATACATCTTGGCAATAAAATATTAAGTGGTTGTAAAATCAACGGGGAACAAGCACGCACATAACTGCACTCCCATCTACACTGGTGAAAGTCCCGTTCTGCCACCTACGCATTATCTGTTAATCGTTTCGATTCCGAAAGAAGCCATGGAACGCACTGAAAATATAACTGCTATTGCAAATTCGGGTTAGTGAGTTAAAGAGTGTATTCGCAGGACCAATGACTCACAGGAAACCAATAGTTGCTCTTGTCCTGCGGAATGGGTATTGACGTGCACGCACTTCTGCGAAGATCTTCACTTGATGCATTGATTCCGAAATTGCTGCCTCCAAGGACTGTGATCCATATTCTCAATTAGTATGTAATTCGCACCTGCAACGTAGTATACTGCATAATCGAACCGGAGTGTACATGGGTTGAGACCATGTCAGGGTATACCACGGGATCCAAACGCTGGGTTGTTAAGATATTGTCTGTGACGGTGGAGTTTGAGAACTTGATGATCCAATTCAAAAGGTCGACACGTACTCGCCCCCATCAGCCAATATGCATTGCCAAAATCTGCCTGGAGGATGGCCAGAATCATTATAGATACTCCTGTTATCATGGGGGTAGAAAAAGGCCGTTGGTAACAGGGTGAGGAAGGTTGTGGGCCATGATAAAGGCTTCACGCTCATAGCATGCCGTTTCAATTTGTACATTGATGTTGAACGTGGTTGAAGTGCGGATGGCATTGTGGGCGCCACGTGCCGTCTGACAGCTGGGATGACCTTCCGAAAGTAGGGGATAGTCTTGATCTAGGCAAGACGAAGGATAAGAATTGTCCAGTGCTGGCAGGAGACAGACGCAGGGTTCTCCATACCAAAGAATACACTGAACAATTATTGCATAGACATAATTAAAAAGCCATTCTGCAACTCGCCGATCCTGAAGACGAAATCACCGCAGCTCGTCAAAAATGCATAGAACGGCTATGGGCGACGGGTGCTTGAATATAGAGAGGGCCAGCAATTTCGAAGATTGGGGTTGCAAAAACGTTTTTGATGTTCGATGGCGAATTGCCGAAAACATCTCGGCCAGGAGTTGAATGTCGCGAAGTCAAGCTCAAGATCTCGTTTTCATGCTGCTTGAATTAGGTAGCGACAGCGGCCTTCGCAATCAGAAATGGGGTCTTCTGAGATTGAGGGATGAGGCTTGCAAGGTATGTTTGAACGCTTGCACCATGTAGGTCTTACTCTTCTTCGGACTTTTGAAGATGACCTGGCAGCTAGACCGCCGGCAGGATGTCGTTCACCAGGCGATAGCGCAATGGCTCTTGACAGAACAAAAAAAAAGAGCTAGACACTGTGGACGCACTCGGGTCTTGATGCTACTGGTTGACGACCGTTGAGGGATGATACCGGCGTGCAGAGTCAGATACACACTCGCCGACAGTTTATCGTTCGCGGTGATTGACGTGGAGATCCTCAATGGCTTGGGAGAAGAATAAAAAGTACCAGCATGGACCAAGTCAGCCAAGTCAGACACAGCAGGCGAGCTCGAATGTCGAGGATGACTTTTGAGGGACGATGCCGGCGGGCAGAGTCAGATACACACCCACCGACAGTAAAAGCGTTCGCGGATAATCGTAATGACTGTTGAGGGACGATGCCGGCGGGCGAGTCAGATACACACCCGCCGACAGTAAAAGCGTTCGCGGATAATCTTGATGACTTTTGAGGGACGATGCCGGCGGGCAGAGTCAGATACACACCCGCCGACAGTAATAGCATTCGCGAAATTCGACCCTCAATGGCTCTTGAAAAAAATGAGCGATAGCAAAGTCAGATACAATAAGTGATCGCGAATCTCGATGATGTCTTCTTGATGACTTTTGAGGGACGATGCCGGCGAGCAGAGTCAGATACACACCCGCCGACAGTAATAACGTTCGCGGATAATCTTCTTGATGACCATTGAGGGACGATGCCGACTGGGATCAGGTACACACCCACCGACAGTAGCAGCGTTCGTGGAGAGGCAGCTGGTCGTCGGTGACTGACGACAGTGGTGATTGAGGATGGTCATGGCGGTGTGGCGTCGGGTGTGGCGCAGATATGGGCGAGGCCGTTGTACATGATAACACAGGATGGGAGGCTGACCTTGGAAAGTCATGGGAGTTTCATGGGCCACGGCGGGCAAGAAAAAACCTCAGCGCCACACTAGTACTCCTATGGGCATCGACGACTCCGGGGATGTATCCAATACTTAAACGGTTGAGGGGGGGTCAAGTGCCTGTGGTCGCCAAGTGAAGATAGCCTTAGGAGATTATCGAGTCTAGGATGGAAAGGTGTGGATGTAGTACTTCGTGGCAGGAAAGCAAGAGGTGTGGGGGAAGAACATCGCAAGTGGGTGGCATTTATACCATCCAAATGCGGCTGACTATTTGGCGTGCTTTGTTCTCAGCGCGTAAGACCATGTGATCAGGACGCCACCAAACACTTAAAGAAGGGCGACGCGTCTTTCATGAGTTCATGATATGCATGCAGGTTGACCACCATGGTCCTGAAGAGTGGGAGTTGAGAATGTAATTATTTGTGGAATTATATAGGCTATAAACACTAACATCACGATGGGGCTGACAACCGAGAAACGCGATCACCGTCGAGCTTCTCAGGCTTCATCTTCAGCGCGGCATCCCGCCTCGCTCTCAATGCCCCTTCATATGCCTTGCAAATATATGAAATATAGCCGATCTCCGCTCTCGCCTCCATAGCTACGAGACGGTGGTGCAGGATTTCCAAATCGCCAAACATAAGTAGTGGCGGAACATGATCGTCTGGCACCTCTGCATTGGAGGTCAGGCGAACCAATGGGCGTTCTCCGAGGAGGATGGTGCGTGTTGAGCGAAGAGCGGGCTTCGGAGAGGGTGTACTGAGGTCGGAAGGTGGATACCGCGCTGCGAATGCCTTGACGTGGTGATATGCTCGGTCGACGTTTCCTGTCCTGTTGAGAGAAAACATTTATTAAGCTTGTTGGAGGATGGAAAGAGAGGGGAAGCATACAGCGCCAGGACGCGAATCATTGCGATGTGCGCACGTTCAATGGTGCGCCCATTCAAATCCCGATCATTTTCTTTCCCGGTGTCTTCCAAAATCTGCCATTTCGCCCAAACTTCCTCAGCAAACTCCATGGCCACTTTTCGTTCATGGCCACGTCTGGCAATCGCACATCGCTCGAGCGCCTCGACGTACGTGCGGCTCGTCCTAGAAACGCTGCACTCGTCAAATATCATGCGATAAAGATCACGAGACGTCTCGAGTGAGGAGTGCTTGTAATGGACAGAGAGATACGAATTGAGAAGGCGTGGCGTGACATGAACATCCTTGAATTGTTTCTGGGTGGGCAGGGCATCGTCGCCAGGGTCCTCAACTTCGGATTTCAAACCTGTGTCCAAGAGAATATGGTCATACAGAGTCGTGACCTCGCTGATGACTTCGGCGCCACTTTGGGGAGGAATGTGGGTAAAGGAAGGCGTTCTCTGGTAGGAATCGACGTCTGTAGTTTGCTCTGAACTTGACACGGTCACATCCGGGGAAGAATTTGTGTCCTGCGTGCGTTGCGGTTCGACTGCATTTTCCTTCACTGACAGGACAGCTGTCCTCCGGAATGGCGGACGGTACGAAGCGTATGTATGAAAGACGTGCATCATGACTTCTTCATTCACGCCTTCCCGTTGATTCATTGAATTCTCGCCCCTCCGGTCAGAGATCATCTCCGCGAGGATCCATCGAGCCCGTGCGAGGTCTCCTATCCGCTTCGCGCCCTCCAAGAGAGCGCAAAAGGTTCGGCGGGAAGGCGCGAAAGCCGAGTTGCCCCGAGCGTCCCTATGTGAATCCAGCATCTGTTTTGCAAGCCTAAATGCTTCGTTGACATATGTCGTAGATCCAGAACGAGCGCACGCGAGAATAATAGCGTCGTAAGCACCTGCGGTAGGGTCCAGACGGCGGTCCACGGTCATCTCGGTCCATAGGTCCAAGGCTTTCTCGGGTTCAGACGACCGCATGTTGAAGGGAGAAGCGCAGGCACGGATCATGAGCGTGTACAATGGGACATCTGGTTCTGAATGCGCCACATAGCGCATGTGGCTGAAAAGATCCCATGCTTGGGCGCGTCCCAAGGATGAATTGGTGGAGAAAAGAGAGGTGATTAAGGATGTGTATGTGTGTATTGGAGCTGGGTGAGCTTGAGATTCATAGGAATGTAGAACTTCGAGAGCTGAAGTGGGAATACGTCCTTGGGAAGTTGCGACAATATGGGATATAATATGAAGGTGACGTTGACGCTCCGTAGGGTATCCTGATACTGGTAAGACCAAAGACAGAAAGATACGTAGGAATGGACTTACCATGCAGGTAATTGGCCATGATCTGTTCTATTCCTCTGACATTTCCGCTATTGGCATACATTTCCATTGCTTTGGTGATGATCGTTTCGGGAATTGCAAAGCCGCTCCGCTAGAATGGTAGCTTAAGTATGCATCGTAAGAGGCTATGAGGCGTGGTTTACCTTCATAAGATTCAGGACAAGCTCTGTAGCTTCCACATCCTTGGATCGAATCTATACTGAAAGGTCAGCGAGACCATTGATAAATGAATAATCAAACCTACGCAAACTCTAATGATTGACTCGTATTCTGCAATTGAAAGGACGGATACGGGTAGAAACGGATGTTCAACCGATGTGCCAGCTTGCGAGAGACTGGTAGAACGTGCAGCTTCGATTCGAGATACTATGTCGTGTGCGCACGATAATACTCTGCGGCATGATTGTACGGAAGATTCAAAGTCGACTAAGCTCTTTGTTGCGTTCGCAGAAGGAAGGTCAAATGAGACATCTCCTTGAGCAGCCATAACTGGATGTTTTAGGCGTTGGTGGACAACATTGATCACGGACATGTCTTCTGAAAACTGTGCCTGTTCTACTGCCGCAGGGTCCAGCTCAGGTATTTGCTCTGCTACAATTGGGAGTGCAAGAAGGTCTTCATAGAACGTGAGGAGCTCTTCTTCCGTGTAGGTTGGCGCCTCTAAAGCAGAGGCCTGATAGTGACGAAGCCAAAAGTTAGCAACGAAAGCATACTCTGTGAATAACACTCGCCTCGGCCACCGCAGTCTCCTCTAAAGCTTTCACTCTCCTCTCCAGCTCAGAGCTAGTATCCGCGACCATTTCTCCAGACCTGGCTTGCTTGATCCCTGACCATTGTTCACTGTGAGAACATCAGCACCTCGCGCTCCTCTGAAATAAAATTAGTTATTCCAACCTAGTGAGGTTCCCCTGGTCAAGATTACTGGGGGTATAGTTGTAGTTGTAGACGGGAGGCGGAGAAGTCGCCAAAGCCGCTTGGTGCATGTGCCTAGCGGGTGAGATACGTTTGAAGCCATGATGGGCTCCGCGAGTAAGTATTGCAGTACCGACGGGGCTAGTTAGACGAAGAAATGTAAGCTCCAGGAGCGCGGGAGGGAGCATTGAAGTCGAGAGATTCATTTCAGTCCTGAGTCCAAGTCAAGAAGTTCGAAGGAACATTTTTTTGGCCACGGGTGGTGTTGCAACACACGCACAAACAAACACCCTCAGTCACCGTATTTGACACCACCCTCCATGCTGGCTCAATCTCAAACTGCACACCGCCTTTCAGGTCATGAAAAATTCACGCCCTTTTGGTCTCTAGATCTCTCTCCGACTATGAAGGTCGACGAAAACACCTCGCAAGCAGAACAGTTAAGGTTCCGATATGTATGTCTTCATGTTGAATTGGAGCTCGCTTGCGAATCCAGTGATCGGTACCAGCTGGAGCCGTCGACCATGGAGGTCCAAAAGGCTTGCTTGACACTCTCGTGGCATCGAACATCTCACGTTGTACCTTGATAGATTTTGATAGATTTTGATGCTAGTCGACTTCTCTGGAGAACCCACTTAGTATCCGAACGAAAGAAGGGCCATGAAGAGCTGATGGAATTTGTTTTTGACGGTGTCAAGGTCGGCATCTGCACTGATCTTGGAAAAATATGGTGCTATGCACGGCAATTCTTCTTTCGTCCAGAAATTAGGCATTTCATCGTTACAATTAGTTCCAGCAATTTGCGCGTGGCTGCCGTTACTGACAACTTGTCGCTAGATGAACAACACTGCGTTGTCTCCAGCGACCTCCGTGCTAATCGTAAAGCCGTGCCTGATGCCTGACCAGATTGACAGGGTATGCAGATCATCGAACACGGGTCAATAACGTGTCTCCACATCTGGGTGCCATCAAATCCCTGTCCACTTGGTGCATAAGGCCATTAGAATGGGACCTTCCAAAAGTTTCGCCCATCCACAGCAGGCATTCATCTGATTGATCTCAAGTATGTCAAAGCAGAATCATTCCAAAGGTATTTATTCGCAGTCCATCTCCCAAGAATATCACTGTCGACGACCTGCATCTAGGACATGCTCGTGGTCTTTGCCCCCTTTCTGATCCTTGCCATTGTGGCTGAAAAAGTGTTCGCTGCGATTTACGATGATCCTAGCAGATTGCCAATCTCCTCCTATGACTTTGTAATCATTGGTGGTGTGTTGTCCTTATACTTGGGTTGAAGCACACGTATTCACTTTGCGGCAGCCGGAACGGCTGGCAGCGTCATAGCTGCACGGCTTGCAGAGGACAGGCATCGACGAATCCTGGTTATCGAAGCTGGTAGACAGTGCGCTTCTCTATGTGGCTTGGCTTGGATCGCGCCTTGACATAGTGTATTTCTTTTTAGTAACGAGGGCTTTCAGTCAGAACTCATCACCGTCCCTTTTTTGGGACCGTTAGCTTCGCCTAACACACCCTTTGACTGGAACTACACGACCGTCCCTCAACCCGCAATCAACAACCGACGTATTCCATATCCTCGTGGTTACGTTCTGGGTGGGAGTAGTTCCACGAGTGGGTTTCTATGTGAACCTAACTATTCTTACGCGTATCTAAACGATTTCTGACAAGATTATATGGTGTATACACGCTGTTCATCCGACGAATACGATCGTTTCGCAGACGAAGCTGGAGACGATGGCTGGAGCTGGAAGAAAATCCTGCCTTATGCTTATAAAGTCTGTTTAGAATTGCCCACGACTCTATAATACTGACTTTTCTCTCCAGAACGAGAAACACGTCCCACCCAATGACCATCATAATGAGACTGGCCAATACGTTCCAGCATTTCATGGCACCACAGGACCTCTTCTGACCAGTCTCCCCGGATTCCCCAACGATATCGATGAACGTGTGCTTGCAACCACACGAGAACTCTCGGAGTTTCCTTACAATCCCGACTACAACTCTGGAAACCCTCTTGGAATTTCTTGGATGCACTCGACCATCGGAGGCCCTCTCCGGAGCAGCTCTGCAACCGCGTATCTCCTCCCCGCGCTGAAAACGCGAAGCAACATCGACCTCCTTTATAATGCCCAGGTCACGAGGCTCGTACAAACCGGAAGACTTGGAATGCTTCCTGTTTTCCGTGGTGTTGAGTTTGCTCGAAATTCAACAGGTGTGTTCGAATTCCTTGATAATGATGCAATACTGTGATTAAAGGAATATGTTCAAACCAAGCTCGCCGTTACACCATCACTGCAACAAAAGAGGTTATACTCTCCGCAGGCGCAATCGGCACACCACAAATCCTGATGCTCTCTGGCGTTGGCGACCCAAAAGAGCTTCGCACTGTTGGCATCAAGCCGATTGTCGACCTCCCAGATGTAGGCAAAAATCTTGTAGATCATCCTTTACTTCCCATACAGTGGACTGCGAACAGCAATGACACCATGGACCCGATTCTGCGACCTGGTGCAGCTTTCGACGCGGGCCTGGCAGAATATGTCGCTAACAAAACGGGCCGCATGGCGGCTAATGGCGTATCGAACCATATGCGAGTCCAATATTTCTGAACTCTCGAACTTGAGTGTCTCATGATATGGACAGGTCTTTCTTCCGGTTGCCCAAGAACTCGTCTATTTTGAGGAAATATGGTGACCCTACCGCTGGGCCAAGAACTCCGCACTATGAGCTTGCCTTTGGAGTATGTCCCGAACTCCACTTTTTATCCATAATTTCAATGCTACTCCTCTATCTAGAACGGTTTCTTCACCACGTCGCAAGCGATCCCCACCTCTGGGTCGTATTTCTCCATAATTAATGTCGTTGTCCAACCAACGTCTTGTAAGAGCCTCGCAGGTTCAATAAAAACCCTTGCTGATATAGACACGCCCACAGCTGGCTCCGTCACTCTCGCATCCTCTAACCCATTTGCTCACCCCATCATTGATCCCAGGCTCCTCAGCACTGCCTACGACTTCGAAACCATGATCGAGGCAATCAAAGCCAGCAAGCGTTTTGTGGCTGCGAAAGCATGGGACGGGTACGTTATTGAGCCTTACATCGATTCCGTCAACACTACGACAGATGCCGGTATTGTTGAATATGCCCGCACATGGGCGACAACCATCAAGCACCCTACCGGTACTGCAAGGCTCAGCAAGGTCCCTGGGAAGGGTGTCGTGGATGGGCAGCTCCGTCTTAAGAAAGCGAGAGGCGTTCGGATTGTTGATGCCTCTGTGTTTGTGAGCGAATAGCATCGGACAGTGTTTTGACTTTTTTCTAACCATCTGTCAGCCGTTCATTCCTGCAGGACATCCTCAGGCTCCTATATATATTGTTGCGGAGAGAGCTGCTGATGTTATCAAGGTTGATTGGGGCACCCACTGACTGAACAAGATATCTTAATAGTGACCTGAGGCACCTTTGACGTATACAGTCTGGATACGTTTGGCAATCAAGACTCTATCAATACTATATCTGCGTCGCTATCGAAGAAACATACTCAATGGTCATATGTACCTAATCCGCCCTCACAACCTACGGCTGCTCTCCTTTGTACTCGGACAATGAGATGCAATCCCCAGGAGGCATGAATGCCTCTGGGTAACGTGCTCCATGCACCTCAGCAGATTCGACGACAGCTCGGATTGCCTTCACGTCATCCGGAGAAAGCTCAATTTCTGCCGCATGCGCATTCTCCTCTACCCGTGCAACACTCCGAATTCCGGGGATCGGGATAACTGACAGGGAAATTTTAGTAAAAGACACTACCGCAAAAAAGAAACAATAATTACAGTTCGGATGCTCCGCGAGAATCCAGGCCAAGGTGATTTGACTGGTGGTGGCTTTGTATTTTTTGGCAATTGTTTCCAACTCCTTCACAACTTCAAGGTTCTTTGGGAAGTTCTCTTCAGTAAATCTAGGGAGCAAGCGCCTAAAATCGTTCTCTTCGAAGTCATCGGGGGAGTGATATCTTTCAATCAATGTCAGCAGAAGAATAATTTCTCCGTGACCATGACTTACCTTCCGGTAACTAGCCCACGGGCAAGAGGCGAGTACGCGACAACAGCCATACCAGCTTCGTCGATAGCGTCCGCGAATCCCGTTTTCTCCACGTAAAGTTCGAAGGGGCTGTACTCCATTTGCGCGGCGATAACCTTCTCACCAATACCTTTAACTGCTTTGGCGCGCTTCAAAGTCGCGATACTTGGCTCCGACAAACCGATCCATTTGATTTGTCCACTTTCCACGAAGGGACGCAGAGTCTCAAGGAAGACTTCGACTGGGACATCGGGATCGACTCGGTGCTGGTAGTACAGGTCAACATAGTCTGTCTGCAAATTTTCCAAGGATTTCTTAAATTGCGCTCGGACTGCGGAAGGGCTGCTGTCGGTCGTGGGGTCGGTGAGAGACTTTCCCATCCAGAACTTAGTCGCGACGAATATCTCTGATCGACGGCCAGTTTCTCTGAACCATTTGCCGATGATGGATTCACCTGGTTTAGGTGGGGATAGGTCAGCGTGTGTGGCAAATGCAAGTAGGAGGCACAAACTGTTTCCGTAGACGAAGGCCGTGTCCCAAAAGGTCACACCGCGATCAGCAGCGTAAGTCAATGTTTCTAGGGATTCTTTCTCGTCACTCTTGCCATAGAATGCACCCATGCCTGTCGTAGACGTGTCAGAGGATGTGTTAAAGAAAAGCATATCATGATACTCACCCATTGCCCCGAGTCCGACAGCGCTGACGCTGGGCCCATTCTTGCCAAGTTTACGAGTGGGAATCGGCTGTAGAGACATGCTTTGTGAGAGGATGTGTTGCTAAACTCACTAATCTCATCCTCGTATTTATAAGTGCAAGAGGGAAAATACGTCATTGCGCGTTTGTCAGAGAGTCATGTCCCGGCAAGTGTCGACGCGTCTCACCGGCAGAGGCTTTCTTTGCGTATTGGGTGGATTAATTGAACCCGAAGTACATACGGCTTCAAGGTCTAATTAGGCAAGTCTTTTACAATTCCCAAAACCTAATTGGTGGGGATTAATGGCAGTCAATTGCGGACTAGGACGAGGGTTAAAGGTTCTAGCAGTAGTCACAAGGCACCCAGTACAGAGGTATCGCATGATGAATAATGGCCTGGCTGTTGGGTGAGTGTTGGTGAGCACTAGTACGGTGTTGTCTGACTCGGAGTTCTCGGGATTCGGCCCGCAACAGCGCGCGGGACCGTACCCGTCACGTCGGCATGGTAACGCCGGTGTTTCAACGTTGACTTGAACTTATCGACATCATCCAATTGAATCATTGCGCCACGTACATTGCTCATAGCTAAGTACCAAGTCAGTATATGTTTTGCTGACGCCGTTATCTGCTGATAAGGGGCCCCTGGAGCGCCTTACCCTCCTGTGGTTTCCCACTGATTACGACGAGTTCGAGTCGCTGCAACTCATGGCCGTCAAGCTTGGCAATGTACCGGGAATTGTATTCACTTTCAAGGAACCTCTGAACACTACGGTGCCACGATCGAGGGCTTGATGGATGGTCATTGCGTACGGGATGCCACGAGATGAGAATGTGGCAGGGAGGTCCTTCCCACTTCAGAGTGGTGCTCTGCTTGCCCCAATCTGCTTCATTCGCGTATATAATACACGTAAACCGACTGCCATACCAGCCACGCCCCGCCTACAGATCCCATAACCACAGACCCGCCCATACCCAATTTACGCCAGCTCGCCCTTGTATTCGGATAATGGGACACAATTCCCAGCTGGCATGTAGTCTTCGTTATAGCGTTCGCCATAGACCTCAGCCGATTCGACGACAGCGCGGATCGCTTTCACGTCCTCTGAAGACAGCTCAATTTCTGCAGCGTGAGCGTTCTCTTCAAGGCGACCAACGCTGCGAGTGCCAGGGATCGGGATAACTGGTCATCCACGTTAGCTTTAGTGAATTACGAAAGATAATTCGAACGCAGACGTACAATTCGGATGCTCCGCAAGAATCCAGGCCAGGGCGATTTGACTTGTCGTGGCCTTATACTTGTCTCCGATTGCTTGCAGCTGCTTCACGACCTCGAGATTCTTAGGGAAGTTCTCAGCTGAGAACCGGGGGAGCGTGGACCTGAAGTCGTCTTTCTCGAAATCTGCTGGTGATTTGAATCTTGGCAAAGACATGTGAGCTGCACATTTTGGGCGGAGTTCCCAAATATCTTACCTTCCCGTAACCATACCTCTGCCCAGAGGCGAGTATGCGACTATGGCCATTCCGGCTTCCTTGATGGCATCTGCAAATCCGGTCTTCTCTACATATAGTTCGAAGGGGCTAAATTCCATCTGTGCAGCTATAATCTTCTCGCCAACGCCTTTGACCGCCTTGGCGCGCTGCAAAGTCGCGATGCTGGGTTCTGATAAGCCGATCCACTTGATCTTTCCGCTTTCTACGAAGGGCCGCAAGGTTTCGATAACTTCTTCGATGGGGACATCTGGGTCCACTCGGTGTTGATAGTAGAGGTCGATATAGTCTGTCTGAAGATTATCGAGCGATTTCCGTAATTGCCCTCGGATGTAGGATGGTTTACTGTTTGGGCGTGTTCTGTCACCACCTTCGCTGAGGTCGCCGGCGCCGAACTTTGTCGCCAGGAAGATCTCAGAGCGGCGGCCAGTTTGACTGAACCATTTTCCGAGAATGGATTCACCTGCAGGTGGTAAATTAGAAGAATTCGAGGAGGATGGAGGAGTGAACAAACTCACTATTTCCATATAGGTCGGCTGTGTCCCAGAATGTCACGCCTCGATCAGCGGCGTAGGTGAGCGTCTCCAAGGATTCTTTCTCGTCACTTTTGCCGTAATACGCCCCCATTCCTGTTACGCGATTAGTTTGAGAGAACGTAGAAAGATCTGCTGCGGGGCTGACCCATAGCGCCAAGGCCAAGGGCGCTGACGGTAGGGCCGTTCACTCCCAGTTTGCGAGTTGGAATTGCTTTCAGAGACATTTGTATGGAATGAGATTGGTGATTTCAACTCGTTGGTGGGCTCTGTATTTATTAATAAACAGCTGTGATCGATATCTACGTCATTGGTATGTTCAGTGACTGACGCGTCGTTCCGGCAGCGGCATAGACTACATTACATATGGCGGTTCTTGTTGCCTTCCTTGTTGCGTATCTATTGTATGTTTGGAGATATCGACCTATAGGGGACCCTGCCCATAGATTACTCAGTTCTTGGCGAGCTGGGCGGTCATCACATGGAGCCATCACAGAGCAGTTTTTAGATAGCTTTGGATGTCATGAGGACCCCCGAAAGCCCCCTCAGAGTCAGATGCATGCCTAAACTCAAAAAATCCGATATCCGGATTTTTTTTTTTTCCATTTTGGCCAGGTTTTATCCGCATTCTACGACCAACATCGCCAGGGCCCCATTTATATCCGGATTCTCTGAAGGACCTTCAAGAAAAGCGGAAAAATAGAGTTTTTGAACCAAAAATCGCGCCGCTGCCGCGGCAGATGTCGATGATCGATGATCGACGAAGGCAACAGCACTGCACGGTGGAATTGAGGTTGATGTCGTCCCCAACGTAGCCTTGCAATACGCGCGAAGTTCGGGAGAGGGTTGGAAGGGTAGACTTTGCCCTGGCCTGTCCATATGACTTTTGAGAAAGAAGCAACATCCTCAGTACTAGTGAGGTCAATGTGTCGGCGAAGTGTTCGGGAACGAATGTTGATATATGGTCAGAAGGAAAAATCCTGTTGTGAACAACTCGCAAGGGTCATAGTATACGATGGCTGCCATATCAATTATTGACAAAAACGTGAGCTCAAGGAGACTGTTTTGATCATTTCTTCCAAAAAAATCTAACTTGAAGTTGCACGGAAAAAAAATTGGCACCCAGATCAATTCATATACAGATTGTGGACCTACCATCCAGCCACCCTTTACTTTATCCGGACTTCTGGACCAACATACGTCCCCAAGACCGCTGGATTACAGTATACTGTACTCTTACGACCAAGTCTTCAGTCGTTGTTACGCGTTACAATTTGTTTTTGACCTCTTCACCTCTTCAGGGGTCGAAATTATGCGTTACAAAGTCGAAATCTCTTTACGGGATTTTTTTCTTGTGTTTATTCTGAGAGTTGTGGTTGTTTTTTCACTGGTTAGGAATTTTTTTTGTTTTTTTGCCCTGGATTTCTGACTTGTAACGCTCTTCAATGACGAGGGTTACGCGTTACATCCCTCGAAATCTCTTCACTTCAGACCCCGATGTTACGCGTTACGTGAAAAATTGGTTGTAAGAGTACAGTATCCGGATTAGGTTCAACCTCGAACTCCAGAGGCCCATTTTTATCCGGTTTACAAACATACATATGGACTGTGTTATTCCACATACAAAACCTTTGCCTGACAAGTCATGAGCCGTTTACGATTGGTTCACAGGCACCCCTCCAGTTCAGACCACGACGCGTCGCGATCGGCGCGTATATGGGCGACCATGTGATCTGCTGTCACATCACGTTGCCGCTGCGCGCTTGTGTGACGGTGCTGTTATTACCTCTTGAGCATGAACTACCAACTCCCGCCGCCTGCGCCATATGAAGTAAGAGGCGGAGAGCATTTTTACCATTCGCCTAGCGTTCCACCTGGAATGCTTCACTCTCCTCCCTATTTTCGACCGCAAAATGGCTTTTTCTACGAAGCTCGTTCCGCAGGCGCGCCTGCGCACAGTCCGACACAGGGGCAGCCTATAAGCTTTCGACCAGAATCTAGTGGATGGCATGTCCCCGTCCCTCCAGGTCTGGGGCCGCCACAAAAACCGCCCGCGCCAATGCCTCCTCCCGGACCTGTTCATCCATCGCTACCGCGACCTCCTGGACTCGAACGACCTGCACCCGACGGATTCTTACTCCACGACTACTGGAAAGGAAAATTTGCTCCTTTTCCTGGATTCAGCTCTAGGCCAGGCCTCATTCCAGCCCGCGAAAGTAGGAAACTCTTGATCACTCAACCTGCACCCAAAGCACCCAGAAAACGTCGCCTCCGTCGCCGTCGAGCTACCGCTGAACTTGCCCTCCTTCCTCCACAATCGTTTATGCTCGCTGAAGATTCGACCGAACCCGTGGAATCTCCCACGAGCGAATCTTCGACTGATACCGCTTCAGAAACAAAAGAAGTGAGCGTCCTCTCTTAAGACCCACAGACTACAGTAACGCTAACGTCATGTTTTTATTTTTGGAAGATTTTTCAGTTTGATAAATATGTACGTTTCCATAAACATTACCCCCGCACTGTTGACATTCCGAACGGATGATAGGCAGATGTCTTTATACCACAATACCTAAAAGAAATCCAAAAACAGCCACATAACCTAATACCCCTCCAGCCTGTACCTATATTTCCCTCGCTGTCGTATCTTCAGTCGTTCCTTCTGCCGAATCTGATCGAAGAATTCTGCAAACCTCGACCTGTGACTATACTTTCCACCCCTCCCGCGGATGAGTGTCCTCCCCTTCAAATCGATACCTATCACGCGCATTGGATGGCTCTTCTTGCGTGGGAGCTGGATAAGCTTGCATCAGATAAGGAGCAAATAGTTTTGTGGAAGATAGGCTTGAAGGTCGCAATTTGGGTTGACGCAGAGTTTGTGGTCTTTGTACCTGGTATACGCGAAAATTACCCTCGCCTCGAAATCGGCGACCTTGTCCATTTGCGTGAGGTATTTGAGAGACAGCAGAGGGGAAGCGGAATGGCCTTCGAAGGACGAGTAGTTGCATTAAGGAAACGGGAGGGATACATCCGTGGGTTTGCTCAAACTCGTTTGGCAGATCGCTGATACCATCTTTACGCACATTAGATCTGCATTCGCCGACGCTACTACACCACATCAAACACGTCTTGCCACCGAGTCTCAAGTCGCTTGATGGCTCGTACAACAGTGAAGATGAATTACCTCTGCTGTTCAATATTTCCTTCGTCGCGAACGCGCGCCCGTCTTTTGTGATGGATAACGCGGCCGCCACCATGGGAGATGCCCTGAAAGCGGATGTAGGCCCTCATAACCTTGCGCGGTACTGGTTGTTCCCCCATCCTGAGGACCTGAATAGCCCATTCTCTGTGTATTCGGTTGATCAGGTCTTCAGGGATCAGGATTGGATCGACCAAGGTTTAAATGCTGAACAGAGGGTGAGCTGCAACATACTCAATCTTCTGCTATCCTCTTACGCGCCTCCTCAGTTGGCTGCTTCCTCGATTGCCTTGCATCAATCCCCCGTTCCTTATTTAATCAGCGGGCCTCCAGGGACTGGGAAAACCAGGTTTGCTTTGTAGTTCTGGACTTGATGATCGTTCGAAGAAAATTAACATTGAACTAGGACCGTCGTTGAGACCGTTCTTCAAATTCTCAGAATCCAACCCGAATCTTGTATTCTTTTGTGTGCTCCATCCAACCCAGCTACCGATACCCTTGTCTTGCGCCTCCGACCATTTTTACAGCCCCATGAAATGCTACGTCTAAACGATCAAAACAGAACCTTCGCGGAAGTCCCCGTCAAAATTACTCAATATTGCTGTACGTATAATGAAGATTTGATCAAGCCTTCGCCCCAAGCGAAGCTTAATAACCAGCATGACTAGATATTGAAAATGATAAATTCGCGTTACCGCCATGGAAAACCCTCATGAAATATCGCGTCGTTGTTTGTTCCTGTCTGGATTCTGGGATCTTGGCTGCGGCGCAATGCACAAATACCGCCCTAGTGCGATTGGAGCAGGAGATCACAGAGGCGTTGCATCCCCGCCGGCTGGCGAAGCCCAGAATATCGCCACATTGGACGCATCTCTTGATCGATGAAGTGAGTCGTAATTTAAGCTCCTCATGGCTTAACGACGCTAATCCTCGTGGCTTCTGAGGCGGCCCAAGGATCTGAACCGGAGCTGCTTATTCCAATTTCGGTTGTTTTCACGCAATTGTCGGCGCCTGAGCCGGCAGAAGATTGGTCGACTCCGATGTTCGCTCCTCAGATGGTCCTTTGTGGAGACCCTCAACAACGTACGTATATACTGTTGATAACTTCTTACAATTCAAACCCATCGTACACCAGTCGGACCCATCGTGACGTCGGAAAAGGCGAGAAGCGGGGAGTTGGATGTGTCTCTCCTTGAACGGTTGTTCGAACGACCACTCTATGCTGAGCATGCCCAAGCCAGGTCGAAGATGGGACCTCAGCAGCACTCGCCATTGAGGCCCTTCCAGTTTACACCCTTCACTAATCTGGTTAAGGTCCGTGGCTGTATTGTAATTTTATTTGGAGATGTGTGATTGAGTCAGCATTGGGATGCAGAACTATCGAAGTCACCCGGCGATTCTCATGCCTCCATCTGCAATATTCTACAGCGATTCGCTGGAGCCCTGCGCGACCAATGGCACAATAAGCTGGTCCGAACTGCGAAACCCTGAACTGCCTCTGATGTTTTTCGGACACGAGCACCTGGAAGAATGTGTTGATGAGGTTCGTTTCTTTTTTTCTGTTTCTTCACTTGATTTGGCTTTGACCTGTGTGGTCAGAGAGCAACGTGGTACAACAAGGGAGAGATCGACCAGATTGTTGGAATCATCAAGTCTTTGGTCCAAGAAGGGCAAGCTTCGTCCCCACCGCTCAAACCCGCCGATATAGGTATTATGGCCGCCTGGAGAGAGCAGGTGTGGAAGCTTCGTGAGCGATTAAGGAACGAGAAGCTCAATGCGGTGGATGTTGGAACTGTCGAGGTATGTCGGGGGAATTTCTGCCATCCGCTCTATCGATGTATCAATTGCCTTGCTGCTTCGAAAGGACTATCAAGGTCGAGAAAGTCGGGTCGTTATCATATCCTGTGTCAGATCAAGTGAGCGGTTCTTGCAAGAAGACATGGAGAAGGGTCTTGGTTTCATGCTTGAAAAGAAGCGGTACGTCTCCATATTTACCCCTAAGACTGAGATGCTCACCGTCGAGTTTAGCATGAACGTTGCGATAACCCGGGCTAAGGAACTCCTGGTTGTAATCGGAAATGGGTCTATTTTGAAGCAAGATCCATATTGGAAAGGCTTTCTGCAGTTTGCCTTGCGAAACAAATTGTATGGTTCCAATTCATCCTCAGGGTGGTCAATCTAAGTCACACAGCAGATACGTGGGGCCCCCTTTGGATATTGAAATGGATGGAAACTACATTTCACGGCTCGAGTATGTCTTTTTTCTCCTTAGGCGTATGTTAAGGATCAGAGGCTGACCAATGGTTTTGCAGATCAAACTACACCAACACCCAAGAGCCTGAGTCAGAGGAGGATGTAGGTTTAAAGATGGCTGGCGGGATAGCAAGAGACATCCTGAATGACAGCTACTAATGTCCCTTCGCATGGAAAGGATGTACAGGACTGGCACTTACCAGGTCGTTGTACGATTGTGGTTCGTGGTACCATGGTGTAATGCAGCCTTCATCCTTAGTCCCCAAGTGCAAAATTTGATTATTGAAAAAGGAACTCTGGCCAGAGCGGCGGGATAGCGAAGGTGAGTTCTTGGGGGATACAGAAAGTACAAATATACTATGGAACGAGACGCATCAAAACTAGAGGCATTGTTTGGCTGCTAACGTCGTCGTCGTGGAGCCCGAACTTGTACAGCTCCCCTCCTCCTCGCCGCAGGTACGGCTGCCTGAGGCACAGCGACATGTCCCATGACTAAAGGTGCAAAAGCATGGTGTTGCGGCAAAGCCGCAGGCGGCACTCCGGCGTTTGCTGCAGCCAGCGCCACCCTCGTCTGATCCACTACTGCTGCCGCTCGTTGGACTTGATTCCTGACCTGGTACCACAACGCCCTCTCGCGGCCCAGGTTCGCCTGTACCTCCGCCATGCGCTGCAACACTGTTTGGGACATATGGGGCATCTGTGCCCGCGTCCTCACCAAGAGCTCAACTTGCCGCTCTTGATCTTCCATACGTACATGGCACTCGTTTTCTTCCCTTAGGAGACGCGCATGATCTGCCAAGGCTTGGTTGTACGCCGCTTGAGCCTGTCGTACAGCCTGCGCCGCAAGTTGGGCATAAAGGTGGGCGTTGTGAGCTTGAACTCCCTGAACTCCCTGAACTCCCTGTGGCGGGGGTGGAGGGGCGACTGGGAGGTCGACCTTGATTGCCTTATCATCGATATCCGGGTGGTCGCGTCTATAATCCTCGAGAGCACGTTCTGCTGCGGCTTTAACCTTGTATCAATCATCCTATCAGACTATGGCACTGAAGAAAAAAGAAAAGAAGTCTGACCTCGTCTGCATGCCTTTGCTCAACTTGATCCCAAAGTAAGCACTTATGTGCATTCGGGTTATTACTCGAGCCTGCTTGACCGGGGGCAACCTGGCGAAGAGAATTGGTAAAAGACATGAAGGTCGAACGAAGGGGGGAGTGAAACATATGAGACAAGTACCTGGTTAAAATGGTCGTACCCAGTAACGACCTGGCGACAGACATAGCACGACAAGGTACTGCAATTCGGGCACGTCATCTTATTGCACTGCACAACCAAAGGTGTCAGTGAGGAAAAGGAGGACGAGAGACTTGTGTGAAAGTACCCCTGCTTCTTTGATGAACGCTAGATATAATAAAGGTCATCGAAAGGCCAGGTGTGCAAAGATACAGAAATGTAGCGTACGTTTCTTGCACTTTGGGCAGTTGCGCATCAAAGCGCGAGCTGTTTGAAAATCGATTCAATCAGAAGTAATTCATGAGAAGTTGGATAGTGGAACGTACTCATTGCCTCTTCAACGGCATGTTGGCCATCTAGATGCTTGTCCTCCTCCATTTCTAAAAAGAAAGTTGAGTGTGCAAGCAGAAACTGGTGGAAAGAACAACGAGAACCTTTGCAGCTCTTCGGTAGGTGATCCTAAAAGTAAACCGAGTCAGAGGTGCCCAGATACCATCAAAATACGGACCCTAAGATACCTACCAACTTCTTACAGCTTCGACAGCTAACAGCTCCGCAATCATCAACATTTCCGCATCTGAATAGCTTCTCCTGCTCGTTTTCAATCACACAACCCCACTCGCAGAATGGGCACTCCTCCAAGCCTTCCAAATTTGCCGCTTCTACTTCCTTGCGCTGTTTGACTCGCTCCCAGAGCTCCATCAGTTTTTCTGGGAGGAAACGCCGAAGCTCGGATGCAGGAAATGCAGCGTCGCAGTTTGACTGGTCCATACACTTGATATTTGGATCGTGCGAACCCAAAAGAGTCTCGGCATAGGTGGTCACACACGAACTGCAGAACAAGTGCATTTCCGGGCATTGAACCATTTTATCCTAAGGGTAAATTCTTCGTCATGACTATGTAAACACTGACATACGGAGAAACGCACGAAAGGGCAGTCGGCGAAACAACATCCGCACTCAATTCCGTTTTCACACTCATCATCATTTGCATCGTCGGCTTGTCCAGTGGCAGCGGTCTTTGACCCTGCGATGTCATCGAGGAGCCAAGCACGCTCAGCTTCGAATTCCGCGTCTTTCCAAGCACGCGATTTGCCTTTTGCGTTGGGGCGGAATGCGGTGGTCCGACGGGTGTAAGGCAGATGAACACGTTGATGATGTTCACGCGGCTCCTGATACTCCTTTTCCGACTGTCTGAGGGAAAGGTGCGTTGGGGCATAAAGTGAGTTGCAGTTCCCAAGTGAAGTGCGCAAGTATGCTTTAGGGATATATGGGAAGTCGGTTTGGAGTTGTTCCTGTCTCATAATATTGAGTTAACGTGAGTCCAGCAAGTGGAAAGGAACATACCAGAGCCAATTCAACGTAATGAACTCCTCCTTGACGCGGCCTTGACTTGCTTGCATAGTCAATCTTTGGCCGTTTGGGGGGACTTGCCGTTCCAACCTCTTCGCTGACTTCGACTTCCCTACGTTTTCCTTTCCCTTTCCTGACCGCCTTGGGATACGTTTGGTCTTCGAGTAGATTGTGAAGAATATGTTCCACCACGGCACCCTGGTGGTCTGGAGTGAGTTTTACGATTTGCGCCAGAAGATAGCCCGGCTCGACATCCGGGACAATCTCAAGAATCTGCGCGACATATGCCGACTCTAGATCTAGCTCTTGCTCTGGCTCTTGCTCTGGCTCAAGTCGCTGAGCTGGAAGTTCTGGTGTGTCTTGTGTAGGCGGAAGCTCCTCCTCGACATCAGAATCGGTATGGAGAGGCGGTGGAGCAGCAGGGGTATATGCCGAGAGCAGCAGCGACGGTGGGCTGTTCTCCTCGTCACTTGACACTTGGACTGGTGCAATTCTCGAGGTAGTTGCTTTGACCTTTCGATGTGAAGTCGGAATATTCTCGATGGAGCTCGACCCACCAACTCTTGGCTGCCGTGCCCACGTAATTGGACGAGAAGATGGACCAGCAGCCGCGTTGGACGTAGACGGGGTCTTTGCACGTATACGAGAAGGCATTTCGTCGCTGTCGGAGTCAGTGAGCTCTATAACGGTATTGGAGCGTCGGAACATGGCCGCCGTTCGCTTTGTTTTTGGAGGAGGTTGGGCAGGATCAGGAGAAGAAGGGATTTCGATGGTTGCATCGTGCTTTCTTTTAACCATCGCTGCAGTGGCAACCTCAAGCACAGACAATTGCAACAAAGACAAGTGTTAATTTATCGAGAGGAACAAGCATTGTCACGTGTTCGCAAAGCTTAACGGTTAATCTGGACCAGCGTTAACCAGGATTGCCTCTGATTACCTTTCTGACCATGATGATCAATGAAAGTTGAACAGTACTGAAGCAACCAGCACTGCTACTTCTTCAGGAAGTAGAAAGCATAACAATATATCGCATTCTATATATCAAGTAAGCCCGTCACCGCTTGCGCCACGAAACAAAATTGATCCTGATAGCTTTAAATTAGTGCCTAAACCAAACCCAAAACACAGGACCAGAGATGTGCTTACATTCCCTCGTCCAAGGATAAAAATCGAGGCGTTCTCCCCGCTTTCCCCATAGTTCAGGTAGTGTATCCCGTGTAAAGGGCGAGAGGGTCGCTGCCGCTGCAGGATCCGTGGCCTGAATTGTTAGAGAGGGAACCTGAAGGTTCGACAAGAGGATATCTAATTCTCCCCATTCTTCCAACTCCAACTTCGGAAGCTCGGGAACAGACTCTAGGTCCAACACAATTGTGACATCTTCAAGCATGCTATTGGATGTCCCAAGTGTGTGTAGGACCTGTATCAGCCAAGGTAACGGGTTCATGCGGGCCTTGATGCGTCGCGCCTCTAGTTCCGGAAGCGGCCGTGCTGGGTCAGGAACACTGAAAGTGACCACAATGTGCAACGAACGAAGGTATCTCAGTGGTCTGAAATCAAGCACGTCCGGGGCCGGCGTAATCGAATGATTCGCTATTTTCCTGGCCGTCAGTATACTGCGAAGTGTACAAGGCAAGGATTTACGAACGACTGCGCCAGGCACGGATCTTGAGGTGCGTGAGGAAAGGAGCACATGCGAGCATCTTCCACTCGGAGAACCTCTCATCTCTGTCCATGAAGCCAAAAATGGACATACGCGTGAGTCCAGTAGAGTCAATTGCATTGATCAAGGATGAGACTATCTCATCTGGGACAAATGCTATGTTCGGGAGCGCAGTTGGATCCGTTGTGAAGTTTCTTGAGCTTGGGAAGATTCAACAACTGAGGAAATAGGCGGTGTTTCATTGAAAATGGAATGCAGTTGAAGGTGCTGTATACCACGGATGCTAGGATGGGAGAAGAACGTGGCATCAATATGGAGACCGGCGCTCAGCCACAGTTGTGTTAGTGTCGGCAGTGCAAATGTGGTCGCGAATGCTGCGCGGATTTGGACTGGAAGATACGTCCATTGATGGCCGAGCCCAAAGTTGCTCATCCTGAGAGTTCTGAGCTGCGAGAGATTTTTGAGAATGCGAATGAAGTTATCGTGGTCTAAGCGGATATACTGAACGACAAGGTAGCGCATTCCGGCGTCGAGAATGTGCAATTCATGAACGTAAAGGGAGAGGTGGGGCGCGTTGCACACAAGCAGTGGACCACGCGAGTGAAGAAATGGAGCATAACCTATCCCGCGGCCTGGTAGGTACTGAATACCGAGGACGGTGATAGTCGAGAACAGATGTGCGCGGGTGATTGGGAGAAGATCCCGGGATGCGAGTGAGCATGCTCTGAGTGCAGGAAAGTCACTGTGGAGGTGGTCGATAATGGCTTCCAGCAGCTCTAGAGGAAACACAGATCCGTCATTCATGTTCTGGGCTTCGAGGGATGTATAAGTATTTAGTGGTGGTGAGATTGACAGTCAGCAGACTTCATGAGGACCCGAATTTCAGCTTGTTTCGAGAAGGGGACTCATCATGATCAAACTCGGCGTGGCCGTTGCTCCGTTCTGAGTTGATGAGATCGATGAGAGTTGATGGTTCGTTCAAACTCCGCGCGCTCCTGATTTTATCTCGTGAAATTGTACAATGTCAGTATAAACAGCACCATTCTCTCGTGCACCATTGGGATTGCTTTGAGAACTCTGAACACATGGGTTAGTTGGGACGAATCTCTGTTTTATTATTTCCGTTTTCCAAGACCTGACCGCGTTGCTTGCCCCTGGCCACATCGGCTTAGTCTCGTCAGTACAAGCTCAATCACACCGTCTTAGGTTGTATGACTATGAATGGAATGTAAAGTGCATATTCTACTCGAAAACAGGGAGTCAATAATTACGGATCCTCATACCATACGACGAGCTCCAGATCTAACCAGATCTTCGTTGAATTATATTTCAGAATCAAGAGTCCAGATATTTCACTCGCCGTCGGGCGATCGTTGGCTTCACCCTTCCAGCATTTCTCCACAATGTCCCACATGACATTGTCCAAACCTATGCTTCCGCATGGGATCTTCATGGGCTCGTAGTTCGATGGACGATGGGGTCTCTGTCCTTCGATTACTTTCAATATCACAGGGTAGTCGCTTACAATGTCATGAAATGGGATCGTGCCAGAGAAAATCTGTGTGCATGCAACGTTTTGGCAATCAAAAAAGTCAAGAGAAGCTTGAAATAGCGGGCGCAACTTACCTCGTAACAGACACAGCCAAGGGCATATATATCGCTCTTGGTGGTGTTGGTTGTCTGGGTGCCATTAAGGAGCGCAGGCGCCGTCCATCTCGACGTCCCTCCAACACGTGCATCTGAGAATGATGACGATTGCTGGACCTGCGATTCAGACGCTGTTGACAAACCGAAACCTATGGAAACTGTGAATCGGGTATATTCGATTCAATGGTGTCGTCCCAAGACTCCGAGTCAGATGCAGGCAATTCGGGCAGTTTCGTATGCTTCATGAGGCTGTCGCCAACAAGATTGAAGTAGGATGAGGTGGCTAGTGTTGGAGAGCCCATTGGGAGTGAAGAAATCATTTGTTCGCAGTCGCGGAGAGCAGCCAGAGAGTTCGCCAGGAACTGGGTCAATGGTGGTCGTAAATGATAAGTTGGAAGGCGCCATCAGTGGAAGCAATGAGATGCAGTGCCTGTCAAATTAAGCGCCTTCCTCCCAGATGTGGAAAATTACGTCCAGACACAGGTCGGAAATGAACTTGATGAACAACGCAACAAGTGCAGAAAATAGCTGTACATTTACAACTCTGTGCCAATAACCCGGTGTACAGGCTAGCATGAGCACGAATATGAAAGGAGTAATGAAAAAAAAATGCAGAGCAAAAAATACAAGACAAAAGTCAATCTTTGTGAAAGAAAGAAGTAATCTTCGCAGGAGAATCACTCGCGCTAGCGTCTACATCCCGGGTCTTCTGATATAGGAGGCAGAGATATGTCCTATCAGATGACGTTCGTAAATCTCGACATCAGGGGCTTACCCTTGGGGATTTGCGTTTCATTGGAGACTGTCATGGATATGAATGTCAATCCCTCGGGGTGGTGCTGCTTACACTTGCCTTGGTCGATGCATGTTTTGATTCTTCAGCTATTGGCTGGAATGGAGTAGTCAGAAACATGTTCACGAGAAGAGAAAACGAAATCAGACCTTCTCAGGCGTGGACGGTCCGCCAACGACGACAACATCGCTCTTGCCCTTCTCGGGTTTATGCGCCTCCACCTTAGCTTTCTTCGCAGGAGGTGGAGAGTCAGCCGTGAGGTCGTGAACCTTTGCAGGCGATTTACTCCGGGACCGCTTCACAGGTGGATGCTTTGAATCGGACGCTTTGGCCTGTTTGGAGAACATCGCTTGAATTCCGTCTTTTCGGCTCGTAATGGGCTCGATGAACGTTGACGACTCTGTACCCACTTTCCCCACTTCTTTGGGTACCTGGTAGCTGAAAAGTACTTTAGGATTCTTGAAGAAGTTAAGACGAGGATGAATATACCATTCTAGAGGGCATTTTGCATCATGATATGGCTGGACCAGTTGTGTAAGCTCTGGCGTCCATGTCTGTGAGGAGGTGTCTAGCCATTTATCAAGCGCTTCTCGTGTCGGTAGAATGACAGGTTGACGATCATGTAACCATTCCAATTTTTTATTGGCGTCTGTAGTGACAACCGTGAAAGTCCAAAGAGGTTTTGTTTGACCTGGATGTCATGAGACTTGAAAAGTGTGTACTGCGAGGGTGTGAATACCTTCAAGGGTGACGCAATCGTATAGGCCAGCCAGAAGCATAAGTCTGCCGTCTTTGTGTTTCACGAAATGCGGCAACTTCTCCTTGCCTTTGGTCAACCACTCGTAGTATCTAAAATGCTCGAAAACAAGAGTCATATCTTCCTAGACGTGAACATACCCTTGACACAGAACCGCGCAGCGTTTCTTGCCCTTGATGCTAGCCCACATATGGCCACCCCCGATGAGACTTTCGGAACGGGCATTGAAGGTACTCAGAGTCTTGTCCTCGTGCTTGCTCCAGTGGGGTATAAGGCCCCATTTCATAGATTGTAGCACATATCTTTCGCCACCAGTGTTCGAACTGGATGGACCTGGATCGCCGCGGCGCAATACGGGTGCGTATGTACGAGGTGCGATATTATACCTTGGAACGAATTCGTCCTCGTCGATCCACTCGTCGGCTTCCACATCATCGTGACCAGGAATTTGGTGTATTTCTCCATGCTATGCTCGTGTAAGAACGATGAGTAACACGGCACAACGAGAGCTTACAGCCAGATGAAGCGCGAAACGACCACACATGGTTCAGTCTAAGTCCAGAGTTTGGCCCAGGTGACGGCGTTTGTTTGGTTAAGTGGAGCGTGGGAAATTCTCGTGAACACGAACGACGACGTCGACGCTGCCGTCGCCGTCGCCAATCTCTCATTCCATGGACAACGCCTCCCACAAACTCCTCGAGTCCGCAACGCACAGGACTCTCCATGCTCATAGCTTCTCTCGTTCTTCGTCGCAGGCTTCACTCGTCCTCACTGACCTACTTTCGCGTTACCTGACACTTCTATCATCAACTTGTACGAAATATGCTCAGCACGCGGGACGAACCAGCCTATCTGTACACGATGCAATAGGCGCGCTGGACGAACTTGGTGTTAGTGTCGGCGAACTGAGTGAATACTGTTCTTCAGAGGGCAAAGAGCTTGGGCGCTACGCGATACAGTCGGGGCGGAGGGCGGAGGATTTGAACGAGTTCAAGGGTCAGTCACCTTTTGCTCTGTGCAGCTAGAACTCCAATCTGATGTTCCACAGCTCAACTCGCGGATGGACTGCGACAAGATCGCGACGACACAATACCCCTCGTCTACGCGCCATACACACCATTATCTGATTATAGCGACGATGAGGACCAGATGGAGGAAGAAGAAGATGGCGATGCTGATTCACGCCATGCAGTGGCCGACGACCTGATGGATATTGATATGCCGCCCCCGCCGCGATCAACCATACCATTTGGACATATTCCAGAGGCTCCTCGGATATCTACACCACCATTACCCCTTTCCCCAATATCTAATCCATCATCACCTTCACGAAAACGTCCACGAAAAGCCAGCTGGCAGCCTCCGCCACATGTCCCTGATTTTCTGCCACCATTTCCTACCACCGAAGCGCCGCCGTCTCCCATCCTTATCCAGTCCCCAGAGCCTACGCAACCCTTATTTGAACCACCCCCAGTACCGACAGAAAGTGTTAAGATTGAGAAACCCCCATTATCTATTGGACAAACGCTTACATCGTCTTCTGCCTCGGATTACCTTGTGCAGGTCCCCTATTCTCAGTCCTCTCTATCTGGGATTGCAGAGTGGCATTTACCATCACAACCGCCGCCGCCGCCCCCACAGACCTTGCAAACACGAAACTCACGGCTCCCGACCCCGCAAACGGAGCCCGCGCTTTTCTCGGCCTATCATCATATTCTCACTCATCCTCCCCCAGCAAACCTCAACCCCCCATCATTATCACGACATAAGGTCGCAATGGCCTTGTTAGCTCAAACGCAGACCACTCCGCGGTGGGATCCACCGGATACATTATACTCGAGCGTCGCGCCATGCGCACCTCGTGTTGCAACCATTGGGCCAACCTACCCAATGGCAATTGGAGATAGTGGATCAGACTCCAAAGGGAAAGTGGACGGGAAAGACAAGGACTTCAAGTTCCCGCCCACGCTACCAAGACCAGTGTCTTCCAGCGAACGCTTGACGCCTCTCGTCAGTCAGCAATCTTCTCGGATACCAGACCTTGCACGCAACGTCCTCCCAGTAAGCGTTGTCACCCTTTTCTCCATTTCATTTGTTCAATTCGTAGCGTCCCACACAGCCAACAATTATGGCGCGCACCAGCCGTCTGACTCATCCTCCTGCTTTACAACGGGGATCCAAAGTCCTCGTATACGGTAGTGGTGTCCCTGCACCCTGGAACGCAAATGCTCTCCCGCTGGCAGGCGCACTACCAGCTACACCAGCTCCCGGGAAGGCCAAAGACACGGAAGGCACGAGGGGAGAATCTCCTATTAAACCCGCCCTCCCCGATGCGCGACTATACGCGACATGGGATTACGAGCCGAAGGATTTTCGGATACCACTGGTCCCAACATCAAGAAATCGGACGAGAATGGGGAGTGTGCAGGGCGGGAGTGGGGTCATTTCATTGGCTTTGGGATCACGAGGGAAAAGTTCGAAGTAGGTTGCGATGGCTTCGTTCCGAGATTTCGTAGGTACGCTGTTCTTTGCATTCTTGCTTGAGTCCAGAGGGACTTCCAACGAGAATGTTGTTTCGATGGGGCTTGTTCTATCGTTGTCTTTTTTTTTTGCTTTATGTATGTCGATGTTTTGATCAGGACGACCTGATGGCGCAAGCCCGTTAAACGCGCCAGTTTGGCTAATTGTCCCTCCTTCTCTCTCATCACCTTACTTGCTCCTTCGGGCTATGGGCGCCTAAATGACAAACACGATGATCATGACTACTTTGCGCTCCACTGGTAACCACAACGTCGAGCGCACAATCTAAACTCCTTGATTCTATTTCTCATAAATTCAGCGATTCTACGACACCCTTTGGCATCCACCGCTTCGCCAAAAAGTCCATGGACTCGGACAGAAAGGTTAGATTGCGCACCTCTGTACGCCGACGCAGCACTATAAAAGGATCCCCGATGTCGTCTCCGGGCCCCCTTCGCAATGCCTGGTCAAATGCCGTCGAGTTACTGGGAAGGAGGAAGTCAAGCAAGAGCCCCGAGCTGGACAAATCAGGCGAAAGCTCCGAGCTAGACCCCGCACACGACGATGGTCAGTGTTAATGTTGGATCTTAGTCATGGCCTTAAAACTAACTTTTTCTTAGTCGTGGGGAACACCTTGGAGAACGAAGGTGGTTTTCGCACATTATCTTTGCACGCCGAAGCATTGTTGGAACGTGACGATCTGTAAGCTACGCACCAAATCGACCATCAGTGAGGCAATGCACCTGACAACTCTTTCCAGAGCCAGAAGCCGTTTTCTGCGCACGACAGGCTTTTCTAACAAAGCGTCCTTTGTAAGAATTCTCAACTTCCAACCAGGTCCAGTCCATCGTGACACCTCTTCAGTTAAGCGACTTCAGAAGATTCTCCTCAGCGTTGGAGACCCCAGAGAGTTGGTTATCCGCCAACCATCAAGATGTCCTACAATACATCTCTGACATTGCAGGATTAAACGTTAACGAGCAGGCGGAATGTTCAATCTGGGCACGGAACCTTCCAACTTGTGAGGCATGTGTCCCTTTCACACGATTTCAGGTGCAATACTCACCGAACGGTCTTTAGCGCCAGCTCGTGCTAGTATTCGAATTCCTCAAGGGTCTATACCCTGACAGCTCTATATCTATGCTAACACGGTTCATGAGATCCCTCGTGCTGGGTTCAGACGATGTAAAGACCTCTGCATCGAAATCATGGAATTACATCACCACTACATCCCTTTATAACCACCAAGCTATCGTCGAACGCTTTGCATCATTCTTGCCGTCTACTGAAGGCAATCCCGAGCTCCTAATGCTCCTTGCGCTCGATTTCGATGCATTGTGTGCCCGCCTGTCCATCGTCCTAAACAACGTCAGTCAGTACAGGAGGCTCATCAACCTTCAGGGTGATAATGCACAGTCAATGCTCGACTTGTTGCAGACGGTCAGTCCTCTGTTCATTTTGACAGACCTTCCTTTGAATGCAATCTGCAGATCCTTGATTCCGACTCGTTCGATCCTTCGTTTAGGAGTCCCTTCATGAACGCGCTGCTCCGGTTATCCAGAAAATCTGGCCTATTTCCCACAATTCTTCGACAGCAAGAAGTAGCGCTGGAAGGCGACGATCCATTGGCGAATGGCCAGTTTGGGGATGTGTGGAAAGGTCGATACAGATCCCAACAAGTGGCAGTGAAGGTTTTGAAGGTATACTTACAATCTGACATGTCAGCGCATTTGAAGGTGCGTCCGGCTCTGGCAACCTCAATAAAGCTCACACAATTTTCCTAGAATGTATTGCATGAGACTCTCATATGGAGACAGCTCCGACATGAGAATGTGCTTCCGTTCCTTTGTTTACACTACGTGAACAATAATCCGAAGAGGATAGCCTTGGTTTCTCCTTGGATGGAAAATGGGAACATACGAGATTTCTTGATACACTATCCCGAGATGCCTCGAATTCCATTTGTAAGTGTATTCACTGTCACATCTTCATCCGCTGACAGACGTTCCAGGTGTTCGACATAGCAGAAGGGCTTTTCTATCTACATACGATGCAACCGAGTATCGTCCACGGCGACCTAAAGGCTGTGAGCTCTCGCCAGTGATGTTTGATTTTTGACGGCCAGCCTTTGGCTAGCCTGACGCTTTTTCCTCAGGTCAATATATTGATATCTGACACGCACCGTGCCTGCCTGGCAGACTTTGGTCTATCCACGGCATCCGAATCGCAGGTCCTGCATTTATCGTCATTCTCAGATGCCCGTGTGGGAGGAACTTCAAGGTGGACGGCACCTGAGCTGCTAAATGGAACCCAGGAAACCAACACCACCAAGAGCGACATATATGCCTTTGCATGCGTCTGTTATGAAGTGAGGATGACCCCTTTCGTCTCACCTCTCCCAGGGAGTAATTTCTGTGACAGATATTCTCCGGCAGTATTCCATTCCACGATATTGCCAACGACTACGCAGTGATACTGAAGGTTACCGCAGGACATAGACCTGACCGTCCTTCGTACTGTGAACCTATGAACATTCCTTGCGAAACCTTGGGGTTGGAAGACGTGATGTGGGATATTATTGAACAATGCTGGAATGCAGATGTTCAAGGTCGACCGACCGCAAGCGAAATCATCGAACTCTTGATGCCATGCTACAATTCAGCATATAACAGAGAGATGATGCCAATCGCTTCATCACTGTCAGAACTTCAAACGGACGGAAGCAGAGAATCTTTGAGTACTACCACAGGTTAAATCCCCAGCGTTAACTATCTATATAAAAAGAAAAGCTTTAGCAAGTCGTTATGGCCCTTTAAAGCAGCAACCCGTGGTCAATTCATGGTTTGGAAATAGGAGTGATCGAATGCCAAGGAATTCGGTACGTGACCTGCGTGACCTTCAGTGCGTAACACGAAATTTCCCTTCGTCCTGCCAGCCATGTCTGTCGAGCAACCGCGCAAGACGCTACACAGCAAGAGATCGTTTGGAAAATATCCCAGAGGCATTGACTCTCCTGCATACGATGCGTGAGTCCAGACTTTATCTGCCAAGGATACTATTATCTATTGGATGGTCATAGATCAGAAGAAGACAACGATCCTCTAACAGATGATGGTGCTTCAGCGGTATCTATCCCGATAACGCGGCATGCAAATATCCCAAGCAATCTGCGTTCGTCGCATCCTAAGCCCTCCTCTGTTTCACGCGTAAAACACCAGCTCGCAGCCGGTGTCTTATGGGACTCGGATGGAATCGATTCACCTACCTATGACGGAGACGTTGAATCAAGTGCCACAGCGGGTGCGGATGCTCCTTCTCCCCGGGTCTCACACCACCACCACCACCATTCTTCATCTGCTTCGACTCTTAGTACCCCTATTACACCTGGATTCCCTTCTTCTGCACATACCACTCCTGACGCCGAACAAGCCAATCCGATGCCATCTGCGCGCCCTACCAAACCGGATTCAAATCACCCTGTCTTCATCTCACAGCCAGTCCCTGGCCGCCCGGTAACACCTCTCTACGTACCAGAAGAACCAGCAGTTGCTGCCGCTTCAGAGGCTGCTTTCAATCCTGCTGCCCTCACACCTGAGGATATCCAAGCCTTCGTCCAGAAAGCTATCGACGGCGAATCGTGGAGAAAATACAAAATCAATCCACCACCCACAGACCGTCCAGTCCGAGTCTACGCAGACGGTTCGTTCATTTCACCTGTCATTCGCTACGTCACTCACCCCACACCACATGACAGGCGTCTACGATCTCTTCCACTTCGGGTAAGCCCGCCTTTTTCTTGTGCCGCGACCCTGCCGACAGTCTCCCCTAGTCATGCCCTGCAACTTCGTCAAGCAAAGCTATCCTTCCCCTCAGTTTACCTTCTAGTCGGCGTTTGTTCTGATGAGCTCGTCAGGACTCACAAGGCACAGGGCATCATGACACATGCTGAGAGGTTCGTCCATTGTACAGAAGTCCAAAGTCAAGTATTTAGTACCCATCTTCCAGATTGGAAGCAGCAAGGCACTGCCGATGGGTCGACGAGATCGTCGCAGAGGCGCCATGGGTGATTGACGAAGACTTCATTAAGAAGTATGACATCGATTATGTTGCCCACGACGAAGACCCCTACATTAGTGAGGGGCACGAAGACGTATACGCGTATGTCAAAAGTCAAGGTACGTTTAACCCCCTTATTGGAATTGACGATGGTGATGAACTCCCCGGCAGGGAAATTTATCCCCACCCGCCGCACGCCTGGCGTGTCTACCTCCGAACTGCTGGAACGGATAGTCTCCGGTTATCGCAAACGCGATTTCGATGATAAGCTCACCAAAATGGGACACTCTGAGCTTCGTGCTGAAGGAAGCGACTACGATGAGAGCAGTCGGATGGCCAGTCGGTTGGCAAGCCGTAGTACAAGCCCAACGAACAAGGAGTGAGGGAAGAGGCATGCCAATACACAGAGCTTGGATCTCAGGCGCGTGTTGTTTACAGCCAAAGCATATGACATCAAATCCAGAAGTGTACTTGATATTGTATTGGCCTCCGATGCTGTGTTACTGGCCTTTTATAGAGCATCTCTTCGGAACATACCTTACTACGACTCATTACTTTAGGACAATATATCCCGGGATACGTGAGTACTTATGTCAGATGCTTCCATAGGTAAATGTCAGACTACGATTTGCGTTTGAGCCATAGAGAATCGTTCAGAGGCCTCTGTGATGCGTTTTGTGAACATGCGAGTCGTAATACTGTACTGATTCGACCTACTCTTCATGGCATGTTACGCGTTACAAGAAAATATGAGCTCTTCAGCTCTTCATGACCCCAAATCCAGCGTTATGATCCGGAATCTCTTCACTTCCCCAGAAAATAAAATTTGACTTCCCGGGCGATCCCTGCCTCCAGCACCTTGCAAAAAAGTGAGTTTTTGATCACATATTTTGTGTTGTAATTGCTCTTCAAAAAAAAAAAAAATGTTACGCGTTACACCCACCATATCTCTTCTCTTCAGGAGCCCGTGTTACGCGTTATACGAAGAGTATGTAGAATCAGTACAGTAGGTACCTCTCTTTCAGATCATCGCAACACCGAGTGTTTGATAAGCAATCGCAAACGTTAACATTACATGTCTTCCAAATCTCTTCCTCATGAGCTGCTTTCAGATATCTCCCTCAGAGGCCACGTTTCCTGTGATTCCAGTCGAGCTGTTTGAAGGAATTATCACTGAGCTTGGGGACGATTTCCCTGCGCTCAAGGCGTGCTCACTCGCTTCTCGAGACTTTCTCTCTTTCTGCCGCCCAAAATTGTTCTCCAAAATCACTATCTACGGTATCACCTCACCGATTATTCTGAGACGATCCGTCTCGATCTGCGACGCGCCTCATCTATCGTTTTACGTGCGCGAGCTACGCATCACGAGGGCAACATCGAATACAATCGACTTCGCTAATCTAACCCTCTTGGACGTAGATGCCTTTGTCTCTGTGCTTCGTAGCCTCCCGCGGCTGAGGGCTTTGTTTCTATCTAGCTTCGGGTTCGGTAAGCGGTGGACGCAGCTCCCCGCTCAAATTCGAGCAGCATTTACGGACACATATGCGTTGCCAACCCTCGTCGCATTGATACTAGACGGTGCCATCAGACTTCCCCCCTCGTTCTTTTCCCTATCCAGCATCCGTGGGATCAAGCACCTTGGACTTTTAGGCGTAAAAGTGGAACCGTTTCCCCACACGTCGACCGTGACATCTTATGTGTCCTCTGAACGCCTCAAGTTACGGTCGTTGGCCATATCATTTGTTCCGTCGGCATTTTCTTCATTCTTGGAAAAAGCAATCGACTTTACGGAAGTCCACCAGATGGTCATTCGTTGCGCTATGATGAGGGGTGAACATTACGCCGACTGGAAGTTGCTCGGACGCGCTGCTTCTCTCAAGCATCTCAGTATTAGCACCTGGTGGAATCGTACGTGGAGTCGGTGCTTGCTTGAATCTCCCTTTCGCACTAATGTATAATGTATGCACACGATAGCCCGTCCACTCGCGCCAGGTCCAGACGGCATAGATCTCGGACAGCTCAGGCATCTCCATTCACTGACTCTTAGTGTACGATTCGATTTTTATCCTATGACCGATGCAGGAGGCCCCGAAGAGGGAGCCTGCAAGAACCCATTACACTGGATGATAGAGGTCCTGAGTACCCTTGGGCCGTCCAATACAGTGCTTGAGGACGTCAAAATAACACTGGAGACACCGTCGATACTCGGTATATTCGAGAAGGACGGAGAGAGATGGACAGATTTAGATCGCATCTTGTCAGGCCTTGAGTGTCCCTCTCTCACCATTAACTCCACTGATTCTCATGTGGAAATGAACCTGCCATCTCTCGTCCGCACGTTGCTGCCCACGCTGTGGCAGAAGCGGGGTGCGCTCGCCCTTCGGTTGGGTCGGGTAATGTAAAGACACTAGTTTACACTGTCCTTGTTCAAGTCACTATGAACGTTGGAGAGCTAACGGTACTGTAGTAAGTAGTAACACGCACCATACCAATCAGCGTGGGCTTCTTGTGAAATCACTCAACATGATCATCGATCATCTGGATGGGTCGCAAGGAGATCATGCCCAAGCCTTCCATTATTGCATTATCTTTGCACTTCATAGTATACACTAGCAGATACACATGAATTCCTAAAAGGATACAATCAAATTCCAAAACAAGTGGAAATTCTATAGATCGTGTACGGATGAAAAGCCCAAAAATAAAGCACAATGCCCGACGAGCCATTTACGCATAAAGTCTCTTGGTGTATCTAAAAGTACATCCCTGTTAGATGAGTGCAACACCGAGTTCGAGGAAGGAACTTACGAGTTCAGCCCATGAACACCACCCTCAACCTGAGCACTTGCGGTCCTCAATTCGAACCGGACGTTGCCTGCCTTCACCTCCTTCTGCAGTGCGCCAACGCTCCTGACACCAATATCCTGCAGTGAATGTTGCACGCCAACATACAGATACGGAAGGAACGCCTTGACGCTTCCCTTATCTTGTACATCACCGGCCACACCCTGCGCAACCTTGACTGCGCTACTCTCAGAGAAGTACCTCGACGTCGCAGCATTCTCCACGGTATTATCTTGCTTCGGTGCGGGATATTTGCTAGTGGATCCCTTGGCTTTGGCTGTGGTTCCCTGCTCCATCGCCTCGAGACTGCCCATGCCACGGTATGCCTTGACGCGCTTACCCTCATGGTAGAAGTATTCACCGGGCGCCTCCTCTGTGCCAGCGAGAAGTCCGCCCATCATCACAGCCCCGGCCCCAAGAGCGAGGGCCTTGACAATGTGTCCCACGTTGCTGATACCACCATCGGCGATGACGGGGACGCCAAACTTGCTGGCGAACTCAGCCACAGCGTAGACGGCGGTGGCTTGCGGACGACCGACGGCCATGATCTCCTGCGTTATGCAGATAGATCCCGATCCCATGCCGACACGGAGGGCATCCGCGCCGGCGGCAATAAGTGAGGCAGCCTGTTCACGGGTAACGACGTTGCCAGCGATGACTTCAAGAGTGGGGTAGGTCGATTTGATCCATTGTATCATGTCAATCTGGAAGACAGAGTTTCCCTGAGATGAGTCGAGAATGACAATATCGAGTCCCGCCTCCACAAGCAGTGAGAGACGATCGCGGTCAGATGGTCGTGTGCCTACGGCGGCAGCGGCATATAATTGCTTAGTGTCAGTCCTCTTCGATGCGAGTGGGTATGACTGATTTTTGAGGAGATCGGAGCGCGCCAGGAGAGAGACGAGGCGGCCTTGAGAGTCGATGATGGGGAGCTTGCCCTTTTTGGAGTCGCGAAGAATGTCATTGGCTTCAAGAAGCGTGATGCCTTGCTGGGCAGTGACAAGAGTTGTGGTCATGACATCTGCTAGAGCGGTACGTGGATCGCGGAATTGGATGTCGCGTGCTGTGACAATACCGACGAGTTTACCACCGAGAGAACCGGTATCTGATGAATGGCTGTTAGTCAAATGACAAATGATGATATCAATATCGGAACATGGGCAAGGGTTCAGAGGTACATAAGATATCTCCGCAAATCACACGTTGAAAACGCGTTTACTCAGCAGAACGAAGGTTATGAATTAAAAGTCTCATCCGGAAAGAAATGATGAAAATGACAGAAATAGGAGACGAACCTGTGATAGGAATACCACAGAAGCCAAGTCTGGCCTTGATATCCAGGACTTCTTCAACCAGGTGTGTTGGTGACAGAACAACAGGGTCGGTGATGAAGCCGTTCTCATGCCTCTTCACGGCTCGGACCATAGCAGCCTGGGATTCGGGTGATTGATTGTGGTGGATAACACCGATGCCTCCAAGGAGCTAGGCGACAGACAGCAAGTTGTGGGCACTGCGGAAACAAATGAATGCGAGTGGTTAATCCTCACCGCCATAGCGATAGCCATCTGACCCTCGGTCACGGTGTCCATTGGGCTACTCATGAAGGGCGTTTTGAGGGTGACATTACGCGTAATGCGGCTCTCTGTGACCACATTAGAGGCAGGAAAGTCGATCTTCCCGGGTAAGAGTAGGAAATCGTTATAAGTCAGTCCGCCATGGACTTGGGAGTCCATGAGGTCCGCTACGGACAAGCCATCGTTGCGGGAATAGGTTTTGAGATGCTCGAGGGCGAATTTTGGGTCGAGGTATTGAGTTTGTTGGCCTGGCATCCTTGGGCAGAATGCCAGTTCGATCGAAAAAAATTTGGCCGCCTATATACTGTGCTTGTTTGTCAGGGCCAAACACCGGATCCCGGCACGCGTATCACGTGTGGCTCTATCTTTACTGTAATGCCAACCACTCAGACGCCACATCGGACTCCTCTCAAACGCGTGTCTCAGGGCTCGCTCTTTGCTTTATCGCGCTCCGGAGCTTTTCCAGATGCTCCTCATGGTCTGGGTTTTCTCGAGCCAGCCATGGCCGAATTTGTCGACGAGACGGAGGCGTTACAGGCGAACCTCGAGGGAATGAAGCACCTCAGTGATTCACTCGCGACGTTCAACGAATCTTTTGCCAGCTGGCTGTATATCATGAATATGAATGCTCTGACCACCGACTGGACCCAGGTATGTGCGTGTATTCCACGTGTATGGCCTTGATCTGATACCCTGGATAGGCACCAACAGATGCTTCATTTCTGTTAGCGAAACGCAGAGCAGGTGATGATATCGTGTTCATATATCGGCCAATTATATTAAATCTTATCTTGCGTAGAGCAAGATGCGGTGAACGCCATGGAGGCCTTGAAAGCGAAGAAAGAAGCGATGGTGCGCGAGGCTGAGGCGGCGATCGCGGACAGGACTGCTATGACTGAAGCCACTGAAGCCGAAATGACATACACTGCGAACGTAACAACAGCATCGGGACAAACCACCAAGTCCGCAACTGGGCCAAAAAAGAAACCTGGAAAGCCCAAGTTGACTGCCAAGGAGAAGAAAGAGCGAGCTGTACATATACTTTCATCTTATCCGGACTTGCTATTGATTTGTGACTACAGCTGGAAATTGAGAAAATCATTTCATGCCTACCACTGGAATTCCGTGGAAGTGACCCGGTCCGTACTTTTTTGTGCTGTTGTTCGGTGGTGGGTCTAAATGTGTTACAGAACCTTCGGCGCAGCATGGAAATGGTAATTGAAGGGCTTCTCAATTCTACAACTCGATCAGCCAAGTGTAAGTAAAGACCCATTCTACCTTTTCTTACCCAACCAACCGATTTATCCAGTGACCGATCTCATTACACCACCGGACTTAAGTCAAGCTCGAGTCAACAAATGTCTAATTGCCTTGGTGAACAGAAAAGTTGTCCGCAAAGACAACAGTACAGTGCGTTCGCCTTCTTATGTCTTTACAACATGGGATGACCGTAAATCAGGGGACTGTGTTGTACCATTGGCAAGGGATTCCTTGATCTGGGTTCCTTACGATCTGTATTTGTATTATATCCCATGAATGTAGCGATTACTGATACCCCCACCTATAAACGTCCTCGCTCCAGAACGATCCACTCATCACCCAACCACTTTACAGTCGATCCTTCCAACCATTCCTTTATATTTCCATTTTCAGGCAACCACACCACTTCACCTTCTACCACACCCTCAGTCGAGTGCTTGATCTTCCATTTACTTTCATGATCGCGCTCCGCCTGCCACGCCCAAAATACGCCATCCTGTCTCCGTCCCAGCCCCATCTGCCACCGCCCAACGCGAGCCTGCCAGACCGTGCCAGATACGTTCCTGATGAAGAGCACACTCCTCGGGTCTCCTTCCTCCTCGTCTCGCCAGATCTCTTCGAATGGTGTGATCTTCCCCGTCCGAGGGTCAATCATCTCGCCGACTTCTAATGTCGTTCCATCTGGCAATGTAGTGTTCGTGCCGCTTTCTTCAACTGAGTTCTGTTTCGTTGCCCCAGACGGTTCGATCCATTTCATTGAAGTAGTTTTGCGGGTTGACAACTTACTAACGTTCGCGAATCAATATCATGTCTGAACTTGATGACATTTGGATTATCTAGATATCAATGTCAGACCTCCATCTCGTAAGTATAATCCTCGAAGAGCGACGAAACTGGGATCAGTGGTGCGGTATCCCGCAAATGCCCAGTCAAGCTCTTTCGTGCCTTTGAAGAACCTCACATCGAGAAAGATGCCTGTTCGTACTCCTGTCAGGACGATGGTGTGTGTTGGTTCACTGGCTTCTTCTGGTAGCCAGCGTATGGACAGACGAAAGGAAACAAATGCAGCGGGAGCCGTCGAAGACATTCGGTGTGAATTTCGAGAAATTCACAACCTCAAGCTCCCCACGTGCACGAGGTTGGGGGCAACGAATGACAATGTGCTTTGCATGTAGACGGGATGAGTCGAGCGCGAGAAAAATGCTTCAGTGTTCATAAACGAGTTATTTTGGCCCCCAGACTGTATGTAATAACGTACAAGAGCGAGTGAGGTGAGATGTATGATACTGCTACGAGGTAAGAAATCGAGAGATGATATCAGACAGAGAGACGAGAGTCAGAGACAAGGCGAAAGAAAAAAAAGCGGGAACGGACACCAGCGATGCGCACGAGTACGAGCAAACGTAACAAGAAGAGATGAGCTGAAAAATGAACAAGAACGAGCACGAGCACGAGCCTATACCACCTACGGACACACAGGTAGCTGGCCTACTGCCAGTATCCCTGCTGCTGCCCGCGGTACTGGTAGAAGTTACCCTCATTACCGCCCTGCGGGTACCCTGGATGTGGTCCACCCTGGGGGTGGTGGGCACTCTGCTGCCCGCCAACGCCTCCAACACCACCCACACCTCCCGCGCCTCCGCCTCCAAACCTTGCCCCGCCATAGAATCCTCCTTGACCCTGCGGTCCCTGCCCGCCTTGGCCTTGTCCTTGAGGTTGCGGCTGCACCTGTCCCTGCTGCTGGCCAGCCCCACGTCCCGCCGCAACGCCTCCGACATCCTTCGGAGCATACGGTTTATAAGGCGTATCTGGTGACCCAGCGCCCCTCGGCCCACCCGCGTTCGACGCCGGCCCCGCACCACCAGCGCCCTGTCCACCAAGGCCCATGAATCCCTGGCCCGCACCAGCGCCATACAGCTGCTTCCCATACTCGCCAGCGGCCGCGCCGAGTCCGAGCGTATGTGTGTGTTGCTGCGTGTGGTGGGGGTAGTCATCGTACCCGCCTTGCGGGTAAAGCCCCTGGGAGTAGGGGTTAGATTGTGGCTGGACGCTCACGCCGACACCCGCACCAGGTTGCTTGGTAACGGGGCTGGGGGCAGAGCCGGGTCCAGGGGGAGGCTGGTACATCGCAGTGGGGTACTTGTAGGCCTGGGGGACGGCAGCGTAGTTCGGGCCGTAGCCGTAGAATTGTTGGCTTTGGGGGTAGCTGTAGTAAGGGTAGGGAACGGGATAACCTTGCTGAGGCGGTTGGGTACCTGCTGGCTGAGGTTGCCCGACGCCTTGCAGCGACGCATGGGGCTGAGAGGATTGCGCTGTCGAAGGAGGGATCCCCGCGCTAGGTGGTTGCTGCTGTTGGGTTCCTGGAAGTCCCTTGACGTCTTCGAGGACATTTCTGTTGCCGAAGCCACTGGGCTGATAGCTGTCATAGAAGCCCTAAAGAGACAACTGGTCAGGCACAGCGGTAAATTTAGACTCGAATAAAACATACGCGTTGGCTATCAGCATACCCATAGTCTTGAGATCCAAAGCCCCCAAGATGTGATCCCTGCTGGTGCTGAGCCTGGGCACCGAGCTGTCCGAACGAACCATAGGGACTGTCTTGTGCCTGTGTAGCGGGGGGGGTAGGTGCGTGGTAATAGGGCGCAGTGGTCGCCGCCTCCCCACGTCCAAAATAGTTGGAGTGAGTAGCAGCGGCCTGCTGCTGCTGTGACTGCGCTTGCTGTGACGGGTCGATGTGCGTTGGAAGCCCGTGCTGCGCGTACTGGTTGTGCGACTGGGGTGTGTGTTGAGGATGCTGTTGGGCAAGCTGCTGCTGATGTAGCTGCTGTTGGTGGATCGAGGCCAATGAGGGCTGTTGGGGCTGATGTTGCACTTGATGATGCTGAGGCTGGAGGTGTTGTTGGGCCTGTTGATGTTGCTGGGCATACTGCTGGATGGGTGATGCAACGGCGGCAGCAGCAGCAGCATGAGATGCGGAGGGCACCTGAGGCTGTTGCTGACCAGGCTGGGGGACGGATGGAGGAAGGCCATGGAGTGCGGTAGATGGTTGAGGGGGAGCGGGTTGGGCCTGCTGAGGCAGAGCCTGCTGCTGCGAGAAGAGCGTAGAGCCGAGCGTGGTGGATGCTGGCGCGGTGGCCGGGGGAGGAGGAGGAGGCAGTTCTTGGGGCGCGGGAGCTTGGGTTTGGGGAGTAGGGGGCGATGGAGGTTCCGGAGCGGCAACAGGTGCCTCGGGCTCCGGACTGCATAACATATTCAGACAATAGTACTAAATGTCTACCAGATGATTAAAGGACGTACATATTAGAATCAAGCAAACTCTCTCCTCCAAGACTCAAGCTGCCAAATGTCATTCCGACTTTTTCGATTCCAGTCCCAAACGAGCTGGGCATGACAACTGGTTGATCAATGTTCTTGTATCGTGCGCTGCTACGATGAGTAGCGGCAGCGGGACGTCCCGAAAGTTTTGGTGACGGTGTAGCTGCAGCAGGTTGCGCGAGAACAGGCGTTGCAAGCGTCGGTGGGGGTGCGGGTTCGGATTTCGAAGCAGGGAGCTGTTGCTCCTGCTTGGGTTCCGGAGAAGGAGGTTCTTTTACTTCCGGCTCGGCCTCGTGTTGTTGCGGCGTTGCTCGCGATTCGGGCTGCTCTGGCTTCGCTTGCTCTGGCTCTGGGGCGGATAGTTTGGTTTGGGGTTCGTCGTCCCATGTTGGAGCCTGAGCAGTTGTTGGTTCCTCCGGCTCCGCTTCGGGTTCGGGGGCTGGTGGTGCGGGTGCAGTTGATGGAGCAGTTGCAGGGGGAGGATGTGAAGGAGCTTGGGCAATAGGTGCGGGGGGAGGTGGCGTTGGTTTTTCGTGAGGTCTGTTTTCCTGAGATAAGAAGAGAATCGCATAGCAGGGTGATATTCAACGTACCGTGCAATCTGCGCCCAAGACAACTTGGAAGTCGCAGGTTTAGTGGGGGCCTTTGCCGCAGGTGCTGTAACGGAAGGAGTCGATGCATTAGCGTCCGTATCGCCACCCCACGTTGATGTTGTGCTGGTAGCACCCCAGGAAGATGATGCTGATAGGACTGGTGTATCGAGGTGAGAGGAGGAGGACTCTGTCCAACCGGCTGACGGTACTGCTCCGTTCTGGTGAGTGGTCGGCTCCTGAACAACAGGTATGGTGGACGCGTCAACAGAATCAGAACCATCCTTGGGCTCCGCTGCATTGGGAGTCGATGGTGCGCCATCGACATGAGCAGGGGTGGGGCTTCCAATTCTGGGGCTGCGACCATTGACTGCACCGCCTCGAGGAGGACCGCCACGGCTGCGAACAGCAGCAGCACCTCCACGACCAGGTCCACCCCGCCCACCCCGTCCACCCCGTGCTCCTCGGAAATCTCCTCGACCAGGGAAGGACTCCTTTGAAGCGTGAGCAGAAGAGGGCGCTTTCTTGTCCTTTTTGCGAGAGACTGAACCCCATTGCTCAGCAACACCTGTTTCGTTGAATGAGAAACCAAAAACTGGGGTACCGGGTGAGCAAGAAGACACACCGTCACTGATTCTTGTGGCAGCTAGCTCAACATCGCCTCCTACTTCGGTCAGTAACGACTGGAGGTCTTTTTTGGGAGAAAAATGGTCAGACGCGCGCCCAAAAAGAAAGATAGAAACAAGCATACCATCGTTTGACCAGGAGGGGAAGAGTTCTTGGAGTTGGCGAGCCTGTGAACGGAATTTTGAGTTCTCATTGGGGTCAGGGGACTGTTTGGCGCGAATTGCGGATTTGTACTGGGACATGGTGGACGACGAGACGATGGTGAGCAACGACGAATTATTTCTGGGGCAAATATGGCGGGGTTTCAATTTATACTCGTGGGAAAAAGACCGATATTCATCCTTCTCCTGCTCAAAGTTATTCTTGGACACCGCCTGCATGCATCTGGTTCTGTGCATTTCTTGATCACCAGTACAGCCGGGACCGTTCCCTAATATTCAATTTCACAGAAGATTTACCTGTGCAACTCTTCTTTTTGCCGACGCGGCCGCCGCATCAGAGCAATTTTTTGTATTTAATATCAACGACAACCGTTGGGCGCTTCATTTCCGGCTTTGCTCATCCCCACCTCCATGGATGCGCCGGGCATCTCTCAGGTCCTGCATTCACCGCCACGAACCGCCCACACACCGGTTAGGAGCCCCCTCATCAGCACCGGCTCGCCATCACCTGCTTCTAGACGTATACTCGTCGTCGCAACTGTTGATGCAGAACGTTATACTGCAGTGGACGTAACCGATGCCCTCGATGATGGCCCCATCATTCGCACCAGAATTCTAAACAAGGTCTGTACCAATCACCACCTGTCGTCCCAAACATGTAAATCTGATACCACAGAACCCAACAGCTGGGAATATGGGATGTCGAAGACCAGGCCCGGTCACTCGTATACGAAACCGAAATTGGCGCCGTTGCTATCGGACAACCCTTGACAGATGATTTGCTGTCCAAGATGTGCCGTGAACGCGGGGACAGTAGAGCATCTCTTGCTTTCATTGTTGAGCGCCCGGCGACTCGGTCAGCGCCTACAGAGGACCTATCACTTCCGCCTATACCACCAATACCGCGCCAAACCACCCCCGATACAATGAAACAACAACGTCAGCGAAACCGTTCCCATACGGTAAACGGGCAGGTCCGTCCGCGGCCGCAGCCCCGCACCACACGTCCAAAGGACATTTCAATAGAGGGTCATAGAGACAACAGCAGCGGCAAGATATCTCACAATGTCGATGAGACGCAGCCGCGACGAGTTGTGCGGCCTTTACCTGCGATACCTACTCCCACCTCGCCACCCAGCTCAGGCGCGTCCTCCCTGGGTGGTGATACTTACACAAAGTTACGCCCCATGATCAATGATACCGATGACTTGTATGACTATGTCCCTGTGTCCCCTCCTGAGGATACCAGCTTGAACTTCCATGTGCCCGCGCTTCGGGGGAGTACCATTTCTCCCGATCACCGTGATTCAGAGCATTTAGACATCTCCATTAGGGATTTATCCCTCACAGCCGCCCCATCTGTGTCTAGAGCTTTGGGCGCGACTTTAACTCGTGCATCATCTTTTGAAAAGGCACCCTTCACCTGGACCCGCGGCAAGCTCATTGGGCGGGGCACGTATGGTGCCGTCTACCTCGCTCTCGCCCACACTGGAGAGGTTGTAGCTGTCAAACAGATAGAGATACCAGCAGAGCAGCCCGGGATGCGGGTAGTGCTTGATGCACTCAAGAGCGAGAGCGAGATGTTGCGCGAGCTCGATCACAAGAACATAGTGCAATTCCTGCATCTCGAAGAGACACCGACAACTTTGAACATGTGGGTCGTCCTAGTTTAAGGCAGTTTTTATTTCGAGTATAGAGTGATTATATGAGTCAGCTTCATGGAATATGTCCCTGGTGGTACAATAACGGGCTGCTTGCAGCATTTCGGGAGGTTCGAGGACACGGTCACAAAGTTCCTCACAACACAGATCCTCGACGGCTTAGCGTACCTCCACTCCAAGCAACTCCTCCACCGCGTCAGCCTGTTTATACCCTTTTGCCTTACACATAAACTGATTGCATTCTCTGATGCAGGACCTGAAAGCTGACAACGTCCTCGTTGAACTTGATGGAACCTGCAAAATATCTGACTTTGCACTCTCAAAACATGCAGACAATGACGGTTTCGTATTCACTGCGTTTCAGGGCACAGTATTCTGGATGGCGCCAGAGGTCGTCAATCCGCAGAAACGCGGGTATAACACCAAGGTGGACATCTGGAGCTTGGGGTGCGTCGTCCTTGAAATGTGGACTGGAACGCGCCCATGGAGTGGGGTGGAAGCAATGAATGTCATGTTCAATGTATGACCTGTTGCATTCTCTCAGTATGTCTGTCGACCAATGATTTGCGTCTTATTTAGTTGTATGAGTCGAAGCTTGCCCCGCCGATGCCTGGGGACCTGGAAGTGGATGAACTAGGCATAGATTTTTATAATAAATGCTTTACTGTGTGAGTGGTACGATTTCTTCTATAGACGTGGATTGTTTACTCGTCGTCACTAGAGACCCAGAAAGACGGCCGACGGCCGCAGAACTCCAAAGGCACCCGTACCTTGAGCTTCCATCAGATTGGATGTTTACTGGATTTGCGATTACTGCAGGCCATGTCGATGGCTCGATAGCCATGGACGATTTGCGCAGCCTGACGCAAGAAAATACCATGGAACACGGGAAACCCACAGCGGAAGTCAACACTACTTCAACGCGTCTTCTAAGGGACTTCCGGCGGTATTCATCGGCTGTCGAGACCTCAGCACAGTGGTTGGATGCGAATTGCGAAGATCTTCTTGGGTATCTCTTTGAGCTCGAGATCGGTGAGCTGGAACGGACCGAACTAGGTGATTGGTTGGCTAGTGGCATGATATTTGAGGTACGTATTGGTGTAGTTTTGTCGAAGGAAATACAACTCACAAATTATATAGCGTTTAGTGATGCTGGCTTATCAAAAGGTGGACGATTCCGCCGCTGCCGCATTGAGGGACTGCATCGCTATTTGGCGAACGTGGAACACGATCGAATGCTTGAATAACTGCCAAGCGATCAGTGAACAACTCCGCGCGTTCTTTCCTATTCCCAGCTCTGTTGAGGAGCTTCAAGACGTGGTTGCACTTGATGTCGATGCAATCTGTGCGAGGCTTTTTGCTCTTATGAATAGCGTCGAGGAATACCAGAGGCTGGTGGATCTCCAGAGTGATGAGGCGCAGGCGATGCTCAATCTTTTACAAGGGGTTTGTGCCAGTGTACCTCTGTATCTGAATCCGTCGTACTCAGCTCCAAACAGCTCCTAGATTCCCCTTCCCTGGACAATATTTTCCGGAGCCCATTTATGAATGCCCTATTACGACTCTCCAGGAAGACGGGTTTGTATCCGGAGATCCTGGTCCAGGACAAGGTCACACTGGAAGGCGAAGATGCGGTGGCTGCTGGGCAGTTCGGTGACGTGTGGAAGGGTAAACTGCGGGATCAACGCGTTGCAGTGAAGGTTTTGAAGTTGTACGTCCAGTCGGACATACCCAAGCATTTCAAGGTAAGGTCTGTTTGTATCTGGTTGTTATTGGCATGACCTAGCCATGGGATGTTGAATCATAGAAAGTGCTCCGTGAAACTCTGATATGGCGGCAATTGCGTCACAGAAATGTACTTCCCTTCCTTTGTCTCCATCATGTGAAAAATAACCGCGCGAGGATTGGGCTGGTCTCTCCATGGATGAACAACGGTAACGTCCAGGACTTCCTGCGCAGGGTGCCTGATGTTGATCGTGTCTCACTGGTGAGTCTCCTCATCACCCTAATGGAAGAATACCCGCTCAATCCCCTCGAGGTGCTGGATATTGCCAAAGGCCTTGAGTACTTACATACTATGCAACCAAGCATCATTCATGGGGACCTCAAAGCTGTGAGCTGATGTTCATTTGGTTGTGCACATACGGGCTAAGCGACCCTCAGGTCAATATCTTGATCACGGACGCACACCGTGCTTGCCTGGCCGATTTCGGGCTATCGACAGCATCGGATTCTCAGGTCCTCAGGCTCTCGTCCTTTTCTACGGGACAGATAGGTGGAACTTCGCGATGGACGGCTCCGGAGCTCCTCGATGGTAGCCAGGTTGCTAATAATGCCAAAAGTGATATTTATGCATTTGCCTGTGTTTGCTACGAGGTACCATTCGTATCCCTCACACCCGCTCGAAATGCGTCGTTCACCCTCAATTCAGATTTTTTCAGGTAATATCCCATTCCACGACGTCAACGGCGCCAGCGATTATCCAATCATCCTCAAAGTCATACGGGGTTATCGGCTTCCCCGTCCTTCGCAGTGCGAACCCTGGAATGTGCCGTGCGCTTTTTTGGGTCTGGATGATTCACTCTGGAGTGTCATTGAGGACTGTTGGAAAGCGGAGCCAGATGATCGCCCCAGAGCAAGTGATGTCGCAAGCCGCTTACCACTGCGGGGTAATACCGAAGAACCTGCCGAGGATATGCGACCGAAGACCAATGCCCATTATGAATTCATTTCCTGGGCCTTTCTTGATACATAATATCTTCACATAAGGTTGCTGAGGATATCCGGACTTTGAAGACATATTTCATCAGTGTTCTGTTCATACCCCTCCGTTTGATATTGGGCAGTTGATACGCCAGGCTCCAGATGTCAGAACACATTCGAGGATATTTTGTTACACATCATGATGGTGCTTCCATTTACTGTATCTTTTGAGACAAACCGTCATGTTTACGTTCCGTTTAACGGAGCAGCGGCATCTTATCGAGAAGCCTCTCCAACAGCCAATCCACGACGCGGCCTTCCCATAAGCCATGGTAGGGTCAAATTCGCCATTGTAATCCACTGGGTATAAACAACTAAAACCAGGACAACAAAAAAGCTACCATACCGCCTTGAGAACATCTGCTGCCATTTCACCGATGGCATATGCAGCAGGCTAAATGTCAAACACACGATTCAGCCTCCTTCAAACTCAAGGAATTATCATGGAGAATTCACCTGAGTATGTGCTGAAAGAAGCAGGGGAAGAATAGAGAGATCTACAACACGGATATTGGTGGAACTGCAAGCATAATGAATCATGAGTGCCATTTCTTGGGGCTAAAAACAAGGAATAAATTACCCATAGACTTTTAGCTTTGTGTCGACGACCCCATTCTGGGCTTTGGGAAGGAGAGATGCAGTTCCCACAGAATGGTACTGGCAAGGCAAGATGCTCTCAGATTAGTTTGAAAAGGTAGCAAGAGGTGAGACACACCCCAGCGCCAACGGTATCTTTGACGAACTACAAGACACAAAACCGTGAATATGAGTATGAGATATGGAAGCATGTACGACAAGACTCACCTGCTCCCACTGTGCATCAGTCGTAACGTTAGCTACCAAGTGATAAAAAACTAAAGCATAAGCGACTATCCACTTCTTCATCCAACCACATCACTCACGCCCAGGGAAAACCTCCTCCTCCTCAAAGATCTCCTGGAAAGCCGGAGTCTTGAAAAACCTGCGTCCATATGCCGTAGCTTTAGCAAGGAACCACTTGTCCCACTCAGATTCCAAAAGGTTAGGGTTGATCAGGGGATGGTCATCAATGGACGTAGTATTGATATGCTGAAGATCAATTCTATTGAGACCAAGAAGGTAAGCGGAGGTTCCGAGCTTACGATGGAACCACGAGAAAGAGGGTGGAGGTGTTGGATAGCCATGGAGACATAACTGCGGTTGGCTTCCTTGACAGTTCCACCGGAGAACGAGTTGAACTACAAGTTTATGAAGAATGAATAAACGTAAGCCGCGCGCTCAATTTATTGTGTACTTACGAGAAGGTACTCCACCTGGGGCACACCTTTAAAGATGTCGCCCTTGATGCTCTTGAACAGGTGATTAGAGATCGTCGGTGGCTTGGTCTCCAGGATAGTTTTCGCAACCCTACGCTCCGTCACATTCAGGATCCTATCCAAAGGTGCCATATTGAGGACGCTGTTCGCGAACGTCTACCACATCAGCATCAGCATTTCCATATTCAAGTCCAACAACGAGAATCCACACCAGCCAGCCTTTGCCTTGCTTGTACGATTCCTGTTGCTGTTTCAAAAAGTCAGCAAACGACACGGCCATGCTGCTACCCCAAACGCACTTCCTCCTTGAGGCCCGGCACATACCCAAACGCATCAAAAGATAAATACGGCTCCTTCAGCTTATACGTCAAGATTGTCAACGTACTATCACATTATCAGCACCACACACTGACCATTCAAAGAAAGACGAACTCACTGATCCTCATAGTTAGTTCCAACACCCGGCAAATCGATCTTAACACTGATTCCAAGCGGCTTCAAGATATTCTTATCACCAATTCCCGACAGCTCCAAGAGCTGTGGTGTCCGAATAGTCCCAGCAGCGAGTATGACCTCGCCACCCGCTATGTTCGCTCTAGCGAACGTGACCGAGCCATCTGGGAAACGAACCCATACTCCAGTTGACGAGTACCTATTGGTTCCAGCGGTAACCAGCTTGAGTTGCGTGACGACGGCGTGCGAGAGCACTATGAGGTTGGTCCTGTTCAACACAGGGTCCACTAGGGCACGGTGACCGTATGAATGAGCTACGTCAGGCATAGTGAGGATATTACACACAGTATGCAAACTCGGACGTTTCTCGGACCGCCCGACTAGTCTGGGAGGATAGACTGTAGAAGACACCTTCATTATTGCCATTGTACGGATCCCTGTTGAAACGATGGCCAAGTTGGATAGAAGCATTGATGAACTTCTGGTGTTGCCTAAGCAAGGATGCAGACCCGTCAATAACCATCCTTCGCCAACAGCCAACATGGATACACGCACAGAGGAAGAAACGCCGGGAACGAAACATCCACCGGTCCACCCGACCCAAGGGAGCTAGGCTTAACAATGAACCCAAACTCATCCACAAGCTCCTGCGAGGGCACGTTCAATTTCTCCGCCTACACATACATACACTCCCATCAGCTGCCAATGTCATTACCCTGTCAAACGCGAGCACACACCTTGCGCATCGCTTTGGAGAACGTTTTCCAGTTCCACCCGGGATTACCGAGGTCCTCGATCGCGTCGTACTCCTTCGTAGGGCCGCGGACCCACACGAGCCCATTCACAGCGCTGTCGCCTCCGAGGACCTGGTTATGTCGCGTAAGATACATACGTCCAGGCCTCAGTGAAACTGGCACATGGTACGCACCTTTCCTTGGGAGAGGTTGATCCTTTGGCCAGCCGCATTGGTCTGGGGAGTGGTCTAGGCGAGGCACGGTGAATAACAAAAACGTTACAACCCAGACACAAGGACGCACGGAGTAGAGCCAGTCAATGTCAGTACCAAGGAATGAGAATGAGTTCTGTGGGATGGTGACCAACGGGCTGGAGAACCACCGAACGGTCAGCATATGGAACGGACTACCAGTCGCGTTCGCAAACGTACTCTCCCACACCAGACCTCCCAGCTTCGAGTACGAGAACTTTCTTGGACGCGTTCTCAGAGAGGCGGCGCGCAACTGTCAGTCCGGCTGTGCCTCCTCCAACCACAACCTACTCAACACATTAATTGCCACCATTCAAGCAGCTGTTCTCAACCTACATAGCTACACAACGCGTCGCAATTAGCACTTAAAACTCAACAAAAGAAACCTATAAGTAACTCACTCAAAGCTCCACGATTGAAGGATACCTCTTCCAGTCAGCGCTGCCGTCTTAAGATCAACAAACGTACTCTGCGCAACGCCCGACAGCGCAAGGGTGATGGCGATCTTCCTAAGCATCGTGATAAAATTTCTGACTGAAGAAACTTGATGACCACAGCGTCGTTTATGTATGTAGCACTCAACACAGGGCTGTAGGTTGGGGTATTTCGAAGTCGGAGTCGAGGGCCTGTGTGCCTTTAGGTACCTGGTCGATTCGTCAGACTAGTAAGCTTGATCGATTTTATCCGCGCTCGCCAAGCATCCGCGTAGTATCCAGACGGTGTGAGGTGTTTCTCGACCTGCTTCCATCGAAGTCACGCCATAAATGCACGTCGCCGCCGTCCAATCGCCACTGCTCACATGCAGGTCATTACAATGTAGCCTGCCATAGATACAGTGGAGAGTTATGTTGCACAGGGAGCTGAAGAAGTCTGAGTGCGAGAGAGTCAGGGTTGATGGACAGTGGGGTCGTATGAGTTCAGGAATGAAAATCGTTACAAAAGTAGACATTTTCGGCGATGTCCTGCATTTCACCAGTGTTCAGTTGAAAATCCAAAGCTTGGCAGATGAGTTCTACATCGATTCATGGAGTTCGCGCTTGACCCAGTCCAGCGGTGTAGTCTGGTGAGTCACTATGGGTCTGTCTGCGGATTGTGCGACATCAGAAGCATATGGGAATGGCAGGCATCCTGAACCCAGCAACCCTCAACACAACATATCAAAATGCCCAATAATAGGAGACCAAAAGCATAAATCACACACGTCCCCAAATTCAACCCCTCACCCCACGGCCCAATGGCAGATCGATGTTTACAAAACAGATGACGATGTTCTTTTTCTTTCCATTTCCTACATTCATCGATTGAATACAACAAACAGATAACAGACACTGGCGAGCGGGGTAAGGCTCAAAACCAAACGTAAAACACAGCGGGGATGGATGTTGGGTTGCTCAGGTAGGCTGGACGATGGGAGAAAAGAAGAGCGATAACTATAACCACACACGCACGCACGCACACAGGAAGGGACGCCGGGAAAGGGGAAGATGCCTGGGAAGTGACGGTGTGAATAAAATGGGGCCAAGGAAAGGCTGAGGTGGGACAGTCTCACCAATTAAGCGCCTCTAGCCTCTAGGAGCCTCCTTCTGGGAGATGGCCTGTAAAAAGACGTGAATGAGCATTCTTCGGCAGGAAATGACATTAAGCGACAAGACGAACCTGCTCTTCACCCATGGCGCTGATGATGGTGACCAAGAGATCTTTGCCATCATCGAAGCCAGCCTGGATCTCCTTTCCGAGGTCACCCTCGGGCACCTTCACATCGTCCTTGGGGGTACCATCGTTGGTCATAAGGTTGAGGAAGCCATCATCGATGTTGACCTGATCGGGGATGCGGATAAGATATCGTTTGATCTCGTGATGCGGGGAGGGGTGCACTCACGAGCTGGTATTCGAAACGCCTGACATTGGGAACATCCATGTTGTGGGTGGAAGGACAGATATCTTCCTGCAAGGGGTGTCAGACATGGTGCACTGCGATCAGTCGATGGTACTTGCCAGCTTTTTGCCAGTGAAAATCTAAACCAGAGGTAGCGTCAGACACATGATCACACCAATCCGAGCGAGAAGATCGAAAACTCACGTCGATGGCAACGAGATGGACCTTGGCGTGACCGTGCTTACCAGTCTTGGAGGTAGACATGTCGACGATCTTGCAAGGGCGGCCTAGACATGGCGGGGCAGCGTGCCGTGAGCGATCAGATACAGCGATTTACAGGAAAAGACAGACCTTTGATGACGACGTGGCCGCTTTTGCGGAGAGCAGAGCATTGCATGGGGAAGGTCAGCGACGCACCCGCCGACGCCTGTTCATCATACGATGTGAGTTGGATTCAGATTTCATTCGATAAAAAAAGAAATTGCTCACGGATTCGATCGTCTGATTGTGGCTCTCATCGTCAGACATTTTTGTGGATGGCGGCGAATAGGATGGGATGAGAAAGGGCGGGTATGCGGATTATCGGTGGTCCAGATGGCAGATGAGAGGGAGAGTCGCCAAAATTTTCGGGGAGGTTTAGATTCAAACTCCGCTCCATTTCGTAAGCATGATCCTTCGCGACTCGACTCGGGCCCGCGCAGTGCAACGACCAAGACATTGTAACTACATTATGCATCCCTTTGGAGGAACTCAGATATGTCCCCGGTGCTCAAAGGCTGTATATGCAGCAGAGCAGGCAAGTTAATAGTCAAATATAAAGTCTTGCTCTCTAATGTATTCATGACATCAGGTTATGGGTCCTGGAAGAAAGGTATGTGATCCGCGATCACCTCTCTTCACAAATAATTCACTACCTTTGCTAGCTATACCATAAGGTTAGTGAACCGACTGCCCAAGAAACACATTATATATTTACTCTGAGCTCTAGCCATGTCTAGCATGCATGATATGCAACAAGAGGCTCGATTCATTCACTCTCCTCGAGCACGATCAGATGGTAAGCAACCTCACGACAACCAGCATTCTACTTATCAACCATTAATCCTATAGCCCTATTGGTATGCCCGGGTTGCTGGTTCATCGAGCCCATACTTACCATTCACAGTAAATCATGCCATATCAAGAGTTTCGGAACGCGAGACCTGCGTCAAGCCAACCTCCCCCATCGCGAAGCAACACCCCCACCCGAGCGGCCCCAATCCCGAAGCAACACCAACGGGGTAGGAACACCCCCACCGCGAATGGCATCCCCAATACGCACCGGAAACAATGGAACAAGCGCCCCTCCCAGACTGAGACCTAACCGATCACTCGCCACCAGCCCAATATCCTCCTCCTTCCCACGCGCACCGCCCGACAGCAACGAAGATCAAGAGACCGACGACACCAACACCAACACCACCGCGTCCGAAGAGGAACGCGACACCGTCGACGACGCGTGGGGCACACCCGCGCGCGCCTCCCCATTCCCGGCAACCCGCCCACCCCCGCTCGACGCAAGCTATGCCAGCCAGCCAACCAACACTGGGCGGCCCGGACTCGGCGGACTGCCACGGACCGTCCCTTTAAGCCCCACTCGAACGGGCACATACTCTAGCCCCGTTTCCCGACATTACACTAGCAAAAGTGTCGACTCCGGTTCGATGCGGATGAAGGTGAATTTGAATGAGATCGGTGGCGGCGGGATGGATGGAGGAGGGACTATGAAGCCGTTAGTGCAGACCGCTACGGGAACGCGGTATGGTGCTGCGCTGGGTGGCTCAGTGGGAGTGCAACTTACGGGGAACGGCGGATCACCGAGGAAATGGGGTGGGACGACGCCCAGCTGTCCGCGGTGTGGGAAGAGCGTGTATTTCGCGGAGCAGGTGCGTTTCTCCTTGCTTTTCTCTTTCGCTGAGAGCGCGATTGCGGTAATACTAACTATGTCTTTGGAACAGGTCAAGGCAGTGGGCAAGACATTTCACAAAGGGTGCTTGCGGTGCACAGAGTGCAGTACACTTCTTGACTCGAGTCGGCTGAGGGACCATGATGGGGAGCCGCTGTGTGTTCGATGCTACAGCAAGGTACATTTCTTTCTCAGTGTGGAAAATCACAAGATACTTCCTTTTCTTGACGCTGATTGGTGCGATACCAGCTTCATGGGCCCCAAGGAAGTGGATACGCGCTTTTGGGCAAAGCGGGCGGCTGATTGCACGCACAATATGTAATGTGCATTGTGTACGGCACGGGCGGGGATGGACATGGGGGACATTATCATTATCAGCCAGATTTATATTCCTTGTATGTTACAAGGACTGTTGACGACCTCTTACGACATATGTATGTATCTACAGTATCTCTGATCAGTATCATACTCTCGGCAATCCTAACTTCGGGCCCTATGTGACTCAACTCCCCATGCACCAACCCACGCGCTAAGAAAAGAAAACACAGGGAGATGCTTATAATCAAGCAGTGATAACCAACGTGCCGTCGGCGACACGCCATTCCGAGGTCGCACCGTCGACGTCCAGATCCCTCTGGCGCTTTAGTGTGAGCGTATTATTCGGCTCAAACGCTGTCTCCTCATGCAGACTTGCAGACGTCTTGGTCGGCGCCGTAGCAACGATTTCTGCATCCGACAGTGCAAGATTGACGTCAAGCACGGGACAATCGGGGATTGCCACGACAAATCGTCGGGGCTCAATATCGAGTGTCGCTTGTTCGATCAAGTGGCGCGGCTAGAAGGAGAAAAGGGAAAAGTAAGAACAAGCAAGCAATATTTTAGATTGCCTGAAGAGACCAGATACGAGGCGGGACGGCATGACGCACGAGGGAAGGTACGGTGATCACTATCTTGAGTTTGGAATCTTCCTTGGACCACGTCCATGTGGGTCGTGATCGTTGCTGGGATTTGGGAACGGGTGGCAAGTTGGGAGCGGGTGATGAGGTGGCCTTGAGGATCCCTTTTGGCTTGGTTGTAGATGTAGATGTAGATGCACTTATATCAGCCGATGTCACTTCCTGAATGAGGGGTTTGGTGGTCGCAGTCTTTGTTGATGAGCTTGGCGATGGTTGGCCGGCTGCGGCTGGTGCAAGGAAGGACGGAATGAAGACAGTGCGAGGAGCGAGTTTGCCTTTCGACGCGATGTTGGGGGTGCCGATTTGGCGTGACAGCACGAAGGATGTTTGAGCCTCGAGGCGTTGCAGTGCTAGTTCTGTGTGTCCGGTCCGTATTAACGCTTGCATGGAATTGTGGCATCCAGAATGATTCATTTACACACCTATAATGAAGAGCTTGAACTCGGGATCGATGAGAGTCCTCGATTTCACGCTTTTGTTGTAGATACAGTCAAAGACGAGCGATGGTTTCCCGGCTAGTGCGGAAATTTAAAGATGCAAGCAGAAAGCATTAGCTCAAAGTGGACGCGACATTTCTTAGAAGGCGGCGACTGCGATGCTAGCTTACGGCGGCCTGATCGGGATGAGCCAATGCTCGTCGGAGTCAATGGAACAGCGACTGCAGCTCGGGCGTAACAGCAAGCAGCAGAGCATTGGAGCGCCGGTCATTAAAGAAAGCCATACCTTTGTCCTTGTCTTCTCTTCCGTCAGAAACAATGACAGGAATATACCACCCATCTGGATTGTTTTCATCAACATCTTCGCCTTTCATAGCACGTTGTATAACCTCTTCGCTCCCCGGTGGCGGTGGAGGAACACTGGCATCCCATGCAATGTTGACGAAGACTTTGAAACCAACAGGGATGACGATCGGGCCAGAGCTCGGTTCCAGGACATTTTGACCCTTCGGAGATGGCGCTTGCTTTCGAGTGTAGACGGCAGGCTGCAGGGAAGTTGTTTTTACACAGAACCCTGCTATGGGCTTGAGTTCGATGGCGGTCTTCGACATATCGGCGAATAAAAATGTTTGAGAACGCGCCGCCTAGCCGCTGAGCAGGAACAGTTTTGGTCACGTGGCAACGATCGATCGAGTTTTCCTCCGTTGGGAAAATTGAGGAAAAATAACAAGATTCGCTTTGATCTGTGCCTCCATCTCAGCTCCGGTCCTCTCGTGAGCGCCTGGCAGAAAATCAGCACCGCATACTCGGGACTATCCTTCGGTTTTACGTGAGTCCACCCGCTTTTCTAGTTTTTTCCAATCCCGATCTATTCTAAACGGCCCTGATCTCTGATTCGCTGACAGTCTGACTCGAATCGCCCTGCGAACGTGTTTGGCCCCATTAAAATGGCATCGACTCAAAAGCCTATAAAAGAATCTTCTAAATCATTTAGATTCCGTAGCTACTCTACTTCCTTCACTTCCCTTCCCCGTTTACTCACGAGCATAATATACCCAGCCGTCCCCGACGAAGACATGTACAACGTCTCCCCCTTCCCCGACTTTGACGATGCTGAGAAGGTTCAGCAGTACATTCAGGACCGACGAGTCATTGGTGTATGTCTCTTCACCGCTCCAATGTTTTCGCACTAACACCCGTTTCAGTACGACCCTCTTGTTCAACCCGCTCTTCTTCGGCATGAGATCGTCTCGTCCATCAACTCACAAAAGACGATTGCCTCCGCCCGCTACGGTGCAGCACAAATTGTAGCAGGCCACGACGACCGCCTTCTCGTCGTTGTTGGTCCCTGTTCAATCCATTCAACCGAACAGGCTCTCGAGTACGCCAGGCTTCTTAAATCGAAGCTCGCCGACTGGCCCAACCTTCTCATCATCATGCGAGCGTACTTGTAAGTACCTTCACACCCCACGCACGTTTCTTATATCTTGACGCGTTTCCTCCTTCTCCAGTGAGGTGAATCACGACCCTATGCCTCCACGCGCTTCCTTCCACCAGACTGACAAGTTGCGTAGAAACCCCGGACAACTGTCGGCTGGAAAGGCCTGATCAATGATCCTGATATCGATGGCTCCTTCAAAATAAACAAGGGCCTGCGTCTCGCAAGACAACTGCTCTGTGATCTCACAGACCTCGGCATCCCGGTTGGCTCGGAACTGCTTGATACAATCTCGCCGCAGTACATCGCCGACCGTACGTACCCGTCGCGTTATTCGCTCTCCTGAAGCCACGCTTATTCTTATTTCTGTTCCAGTGATATCCTGGGGAGCAATTGGCGCCAGAACAACAGAATCGCAACTCCACCGTGAACTCGCTTCTGGTATTTCTTTCCCCATTGGTTTCAAGAATGGCACAGATGGCAGGTATGACAATCTCTGTCATGTTGCTTCTTATGTTTAAGTCTTCCCTGAACTTTTAGCGTGACGGTCGCGATTGATGCTATGAGCTCTGCGTCCAATCCCCACGCTTTCATGGGTGTCACCGAACAGGGCCTCGCAGCAATTGTGAAAACCCGCGGCAACAAAGATGTGCACGTCATCCTACGCGGTGGCACCAAAGGCCCCAACTTCTCAAGCGAGCACGTCAAAGAGGCCGCCAAGATCATCACGAAGAAGAAGGAATGGGCCAGCATCATGATAGACTGCAGTCGTAAGTAGCACCAATTGCTTCCGCTGCGATACAGCACACTGGTACGCATCGCCACTAACCCCTTCTCTTTCCCTAGACGGAAACTCGCAAAAGAATCATAACAATCAACCTCGGGTCGTTGATGACATTTGCGCGCAGCTCGGGAGCGGTGAGAAGAATATCACCGGTGTGATGATTGAGTCGCACATCAACGAGGGGAGGCAGGACGTGCCGGATGAGGGCCCGCAGGGCCTGAAATGGGGTGTGAGTATTACCGACGCATGTGTCGACTGGGAGCGGACAGTGGTCATGCTTGACAAGCTGAACGAGGTAAGTCTCGCGTTATCCCAATCTATCTATCGCGTCGGTCATTGATCCAACCTTTCCCAGGCTGTCAGCCAAAGACGGAGCGCACTGATCGAGGCAGGGTTCAGCCGCCCTGCTGCCTTTGAACGGGCACAGCAGGCAGTTTCGAATTGAGATCTGTATCATATGCTTTGTGGATATCTACAGTATGTATCGCATGTATTCAGACCAGGAAGAAAAGTATCAAGATTGTAATCAGTATTTTTGACGGATGGCTACAAGGGACAATCACCCAATGGAAAGAAGTTCTTCGAAGTACACAATCACGATCTGCAAGTGAAATCTATGCTACAAAGACCCAATCGCGGAATATTACGCCTTGGCAAGAAACTAGATATCGCATTCCACGGCCTCTCAACTACCAACTTTCCACGCGTCAATAATCTCATCCAATGACCTGACAGACCACCCTGACCCCAATGCTGTCGTCATCTTGGTGCCTGTCCCATGCAAAACTTCCTTGATACCCAGGTCCAGCGCAGCGGCATCCGCTGTCCCCTCGGGCGGCGGCAATCCTAAGCACTGCGAATGCGCGTCGTGCGCCAAACCCCGCAGGATGACCAGTAGGGTTGACACAGGTACGCCATTTCGAAGGAGATACCACGAAAGACTCTGAGAAATGTCTGCCTCGGTGTCGGTAATCGTCTCCCCGCGCGCATACTGCCCCAATGCAGCAACGAACCGCGGCACCGACCGAACCTCATCGAGCTGTTGGTCCAATGCATGCAGCGCCCCAGCCATAGTGCTATCCCGGATAAGCGGTGGGCGGGGATTATTTTCTGCACGGCCGCTGAATCGTCGATCGTAGATTTTGCCGTAGAAGTCGGCGGCGAACCGTAGGTCTTGAAGACGAAGGTGGAAGTACCGCGATTTTGGCGACATTGTCCGGTAACGGAACAGGGTAAGATGGGTTTGGAGGGTCTGAGGTTTGTCCTGGAGGATGCTGTCAAGCAAGGCAGCGTGGCAATAGAGATGGAATAGGCGTTCCTCTCCTGTCTCCCCATCGCGCGAGAAGTGATCCGCAAAGGCAAGGAAAAGGACGTCGTTAGAAAAGGACGTGATAAATTCCGAAAGATCCCCGGCTGGATGAATCTTATTATCCGTCAGTTGTGGGAAATCAAGAGTTGCAGCATCGCCTGCGGATGAACCTGACCTCACGAATAGGCTGCGGCTTCCTCGTGGGTCTTCTGTGTAACTCAAGAATGCCGTCCGTCGCTTAACAAACAAAGTCTGGCTGCGAAGAAGGCTTTGTTTGTGCCGCGGAAGATGCTCGGTATCAAGATAGAAGGGCCAGTAACGAGGAGTATCGACTCGAATAGACAATAACTTGTCCAGGTCGGGAATGAGCGTAGGAGAGATCAGTTGGGTCGTTCCAACGTCATTGCCCTCCTTCACGGTTATCTTGACAGGAAGATACACAACCTCCGATGTATCCACATCGCGAGCAATAAGGCATCTCGGTTCAACAGCTAGAACCCACAGATGCCGAAGCGCTTGTAGGTAGCTCTTGTTGTCGGATGAGATATGGTGAAAGCGAGGGAAAAAGGCCGTCACCAGACAAGCGATAGCAGCGTCCGATGTCCCCAAGGTAAAACGACCACCTCCCAAGAACAACAGCCCGATTGACATGTGCGTTGCCACGTGGATGCCATACTTGAACGGCTGGTGATACATGGTCTGCTGGTACATTCCATACGCATATCGCAGGCGCCGGAAGCATGTTATCTCACCAGTACCTGCCATGACCATACTCAGAGAGATAGAAATCAAGTTTAGGCCATCTCTATAAGCGGAACGTTTGATTTTGTGGTCAAAAGCCGGACCTGTTCAAATCTAAGTTGAACGCATTCCATTGGACACAGATATAGATAAGGCACTCACCCGACGAGTAAACCAGTCTCGTAAACATATCAAAATACCTAATAATCATCATGTACGCTGCTTGACGAGCAGTGCCAGCGTACTTAAGACCTACGACGAAACAGCTCCCAGCGAGTATGTTGTGATAGGCAAGCTCAAAAGCATCATCAAGGACTTTACCCTTTGCAGTGGCATCCACAGCCTCTCGAATGGATGCTGGAAGCTGGGCAATGAGCCACTCGCCAGTCGGTGCAATAGCGTCCCACATAATTAACGACCTCGCTATCGTACGAACCAGTAAGAAGCTCGGTTGAATGCGATTCAAAGCTAGGACAGTGTCCGGAATGGTCAAGATGTCGGCGATATCCTGACGCTCAGTTCTTAGGTACATGAGACCGAGCGCAATCGTAGCGGCCGGCGAAGTGAGGTTGATGTCGAAGAATGGACGTCCGCTTCTGGCCATCGCACCCCCATCACCATGAACTAGAGCACTCAACCTCGAAACAAGTGACATATCCGCTGGGACGGAGGAACCCTTCCCAAGCATGATCATACCGAAGGCTAAAGCAGCGGAGTATGTGTATGCTTCCCGATGTTCATTGCTAAGGTCAGGCTGGACGAGGTCCTTTCGACTGATCTGGTTGAGACATACTTCAGCCATTCGTCTGTTCTTTGTGCCCAAGTAAAGGAGGCCAACGCCAGCCAAGCCAGCCGCCTGGGTCATTAAGGAGACGTTAAGATCGACCGTCGGAGTGGGGAGGAGGGCGGGAGTATGGACAGCCAATAGTTTTGTGACGTGTTGATTCCCACTTCCGACATTGGCCGCAGAGAGGCCCAGGAGTACTCCGATTGAAGTCAAATCATGTTTGGGCGTTAGATAACCAAAGGTATGCCATGTCAACATTTCTTTGAGGTGTCCAGTGAGTCCCAATCCAAATAGGAATCCGGCGTGCTCTGGTGTCAGGTCTGACGGCTTGTTGAAAGCGATCCAGGAGCTCTCAACTCCAGCAGAAAATGGAGAGATGCGAAACCCCGCGGCGACTCCGTTATGGAAATCACCCCAATTCAGGGATTCCTGAGGTATTTTTCCAGTCTCGGGCGCAATGGTGATGTTCAGCGGCTGCATCCGAATAGTGTATTCGATTTTTGGTATGGTGTAAGCTTCACGAGTGACAGTTGGTACGCAACCAAAAGTAAACATCGCACGGCCAAAAGGTAAGGCAAGAGTGCGTTCGGCGATTCTGATGACCTGGTTTTGATGTTCCTTGGTCTGGTCATGTTCACTGTGAAAGAAGATATCAGCAACGAGAATAGCCGGACAACGACAAGATACTCGACTTGAGTTCAGGCCGTTCCATTCCTTTGACGGAAGGAATCTTCGAAGAACAAAGCATTCGGGCGACCTCTTCCAATCTCCGATCCTGTCCAAAGCGGATGTCGGTGAAATCGGCCAGGTCGATTTCGACGCCGGATACAGCATCAACTTCCCCACCCGCTGAAGCCCGAGCCTCGTTGACAATCTCGCCAATCGTTCGACGAGGTCGTGACGGGTTCTGAAGTTGACGTCAATTTGGCTAACACCAAAGGCTGCTGTTGACTTACAATAAATTCCTTGACTGGCTTGTAGCCATCGCTGAAGAACATATCAGGAGCGTCGTTTGCAGAGGCGGCCAGGTCATTGCGCCCAATGGCACGATAAGCCGCCAACGGCCAATCTCCAGGAGGGGCTAGCTGGCAAGTCCTCGCAGCCTCCCTCAAAGGGGCTGCAATGCCGATAGGTAAACGATCCAAGAATTCAGGACCTAGCCGGGCTGTTACCATTAGGAACATAGCATTCTCCGCTCTTTTCTGAGTTTCCGCTACGGTGTTGTCTGCAAGACATCTGTAGATGCCGGTGAGGTGGAAAAGAGACGACAGGGGATCTAGACGACCAAATGCGAAAGCGGGACTAATGCCGAAGCGGGTAGCCATGAAATGGGTGTCATGCCAGGGTACTTGCCAATCAGGATTACTGATTCGCCCGTAGAGGATGGCCGAAATATCTGGTGGCCAAACTGGTATCCGATCATCGAAAACCTCTGTAACTGTGGACTATAAGAGTCTCCTCTTCATGAAGCGAGGACTGTACTTACTGGCAGTTTCAGGCGAGGGCCAATCTTCTGCAACGTGCGGGCACAACCGTTTCCAGTAGTCTGCCCACTCTGGTCGTACAGCTAGAGCAAGGCGGCAAATAAGTGGTGCCAATCTTATTATGGATTGGTAATGATGGACCATGAGACGAAGGTCCTCCCCGAGAGTGTGAAGGGCATAAAGAACGGGAGCTAGGAGATTGTGAGCTTTGTGTGGCACACGTTTTGGACGGACAAGGTGAAGGGTAGGGGGTAGAGATAGGCCCTTGAGCACTGGATCTTCGCAGAATCGATCATGAGATGACAAGCTGCCAAGCATGGACCAGTAGTCATTGGAGGCAGGCAAGCTGCGCGACGGAAGGCTGAAGAAGGAGGATATTGTTTCCGCCAAGCATGCAAATTCTGTGTCATTGGAGGTGGAAAGGTTGCGGGCAGACCATTTCTCTAAGAATGCCCGGTGCAATGAGAATAAGACGTCGGAGGGGAGAGTTAGAGCGAGGATTTGTAAGCACTGACAGGTGAGGGTGTCTTGCGGCACGAGGTCTATGGTGGTGCACTCTTTCCACCCGTCCGCGAAAACCAATGTGGCTGTAGAGAATGAACCACCCTGCACAGAAACAACTGGACCATGATCAAAACCCATACTTGCGTCGACTTGCATCCTGATATTGTCACCTGAAGCCGGCCGTTTGATATCGATCGGCAGTTCATAGGTCCCATGGGTAAGTATGCACACGCTGTGATCAGGCTTCACGACAAGCAGATCCCACACATTGCTGCGAGTCATACGCAGAGAAGTAGCGGATATGGCGGGGAGTTGAGATATCAGAGCTGCCTTGAGCATGTTATCCTCGCCGGGAGCGAGTGAAAGTATTATCACGGACTTCGCACACGGAAGGCATATAGCGATCAAAGACCGTTCTTGTGTGCCATCCCAGCGGTCATCGAAGAGAGCAACGGGCAGTTGGCGCCAAGAATGAGCACTGGCATAATGAAATCAGAAGAGCAACGGTCAAGAAACTGAAAGACTCACTCGGCTTCACTAATATCTTGCGAATATATCCGTTCCATCCAATAACACGCCTTCATCCTCCCATTCTCGATAGGCAACAGAGAGGAGTCCCCATCAAACCTCCCTCCCAAGACCATCCTGTCCATCGTTACGCTGAGATCATTCCGAGTTAACGAGTTTCGCCGGCCTTTGAGTGGTATGGACCGCTGTGATAAGCCGCCGCTCACCAGAGACGCCATAGTCGTGGTCGTGGAAAGCGCAGGTGGCATTCCAGGAAGGGACGAGAGGGGAGGCAGTTCAGGAAACATCAAATCTGGCGTTGGCGAGGGGTCTCGAGAACCGAGTTTGGGAGACAACGGGTGGCGCATCTCGCCGAACATGGCAGAGGACCTGCGACTGCCAATCCCAGTCATGGATTGTCGCTTTTTTGCCATGCCTTCAGCGCGAGTACGGTCCAGTGGTTGAGGCGTATCCTTCGGCTTTATGTAAACGTAGCGCCAGACGGAGAGTTGATGCTTTTTAACGTCGACGGTGACCAAGACGTCATCTTTTGATGCTGGCCCACGATGGGATGTCCACACCACCATTTCCGTTGGAGGGACGGACTTGAGTGGCTTTGTCGTGTTTTCATCTTCATCCTTGAGCGACGGCGTGCCTTCTCGAATCCCACCAACGATGCCAGTCGTCAATCCAATTGTACTTGCTTCGGAGAACGGGCTGGTGACCGAAAATATCGTAGGGAGTACGGCATCGCCAGATATCAAGGCCTCCTCGAGTTCGCTCGGCTCCAAAACTCTCTGTATCATGACCCCGTGTGGTGAGAGCGGCCATGCCTTCCTGACAATAAACGGCAACGCAAACGTATACTCAATCCCATTCCTCAGGAATACCCTCGCAATACTCCGTAGGAAGACAAACACGGCTGGAAGGAGTATAGGTGTGCCCAGATCCGCGACGGCATTTTGCTGCACCTGAGCGAACGGTCCAAACGTCGGTCGTTCGGCAGCCTTGCGCGGGTCGGGTGGTGTCTGTGCTGTATAATGCGCAGCCGTATGCGAAGCAGAAGGGTTCGAGGGTGTGATTTGTTCAAGCCAGCCTACGCAAGCCCACTGGATAGCCTGACCCTCTTCCTCAAAGTTCCATTTCTTCTTCATCACCCCACCGCGACCCAGGATCACCGTGTGCCCGTTCCACGTCAGCTCGTCCTCCTCCCATGGGTCGTCTTCATAGAAGAAGGAAGTAGATTGGTTCGTAGATATTGGTTCAGTGTCGGAGCCACGCAATGCGATCCGGATCGCTTTGAGCAGGTCAGATTCTTGGGGCGGGGGGTCGGGCGTTGGTGTGGTTCGCGAAAGGAAGTCATGGGCTGCAGAGATGGGTGGGCCATGTAATGGGAAAGAGATAATAGGTGCTTCCATCGCGGTCGTGGTCACTGTAGAGGCATGTGCATTGCGAAGAATGTTTTGATGCACACCAGTCGCGTTGTGGACGCGCCTATCTTTCTTTGGCCGTGGTTGGCCCAGTAGGCATCACCCTCATGAACAAACACAAAAACAGTACGACCATTCCAAGATAGTATTGCAGAAACCGGGATACAGAGGCGTATATATGTATTTCTTTACGAGTCACTGTATCCGCTATACGCATGTTCCTAAGGGTACAAGATCATCAACAGACCAAAGGGACCAAGACAGATAGAAGTAGATTAAGCCTGTCACATTTAGTATAGACGCAGAGGGGGAGAATTCCAAAAAAAACATTCAAATCGTCCCGTGCAGTGGTTGAATATAACACACATCGCTTCCAGCTGATATTTCCTCATCCACCCATAACAATAGAAAATCTGCGAGTCTCCCCAACGAACCTGGCTGAGGTGTTGATGCGGGACCCGCAGAACCAATGATTAACCGTTCGTAAGATATATGACATAAGGTATTGTGACTGGAGGAAAAGCGTCAGAGGTGTCGACAGCGGGGGAAAAAAAAAGGGCCAGACGCACACGAATCACGAATTGACGAGCTGGAGGTGAATCCCCTCACGACTGTTCCTCCTACCGCCGCCCATGAGATCCTGGTGATTGGGAAGAGCGAACGCCGAGAGCGATTTGCTCTCCTCCCCATCCAGCCTCCAGATATTCCCGATGGGCGAACTGGTTGCTGAGTCATCACCGCTGTGGGTGCGAGCCCGGGGGAAGGTGGGCTTCGTCGAGGTCATCTCCTCGTACTCCTCGAAGGACAGATCGGCGGATGAAGTGGAGGTCGGAGACAAAGCAGGCGACTGGACAATGTCTTGCAAGAACGACGGGAGAAGGGGAGCAGGTGCATGGACCGGGAGCTGGTGGAAGTCGGGTCCAGTGGAATACAAAGGGGAAGGCTGTCGGCGAGCGGACGTCTGATAGATGGGATGGCTGTTGGTGTACTGAGCGCCGAGTTCGAAGTGGGAATGGGAACGATGGACGGGGGCGTGCGTCTGCGGGGGTGACACATCGATGAAGGGGCGTCTTTGTTGAGGAGGGGTCATCGAGTGCGGTGGAGCTTCAGAAGCGAGTTGAGGCCCAGCGGCTGCGTGTTGCTGCGTCTGAGCGAGGACGGATGTCAGCAGGGCAATTCGCTCTGCTTGCACAGCGGCGGAGATAGAGTCGCCATTGCCCTCAGCGTCTATGAAGCAACGTTAAATGATAGGTGTCAATGTACGTAAGAAATAGGACACGTACATGGCAGACAGGTCTGGCAAACCTTCCTGCGCCTCCAGTTCAAATAGTTGCACTTCTGGCAAACCCAGTCACCAGGTTGCTGCAGTGACCGATAATTAATTAGACGTCATGATGAAGGATGGACCGGAACTTACGTGCGAGATGGGACCTCGATTGCCGGTGTTCAGGATTGGGGGTTGCTGGGAACACTACGTGAACATCAATCAGCCAACGGCGGACGGGAGTACATACCGGAACACCCACAACACCATTGGGGCGAATCTGTCCTTGTTCCGGGAAAGGCTCATTATCCGGCCAATACATGATACAGGGCGCCAAAGGATCACTTGAGATGTTCTGCACTTTCCCACCAACTGCGAAAGCTCGGCCAGAGGGTGTGAGCAAAGGATGAGCTGACTTCGGCGGAGGTTGCGCGAATGCATGCTGCTGCTGCTGCTGTTGTGGCTGTGGCTGCTGTGTGGGGTGGAGGGGCTGCTGGGGTTGAGAATAGGTATACATTGGCTGCTGCTGTTGAGGTGCAGGAGTGGCAAGTTGTGTTGGAGCGGGCAAAGAAGACGAATGAGGCGGAAAAGAGGCGAAGCGCGGAGATGTAAGCGTCCGGGTGGGGGGATACGTTTGCTGATGCTGGGGAGGCGCCGCTCCTCCAGAAGATCGAGGACATCCACAACCGATGCACGCTAGGTTGCGCCTATGAAGAATCATGCAAGGAAAATTAGCGGTCAACATGACGGTCGGGAGCAATGAGTGAGACAACCAAATCGAGGTCTTATGGTAGGCTTATGAAGCTGACTGTACGACTTACCCAAAGTTATGCGCGGCACATTTCGGCGAGCTACATCTGTGTGGAGAATTGTATTCAGTATTCCAGACCATGACTCGTAGCGATCGAGTTATTAAGACAAGATATAAAAATGGAAATCTCGTCGGATGCGAGTGCGGGATGCGGAAGATTGGGCGGGAGATGACGAACTCACATCCAATCGCCCAATCTGAAGCTGGTCCTCGGATTAGGAGGGTTGCTTGATAAGGTGTAGTCACCGTGGTCCATCGAAATGCGATCGGAGACAATTCTGGATGCTTGAAGGTCTGGATGGGAGGAGGATACGCGCAGTTGAGGGAGTGAGACAGTCGCGGATGAGCGTGAAGCGTGAGATATGGGCGGCTAAGAGTATGAGTTGAGCTTGGCTGTAAGGGTTACATAAGGTGAAACCTACGGAGGAGGTAAGAACAAAGCGCCGAAGTTTGTGAAATGGCTCGAGATCGCTTTCTAGCGCGGTAGTGACTGACAACACAGGGCCTGAGAGAGCGAGAGCAGTGGCGGCCTAGCGGTGGAAGTAAGAGAAGGGTCAGTCATGATGAAGAGATGATTAATAAATCAAGGCATGGACAAGAGTGGAGTATTTGAAATGTAGATATGTTGAAAATGTGATGCTTTATGGTGAAGGGCAGCATGGATGCAACAAGGGCAACAGCGCCGTGTAACTTTAAATCAATCGTAGTTACTGACGCCGAACCTCCGTGACGTGCGTGGAAGTTTGTTCCTGATCAAAAACGCGAACAAAATACGGCTCGGTCACGTCACGTGATCATAACAGGCGCAGAAGCCCAATGGGGAAAGAAAATGTCGCGCGATTGAACGCACCTCTTCGTGTGTCTTGTACACTGCCCATACGCTATCCGGACGTGGCAGTCCACCGTACTCCTCGCGCAGGGTCCACATCGTAACCGGTGCAGGGATCGATCCACGAAACTGCTGCCGACAATGATGTGGGTAAATATTACGCATGTCGGGAATCGAAATAGTATCAGCGACGTACACTTTGCGGGAGAAACACTGCGGATAGGAACGCCTCTGGTAAGCGAGGCAGGTTGTATAGCTGATTATCAGAAATCGGTGATGAGGTTAGTCGCGGCGTTGAACAAAGCATGGTGCCACATACCCGGACGACGCGAGAGCGAGTAGCGACAAAAGCCTCGTAGGAAGACCGCGGAAACGAGATGTGGGACGAGTGGGAGTCAAAGTCGCTGCTGGCAGATGATGTCGGTGATAAGTCGTACCCTAGTGGTCTGGGAGCAAAGGTATCGATTATGGTTGGAACACCATCCAAGTCTTTGGAAGGGCGGCGGTAGGACATGGAAAAGGGAGCACTGAGGGCACACTGAGACTGCGGTGAGTCGGAGGAAGAGCGGGACGCCGACGACGTGGAGGTGAGGGATGGGTCGGAGTGGGGGGAGGACAGGGAGAGGGTTTGAAGGCGAGCGAGGGTATGGTCGAAGCCCGTCGAATTTGAAGGCAGCTCAGGAATGTTCATGGTTAGATGGATGGAGCGAATAAGCAGGACGAATGTTCTTATGAAGTGTGGCAAGTGATGAATGTTGGAGGATGGATGAGGAAATGTGGATTAAATGATGGCAGATCGTCGCATTGACTGCAATCGAACCTGCTTTTTTTTGAGGCAGAGAACGCGCAACTTCGCGAAGGCTTCTGCTGGCCGGTTACAGAAGATGAGTTGACTGCAAAAGAGGATGCTGTCTTCTCGCCAGTGCTTCTGTGATTAATCACGACGTCGCGGGAGTGACCAGGGAAGACGATCGTCGAGAGGAATGGCAGGAAACTCAGCTGTTGGCGTCGACAACGAATACGAATGGAAAAGAGAAAGCACGGAGCGCGCGCCGGGCGGCCTTGGGCGGATTTTGAGAGCCATGCTGTGCCACACAAAAGGATCGGAATGTGACATGTATCTCAATGGAAATACATAAAGCCTTGGTCCTCCACCTTTTCAAATTCACCTTGGCTTACCTAACGAATGGTGCCTGTCGCTACCGTGGATCCTGATACCAGTCCTCTCGCTAATTCACCTTCAGCTAGAAGATCCAGCGTCGAATCCTTTAAATCGAATCTAGTTCGAATCTGCTCCTTGCTTCGATGCAAGAAAGCAGTTGTTCGGCCCCGGTTGTGGGGCTCGGCATCCACAGACTTGCTTCATGTCACGTTGCGCGCCTCCGCGCACATTTCAAAATATCTCCAACCTTGATTCACCTCAAAATAAAACACAAATGCATTCAATTCGAAACTGCGCGATTTAGGTAAGTAACCAAATGAATTGCTGACGTTGCAAATGTCCTGCCGTTTCACCTTTTCCCGTTTCCGAGGATACCAAGGGCATATGTACCCGTCATAAAGCGTGTCATCGATCAAATTTTTTTTCGATTGCGAGAAAACGTGGTGTTGAATGACTATCTATCTCCATGACATGAGATCGGTGCGCGTCCGACCACCAATCGTGAAACACAACGGACAGTGAATACTTCCGCTGAAGCATCCGAACAATGAAGACCAACATACCAGGGACAGCGAAACGTCCGTCCGTACAACTCGGGTATCCACGACGCGCACTGTCATAATTTAAGTGAGTGCGTGGCAGGGGCGGCGGGTGTCCTCGCTGCATTCAAATTCCCGTAGAGCGCATGTCCAAGCGATTCGCCGGAGAGTTTCACCACCAGCCCTTTCTCAACCAGGAACTTGGCATAGCGACGCCATGATTCCGCGCCCTTGCCCACCCTGGTGATCGCATGCTCGCCCTGCCCACCACTCATTTTCCCAGCCTTGAGCGTCTCAATGCTCCCGATGACGAAAAGCCCTCGCTTTGCCCGCGTGAGTCCGACGTTCAGCCTACGCCGATCCGCCAGAAATCCGATATAGCCACCCGAGTTATTCCTGACAGTGGAGAATATGATCACCTCCTTCTCGCGTCCTTCAAACCCATCGACAGTCTTGATCTCGACGTTAGCGAGCTGCATCGCACGATGGTCGCCTAGTACCTCCTTGAATCGTGCTCGATACTTTGCGTCGGTGTTGAACAGGCGGGTCAGCAGTGAAATCTGTGCAGCGTAGGGCGCAATAATGCCAATGTCACGCCCATGCAGTTGCTTGATGCCGACATGTGAATATCACACAGGGAAAGATTAGCCTGTTGGACACATACCGGATTGTTTAGTAAAAGGTCCTCGACCACGCTAGCGACAATGTGCGCCTCATTAAGGTTCACGCGACTCCGGTCTTTCATCGATTCGGAACCAACATGATCGAGAAAGATGACGGAAGGGCGGTGACCGGTGTGAAAATTTTCCTGAAGATGCCGTGAACTAGGCGGATGAAGCCGTGGGTGGACGTTTCCACCGGAATCGACTGTGCCGTCCAACAGCGTGAGGTTGTAGAACTCGGAAGCAGGGAAACGGGAGATTTCAGGGTGCATGCGATATTGGATGTCGAGCATGATTGAAGGGACCACTAGGACGCCGATCTGGTCAGCCAATCATGTTGCCGCCGCAAATCGATGAACAAACCTCCTTCCTCGGTAAGCCTCTCGAATAGGCTGATCCCTAGACCCATGGCCTGAGCTTCACGACTGGTGATCACAGGTGGAAGTTGCTTATGGTCGCCGATGAGAGCCACGTGGCGCGACTAGAGGGAGAATATGTCAGACCGAGCCCATTGCAAGGATTTGAGAACCATCGTACGCCTTTCATGATCGGAATTAAAGACGCTGGTTCTGTGGACATCGAAGCTTCATCCAAGAAGACAACAGGGAAGTCCGTCACGTTCAGTGCCACGCAAGCCGACGTGATACAAGTTGTGCATATCTGGGGACTGGTCAGGCAATGTCATGGAGGAAGTTGTGAAATTAACGCACCACGTCCGCATCTGCTACGACATCCCGCAACATCTCCTGCTGTAAAGCATATTTCCTCGATTTCAGCGTCCCATGTTCGCTCCCCATAGCAAACAAAGCTTTTTGCATTTTATCTGCTCTTGAGCTCAAGCTGGCGTTCCCTCGGGCTACCTTGTCGCGAACATCCCTCAAACGGCTCTGAAGATCGGCAATGCGAGCTACGAGTTCTTCTTCGTTCTTGACGAGTTTAACGAGGAGCGGGCTCAGAGGGTGGACGGATAGCTTGTGATCGAGAGTGTGTTCCAGAAGAGATGACCTGACGCTGCCACCAAAGCCTACGCGCAGTGCCTTGACGCCCGAGTTTACAAGACCTTCCACAAGGTTGTCGACAGCGACGTTCGTGTATGTGCAGACCAGGATCGGATGAGGGACTTCGAAGTGGACCTAAATCAAATTGAGGAACGTCGGGCGAGAGTGCTTTGAATATATTCACCTTCAGAAGCTTGACAGCTTCGATGATAGTTTTCGTCTTGCCAGTTCCAGGTGGCTGGGAGGTCGTATGATAAGCTTTGAATATGACATAACAGCAACGAGAAACGCACGCCTTGTACAAGACTAATTCTCTGTCCAATCATCGTTGCCATCGCCCTCGTCTGAGTCGGATTCAACCCATCCAGGACCGGATCACCTTCCACCACGACCGGTTTGACCTCTGCATATCTCCTCGCCCAACTCTGTATCCGCATGTCGTCCTTGAAAACTCCAAAATCACAAGAACCATCCGCCAATTTGCCTTCATGCTCTAATGCGACGTGTGGAAGGTATGCCACCTCGTCAGGAGCCTGCAATGGATTATGTGCATGGGGTTCGGCAGAGGGTTCGAAGGTCCGGAGTAGAACGTCTCGCAAATGGGTGCCCTGTAATATGAGTTGACGGTCTTCGGTTGCGGCCTCCTCCAACTGTTGCGGGTCGTGATGCAGGTAAGAGATAGCGTCTCGCATTCGCTCATAGATGATGTTGGAACGGCCCACATCCAGTCGCCATTCCCCATCTTCGATGTCAAACTGTTCTGCTAGGGATATTCTGATTTGGGAAGACGTGCGAGAGACTACAGACCCTTTGATTGGCACTTCGCGGAGAGGGTCGATGCGAGACATGAGGACCTGCGTCCCGTTTCTGTAGGAGGAAAGTATGTACGCTTTCAATGACAATTGGAAACCCACGTACTCGAATTTATGTTCTGGGAGGGCCAAACCTGGTCCCAACAAGAAAGAAGCAACTGGCCGCCCAAATTGATTCGCTTGCAGCCAGTAGGCTGAGAGTCCGGTGAGACAGTAGCCCTCGTCCTTCAGCCGGGCAATCGGCCAGCTGGACAACCTTTCCTTCAAGACAGCTTCATCCTCAGCCTGTTCAGCAGCTAGAAGCTCTAGAAAGCTGGGAAGAAGTTGATTACTTGACTTGAAGAAAAGTAAAGACAGACGTACCGTTCCCCGTAACTCGTGATTGCACCATAAAAGCGTTCGCCCTGCTCGACATTGATGAGGTTTGGAAGCTTGCGGCGAATATACTTCTTTCGTTCTGTTGAGTTAGGTTTGGTGAGAGGTTTTCGTATTCGTGACGAGGCGCGCAGCCGCCAATCAAAACGTTCCGCGGGTTGCGAAGGATCTAAAGGGTGTGGTGGAAGAGAAGAAGTTGGATGAATATGCTCCTCTTGAAGCCATTCCTCTTCAGCCGCTGTAAGGTTTCGTGAAACGCGAGTCGGTACACGCCGCGGTGAGGGATAGACCGAAGAGAAGAGAGCCTCAGTCTCGTCTTCTAATGTAGGACTCGTGGACTTTGCCCGTTTGGGCTGAGTCGAACATGGGGATGAGAGAAAGAAATTACGGATTCCTAGGTAAGTAGAGCGACGCGAAAAATTACTGAGAGGTGTAGGATAAGGAGTGGATGGGCGGTGACAGTTGTAGGACTTGCTTGGGGCTAAGGCTCGTTCAGTGCATGCGACCGCATTTCTGGCGAGCCCCCAGGCGGTTTTGGGAGAAATGTGAGCCAGCGCGAAGTTCAGGAAGAGATTTGCAATGAGCAGGGTCGCTTGCAACGCCAAAATTATTGTCACATGATCATATGCATGCATTGATCATGACACGACCGACTCAATGATAAATACAAAAACACTCATACTCTGGTACGTATCCTCCAATAACCCTACAAATTCGACAACAGGAACAGTGACGAAATGCCCAGGAATGCACCAGCAATCACCGTGACCGCAGCGCCAGCAGGGGGTAGGACGGCAACGTAAAGACTATCCCACGTGCTTGGAAGTGTCAAGGATGTCTGGTTGGCGGCGAGGGTAACGTTAACTGCAGCCTTACAAGATGCAGCATAAGCTGTAATAAATTTGATGACAGGGAACTTGATTGAGGATACCGTTAAGCACTTACCACTCAGGACTGGTTGCGATCCCACTCGGAAATCCATCGGCTTGTTTACCTCGACGAGTTTATTGAACATGCATTGCTCGCAGGTCAAGAGGGCTGCGACCGTATCGGCTCTGCAGAGACAGGTAGCGTCATCGTTACAGGCCTGGATCTGAGTGCTGGCTGTTGTGCAGTTCGTCGCACACTGTCATGCAAGGTTAATTCGTAATGGAGATGAAATTGAACCAACAACATACGGCAGTCGTCACGACACTATCTGTAACATTGAGAATTTGGGTGGTGGTCAAGTTTCGAGAGCCCACGGTGATACTGAATGCAAGAACTTCTAGAACGTGAGGCTAGAATGTTTGTAGGTCCTGATGACAGACTAACCTCGGCTGGCGAGCGCACAAATAAAGACCAGAGAAATGAAGGAAAACATAGCTATCCCAAAGAGCGTGAAGAACGAGGAAAGCCTGCCAGAGGATAAAGAATGGACAAGAATGAAAGCGAAGGACGAGAGCAACGGTCTGATGGAGTGCATATCATTCATCTGCCACAGGTCACGTGTGAGACGCGTAAACACGCGCCAACAACAACGCCGTCGTGACCATTCCTCGTTTACTCGCAACCACCATGGCCCCCGTCGCATTCGCTGGTGCTCTCATGCCAAAGAAGAAATCTGATCTCCAGGAAATATCTATCGCACTCAGAATCAGCGACCAAGGGACGAAAGAGGAAATTCTGAACAGAATCAAGAAACATCTTGAACGGAACCCCGACTTGGAGGATGACCCTACGTTCGCCGGCCTGTTCGTTAACAGAAGGAAGAGGAGTGTCCAGCCACAAAACCTTCCCAGGTCAGTCCGACGCTCATACCTGGCATCTGCCTGCTTATATTTTGACACAGCTCCCGCACCGCTGAGACAGGAAAACCAGCTTCCAGCAGCAGATCTTTGAGCCGTCGCGTGATAGCTTTAGAAGCAGTGCGCGAATCTACTCCTAATGGCGACCTTCGCGACGTGTCAATTTACCTCAAGCAGCCTATCTCACCTATCGACTCAACCCCAGATCAGTCACCCCGCCAAGTCATACCCACGACGCCCAGCAGTCTGCCGCCATTACCACCCAGTCCGTCAAAAAGCCTAATTGAACACATAACACAGCCCCCGGCTGTAGACGCTATTTCTAAACGACTCCGGGAAAACGAAATGCTGCAAGAAGGCATGAAGATGTGGGTTTCTTTACGAACGGTTAGTTTCGACAGTCTTGTTCCTATATTCATGTCTCAGAGGTTTTGCAGTTCCTATCCAATTCGCGAAATATATGGTCCGCGACCGCAGTCGTCGAGTTGATTTACATTCTATGCGTGGTCATTCCATGGAAGACGCACGACGTGAGTGTATAGTTCTCTCCTATTCCATGCTTCTGGCTAATGGTTTGTAGATTCCCTTGCCCTTTGGCAAAGAACCCCACGCATTTTCTGTCCCTTATCCGCCTATGAGCGTATTTCAAACATACGCGTTCTGGATGGTGCTCCTCAACTGGGCAGCCCCGACACTCGTTATCCCGGCCATTGTAGGGAATATTATTTCATTCAACCCGCCGGCTTCACAGCCAACATCCGACGCGCCATATCCCGTCGTCCCTTTTGATCCTCTCACAGCGTCGATCATTCGCGTTGCGACGCAGGTCGGATATCCCTTCGCATATTTCGAGGGCAAGACCAACGTCCAGGGCCTGGACGTACTCGGGTCTCGGTGGCGCGTTTTGACCGCCGCGGTGGGGCTCGCGTTCGCTTTCGCGGAAGCCATTGCAGGCGCTCCGCAGACATTTGCGAAGACGTTGATGTCAGAACAACAACATGACCGTCTTCTAGAGGGCGCTTCTATCACTGAAGGTTCCTCCATCCGACGAAGGGCGCTTATGTCGGCGGATGCAAATGATGAAGATGAGGTTGAATAGACGATGTGATCTTCAGGATCTGGTTTATCTATATGTTTATTAGTTGTCTTGTTTTCGTCTTTTCGTTCCCTCGCTTTCTCTGAATTATGAATTTACGCCCTGCTTCCCTATTTTCCTCTTTCCAGATTCCAGTGTACCGTGTATTTCCGTAGCACCGATGATGTACGTTTAACTTATTGTAGCTGATGTTTCTCCAATTTCAAAACCCCTCGACGGGTTCCATTCCGCTCCTGGGACCTCAATACAGCACCAGTAGTTACTGTTATCAAGTCAGATTTCTTTTACTTATGCCTATTGCAGGTCTCGGACTTATTTTTTCTTTCCCAGTTCCCGGTCGGACGAGGAGTGTTTGAGAGCGGGTCCATCTGGGACTGTGCACACGTCGCATGCGACCGGCTAGTTCAAACCATTCGGAATTTCCAGGGCAAAAGCCACCGATTGGTTCAACGATCACCACGTGAGCTCCAGTGCGGTGCTTGACCTTGCGCCACACTACTGTAATACACACCATCACGACACGAGTCCCTAGATCCAATGTTTCCTGGGTTGGGCCCTCAAATAATGCCTGGAGTCATTCCGGAACTCGACAGAAGAAGGAGCAGGAGCAGAAGTCGCAGCAGGAGCAGGAGCTACAGGCGCCATGGGAGCTACAACGTAAGGGCCCCTTCAGACTCCGAGTCAGTGCTCAACGACACACGCCGAGCCACTGCATGGGACTCTTCTTCGGTTGAATTCATATACTGGGAGACAGAGGAGGGAACGATGATCGATGCCACCTGCTCATTTTCGTCTAAGTGGGGGAAGGTCTCCTTCCTATCCTTCACATTGCCCGACATATCACCCAAACCAACCAACTTGAAAGGGGAGACATTGAAGATCGAGGACGAGCTGACATGGAAGGCCTTCCATGGATCTCTCCTTGCAAAGATCAGGTCATCCAAGGAACTTGACCGTACCATGTTGTGCATTGGTATGTGAATTGTGTAGAATCTTCGTCGCCTTCTAAGTTGTAGCATTTGCTAGGAATCATCAAGCTTAATAAGAAAGGGTCGACATCTTATCCTTCCTTTCACTGAAACTTATTCTGGAGGATGTAGGTGTGCATGTTTCTGTTGATTGTCGAGCTCTGAATGCACCGAGCTAACATGCTGGCACAGTTGCAAGTCTCAACGACTCCTAAATCTTCATCACCAACTAAATCTTGCCAGTTCGAGTCGTACCCACTGGAACTCAGAGAATCATGGTTATTGGGTGTGGGATGCAGAGTCTAAATTGGTCGTAAAAGGTTGAGTAGCACTGAATGGTACTAGTAGGTACTAGTACCGTAGTGGTATGAACTTTACAGCGACTTTGATCCGTTGGTTCATTTGTTCGGAGATGCGGTCCGATGATCCCACCGCAAACCGTCACGCGTCGGTCATCCCAGGCGATTCCGACGACTCGTCCTCGACGTCTTGAGCGTTGACGCGTCAACGCACGAACAAAGAGTCCTCATTTTCGAAGCTCGATCTCCGCACCTCTATCTCATTGCTCTTTGCGCCAGTCTCAAAGCCAGCTTCTGGAGGTTCACTCTGTTTTGAAAATCATTTTGGTGCATAGTGTGCTTGAGGCGTTTGGCATGGCTGGGAAGACTTCTGGTTCAGCTCAAACTTCGTCGAAGACTGTCGCCAAATTTCCATTCTCTTCGAGGATCTCGTCCAGGTGGCTGCTTGGGGCAACCGTCGTCTCTTTTCTACTATGGTTCTTCGACACGCCAGTCAAGATCTCAACGCTAGCTTCCGACCGTCTGGGATACCAGGTCTGCTCTGAAACGAACAACATCTACACCGTTGACGAGGCTCAACCTCGAGTGGAGTGCATATCTGTAAAAGGCTCTATTATCTCGGACGTAGGAAGTTTTGGTACCTGCATATCCCCACACTTCATTCACCAATACTCGTTTACTCATCAACCATCTCAGACGAAATTGACCGTTGGATATCTGTGTCTTACCCGTTCATACCGTCGTGGGCACTGAGGATTCTGCACCGCAAAACAAGGGTCTTTCGTCTAGACCGAGGCTCTATCGTTGTCCCGGGACTTGCAGGTATCTCAGCGTCACCTTCCTTGCCGCATTGGCTTGGTTGAGTTTGCTCATGCTCACGACAGATGCCCATGCGCATGTCCTGGAATATGGATACATGATGCAGCTTCCACTGTCAACAACCGCCTCGATTGACGGTATGAACGACCAAGTTCCGTACACTCTGATGCTTATCAGTGCATGACGTGACCCGTAGAGATTGTCAGACGTACCAAGGAATACGTACTGGCCCATCCTGATGTTCATAATGACCGTACACGCTGGATAGAAGGGATGGGATGGGACCAAACCAAGTGGGATGATAAGCAATTTCCCACTGCTGTATGTTTTTTCCCCTGGTCACTCCATGCACAACGATCTATCCCTGATGGTTTGCTCAGGCTGACCTTGATAGAGATCCTCTCCTCGAAGGTCGGCCTATATCATTGAGTCGCGTCGACGGGCACGCAAGATGGGTCTCATCACGCGTTCTGGAATTGATGGGGGACCTCCCAGACAAAGTTGAAGGAGGCCAAATTATTCGCAATAGAGATGGCAAACCTACAGGTAACGGTCTCTGATATCAGGGTAAAACCTAACTGTGCGTTAACCAGCGCATGGCAGGTATCTTTGTAGACAACGCCATGTCGCTGATCCCAACCCCACCATGGTCTGACAAGCTCATGTCCCAGTTCTTCGACACTGCCATGACCGATGCCCTGTCGCATGGATTGACTTCTATCCATGACGCAGACTCTAAGCCAGATCACATAGCTTTCTTCCAAAAGTTCGTTCCGACCATGGATGACTCTAATCAATAATGTCGGCTGATATTTTCCTTCGACCTCGTAGAAAAGCCGAGAGGGGGGATTTACCGGTCTGTACTCCATCTGTTTTTGCTAATATCCGTCTTACCTTCGCATGCCAGAACCGACTCTACCTAATGGGAAACGTTCAATCAGACGTATACTGGGGTTCTCAAATTCCCCGTCTAACCAACTACGGCAAACACGGACGTCTAAATATCAGGAGTGTCAAGTTATTTGCTGATGGTATATTTTCCTGTCCAACTCGTATGCCGAAAACTCACGGGCCGTCCGTAGGTGCTCTGGGATCATGGGGTGCCGCACTTCGAGAGCCTTATTCTGATAAGCCAGAGACGAAGGGACTGTTGATCACTCCACCCGAAGTGTTAGCCAACCTAACGCACCAGTTTTGGAAGGATGGCTTCCAGGTGGTAAGATCATATTATGTTTTGATGACGGCATCGTAGACTCACGGTCACAGAACATTCATTGCATCGGTGATCGAGCCAATGAAGTCGTGCTGGACATCTTCGAGAACATTGTGGAGAGCAGAGGCGGGAACGTGACTGAGTGGCGGCCGCGCATCGAACATGCACAAATTTTTGCACCCGCTGACCTGGAGAGAATCGGAAGGTTGGGAGGTGTGTCCCCTTCTTGAGATTTATGGCTTTGTATAGATTTACGTAACACATCGACAGTGATTCCCAGTGTTCAACCCACTCACGCGTAATGCACACCTTACTACTAAAATTGCCCCCCTTATGTTAGCTTATTTTTTTGTCCCTCAGGACATCTGATATGCCCTATGCGCAGAGCCGTCTAGTACGCACACCTCCCACTCCTCCATCCATTTGAGTACTCAGCATGTGCAGGGACCCAAGAGGATTCTTGGCGCATACGCCTACCAAACCTTACTGAAGTGATTGTATCTTATACATATATAAAATCGTAACATCCTGATCCCTTTCCTCCAGAGCATCCCCCAAGGGGGTTCTACCGCTCGGCTCTGACTTCCCCGTCGAATCCATCAGCCCACTCCTAGGTTTCTATGCGGCTGTGTCCCGTCTAAACACCCACGGCACCTCACCGCACGGGACCGGCGGATGGTAAATACCCTGCATACCGACCCGGTCATAAAGGTGCTGAAATATATTCATGGACCTAGGTTCCCAGAACAGCGGCTGAGCCGTGCTCAAGCGCTTAAAGGGATGACCCTCGACGCCGCTTACGCATCGTTTGCTGAAAGTACACTGGGCTCCCTAACGCCGGGGAAGAAGGCAGACTTCGTAATTTTTGATCGGAATATAATGACTGTGTCGTTTGCGGATATACTGGAGACGAAGGTCAGCGCGACTGTTGTAGACGGCAAAGTCGCGTATGGTGTACTTTAACGTCGAGGAGCCTTGCGGCACTCTTCCACAGTTCTTTTATTACTATCATAAAATTGTTTCCTTCTCCTCATACGAATGGGACGTGCATGCGTCATTCCACTGATAGCCACGGCTCCACCATTGCAGTGAGACGGCAGTCAAGCGCCCCTGGCACCGCAGCCCGCAATTGAGCAAGCATGCGGCAAGTGTTCGAGAATGTCGGAGCCAGAGTTGAGGGGCCCGCGAGGGTAGGTGCAACGCCGAAGATGATGATCGTTGAGGAGAGTAGGAAGGAGGATGCTTCGACCATGACGTGGAACGACGTTTTGTTGTGCTATATAAGGATGTAGTCGAGTGTCGAGGACACCAGCTGTGCTTACTTGTTTTAGGCGGGTTGGAATGAGCTTGGCTGAAGAACAGAGGCCAACACTTCACGACCTTTATACCGGGAAGCCCCCACCCCAGTCGTGGTTGGCACTCTGGAGGGTCCGCATGGTTCCTGGTAGTCGTGCTACATACTCGACAACTATGGGCGACACGTATATATCTACGAAACGGGCCAAAGATAAAAGTAGGTGATCCATCGACTAGGGGGTGCTCCTGGAGGGCAGGTGTCTTTCTCTCTGCACACCCAAGTGGGCTCATAAGTCGGTGTGCATAATCCTGGCAATTAAAGGCCATATTGTTAGTCACTCACTCTAGAGAGGCGCCTGCGAAACGATGTTACTGTTACACAAGAGCGCATTCGTCCATAGTGTTTTCCACCTTTCAAGTTGGCAATGCTGTCGGAGTTCCACCTTTCAGATGAGAGCAGATAAGAATTCACATTTTCAGCCTCCGTGCCTCAGGATATCCAAGGTTGATCGCCATACCTCCGAAAGATCCTCAAAGCTCGTGCCCCTCGATATAAGTCGATTTGATACCTCGAGCTCTGACATTCTTAAAATTACAACGGTTACACATAATTTCGAGGCTCTCCTTCTGAATACAAGGCCCATCACCAACTCCGCCGGAATCTTCCACAATCCCAATCCCGCTTGATCCCAACTGTGATCTCATTCTGTCCACCACCAGTTCCTGTAATTGGCTTATGATTATTGATTAGCCGCATGAAATGTAGAGGAAAGACGGAACGCACGACGGACTACTTAGATTCCAATGTGGTCTCCTCGACGGATTTCTCGTCTTCGGGCCCGAAGATGTCAAACCGTTCATGCCAGTCCTCAACTTTCAAAGCGACGACGACGCAAAGATGTTGCGGGGAGAGCGAGACGCTGATGATGAGTGCGTCCTCGGCTTCGAGGAACTTGGCAAGTCTGACGAGTGTGGCAGGCGAGCTGACATTTGGGTGATGGGTGCGCAAGAAAGTTGGTTGTATGGCTTTGTGGATATTCACGACAGTTATTTGAGGCTGCTCGTCGCGATCGGCTTTCGTGAATAAAGGCAGTGTGGACGTCATGTCGGGGATTGTGAGAGCTGGCAATGGTGCGATGCGAGCTGAAGGGCTGAACCTAAGTCTCGCCAGTTTGGGCCGTTACCTTTATACTTTACAATACAGCAACATCACCTATCACCTGTACGATAAAGCGCTGCGCCAGTGCTAAGGCTGTGCTCAGGTGGCACGGTGACAATCAGATGTGACTGGTTTCTGGAACTCGATGCTACCATAACTGTCTGAAAGATCGATATAATGAATCTCTCACATATGGTCTTGAACTGGTGGACTCAGTACTACTCCGGTCACTTTCGAGAAACCTGCCGTGATTAACGTCTTCGGACGTAATCCTTGTCTACAGCCTTCGCATCCTCTTCGAACTGCATGGAAATCGTCATCGGCGCTAATTAGGTTGCGAATGGGACCCACTCAGAACATCGCCACTGATACTGTGGGCGAAAAAGCGACAAAAAAACTGCTATAATCTGATGCGATGGGCTTCTGGCTGATAAGAACGGTCTGATGGGTCCTTGTGGTCCAGCCATGGGTCTTCAATGGTCGACTTCCATTGCCAGCAGAACTCCACGAATTATCATACAGTACTTCCGAAAGACCAGCCATGATTATTGCCTTTGGATGTACCCCTCCTTATTCAAAGTCTTCACATTCTCTAGGCTACTTGGAAGTCGTCACCGGGGCGAGTCTACATCACGTCATGCGAATAGGACCCACCCAGGACATCTCCGCCGATGTTGTAGGCGAAAAGATGATGAAAAGACTGTCATAACCTCACGCAATATATTCTAGATGATGAGAACAGTCTGATGTCTCGATGGTCGATCTCAATTGCTAGCCCGGCTATTATTATTGCCTTTGGATGTCGTCGTTATCCACAGCCTTCGTTCTCTCTCGGAAACTGTCCTCGGCGTTATTAATCAGGCAGCGAATATTAACGGGACCCACTGAGGACATCGATATTGTAGGCGAAAAGGCGATGAATTTGATGCCATAACCTCATGCAACGAGGCGTCAGATGATGAGAATAGTCTGATGTCTCCGCGGTTTGTCTGTCTCACTAGTGGATCCCCATTGCCAAGAGCACTCATATGAATTGTTGCAATTTTGAAAGACAGGTTTTTATTGTCTTTGGACGTCATCTTTACAGACGGGCTATCCATTCTCTTGCGTGGAAATCGTCAACAGCCATATGTGATTAAGCTGCGAATGGGACCCACTCAGAACATCGCCGTTGATATTGTGGGCGAAAAGGCGATGAGCGCGTCACTGTAATCTGATGCGATTGACTTCTGGAAGCTGAGAATAATCTGACATGATCCAGCATAGCCAGATAATTGATAGAACCAGTGATTTACCACTGCTTCCATTGCCAGGGGCAGAAGAACTGTGGCGCTCTCTGGAATTAACGTCGGAGAGAAAGTCGAGGTATGATAGAATGCGCTGAAATTTTCCAGTCCAGATCTGCTCCCATACGAGGAAGGGTGGCACCTTGGCTCTTTGGCACTTGCAAGTCTAGACTAAGGGGGGAGATCCTCACAATTTAGTTGAATGGAGCCGTCAGGCTGAGACTACATACTGGCCGCTCTTACGCGATGCCCATACTTCAATCCATTAGCCACAGTTCTGTGACTGATCTTCGGAGCTGATGAAACCGAATTCAACCGATCAAGCCCCGCACCACTGTTGGATAGATGCGCGCCGTGGACCCACAGTACCAATTTGGTTATCATTTCCTTCAGGATTGACATGAATATTTTCAGGTTGATCTTAGCGCTCGACGATAAATATCGCGAGACATGACTTGGATTCTTCAGCTGAGCTCTATCCAACCCACCGCAATCTCCCAATTACATACTCCAGATAACTTTGGTGCAGGTCACCACTATATTCTGCTTCATCCTCATTCTCCCTCCAAAACTTCCGATATAATGGTCCAGATGTCCACCTTCATATTCGCCTCCATTGCCATCTTCTTTGGGGTAGCACCAATTCTCGCTGTGCCCCTCGACAGTCGAGCACCCGTCAACCGAAAGTTCGAGATAACACGTTGCGGAACTATGGGCGGTTTAGCCCCTAGTTATTGCCTTGGGGGAGGCGTGCAAAACTGCAGATGCACGTCATTTGGCGTCTATGCATGCTCCGACATGCTTGCACAGAGGCTCTGCTCAGGAAAGGGTTGCGGCTGCTGGTAATGTAAGTTCACAATTTGTCCGAGTAAATCATTCATCTCATAACGTCTTTTCGTAGCTTCCGGATTTGGATGGAGAATTTCTCGTTGATGTGGCAATTCGCCAGAGAGTAGATATCTGTGGGAATGTTTGTGGTCGCGGGGGGGACAATCATTACTTATAATGTTCCTTGTGCGATCGCCACTCACGAATTCACGATCTGTTTTTGCGCAAGTTGTACCATGTTCTTGTCCCGACAATTTCGAGGCAATGATATTTACTAAAGCCTACCACTAAGCGACCATTCCAGGTCAAGTTGTGAGTCGTTCTATAGCAGGCTTACAGTCAACCTCAGAAGACCATCGTGACAACGTCGGAGAAAGATTGGCGACTCCGATCACTTCCCTAAACGGAATGGATTCCTTTTAGGGCAGCATCATGCGCCACACACTCCGCTGTTTTAGGCACGATTATCGTACCAGTGTAATTCTAAGCATTGGCAGAGCTTCAACTAGCATCCAGAAATTGGGAGACTTGAACCAAACGACAATACAGGACAAGCTGGTAATGCGGGCCGAGAAAAGGCGGGTCTGAGTTCGTACTCAAGGATGCTATATTGTGTACCTGTAATCTCAGGTATGCTTAGTGTTCACAAATGGAACAGTATTCACAAAGTAACTACACGATAATGGAGCCAGAGCATCCAAGGGCCATGTTTGGCAGAAGAACACCCAACACTGAAGAAGATGGAGCTGACGTTCTCTGGTGCGAAATCATGAACAGCCTACAGTGCAAGCAGATGCCGGTAAGTACCACAAGCTTGAAGCCAAACTGAAGGGAGGATCATCTAACACACTGATCTCACCCGGATAGCCTGGTAGCGACCATGGATCGAACATACCCCACCATTCACCCATGACCATCCCTTGACTGGTAGATCCCAGCGTCTGTAAAACGCGACCAAACATCTTCGGTATAATCGCATTTGGATTGGAGAGGGCATACGCATGGTCAAGGGGGGTTGCTTGTCAGAGGCGAGAACAGATAATGGTCTACGACCAAGAGCGTCAATGGACAAAATTCGGGGGTTTATAGAGGTCAAGTGTTGCAAAGCTGCTCGATGGCAGTCGTGTACCAGTGCTGGAGGTCAGCTCGAGTGATCCTCGCCCATGCATCTGGGACCACATATTGGAAGTCGAATAGCGCGGCCGGATCGCCTTCGCAGAGGGGATAAGTTGTACCAAGTCTACGAGCAAACCATGAGAAACCCATTTAAGTTCCTGGCCAACACTAATCGCGGCGCCGGACTTTATGTAAACGGTGTTTATCCGTACTGTATCATCGTCCGAGCCCTATCATCCGAGCCCTATCGTCCTCGATGATCCAACTGACCTCGAGAGTTTCCATCGTATTACCTCGTGCGGCGTCCCACCTTTGCAACATCCCCGAATTGTCTGCCTCTGCTCCCAGTGAAACTGCTATTGCAGGTAGCCTTCAGGTACGGAGCCAGAGAGCAGGTTAGGGATGGCGAATGACGAAACTTCACGGGGCGACGAGGGACATAGCGACGAGTCAACAAAGGGGAGAAGCTGGCAGAGATGGAGCTGAGGGGAAAGAATATCCAGCAAAGGGTGTCGCGTATGAGGGTGCTTAGTTGGTGTTATTTGCTAAGATTTGCTACCAAAACGAAATCAAACCCAACGACGACGCAGTGTCGTCATGAGTTGATAGCCATCAGAGAGTACAGATAGTGACGTGGCGGTGGAGTCGGACGCAATGGCAGCCTAGGGTGGGTTGGTGAGGGCGCCTGCACGAAAGCATGAGAGAATGGGGTGAGCATACCTGGCGGGCTTCCCGCTTCTCGGGTCTCCCGGCACCCCGCAACATTCTCCCAATTCGTATTCGAGGGCGATTCACATTCTCGTTGAGGGGGAGGAGGGCATAGGCACAGTTATTGGTGCCAAATCATGGCTAAGACCTGTCGAATAAAAGCTTGAGCCTTGTGGTTCTTTTCAAATAAGAACATCAGAAAAATGTTTGAAAACGTAGAAAGGCATCCTTCCCAAAGCTGCCAGCCGTACGTCCAGCTAACAGTGTGGGTACATGTGTGAGACTAAAGAAAGCATCAGGAAGACAAGACGAACGATGTCCGACTGTGCAACGTCGGACGTTCCCGGCGGCGTTCTCACGACAGTACTGCCGACCAATGGGGTCTCGGCCCGCATTACCAGCTTGTCCTGTATTGTCGTTTGGTTCAAGTCTTCCAATTTCTGGATGCTAGTTGAAGCTCTGCCAATGCTTAGAATTACACTGGTACGATAATCGTGCCTAAAACAGCGGAGTGTGTGGCGCATGATGCTGCCCTAAAAGGAATCCATTCCGTTTAGGGAAGTGATCGGAGTCGCCAATCTTTCTCCGACGTTGTCACGATGGTCTTCTGAGGTTGACTGTAAGCCTGCTATAGAACGACTCACAACTTGACCTGGAATGGTCGCTTAGTGGTAGGCTTTAGTAAATATCATTGCCTCGAAATTGTCGGGACAAGAACATGGTACAACTTGCGCAAAAACAGATCGTGAATTCGTGAGTGGCGATCGCACAAGGAACATTATAAGTAATGATTGTCCCCCCCGCGACCACAAACATTTCCACAGATATCTACTCTCTGGCGAATTGCCACATCAACGAGAAATTCTCCATCCAAATCCGGAAGCTACGAAAAGACGTTATGAGATGAATGATTTACTCGGACAAATTGTGAACTTACATTACCAGCAGCCGCAACCCTTTCCTGAGCAGAGCCTCTGTGCAAGCATGTCGGAGCATGCATAGACGCCAAATGACGTGCATCTGCAGTTTTGCACGCCTCCCCCAAGGCAATAACTAGGGGCTAAACCGCCCATAGTTCCGCAACGTGTTATCTCGAACTTTCGGTTGACGGGTGCTCGACTGTCGAGGGGCACAGCGAGAATTGGTGCTACCCCAAAGAAGATGGCAATGGAGGCGAATATGAAGGTGGACATCTGGACCATTATATCGGAAGTTTTGGAGGGAGAATGAGGATGAAGCAGAATATAGTGGTGACCTGCACCAAAGTTATCTGGAGTATGTAATTGGGAGATTGCGGTGGGTTGGATAGAGCTCAGCTGAAGAATCCAAGTCATGTCTCGCGATATTTATCGTCGAGCGCTAAGATCAACCTGAAAATATTCATGTCAATCCTGAAGGAAATGATAACCAAATTGGTACTGTGGGTCCACGGCGCGCATCTATCCAACAGTGGTGCGGGGCTTGATCGGTTGAATTCGGTTTCATCAGCTCCGAAGATCAGTCACAGAACTGTGGCTAATGGATTGAAGTATGGGCATCGCGTAAGAGCGGCCAGTATGTAGTCTCAGCCTGACGGCTCCATTCAACTAAATTGTGAGGATCTCCCCCCTTAGTCTAGACTTGCAAGTGCCAAAGAGCCAAGGTGCCACCCTTCCTCGTATGGGAGCAGATCTGGACTGGAAAATTTCAGCGCATTCTATCATACCTCGACTTTCTCTCCGACGTTAATTCCAGAGAGCGCCACAGTTCTTCTGCCCCTGGCAATGGAAGCAGTGGTAAATCACTGGTTCTATCAATTATCTGGCTATGCTGGATCATGTCAGATTATTCTCAGCTTCCAGAAGTCAATCGCATCAGATTACAGTGACGCGCTCATCGCCTTTTCGCCCACAATATCAACGGCGATGTTCTGAGTGGGTCCCATTCGCAGCTTAATCACATATGGCTGTTGACGATTTCCACGCAAGAGAATGGATAGCCCGTCTGTAAAGATGACGTCCAAAGACAATAAAAACCTGTCTTTCAAAATTGCAACAATTCATATGAGTGCTCTTGGCAATGGGGATCCACTAGTGAGACAGACAAACCGCGGAGACATCAGACTATTCTCATCATCTGACGCCTCGTTGCATGAGGTTATGGCATCAAATTCATCGCCTTTTCGCCTACAATATCGATGTCCTCAGTGGGTCCCGTTAATATTCGCTGCCTGATTAATAACGCCGAGGACAGTTTCCGAGAGAGAACGAAGGCTGTGGATAACGACGACATCCAAAGGCAATAATAATAGCCGGGCTAGCAATTGAGATCGACCATCGAGACATCAGACTGTTCTCATCATCTAGAATATATTGCGTGAGGTTATGACAGTCTTTTCATCATCTTTTCGCCTACAACATCGGCGGAGATGTCCTGGGTGGGTCCTATTCGCATGACGTGATGTAGACTCGCCCCGGTGACGACTTCCAAGTAGCCTAGAGAATGTGAAGACTTTGAATAAGGAGGGGTACATCCAAAGGCAATAATCATGGCTGGTCTTTCGGAAGTACTGTATGATAATTCGTGGAGTTCTGCTGGCAATGGAAGTCGACCATTGAAGACCCATGGCTGGACCACAAGGACCCATCAGACCGTTCTTATCAGCCAGAAGCCCATCGCATCAGATTATAGCAGTTTTTTTGTCGCTTTTTCGCCCACAGTATCAGTGGCGATGTTCTGAGTGGGTCCCATTCGCAACCTAATTAGCGCCGATGACGATTTCCATGCAGTTCGAAGAGGATGCGAAGGCTGTAGACAAGGATTACGTCCGAAGACGTTAATCACGGCAGGTTTCTCGAAAGTGACCGGAGTAGTACTGAGTCCACCAGTTCAAGACCATATGTGAGAGATTCATTATATCGATCTTTCAGACAGTTATGGTAGCATCGAGTTCCAGAAACCAGTCACATCTGATTGTCACCGTGCCACCTGAGCACAGCCTTAGCACTGGCGCAGCGCTTTATCGTACAGGTGATAGGTGATGTTGCTGTATTGTAAAGTATAAAGGTAACGGCCCAAACTGGCGAGACTTAGGTTCAGCCCTTCAGCTCGCATCGCACCATTGCCAGCTCTCACAATCCCCGACATGACGTCCACACTGCCTTTATTCACGAAAGCCGATCGCGACGAGCAGCCTCAAATAACTGTCGTGAATATCCACAAAGCCATACAACCAACTTTCTTGCGCACCCATCACCCAAATGTCAGCTCGCCTGCCACACTCGTCAGACTTGCCAAGTTCCTCGAAGCCGAGGACGCACTCATCATCAGCGTCTCGCTCTCCCCGCAACATCTTTGCGTCGTCGTCGCTTTGAAAGTTGAGGACTGGCATGAACGGTTTGACATCTTCGGGCCCGAAGACGAGAAATCCGTCGAGGAGACCACATTGGAATCTAAGTAGTCCGTCGTGCGTTCCGTCTTTCCTCTACATTTCATGCGGCTAATCAATAATCATAAGCCAATTACAGGAACTGGTGGTGGACAGAATGAGATCACAGTTGGGATCAAGCGGGATTGGGATTGTGGAAGATTCCGGCGGAGTTGGTGATGGGCCTTGTATTCAGAAGGAGAGCCTTGAAATTATGTGTAACCGTTGTAATTTTAAGAATGTCAGAGCTCGAGGTATCAAATCGACTTATATCGAGGGGCACGAGCTTTGAGGATCTTTCGGAGGTATGGCGATCAACCTTGGATATCCTGAGGCACGGAGGCTGAAAATGTGAATTCTTATCTGCTCTCATCTGAAAGGTGGAACTCCAGACAGCATTGCGAACTTGCACCAGTCCTCATGTTTTGATCGAATAACGCGTTCGTTACATTGAAGAAGTCGATTGTATTAGATACTCAGCTTTCATCATGCTGTAGCAAAGCTGGTGTGGCTTCATAACACGGAAGCAAGGAAGGGCTATACTTACTAGCTACAGGAATATGATGCGAGAAATGCAATGCATGCAAGTATGATAATACCAGACAATGTTAAAAATCATGACATGATCACGAAACGCGAACATAGCAGTGCTGTGTCCGCGGTAGGTACGTCTTCTTTCTCTCCTATTTGGGACGGAGACCGATGAGGCGGGAATGTCGACGGGAGGAGTGGAAACGGAGCTGCAGTGAGTTCGTCTGGATCGGATATAGCAGAAGATTCATTTGAAGGCGGAAACACCTGGGAAGGCAAAGAAACCTCCTGCCAAGGTTCCCAGGCATATATCTCGTGACCAACAACGAAGTCTTCTGGGTTACGAGGATGTATTCGATTTTGCCCTCTAGAACGTACGGGAGCAACCGTCGGAAAGGATAACACGACGAGGTGGTACTGTTTCTCTAGCGTCTTTGGTAATAAATATGTGAGATGCGGATGCTTAAGCGACGGCGTAGAAAGGACGCGGCAGAGTGCGAGACCTGGAGACATCGCATTCGACGATGATACAGATGGTTTACGAGGTGAGCTGGGTCTGGCGCCCGCAGGGGAATCAAGAATTCTGATGATGCGCAGGCGAAGGTCAGGAGTTAATCGACGAGACGTAGACGACAGGGCATCTTCAGTTTCTTTGTGCCATAAGGCGAGCGACGTTTGCGAGCGTGATATAAGTTCTGATGCCCGCGAAGCCAATCCACCTCTAATAAAGGCCAAAGGGTTCAGCGGTTGATAGTGCAGAGATAATAGTCGTGACTCACTTAACGAATTTAGCCTCCTTACCTTTTCCCTTGATGTATTTTGCTCCCTTCTGCGGACTCATCCCGATGTTCCATTCAATAGACTCATCTTTATGATGACCGGCGATTTCGGGGTGTTGGTCGTGCAAAATTATGTGTGCTAATTCGGCGGTGCCACTTTCGGTAAATAGATCGGTAGCAAGTGCAATTTCTGTCGTGGATATCGTGCGCATGCGTTTATCCGATGCTTTCTCTGCAGGTGCGGGTATACTGGGAGCTTGGAGATACTTCAGTGGGACAATAGGCTTGGATGGGGTTACGACAGGTAGAGGAGGTGGTGGGGGTGGAGGCGGTGGACGTAGATTTAAACGTGCAGACGGCAGAGCATCATCCTTGGCCGCAGGGCGTGGATCGGGTGCTGGGAGAACACGAAAGACAGGAAAGTCTTTCTCTTTCGTAGGTCCAGGTAGTGGAAAATTTGGAACAGGTATATGCTTGAGATTGGTCTTGGACGTTGGCTTCTGAAGCGATACAGGCTTCGACCTGGATACAGGTTTACCGGAGAACTGAGGCATCACTTCGGGTTTAGACTTGGACACAGGTTTCTGTGCTGGCTGCGGGCCTCCGCCATCGAATCCCGAACTAAATTTCGGAGCACTGATCTTGGGTGCAGCAACTTGCTTAGGCTTTTCAAAACCATCAGGCAGCTCCATGACCCGCCGTCGTTTCCTCGAGGGCATGTCCTGGTAAAATCAGCATGAATCGGGTTGATATATCCTAGAGAAAGCTCATCTTACCTCGGAGTCATTGCGAGACATGGTGGTCAAGAGGACGAGGTGTGACAATTGAGTGTGACATCCACTCTTCCTCACCAACCACGATGTCCAGGCTCGCAAAGGATTCTGCTGCCTTCAAATCCGTGCTCAAGAGGCAGGATTATACTTCATGGCACTCCCAACCGCCACCACCAGCGGAGCCGCAGGCGTCGGTCTCATCAGTGGCCGAGGCGTCGACACAACCTTCTCCTAAGAAGAAACGGCCGAAAACCAGTGCGATTGAGCCCTATGCCACTCTGCCCAGTGATTTATGACTTATGTTGGCCATAGATATCGTTTACTCCCAGCCTGCTGATACTGGCACTGGCATGAACATTAACACGCAACTTGTGTACGCGGTCAATCATCTCAAGGTGTGTCATGCTACGGACCTATGATCACCAATCTGCTCACCTCGACCCAGTCGACGCAAAATCCTATGCGCCTGCAAGATATCGCGATTGTCACGAATACACCGCTAGACACGGACTCATTGCTTCTCGAGAAATTCAAAGCGCACGATCGTGTTATCTGGGATCCTAAAACAGACTTATATTCTTACAAGGTAGGGTTTTCTAACATTCGTCACAGTCTATCACGTTGACACCCTTCCAGCATGAATTCAACTTTCGGAATAAAGCTGCCTTGCTAACGGAAATCCAACGACAAACGCGGAAAGGTGGTGGAATTTCCGTTCGTGCATTGAAAGAGTCATGGAAAGAAGCCCCTGCCGCAATCGAGGAGTTGGAACAAGAAGGAGAGGTGCTAGTTACGAGAACGGTGAAAGATGGGCAACTCCGGATGGTCTTCTGGAACGAAATCAAACCGACAGAAGAGAGTGGAGGGGCACAGGTAGAGAAAGGTGCGCGCTCTTTTCTATATCCACAGCTGCGATTGGTAGTTCGGATGAATCATGGAATGAACTTTCCACTTTTTGGACACTCACTAACTTCCTGGATCAGAGTTCAACGACTTGTGGCATTCTTTGAAAGTCCCCAATGACGTTGATCTCTTGAAACAGCTGGCTTCAGGTAATTTTCCATTCCTTGTCATCGTGCACCCTTGGCCTGCTGAATCAGGATGTGGTAGAGGGTCTCCAGGTTACCAGTGCGGAAGCCCCTGCACCAAAAGCCCCGACCACCAAGAAGAAGGGCAAACGAGGTGGGGCACCCAGACAGCGCCAGGTCAGGATTACGAACGTGCACATGAAAGGCGAGATCGACCTTTCAAGAGATTATATTGCTCCAGGGAAGTGATATACTTGCTGGAAAACAGATTTTGTATACCTCAGTCACGTTTATTTCCTTCTACATATACCTGTGACGATGTGTATCTACACTGTCGCGTTCACCTAATACATCAAATCAGAGACAGTCGACCTTTTCAATGAATAGATTTGGTTATCAGGTGGAGTTTTATGTCCCAATGAGGTGTCTATATTGCCTATCCTGGTCATTCTGCGTGAGGTCTGCCCAGAGGCGCCAACGAGTTGGGAGCCGTGGCACTGGAGCGAGAGACGATTATAGTTGAGCAAGATGATACAGAACATTTGCACTGAATACGCACCTTCAGAACGTCTCAATAGAGTGTGGAACAAGGGCTTGGGGTGAAAATGCCCAAGTTATTATCCAAACGGAAGCCGTTCACAACCTCAATAGCCGATGCTAAGCCCAAGTCGTGCACAAAGCGCGCCCAAGCGCGCCTTCAGCTTCAACACATCCTCTGCGGTGGGCCTCGTGGGTGCATTGACATTCTCGCCGGCCGACATCCTAACCAACATATCCTCCACCCCCTCCATCTTCTTCCTCTCCTCGATCTCTTCGCTGACCTCCATCTCTTCATCATCCATTTCCAAATGTTCTCTGGCATGCTGCTCCGCCTCCAGATCTCGAGGCTCGATGTCCGAATATCGAATATTCCCCAGCTGCGCCGCAATCTCACGCGCCTCCGCTATAAGTGCATCCTTCTCCTCCTCAGAAACATCTAACATTGTTGAAGGGGCAGATATCAAGAACCCGAGGATCGCAGAAGACCGGCCGCGCACGATGCCCAGATCTCGACCAAGCGGCGTCCCAATGTCCGCAAAACCTGCATCGAACCCTTCCTGCACGGCAGCCTCCTTACCTGCCGTAATGCCTTCGCGATATCCGACCTGAGGACCCACAGCGATGAGATCTCAGGTCGCGGGAACCAGCCCACGAGCGAGTTAACGCACATCTGTGAATTCTGAGGACATCTTGGTCCATTCGACGTCTCTTACGAGGCTTTCCGTGACCATGTTGTCACTGGCGTCGTCCCATGGGGTATCCATTGACGTATCGGGCATATGTATGCGTTAGAGCTGTTCAAGCCTGTTTATCGATCTTTTGACGGTGGTACTGTATAGAAGAAGATTTTGTTTCTTGTGTTTTTGCACACAATGTCGGCCCGGAGTTTCCGGTACCATGCAAATTTCAACAACCAATGTCGAAAAACTGTGAATCTAACCACCGGTAATGGCCAATTGTGCGGCGTAATTGCTTCACCATACGCTGCCATACATTTCCCTACATCCTTTGTGTACCGCGAAGATTACAATTCCACCTTAGCCTGTCATATCTCCGACCAACATGTCTCCCGTGTCTCGCAACACAACGCTCCTTGAGAGCTCCAGTGCTATGTTATGGCCCATTCAATGCGCTAGCGTGGGCGATAACTGGTGAACATGGAAGGTGCGTATCAGAGGACAACACCTACCCCCGTTTATTCATGGTCTGTCTCCGATGGCCAATATATATGTATGACCGACTCTATTCACTTTCTATCAACCTTGATGATCCCTGCAACGTACCATCCAGATGAGATACACAAGAACAGCTGTCGATGAATATCCGTAACGTACCAATACACAGCATCGTCCGATCGACTTCCTTAGCTCTGACCTTCGCAAGAAGGCTCCCATTGAATGCCCTCCACGTCGTCTCGTCCTCGATATTCAGCATGCCCGCTTTCTCGTTGGCTGGTTTTGGCGATACGTCTGACAATGCGAAGGATACGAACGACACCTTGCTCCATCGCGAGGTGCGATATGCGGACGTAGCGTCAATCATGATACCGTCCTCGGTTTCCCAGTATACGAATTCATTCGCCACTTGACGATTCGCTACCTGTGGTGGAGGCGATGGCGACCTCCTTGCGTATCCATAATTAGACGACACGACCATAGGCATGGGAGTTAGAATTCTGGAACAGATGTGGCGCAGACTCGTGGCTCGAATTGAGATGTTTCTGTCCACCTGACCACCGGTAGGGCTCACGTGCCACTGACGCGCACTGCGCAGCGCCGCAGCCTTGGACTCTCCTTACTCCGAATGCTGACACTACAATATTTGCCATCTGAAATTCCACCACACTGTGGATGTAGTAAGGGCTGGGTTGGTCTACTGAGAAAAATACATCCCAATCTTTCAGATCTTGCTCATTGAATAGACCTCAGTCTATGAACTCTGATCATTCACTTTCCGAGGACAATCTATGAGCTATGAGAACGGTAAAAATAGTGCTATGCGGAGCATAGTGTTCACATTCAGAAGATAGTCGTCATTTTGCACTAATCAATACCTACTGATTATGGAAATTAAAGTACTGAAGGGCTGCGTCGATAAATTCACGATGATATCAATCTAAGCACTGAGGTTGACCGGAGAGCATCCAACCGAAACCAATCCACCTGCATGACAGAACCAAGTGAGCAAGAACCGACACAGATAAAAGAATTGCGCTATAGCTGACCGATCTTATTCTTGTCGCAGCAAACGGGTTGCGTGGCGCTACCGTCTCGCATGAGCATCGCAATTACACTGACCGTAACGGGGCACTTACCAGTTCGCACCGCTTCCAACGCCAATGACACTCAACGGGCTGCAATCAGCACCGACTTGACCAGTTAAGCCCTGCGCAGTGAGTCCGACGAGGGCGAGGATAGCAGTAGCCGCGCCGGACTGGTTTTCCGCGAGCTGGTTGCAGCATTGGACGGAGCCGGTGTTGCACTGGTATTGACTGCCGCGACGGTGGTGGCCAGCAGATGCGGAGAGGGTGATGGAGGCAATGGTGATGACGGCAGCGAGTTTGGAAAACATCGTGAAAGAGGTGATTGGAGTAGTTGAATTACGAAGTGAAGTGAACTTGAAAGACGAGACGATGTAGTCGACTGAAGAAATGAAATGAGTTCAGAGGCTCTTTATACCGTTTTCTTACCGACCGCAGACTGCCCGCAAGAGCTGCAGGATCGAATGAGTCGGCTGCGCAGTCAGGGCTTTCCCAAAAATACCTAAGTGAAGCGAAGAAGGCCCAGAGAGAAGCACCATCTTGTCGGCACCGCTCCGCTGGAATCTCCCATCCTCTACAAGTCCTCAATAATCAGGAGGATGAACTTGTGTCGTGGCTACAAATCTCTGAAGCAATTCAACACGTACTTGGGAGGGCTAGGCAAGTTGAGAATTAGACGGGCACTTCTTGTAAACCACAGCAGTTCCAATATCTAGGCAACGAGAATTCCGTAGTATCGTAGTCACCGTCAGGGAAAACATATGCCGCCAGGGAAATATCGACAGTTCCGAAATACAAGGAAGCGAAATTGATGAACAAATTGAAGTTCGGCTCGAAGAAGGACGCCGTTGCTGTTTGGATGGCAGGGTGGAGCTAAATACAAGTCGCCGTTTGACGTCAACGCAATGTGACTTCAGGAAGCCTGGAGCCTGAACGTTGAACTTCTGAAGGTCATTGCAGACCCACATATCCATAGGATACACCTCAAGCACACACCAATATAAAAAGATCCTCGAAAGTATTTTTTTGTCTGTATTTTCCGCGTCTTTTTCTGATTCTACCGATTTTCTAAAACCCACCTTGTCCCTAGCTAATCGTCATCATCGCCGCATCCGATTCACAGTCGAAGCACGAGCAAGTTCCCTGGTGAGTAAAGCCCACATCAATAAACGCTCGCAGTGAAGTGTAAGATCACCAACGCACTCGAAAGCTGATTCCGCACACTGCTTGATCTCTTTATAGCTAACGACCAAGCAGCTCTGCTCATCTCTTGAAACAAGCATAACCCGTTCCTCTGTGCCGGCGTCGAGCTGGAACCAAAAGCCCATGTCAACATCCATACAACTTGAGTTCCGAGGAAGTACGCACCTTGTTCAAGCATGCAAGAACATGGGTCAAGTTCACAACGGGATTCCCATGTTCATCAACCTGATGGAACACATAGTCACGGAAGAGCTTGAGGATGTATCGGTCGCCTGTCTCAGACCACCGTGGTTCTCGCGCGAACCTAAATAACCATGAAATAAGTGTGCGACCTTGGGTCAGGTAGGTGTATGACATACTCGGGTCGTTCGTTGATGAAGCCGAATTTGCAGAGCAGTCGAACAAGACGAGCATTCTCCAACTCGCTCAGCAGTTCGCGCTCCAACCGATCAGTGGCACTAAGGGGAAGGCGATAGTTGATTAGAATAAGGACCTCCACCAAAAAAAGAAAGAAAAAACCCACTCGAGTGCCTCCTCCATCTCAGAAACAACTTTTCCCCGAATCATATCCAACAACTGATCAATATTCTACCATCCACAAACACCATCAGCATCATACACGCCAACACCAAAAGAAAGAAACCCACTCGATGCGGCCCACCCTTACTGATCAGGAACAGCGCAACATTCTTAACCTCAGGACTATAATTCCTCCCAATAAGCTCCAAGCTCTTCTGGAAATTCTGCCCGCTCGAAGCTGCGACATTCCCACAGCACAGCGCAAACACTAGACGGCCGAGCATGGTCAGATCTTCCTGCTGGAGGAGCCCCATGTCCTGGGGTGTATCATGCATCAGGACGTCGATGACACCGCATGCGCTGATCCGGACCCTGGAGTAAGAGATGATCAGTTTGCATTGTAAGGTGATATTGTAAAGAGGGTAAGAAAGAGAATGAGTACTGACCGATTCTGAGAGGTAAGCAGGACCTTCGACACATCAATCATCCTGACAGCCTGCCCGACCTCGTGGACCTTTTTGACCGCCGACGCGAGCTGGATAATGTATGACCAGAGAGTGCGTTCCGGAACGAGTGTTGGCAGATGGGCTTGGAGCTGCGCTGAGCGGCCAAACTGCATTTGCATCGTAGGGGGCCTTGAGCTTGAGATGCACGTCATAAAGGGACTGAGCATCGGGGTGGTAGGCATGTACGATAACCACGGCTTCATTCGGAGAAATGAGAGAGATATGTCAGAACGATACTGGCATAAAGAAGGACAAAATTCCGCAGAATATGATACGCACAATTATCGTTGAATGATCTAGTCGTGAACGCTTCCTTCACCGAAATAATCCCCGGATGGCGGATGTTCGACCAGATCTCGATCGCAGCAAATGCCGACTGGTGCATCAAGCGATAGTCTACAAAGTCACAACAGTATTAAGCAAGCATGGTCGAGGAATCGAAACGAAAAAGAAGTTACTCTCAACTCGCCATAGCGCGTAAGGCAAGCCATCCGATGAACGAATAGCTCGATAGACGGTGGAATACCAGTTCCCGAGCTTTCTCCGTTCAACTCCTGGTCCGGTCGGTTCCAGTGGGACGAGGGTGTGGTAGCCCTGCAGCTCTTCGGGTAGGTTGGAACCTATGATTCCGGAAGCAGTTTTAGGACAAGGGTGGAAGAGAGAGAAAGCAACAGAGGAACGGACGACATACCGATGGGAGCCATACTGCGAATGGTCTCGCTACGCTTCTGCAGCAGCTGCCGGAGATCGTCAGATGGAGGAACGAAATGGCTATCGACGGTGGATGGGACGAAGTTGGCTGGAGTCGTGGGGGTGTAAAGGTGGTAGTCCAACTAGGTCAGCATCAATGGCAAGTGAGAATGAAGATGAATATATGCGTGTTTATACGCGTACCGGTTGACGCAGGTAAACAGGAGGCACGGGCGAGAAATACGTGTGATCCATGATGGCGGGATCGTATTCGTGTGGATAGGCAGCATATTGGTGTTCATCATAATAGTGAGGTTCAAGCTGAATTGAAGATTTGGCTTTAAAGATGGTAAGCAATCTACGCGAGAATATTCCTGACCTCCATCTGTTTAGCCATGTCCTCCCCTCCCTCATAGGCATATTGGTCATAAGGATCGTGAGCCGGATAGTCTTCGTGCTCTGGGGCAACCGACGGCGAGGGTGACGATCTATTACGGACAGACAAAGATCACGAAACATAGCCACATCCGGCTAGAAATAAATACGAACGCAGTCTCAGGCGAGGTCGGGGGTGGCTCTGCCACCATTGGCGGCGGAGTAGCACTGCTGACGGGGGCAGGGGTGGAAAGCTTGGGAACGAACACGGGAGCATTGACCGCCTGGGAGGTGAGTGCGGATGTACGCGCCTCTTGCGGGGACGGAGAGGGCGGGCTGTGTGCTGGTTAGACATTGCGAATGGTGTTTTCGTTAGACATACGCGGCGGGTTGAGGTGACTCTGTCTGCTGAACGGGTCAATATGCGAACCTATGGAAGGAAACAGTGGAATTCCTCACCGATGGATGAGAGAATAGACAGCCCTTGTCCTGGAACTTACAAAACCTATCCACCACCAAATAGTCAGCGATATCGTCTAGAAAAGTGATCTCCACGAGACCTACCCATAAATCATAACATTTCTACATTGGCGCTGTACAGAATCTGGTAGGAAATGAGTGCCCTTCGGTCCTCGATGAGCACGGGGATCTGACCTTTGCGTGGTGCAGTCTTGGCCTCGTCCTGTTCGCTCGGATTCACGATCTTCACGGCCGTAGATTGTGGTCTGGAAAAGAAGGCCATTTCATATATACAAATCGAGGATTTTGAGCAGAAGGGCTGGACGGCGAGGCCAGTGTCCGCTGCCCAGCAGAAACAGAGTCAAGACGATGTCTTGGCGCATGCCATTAAACATTGACGTGCAAATAACTGTACACAACCCTTCCGCCACATTCAGCAACCAGGTATGTTATTTATGAGGAGGTATGACCTGTACGACGCAGCTAGCATCCAAATACGTAGCGGATCGCGTTGGGATATTTTCATGGGAATGTACCAGCGCAATCTGGTGGGCGTCTGATTTTTGTGGCCCATACAGACACCTTCACAGTGGGTACTGGTATTGGTGCCTTTCTCGTGAGTTCTTGTATTCAGAGAATTCATGACCTGAATCTGTGGATCTCCACTGAAATTCTTGTTCTTTTGATTAGGACCCCTGTATTCTGGGTAGACGCATCTATCGACATCGATATGGCGATTACCAGCTTCGATTCCAGTCAAATGAATTCGATAGTGCATGTCCAGAGCTCCGAGTCGCAGCATCAGAAGCGTGTTTAATCGATCTGCACTCGTGTCTCCTATGTATGAATGAACCTCAGGTTTGACACTCGTCCCGGCCTTACCCCCAATTTCATGCCGACCAGAATGACCCCGGGAAAGCTCTGGCCCTCCGTCATTTTGGGAGCTCTGACTCGACCATACGCGGGGCCGCCTGTGATGTAAACGAACATATGTGTCTTCGTGCGGTATGGAAGCCAGATGGACATCTTAGCGATGTGATTGAGTTCAGCTGCTCTAATCAGCGTGTCACAGGTACCTGCGCTCTATTTCAGGACTGGCAACTCGCATGGGACCGTCTTTGCATGCTGAGCTTGGCACCCATGTCCACGGTCCGACACGGACGGTGATGGAGAAGCGCACGTTGCCTCTGCATGTGAGGGCCAGCCAGCGGGTTCAGCATGAGACTTCCATGGCTCGACAAGTCTTGGACAAGCTCTATGCTAAAACCGCCGCCTTATCAGCCGCTTTCGGCGATATGTGACGCATACGAAGCATCTCTCTCACCCTGGTTCCGAATCAGAAACCCAGATGCAAGTCTCAGCCATCCCGCCCCATGGTCTCATGCCGCTGGGAGGGTAAGCCTGGTGTCGCTGGTCCTGAAAATGCTTCAGGGCTGTTTTCCATACCCACAGCATTGACAAGGCCATTTTCATTATCGAATTCACACAGACGTCAGGGGAGATCATCAGCATGGATCTATGTCTGCCGGTGATGATCAAGCTATTAGAGCAGGGGGTCTGGACGGGGTACATATCGAACAAGGCTTAGTGGTACTGGCTATTGTACAGAATATAGAGTAGTACAAGGACGGAGGAAACAAGATCTGAGGGGAAAGTCTTGATTAGGGAAGAGCTATAATAAGCGTGAATAAGGACGTTTGTGTTTAGCGTGATCAGGTCAATCGTGGTTCACTCGTCCAGTTCCCACTTTCTTCGAGGCCGGTTCTCACTTGAGCGGACGACAGCAATGGCCTTCACTCAGACAATGAGCCCACAATCCATTCACAGCCATTTCCGCGACGTACAGGCCCCCCAGACGCCCCCCATGCAACGCCGACATACTTCCAAGCAACGCTTCGTCGCCGACCTCTCCCAGTGTCTCTTCGATTTCGTGATCCAGCTCCTCCCGACGACAGAGGAGTTGGCTGTCAAGGAGGATGTCAGGAAGCTCCTCGAGCGTCTCATCCGCACACTTGAGCCAGAGAGTCGCCTGCTATCGTTCGGGAGCACGGCCAACGGATTCAGCTTGCGAAACTCTGGTAAGTAGCAACCCCAAAACTATCCAACCAAACACCTAATTCCACAGCAGATATGGACCTGTGCTGCCTCATAGACTCCAAGGAGCGACTAGCCGCGACCGATCTCGTAACCATGCTAGGGGACCTCCTGGAACGTGGTATGCCTCGCAACTTTCCCTCCACAGCAGTTTCCCTCTCACTCCTTCCAACCAGAAACTAAATTCCACGTCAAGCCTCTGCCCCACGCACGGATACCAATCGTCAAACTCTCCCTCGATCCGTCACCTGGGCTCCCCCTGGGCATCGCCTGTGACATCGGTTTCGAGAACAGACTTGCGCTGGAGAATACGCGTCTCTTGATGTGCTACGCCATGATTGACCCCACGCGTGTCCGAACGATGGTTCTCTTTCGTGCGTTGTATTATTGTACGGGATATTTAGATATGTCACTGATCGATCGTCACTCCCGCAGTCAAAGTCTGGAGCAAGAGAAGGTACGTCCAGAATGTACATATATACGCCACTCCCGTCTCATGTGGCGTTGCAGGAAAATCAACTCTCCATACAAGGGAACATTATCGTCATACGGCTATGTTCTCCTTGTGATATACTTCCTTGTGCATGTCAAGAACCCACCAGTACTACCCAATCTACAACAAATGCCGCCCTTACGCCCAATATCACCGGTCTGTAATTATATGTACCCTGAGCTCTGGTGCTCATCTCCTCACAGGAAGACACACTTCTGGGTGGATACAACACCTGGTTCTTCGATGACATCGACCTGCTAAGGCAGCGATGGCATTCCGACAACACAGAAACTGTGGCAGAGCTGTATGTAGTGTGGTTCCGCGAGAAAGGCCGATAACTGATTTTCTTTCCCTTCAAGGCTTATTGACTTCTTTCGCTATTATTCTCGCGATTTTTTGTATAATACAGGGGTAGCCTCGATCCGGGCAGGACTATTGAAAAAGGAATCCAAAGGCTGGCAGAACGATGTATGTCTCCCCTTTTCCTTGTCATCGTGGCTAACTGACAAGGGTTCAATAGCTGTCAAGTGGACGCTTCAATGATGCACGGGAACGGAATCGGCTTTGCATTGAGGTGTGTACTTCATACTTAGAGGTCTAACATTGTACTCATGGACGCTCCAGGACCCCTTCGAACTTGATTACAATGTCGCACGATGTGTGACCAAAGACGGGCTCTATACTGTGAACCATCTCATATTCCCATATTGGAGGTAACACTGATGAGCTCTTTCAAGATTCGGGGAGAATTCATGCGCGCGACGCGCGTTTTGGCCTCTCGCCCTGACCGTGCGATCGTTGCGCTGGCAGAGCTCTGTGAAGAACGGAAGGACGAAGAACTCGTCTCTGCTCCCTCATTCGTCTCTCCGCGAATATCATTGCCTCCTCAGACACCATACACAGTCGGGAGCCAATCTATGCGACCGAAGGGAGGCCCACCCCCCGAACGACTCTCCCCTCCAACCAAGTTCTTCGAATCTGGGTCTCGTCAGTCTGCACAGCAAGTCTCTATCCGTCCCCCGCCGCCAGAACACATGGCTCCCAAGCGCAGCAAATGGACAAGCCCTCCACCAGCAGAAGCACCATCAGCTGACCATACGCTGTTCGAGAGCAAGTTGGGCCAGGGTCTGGAGCTCGCCACATCATCGACAGAAGCAAGAGAGAAGGAGACCAATTATAACTCTTCCTCAAGCAACAGCGAGATCCTGACAGATGAAGACCGATCTGATGCCGCCGAGTCGGACGATGTAACGTCTGTGCACTCGTTCACTGAGGGCTCGTCTACGAATAGTCCTGGTCCACAGCGCCGGCCGTCGTGGCATACTCGGGACACCGTTGTCCGTGTGCCACAGTCGCAGTCGCAGTCGCCTCTCGGTGGCTCTCCCGTTCCTGGTGGTCGTGCACGGTATCCACGGCACCTCGACACCTCTCCGGTCACCTCATTCCGTCCACCCAACGAAGCTCCTATGTCCTCATCTCGCTCCGAGTCCTCTAAACGATCCATCCCAGGCTCTCCCCGTCGCGGCCCTTCCTGGCCCTCGTCAAACACGCCCCTAGGCGTCTCCGTCCCGCTCCCTCCATCTCCAGACTCTTCCCCCCTGAACCCAAGCTTCGCCGAGCCTTCAACTGTATTCTACCAAACGACCGTCCCTAGGTCCCCACGTCCCAACGTCTTATACCCCACCCCCGGATCACATTCGTCTCTGCTCTCGCAATATCAAACACACCAGTATCCTAATATCAATATGAATCCACTAGTCCCCCGCCCGACATCTTCCCGCCGAATCTCCCGGCGCTGACGTCCATGAACCCGCGCGTGCACGCCGGACTCGTCGCCGACACGGGTCGCTCCTCTGCGGGGCCAGAGACGCCGACGCCCGCTACTTATTCGTACTCGCACTCCCATTCGTTGTCCAACGCGACTGTCACTGCCCCGACGCCCTCCCCGCATGTTAACAATTTCTCACAATCTGTACGCCATAGCTCCCCATACAATGCATCCACATCCCCGCTGCAATATCCACGCTCGCCCGCAAGGCTGCAGTCTATGTCTCGTTCACGTTCCCGGTCGCTCTCACCTCCTGCGCAGGTTACTTCCACACATGGGGGCAGCCAATATATCATCATGCCTACCACTACTACCACCACCAATGGGTCCAGTTCCCCACACCTTTCGTCGGCCTCCAACGACAGCTCACCAACCGCGTCATCGACTGGATACGCTACCTCGATATCACGGTCTCCTTCCCCCCAATCACTGTCGCCACCCGCAACAGCCATGCCCTCGAAGAAAAAAACAGGGGATGATTTGGTTTTCCCTCTCGGTGTTACTGCTAAAATCCATGACAGTTTCGCAGAGGATCCTGCGGTCCATGAAGTGCGAGCCGGGGTGGCTGATTTGGAAGTTGCGCTTGGCTCACAGATGCCTTCCCCCGGAGCCAGCTGACGTCGTCCAGGAGCATCAACACCACCACCATCAAACTTTGATGAAAGAAATCAGCACCACGAATCCTTGCGCGTGCCTCCCCTTTAGAAATTCATTTAGCGGCCATTGTTCATTGTCGAATGCCAAAGTCCACAGGCGTTCCTCACGCCGCTGCTGTACAAATAACGTAACAAATCTCACGACGGTATATATCTTCCACACTGTCCTGCCTCTGCTCGTTCCGGATCCCACCACGGCCGACTTCCGGAACAAAATTCAAGCCTTTGGCCTCCTTTTCGCAATATCCATTTGTTCGACACTCTCCCTCTCCCCATAGGCCTTTCCGACATCTTTCTTGTGGTCTTTTCACTTCCAATTCCGCCTACGTTACATTCGCTTCGCACTATTAGACCACATACCCCCGTTCCACGTCCATCTGCTATATTTAAGCCTTTTTTCTCTTGGTCAGCTTTTAGCATTCATACATATACATACACACAGGAAAAGAGGAGCACGGGACGAGGAGGTGGGTAGGATCAATCACGTACCGGTTACCAGCCTTCCTGGACCGCGAGCTGGAACCGCTGGATCCAGTCGTCCTTCAGCGCGGCGACGATGGTGAGGTGCTTCGGGGAGAGGGAGAGGTTGATGATGAGTGCGTCCTCGGCTTGGAGGAACTGTGCGACTTTGAGGAGTGTGGTGGGTGAGCTGATGTCGTTGTGGCTGACGCGGAATGTAGTAGGATTTGTCTCGCTGTTGATATTCACAATGGTCACTTCGGGCTGTTCGTCACGGTCGGCTTTGGTGTGTGCGGTCATTGTAAGTGGCTAGTGACGGGTGATTGATTGCTGTTGGTGAGAGTTGGAGGTGAGATCGGAATTTGGAAGGTGGAAGAGTTGTGAATGAACGCGCTAAGAGCTACAGTCTGATGCGATTTCCGTTTCGGAAGCTGCGGTCAACCTATTGATTGGGGCATCGGTGTGGCTGTTATCCTGTGGGCCCATTTGCCAGATGTACCTCTATTCCCAATCTTTCGTAACATGATGAGTATCTCGCCATGGACAATTTCGCACAAGTTCAGATGATCTCTTGGTAAGAGACTGTCACTCTGATGGACGGACGCCGCCAGATCCGTCAGCGCCCTTTTCGTGATCGACACGGAGGATCATCGCATCACGGCGGGCGGAAGTACTTACTGTATCAAATTCGACGCCACATTGGTCGATCACTGCCCGGTGTACTCGAGTACAGTCAGCATATTTCCCTATATTTCCAGTCCACACAAGTAGTTTACTCTCTACACTATTGCTCCATCGAGAATGAAATGGGCCCAAGCCTTCAGCGGCGTGAGTCTTCCGAAGTCGTGGTCCTCGTCATCTAAACAGAAACTAAGAGTGCCCGTGGGCCTAACAATGACATGAATGTCATCATGGTGTCAATTTCTCAATGCTCTCTCCGTTCCAAATTAGACACCGTGCACTAGTAAGAGGAGGCTCGGCCAGCTCGGTTGTCTCTCCTCTTGTCTGCCAGCCCTCTCCAATCCTACCAATACTGACTTCCCTTTGCATGGCTCTGTGCTGCGAGTTGCTTATACGACGCATTAGGACCTGGATTTTTTGATTAGTGTTTGAAAGTAAGTAGAAGAAGAGTGGAACGTTTCACATACGGCGCATAGGCTGGCAACACAGATGTCTTCAATCACGCACGAGCCCGAAGTCTCCTTCTTCTTCCAATTGCAACCTCTCATGCCAACCATCTTCTTTTAATGCGGCGACAACGCAGAGGTGCTGCGGGGACAGCGAGACATTGATGATGAGTGCGTCCTCGGCTTGGAGGAATTGGGCTAGTTTGACGAGTGTGCTGGGTGAGCTGACGTCTGGGTGGTGCATACGGAGAAATTGTGGGTTTATAACTTTGTGAATATTCACAATGGTGATTTGGGGTTGTTCGTCGCGGTCGGCTTTGGTGAATAACGCCATTGAACGCGCGTATTTAGAGGTTTGTTATGTATTCGACCTAGTGGAAGATGAGAGGCGAATGAGAGTTGATATTTACATTTGTAGGCTTTAAATACCTTTTCATCGTGGGTCCAGCGTTGGCTGCGATCTGATGTGACATTCCAGAAACCGGGCATGGATGTGAAACTGACTCAGCTTCCAGGATGGACCTACATTTTGCTAACCTGAGAATTCGTCTAGACATCACCAAGTGCCAATGCGCCAGTATTCCAACCGTCGAACATACGTAAGTCGGACAGGAAATTTCTCGTAAGCTTGGGATATGTTTTTCAGTGTGTTTAGCCTGCGCTCTTCAACTGGCCCACTCGTTAGTCTATTTGAGAGACTTGCAGCTCCATAAGCGACCCGAATTGTTTTGCGGGGGGAAGCAATCTGCTTGAACAATACCGTTGATCACATACCTCCTTTTGTGGCGAGACTCGCAACCTGAAACGTAACAGGGAAGTCCAAGAAAAGTCGTCAGAAAAGGCAAGACAGTTGGTTCCGCCCATGAATTCCATCGCAACCGAAGGACGCACAAGCCCATGGGCTGACTGTCCAGGTGAAGACATTGGTCGCGTCCGTGACTGCCCTCTGCATTCAAGTTTCATCGCAATGAGGAATAGGTAACCTGGTGCATCCTAAGGTATTATTAGGGACATCGATGGATCCTGAAAGGAAAATGGGCGGCACCGGGCAAACCAGCGAAGAGCTGAAATTTAGTGAAATCGACCAACTCTTCAATGACAGACTCAACAGCAGCGATCACAGTTCCGCTCTGATAAAAAAAGAACAAGCATCGGGTTGTTCTTGTGCAACTTGCCTAGGTGTATACCCTTTGAGATATCAGATGCTGCCGGGGTTGCACCCTGACCAGCGTGGATGATGTGATGCAGCGCTAGGAACGTGTCGTACTCGCCTCCCGTATCTCCAAAGACAGGACAACAGTCCATGTCAAGATCTATCACGATTCTGACACGAGGACATGAAAAATGTGATAGTATAGCAGCAAGACAAGATCGAAAAAGTACAGGGATACAGCTTGTTTTTATTCTTCTTGAGCACTGAACGGGTTGGCGATCTCCTCAGACCCATCTACTGGGCTCAAGAGTGTTATCGTCGGACCCCGCAGGACCGCCAGCCCTAGCGAACGCTTGTGTGGTTCGGGTTCTAAACAACGTGTGAGCTTGCGCAGACACAGGAGTTACGGATCTTACCCAGGATCTCTTCTTCCACTTCATCCAACACCAGGTTCAGCAACTGGTCGTATCCTTTGAGAATTCCACTGACTGTAAGATATTCATGGTGAGACGAATGGAAAATCGGCAAGAACGAAAAAACAGCACACCTTCTCTACCGCCCGTGAACTTGACGCGGATCCTCTCGTTCACGTACTTAGAAAGATCAAGGATAGCCTCACGTTTGGGCTTTTCTAAGGTGGGCTGTGTTCCCTGGGGGCCGCCATGGCGACCTTTGAACGGACCGCCTACGCCGCCCCTCCCACCTCGAGCTGCACCGCGACCCTATAAATTGAGTTGATATGCAAAAACCAGGGAGGAAGAAGAGTATACTGACCCGATCTGCCATGAAGAAGTGGTGAGGTGATGGAAAAAAGAGATTGTTGTACGTAGAAAGGGTGGAACAAACAGCGAGGCCTGTTGTTTTTTTGTGATCAGCCGAGCGCCTGAGGCAAAAGCCAAACCCCATCACCACAATCCTTCATCCTCAGTCTACCCCCCACAAACGATCTTCCTGCTAAGAGGTCGTCGTTTTTAATCCGTTTTTCTATTACGATTCGTACGAACGTCGAGAACTATCCAACGTCCAACCATGAGCGCAACAGACCTCCTCGCCAATACCCTTTCTGCAGGTACGCCACCGTCCTTGAGCGCGTCGTCATGAGCTCTTCATGCTCATTCGCTCGTCTTTCTCACTACAGATGCCAATACGCGCCAGGCTGCGACGGAAAAGCTTGAGACTGCTGCCCGGGATAACTACGTCCGTCCTCTTTTTTCACCCTTTCTTTGCGCCCACCCATGCTCATCGCTTTCATCTATATAGCCGGAGTACATGTTGATGCTTTCATCTGTCTTGGTGGATGAAAGCACACCAATCCATGTTCGCAACGCTGCTGGTCTCGCATTGAAGAATGCTTTGTCGGCTCGCGTGAGGATCTTCTTTTTGGAACGTTCCTCGCTCGTCTCTCAAGGTTTTCTACGCTTTATTCTAGGAAACTTCACGACAAATCGACTATTCTAATAGGTGGCTCGCCCTGAACAGTGAAGCCAAGGGAAAGATCAAGCAAGATGCCCTTATGACTCTTGGCTCCCCATCTCAGAAGGCTGGCAACTTTGCTTCTCAAGTCGTTGCCGCCATTGCTGCCGTCGAGCTACCACAGAATCAGTGGTCCGAGCTGATTGAGCTACTCCTTGGTTTCGTCAACAATCAACAAAATACCAACCTGAAAATCGCGACCCTCCAGACAATCGGCTTCATCTGCGAAACAATAGTACGCCATCCGCTTGCTTTTCCTGCGTCCCAGGCTTGACTATCTGCCCAGAAACCCGAGATCTTGAGCCTTCGATCGAATGAGATTCTCACGGCTGTTATCCACGGTGCACGAAAGGAGGAGCCATCGGCAGAAGTACAACTGGCTGCTATTCACGCCTTGTATAACTCTCTCGAGTTCGTACGCGAGAACTTTGAGCGGGAGGTATGTGTCTCCATTTATCGGTTTCACCGGATCTGACAGATTCTTCAGGGAGAGCGAAACTATATCATGCAGGTGGTCTGTGAAGCCACACAAAATGCATCTGTGGCTGTCCAGGTCGGCGCATTCGAGTGTCTGGTACGCATTATGGGTCTCTACTATGATAAGATGGCTTTGTACATGGAGCAAGCATTATTCGGAGTGCGTTCATTGATATTTTTCGGGAGGTTCTTCGCTGATGTCTATTATAGTTGACCGTCGTCGGCATGAAACACGCTGATGAGCGAGTGGCTCTCCAGGCTGTTGAGTTCTGGTCCACAGTGTGTGAAGAGGAGGTTGATCTGGCTATCGAAGCCCAAGAGGCCCAGGATTATGGTGAAACTCCCGAAACTGAATCAAAGCACTTCGCGAAGATTGCCCTTCCCGAGATCGTACCCGTCCTGCTACTGCTTCTTACCAAGCAGGAAGAAGATGCCGATGAAGACGAGTGGAACGTCTCCATGGCCGCAGGCACCTGTCTCTCTCTTCTCGCAGGCGCCGTCCAGGACGCTATCGTCCCTGCCGTAATACCCTTCATCGAAGCCCACATCAAGGCAGAGGACTGGCATCAGCGCGAAGCCGCTGTGATGACGTTCGGGTCGATCTTGGAGGGCCCTGATCCCGCGGTCCTCACTCCTCTCGTGAATCAGGCTCTGCCTCTCCTGATCGATATGATGACAGACAGCAACCTTCATGTCAAGGACACCACTGCATGGACGCTGGGAAGGATATGTGATCTCTTGATTTCAACTATCAAGCCCGACGTTCACCTGCACCCTCTCATCTCGGCTTTGGTGAACGGTCTCCAAGACAGCCCACGTATTGTCGCAAATTGCTGCTGGGCACTGATGAATCTTGCCGATCAGCTTGGACTTTATTATGAGGATGAAAATGAGCCCAGCCAGGCATCTGGTCCATTGTCCCCGTATTACGAAGGTGTTGTTTCAGCATTGTTGCGTGTGACAGAAAGGTCGGTTCTCCTTTATCGGACATCTCTTTGGTGCTGATCGTCCACATCACCAGTGCTGGAAATGAAGCCAACTTTCGGACGGCTGCATATGAAGCTATCACATCGTATCTCACTCATGCGACAACAGATGCGATCCCTGTCGTTCAGAATACAGTCGTCACTATCCTCCAGCGCATGGAGCAGCTTTTGGCGATGCAGGTACTTTATCTGCTTCTCGAAACATGTGTCGCAGATCCTGATACCTCCGGTAGAACCAAATTCTTGGCGTTGATGACCGGAATAACTGGAATGAGCTCCAAAGCAATTTGTGTAGTGTCGTCATTGTGAGTCTCTGGTGTATCATCCCTATCTTTAGCCATTCATCATGTCCCTTGCATAGTGTGTCATTCGCAAACTCAATGATGGAATTCAACCGCTGGCAGACCGTATCATGACCCTTATCCTCCAGCTCATCCAGGCTGCAGGCAAGACCTCCACCGTCCTCGAGGATGCCTTCCTTGTGGTAGGATCTCTTGCATCTGGTAAAGACAAAACACACATTCTCAGGACTGCACATATGCTGACATGTTCCCATCAGCCCTCGAGGCGAACTTCGCGCCATACATACAGGCCTTCCTGCCCTTCCTCTACCCGGCGCTCAAGGCTCACGAAGACACGCAGCTGTGTACGGTAGCGGTCGGCATCATCGGCGACATTTCCCGTGCCCTCGGCGAGCAGAGCGCGCAGTATGCAAACCCATTCATGACTGTTCTGTTCGAGAACCTCCAGAGCGACGTGTTAAACCGTAATGTCAAGATCTCGATTTTGTCCTGCTTCGGTGATATTGCACTTGCCATTGGCCCAGCGTTCGAGCCTTATCTTGGCGACACAATGGCGGTCCTTAGACAGGCGGGTGCGGTAGAGCCCAACCCTGTGAGTACCGCTGATTGTGGCGCATCCTACGTGACTGGGTTCTGACAACGCCATCCTAGCTTGACTATGATCTTGTAGACTACGTCTCACAATTAAGAGAAGGTATCTTAGAGGCATATACTGGTATTGTCACCGGATTGAAGAAGACGGAAAAAGGTGCGTCTTCTTTGATCCTTTGATTGATCATGCGCTAATAGTCTCTTCGATAGTTAATCTGCTGCTTGACCATGCTCAACCTATCTTGGAGCTCATCCACAGATGTCTCGCTGATGATGAGAGGACTGATTCCCTGATGCGGTTGTCATTTGGTCTCCTCGGTGATCTGGCTGACTCGTTCCCCAATGGCGAGCTCAAACAGCTTTTGCTTAGCAACTGGGTGGCAGCAGAATTGCGCACCAAGAGCCGGATGCCCCCGGAGACCAAGAAGACTTTGCGGTGGGCCCGTGAGGTTCGTGATTCACTTATGTTACCTTTATCCATGACTCATGTGTTATATCGGTAGATGGTGAAGACGGCAACGCAGTAGACACGTTTCGAACAATCCTCCTACCTTTTTCTCTCTTCTATGTCTCGTCCATTATTCCTGTCAATTTCTCTCATCATTCTTGCATGCAACCTACACTCTTCCACTTCTTTACTCGTCGATCGCCATCTGAAGGAGGCACTTTATAACAATCATGATTCTTGCATGCCATAGACGACGGTTCTCTTTGTTTTGTTTTTACTCTATCTCCCCGCTACTGGTTATATTTGTCTGCACCCAATCCCACTCATGACACGCAGCGTTGTGAGATTTCCTTTTCTTTTTTGGTTGCTTTAACCCCACGCGCACCCGTCCGTCCCGCCGTCCCAAACAGCCCTCTGGCCACTTGTATCGTTTACACTCTCTGCCTAAAATCCTGATTTTTCCCTTTCCCATTCTTTCTCGCTTTTTGTGCATAATATTTCTCGCACAATCTGGTCGCCCCTCGACGAACAAGGAATCGATTGTCCTCATTTGAGGTTTGTACACCAGTCCACCGCATCGACATCATCCATGATCGCTATATATAGGACCAATTGCTCTCTCGTTCTTTTCTGCTTCATCGCGGTTACCGGTATGGATCGCATCATAGGCCTACGATTAGGATAATCTACGCAGATAACAAAAAAACATAAGGGATAACATCTATATTTGCTGCCCATTCTGACTGAAGGATGTCAACCAGGTTACCAAGTTCAATCTACTCTTCGCTATCTCTACTCAATAACCCTGTCTAACCCAAGTTCACCTCGCTTCAACCGTAGGCGCAAGCCGCGAAGGTTATCCGAAACAAAGTTATCAAGATGGACTATGTCTTCCGTGCGCATCAACTTCCGGATCGCCATCCCTTTCAGAATAGCCTTTGACCGCTTTGCCTCCTCGTCATCCTCCGGCAGCGATCCGGGAAGCTTCTGTGTGGGATCACCGTGCTGAGAGACTAGTGCAGCTCTTTCTTCTGGAAGGGATGGCTCGAAAGCGTGTTCTGCCAGGAATAGAATAGTCTTGTTCAGGTCCTCTCCAGCGAACTTCTTCCCTGTATCGGTGTTACCCTGTATTATTGGGCGGAAGAAGTCAAATGCGCGGTCGAAATTGTCTTCGTGATCTTCGGAGAGTACCGGAGCAGACTGAGCACGGATCTGCTGGTAAGCGCTGAGGACGACGAGAAGGAATCTATGAGAAATCAAGTGTCAGCAAGAAGATGGGTCCATGTGTAGACTAGAATAGATCATTACCGGGTGTATGCCGCCTCTGTTCTGGCAGTGTGCCATTCACCCGCTTCCAATTCAGTGCATTCTTTGTTAAGGACGGCACATATACTAGCTACTGCAGTTAATCCACCTGCTATCGCCAGGTGGACTCCAGACGAGAAGTACGGATCGATAAATGCTGCTAAGGCGTCAGCCTGCTTTGAACCCTGAATATATCGAGCAGCTCCTCACCTCCAGCATCTCCGACCACTCGATAGTGTGGACCGGCGTAGTGCGTGGCCTGATAGCTATAGTCGCTCGCAGAGCTCACCACAGGAGAGTCTTCTTTCTTGATCAAGGTTGCGTCGCCGAGAAGAGCAACGATATTTGGCGTATGTTTGAGTTCGCGGCGGTAAAAAGCAGCGAGGGACACGTCCTCCCCAGCTGCTTTAGCTGCTGCTTTCTTAGCGCTGGACTTTTCTTGGTTCATGACAATACCGACGGACACGGTTCCATCGTGTAGGGGAATATACCAAGTCCAGCCAGTCTCATCTTTGTTTCTGTCGTTAGTAACGATTATCGGATTAATATGAGACACTCCGACCTCCAAGTGCTTCGAAAAGTGGAGAGTTCTCTCGTGGAGTTCCAGGAAGGTAATTTCCAGCGCCGTGCCAATACCCCCAGATAGCTACATTCTTCAAGTCGTCATTGTAGATGCGGTTGCGAAGATACTTTGTGGAAAGAATGCCTGTTCGTCCGCTTGCATCGATGACATAGTCAAAAGAAATGGTTCCCATTTCTCCTTGTTTGTTTTTCCAGGCGGCCGCTTTTGGATAAGCAGCATCGCTGTCTGTCCCCGCAAACTCGACATCAGTAACTTTCGTTTCTTCGAATACTTTTGCTCCCACGCGTGCGGCGTGTCGGAGCATGAGTTCATCCGCTTGAGAGCGTATCTTGGGGACTCTGAGCCATCTTACGCGTCTATTACAGAACCACACTCACCACATTCCAAGAATAATTGAGTGGGTCGTGCGAGATGAAATCGGTGTCTGAAGTACAACTGTTCAGTCCGCAATGATAGGTGTCGGGACCTCGGGAGCCACGTACATCCTTCGCGTTTGTGTTTGTTCAACTTGAATCCAGCGCCCGCCTGGAGAGAAATCACTCAGCGAAGAAAGGGTAGTCTCGGAGGACAACAGCGTACCTTCCTTTGGAAACCAAATCCGTCAAATTCTTGTTCCAAGTCTATAAAGCGTAGAAAATGCCGCATGGATGCCAACTGACTCTCGCCGATGTGATACCTTGAACCAAACATTTAAATAGAAATATGGTATATTCTTGGGCAACAAACCGGGGAAATTTGTCGGCTTCGAGAACGACCACGTCAATGTTCTCTCTGGCCAACACGGTGGCTGCATACGAGCCGCCTGGCCCTCCTCCGATGACGAGAACAGTGGTCGAAGTTGGCTGGATCCATCTCACAATGAGCTCCGAGTATCATACAGAGCGTGAAAAAAATAAGGGGAAGCTTACCACTGACATTACGGCGCTGTTAGAATGTCGAAAGGCTGGACGCATTGAACACCATATTGCTGCATTTTAATGGTGCATTGTGCACTAAATTCCTGATGGGGTACCGGGGGTCAGACATAAGAGACTACTACGTTCAGATTGATACCTTCTGGAAGGTAAATTGATGATCAACATTCCGTTTGTTTGTTGACCTCAAGTCTCTGCTTTATCAAAGAAGATTGGGTAATTGTCAGTCGTAGTATGGCGCGAAGCATGGAAGGCGACGTGGTGATTGGCTACGCGTCAAAACACGATGTCATGTGATCCTGATCTCCATTTGCTGCATCTTCCAAGAATCTTCAGCTGTCTCCTTCAAACATCCATCTTCTATGTTCTTATCATTTTCTTTGAATGTCTGATGGATGTGGTCAGAATGGACCTCATGACTCTCCAACTCCAAGCGTATTGTGATCTCAAATACACGACGTCCGATGTTGTCTTATCGTCCGCGCTGTGTGTTCACCCGCAATGCCTGCGACCATATCTCCCCCGTTCCCTGAGAATGTGCCGACTCAGGACCTAGTGATCGTTGACTATGAACTCATTCACGAAGGGGACGAGAAGGAAACTGATGTCCTGTGGAAAGCCGCAACGGAGAGAGGCTTTTGGTAGTCAGTGAATGTTACTATCCAGTTTGTGTCTAAACATGCACTAATTCCGTTGTCGAGCAGTCTCAAAAATCACGGAGTAGATGGATTCTTCGAGTCCATGTTTGAAATGGGTCGAGAGACTATGGACCTCCCTCTGGAAGATAAGATGAAATATTGGCAAGGAAATCAAGGCGCGTCATTCGGGTAATACAGACATACCGACGTCATAGGACACATACTCACCGTGTCGAACAGCTATAAAGCTGCAGGGGCCACCTACGTTGATCTTAATGGGTCCAAAGACAACGCTGAAATGATCAATGTCTCCAAAGATGATGCTCTGGCATACCCTCAGGTGGTTCATGTCGCCTACCCAGAGCCTGTGAACAAGCGCATGGAAATCACTGTCAAGCCCTTTGTCGAAGCATGCATGGAGGTGAACAACACTATTCTTGAAATATTCAACCGCAGGCTGGGCCTTCCAGAAGGTGCCTTGGCAAGCCGTCATCTACGAGATGAGCCAAGTGTCTCTGAAGCGAGATGTATCAAAGTGCCCCCTTCACCTAATTCGACTAAGATAGCTGTGGGTGCGCACACTGACTTTGGAAGGTACGAATAGCCCCGTTTCGCCCTTCACAGTGCTCATATTGCCGTAGTCTCTCATTCCTTGCAAATCGATTGGGCGGCCTTCAAGTTTTCTTGCCAGGTGAAACTGAGTGGAAATACGTGAAGGTCAGGCGCCATAACCCAGTCTGGACTTATATACTTACTGTCTCTCCTTGGAAGCCCCTCCCAGGTCACGTCATCTGTAATATCGGTGACGCTTTGAACTTGCTCAGCGGTGGTATCCTCAGATCAAGTATCCATCGTGTTCTGTAAGTATAGTCAGTAATCAACGTATACGGCACGTCTAAGAGTTCGTACCCCATAGACCCCCGCCCCTGGCCCAATCCTACTATGAACGGTGGTCACTGGTATTTTTCACACGACCAGGAGACTCGGTCTACCTCAAGGCGCTTGTCGATGAAAGCGATATGATATCTCAAGCCGTCGCACAGGACACCGAACACGATTATAATCCTGGCGTCACTGCTGCCCAGTGGTTTGCTAGGAGGCAAAGCAAATGGCGAACCGACAATCGAAAGGTTTGCTTTCAGTTTCCATGCTCTTTAGTGATCGTTGAAGCTGATCGACGCTCAACAGAACGTTGAAGGTTATCTTGCGAGCCGAGGAACTGAGCATGTTAAGACCGTTATTTGATTTCGTGTTGTTGGCTAGAGTCATCGCAGATAGAATTAGGCGCTAGTAGTTGGTAAATCGGTCAGTTGCACAATCGGTATTTGTTTTGCTAGCGTCCTCTCTCTGCTAGTTCGCCATCCACCGTCACAACCAGGTACAGCATTGCGACCAAAAATAACTACGGCATCGCATTTCAGTTTAGAGATAGGCCACTCGAAAATATCTGGAGGAGGCAATCTAACAGAGTGTTGCTCTAACAAACCGTAACTGCGGACGATGGTTATTTTTCCCAAAGCCGTGTTTAAATTGGCTTAGATTGTCTCCTAGAACTAACGCGGCGTAGAAAGAATGCTCGAACAGAAGAGAACATAGAGCTCGATGGTTTCCGTCTACCATCAGAATCTGCTTGCTGTGAAGGATGGTGACCCAGACCAGAAGGCCCGCAATTAGGTCGATTGGCTGCAGGCTTCGTACGTGCGAGATGATATTCTTTCAGTGCACGTTCCGCAGCTTGCTTGACCTGATTTCACATCAACATTAGCGGCGAGCGTGCAGGGTTTAACATGCTCACGTCTTCCTCGTGCCTCTCTTCGACATTATCCCACAATAGACATTTCCCGAGATCGGCACTTGTACTGGAGCATGGTTGCTCCGCCGGAAGCTAGAGAGGAGAAGGAGGGCGAAAATGAATCGAAGTTGGAAACCACGATCCGATGAAGGCAAACCAGATTGAAATGGCTGTATCCAGCGGAGTCTATGGCCTTCCGACAAGCGTAACAAATGACTGTCCGACAGTTTACAGTTGGGCACGTCATTCTATTGCACTAATTTGGGAAGCAACTGGTCAGAGAACATTCATAAGTGGAGATTTGCATTTTGATACCCCGGTTTCTTTGATAAAGGCTGAAAGGAAATGAGTGGTCGGAAGGCGACGGCATTGCCAGCAGTAGAAGCTCACGTTTCCGACATTTAGGACAGTTTCTCATAAGTGCGCAACCTGTGAACGAGTTAGGCGAAATAATTAAGCAGTCATACCACCTACTCATGGCCTCATCGATAGAATGCCGTCCCTTCAAATCGATGACGTCTATGACCAACATTAAGACGATTCACGTACGCGTCCAACGTAAACTCACCTTCGCAGTTCTGAGGGCGATGATCCTATAAAGGAAGGTAACAGCGAGCTTCAACATACAAAATGGTACCCACCACTTTCTTGCACCATCGGCAACTGACGACACCGCATTCTTCCTTGTTCCCACATTCAAATACGGTGATTGTTTCACCCTCGATAATACAGGCCCATTCACAGAACGGGCAGTCTTCCAAACCTTTTAATTCCGCTGAATCGAGCTCGTGTCGCTGGCTTACGCGCTCCCAAGCATTCATCATCTTCTCTGAGAGGAAACGGCGAAGCTGACAAGATGGGATGACAGCGGTGCATCCCGATTGGTCTACACATTGGATGTTCGGGTTCTGAGCGCCGAGGAGCACAGAAGCATGGGTTTTCATACACGAGAAACAAAAAAGATGCATCTCAGAACATTGTACCATTTGTTCCTTGAGGCGAAGTTAGTCGACGGAAGGGTTCCTGCCACCTGGAAGGGGAGAGACACTCACAAATGGATATGCAGCAAAACAGCATCCGCATTCAATGTGATCCGTTGGGCTCTCGTTTGCCTCGACGGTCATAGCGCTGGTATTGATAGTGACTGTATGGCCAGACTCCAGAGAGCTTGTCGGCCGAGGTTTGAATGCAATATTGATGAAATGCTTCAAGAATGCGCTCGTGCACTTGAACAGAACAGCAGCTATAACGACAAGAAAATCAGTCACCCCTACATCCATGACTCTTCCGAGGATATTCGTATAGGACTCTTGTGCTAGGGCAAACACCGTTATGTCGCAAGGAGGTGTGTGTCGAGCTTTGACGCGAGCCTTCCTTTGTTTAGCTATAGGTTGCTAAGACTGAGGACTGTCTGGATATCTGTAGACACAAAGCTTAAACCTGTCGAGCCCCGTGAGCGCGTGTTGCTGCACTCTCTCCTTCGAGCATGCGGTGACGATCTGCGAATCGCTGTGAATTCGATCCGAGCAGCAAACGTGCAACAAACCTTGTGCTGATCCTGATCATCCGCGAGTGAAGCCTTGATCTCGAGGTCTTCGGAGGTGCTGGTCGGTTGGGAGAAGTTGCTTGACCGCTGAATCCGGGGATCCGGAAAAGGTAAGACATGGAGGGTATGCCGGGTCACGAGGATACCACGATGGCTATAAAGAGACACTACTGAGGTGAAGCCTGAGGCAAGAGCGACGTGATCAAGATACCAAGCGTGATTTTAACGTGAAGCGATGAGCGTTGAACCATTATAAAGGAGAGTAAGAAGAGAGAAATAAATGCTAATAACAAACTGGCTTCGCTTAGTTCTTGCGTCCACATCCTTTTCTGGCGCCATGTTATTCGAGTAAAGGCCTTGATCGAGCTCTGTTGATATTATCGGAGTCGAGGTAATACGGATTGAGCTGGTGGTCTTATGTACAACATGAGATGTGAACGGAAAATGAATGAACGAGGCCTTGCGCTAAGAGGACGATGGTGCGGCACAGAGGGGTGAAAAACCTGTAATGTAGAGATCTGTGGAGCATGCCGTTGCTGAATTTGCAAATGTGATAAGAGATACATAACGTCAAAATGGTGATTAAGCTGACGATTGTCCTGCCCTCGACGGGGCAGAGGAGTTTGAGATGGACCGTAATATCTAGATAGATGCCTTTCCTCTCGGTCAACATGGGAATATGAATGTTCAATTATCCTCTCGCTGGTAGAAGAGTCAAATGTAAGCTGAGTGCAAAGGACAACGGGACGCACTATTGAGAAATCATCGGGAGCAGTTAGTTGCCCGACTTCTTCTTCTTTGCCGGAGGTTCATTCCATAACATTCCACCAGACCCAGTCCCCGACTCCACAAGAGCATCCATCCAATTTGCACTATCAGGATCTTGTCCAAGTTCCTCGAATCTACGATTGAACCTCCCCAATCTACCGGTCAATGCTCCTTCCTCTTCGACACCGCGATCATCCGACCACTGTCCCGTGTTCCATACAGGGTTGTTCGTGGTGTCGCGTGTCAGTCGCATAATTGACTTCGGAGACGTCGTCCAATGCGTGAAAGAGGTTCCGTCAGAGCGAATCACTCGCTGGGGAAATTTGGGAACAATAGGGTTAGGCAGGACAGGCGGTCGCCGCTTCCACACATGAGTTCGGCCATATGGTGAGGTTGACACCGCGCGTGTTTGCGAGCCGATTGTGGCGCAGAATGGCGTAGTATGGAAATAAGGATTCCGGGCAAGGCTTCGTGCTGAGATCATGCTGGCACTGTGTCTGCTCCTCCAAGAGAACTTGGAGGCAAAATTCGCCTGATTGGTTGTGTTTGGCGGCAGCGTTGGATATTTCCATTTCGTGACTTCCGATTCCGACGAGCCGCCCAATGATACGGTTGACCTACAGTACTTTGACTCGCTTGCTTCTTTCAGTCTGCCGATTCTTGATATTAACGACATACATACTCACGGCGACAATCTTTCAAATAACTATGAAGCATGTATAAGCACTGGCAGCCACCAGTTAATAATGAGTAGATACTTCCCCGGCTTCAGAGCTTGCTTCCGAGTCTCAATCGATACTGGCTCACGGATCCGGAGGCGGCCGCCGCCAATGCAGCCAACCTGCCATATTGTCTATGTACTTCATCTGAAGCAATTTGCAGCACGATACAACTCATGGCCAGTGGGCAAAAATTGAACCTACCATGCATTTTCGTTGACTGTCAGTGATGTTCTACCTTCACGCGGCGGTATACAATGACACAACTTCATGCTTCGACGCTACGACAAGCTGACCCCGGGAAAGCTCACTATAGCTGAGTCTCTCACAGTAGACCTGAAAGGCGTCGCCTATATGACTAGGGCTGCTCCAACGCGATGCTTAGCCAGGTCTCGGATCCTTGTGTTTGGGAGGAATGGACTATTCAGTTGCAGTCCATGTAGTTAAGATATCTCCTTCCAGTCAGTGCCCCCACGTTTCTCTGACTTTGGTTTGTTTAACAGGTGAAACAAGCACGCATGAGCAATCCAGATACTGCTCCGCCTAAACTACCAGGACCTTGAACTCTCTGGTGCCTGCACGACGAAATGATGTCTCACAAATCCCCTCATTCCAGCAGCATCATAGCCTTTTCCAACATCGAGAGATGTCATATATGGGACCCCTCATCGCGCAGAGCAGTTAGTGCTGCAAAGTTGTGATGTGGGAGCACTGACGCAGCCAGAGGTGCAACACAGGTGAGCATCAGCATGGAAAGTCGCCACTCCGAAATAGCACTGTTCGAGCTATGTGTGACGCGACGCGGTTCGGGAAGGATCTAAAAGGACAGCAATCAGTACCTATTCTCCTCAAAAGCTGCTCTTCTCCTCACTAAATGACACCCACCCCATCCCTGCAGCGCCCAAGGCCCCACGTGCAACTCCGCGGCACAGGCTGCGCTGTGCGTTGGCATGACCCACTGACCTGGAAATCTCATGAAGCTGTTGGGGTGAGGGGCTTTTGGGATGCTATTCCGTTATGCTAGTACTTATGTACTAGGCTCTGGCAGTTTGGAGTGAAAAGTCTTGGAACAAAAAGTCAACTGGATATAAATTGGATCGACTGTTCAGTGTTTCTTTCAAGAATGTTGAGACTAAACTAGACTTATGAACTAGCTCTGTGGACGGTTAAAACACTTCCAGTATTGCACTGTGATGTGCAGGTGGTGTGCGAGCCGGCGAGTCCAGACGAGACGCGTCGCGTCGCGTCTGAACTTCAATTAAATCACGGACACGTGACGGCAACAGCATCGTGCAGAAAAACACATGGCCATGCACCAGCCTGCTCTCACGTTTCTGCATCAACTCTACCTTCAAATCCAAGCTGCAGCTATTGTTACCGCACTCTGATAGTCATGAATCGCCGTTTAGGTGCGGAAGCCGCCTTCGGCATCGGAGGGGGTGGGCTAGTGTCAAAAAAATCGCAAAAGAAGTGAAAATGAGCTTTTCGCGACTCCTTAGCCTCCATCTACTAATCCTTGTGGCCGACTACTAGTCTGGAAAAAGCTGAAGATTTATGTCGCAAACGAAAGCCACAGCAAGCACTGCCTTACTTGATGGCTGCGATTCACGAGAATCCAGAGAATTTAGACGCTGCGATACAGTTTGCTTTTTTGGGCGACAGACCCAGTGCAGTGGATGTATTAGAGAAGGCTGAACTCGCAGGTTAGTGGTGTTTATGAATCAGCGATAACAGAAACTCATTAATCGCTAAAGGACGCGTCATTCTCAAGGAACGCCTCGGTAACGACTGCTTTGATGATAAGAGTCAACACGTCGGCAATTTCTGGAGCATCCTCGTCACAAGACCGTACATGAGGGTTCTGCAAGCACTCGTTCGTTTGTATTTTGAAGAAGGTCGATTTGAAGAATCCGCGTACGTCTCCTTTTTGTTTCCTCGCGCGAAGCCTGATTCCTGGACTTTTGCAGGAAGACGATGATCGAGATGCTTCGGCTTTGCCCAGGCGACAATATGGGTCAACGAAAATGGCTTGGATCTGTCCTAATTCGTATTGGTCGTTATGCGGATGCTTTGTACTTCGCACAGATGTGGTTGATGGGCACGGAAAAAGGAGAGACTCCAATCCGCGGTGGGATCGCGTTTTCCGCACCTACCAAGGACCTATTACCGCCGGAGCGCGAAAAGTTGCTCTCAGAATGGGGCGAAGGCTCTCTACTCCACACCGCAGCCTTGGCTTCTTTCAAACTCTGGGGTGATTGTCCACAATCGCGTCAGTATCTCAAGATGGCTGCCTCAGCTCAGCCCAACATTCTCCTCAAGGTTCTTGGCTTGGTGTCTCGCCCAGGTTCGGAGTCTTTCTTCCCGAAATCTCAACAACATACCAACTCATATCGACTTCACAGTGAATTTGAACATGGATCCCCGCTCTTTCAATGGTCCAGAAGAAGCTCACGACTATCTTTGGCTTACTCAGGATCTTTGGATGGAGCCTGACGTTTGGAAATGGGCAAATGAGAATCCTGATGCCAGAGACGCCGTTTTGAAAGTATGCAGCAGAGATGCATGCCCCGTTAGAGAAACAAAGGTCGCACAGTTCAAGCGCTGCTCTTCTTGCCGCCTGGTATTTGCGAGATTTAATCCGTTTGATATCGGGATGACCTAATTGCATCCCAGGTTCGCTATTGCAGTCCGGCTTGCCAGAAACAGGATTGGGCCACGCACAAGCCAGGCGAGTGCCTGATCACCTACTTTTGTGTCTGCAGTCTGATTAGACAACATCTAGACTGCAAATTCGAGAAACAAAGAAAGGCAGCAGTGCGAGCCTTCCAAACAGGAAAGTCACTGCCAAAGGAAAGTCAAATTCCCATCTATGCGTCAGACTTTCCCTTCGCACCGTAAGGTCGAAATTATCTTGAGATGGTGCGTTGCCTTGTCGAGAGCTAACGACTGGAATTATCTTGTCCACTGTACATTCTATGATGATGATGATGATGATATACATACAATCAGCTTTATATATTGGGGGTAGACGAGCAAGTACCCCCCTGCAATACCTGCACGATAAGTACGCCAAGCCGCTTCATCAGGCATATACTACGAGCAACAATACGACCACCCCGACAGTGGTATCACTACAACAAGGTATTGACTCCAACAGGCTCTATCGTCATTTGCGTTAATTGTCGGAGAGCTGCCTCACACGCGAGAACCACAAATGTGACATTACTTATAAGAACAACACATACATTACAAGCCATACAAACTAAGCGAAATCGTCTGCGTTCCTCGTCTTCAGATGATAGCGATCGTCTTTCTGCAATTATATGTCTATGAGTTGTGGCAGAATACAGAAGACCAAGATCCCACCTCGACAATGAACATCTCGACATCGCCGCTGCGTTCCACGGTCGTCGATATTTGTACTCCTGTCGGGGGAGGAATCGGTACCCTCGAAATGCGCCGATTGTTAATAGACGTAGCGCCGTTCGCTGAATCATCGTTCCAAAGTGCAGGCTTAGCTGAGTCGTTTCTGAAAGCAGAGGTCTGTCGCGAGTTCAAGGTCGCGAGAAGGGTATTAGAATATCTGAAGAAAGTCAGTCAAAGGGAAGATGCATTCACGCAGAACATTGCTCACAGTTTGGCGAGCATTAGAAATCTAGTTTGGGGGCGTTAGAGGTGGAAAGTCTCCCAAGTGTTACAACACGTACGGTAGGAAGTGGAGATTATTCGCAGGGAATACCACGAAAAGAATGAGTTCGCTCAGGGCGCCGAAGGCAGTTGCCATTCCAGTTTCAATCGTTATGGTGATAAGTCGGGATATTCCAGAGCTTGTGCTTCTAAAGACGGTGGACCGTTTTGCTTTGAAAAGCTGGATTTGGATAAGCATTATATAAAGTATTCGGCGGTATAAGACTTACAATAAAGACCATTTCGAGCGTGATTATTACATCAACGAGGGTGCTCCCACCAAGCCAACTCTACGGTCCATAAGCATCTCGGGTGCGTCAACTTCATTTAAAAACGCACAGTTACATAGGGCTTAAGTTCATGGATTCGGACAAGTCCCAGAACACGGGCCTTCATAGCGAGCATAGTAAGGATGTATGTCAGCACTGAAGTACTCCATAACTCACCGTAAAGCCAGAATACGTCGCCATACCGAAAGAAAATAGCGAGAGCTACATTGTTTGCCGTCAATGATATCTGTCGAGGAACCATGGAACTCTGTTTCTTACAACGCAGATGAGCGATGGGAGGATCCAGGACTCGCGTAGCTTCCATATCCTCCAGGCGAAGAAAAAATGCAGGATGGATGCGACTGTGGATGCGCTTCTTAATGTCGAATATCTCAAAGCGGGGAGAATTCCGCACCGATAGCAGAGAGAAAGGGGAGGCCGGTGAATGGCCAGTCTAGGGGAGCGAGCGTCGTGACATCTCCCCAGCCCGATGCAAGACCATTCCAAGCCGCGATAGTGCCGAAAACAGTGATAAGGGTATCAATTAAGAATACAATCCATACTGTCGATAGCGTCAGTTGCGACAACCTGGGGTGAAGAGAACGGACGTACCAGTAGCCTTAAGCCAGATAGAGTCCTTGGGAAAGGCATGAGTGTAAATGACTTGAAGCCCCTTCGTCAGCCGGATGGTCGACAGAATGGCGGCAGGCTGTACTTGCAGATTTGTACAACGAGGATACCATACAAGCCGTATCCGAGCAGGTTACCAAGAAGCTTCAAATTCATTAGAAATGCGCATGTTAGAAGAAACGAAAACAACTCACTATAGGCCCAGTTCTGTTCACAGATGCTCGGTGAGCTTTTAATCCATCGACAACGTTGAACTCACAATAATGCAATATTTGACGGGACGCCTGGAACGAACGACCGTGCCATATCTCAAATATGGTTGGAAGAAAGATTTCCTATCGTCCTTTCGGGCCATTTGCCTTATTATGAAGTGGATCACAACGTGGGTAATGTTTGACACCGGATCGTCAGAAACCTTGACACAGACAGCTCGACGGGGAAGACTCAGAAGCATTGATCAAAAGCTCCCAGGTTACGGTTCCCCTCAGATAGGATAAAAGAATCACTCCCACAGTGTCAAAACGATGTCAGAACAAGTCAGAACCCAGCATCAACTTCTGTGGGAGTTTCTGTCTTTCACTGGCATTGTGACCGAGGATTCTCGATTGCGGACATTAGCGGGTCTCGTTCGACTGGGGGAAGGATCAAATTCTGATCGCAGGTAACATCGGTAGTGCATCTCTTCAGGTCAAAGTCCCGGAGCGTGGATACTTGAACCTTTGGTGTGAAGGCTTGGTTAGCCAAGTAGATCGTCATCATATAAAATGGCTTCCTGACCTCGTGGTTTCGACATAATCATGCCCTGTCGGAGAACAGACTGGAAACCTCAGTTTCTAACGCGACAGATTCCTTGCAAACGCAATCTCGGGGAAGAGCACCTCTTCTACAGATTCCCCGAGGCATTTGAATGGTCACCAGCATGCGCAAGACAGTTCGGGCAGAGTCATCAGATCCCTAAGTTTCGGTGGTAGTGGCGGGGGCGAGACGCTTGGAGATGCAGGTTCAAACGAACATCGTGAAGCTATCAATCTGCTGAAGGAAGCAGCGGTGACTGCAAACGTAGCCAAGGTGGTGACAGGTCTCCATAAGGCTCTTCCCGAGAAAAGATGAACGCATAGACATAGAACATGCGAGCAACATGTGGACACCAACGTTGCGACTTCCGAGTGATGGTGCGTATTTCTGGATCAACACCTCCGAATGGGAACACTAGCATCAACGACGAACACCAGAACTTTGAATCGTGAAAAGGAATGCAAGAAATGCACGGCGCACTGACGGTGAGTACCAGTCCTTGCTGTGAGCGAAACTGAAGAAATTAAGCGTGTACGTAGGCGTCCTGACCTGTTATGTACTCGAGTACATAAAAATATTGGCATCGCGCCATCAATTGACACCTCCGTTCAAAACCTCTCAAAACCTGAAACCCGTCACCAGCTCCGTACAGCACTTGTACCATCATGCCAGGCGCAAACGATGACGACGACAACGACTCCAATCATTCTGGCTCTGAGGAGTCTAGTCTAGACCCTGAAGAAGCAGAGCTAGAAGAAAAGCAATACTGTACTACTGGCCCAAGTACTGATTGGCCCACTGGTCAGACGTCGTCCCAGGAGCGGTCAGTTTTTCCATCTCATTTATCATGTATTCCCAGTATAACGTACCATCCCAACCCAGGCCACACGCTCAAAGCGCATTTCACTTGACGCCATATGCGGCACCTACCACTGGTTCTACGAAATCCCTGCAGAATGTTACGGCGACCCAAGCCCTATCGAATACTCTGGGAAGGGGGAGTCTCCCGGCCATCTAACGCTTTCCATCCCCGCAGGCTCCCCTCCAACCCCCCAAAACCTCTCTGGTGATATCGACCACTTCGGCAAGCTTGTTACGTTCACTGGCCTGACCCCCATTCGAAATCCACGGACAGACGAAGAAATTTTGAATTCTTGGAATATCGAGTCGAGGTAGTGGAAGAAGGATTACGGGGACAGTACTGAGGAGGGGAATGAGTTGATTGTTCTTGAAGCCAAGGATGACGATGGACACCCGTTCATCATGTTCCGGTACGGCCCGACGACTCTCCATGGAGGCATCGAGGTGTATCACGAGATGCTTGCGAAGAGGCTGAAGGACGGAAGTAAGAAAATGCTGCCTTTGACAAAAACCGAGGAGTCGCGATTGGGGATTGGTATGTATCGTTCTGAGATAGTAGAAAGAGCGCAGGAGTATGAGGATAGTGAAGAGGATAGTGGAGAAGATGGCGAGGAGGCGGAGGAGGCGGCTGAGGATGATGATGAAGTGGATGATACCCCGGCTAAACCAGTGAAGTCCACAAAACGCAAAGTACACGACGCGGACGAGGGCGACTCGGCTCCAAAGAAGAAAGCGGCGCGAAAATGAAAAATCCATTTTTTTGACTGTTCTAAAAGTTGACTGGGCTTAATTGCTTCCTTGATATCCATTCGTTGCTACAGCTTTGCAACTCACTTTTCTGGACATACTGGTGCGACAGAAGCTTTACATCTGGCCGTCGATTTCAAATTTCAAACTGTCCTTGGCAAGCGCTCGTTTTCGTAACATCTAGGCCGGCAGCATGCTTACTTTGTTCAACGCTGTCCGTTGCTCAGGCCTAGCGTCGAGAGGCAGTCGGAAGATGAAGAAGGCACCCTGCGAAACCACAACATGCACGAAAGGGCGAAAGACGCTGGCAATATCATCCTGCCCATTACGCACCCAACCGGTCCCCCCAACGCAACACAGCTGGGGAGCATTTCACTATGACTGGCTCTCTTGGCTGCTAAACTTCAGCTGTCTTGGGCATTGTTAACCTCCGGCGTGTTATCATTTCATTATTTCACCTCCTGGACCTCTGACGGAACCTACGCAATTTCCAATCTATGTGTCTCGAGGTCATCCTTTTCCTTCCGTCGTTCTCCAACCTGACCTCTCCTCTGGTGGGCGGCACTGCTCATCAAGTGCGGACCCGCCCCTCCAAATCTGGTTCGAAACTCGAGCAAGAAATCGAAATGAGACTCCAAAGTACATGACCATCTTCCACCGCCTCGATAAAATATTTCCCCGGACAGCTTGGTTTGCTAGTGGAAACTGCTGAATCATGAGCTCAATTTTCATTCTCTCCTGTTCGCTCACTATGGAGACTTAGACTTTCTTCTGAATCTCGACCTCAGAATTGGAGAATCGACCGCGCACTGCCGATGTAAAAATCATGAAACTAAAGACAAATACAACGGACCCCTAGTTCCAACAGACGAATATTCTATAAAGCCACAGTTTCTTTCTTCCGCAACCCCAACGAGAGGACGTATTGGGTAACGAGGAACAGGTACCGAGACGCACATCATCCTTTCCCGTTCCTCTAACACCACCAACCCGCCTCCCCGGTGGAACACACCGTCAAAGGCTCTACAAGGCCCTACCACGTCCAAACACACCCTCCTCAAACCACCGCATCTATTCATCCTGTCCCCCACAGCATGTCGACTCCAAGCCTTTTCTTCCTCGCCCACAGAATCTCAGCCCCGACACCCACACGAGCCAAACGCACCGTGCACTCCAAGAGGGAGAATCAGAATCACGAAAACATGGACGAAGAGCAATGCGAGCGCGCTGTTCTTTTTCCCACCGCTGCAAAAAAAAATATGGACAGCAAGCTGGCGATGGGAGGCGGGGAAAGATGCGTGATCATCGCAGTATTTCGTGGGGGGTTGGGGACGCTGGTGGGAACGATGTTTTCTTATGAAGAGGTAATAAAGACAGGTAGTCCTGCTGTGGTACCTGTAAGTATTCCTCGATTCCACAGCTACCCGCTGCGCATAGGTATTTTATATAGGCAGCACACTAAATGAGTTCGCCAATAGAATAATTCCTTGCACTTTCCAAATAAATAAAAAAACACTGGCGCAGAACATGGCAAGAAAAGAAAATCCGCAAGTGCCTTCTCAATGCCGTGTACCCGGATTGAACGAGTGACCTTCTCATCGCAGGGTATAGCGGCTAACCTTTTCCTCATACGAGTGAGACGCGCTACCACTACGCCAACACGGCATCTTGCCCCCTGCACCGTCCATGCCCCCTCCACGTTAACCCCATCTCCCCTCGTCCTCATGCTCCACTTGGTTAAAAATACACTCACAACAAAAGATACCCAATCGCAATTTGATCCCGCGTACCCGGATTGAACGAGTGACCTTCTCATCGCAGGATGTGTTCAAGCACTTCGGGTTCAGATACGAGTGAGACGCGCTACCACTACGCCAACACGGCATCTTCCCCCCTGCACCGTCCATCCCCCCTCCACGACGGCCATGCCCCCCCTCGTCCTCGTGCTCCACTTGAGGAAAAATACGCTCGCAAAAAAAATGTCCTTGTCATACCCGATGCCGCGTACCCGGATTGAACGAGTGACCTTCTCATGGGGAAATTAACAGGTTATGGGCCCCGATACGAGTGAGACGCGCTACCACTACGCCAACGCGGCTGGCGCATGCAGAATGCCATGTGAACATCAGTATCTGAGCGTAACTTATTAATAAATCAGAGCACAGTTCCAGGGCCAACTTCCAATTCCAAGTGTCGATCTTCAATCTTGATTAGGTGAATAAAGACAAAACACGAGGATCATATTACTGTATGTGCAGCATAACGATAAATGAAGTCCGAGGACCAGGTGTCATTGTAGATCAAGATCAGATGATAAAGAAGTAAAAACGACGACGCAGGAATCGCCTGTGGCGCAGAGAAACTCCCCCAAAAATGCCACGTACCCGGATTGAACGAGCGACCTTCTCATTGCACCTGTTTTGGGCCCTTTGAACAATACAAGTGAGACGCGCTACCACTACGCCAACGCGGCATGTCCATCTGACACACCTAGAAAACTTCTCTCCTGGGGTCCTCACAGACCCGTGAGTTCTCGTCGTGTGATGTATCCTCTCATCGCGAAGCGCAGGTGTTGTACTCGTACTCGAACCAATAACAACAATAACGCGTTGCACGGTATATGTCTGGATATAGTTGTTCTAGACTGTTGTTGTATGTAGATGTACAACGTAGGAGAGAGACTTTTACAGTACACAGCGGGTTAACAGATCAGCTGCAGTATGAGGCCCACAAATTGAAAGACAAGGGCGACGAAGGATGGGAGAGGATAAGAGTCCGAGAAGGTGGTGGTCAGAGACGAGAAGGTGGTGGTCAAAGAGGAGGAATCATAAAGACAAATTTACACACCCTGACCTGCGGGTGATCCGAGTCGTGTCGAAAGGTATGCAATTACCATATGTAACGAGAAAAGCAACGGTGCAGGATAAAAGAGCTAGAATTCTGTAAACGATGAAGCGACGGATAAAGTAAAACCAAAAAAAAAAAAACCAAACAGGTGGAGAGAGCAATGCTTGGGCTGGGGGATACATATACGGTACAGCGGTGAACAGGAAACACGTTGATTCGAGGTTCACTGTCAGTCAGATGGACGAGAACAGGTTCGGCGCGTCGGTTTATATCGTGTCTAAGATATGCCTGGAGGGTGTGATTCTTGGAGGGGGGGAGGATGTATGCGTATGTGTTGCGACGAGCGGCGAGTGTATGTGGGCAGGCGTGGCGGGAGGACGGCGTGTAGGTCGTCCATCTATCATCCACGGGTCGTAGGACATCGATATCGGTAGGTTGACATCTGGGAATAGGATCACAGTCTACAATTCCAAAAGGCGCAGTCAGCCGAAACGAACATGCAAGCCGCGACCCAACAAAAACCGCCTTACCAACACCATCCCACCCCATCTCATCAACCACTCTCCTTCCATCCCATCCTCATCAATCCCGCCACCCCTCAGCAATACACAACACACACCTGGACCATCCTCCCCCCAACACGTAGTCACCCTCCCTCCACAAGCCACGCCTTAAGCTCTCTCACAAGCCTCTTCGCCGCGACCTCAAGCCTCTCATCCCTCGCCCTCACCGTGCTCACCACAGTGCGTTTCGATGGCTGCAAAACAATCCCGACCTGGCGTGGGGAGAACGACACGGAGAGCATGTGGAACGGGATGGGCGTTATCTTTGGTGGAGCTGGGGAGGGGACGGGCGAAGATGCGGGTGTGGCTTTTTTAGGCTTTTTGGAGAATGTGAGTGAGGAGAAGAAGGATGTGGATGTGGGAGCAGGGACGGGTGCAGGGACAGGTGTCGGGGGTTTAGAGGACGACGACGACGACGACTTGGGGGAAGGAGCACCCAGCCGAGTGGAGCTTGGTTTTTTCTTGGAGGTTCCGGCGATAGTGATGACGCCCTCGCGGAGACCGTATATGCGTACGAGATCTTCGAGCCTGCTGCGAGGCTGAACGAGATCAAAGAGATCCTTGAACGACTCGTCGCGTTCGAGATGGAGCTCGGAGTCGTCGGCCCACACGTCTTCGCGGACCTTGAGGGCGATGAAGAGGTCGAGGGTGGCGGTCTCGCGCTGGATGGTGTTGAGTGGGGATTGTTGGGTTCGCGAGGAGGAGGATGGGGTGTAGGGGGACGAGGGCGTGGGGGGCGGCGGGGCGTCGTTCTCGTTCTGGGGTGCGAGGAGGGGAAAGGGATCGGAGGAGTAGGGTGGGCGGATGAGGCGGTCGTATGCGGGGAGGTGTGTGGAGCGGAGGACGTGCATGCATGCGACGTAGAGCACGCGGTTGACGAGGCGCAAAGACACGGAGAGCCAGTACAGCGTCTTGCGCTGGCGTTCCACCTTGTCCTGGTCTGCAGAGTCCGTTTGGGGGAACGTAGCATAGACGATCTGGAGCAGGATGTGCGATGGGAGCGTGGTGAGCGTGGCGCGGGGGCGGGACGACGAGCCGGGGAAGGGCGGGGGACCTGGGGAGGAGAAGTATGGGGGTGGGGGCTGCATGATGACTTTCTCGTCGATGATCATCGTCAACTTGCTTTCAACTGCACAATTCGGCCTTTGAGGCAAGGTAAAGCGTATTTTGGGAGAACTGCGGAAGACTGCGTCGAAGCACCGGTGACTGCGGCCCGTCAAACCACACAGCCCCAGCTGACTGCATTTGTCGTGTCCTCGCTATTTTCTACATCCAATCCGCTCATATCCTCAACACGCCGATCAGCCTCCTCATCCCCGTCGTCGTCGTCCAATCGATCCTCCACGAGTCCACGACTCACACCCGCGCCATCTCGAACCCCAGACTCGACCAGAACAACGCTGTGTCCGGGGTCCACGGAACCAAACAGAGCCCCCGAATTTGCAAGTCCGAGTCTGCATTGCAACTCCCATCATCCACCTCCCAATACACGCCCCCTCCCCAGCCAATTGAATATAATATCACTCCTCTTGCCACATATCACTTACTCTCCCTGCCCTGCCACACATCCCTCCCCAACACCACATGGGCTCGGCACGGAAGAACAACAAGGGCAGACCCCATCCACAACGTGAGCCCATCTCCCCTCAACCCCACACACGACCACGAGGTCACAAAAAAATTCATTTTTATTGACTCATGTTTTTTTATCCCTTTGCGAAACCCGCAGTCCGTTCCCGCAACACTCGATCTTCCAAAGGCCGCGTACGTTACGTTACCTTTCCCTGATCACGACACAACCCTAACCTAAATTTTTCATCTCCCTCATTATGCAGCTCCTAACATCAACCGACCCCGCCGTCAACACCGCCCTCCTCAACACCCAACTACGCTCCCTCGGGCTGTACGCCGCAGACACCCTGGGCGACGGCAACTGTCTCTTCCGCGCCCTCTCCGACCAGCTCTACGGCACCCCGACACGCCACATGGAGCTCCGCACCCGCATCTGCGACTGGATCGAGAAGCACAGGGAGCGCTATGAGCCTTTTGTCGAGGATGAGAGGGGATTGGGCGTGCATTTGAAGTGTATGCGAGAGAAAGGTGTGTTTTTTACTTTCTTCTCGTCGAGGTTTTTTTGTGCGGGGTCTCTGACTGAGGGGGTAGGCACGTATGGCGGACATATGGAGCTCTCGGCATTCGCACATCTTTCTAGGAGGAACGTTAAAGTCATACAGCCCGGGCTCGTGTATGTTATCGAATGGGCTGCCTTTGCGTCCTCCTCCTCCGACGTGGACGACTCTGAAGAAGACGAGGAAGACGATGACGATGATGATGACGACGACTATGATGGCGGTCTGGACGACCGCGAACGCCGGCGCCTGCGCCGTTCCCGTGCCACTGACAAGAGCAATAAACTCAAGCCCGGGAAGAAAGGTTTAGGGAAGAGAGCCCCCTCCCCGCCTCCCATCCATGAAGACGATGAAGAGGGCGAGGGCGACACGATATACGTCGCGTGAGTACACCCCACCCCACCCTTCACATCTTATTTACATATAATACGATCGATAGATACCACGACTGGGAACACTTTTCCTCCATCCGCAACCTCCGCGGTCCACACACCGGGCTTCCAGGCGTCCGCGAGACTCCTCCTCCTCCCTCCACACACCCCCAACCCCAGCCCCCCGCCTCGCCGAAGAAAGCAGCACCCCCGCCGAAGAAAAAAGTCACGCTCAAGCTCTCACCCTCTTCCTCTGCATCAAGCACACCCGTACCCACACCACAACGTTATCAAACGCCGGACCCAACGACGATCCCACTCCCGAACTCAAGGTCCGCGTCGCCGTTTTCCACTGCGTCTTCTACGACAAAGGTGGAGACGCAAGTGCACCCGCATCCGCTGAGGGCGTCGTTCTTGCCTTCATCTCCCTCTTCTCTGCCACACCCTCCCGCGCCGACATCTTCTTCATCTTCATCTTCGTCATCAACCTCTTCTTCCTCAACCTCTTCTTCCTCAACCACATCCATCACCTCAACCACATCCTCCCCCTCTCCCTCCCATACACAGACCCACACACACCACCTCCGCCCCCACCCACACCCACACCCCTCCCCATACACAACCACAACCACATCCCCACACACCCGCACCACCCATCACCAATCCCCCAAACGCACATTCGCCGAATCATCAGGCGGAGGAGGGGAGTACGACGATTCCGACGCTGCGTCTAGATCGTCCTCCGGGTCCGGGTCCACCAAACGCTCGCGTACCCATTCCTCCGCGAGTGTAGATTGTACCCACTCGCACTCCTCCCCACGTACACGCACACGCACACGCTCGAATTTGGATCTGCACCTCCCTCCTGACGCGATGGACGTGGAGGAAGACACGCCGAGTCTATCCGGCTCGTCGTCCTTATCTTCGTCGTCCAGCTCGTCGTTGTCCAGTGTTGATGCTGATGCCGATGCCGATGGGGAGGGTGATGGGGAGGGGAGTGAAGCCTCTTCCCCTGAACCCGAACCCGAACCCTCACCACCTCCACCTTCGCTTCCCCAACCCCCGCAACCTGTACAAAAGGAGAAACCACTAACGCGCCGCCAACGTAAAGCCCTTGGATTACCAAAACCGGCGGGAGGGAAGGGGGTGGGGAAGATCGTTATTCCGGGGGGGAGGTTTAAGCGTGTTAGGATCGTTAGGGGGGAAGGTGTTGGTGTTGGTGTAAGGGAAGGAGGGGAGGCGGAGGAGGAGTGGAGGAAGAATGGGACGGGGAGGGTTGATGTTAGGGGGTTTCGGGAGTTGAGGATTTGATGTTTGGGGTGTAAGAGGGGAAGGGGAGGGGGAAGGGGATGGGAGGGAGAGGGGAGTTATGACCGCGACGACGACGACGACCGGCATTTTATTGCATTGCATTGCATGGGACATTGTGCATACACCATACACCACACCACACACCACTCTCTTCGACACGCCGCATACTCAAGCTCAAGTTCGAGTTCATCCTGTACCAGCACGCACGCCTTTTTTTTCTTTCACTCGTTTATACTTTTTTTTTTCATTTCCACTTCTACACACTACACACTACACACTACACACTACCCCGCATCCGCATTCTCTACATGCATACTACATACAACTTTTCAACTTGCACTTGCACATACTTCTTCTACACACATGCTTCGCACATACTACATACTACATACAACCCACCATCCATACACACACCATGCTCATGTTAGTCAGGTACAGACAGCGAATACGAATACAATGAATACAAATGCGCATCTACTCTACATCTCTGCCTTGTGTTCCCTGTCTCTGAGGCCTGAGGTTTGAGGTGTTTGATTCGGAGGTGGTTGGCAGTTGGGCAGTTGGACGGAGTGATCCTCGTGGTGGAGACTGAGAGTACAGCCGCGTTGGCGTAGCGGTAGCGCGTCTCACTTGTATAGTCCATTGTCAAAGCTAGGAGAATACAATGAGAAGGTCACTCGTTCAATCCGGGTACGCGGCATGAGTTAAACATCTGTAGGTTTTGCTCGAGGCGATTGACGTGGTATGATTACATCGATAAAGGACGCTAGTTATCCTCTTATCCTCGTTTCATTTCCTGGACTTGTCACGGTAGAAGTGGTGTTCCATCCTTTGTGCCCTCTTAATCTTTTGCATTGACCAACGACGAGGAGGAGGAGCAGAAGAGGGTGCATTTTATGGAGACAGAGAAAGGAGGACTGGAGCTGGAGATGAGATGGTGTAGATGGAAGAGGCATGCCGCGTTGGCGTAGTGGTAGCGCGTCTCACTCGTATGTTCCATAAGGTACTTACGTAAATTCGTACAATGAGAAGGTCACTCGTTCAATCCGGGTACGCGGCACTCAGGTAGATCTTATATCTTTTTTTCTCTCCTTCTGAAGAGCGTTTATGTACATATCCTGACTAGTAACCAAGTTCTATATAATCCTCAATGCTAATTGACTCGCCCGATAGATCTGTACTCTTCCTCAGATACAAATCACAATTAAGCAATGCATTACCACCCAAATTTAAAACAACAATCCAGTACACCGAAAACAAATTTAAAAACAACAAAAAGCAAAACGAACCCCCACCCCACAACCCCTCACCGATGCCCGCTCACACCCCTGGCATACCCTCCAACAACCCTCGCCCTCCACCCCGCCTCCAGCAACCCCACCCTCCTCCCCGGCCTCCCTCCACCCACCTCATCCCACCACCCCTCCGGCAGGCGTTCCTCACCAAACCACTGCTCCAGCGTCGACAGCGGTATCACTTCCCCTCCCTCATCCCCGGTCCCACTACTTGCACACGAAGGCGAACGCATAACACACCACGCGAGACCACACTCCCCCAACGCCACCTGTTCATGCAACCTGCTCAACGGTGCCCCACGCTCCGCCTCGCGATGTGCGTGCAGTGCGCCGAGGTCCGCGAGTGTCAGCCCGTCGCCCCTGTGCGCCTTGGATTCGGATTTGGATTTGGATTTGTGGAGGAGGCCTGCTAGGAGCGCGGGGTCGGGTGCGGAGGAGGGCACGGTGTCGGGGTGCACGAGGGACGCGTCGTGTGCGATTTTCGTGTGTCCGCGTGTGGAGAGGGATGAGAGGGATAGGGTCCATGTGGGGAGGTAAAGAGGGAGAGGGAGGATGGTGAGGATGAGGATTAGCAGGGATATGAGAGTTGATAGGGTAGGTGGGGTTGTTTTGGTTTTGGCTTTACAGGTGTAGGGAGTGAAAGAAGTGAAAGAGATGTGACCGCTGGTTATGTACCCGACGGCCGTTAGGAGAAGCGCGAGCGGGTATGAGAGGTTGTACACATGCTTCACGGCATAGAGCATGGTGAGGAAAGATATATCCCTGCCATCGCGCGGGCTACCCAAAAAAACTTTCATTTTAATTGCGAAAATGGATAGGGGGAAGCGAATGCACGTACATGTATCCGTGGTTTGCGAGCGCGTTCAGCGCGGGACACGGCGAGCGGCTTGCGTCTGGGCTCGGCGAGATGTATTTGTGGGACTCGGGAGACGGTGGCGTTGGCATCTTGTGTCAGAGGTTAAAGTCTAAGTGAATTGGTGGGGCTATTTCTGGGATGTGGGCTTGTAAGCTTAAGAGGGAAGTGCAGAGACTGGTCCAGGGATTTGGTGGGATTCCGATCGGTTCGGATCGAGGGCGCACGCAGGCAGCTGAAGACAAGCAGAACGAGCTCAGATCGCATCTTGGTGCACTTACACCTCCTTTATAAAGGTTGCCACACAAGAAGCGGAGAAGAAGAGGATATTCAGAACTTCACAATGGTACTGGCCAGCTAGCCAAGCGATACGTAGGCCTTGGAACAGAAACTGACGTTCCCCAAGCATAATGCGACCAAGAAAGGCTGTTGTACTAGTGAGAACTCATTAATTGCACTCATCGTAGACCCAGAGGCAACAAAGTCAAGTCGGAAGAGGAGGTGGCGCAAAAAGAAATGTTTGTTTGTTCAGGTTGATTTTGGCTCAGGAAATGATCAAGCCGGAAGCCGGACACAACTCCGATCGAGGCTCCGTGGCATGAACTTCCTCCACATCCGACTGCACCGTGCATCTTTTCTTCAATTCGGCACCAAAGTCAAAGCCTTTTCTGTGAGGAGGCATGCTTAATATGGCTGGATAGTCTCGGAGCTTCGTTCTGGCGCCCGAAGACCTTTGGGTGGGCTTCGTTGAGTGGTTGAATTACTCAGGTTCCCCGGAGCTACTGTCGAACCATTTCTCGCATACGTCCATCGAAAAAATGCACATATCTGTGGGGTGATACGTGCCCGCTTACACGAACTCAGAATGTGGTCTGTAGTATCCCTTGCGGGGGCCGCGGTCTTGCAGGAACGTCGCGGGCCGGCTCGCTATCGTAGGACTTGGCCAAAGGGCTACGATGGATCCAAACAATTATCAAGTTTCAGGAGGCCATAGGTTCGCGATTAACAGATGCCAGGCTCGGAGATTCGACTGCTCTTCAAGGAACGTTGTATTTTTACTGCACCCTCGCATAACCGTAAAATGGTTTGCCTGTTGTATTATCCCATTGGTCAGTTCACTCGATCTCGGTGATCATTAACTACAGCGGAGAACTTACCAGCCATTCTGTTCTTTTCCCGTCTGCTCTGCATTTACTGGCCCGGGAAATGGCCACCATTTGCTTGGGCGACGGCCCAGATATCCTCCCACCCGTTCTGTCTAGTCTGTATCTCTGCGAACACTGGGCGGACGCTCGATGCTAACACCCTCACGGCCTGATATCTCTCTCTCGCTTCTCCGCCACTCTTCTTATCCTCGAAACTTAACAGTTTCACGATCAATACCATCTGCGGATGAGACGCCGGTGACATCCCGTCATCCGCTACGATAATCAACGAGCCATCTACGTGGGCGTCATTTGCCTGGTCGACAGCTCGGGTGTGGTTGAGGTGCAAGGCTGCGACATCGTCTACGGTCTGGCCAATTACCGCAGCTGCCAGCGCGAACTGGTTATGACTATTCTCGGATGCTTTCTCTCTGGAGGATCCTTTTGGGTGATTGAACTGGTGTATGACAGAGGCTTGGATATCATCGGGAAGTGGATGTGTGGCGTATACGAGAATGGTCTTTTTCGACATTGCTGAATGTTTGCGTGGTGGTTTGGGCGTGAAAATGCGCAGAAAGACAGGGCCTGAGAATGATTCCAATCGTGGGTCACACGGCTTCTGTTATCACTGATATAGTGGGTAGCTTTTCCAGAACCCTGAATATCCAGCGTGCTCTTTGTATTATGGTGCCTTTTACCCCGGGTTTCAAGGTATTTATTTCTGTCACAAGCTCGCTGTAAAGTCCTTGGTGCGAGGAGTCTCTACCTTTTGTTCAGTTGCATGCGAGGTGTCGCTTGTTGCCGTTCCGTTTTAAACCCGCGGAGGAGGACAACCCGTTTTACTTTTATTCAGGTCATCCAGTCATTCTATAGTGTCTCATATAGGGTAGCTATGTGTGTTCTGTAAATTTACACCCTTGTAACAGGCCCATATATTTAACCCTTGATAGAGTACCACCGTGCACACTGATATTTGACTGCCTCCCTATTGTGCTTGATGAAGAGCATCCAGGATCAAGTAGTTCAAGTTCTAAAACATGAACAATATCGGGTCCATATCCTTTTCTTAGTCGTCCTTCGAGCCTTTCATTTTCCAGTCGAACAGTAATTGCTTTCTGTTGATAGATAGAGAGGGATAATAGAATGTATTATTAGCTAGGACATAAAGACGAGAGCTTATATACATGTAAGTACTAATATCTAGAATGTACTACAGAGTACAAGAAAATTGAGTAGAGTCCGAGAATAGAGAAGAGAAAATATTCGAGTACATTCTCCGGCATTCGGGATGCACGGAGTTGTTCTTCAACTTCCAACACTCCCCCTCAACTCCGAAGTCATACCGAGTAGTTGGACTTTTGCTTCGTGAGCGGGTCGCGGCAAAGCTTTTGTGAAAATGTCGGCTCGGTTGTCATCGGAGGTGCAGTGGAATATTGTAACTTCGTTTGAAGCTAGTCGTTCACGTACGAAATGATGTCGAATGTCGATATGTTTGCTTCGTGCGTGAAAGATTGCGTTGTCGGCGAATTGGATGGCGGATTGGTTGTCGGTAATGAGATCGGTTGGCTGATCGCGTGCGAGTCCGAGTTCGGCGAGAAGGGATCGAAGCCAAATGATCTCGCGAGTAGCATGGCAGAGAGCCATGTACTCGGCTTCCATGCTCGAGAGTGCAACCGTGGGTTGCTTTTTCGAGCTCCAAGTAACCGGTCCGCCTGCGACAATGCAGACGTATCCGGAAATCGATCGGCGGTCGTCCGGGCTGTTACCCCAATCGGCGTCCGAGAAAATTCGAAGAATTTTGACTTCGTCGAATGCGGTTGGCGTGTACGTGAGACCGAGATCGAGTGTTCCTTTGAGGTAGCGAAAGACTCGTTTCACGGCTGTCCAGTGCTCAGGTCCGGGGTGAGTCGAAAATTGACTGAGATGCTGGACTGCGAAAGAAATATCAGGTCGCGTGGAAATCGCGGCCCATATAAGCATGCCGATTGCGGCTGGGTAGCTGCGTGAGATTTCGTTGTCGTATGGGTCGTCTTCTGTGAGTTTCTGAAGTTTGACGTTCGGGTCCATCGGCGTGTGAACGGGATGCGCATTTTCGAGTCCCATTTTCGAGAGAATTTTCTCGAGGTAGGCGCGCTGCGAAAGTTTGATGGATCCGTCATCCGAGCGTGTAACGCGAATGCCAACAATTTGGCTGGCCTCTCCTAAATCCGTGATTTGGAATTTTGATGCGAGTTCGCGTTTGACGGTTTCGACGGTTTCGAGTGATGGTGCAAAAATGGACATGTCGTCCACGTGAACGGCGACGATTGCGAGTGTGTCGCCAGAGCCTCGGATATAGACACATTGGTCAGATATGAGGCGTGTGTAGCCTAATGAGAGGAAAACCGAATTTAGAAGATCGTTCCATTCACGGCCAGATTGTTTGAGTCCGTAAATCGTCTTGATGAGTTTCCAAACGCGTGAAGTGCCGTCTTTGAATCCGGGAGGTTGCGAAAGGTAAATAACTTCGCGAAGGTTGGCGTTTAGATAAGCGCCAACGATGTCGACAGTGTGGAAATGGAACCTGTATGCAGCGGCAAAGGCAATGAGAAGGCGGAGAGTATCCATGCGTACGACGGGTGCAAAAGTGTCCGAATAGTCAATGCCAGGTTTCTGGGTAAAACCTTTCGCAACCAGTCGAGAAGTGAACGCTATTGACCCAGCAGGTTTTTCGAAACACGTGATGTTCGGCGATCGCCGAGAGGGACTTGGAAACATTTTTGAGCGGTGTCGACACTGACAGTGAGCGGGGTTGTCGGGGATGGCATTGCTTACACAATATACCTTCCACATTTGGATTTCGCGTCAGTCCTTCTCGCGTCGCGTCAACGCGTGTCAGTCCTGTCAAAGGCGCATCACACTTCTCAAGCTTCTGATCTCTCTTTCGCGATTCCCATGGACCCTGACGGCGCGGCTCAACAAACTTGTAACAAGTGCAAAAAGCCAAAGAACCTCGATGCGTCAAACTTTAAACAGAAACGCGATGGGTTCTCAAAGGTGTGCCTGCCGTGTTTGACGCGAACACTTGAACTGCTTGCACAGAAGAAATCAGGCGGCCCGGATAAAGAGAATGAGGTGCCGCATGCTCCTGCCAGCAATCACGGCGAGGCAGACGACTTCTCCGCCCTCTCTGTCGTCAATCTTCCCACCTTTCTGAATTCTATTGAGGAACTAGCCGAGTCCGAGAACGTGGTTTCCTTTAGCGCACGCGTGGATTTATCTTCCCTCCAGGGAAACAACATGCGCGATATGGCCGATGCACTTTCGGACAAAATCAGACTGAAATTGAAATATCGTTTTGTGTACGTTTTAATATTCATACTTGCTGTTCGACACTTACAGAGTTTTGTATCCAAAGCTATCATAGTGTCTACAATTCCAAAAGATCTCCATCTTCACGGTTCATGTATCACTGTGCCCAGGTCAAATCTCGTCAGCACAAGTCAAAAAAGGTTGACCGAGAAGGTGTGAAGCCTCGTGATAAAGACTCTATGGATTCATTTGACTGTGCTGGCTGGCTCTTCATTACAATCATGGAGGGCGAGACAGTTGCACTTGTCAAACTCAACCATGAGGATGATCATGTTCCATATTGGACCATTGATGTTCCCACTGAAATCAAGGATTTTGTGCGGGATAATGCCAACTTAAATCCTACTCAGGTGTGTCATATTCAATCTTCTGGAGAGTTTTCTCTCACCAACAATATTCTTTCAGCTGTGGGATGAAATACTCAAAAAACACCCTACTCCTCCCTTCTCACGAAAGGCCATCTACCATATCTGGTTGGATCAAACCAGTAAAAAATGGAAACGGGATCCCGATCAAGTAAAATCTGCGCAGATTTTGATTGATGAAGCTGCCAAGTCTACATCTGGTGCAGATGCGTTGTACACTGCTGAGTCAATTCCTCTTCATGAAGAGAGTGGATTTACTGCAATTGCATTTTCACTTCCTGAAATACTTCGTCAATGGGGTGGTCATATACGTGAGATCTCTCTGGACTCTGCCTGTATGTATTATTCCACTAGAAATGACTTTGCCATACTGACAATTTTCAGGGAATACCAATGGTTATAACTTTGAAGTTTATGCCCTGCTTGGTGAAGTCTATGGCTCAGGCTGTCCACTTGGATATCTTCTCATCCATTCTTCTGGAGGAGAAAGCGGTGGAAAAGAGCGCTACATCACAGATCTTCTGGGATACTTTAAACGTGTATGGAAACTCAACCCCATCATCACGCTCACTGACAAGGATATTTCGGAAATCAATGCTTTTCTGAAAGTTTACCCAGAAGCGAAGCACCAGTTATGCTTCTGGCACTGTTTACGAGCAATCAAGACACGCCTATCAATTCTTCGCAGGCGGCCAAAATACTATGATGTTCTCGAGGCCAGAAAAGAGTTCGACTGGATCAATGAAACCTTTGTTCCAATTGCGCAATCAAAAGATCCAAACCCGGTATAGTTTATCTTTTCATATCAATAGTTTTACTGACTAAAATCTTAGGATACACATGTTGCGGAAAAAGCTTTACCCCATCTGACTCTTCGCCTTGGTGGCATACTTCAAAATGTGGCACCCGAGCCTACTCCTACTGCACCCCGCCTTGTTATTCGACTCAATGGTGTAGTTCGCTCTGTGATTTCCATCCCTGAACACCACTCCACACATTATCAGCCAGATACTAATGACACCTCAGACACTGTCCACACCACTGAGATGGTCAGTGAAAATGGTTCCGATGATGAGCAGGATGACAATAGCGATGACGAGGAATCAAACAAGCTTCTGAAGGAGGTTGACCATTATTTGAAGAAGGGAAAGGGAAAAGGAAAAGGTGATGAACAGGATGCTGAAGATGGTCCTGACTGGATGTTTGACCCCGATGAAACTGCATCAAAGGACCCCACCTACGTTTTCTGCCCAGCACCTCACCGAAAGCAGCTTCTTCACCTATTCACAAAACACTTCTGTCAGCATCCTCTCTTTGCCGAGCGCGATGGAAAATGGAGCACAGAGAAAATTCGCCGGAATGCGGTCTATGACATGTACACATTCTGCCATGTCCGTGGACTTCGTGAGGTGTGGGGATATATGTGGGCATGCTGGTACTCACCCAAGATGTGGCGCCTTTGGGCTAGATCAACATCCCCTTACATCTCGCGTCTCCGCACAATGATGAATGTCGAAAACTTCTGGCGGCAACTAAAACACGATTACCTTCATCAGGTTGCACGGCCCCGACTGGACCATCTCGTCTGGATTCTTATCCACAGGGTCACGCCAGCAAATATCGCCCGAGCCGAGATCCTGGATGACCGACACCGACTAGGGCGACCGAAACAACTGACGACATACCAGAAATATTTCAAGTCATCCTGGAAGAAGCTAGCAGACAGCAAAGTTAGCGGTAAAGTTTACGACACAAATGTTCGGGACTGGACTTGCACCTGTGGTCACCAGAAGTACGATCGACACCATCTGTGCAAGCACCTTGTGCAGGCTATAGCACCTCCCTCCTCTCGGTTTTGGCGGGAGGTGATACGGCGGCGAGTCTTACCAATCTACAGACACCGTGAACTGAAAATGGATTTTGGACAATCCGAAGGGTGGGTCTCGGATGGCGGTATCACAGATGGAGATGACCACATCTGGTCTGGTGACAAGGATGTATTGAGTGGTGGAGGAGGTTGGCGAGATGGTGTCCTTGGGAAACGCGGGCGAAGCCAAGCAGATTGCACGGAACCTAAAAGAGAAGATTCTGCGTCAACCAAGAGGGCAAAACGGGCACGTGCAACAGAAGTAATCGATCTCACCTATTCGTCGCCGCCTCCGGAGATAGTTCACAACAACGATAACTCGCAGCCAGGCTCCCAGCGAAGTTCATCTCCGATCGCATACGGAAGTGGTGATGAAGATGAAGTAAGCGTGTTTTTGAGTTGCAGATATCTTGATTACTTACTTGTGTGTGATATAGATAGACCAGTATAAGGAGAAGATCCTCCAGAAGGCAGAGGCTTTCGAGGAGGCGGCGCGAATCCTTCGGAGTCAAGTTCCTCATTCCAACCGCATTTGGATGAAATCTGTCGTCGATCGAAAACTCGGCAATGATGTCATGGGTTTCGTTAGCGATGTCCGGCGTTTCGAGAAAACCGCGAGAAAGCGCGACACGACGTGGGCTGAAGGAGGCGACAAGGTAGCGAAACGGCGAGTACAAAACACGATGGGTTATCGCAGTCGAGAGAAGCTTTCCATGCCATCAGCTTCTTTCTCACGCGGTGGTCCCGTCACAGAAGTTGGATCTTCGAGAGCTCATCAAATGGGAGAGGAAGAGTAATTTTTACTTATAATTGCGTTCATTTTATTCAGCTACTGAGTCCCACCTATATTCACAAAGTACTACTACTATCTAGTTGAACACATGTGTCAGTGTCGACACCGCTCAAAAATGTTTCTAAGTCCCTCTCGGCGATCGCCGAACATCACGTGTTTCGAAAAACCTGCTGGGTCAATAGCGTTCACTGAGTCGAGATTTCGCCTTCACAAATTTTCCTTCGCCGTCAGTCTTGACTCTCCAAACCCATTTGGATTCGACGGGCTCGCGGTCCGGTGGAAGGTCGACGATTTCGTACGTTCCGAGCTTCTTCAACTGATCGAGCTCGGATTCCATGGATTTTTGCCAAATGCTATTGGACATTGCCTCCTGGATTGAGTTGGGTTCGCTATGGGTCTCGCTCACGAATGCGAGATCAGGGATGTCTTCAGCAATGTGCCCAGCATCAGGAGTTTCCGGCTCGACAGGTACGACATGACGCCATTCTCGAGGGCCACGCGACGCGGGGTTGTTGAGTAGCCGGTAATTAAGCGGCTGTGTCTCGGCAATTCGGGTAGATTTCTCACGTGGAACAGGGATTCGAGATGGTGCTGGCGTTTTTGCAGGTTGCGGCGCTGGCATGGTAGATTGACCCGAAGGATGCTCGACAGGTTCCTTCTCCCCCTCGAGCGACATAGGGTCAGTCTCGATGATTTCCACAGTGGTGCCAGTAGGTGGAGGAGCCGTTGCAGGGAAAATAACATTTCGGGATGTTTGGATCATGCGTGATCCGGGATTATAGTAGCGCCAGGCGCGCGATTCGTCCGAAAGACCTGTGAAAATAAATTCGCGTGATTTTGCTTCTAGTTTGCTGAGTTTCTTTCCCTCGTGAAGAACCCAACACTTGGTTCCAAATTCCTGAAGTAAAGAAACATCTGGTTTCTTGCCAGTAAAAACTTCCTCAGGAGTTTTATCCTTGAGAGCACGAGTGGGCGAGCGATTTTTGAGGTAAACGGCATATGCGACGGCTTCCGGCCAAAGGAATTTTGGCAAATTGTGCTGAATGAGCATAGCACGTGCGTGTTCGACGATCGTGCGGTTAACGCGTTCGGCGACTCCATTTTGGGAAGAGGAATATGGCGCCGTGGTTTCGATGCGGATGCCGTGCTTCGCCAGATATGCCAGAACCTTCTTGTTGAGGTATTCGCTTCCATTGTCGAAGCGCATGGCTTTAAGATCCTTCCCAGTCTGGTTCTTCACATACGCGCGATATCGGTCGATGGCAGAAACAGTCTCATCATCAGTTTTTTGCTTCAGGTGGTATAGCATGCTACGGCGAGACTTTCCGTCATTGAAAGAGGCGTAATAGCGCTCGCCGCGTATTCCGGTTGTCCGAGCAGGTCCCCAGAGATCGGTAAACGTCATTTCCCCAATTTCGTCATAGATCGTGCCTGACTCCTTTGGGACTGAGGCCACGTGGTGCTTCGCTTGGATGCACGCTTCGCAATGTGCTGCCGGCTCCACGGATTCGTCGACATCCATCCCTTTCACCATTCCTTTCGTCTTCAACATCTTCACAGATGCCATGTTCATGTGGCCGAAGACTCTATGCCACTCGTTCCACGTACGGCCGGATTTCGCAGCAAGAACGACATCAGGACGATCCACGGTCGCGTCGAGATTGTAAAGACGACCAATTTTTCGTCCGCGCAACACTTCGGTTTTGCTGCCTGGTGGGTAGATGTGGAGAAGCTCCCCCTCAAAACGAAGGGTGAAGCGGGCGTCGGTGATACGGCCGATGGAAACGAGGTTATAGGGTGCATCAGGTGCGTGCACGACGTCTTTGAGGGTAACGCCAACTGATCTGCCGTCAACTTTGCAGATAATTCTTACGTTCCCTCGCCCTATTCCAGAGGCAGTGCCGAACCCAAGAACGCGGTGTCCCGGCGTCGAGACATATGACGAGAAACACGCGCGGTCTCGAAAGATGTGGGAAGTCGCGCCGCTATCAGCAAGCATCGCGTCGCGCGTTAGTGCGGCAAGTGCAGTATCGGGCGGCGTGACAGTTTCCGTGGGGAAAGCGTAGTCATCTGAGGCCTGGTGAGCCTGGTCAGGCTTCGGTGAGTTTTTCTTCTTCCAATTTCCTCTGAAATTTCGCTTCTTGTAGTTTCCAGAGTTCCCGCCGCTGGACTTTCGCTTCGGGCATTGGGGCGCAATATGCCCCTTCTCATTGCACTCAAAACAAGTAACGTTCGGATTGTACTTCGCAGATAGCGCGGTGTCGTTTCCAGGGTTCCGCGAGCGAAGTCGACGATCCTCCTCGAGGATCCGGGCAATAATTTTGTGGCTTTCCTTCAACGTCGCCGAATCGACGGAGGAGATAAAGGGGTCCCAGGAATCTGGTAACGAGGTAAGTAGTGTGATCGAGAAGTCTTCGTCCTCGATCTTTGACCCTAGCCCTGCCAGTTCCTCGACATATCCACGGAGCATCCGAATGTGCTCCTCGACGTTTCCGCCCTCTTCGCACTGCGCACGGAACAGTTTCCGGCGCACCGTTACGATGCCTATGGGTCCACGCGCTTCGAACATCGCGCTCAGCGCGTCCCAGGCTTGCTTCGACGTCGTCGCGCCCGCGATATACACGAGCGGGCCGTCTCCTACGCGTAACCGAATCGTCGAGAGGGCCTTCCGGTCCTTCGTCTTCCAAGATGCTAACGCCGCGTCGTCCTTCTCCGGGGGCTTACTGCTCCCATCGGCATATTCAAGAAGACTTTGATCCGTGAGGATATCAGTCATCTTGATCTTCCATACCGCGAAGTTTTCGGCACCCAACAACGGGTCGATGCGGTAGATATTGGTGGACGTTGTTTCTGACATAGCGGGATCGCGGGATGCAGGTTACGAGGTGGTAAAAATAGAGCGACGCGTCAAGAATGTAAGTAGTTCTTCGTGTGCTTTAGTTATGGCCAGGGCCCATAACCTGTTGATAGATAGAGAGGGATAATAGAATGTATTATTAGCTAGGACATAAAGACGAGAGCTTATATACATGTAAGTACTAATATCTAGAATGTACTACAGAGTACAAGAAAATTGAGTAGAGTCCGAGAATAGAGAAGAGAAAATATTCGAGTACATTCTCCGGCATTCGGGATGCACGGAGTTGTTCTTCAACTTCCAACACTTTCAAAGATATGGAGTCGAGAGCTGAAGCCAATGTCTCGGACATCTGTCGGCGTTGTTGAGTCAGAGCCGCGAACCAACCGCGAACTGCCAAATCGAGCGTCCATTGATCCGTAACAAGCGCTTACCACGCACACGCGATCGCACTGGTCTGTCCGGATTATCACAGCTATTACTGTGAACTGGCGCCAGATGTGACTCTTATCAGACCTTTTCGTGCCGCCCTCTTTCCCTCATGTCGCTCTCCAGCCCAAAGCCCACGATTCCGAATGAACTGCTTTACAAGATCATCATCCGCGTTATCGCAGATAGCATCCATTCCATCTGCTTGCATCCCGATGATGTAGAATGGGAGATGGATGTTGTCAAAACTCTGTGCGGCGTGTCGTTTGCTTTCCGAGAGATCGTGACGAAGTTGGCTTTCAAGGCCTTCAGGGTCAAACTATTTGACGATGCTTCAAGGTGTGTGGGGTCATTGTGCCTTGAACGCAGAGAGATTGAAGACTTTGGCAGTGGATTTCCACAAATCGAGAAGCAATTTAGAGGTCTACGACTATTGGGAACCAGACTACGCAGACCACGGACATATACTTCAGAGCTCGAACCATGTCCCGATGGTTCCCTCTTGACGTTAGGATATGCTTCATTTCTTGCCGCCCTTAATCTGCGCCAGAATGCTATCGGCGTCACCGTCCAGGTCTTTCTGAGCACTCAAAAGCTCATTCTGAATGTCCTCACGATAGCATTGCGACTCTGCGCAAGCATCAAACCTCCTGAGATCGTAGACGTCCTGTGCGATGCCATAGCTACGGAGGCCGAGCTGGTCCGAAGTGGTGAGATTCAGATGCATAATTTTGCAATTGTTTGCTAATTCGACTGGAATGATATGAAGGGCTGGTTATCGTAGGAGGGTTTATGGAGCTGAATAGTCTTTTAGATTCATTGGTGTCTCTTCAAAGCTCGGCAACAGCCAACGACATTGAGGTAGTGCGCTGTCTCCTATATTCATATTCTGATGATATTCAAGGGTCGATTTTTTAAGGTAATCCATGTCCGAATTCACCAAGAACTGGAGAAGATCGAAAACGTTTACGAAATAGGTCCCAAGTCATCAGTGTCCAAACAGGGCCTCAACCCAGCACAGGTTCGTTTGACTTCTCTTGAGGTGGACCTGCATAACATCTCATCCTCAGCTTCCTGGTGTCCTCCCGACATTCAAGAAACTCCATGCAGTAACATTGACGGTTGACGAATATGGTACCTCAGTGCGATTGGACGTGTTAGTGAAGAGGTGGTCGATGGATTGTCCCTTCCTTCATGGGACCGGCCCATAACGGTTGGGTTCATGACTGTGTTTTCGTCTGACATTTCGGGCCAGGTCTTCGCGTCAGTGATTTCCACGCTGTTGCCAAGCTGGAACCTACCATCGAGTAAGCTCTTCAGGGGGTAAGAATCTGTAATCCTCGATAATTTAATGAAGCTGTGATGCAAATCGTTGTTTTAATGCACATAAATAACTCTCTAGAGTATACTTGCTCATCAGTTGTGAAATTGCTTGCCGCTAGTCCTGAACGACTGATGGTGTCTCTCCAGGAGAGACTAGCTTGCCGCAACTTGAACTTGAAGCCGGCGCAAATTCTTTGTTGACGCGATGTTTACGCATGTTGCGAAAGCGTGAGAAAAGCCAAATATAGAAAGAATTTTCCATCCAAAACTTCGTCTGTCACTCCCTCCTCCCACCAAAACCACCATGTTTGCCAACGCCATCCGGACACAAGCACGGCTCGCACTCAGCTCATGTCGAGCTCGCGCTTCCATTACAAGCGCTGCGCGGCTTGTGCCTCGCGGGGCAATGGTTCCAGTGTCGTTCACGTCACGTCCATTATCGACATCACGACCAGTTCTGAATGACTACGAGTCTTCAGGGTTTGCTCGGGAGGCTGCGCCTGTCAAAAAGAATCCACCGTCAAACTGCATCTTTGTGGGTAACCTACCCTATAGCGTGGAGGAAGCCGAGCTTCGGGAAAAATTCGAACCTTACGGTGATATAACTTCCATCAGGATTGGTATGTCATTTTTTCCCCCTTGCCGCCTCTGGACTTAGCTAACTGTATCTTAACAGCATTCCGACCTGATGGAACTGCTCGTGGATTTGCACATGTAGAATTCGCCAACCAGGCAGACGCCGTTGCAGCGTTCGATTCTATGAGTCAGGAACCCCCGTATATTTTAGACCGTGATCTTCGTGTGGACTACGCAGGCCAAAGGACCACTAGAGCGGCCGATGCCCAAAACGAACCCTTCCACAAGCTCTATTTCAGGGGCTTCCGAGGTGATGAGAGAGTACTCCGCAGCGCTCTCCAGCAGTTCGAGAACAGCGTTATCGACGTCTTCTTCTGTAAGCCAAAGTGATTCATCCACTCGTATCTCCTATTAACGCTATACTTCTAGTGAAGAACCGTGAGACGGGAGAGCGTACAGACACTGGATTCATCGATTTCATGAGTGTGGAGCGCGCGACCGAAGCGCTGAACGAGTTGAACGGACAAGATATCGGCGAGGGTCAGACTTTAACTCTCCAGTATGCCCGCCCACCCAGGCAAAGGTCAGAAGGTGGACAGCGGTTTGGAGGGGATGGTGAACGACGCAACGACCGACGTGGTGGATACAACAGTGGAGGTCGAGGCGGCGGTGGCGGTGGTTATGAAGGCGGCAGGGGAGGACGCCAGGGAGGATATGGTGGGGGACGTCGTGACGACGGCGGGTACGGAGGAGGTCGTTACTGATTTATTCTAGCTTATTTCGTTGGCACATATGCCTCTCAAAAGCTCTCACCCATACGTAGTCAGCACCCATATGCATATCGCAACCTTAGGCAATCTTAATATCACATCAACCACAGCTCGTTACCTCACCTCTGGATTCACCACATTCTGCTGCTGTCGCCAGCGCTTTGTTTTACTCTGTTACTTACAAGTTACGACCGTCAAATTCAAGGCGTGGGTTGAGACGGGGGCTCACGTGACCCATCGTACGAACCTTCAACGAAATCTTGACGTCTGACGATCATTGTCAAGTCAGTGTCAAGTCATTGTCAGACAGTCTTGACCAGCTTCATGTTCTTCCTCATGATTAAGCTTTCGAAACTTGAAGATGTTGGTTTCTGAGGACCAAGGGCTGGAATACGAGCTTGGTAACTCTCTCTCCACAGGTGAATAGGGTCCACACATCTCTCAGTTTTCCTCCGTTCCTCGACATGTGAGGATCTAACAGACTTAAGTTAATAGATGATTTGCTCACCCAACATTTGGTCGACCGATATTCAGTTGAAGAGTATCAGGATAGTATCTTCTTTATAGTACTATTGGGATTTTAGTAAAGTAATCCTTGTTGCTTGGAGCTCGAGCTAGAACTGACATCAAGGCGAACCAAAAGAGGATTCATCCCCCGATTTTGATCTGGCTCATCCTCAGGGCCAAACGCGCAGCGTCTCGAGGGAGGGGAGAACAAAGAACAAAGAATTGACACATGTGGGATAACGCGACGTAAAGCTTATTTCAGACGGGCATCTGAGCATCAATCCCACCTCCACCCTCATTCACCCCCATTCCGAATGTGAGTCCATTTATTTGAACTATAGCCCTCTTGCCTTTCGTCTGACGCATCCCCTGTCTAAGCGCCTGCGATGGAGGATGAAACCCTTCGATATATCATCAACCACCTGTTCTTGCCTGTTCGTTTGCCGGATAGCGACGACCACAGCATTATTAAAGACCTTGCTATCTGTGATCTTGTCATCGACCAGGCTGCAGAGTTTGCGCCCTTCTTTGGTCCAGATGTTGTTTCACGATGGAATCCCGTCATGAAGATGCTTAGAACTTTGCGCAGCCTGCAGTCCTCAAGCACTCTGGATGCTAAGGAGGTCTTACATGCAATAAAGAGCTTGACGCCGGGGGGTACGTTTTGCGCTTTCATTCGATGGAAGCGACTGATTATCACTCCAGATGTATTGGTCCTTCCAATTCGTGCTCAAAATGCCTGCGTCTTACTACGGAAGGATGAAAGGGAGATGACATGCGAATCATTCGAGGTTGACCCACCGAATGCAGAGGTCATGGGCACAGTCGGCCGACTCGTCTGCTCTTATCCAGGCCCAGCTGTCACCATCCCAGACAAAACCGCTCTCGAACCGGCGTTTCAAAGCGAGCTGGCATTATTCTTGGCTAAAATGGATGCCGATATTCTTGATTCCATGCCCACGACAGTCAAAGCAAAGTCGACTGTGCCAGAAGCACGAGATACTGCCGATCCTCACTATATCACGCAGCTCCTCACTGCCATCCTGCGCGGTCTTCCTGGAAGTAAGATCGCAGATGTGAAGCGGATTGCTAAACATCTTCGCAACGACATCATATGGCACAATTCGCATAAGCCTTGGCGGCGGTCCTCCCTTTGGCTTATCATTCGTGTTGCTCTCCAGACCACGTTGCGTCACGTCCAACGCATAGGCGGTACAGATGACGGTGTCTACAAGGCTTTCATGGTTTTTCTGATGGCTGAAGTCATGTGTCTTAAAGAATGCTTCCACTTATCAACCGATGTCCTTCACTGCATGCGAACGAAGGTTGCTCGCCGGCTACATAAGCTCCATGCAGAAGCACCACATGTGGTAATTCAAAGTGTGACTTTCGCGGTTCAGAAGATCACGGCATTGTTGGAAAATCGCTGGTCCCATGTCCAGAGTGGGCAAAAACAGTCCATAGCCTGGGCTCCCGCTCAACTGGACATCATGTCAGATACCCACCTATCCCTTCTACAATCCACGGGGTACATAACCCAGCGCCTCGCGCAAGCTCATTCTCCCAAAAATCCTTCCGAATTTCAGCCCTCTCACCATCGTCGTATACTTGGTAGTCGTGCACTCGATCCTCACGAGTTTTCAATTGCACTTCGCCATGATCCAAGTGTCGCTCTGGTTGATATGGAGGACTATGTACAGCAAGATCTGGATGTTTGGGTTGAAGCTCATCACTTTGACACACCGGCATGTGTCAACCTTGCACATTGCATTACGCTTTACAGCAACGCGGCTCGAACCCAATACGCGGGTAACCCAGAGGATGAGTCGATGCTGCTGCTGACGGTATTCCAAATGTGGATCGCTCTGGATCAACTCGCAATCACTCAGCATCGTCTGCTATCTGAATATTCTCCCGAGATACCTGATGCATTGCTCCAACCACTCTTGCTTCGAAAAGGGCTACCAATACGGCGTTTGATTCACGTCCAGCACTATATTCGTGAACGTTTCAGACGCGCTCATAAAGGGTCTATCTTCACAGATGCAGTATCGCCGACATCGTTCGCAATTCAGTACTTCAGTACTTCTAGGGAGCTGCAAGATCTTAAGGCCACAATCGAGAGAGATGCTCGATCACGGCGGGATGCGAAACACAGGGAGCTAGAAGGCGCGAAGAAGGAGTACAATTTGACTCTTGTCCAGGCCCGGTCCCAAGATCATGCGTACAAAGATGACTTTCACGACAATGACTGCAACAGGTGCCGATTGGAGACGAAGGCGGCGAACATGAAGATCGATGTTTACGAATGGCCTCTGCCTGAGGATGAACTTTCTGCCGAATCAGTGGTGTTTGAGCTTCGATGCCCAACCGTGTTTCAGACCTGGAGGACCACGACATACGAGATCCTGTATGATATATGCCGGCCTGGCCAGCCTCGCTTGCGCCCAACCTCCCCAGCTTATGCAAGACTGGGAAAATATCCTGGGCTGCTCCCTTATGTCGGTGAACTCTCGCGCATTACCTATGCATCATCGGCCAAATCATTTTCCTCGTCGCATTACTCCTTCATGAGTGTTGCAAACGCTGAATTCAGTACACTTTGCGTCAACAACGGCCTTCGATTTCGTCTTTTTGATGACATAGAGGGAATCTGGGCTTCTCGCTCATTTTCCGATTGTTCAGTGGATGACCTATGCACTTTCAAAATGCCGGTGAACAGCCCATATCACCTGCTGCAATATGCGATCAGCGGCACCAGCCATACCTCAAATGCGGTTATCGCCCAACAATCTGACGTTCCGCCAGAGCTCAGTCTTCATGAGCATGATGTCTTCGGAACTCTGCGAAGTGGACCGCGATTGCAGTGGCTCAACATTTCTCGAGAGCTTAGAGCCAGAACCATGTCCTTTGCTCATCCAGATGTCCAGCTACTCGTACTGCAGGCCGCGTTCCAGGTCGGTCCTGTGTTACAGTCTGTGAATGACCTCGAATGGCATGCCATTCTTCAGAATCCCACTTTCGGCACTACTCTCTTATCTGAGATCGAGGACTTTGTTGAGAGCATCGAGGATAACTGGCTCCACGTCACGACCCTACAAACTTTCATTCTCCTTACCACACGACTACTAGCTTCGGTCGAGGAACAAGACATCATTCACCACACATTCCATCACTTAAAACGGTGCAGGAAAGTAGCTTTCACGTGGCTTCAGCAGGTCGTTGCCGCGCTTGGAAACACGGATAACGATGCTGCCATATCTGAGATTCAACATCGCATCTGTGTCGTGGCTGCGACATGCCGATCGACATACGACGTAGAGCCTCAACACCTACAGGAGGTGCTGGCCTCAGATGAAGATGTTACAGTTTTCGTACAGTGCGCCATCTGCCTCCATGACAATGTTCCTCCAACCAATCCTCCGAACGATCTAAAACGCCTCCTGAGTCGTGATCGCCGCCTTTCACAACGTGTCGCATTCACGTTGTGGACCAGAGTTGAACAGAGCCAGACAGGTTTGGACTGTGCAATTGCTTCGATTTGGGCTGCATATCGGCGTGGGTCCCAGTGGAAACAACTACCCAAACCAAATAATCGTTGGATCACAACTACAGCGACAGCGGAGCCCGCTACAAGCGTCAGTTCGACGGTTCATCTAAATCTGTTTGACGGAGCCCTTCTCATAAATGGCAAGCCTCTCGGACGGTTACCGTTTGAGATTGTGACAAACCCAACATACATTCGTATTCTTGGTCAGGTATGTAGTATTATCCATCAGCCCTATGCTGCGAAACTGATCTCTATGTGAAGAAAATACTGGATATCATTCCATCTGACATACCAAACATGGATTTCGCCACCCGGGGTGATATTTCTTCGTCAGGATTTCACGTAAGTCATCAACGAGTCCCATGGTTGCAAACGCTCATTTTTTTCCTAGCTCCACTTCAAGCTTCAGGCGGGAAACCTGATCATCCAGGCTAAACAGGGCTTAGAGCTTTATGAACTGATACCTCACTATCACTTCATAGAAGACTTTCCAAATTTCTTCACTGAACGATACGCGCACTGGCTATATCTTTCACCGAAACCGAGTCCCACTGCCACAATAGAATTTCGCCCAATGGATGTTAGATGGGTCCCGTCACAGAAAAACTGGCACATGAAGTTTTCCTCTCTCGGGTTTTCAACAATGCAGTTGGAAAATCTCTACATGTTGGATATCAGGAGTCCATCGTGTAGAATGGTGTCGTCCACTTTGAAACCTCTCGACTCACCGCAATACCTGCATGCCACGACTACTGGCAATGGCGATCTTTCTGTCGAATTGCCCCGCTACAAACTCTCGTTCACCTTGAATAATGGCCAGGAATTAGAGTCAAACAATATGCGCGATATGGTGGTTGATACAGACCCAAGTGGCACAATGGTTGGGCTGGCATCTCAGCTTATCCTCAAGTCGATCAACCCAGCACAAGTGGATCTCCCTCGTTCACGCTGCGTCATCATTCCATTCGGCGACATTGTTTGCCAACCGACCCATCATCATGTCAACCTGGCTGTTGACCTTGGAAAAAATTCATCAGTGCGATACTTCGTGTATGATGTTGACACTTCCCTTCGATGCCTTGTCGGTACGACGCTCCTCAGTGACCTGTATAAGATCTTGCTCCACGCTTCGACCTCTTTCCCTGTTGCGGACCCTCTAACACAGCGCACTGGTATGGAGGAAGCTCTTTCCGAGCTGAGTTCTGCAAGATGTTTTTCATTCCAGACGCTTGGGGCTGAGGAGTTCAACCTTTTGTCGAAGATCGCCTCCCTGGCTCCAGACCGGAAATGGTATCCAAGACACCTTAAGGTGATGCAGACTATAAAGTGGGGTGACATTGGGCCCCTAGCGCAGCATTGGGGATTCGGCACTCATGTAAGGGCCATCTTACGATACCATGCAGAGCTCAGCATATTTGACAAGAGCGACAAACCATGGATACCCCTTGCCAACGCGATTACAAAGGCAGATGTGCACCTCCACAACCGCGCTGCGTCACGCAACTATTATTTATATCCCCGAGAGCACGCATTTTACGACCCAAGTGTCGCTCAGGACAGATCATATCCCTCGCAGGATGATGCTGCTTGTGGTCGGTCTGGTGCTTCTCTCAAGAGAGATGTCACGACACGTGCTGCCGATGTTTCAGCCATGGTTCAAATGTGGCCACAGAAACTGCATACTATACGAGATTTGTGGACGACATTGCATTCCTTTGGGGGGCAAATATCCAATGACCGGACTACTCGTCCGTCCATCTCCTATGGAAGCGACCTCCTCCATCCTATGTTATCTGAACTCTGGATACCTCTCTATAACCAGTGCCGCAAAGGAAGGGACATCGACAGGCGATTTGCGTTGGCATTTTCCCTCCCGGCAATGACATACGGCTCACCCCAATATGTTCACCTCATCCCAACATTATTGGCCTTCGCAACCGTGCCTCAGTTCGCCTACATTGCTCCTCCCGACTGGGAAACATATCAGTTGTCTATGGGGATCATGCCTGACAATGAACGATTACTAAAGATCGTTTCTCAATATGCCCAGCCCCTCCTCAAGACCCCCTCCCTCAAATTGGAACGATATCCCAGAGAATCCAACAAACGATTCCAGGATCGCCGCGAGTTGCACCGGCAGGCTGCCTATAAGCCCCAAGCAAATTCCATTGTACAGCTATTGTCTTCACAATGGCCATGCGAACAACCTTCCTTTCCATCCAATGCAGATTTCTCGCTCATCAATGTGGAATCCCGGGAGTTCAGAGTTGAAGTGACTAATATCTTCCGTATCTGGCACAGGAATATGCAGTTGTACGATTATGTGGGGCGAGTTCAGGCGGTGTTGGACCTTGCACACCGGTCCTCATCGTTGATCGTACCATCGAGTGTTCTCCCATATGATGTTTCGTACCTGCCTGTTTTCAATGGCAGACATCAGATGCCATCACTCGCCGAAATCGCGGCCCAACGACATATCACAGATGTCCCTACCATTCTAACCCCAGCACCTCTTCGACCCCCACTTGAGGGATGTCAAGATTCCGACACATTGAAGCTGGCATCTCTTCTGGATGAATTCACGTCCTCCAGTCTGCGTGGCCTTCGTCGTCGTTATGGCTCTACTTTGGAGGAGAGTCGCAAGAGCTACATGGAAAGTCAAATGGATCTCGTCCCCTCCAGTGGCATGACATTCTCCTTCGAGCAACTGATCCACCATCGTGAGCTCTGCCGCAACCACTTCGATAGACTATTCGACATCCTCAAGACGGTATTTTCTCCAACTGGTGATATCGAGCAAGTGGGATATCTGACCGGCCAGTGGCCACGTATCACCATCAGGTCGTTGTTAGGCCGTCTTTCAACAAATTCCAACAGCCAGTTGACGGAAGAATGGAGGGCCCAGATCATCTTGCTCGCACAAAGTCTTGTGCGTCTGCAGCATTCTGAACGTCTCATGTACTATGCGGCCTCGGAACGCATGGAGGAATTCACAAAGGAACTTAGCAATGACCGATTTGAACAGGACATGGCTTTCAATCAGTATCCTGAATGGCTTCTGATTCAGGTACGTTTCACCACAATCCACCACGACTTTTCTTCATGTTGACCAATATGTTGCAGATCGAGGGCAACTTCCTTGTGCGACCTCTACAGTGCCGTGTGGCCAAAGAAATGATGTCCCCAAGTTCAAATGGAAACACCCTTCTGCAACTCAATATGGGCGAGGGCAAATCCTCCGTCATTGTGCCGTTAATCTCCTCCTGTCTAGCCGATGGGGAGAAGCTGGTGCGAGTGGTCGTCTTAAAGCCTCTCGCACAGCAAATGTTTCAACTGCTCGTCCTCAGGTTAAGTGGTCTCGCAAATCGGCGTATATTCTATTTCCCATTTTCTCGAGACGTCCAAGTCACCCCACGCCGCGCTCAACAACTTCAATCCCTGTACGAGCTCTGCATGCAGGAACGAGGTGTCCTTGTCGTCCAACCAGAACACATCCTATCGTTCAAACTGATGGGAATCGACCTGACCGTTAGTGGAAAAGGAGAACAGGCTGCTATCAAAACGCTACTGGAGTCGCAGCGTTGGCTTACAAGCAAATCGAGGGATATCCTGGACGAGAGCGACGAGATCTTGAGTGTCAACTACCAGCTGGTCTACACGAGTGGATTGCAAGCTCCGATGGAAGGTCATCCTGATCGTTGGCTCACAATACAGGAAATTCTATCCTACACCAAGCGGCACGCGCGTAGGCTGCAGGTGGAATTTTCTGTTGGCCTGGAAGTTGAAATGATCGAAACAGCATCCTTCCCACTCATTCGTATTCTCAACAAGGATGCGGGTGACAAGTTAATAATTGCCGTCGCACGGGAACTGATCAACAAAGAGCGTTTTCGACTCCTTCCAAAAGCTACCCGTGAGGCCGCCTTCGAATTCGTAACAGGCCAAAATGATGGCGAGGAGGCAAACCAGCTCGAAGAGCAATGCAAGGACGCGAACTTGTGGAAATGTCTCTTGCTGTGTAGAGGTCTGCTTGGAAGCGGAGGTATTCTGCGATTTGTGTTGCAACAAAAACGATGGCGTGTGGACTACGGCCTTGATCCCACACGCACGCTTCTTGCGGTCCCATATCGAGCCAAAGATGTTCCATCCCTCAGAGCTGATTTCGGACACCCAGACGTTGCCATTCCACTCACATGCCTGAGCTACTACTATGGTGGTTTGACTGCGAAAGATTTGGATTTGTGCTTTGAGCTTCTTTTCAAGCTTGATAATCCGTCCTTGGAGTATGAGGTACTCCTATCCTTCCATGATATCTTGGAGTTGATAGCTGACACTGATTACCACAGGCATGGGTTGTTGACGATCATGCAATGCCCGCGTCTCTTCGCACCATCGTTGGCGTCAATTTGGACGATGTGGATCAACGAAAGAACCACCTTTTTCCTTTGTTTTACCGCAACCACGCTACTATAAACTTCTACCTGTCGAACGTTGTGTTCCCGAAGGAAGCGAAACAATTTCCAAAGAAGCTTGCAACGTCTGCATGGGACCTGGCCGAAACCAAATCCCTACCTACGACTGGATTCAGTGGGACGAACGACAATCGTGATCTCCTACCCAATTCTGTTGAGCAACGCGACCCCCTTGACCAATTGAGCACAAACGCCCGAGTGCTCAGTTATCTTCTGGAACCTGAAAACGACCACTACGTTTGTCTCCAGCGCGATGGCCAGCCTCTGGCCAGTCGCGACTTTTTGGAGCTTATTGTCCAGCAGTCTCCGCCTGTACGGGTGCTGCTCGATGTCGGTGCCCAGATGCTAGATCTTCGGAACACCGAGCTCGCCAGAACCTGGCTTTCTCTGGAGCCGAACCTGTATGCCGTTGTATTCTTTGACGACACTGATCATTTGGTTGTGATGAGCAGGGATCAGAGCATCGAGCCATTCATTTCGTCCCAGTACAACCAAAAGTTGGACCTGTGTGGGATATATCTTGATGATGCCCATACGCGTGGGACGGACCTCAAGCTTCCTGTTGGGTTTCGAGCTGCTGTAACTCTAGGGCCTAAATTAACAAAAGATCGACTAGTACAAGGTAAGTCTGATCTTCCTCGAGGAATCATGATTTGCTCAGGAAGGGGAATAGGTTGTATGAGGATGCGTAAGCTAGGACATGGCCATTCAGTTATGTTTTTTGCACCGGTCGAAGTCGACAGGTCCATTCGCCAGCTGAAGTTCTCAGAGAGCGAGGCCAAAGTGGAAGTTCTGGATATTCTTCGATGGGTCATGTCAGAGACTTGCAATTATATCGAAAACCATATGTCACACTGGGCGCAGCAGGGCGTTGAATATGGACGACGAAGGGAGGCGTGGGCAGTGTATGATGGAAATTCATCCGCCGCGGGTACTCTTAATGGCCTTCGACTTTCCTGGGAGGAACCAGACGCTCGCAGTTTGCGAGAAATGTACTCCCCGTCGGCACAGCCAAATGTATTCCTTCACCCAGCGTTCCAAGTCCCTGACCTCGACGAGCGACTCCGAGCCTTGGGCATCTACTCCCTCGGCAGCTCACAAATAGACGAAGAACAGGAGAGAGAAGTAAGCCACGAAGCAGAACGTGAGCGCCACGTCGAGCGGCCTCCTAAAGCGGAGCCGGCGCAACACAAAGTCCACAGAGATGTCATCTCCCTCGTCGCCACAGGGGCAGACCCCACCATTTCTCCCGCCTTCATACCCCTGTTCTCGCCTCTTCGCCATTTCGGCAGCCACCCATGGTCTGCATCCTTGTGGGCCACCAAGGACTTTTCCACCACCGTGAAAGACTCAAGCGAGTCAGCCACGGACTATTTACGACCCGTTAACTGGATACTCTCGGTAGCATCACGACGCTTGCTTATCGCACTCAGCCCATACGAAGTCAACGAGCTTCTTCCTCTCATCGGTCAAAGCCAACATGTCCACCTCCACGTCTATTCTCCCCGAGTTACGAAAGCTATGAAAACCTTCGAAGACCTCAAGTTCTTTTGCATCCCCCCACTACCGCCATCGTGGACCCTACCTTTTCTGACCGATATTTCACAACTTAACCTCTGGGCCGGACAGCTGTACCTTAAGGACTTTGAAGCCTACTCGCATCTGTGTTTGATTTTGGGCCTCGTGCGGGATGATACGACTGGGTCTTGGGAAAGTGATGGATTCGTCAAGCCAGAGCATCGTCGTGGTGGGATGGTATTGGTCTGCAAGCTCTCTGAGAGTCCGCTGCCTTTCTTGAAGAACGTTATGGGCTTGCGTAGGAAAGGCATGAACTACCTGTCGACACACATGGGGAAGATTTTGAATGCGGGACTGTTGACAGAGGACGATTTCAAGTCTTGATTGATGACGGTACGGCCGAAACAGTTGTCCTTCTTTTTCATCCCCCTGATCATGATGATTTATCTCACAGTGCCCCCAGACTGCGATGATGGTTACACTGAAGCTCTGTTGAAATAGTGAATCTTGTTCATTTGAATTTTGTATTGTAGTCTTTGTAAACCCTGCACATAGTGTATGTAGGATCCGAATCTTGTTTACTCAACAACCTTGACGAAAACCGATAACTCTACAAGGGTCAAGTAAAGTCTGCAGTATAAGTCTTGTGTCAGTCCAAGGACCAGTTCGACGATATCAAGACTGTAGTTCTGGAACTAGAGGTCGACGCAAGCGTCAACTTCACACCTTGCGATTCAGAGTCCGATATGTCATTAGCATAGAATCGTCGTTGCCTGTTTACGGTCCACAGTTTATGCAATGGGAGTTGTGCTAGTCTCTCCTAGACAGACACCATCAGTCGTTCCTCCATTCTGTATAGTTGTGCCATTCATCTGTTCCTAAAGTCCAGCGAATACTCCTGCTTGCCAACTTCGAAGAACATCCAAAGAACATCCCATGTTCCGGGCAATGTCTTATCTAGCCCCCCAGGCTATTTCACCAACCCAGCGACCCCGTCCAAATCTTTCACTTTCAGTTCTTTCACATCGCGCCAAACGCTCGGGCATGCTAAATTACACGGCCCAGACAAAGTACTGCTGTCATGGTGGTAGGCCACCGAACGTGCTCTCCACCACCTGACATTAGATGACATTGGTTCAACGACAGGCAGGCCGATTGGTATGTTTTCTGGAAGCAACCTGGGATAGCAACAGAAAAAGCGGAATGGGAAGAACAGAGACATATCTGATGTTCGTCGTGCGGAGAGCACAACAGGCCAAAAAGATGACCAACGTGATACAAAGGTAGTGATCAAAGTCATCTGAAAGACTTTAGGAAAGAAGGGAAAAGACGGATGAATAGTGCATACCCTGTGGTTGTTACAAAATCGAATTGCAGATTTGTCAGTTGAATTTTTCTTGTTGCGCATGATATCCGAGGACTCTCGACTGTAACCCAACATCGTCATAAGGACCCGCCATTTGGTGAGGGACCGTGGAGGAGTCACGATGTGTATATCGTGGGGCAACAGATACGTTGATAGCAGCAATGCCGCGGTCATCATTGTCCATGGCACAGGTCCAGCGACCACAGACACTGTTCCTCCAAAGATGATAAGAATGTAGAGACACCAGGAGATGACGGCAAGATACATCTGCAATTTCCCCCAGTAGAGATAATCTTCAAGCCCGATCACCGACCAAACATCCATTTTCCTGGATCAGAGGACGGCGTGGTACCGATATTACCAACCGAGGTCACTTTTTGAATAACGCCTCCTGATAAAGTCCGTCATCAAATCTGAGGGCGAGAACTTGCCATTACGCCAGCCTATTCATTCACTGACTATCTCAAGGTCAAACAATAGAGAGGGTTACCGTCGACATTGACAAACCACCGACTGGAGAATTGACGCCTTTCAGGGCATACGTCTTCCTATCGAGAAGTCGAGGTAGAGATACAATTCGGCTATTGCGCGATTTTAATGAACGGCGGCTATCTACCACACATTCTTCGGAAGACTTGCGACAAGAAGACATTAGACCTGAAAATTAGACCAAAAGACTGGAATAAATTGAACAGAGACTCAACAATCAACTAAGCCATAAAGAACAAGTGTGATGAGAGGGGCTCAACCATAGCCACTCCGATGGGGGGAGAAGGAAGATAATAATGCAAATGGTATGGGACGAAAACACCGTAAGAAATAGAGCTGACTCGACTGTATGCAACGAATCAGCAGGTTTCTTGGAGACGACCAACAAAAATTGTCCACGAGAGAGCAAGATAGAAGTCAGTATATGAGAAATGAAGACCGAGATAGGGAGATGGATGCGGAGGATACTAGGAAATGTTGCGCGAGACAGACTGAAGGTCCATTCAGGCAAAGAATCTCAGAATTGGAAAGTACGGCAAACAGACCGCCGCACAAGTGCGGCGATCAGTGCGGCGGCAATTGCCGGGCGGTCTCGTGGATCTCTCATTTGCTACCGCCGCTGAGCGCTCGCCAGCCTCTCGCCCTTATGCTCGCCCTCGCTGTCCATTCCCATGTGCTGGCTATCAAGCCGAGCCTCAAAAATTCAATGCCGCTATTCAACAAAGTCGAACGCCTTCCTTCTCGCACGTCGCTCATGCTCACGACACCATCCACCAACGACATAACAACGTCCAACGGCTCCCGCCTTCCCCTCTACCACCCGGGGAGCTACCGTGCATGCGACATACTCTGCCTCTACCCTGCCACTGGAACTCTGCTCCTAGAACTTGGTGGGCTTCGGATTTGAGGAGTGGCTGACGGTACACCTGTGCTTACACGGAGTTACCAAGCTAGGAGGGTTACGGACAGCCCGCCGAATAGGCGACACGGGGTGCGAGGTGCAGACTGAGAGGGAGGATATGTATGATGGATGTGTGGGAACAGCAGGTGAGTTGGCGTGATTATAACGCGAGCATCCTCAGTAGCGTTCCCCACCATTTTTTTTGTACTCTAGAATGAAGCCGTACAACTTTGAATTAAATTTGGATCCTCTCTGATATGTGTGAGGAAGAATTTAGAAGATTACTTTCAGAAGCATAATGCCCATGAACGACGTGTTGGCGCCTAGCGCGAGCGGTGAGTCCGACGCGTGTTGGACGCGTCGACTGGGATGAAGTCATGTGACTGCGGCGGAAGTTGCCGCCGCACTGATCGCCGCACTTTGATGCCGCACTTTCCAATTCAGCCAAGCCCTCCATTCAGGACACCTGGAGGTCCATATTACATAAAGACAAATAAAGTCCGCGGACTGTCAGCCCAATTTTCAAAAAATCTCCTTTTTTGGGAGAAGTGACATGGGATAGACCTAGCTAACGCAAGGTGATTTCGATGCTGGAACTAATCTAGAACCTTCATAAACCGAAACAGATAGCTGCCCAGGCTGGATATTGCACCCTCATCGAAAGAAAATGCCGCGATTGCGCATACTTGCAATTGCACGAAAGGAGCCCATCCGAACTGATCTTCTAAAGTCAGACGACTGCGAGTCGCTGTCCTTTACAAATCCTATTGGGTCACCAATGAGCGCGATTGAGGATTTGCACAGTTGCGCCAAGTGGCGGGTTCAGGGAGTAGGACCGAATGTCGAGCGTGATGAGAATGGTTTGGGAGGTTGTTAAGGCGGGAATTGATAGGTTCAGCGTGGCGCGCAGGCAGAGCATTTTATGGAATGCATTGTCCTAGAATTTGCAAACATGACCTACATACGTATAGGTTCCGCAGAAGAACAAAATAATGCTGTAACCGGCACCAGATCCAAGTCTACCTGGTGATTCGAAGGCCGTCCAGTAACATCAAGTTGATACACGTCGACCGAAGAGCGTGTTGCGGCAGAAGGACAATATCTCGATGAATGGACAAGCGACTCAGCAGGGAGATGAATGCGGCGTCTATGCACAAGTTCTGTGCCTCTCTGTGCCCGTCCGATGTCAGCACCCTCAATGCGACCGTTGAACCGATAGCCAAACACGACCGGGCTGGGGTGTGACTTTCTATCTCTAGACGAGAGAGAGGAAAGGTGGAGATCTTGTTTCGCGACTCGGGGCGACTGGTGGAAGCTCAATTCAACATTCAACCTCGAGCGCGGAAAGCTCCACCGCCAGAGTCCAGACCGTCGGTCGGCGGGCCGGCCAATTTCCCTGTGCGCGATCGAATGTGATGTTCATGCAACTCTTGCCATACTGGACTTAACAGTATAAGACTCGAATTGAACCCCCAAGTCTCTCCGCCTCTCGCGACTTGGCGCCAGACGAGTCTCAACCCTCAGCCCCAAGACTGCCTGAGTCGTAGGCTCTTCCGTTCCTCCAGCGAAATGTTAATGTCGAATTTACGAAGCAGTTCACAATGGAACCTGTTATGCATTTGCCCTTTTGAAATCTCCTGGATCTTCCTGGATATTGTGAGCCACGAAAATGCAGACGGACTGGATATCGCCCGACATGCTATTCACGCTGGAAGCCAATCGTTCCTCTTTTTCTCGCGCCTGAAATGAAGCGAACCAAAAGAAGTCACTTGTAGGCGCCCAAACGTTAATTGACAGGTCCTCAAGGCGAACACACGGCTTTTGTGGGAGCGCAGTCTTGTCTATGTATGTGTCCCTTACGACTGTTCTCTATCGTTAACTGCTACCCTCATCACACGACAAAGGGTGATATTTAACCTCTTACTCTCACTGATTCATTCTGATAGGTTTTTAATCGGGTCCCTAGATCACAGATGAATGACAAGACACTCGTTTATCTAGTAAACCATCTCTTTTTCCCGTTTCGTCTACCGGACAGCGACGACTATGCTGTTGAAAAGGAAGCGACACTTTGCGCCTTCGTGCTCGATAGGGCCACGGCATTTCAGGAATACCTCTCTTCTCCTCTCATCAATCGATGGAATCATGTTATAAGAATGCTTGAGCATCTACGTGACACTCAACTCACGACTCCACTCGACGCAACCGTGGTTCGGCAGTCATTAGCTAAAGAGAAACCCGGCGGTGATGTTTGTTTCCTCACTCTCCCTACACTATGGTCTAATATAGCCCTCGCAGATGTTTTAGTGTATCCGATCCGCGCGCAGAATGCGTGTGTCATTATCCGAAAACTGGAGGGATCGACGATATACGAGTCGTTCGAGGTTGACCCCCCAAACGCCGAGGTCATGGGCACAGCCAGTGGTCGGCTTATCCGCTCCTTTCCTGGACCGGCTATAAGCCTCCCGAACGAGACCGCTAACGATGCGTGTTTCCAAACTCAACTAGCGTCGTTCTTGTGCCAGATGGACGCCGAAGCTCTTGATTCAGCCCCCGTTACAGTGAAAGCTAAATCTACTGTCCATGAAGTACGAGACACTGCTGATCCACATTATATCTCCACACTCCTCACGTCCATCCTACGTGGCTATCCCGGCAGCTCTCCTGCAGACATTGAGCGGATCAACAAGCACGTCCGTAATGATATCGTGTGGAAAAGTGCTTACAAGCCTTGGAGACGGTCTTCCCTCTGGCTAGTACTACGAGTCGCCCTCCAAACAACGCTCAACTGCTCTAAGCAGCCTTCTGAACGTTACGGCTATAAAGCCTTCATGGTTTTCCTCATGGCCAATGTACTCTTTATTGATAATTGTGGCGACCTCCCTGCACATCTCCTTTACTGCATGCAGGCGAAAATTGCGCGACGTTTGCACAAACTCTCTGATTCGGCGCCCAACTTCGTGGTCTACGAGGTCAAGAGGGCAATCGAGAAGACACGGGCGATTTTGGATAGTCGATGGTTCAAGCTCCAGACTGACCAATCGCTATCTCCTACTTGGGATCCACGCTCTCTGGATATACAAGGGGACACTACACTTTCTCTCCTGGCATCCAAGCCTTATATAACAGAGCGCCTACAACAGCATCCTGGGTCGGATGGCCAGATTGCGTTCAATCCTTCGGAGACCCCTCGTTTGAATGACATCCTCCAAAATCTTGATAAGTTCATGCCGGGCACAATATCGCGTGGGCTTTCGCGTGAAGTCTATGTTGCACTTCACGATATCGAGTATTTTGTTCAAGAACATATCGATCGCTGGGTGGACACCCATCATTCTGATACATCCGCCTCCGTCACCCTTGCAAAATGCATCAAGGTCTATGCTGATCAAGCCCTGATCAAATACGCAAATAACCCGGAGGAACAATCGGCCATGCTCCTTACAATATTGCAGCTGTGGGTGGCTTTGGACCAAATTTGTGTCGCCCAACTGCCTATGCTAAAGGAATTTTCACCGGAAATACCTGTAGCACTACTGAAGCCACTTTTACTTCGGACCGAACCATCAATTCGACGGTTCCTGCAGGTCCAAAAATATCTCTCCGGTCGTCACCTTCACGCTCATAGGGGGTCTATTTTTTCTTCTACAACTTTTGCGATTCGCCACTTTGACAACTCACCCGAGCTGCAACAGCTCCGGCGGCGAATCGAGGCAGATGCGCAAGCAGCACGCAACGAAAAAGTCAGTGAGCTTGATAAGAAAAAGGCCACTTATCAGAGCTTACTGGCAGCCAGCGAGGAGGCAGAGCATGCCTATGATCGTAAAACTGGCAAACACATTTCTTGCTTTAAATGCAAGCAGAAAAAGAAGGCCAAGAAATTATCGATCGACGTGCATGAATGGCCACTACCTCCAGATGACCCTTCTGCCAAAGCGGCTGTATTCGAACTTCAGTGTCCAGTCACGTTCCGGACCTGGAGGGACATCACATTCGAGGTCCTCTATGATATTTGTCGCCCAGAGTCATCCCCTATGCCCACGGCCTCCCCACCGATGAGGGTTAGCTTGGACAAATACTCTGGTCTGTTGCGTTATGGTACAAAACACTCATGTCGGATCAAGTACGCTTCGACCACAAAGTCTTTCACGTCTTCACACTATGCAAATATCAAAGTATCCGATGCAGATGTCGGCAGCGTCTGTGTCAATAACGGGCTCACATTCCGTCTTTTCGACTCTGACAAAGGATCGTGGGTTTCTGATCCATTTGTAGACTGTGCTTTGGATGAGCGATGTACCTTCAAGCTGCCGTCCGATGGTCCGTATCACATTTTGCAGTACGCTGTGAATGGTACAACACACCCCTCGAACATGGTCATCACACAACAAAATCTGGTTCCTTCGGATCTCACATTGCATGAGCACGCCGCTTTCGGGACTCTGCGCAGCGGAGCTATCATTCAGTGGTTGAACATTGCACGGGAGCTGCGATCCAGGACACTCTCTTTTGCATGCAATGAAGTCCAGTTGCTTGTGACTCAAGCTGCATCTCAGGTCGGACCAGCCAAGGATGGGGAGCTTGTATGGCACGGAATCCTAAAAAATCCGCAATTCACCCAGACTTTGCTCACGGAAATGGACGACTTGCTTTCTAGCATCGAGGGAAACTGGCACCATGTAAATACTCTCCAGACCCTGATTTTTCTTGCCGCTCGGATCCTGGCTTCTAAAGTTGACATGCAAGTCGCTGAAGAAGCCTGCGTTTTCCTCAAGAGAGCAAGGATCATTGCTTTTGCGTGGATGCAGCACGTCTCAGCCAAAATGGGAGATGCTGGCAACGAGACCGCTATACGTGATATCCAGGTTCGCATCTGTACTGTGGCTGCTACATGTCGAGCAACGTATGATGTGGATGCCCCCTTTCACGCTCACCTACTGGTGTCAGACGAGGATGTCAGAATTTTAGTAGAATGTTCCATCCAAGTCCACGATAACATTCCCCGGAACTGTTCTCTCGTTGCCCTGAATCATCTTCTATCACGAGATCGTCGACTCTCACAGTCCATCGCGCCATTGTTATGGTCGAAGATTGCCGTTAGCAAAGCAGGACTGGACCAGGCATTAGCTGCAACATGGACGGCTTACGTACCTGGTTCGACGTGGACTCAATTAACTCGGCCTAACGATCGCTGGATTACGACCTTTTCGTCAGAAGCTTTTGCGAGTGTCCACTTCAATCTCCTGGATGGTGCACTTCTGATAAACGGTAAGCCTTTGGGTCGCTTACCATCTTCAATCACGACAAATCCGACATATATTCGAATCCTTGGAGAGGTCCGTATCGATCCCTTTCACATCTCGGTCCTGCTGAGCTCCGACATCAGAAAATACTGGATGTAATTCCCTCAAATCATCAAGATATGGACTTCGCGACACGTGGTGACATTTCTGCCTCTGGTTTTCAAGTAAGCCGCCTTACACCTTCCATTCGTTTCGATGACTGAGTGGTAGTCGCGGGTTAGTTGCATTTCAAACTTTTAGGGAAAGACCAGCTCATTATCAAAGCAACACATACCAACGAGGTCTATGAGCTGATTCCTCATCATCATTTCATTGATGACTTCCCAACCTCCTTCATCGAGCGATACACTCACTGGCTGAGGATTTTGCCATCGCGTCACGCCCCTGCAGAGATAGAATTCCGTCCCTTGGAATCCAGATGGGAGCCCTCGCCGGATAATTGGCGTGTAATATATACGGCTTCGGGTTCAAAGATGCGGCTTGGCGCTTCGCTCCTTATGGTGGACTTTCGAAGCAACACATATCGAATGATTTCAACTCGCCTGAAGCCTCTTGAGATCCCAGATCACATTCATATCACCTCCACCGGTGCATGGGACCTTTCTGTTGATCTGCCTCGTTTCAAGCTGTCGTTCTTCCTGAACATCAACCAGGAGCTCGAATCGAGCAATCTACGTGGCATGGTCATCGATTCACATCAATTTAGCGGCACCATGGTCGGTCTGTCAAGTCAACTCACCCTCAGGGCGATCGATCCATGCCAAATAAAGCTCCCTCAGTCGCGCTGCGTCATTATTCCATTCGGCGATGTTGTCGTCGAACGAAAACTTGATCACGTCAAGTTGGATGTCCATCTGGAAGATCATGTCCGGTACTTCAAATATGACATCGACACGGACCTCGGATGTCTTGTAGGATCGTCCCTTCTAATCAGCGACCTTTACAAGATATTCTTACATGCTTGTACTTCATACCCCCTCCCTGATCCACTCACAGGTCGCACGGGCACAGAAGAGGCTCTCAGTGAGCTGAGCTCTGCAAAGTGCACGTCATTCCAGTCGCTTGGTGATGATGAGCGCAACATCTTACGCAGGATTTCCGATCTCGTTCCGGAGCGAGTATGGTACCCTGACCATCTCAAAGTTATGGAGACGATTCATTGGCGCAAAATCCCCCCTCTTGCGCAGCATTGGGGTTTTGATGCTCTCGTAAAATCCATCCTCCAGTTTGATACTGAATTGAGCATCTTCAAACCTGAGGACGCTCAACTGGCGAGGGAGCTCCATGCCCCGAAATCCAATGACATGTACCTGCAAACTCGTTCTGCCTCTTTGAACTGGTATCTCTATCGGACTGACTACGCTTATCACGATCCCCACACCGTGCATGACAAGAGATATCCCCCTCTTAATCGTATTATTGCCCATCGCTCCAGCACCGCAGTCGATCGCGCTACACTCGTTACCCATACATCAGCTCTTGTCCAGAGGTGGCCAGATCGTTTGCACACAACCCCAGATCTGTGGTCAAGACTCGAATCTTTTGGGACACTTTCAAATGATAGCGGTTCTCGATTATCACTCTCTTATCAAAGTAGCTTCCTTGACCCTATACTTGCTGCTATCTGGATTCCGTTCTACGATAAATGCCGTACGAGCTGGAGAACCGAGGCTCGTTTTCAGCTGGGTTTCTCTCTTCCAGCCATGGTGTATGGTTCACCTGGACATGTGGACATTGTGCCAACAATGTTGTCCTTTGCGACGTTGCGTCAGTTTTCGGCAATCGACCCTCCCCCATGGACGACATACAATCTGCGACTGGGAATTTCGCCAGACAAACATGAGCTGCGCACTATTATTACTGAATTTGCTCTCCCACTTGACAAATGCCCTTCGAGAAACTTGCCACGTCAGGCCAATGAAACACTGTACGAGCACATAAAACGTCAGGAAGAACACCGTGTTGCTGCGTATACACCGCAGGTTGACTCGCTGGTCGGTATTCTTGTGGCGCAATGGCCATGTTCAGAACCGTTAGTTCCCCAGTCCTCAGGTCCAAGATTTTCATTCCTGGATTTGACATCGTCCGGACTCAAGCATAGGGTGGGTGAGAAGTTTCAGAACTGGTTCAGAAACCTGGAGTTCCACAACTACGTGGCAAGAGTGCAGGAAATACTCGATAATGCTCATTTGTCATCAACTACGATTATCCCGTTAGGTGTCATTCCACACTATTCGATTCCAACTTCTCAGGACTCCTTACGTACCAGCAACAATGGACAGCATATGGCCCTTCTGGGGGAGTTGATTTCTCAACGGAATCCTGGACACGTCATCCTCCGCCCGATTCCACCTTCACCCTTGCGACCAACCCGCATGCACTATCGCGATCCAAACATGTCAAAACTCCAGGCTTTGTTAGCAGAATTCACGGGCGACCCCCTTCTTCTTCGTAATCGTTATGGTCGTGCACTAGAAGACAGCCACAGGAGTTACAATCACAGGCAAAACGCAGCACAAGTCATTTCAAGTATCGTGCCCTTCTCGCCCAAGGATCTGTTTGACTATTACCAGTCATGCGGTCTTTACGTCGCAGATCTTTTGGGTTCAATAGTTGAGGTGTTGTCTCCTAGAGACGCTGTTGAGAATTCGACGTATGTGGCTGGTCAGTGGCCACGTGTCACCATGAGATCGCTGTTGGGCCTTCTTTCAGAGACCTGCAAGGCTACCTTGACTGAAAGGTGGAAAGCGACAATCTTGCTTTTAGCACAAAGCCTGGTACGCCTCCAGCATGCACAACGTTTGGTTCACTTTGCATTTCACGGATCGATGGAAGACTTTCTCAAGGAATTCGAGAATGATCAGTTTGAGGAAGATATCGCTTTTGCCAAGTATCCAGAGTGGCTTTTGATTCAGGTGCGCTCTCAGCCGTGTAATTTTTCTGGCATGCTATGGGGTGACAACTGATAAGGGTTGATAATGACAGATTGACGGCAATTTTGCCATACGGCCGATTCAAAGCCTCGTTGCGGAGGAGATGATGACTCCAAGCTTGAACAGAAACTCCATCTTGCAACTCAACATGGGCGAGGGAAAGTCCTCAGTCGTAGTCCCATTGATCGCCTCTTCCTTGGCTGATGGCCATAAGATGGTCCGGGTGATCGTTTTAAAGCCTCTTGCGAATTCAATGTTTCAGCTGCTTGTGCGAAGGGTTAGTGGACTCGCCAACCGTCGTGTTTTTTACTTTCCATTTTCCCGGGATGTCCAAGCGACTCGAGCTACTGCTAACAAACTCCAATCTCTCTTCGACTTGTGCATGCGGGAACGAGGTATTCTTATTGTCCAACCTGAACACATCCTTTCCTTTAAACTCATGGGAATTGATCTCGCCATCGGTGCTTTGGAAGCGGACGTCGACACTGCCAATTCTCTCCTGACTTCGCAACGATGGCTCACAGCAAAATCGAGGGATATCCTGGACGAGAGCGATGAAATACTTAGCATCAAATACCAACTCGTATATACAAGTGGACAACAGGAGCCATTGGAGGATCACCCTGATCGTTGGATCACCATTCAGGAGATGCTACGACATATAAAGGAGCACGCACGTCGACTTCATCCTGCCTATCCAAGAGGTTTAGAAGTTGATCAGTCCCCGGAATCATCCTTTCCCCTAATCCGCATCCTCGACGTAGTTGCTGGAAACCGCCTCATCGTGGCGGTCGCAGAAGACATGCTAAACAAGGAGAGGTTCCGGCTTCTTCCCCCACATGTTCATCGGGCCGCCTTGCAGTTCGTCACCTGTCAAGGTGATGGCTCGCAGCTCTCTGAACTTGAAGGCACCAACTCATGGACGACGCTTTTGCTATACCGAGGTTTGCTAGGCTGCGGATTGCTCCGATTTGTGTTGCAAGAGAAGCGCTGGCGGGTGGATTACGGATTGGATCGCACACGGACGCTTCTAGCTGTTCCCTATCGCGCAAAAGATGTCCCTACGCTTCGAGCAGACTTTGGGCATCCTGATGTTGCCATCGCATTGACATGCTTGAGTTATTATTATGGGGGTTTGAATGAGAAAGACTTGAATACCTGCCTAGAGTTGCTGTTTCAACTTGACAACCCTGCACTGGAATACGAGGTAAGCTTCATCGCGACTTCTTTCATTCTGAAACTCTCTGAGGCTTTATTCTTACAGGCTTGGATTGCGGATGACAAATGTATACCTTCCTATTTACGTGAAATCATTGGCATCAACATGGACGACATGGACCAACGCAAGAATGAACTCTATCCTATGTTCCGTGGAAACCATGCAGTGATAGATTTCTACCTTCGAAGTGTCGTCTTCCCGAAGGAAGCTAAACAATTCCCCAAGAAGTTAGCGACATCTGCTTGGGATTTGGCGGAAACTAAAACCCAGACTACAACGGGTTTCAGCGGCACAAATGACAACCGAGATCTACTTCCAACATCAATCGAGCAGCACGACCCTCTTGATCAACTGAGCACAAACGCCAGGGTGCTCAGCTATCTGCTACGGTCGGAAAATGACCACTACACTTGTCTCCAGCGCGGGGAAGACTCGCTGGAAAGCAGCGATTTCCTGAAGCTCATGGTGGAGCAGATTCCACCGGTGCGGGTTTTGCTCGATGTCGGCGCTCAGATGTTAGACTTGCAGAATGTAGACTTGGCCCGATGTTGGATCTCCCTCGCACCAGACTTGGAAGCCATCGTGTTCTTTGACGCTGCTGATCATCTAATGGTCATGACCAGAGATCACAGCATCGAACCTTTCGTCTCATCCCAGTATAATCAAAAGCTGGATCTTTGCGGAATATATCTCGACGACGCTCATACGCGCGGAACAGATCTCAAATTTCCCGTCAATTTCCGTGCCGCCGTGACGTTGGGACCGAAGCTAACCAAAGACCGACTGGTTCAAGGTGAGCCACAATCAATTTGGCCAGACATATATGTGATTGCTCATCGCGGCTTTACCAGGTTGTATGAGAATGCGTAAGCTGGGCCACGGGCACTCTGTCATGTTCATCGCACCCCCAGAAGTCGACAGGTCCATTCGCAAGTTGAGGAAAGACTCTGATGCTAAAAATAACGTCACTGTTTTGGACATCCTTCGATGGGTCATGTCGGAGACCTGCGACTACATCGAGCATCATCTTTCACACTGGGCGCAACAAGGAATCGAACATAAACGGCGCAGCGAGGCCTGGGCGGTGTACGACTCAAAGTCCTCGGCTGACGGTGCTCTTGATAAGCTCCGCGCTTCCTGGGAAGAGCCAGACGCTCGTACTTTGGAAGAGATGTATGCACCGACGTCAGAGGTGACAACGTGTACTCATCCAGCATTCGAGGTTCCTGAGCTCGCCAACCGCCTACGTGATCTCGGCATTGCATCCTTGAGTGACTCAAAGATGGACGAGGAGCAGGAAAGAGAAGTAAGCCACGAGGCCGAGCGAGAGCGCCAGGTTGAGCGCCCACCTAAAGCGCAGCCGGCACAGCACAATCTCCACCCAGATGTCATCTCCCTGGTCACCACCGGGAAGTTTTCTCCTACTTCTCCTGCGTTTGTACATTTGTTCTCGCCTCTTCGTCATCTCGGCGACCACGAGTGGTCAACGGCTTTATGGGCTACGAAGGACTTTTCAACCACGGTGAAGGGCACGAGTAAAAAGGGCACGAGTAAATCATCCACGGACTATCTACGACCCGTCAACTGGATACTTTCTGTGGCTTCACAAGGCCTTCTCATCGCACTCAGCCCATTCGAAGTGAACGAGCTTATCTCCCGTATCAACGAGAGCCGGCATGTCCACCTCCATGTCTATTCTCCCCGGGTTACGAAGGCTATGAAAAGCTTTGAAGATCTCAAGTTCTTTTGCATCCCCCCACTGCCGTCACCATGGGCCCCACCTTCTCCAACGGATGTCTCACAACTTAATCTCTGGGCCGGACAGCTATACCTCAAGGACTTTGGAGCTTACTCGCATCTGTGTTTGATCTTGGGCCTAATGCGTGATGATACGACTGGGTCTTGGGAAAGTGATGGATTCATCAAGCCAGAGCATCGTTGTGGTGAGATGGTGTTGGTTTGCAAGCTCTCCGAGAGTCCACTTCCTTTCTTGAAGGATGTCATGAGTCTGCGTAGGAAGGGCATGAACTACTTGTCGACACATATGGGGAAGATTTTGAATGCGGGGTTGTTGACGGAGGCCGATTTCAAGCCTTGATAGAGGATATTGAGTACGTCACCGATTTCTCTTCCTCGTCCTGCTGAGCTTACCGTTGTGTCATCTCAGAACATACAAGTACCACGAAAGCCCAGAGAGAAACTCAAGTTGCTGTGAATTGTGTTTATGTATCATACAGTTTTGGACAATCACGAACGAGTTATTTCCCTGAACGGTTCTGCGTAAGGACTTCATTTGCGATACACAATGGAACGTCTAAGCTCAGTGGCTTGGTGAACATCGGAAATAGAAAACGCGAAAGAATAGGAAAGAATGTGGCAATCGAAATGAGCTCCAGGAAGATACTCATATTTAGAAAGAATCATTCTTATCTCGCAAGAATCTTTGGAAATCAGATGGAATGAAGAAACCAGCTCAATGCTCATGCACTCATGGCCGTACATTTTTATAAGATGTCGCATTCAACCCGGAGGGCATGGAAGACGAGCCTAAAGTTGATGATTCCATCTTCCATAGCGAGTTGCTCATTGCTTCTCTGCTTGGTAGTATCCATCGCGAATTCTACTGACCAAGGATGAACATTCTTCTGCGAATCGGGAGAGTTGCTTCGGAGGCCTCGCATACGAAAAGCTTCTGATACAGCAACAGGACGCACTACATGACGAGAGATCTTCTGAAGCAGGCTCGCAGGTGCCCTTAATATTAACTGAATGACATTTGGCGGCAGCTGATCTGTTCGATGTGTTGTGGTCGACTTCCAGCAGACCAGAGCCTGTGACCATGGTTCGGCATTCAAATATTCAGGTTGAGCGCTGGCACGTCAATGCCAATGTCTCTCGGACATGTATTGGTACAGTGTCAGGTTGTGTTCAAGACTAAGTCAAGCATTGTGCAACTCATCTTGTGTTTTGAAGAAGGCCATTGTCGGTGACGACGATGGCGACCAACAGGTTCAATGTGCGGCACGAGGTGGGAGCCGAATTTGTTTTCCCCTTGTGCTCTAACGGCTTGGCACGGCAGATACCCAACATCAAAATGCAGGGGCTCCATAACTTTTCTCTCTCTCCCACTGTGGCCTTCTGCTACGTTATCGGTGCTTTCACCTCTAAATTAAGCTAATTACTCGCTGTCCTCGTCTGCTTCTTTACAGCACCTCCACTCGCTTTTTTCCTTCGTTTCCTGTGGACAGCTGTAACGACTTTTGATCTCTTGACTCCCCGAACCTATGATTTTTCGACACACTCTTTCGCGTCGCGATGCCATCCTAGTCTTGATAGGTGCCTCTGTGATGCATATGTGGTCTATCTTTATGCGCCAGCCGGTTATCGACCAGTCTATCATAATCGGAGCCCAGTATCCGAACATTGCCCACCCCTCAAGTAATGTCGATACACAACCTCTACCGCACGAGCAACACCGTCATCATACTGCAGAACCAGGTGTAACGAACGTAGTCGCCACTACGCGAGTCATCACCGAGACCCAGATACAAATGGAAACGACTACAGTCGTTCGGGAGGCATCTCCATTACCCACTAATGCACCCACGTCCGATGTCCAGGCCGTTGTAGACACCGGTAAGGAAATCCCTCACACTTCCATAGTCTCGCACGCGCCCGGCTGGACCCTCTTCCGCAATCTGTACATGTCGAACGGCACGCTCTATATTCTTTCATCAAATCGCTCTTTTCCCGAAATACGCATGATGGCGAGCGTCGCGTTGTTCGCCCTCAACACACCCGAGAACATCGCCGCTCGCGAGCCCACTCCACATACCATGGATTACATTACGCCTGAAGAAGCACTCAAGCGGTGGGGTGGAAACCCCGACCGCGGAGAGAAGAACCGGGTATGGACGATTGAGGGGAACACAGTACGTATACATCTTCCTTCTCAAATCAAAGGTTTCCCCATGGATTCTAACGTTTTGGCTTTACTCAGTTACTCTTTAATGACCCCCGTCAGTTCCTCAGGCACTACTATCACTTCGTTGCCGAACTCTTCTTCGGCGCCTGGTCATTTTGGCATGGTGCATGGTCACCGCCCTCCACGGCGCCTTCAACAGCATACGCCCTCTCTCACCCCGCCCCACCGACCATACACCGCGCCATCTTCGCACACTCGAACGCCGATGGGTGGCGCGACGACCCCGGATTCAACGCGTATTTCCTGCGTGCGGCCTTCCCCTCCCTCACCGTTGAAGTGCAGGAAGACTGGACAGACCGTGTCGCTCTGACCGCAGACACGACACGTGCGTGGCACTTCCCCATTGTGCTTCTCGCAGACCGCAGTGCCGCCCACCGAGGTCCGATATGTGGTAGCCAGACACAGCGCACAGCGTCGGAAGCGTGGGAGTATATGAAGCAAAGCAACAAGCTTATGGGGGAGAGGGTCGGGGGATGGTGGGAGCCCGTCCGGCAGTCAATATGGCGATTTGCTGGCGTGGATGCCGGTGTGACGGGGAAGCAGGTAGTACCTGCTGCTCAGGTTGCCGGAGATACAAAGCAGAACGAGTTGGCATTGCCGATGCCAGACAAGGTGGTGATCACGTATATCAGCCGCCAGGGTGTGGCTCGGCGGAAACTTATCCAGGAAGACCACGATGCGCTCGTTGTGGCGCTCAAGGAGCTAGTCAAGCGGAAGGGAGACTCGTGGGAGTTGGACATCCTGCATGCAGAGAAGATGACGAAGGATGAGCAGGTCAGGGCGGCTGCTAGAACGACTGTACGTATTTTGCCATGCAGACCTTGCTTCCTATCATTGATATACTAGCTGATGCATAGATTCTCCTTGGTGTCCACGGGAACGGTCTTACCCATCTCGTATTCATGAAGCCAAGCCGTGCCTCTGCAGTTATCGAGCTTTTCTACCCCGGAGGTTTTGCACACGACTACCATTGGACATCGCGTGCCCTCGGAATGGACCACTACGCCGTATGGAATGACAAGTATGCTTATTATCTCGCATATCTGTGAGTGTGCGACGTCTTACATTTCTGCACAGGTATTTCACACACCCCAACGAGCCCAATGTCGATTACCCGGAGGGCTTTCAGGGGAATTATATTCCCGTTCATGGGCCGACGGTCGCAAAGCTCATCGAGGACCACGTTGAACGCAAGCGCTCGGCGTAGATTTCCCGTCTAGATCACGTTTTATTTTCCTCCCGGGTGATAGATGCTCCAGGATGTGGATGTGGTGGTTAGAGGTTGATGGCGGTGCTTGAGACTTGAAGGATTACGAAGTACACAAGGGCAGTATATGGATAGTCTGACTTAACTCGCTTTGAGCCTGTTTCATGAGCCGAGAACCTTCAAATGGACTCATGGTCGAAACCGCGGTTCCGGAGTTCGCTCCATACCCTACTTGATTCTGACCTCGCGCTCAGTGCCTCGGGATACCTCCTAGACATTCAATTTTGTGTGTTCGATCTACAAGTCCGTACAAGTCAATAATGTACTCTACTTACGATCTACCAGGACCAGCTTGTGACGCTGTCATTGGGTACTCCTGGTTTCTTGCATCTCATTGAATACCAATGATAGTGATGTTGTCATGATGTAACTTGAAAGATGATTGTATGTATGTACTCGTACGGTATGTTCCTTGGTGGGAGCTATGAAATATTGAAAGCCTCCTCTGTCAACAGCCCCACGTTCAAGATCTTCCCCATATGTGTCGACAGGTAATTCATGCCTTTTCTACGTAGGCCAACGAGTTCCTTCAAGAAAGGCAGCGGACTCTCAGAGAGGTTGCAAACCAGCGCCATCTCACCGCGACGATGTGCTGGCTTGATGAATCCGTCACTTTCCCAAGACCCAGTCGTATCATCCCGCATCAGGCCCAAAATCAAACACAGATACGAGTAGGCTCCAAAGTCCTTGAGGTATAGCTGCCCGGCCCAGAGGTTAAGTTGTAACGTATCGGTCAGAGAAGGTGGGGTCCATGATGACGGCAGTGGGGGCATACAAAAGAACTTGAGGTCTTCGAAGGTTTTCATAACCTTCGTAACTCGGGGAGAATAGATGTGGAGGTGAATATGCCTGCTTTGGTTGATACGGGGGATAAGCTCGTTCACTTCGAATGGGCTGAGTGCGACGAGAAGGCGTTGCGAAGCCACAGAAAGTATCCAGTTGACGGGTCGCAAATAGTCCGTGGATGATTTACTCGCGTCCTTCACGGTGGTCGAAAAGTCATTTGTAGCCCATAAAGCCGTTGACCACTCGTGGTCGCCGAGATGACGGAGTGGCGAGAACAGATGCACAAATGCAGGAGAAGTAGGAGAAAATTTCCCGGTGGTGACCAGGGAGATGACATCTGGGTGGAGATTGTGCTGTGCCGGCTGCGCCGGAGGTGGGCGCTCGACCTGGCGCTCACGTTCTGCTTCGTGGCTCAGTTCTCTTTCTTGTTCTTCGTCCAGTTGCGAGCTGCCGAGGGAGTTTATATCCAGAGCTCGGAGTCGCCCAGCGAGCTCAGGGAAATCGAACGCTGGGTGAATTGGTGTTGTCCCCTCTGACCTCCCCCCTGACCTCCCCCGTGCATACATCTCTTCCAATGTGCGAGCGTCTGGCTCCTCCCAAGAAGCGCGAAGCTTGTCAAGAGCACCATCAGCCAAGGAGTTTGAGTCGTACGCTGCCCAAGCTTCGCTTCGCCGTTTATATTCTACCCCTTGTTGTGCCCAGTGTGAAAGGTGGTGCTCGATGTAGTCACATGTCTCCGACATGACCCATCGAAGAATGTCAAGAACTTGTGGCTTTTCCACATCTTCAGAAGGGTGCAACTCGCGAATGAATCTATCGACCTCGGGGGAGCAAAAAACATTACTGAATGACCATGTCCCAGCTTGCGCATCCTCATGCAACCTTGGGACTTTCATGAACAAGGATGCCGCTGCCGAGAATAACAAGGCTCACCTTGTACCAGTCGATCTTTTGTTAGTTTGGGCCCTAGCGTTACAGCAGCTCGGAACCCGACCGGGAACTTGAGGTCCGTCCCACGCGTATGGGCATCGTCAAGATATATCCCACACAGGTCCAACTTTTGGGTGTACTGCGATGTGATAAACGGCTCGATGCTCTGATCCCTGCTCATCACAACCAAATGATCAGCGTCGTCAAAGAATACGACGGCATACAGGTTCGGCTCCAGAGAAAGCCAGGTCCTGGCGAGCTCGGTGTTCCGAAGATCTAGCATCTGGGCACCAACATCGAGCAGCACGTGTACAGGCGGAGACTGCTGGACGATAAGCTCCAAAAAGTCGCGACTGGCCAGAGGCTGGCCATCGCGCTGGAGACAAACATAGTGGTCGTTTTCAGGCTGCAGAAGATAACTGAGCACTCGGGCATTTGTACTCAATTGGTCCGGGGGGTCGTGTTGCTCGATAGAAGTGGGTAGGAGATCACGATTGTCGTTCGTCCCACTGAATCCAGTCGTAGGCAGGGATTTGGTTTCGGCCAGGTCCCATGCAGACGTTGCAAGCTTCTTTGGAAACTGTTTCGCTTCCTTCGGGAACACAATGTTCGACAGGTAAAAGTTGATAGTAGCGTGGTTGCGGTAAAACAAAGGGAAAAGGTGGTTCTTTCGTTGATCCACATCGTCCAAATTGACGCCAACGATGGTGCGAAGAGACGTGGGCATTGCATGATCGTCAACAACCCAAACAACCCATGCCTGTGTTAATCAGGGTCAGCTATCAACTCCAAGATATCATGGAAGGATAGGAGTACCTCATACTCCAAAGACGGATTATCAAGCTTGAAAAGAAGCTCAAAGCACAAATCCAACTCTTTCGCAGTCAAACCACCATAGTAGTAGCTCAGGCATGTGAGTGCAATCGCAACGTCTGGGTGTCCGAAATCAGCTCTGAGGGATGGAACATCTTTGGCTCGATATGGAACTGCAAGAAGCGTGCGTGTGGGATCAAGGCCGTAGTCCACACGCCATCGTTTTTGTTGCAACACAAATCGCAGAATCCCTCCGCTTCCAAGCAGACCTCTACACAGCAAGAGACATTTCCACAAGTTCGCGTCCTTGCATTGCTCTTCGAGCTGTTTTGCCTCCTCGCCATCATTTTGGCCTGTTACGAATTCGAACGCGGCCTCACGGGTAGCTCCTGGAAGGAGTCGAAAACGCTCTTTGTTGATCAGTTCCCATGCGACGGCAAGTATTAACTCGTCACCCGCATCCTTGTTGAGAATACGAATGAGTGGGAAGGATGCTGTTTCGATCATTTCAACTTCCAGGCCAACAGAAAATTCCACCTGCAGCCTACGCGCGTGCCGCTTGGTGTAGGATAGAATTTCCTGTATTGTGAGCCAACGATCAGGATGACCTTCCATCGGAGCTTGCAATCCACTCGTGTAGACCAGCTGGTAGTTGACACTCAAGATCTCGTCGCTCTCGTCCAGGATATCCCTTGATTTGCTTGTAAGCCAACGCTGCGACTCCAGTAGCGTTTCGATAGCAGCCTGTTCTCCTTTTCCACTAACGGTCAGGTCGATTCCCATCAGTTTGAACGATAGGATGTGTTCTGGTTGAACGACGAGGACACCTCGTTCCTGCATGCACAGCTCATACAGGGATTGAAGCTGTCGAGCGCGACGTGGGGTGACTTGAACATCCCGAGAAAATGGGAAATAGAATATGCGCCGATTAGCGAGAGAGGTCAACCTGCGGACAAGTAATTGAAACATTTGTTGTGCGAGCGGCTTTAAAACGACCACTCGCACAAGGCTCTCCCCATCGGCAAGACAGGAGGAGATTAACGGCACAATGACGGAGGATTTGCCCTCGCCCATATTGAGTTGTCGCACAGTATTGGATGTTGGAGACATCATTTCTCTAGCCACAAGGGTCTGAAGAGGTCGCACAAGGAAATCACCGTCGATCTAATGAAATAGGTAACTCAGCTCAAAATACATGGCTCATGAAGTTGTGAAAATTTACCTGTATCAAAAGCCACTCTGGATATTCTATAAAAGCAGAGTCTTCCTCAAACCGGTCATTGCTGAGCTCGATGGTGCACTCTTCCAGGCATCCTGACTTTGCATAGAAGAGAATGCGGTTCATGTGCTGAAGTCGTACGAGGCTCTGAGCAACTCGAGTGATTTGAGCTCTCCAGGGTTCCGTCAACTTGCACCGGGAGTTTGGAGAAAGAAGGCCTAACAAGAATCTGATGGTGATACGTGGCCACTGACCAGACAGGGCCTGCTCAATAGCCCCAGTGGGTCCCAATGCCCGTTCGATAGAGGTTAGTAGTGCTGTAACATAGTCATGGCAGAGTCCACGATAATGAGCCAGTTCTTCTATGGAGTACGGCATGCTGCCTCCAACCGTAAGTTCCAATTTGCCTCGATTGTAGCTCTCTCGACTGGATTCCAAAGCACGTCCATAACGCCGATGAAGACCGCTACGCTTCGAGGAAAATTCCCGTAACAAATGTCCCAGCCCGATTGAACTTTTGTTTCCAAGTCGAAGAGGGCCAGGGGCCTGGGTGACACTATCAGAATCTCTCTGAGCAATTATCTCTCCGAATGTGGGTATCCGATGTCTGACCCTTGAGACTGTTGAACGCGAGAGATGATATGGGAGCATCTGTGTTTTGGGAACGATTGGAGAAGAAGATTGATAAACAGCCTGTAGTACCTTTTGGACCTGCTGCACATGCTGATGAAAACATCTGTTCCTATACCAGCTTGTGAATGCATCAGTCAACTGGCGTCTGAACTCCACGGACTCCACGTCGATCAGGGGGAATTCTACATTGGAAGGAAAGGACGGTCTTTCGCATGGCCATTGTGAAGACAACTTTTGCGTGATTACTCTTGCTTGTCTGTCAACTGCAAGTCGGTGGAATTCGCGGCGTTCGTGGAAGGTGCTGTCCGATTCCTGAGGGCCAGAGAAAGAAGGAAGTGGCAATGCTGAGTTCACAGCATGCTGCAACAGCACTGTTTCGTTCGGCCTGATCCCTGTCGACAAGTCATAGATTGTCCAACTCGGGGGACTAATGGAGGTGAATTCAGGCACAGTTGCGAAGGCTAACAATGTTGGGATAAGGTGAAGATATTGGGGTGAGCCATATATCATTGCTGGGAGTGAAAACGTCAGCGCGAATTTCTTGAATTTCTTGTCGATGTCCCTCTTTTGGCACTGATCATAAAATGGTATCCAAATATCACAAAATTGGGGCTTGAGGAGTTTGCTTTGATAGGAGAGGGATGATCGAGTGGGTTTGCCATTGAGCAAGGGCCCTGTAAAGGACTGCAGTGTCGTCCATAAATCTTGTGTAGTATGCAGTCTCTGTGGCCACCGTTGAACCATGGCTGAAACATCGGCAGCAAGTGTAGTGGCATCTCTCTTGAGAGAAGTGCCCAACCGCTGACTAGCGTTACAATCCGGTGAAGAATATACTCCATCATGTTCAGGACTTGGTTCAAGTGCAAATTCTGGAGGATAGAGATAAAAGTTGCGCGAAGAAGCACGAATACGGAGATGCTCGTCTGATGAAATGATGGCATGAGCATCATCCATCCACGGTTTCTTATTCTTCTCAAAGATGCTAAGTTCCGCATGATATCGGAGGATCGTCCTCACGTGAATGTCATATCCCCAATGCTGCGCATGGGGTCCGACTTCAGACCAAAGGACAGTCTCCATGACCTTGAGGTGTTCGGGATACCATGCCCTCTTTGGAGACAGGGAAGCGATATTTGACAAGAGGCCAAACTCGTCAGACCCAAGCGTCTGGAAGGACAGACATTTCGCGGAACCTAACTCAGCCAAAGCTTCCTCTGTTCCAGTGCGTCCTGTGAGAGGATCTGGAAAGGGGAAAGAGGTGGAAGCATGGAGCAATATTTTGTATAGCTCACTGAGGAGCGTCGTTCCGACGAGACACCCAAGGGTGGTGTCAATATCGTACTTGAAGTATCGCATTGATGGACTCTTCCCCAGGTCGATATGAAGGTTGACATGATGTCGGGTCGGCTGGCAGACAATATCACCAAATGGGATGATGACACAGCGGGAGCGAGGAAGTTCCTCCTTCGCCGAGTTGATCGATTTGAGGACCAGCTGAGAAGACAGGCCAACCATCGTACCGCTGGGATTATGAGTATCGATCACCATCTCACGCAAATTGTTCGACTCTAGCTCCAGGCTGGCATTCATGAAGAACGACAGTTTGTAGCGGGGCAACTCGACGAAGAGATTGCTGCTGCTAGTAGAAGTGACATGAAGATATCGCGGCGATTCGAGAGGCCCAAGGATGGACGACACCATCTTGAACGTCGGGCTTCGAATGTCCACCAACCTTGTATTACCGAGGTGCAGCAAGGACATTCCAGAGGAATTGAAGTCGATTCGCCAGCTCTCTTCCGACGGGGCCCATCTGGATTCCATGGGTCGAAATTCGATCGTAGAAGTGATGTTGCTCTGGAGTGGTGAGAGACAGAGCCAGTGGGCGTACCGCTCGACGAGGAACGTCGGAAAATCATCTGTTAAGTGATAATCAGGAATCAACTCATACAGTTCTGAGCCCTGTTTCGCCTGGATGATTAAATTGCCCCCGGCTTGGAGCTGAAAATGAAGCTGGCGAGCGATCAGTATGCAACATTAATAGAAACGTAGGGAACGTACTTGAAACCCTGACAAAGAAATATTGCCTCGAGTGGCGAAATCCATGTTTGGTAGGTCAGATGGAATGATATCCAGTATTTTCTTCACATGGAGATCAGTTTCGCAGTGTAGGGCTGATGGGTAATACTACATACCTGACCAAGAATACGAGTGTATGTTGGGTTTGTCACAATCTCAGAAGGTAACCGTCCGAGAGGCTTGCCATTTATAAGAAGGGCTCCATCAAACAGATTGAGATGAACTGTCGAACTGATGCTTGTAGTGGGCTCCGCTGTCGCTGTAGTTGTGATCCAACGATTATTTGGCTCGGGTAGTTGTATCCACGGGGACCCACGCCGGTATGCAGCCCAAATCGAAGCAATTGCACCGTCTATACCTATCTGGCTCTGGTCAACCTTGGTCCACAACGTGAATGCGACACGTTGTGAAAGGCGGCGATCACGACTCAGGAGGCGTTTTAGATCGTTCGGCGGATTGGTTGGAGGAACATTGTCATGGAGGCAGATGGCGCACTGTACGAAAACTGTAACATCTTCATCTGAGGCCAGCACCTCCTGTAGGTCTTGAGGCTCTACATCGTATGTCGATCGGCATGTCGCAGCCACCATACAGATGCGGTGTTGATGATCAGATATGGCGGCATCGTCCTCCGTGTCTCGAAGTAAGGAAGTGACCTGCTGAAGCCACTTGAAAGCAATTTTCCTGCACCGTTTCAGGTGATCGAATGCATTGCAAATGACATCTTGATCCTCAACCGAAGCTAGAAGTCGCGTGATAAGGAGAATGAAAGTTTGTAGGGTCGTGACGTGGAGCCAGTTGTCCTCGATGCTGCCAACAAAGTCCTCGATCTCGGATAGGAGAGTTGTGCCGAATGTGGGATTCTGAAGAATGGCATGCCATTCGAGGCCATTAACAGACTGTAACACAGGACCAACTTGGAACGCGGCCTGCAGTACGAGTAGTTGAACCTCTGTATGAGCGAATGACATGGTTCTAGTTCTTAGCTCTCGAGAAATGTTCAACCACTGCAGTCGCGGTCCACTCCGCAGAGTGCCAAATGCATTGTGCTCATGCAAGCTGAGCTCGGGCGGAACATCAGACTGTTCAGCGATAACCCGATTTGAGGTCTGGTTGGTTCCAGTGACAGCGTACTGCAACATACCATATGGACTGCTCGAAGGTATCTTGAAAGTGCAAAGGTCAACCACGGAGCAGCCTGTAAGGAGGCCTGCAGCCCATATACTCTTTTCCTCGTCGAATAAATGAAAAGTGAGGCCATTATTAACGCAGATTCTACTGGATGTGGCACTTGCGATGCTCATGGAGGCGTAATGCGATGAAGAAAATGACTTGGTCGATGACGCATAGGTAATCCGTGAGAGTTTTCGAATGTAGGGACGTAGTCCAGGATAATCGCCAAGTAGTACAGGTCGGACAACGGGAGCCTGACTAGGCTGGCAAACATCGTGTAGGATCTCATACGTCGTGGTCCTCCATGCCTGAAATGCAGCTGGGCACTGGAGCTCAAACACAAGTCCTTTTGCCAAAAGTCCATCTTCTGGTAATGGCCATTCGTGCACGTTAATCTTCATGTTTTCCGCTTCATGCTCCCATTGGCACCGGATGCAACCATAGCGATTGTAATAGGAATGGAACTGGTGATCTTGGGATCGGGCCTGTTCCATGAGTAAATCGTACTTCGCCTTCGCCTTTTTGAGTTCCGCGGATTTTGCGTCCCGGTCCCGGCGAGCGTCCGCCTCTATCTTGCGCCTAAGAGCGATGAGCTCTGAAGAAGTGTCAAAGTGCCGAACTGAAAACGAAGCCGTAGTGACTTTGTCTTCAAAAATGGATCCGAATTTGGTGCATCTATGACGCTGACTGATGTATTGCTGGATAGAAAGGAATCGCTCGATGGAAGACGTCTTTCGAAGCAAGAGAGACTCAAGCAAGCCCTCGGGTACTTCAGGTGAATAGTCGGAGAGAAGGGGGTGTACAGCAATCGTAAGTTTGTCCAGTGCGGCCCAAAGTTGAAAAATGGTAAGCAACATTGTTGACTCGTCCTCTGGGTTACCAACGTAGAGACGTCGGGCTGTACTGCAATATACCTTGATGCAACGAGCAAGGATAATGCAGGCCGATGGGTCATTAAGATGGTCCACAACCCAACGATCCATGTCTTGCCGAACAGCGTGCTCTGTGTCAATTAGGGCCACATACGGATCATGAGTGAGCGCCGCCAAAAGTTCGTCAGGATCGAACGCGTGAGCACCAATTAAGCGAGGATGCTGGGAGGGTTGAAAGGTGGACATGCTTTGAGGATGACTATCTTGGTTGAGGCGTTGAGTTATGTATTCCTTGGATTTCAGAAGGGACAACGCAATGTCGGATTCCATGTTGAGTTGATTGGGAGCCCAACCCTTGGATCGTGCTTGGGCACTCTGTTCAATAGACCACCGATCGGCTAACATGGTCATAATCTTCCGAACTGCAAGTGTAACCCTCTCAACTACCACCTGTGGTATTTCCTCGCAAAGCTTGTGCAGGCGGCGCGAAACTTTCGCTTGCATGCAATGAAGGAGGTCCGTGGATAATTTGGTGCATTCAGGTAGGCACATAATGTTTCCCATCACGAAAACCATGAAGGCTTTATAGGCATCGCAGTGGGAACCTTCGGGAAGCGTGAATCCTTGCAACGTTGTTTGTAAAGCAACACGTAGCACTAGCCAAAGCGAAGATCTCCGCCAAGGTTTTTCCGAGTCGTGCCATATGATGTCGTCGCGAATCCGTTTGTCGATGCGCTTCACTTGAGCAATTTCACTACCAGGAAGACCTCGCAGGATGGCAGTGAGGAGCTGCGTAATATAGTGAGGGTCGGCAGTATCTCGCGTTTCTACCACAGTCGACCCCGCTTTGACTGTGGTGGGCATAGAATCAGGGAGAAGGTCGACATCCATTTTAGCCAAAAACGACACCAGCTCGGTTTGAAACGGTAGTTCGAGAGCGGTTTCGTTTACAATAGTGACGGCTGGGCCTGGATAAGAGCAAACGAGTCGGCCGGTTGTGCCCATGACTTCTGCATTGGGTGGGTTGATCTCGAATGCTTCATAAACCATCGTCTCCTCCGTCTTGCGGAGGATAACGCACGCATTTTGGGCGCGAATTGGAAGCACTAAGATGTCTGGGAGTATGACTGTTAGTCCTGTATTGAATCGATGATAGATGCGCACTTACCGCCAGGTTTTAACCCGGTAACTGCATGCAAAACCGCCTTTTCCTCCCAAGCACTCGAAGACTGGAGACTGCGTAGATCTTTGAGCATCTTCGTGATCGGCCTCCATCGGTCACTGAAGTCTGTGCCAAAGAGTTTGGCAAATTCTTCTGCCTTGTCGATGACCACGTCACAAATGGCAAGGTCTTTTTCGATCGTATGGTCGCTTCTGTCTGGTAGACGCACGGGTAAGAAAAGATGATTGATGATGTACCGGAGCGTTTCGTCGTCCATCTCAGCTATAACAAGAAACATCAGACGAAGAGGAAAGACTGTAGTATGCGGGTAATCTCACTTTAGGCGTAAATGGTTGAAAGAAAGGAGCTGGTCCAGTTCACAGGCATGGAAACACTCCTTATATCGTATCACACCTCATGGCATCTTTCCGTCTTCTATCTCTCGAAACGCCCAAGAGACGCCGCCTTGAGGATGAGTCAGATCTAGATTGAGTGGGGTGAGCTTGAGGGCGCTTACCTCTTCTTTATCACCTTCCAGGCTGAAATTGCTTTAGGGTTACCTCTGTTGGATATCAGATTCGGTGCGGAGCGAAAACTAGGCTTCTCACCGCTCAAAAATACGTAACCTTGAGTCTTGACTCTGGACTAAAAGGCCGTTCTTCCAGCAATGTGCCTGTCGGTCTCGTGTAGTCACCGGCAAAGCTAAAGAGAAAGACGGTGGAACATGTGCTGAGTCCATGACGAGGTCAGTCCTTGGTGTCCAGTGGTGTGCATGCGCAAAGGTCACGGTCAAACGCGCCTTGAACGCGCCGAAGTTTGCGCATAATCATGTAACACGTGATCAACCCTGAAGCAGTGAAGGCCACTTGTGACTTGAAAGCCTCAAAAAAAGTAGCGTCTCATGTATGTACGAGTACTATGCATGGAGCTAAGATATTCGAGCTTCAAGCTTCACGCTGCAAGTTCCAGGCTGGCTTCACTACGTGGTAAATACCAGTCTGAGTGAGCCGATGAGAGATTGTAAGTGTTTAGGATTAACCGCACCACTCTTCATCATTCGCTACAATCAATCTGTGTACTTGCCTCAAGCATTTATAGTGGCTGACCTGCGTGTCGAAAACTAGGGGACCCGGAAAATGATAACATCACGCAGGGATATATGGCAACAGTAACAATAAATTAAGATGAAGAACGGGTATCATGAGCACCATCAGTCGTTGAGGGCTGCCAGATAACTCTAAGGCCTTAAATCAAAACGAGGAAGGCAAGAAAGGCAAGAAGGAACATACCTCGCGCTCTTCAAGAAACTCCAGATATGTCAAGGCAACCGCAATCCAGAAGCTCGTCTCCACACCGAGCAGCTCTTCTTCCGTGCTGTCAAGCTCGATCAATCCAGTAAGCGAACGGACTGTCAGTACTGGCGTGCGGTCGTGGAATACCAGGACAGCAGGCGGGGACGGTATCGTCGGTGGAGAAAGATGGGGTGTCTCTACTGGTGAGATAGCGCTCGTGCTCGCGTACGGCGGAGGCGGCGAGAGAGGTGCGGTGGCTGGTACACGGGACAACGTGAACGAATTCGAATGGGATGGCCGTGAGTTCTTCAACGCGCTGAATGCACGCGCAAATATCGAACTGGAAGCAGGCTGGACGTGCTGCGTCGAGTGCGGGGCGAGGATAAACTGGGTGACTTGCGTCGCAGGAACAGTGAGGCGCCGAAGTTTCTTCCCGGGGAGGTCTTCAAGTTTAGCGTGGACAGAGGAGGGGGAGGGTGGCTGAACGACAAGGGCTGGTGGTGTCGGTGGGTATGAGTGGATGCTGGAGATACTTTGGCGCTCCGTTGCAGCGAAGTCTGATTGGGGGGTGTTGGTCCGTAGGAGCAAGGAGAGCGCTGCGTCGACATATTGGGGAGATGTCTGTGGAACGGGGATTAGGGGGATAAATACACCAGGGGCGAAAGATGGTGAGCGCATTCGGATGTACCAGCCGCGCTTCGGCCGGTGGATTGTCCAACAAATCGTGCTCGTTGGATTGTGCTATGCGGATAGTTATTCAATGTAGTGTCGACACTCATTTTCTTTCTGTTCTGTACTCACCACGACATGCTCAATGATCTCATCGTCACTGAGAAACCGTTCCTTCAATCAGCGTCAAGGCTAGTTAACAACGATAAGTAAGTGAGCAGCTCACCTTATACCATATTACAGTCTCTGAGTTCTCTTCAGACACATTGATTCTCATGTCCTGAATCACATCAGAGCTATGAAAGTAACGACTGATTCACAAGGCATTATTCGACGGCGGGGTGCGACTGACCTCTGTACATGAAATCGCAACAACTTCGAGCTCGAAGGTTCAGACGGATGCCCACTGGTTAAACTCATTTCTGATGCACGAAAGCTGGTTGGCGACCTGCGCCAAGTATTCCTTGTTCAAAATGGATGCTGATCGGATGAGGAGGACCGTGAAGCTTTCCCGCCCCGTGGGAAGATTGCCTCCAAAGGCTGAGCCAAACATTCAGCCGATGAAATTCAACTCCGCCCCAAAAATGTGACTTTCATGCCGCCCAGTCCGGTGTACAGCTGGTTCTGCGTGTTATGTTCAACTGCCAGTATTCTTTCCCATGCAGCACGTTATAGAGCTTCGCAAGTCGCGCCTCAAGCCACTACCGCTCTGCGAAAGGGGAATCATAGGGCAGAGTTCAAGGCGTCATCATCGAAAACACCACCGTTCGACGCGTCGAGCGTGCCCAGTAGTGCGTCTGTCGTTTCTCAGAGACTTGTACCCCATATTCCAATATCCGATACCGTTGCCCACACGGAACCAATCGTGACGGACCGGCCTCCGCAGGAAAACAATGTCGATCCAATACCCATACTAGAGGCGGTTCTACCGGAGGAGACAGCGATAGAGCACGCGCCGTCTTCCCCGGAGGTTCTGCAGAGTAGTAAACTGCTAGCTTTAGACAACGTGAGAACCTTGCCATCTGCATTGCCTTACAAAACAGCGAGGGTCGGCGGTCCTAATTTTTCCCCTTGTGTATAGGAACAGAAAGACATTCAAACGCAGGAATTCATAACACCCACACGCAACCTCCAATCATCCAAAGTTCCCTCCTCTCGTATCGGTCGACTCTTCCACTATGGAGGTGTGTCGCTCACCCTGATGTTCGTAGTTCCTAGAAATGTCAATTCGAAATAGGTCTCGCTGCATCCTTGGGATACGGCGCCGCCTCTGAAATACTCCGACGGACAGGCAACTCATCCAATACGCCAGAATCCTCGGTGTTTATGACCGAAGCCAACATCAAGCGACTCGTATCAAAGCTTTCGCAAATGCGCGGGGCAGCATTGAAGCTTGGGCAGTTCATGAGCATCCAAGGCACGTTCTCGGTTACTTTCTCTCAGCAGTTTCCTCAATTTCCTGTCATTCTAACATATCATACACAGACACCCACGTCCTTCCGGCAGAAATCGACCAGATATTCAGACGAGTCCAAGATGCCGCACACTACATGCCCGACTGGCAAATGGAGGTCAGTTTATCGTCCCATTGCCTCCCCAACCCCACTTGATTCTACTTTTTCCTTGCTTATCTTCCCTCTGCTCTTAAAGAAAGTCATGCAAACATCCCTCGGTCCGGCCTGGTCTCAATCCTTCGAGTCCTTCGACCGGCTGCCTTTCGCCGCAGCCTCCATTGGGCAAGTGCACGCTGCTGTCCTCGCCCCCTCCGCTTCGCCAACAGGCCGCTCTGAGCCAGTGGCGGTGAAGATCCAGTTTCCGAACATCGTCAACTCGATCGACAGTGACCTCGGGTATATCAAAATTCTCTTGACAGCGGGACGACTGCTGCCCAAAGGATTGTTTTTGGATAAGACAATTCACGTTCGTAGCACTGTTTTGTTCCCTGGTTTCTCTGGGAGGCTGGCTGATGGCTTGTATAGGTGATGAAAGAAGAGCTCGCAGACGAATGCGACTACGCCCGCGAGGCGTCCTTCCTCAAATCTTTCGGTTCGCCCTCACACCTGGGTGCCGACCCGCGGTTCAAGGTCCCATGGGTATGGGAGCGCAGCACGAACTGTGTGTTGGTGATGGAGCGCGTGTATGGGACGAGCGTCGGCGATGCTGATATCAGTGGTTTGAGTAAACGAGATCGTGATGATGTGAGGTTTTCTTCCCCTCCCTTGTGCTCGAGTTCTGGTTCCTGACGATGCTTCAACCTGGTGGATATTAGATTGCAGCATGGATTCTGGAACTCTGCCTCAAGGAACTTTTCGAATTCAGAACCATGCAAACAGACCCGAACTGGTCGAACTTCTTGTGGAACGCGACGACGCGGCAGGTTGGTTTGCTTCTTGCCCTCTTCCATCCATAATTGACCGACGATTTTACACCCCGATAGGTAGAGCTAGTAGATTTTGGTGCAACGCGGGAATACTCGAAAGAGTTCATGGATAGCTGGCTCCGCCTCCTCCAAGCCGCAGCGTCCGAAGACCGGGACGCCTGTGTCGAATGGAGTCTCAAGCTCGGATACCTCACTGGGGAAGAAAATCAGGTAATACCACATCCCCATCGCCATGATTCACAACGAATTACTTATCATAGTGAAAATGCCTCCGCAGATCATGCTCGATGCACACGTAAACTCCATGATCCTCCTTGCCACGCCTTTCCGCGCTTCCTCCGTCCAACCATTCTCGTTCAGCCAGAATTCGCAGTGGGCAGACATCACTGCTGAAATACGCGCGCAAATCCCTGTGATGCTCATGCATAGGCTCACACCACCCCCGCGAGAGACATACAGCTTGAACAGGTTAGTGCTCTCTCTTGCTGTGACTGACGATAATTCTAATTTTGGTGAAGGAAACTGAGCGGGACGTTCCTCCTAGCCTCCCGGCTCGGTGCCACAATCGACACAAAAGCGATCTGGGACCGGGTTGTAGAGAAGTACGAGTTCAACTCGTGATTTCTTAATCCACAGATGCTTGAACAATCAATTATACTTCACTGTACCTACCTCGTGGGAAACGAAAAATAGGTACCGCGAATGTCCCCACCAACTAGCAACAGCGTGCCAACTCACCACGAGGAACCCACGTATTCGCTGGTCATGCTCGACGCGCACGTAAACTTTGCGTGAACTCCATGATCCTGCTTGCCACGCCTTTGGTTGTGGTTTGGATTATAATGATGTGTAATCCCCAACTCGTATGAGTAGCAATAAGAATTAAGGAGCAATGCGTAAGGTGATGGGAGATGGCGACGTGATATGATGGAGGTCTGGCGTTGAAACCAGTCTGAGGGTTCTAAGAATGGGCTGCAAAACCTGTGCGATGCAGAAACCTCTCTAGGTAGTGGGGTGGGTCTAGTGTATAACTGATGAGAGTCATGAATGCCGTCCGGTTATGGTCCTAGGTATGTGAGTGAGATCTTAGATCTGCTTTTTAGAGCCCTTAGCGCGTTCTTCCGCGCGTTTGGCGTAGATCATGTCTGTGAATGGTCTTTTTCTTTGTGTTAAGAAGGGAAATGAAGAGCAAGGTAAAAAGAGTAGACGTACCCTTCGTAGCGGAGAGCGATGGCGTAGACGATGTAGACGTAGAAGGTGATGAGGAGACCGGCGGGGCGTTCGTACCTTTCAGCAAAAAAAGCATAAGGTCAGTTATGGAAACCAGAACTCAGAATCAAACATTCTTACCAAAGTGCGCCAGCAGCAAAACACATAGTGCTCCCAACATACATCGGATCACGGAGGACGTTGAACGGGAATCTACTCACCAGTTCATTGGGCCAGACAGAAGGTAGAGTGGAAGAATCACGTACCCCTCGACACGATGTTCCATGAGAATACCAAAGTAATCCCCAAGGAACGTCCCCGTAATTCCAAGCGCCCAAGTCGATGTAATCACGAACGTCTGTCCCACAATGAACAGTACCGCCGGGATGAGCGTGGCGTACGGCTCGGGAAGAAGTGCAACACGGGGCTGGTCCGCAAGTGCACGTTGATACCTATTATCGAGCTCAGGTTAAGCATACATATATCAAGGCAAAAGACAGATGAAGCGTACAATGAATCACGCAGTACCCCGAATGAAAAGATGAGGATGGCGAGGAAGTAGCACCCGTAGCGTGTGATCCCGCCAAAAAGACGCGTGATGGTCTTGTTCCTGTATTCTTTTGACCAAAACTATGAGAAAAAGTATTCTTGCCACTCCGAATCGACGAAAGGATCCGCATACCATTTCGAGCGACGATATTCCACGCGGTGGGGTTGAAAGCGATGGAGAGTAGAGCCAGCGTCAGTGAAGACTTGGAGATGTCTACCAGGGAGGCCAGGTCGAGCGAAGAAAGGACCGCCATCGTGTTCGTTAATTCGTGGCTGGCCGGAATTTCGTGGAGGACGAAGAATGTACGTGAAGGAAGCAGAAGAATGTGATTTTTGCTGAGGGAATTGCGATCACGTAAGCACGCCTCGCGTGTCCCAACAGGAGTCCAAATACAACTTTCTAAGTAGCAAGTACATACAACACAGCGTAAAACGACAGGACTGGTGTCTCTGACAGGGATATCCTTCTCGAGGTGCTATAAGGTGATGGTGATATCCAAATGCAGAGATATGGTAATTATAACGAGCGAAAACTAACTGTCCCTATGAGTGCATCCAACCGCACCTGTAACTACGACGAATCCCCCTGCGCAATGCCATCACGGCTCACAGTCGCTTAAGAGCCTTCTTTCTCTTCTCTGCGCCTGTCGCTGCACCGCCGGTTGCTGCCCTCTTGATGGCCTTAGTACCAGCAACAGCCGACGCTGGTGAGGCACCCACTGCCACGGTGGCACCCAGTCCTCCGACATTCGCATCGGCGGTTCCGAGTGGTGAAGGAGAAACATGGCGTTCCTTGCCCAGCGAAGTCACACCCTCTTTCTCGCCCGAGCGGCTAGACGAAAGCTTCGCGGACGGTGCAGGCGAGGCCGATTTTCGGGTGACAATGGGAAGCGTAAATGTGGATGTGGATGACGTGGACGCCGGGAGGGCGGTCGCAGTTTTAGAGGAGGACGCAGATGAGGACGCGTCTGGGGATGAAGATGACGATGCGAGTGTGTCGAATTCCACTGGTCGTACCCGGGGTGTGGCATGGACGCTCGTTATGAGCTTGGCACGGCTACAGTAGCTCGAGTAATTCTCCAGCAAGAGCTTTCCAGCCTCCTCATCCAGCGCTGACTCGGGATTGGGGTAGATTAGGAGACATTTTACGGTCACCAGTATGTGTTCGATGCCATATGTGGACTTCCAGTCCTTCTTGAGCGTGTTGACACATATCTCCCCGGTGTTCGACACGTTCGGGTGGAAGATTTTCGTTGCAAACCAGCCTGAAAAACAGATACGTTAGCTCCACACAACAAGAGAGCAAGACATGCAAGGCGCACATTTAGGTGGTGCGGCAGGGAACTCTTCCGTAAACTTGAACTTCACCCTGAAGTATCCGCCAGCGTATGGTGTGCCCTCTGTGCCACGAGGATTGGTTGGTCAGCCACTGGACCTGATCATGATTCGGCAACAAATGGACGCGTCGGGGGAGACGCCCCATTGCGAAGACTCACCTGGACCTTGTATGATACCCGTCACGTCCAGCATATCCTCGTCACTCGTTTGGATGCGAATGCCCTCAGGTGGGTTCATTTTGAGCTCGGTCAATTCGCGCATAACACGGCGCATGGCGACAGCTGGGAGAGACTGCTCGGTGTACGTTAGGGAGGGGCGTCGTTTAAATACAGAATCATCGAGCGTACCATGGTATACAGGAGAATTTAGCAGGAAGTGAGGAACGTAACACGCAAGTGCTGAGACAAGTTCAAAGTTGGCAGCGGGGAGATGAACCGTCAAGGCGGACTTTGAAAATTGCCACGTGTCCTGCGATCATGTTCCGATTGTTCTCCCCGAATCCCGATCCGCACTTCTCCTTTGCATACGCGTTCAACGTTCAACACTCGTTCAACCGTTTAGTTGACACTACTACTAGGCCTCTCCAGGAGATGACCGAACGCTGTACAGTGATCCTGCCCTGTTGCGTTAGTAAAGCCGTGCCTCAACCAAATTCTGCAACTTCGCCAGGCTACCACCCCCGAGTTTGTTGTGTGCCACAACGATCTCTCCTTACACACAACATCCTGGTTGATGAGACGACTCTCAAAGTGAACGTCATCATAGATTGGGAGTACGCTGGATTCTTCCCTCCAGAGCTCGACGGCGCCTTTTACTTCCGTCCTGGACCTTCTGCCGCGTCCGAAGGGGAAGTGGATGACGTTCCGGCGTTGTTCAAAGCGCTCGAGCGCTGGAAGGCATGACGTATATCTGGGACGTATATCTGGGACCTCTCAAGGACCTCTTTGTACGCGGCTTTCGAATTCCCGATATCCACTATGTTGTATGCAATTAATAAACCTAACCCTAATCTCAGTCTAAGAATCCATTTCTCCTCCATGTCTTCTAGACCTTTGGACGGCTTCCATGCACAGTCCATGTTCTCTCTCCATCTATTCATCTGTAATTCGTTGATGGCTTCGCGAGTTGTTCGCGAGTATCCACAAAACGCACTGGATTTGCGATTTTGCTTCCGTTTTGCACCATTCTGTCCCCATCACGTGAACGAGGACTCGGAGATGGTACACTTTATCAGATCGAGGTTTGGATGGTAGCCACCTTGACTTGCTGGAATACAAGAGGATGGATCTTGAACTGAAAGACGTCCATGTCTTGGTAACCGGTGAGTATCCCTTCATATCGTCGCACGGAACAACACTGATTACATTGCAGGCGCAAGTGGCGGGATCGGGCTCGAAACCGCAAAGGTCTTCTTACGTGCGTAGACCGGTTGACTACCCCAATCCAACCTCATTCGAAAACCTCACTTTTGCAGAACAAGGGTCCAAAGTCACCGCACACTACAACACCAACTCCACCACCCTTGAGCCCCTCTTGACGAAATATGGACAAACGCAAGTTCAAGCTCTCCAAGCAAACCTCTCCCTCGAAACGGACGTCGCGCGCCTCTTCTCCGCCGCCTCTTCATCATTCGGTCCCGTCCAAGTGATTGTCGTGAACCATGGCGTATGGCCCGGCACAGACGAGCCTGTCGTGCAGATGTCTCTCGATCAGTGGAAGAACACGATCGATGTGAATTTGACGTCATCGTTTCTTGTCGCCAGGGAGTTTTTGAGGGGTCTGCAGGGGGCCTCGGAGGATGTGAAGGCATATGCGTCGATCGTTTTTATTGGAAGTAGTTCGGGCAAGTTTGGTGGGTATATTCGTAACTTGTAATTTGTTGGTACTGACGCGAACTTCTTTGGTTTGATCAGGTGAATTTGGGCATGCTGATTATTCTGCATCGAAAAGTGGTACATCCTTAATTTCCTCCACGAGGCTCACAGCGCATTGATTAGCCTGGTATCTACCAAGCAATGATGTATGGCTTAACCGTCACGCTCAAGAATGAAATCGTCAAGATTGCGCCCAAAGGCCGCGTAAACTGCATCGCGCCAGGTTGGGTCAAAACGGTCAGGATCTGTTTCAATTCTCAAACCTTCCTCGATGTTTACACGCCACATAGCCCTTAGCGGAAGAAGCCCTGAAAGATCCACTCGTCGTGTATCGTGCACTTGCTACGTACGTGACGGGTCCTGTCCTTTAATCTTCTTTCCCAAAAATGACCATTCCGGCAGCACTCCCCTCAAGAAGGTTGGCCTACCCAGTGACGTCGCCAACCAGATCGCAATTATCGCCTCGCAGCGCGTATCCGGGCACATTTCAGGACAGGTTATCATGATCACAGGTGGAATGGAAGGTGACCTGTAACGAATATCTTCTTGATCGTGCCCTTACTGACGCGTTCGACGATGTGAAGGTCGGCTGCTCAACCTGCCTGAAGACATACAACCATAACGATCTTTTCTCATTCGCATTTCTGTACTCGTATAATACACTTTGACACATACGGGTTCTCAAGGAACGCACTTGAATCGGAATCCCACCGTGTAGCCTGTAGTCTCTCCAGCTCGCAACAATCGCCATACCGATCCTTCCCTTATGGCCTTCTCCACCCCTGATCAACGACGTCCCATATCGACAGTCAGCGTCGTGAGGTGTTGATAAGGAGCTTTTTAGTTTCTCCGGGCTTCAGTTGAACGTCTGCAAACCCGCACAAGACAAATGGTGGCTCTTCGGTAGGGGTGTCATTTGCGCATACCTACGGCTGTGGGATCTGCAAACGGGTCAGATCCTGTAAACAAGGAGACCATCGACCTCACCGCCTATGGGCCCAGTGTTTCTGACACAGTAAGGTGGCAGGCATTACCGACACATTCTACGGATATAGAGTGGAGAATATATATGTACGGGTACTTACACTCGTAGTTCTAAGGTTCATTGGTCCAAGAAAGTCTGTATATAAAATGGAGTCCATGTGGTTTCAACAGTAACAGCACAAGTCAAGCACAAGCAGCAAAGCAATCCATCGTCCAATCAAGGATATCTTCCCCTTCCAACCACTGCCTCAAGATTTCCCCTCAGCATCACTTCAAATTTGGCAGAGGTCAAGGAATCCGCCCCTTCAACCTCGCATCCCGACTACTCGTACCGACCGTCACCCCAATCGCCCCACTCGGTCTCCTCCACCCCTGCGCGCCCGCATCCCATATAGACAAGTCATATCTCGATAGCGTGATCGAGACCGGCTTCTTCTCGCCTGGTAGGATCTCGACGTTGGTGAAGCCTTTCAGGATGGAGGGTGGTTCGCCTGACGATGGAGGCATGTTGAGATAGAGCTGAGGGATCTGTGATATGGCCATTTGATTGAGAACGAGGGATAAGCACACAAGGTGAGAGCGGAACGTACGTCACCGCCAAACACAGAGCCAGTGTTCTTAACATTAAAGGTAACACGGAATGCAGGTCTGTGGAGCCTTAAAGGGGGTACGTGAGTTGTTGCACGCACAGACTGGGCGCCAGAACTCACCACAAAGCCGTAGAGGATCCCTGATCGATCGGGCTAGCCTTCCCCGCTTCCCAAGCCTTCTCCAGGTCAGCTTGCGTGCAATCTGGACTGCTGATCTTGAAAATGCGCAATTTGCTGTACCGGAACGTGGTATAACTCAATCCAAACCCAAACTCGAAACGCGGCGTAATGTTTTTCTAGTTCCGTGCGACTCAGTTGAGTTTTAAAATCGTCAACCAAGGGAAATGACTCACAGCGTCAAAGTGGCGGTAGTCAATCTCTAGTCTGCCAGCACATGTCAGAATGATTACCTGTCAATATATGGAAAACAAGAAGCTCTTACCCCTCGGTATATGGAATGGTCAGGACATCCTGCGGTCCACCACCAAGCACCAGTTGTGCAGGATAATCCGAAGGCTGCTTCGCAATCGTATACGGCAATCTCCCCGAAGGATTCCAAACACCATAAAGCACGTCCGTGATCGAATTACCTGCCTCCTGCCCCGGTGCTCCAGCCCACAGAACCTACATTACCATACGCGGTCAAAATTGCCACTCCTACAGACTACAGAAAGGAGAGGTAAACGCACAGCAGTAACATTCGGATGGTCAATCCACGGCTCCACAATCAACGGCCCAACACTGTGCACCACCACAATCGTATTATTGTTTTGTGCCGCCACGGCCTCCACGAGCATGTCCCCGCCATGCCACGCCGTGAGATTCTTTCTGTCGCCCTCGTTGCCGTCAACAGTGATGTACTCCTCACCCGAATCTGAGTTGATGAAGACGAGTGCCGCGGACTTGCGAATCGCGATGTTCCCTGCACGCTCGAGGTTGAAATCGTCAAGGAACCAGGAGACGCTGGTGCGGTCTTTCCTGGCACGCCGCTGAATAGCTTCGAGGGGCTGGATGACGTCGATGCATCAGTACCGAGACAACCACTCAGACCGATAATTGAACTGACAGAAACAAGGTAGGTAAAGTTCGTAGTACCAGAACCCCACCCAATAGCCAAAATGCCATCATTGCCTCCCTATAACAAATTCATGAGCAGAATGACAAAATAAGTAGAACCCTTCTAACCTGGTCACCAAACTGATTTGGCCCGATCTTTCCCGGTCCCGCATCGCTCCCAATAAGCACGAGACTCCGTGGCTTCTTCAACGGGAGCGCGCCACGCACGTTCTTTAGGAGGACGGTGCTAGCAGCACCAATTTCGCGGACAAGCTTATAGTGGTCGTCCTGGACATCGACATGCTCGTTGGTATCTTCGTTGTCTGGGCGAAAGGCATCGAAGTTGACTGGTGGGAAGGATGGGACATCTTGGTGAAGAAGATACCAGCCGGCAAGTATGCGGGTCGCTGATTGGAGAGCGTGAGTAATAGTGTGAGGAGAAGGTGGTGAGAAGCGTACCCATGTCATCTATGCGGCCCTCTGGGATTGTGCCATTTTGAACATATGCGGTGAGGTTGGCGCCAAAGTAGGTTGTCCCTGAGTGGAAGGTGATGTCCCCTAGATATCATTGCAATTAGATACGTTGTGAGTGTAACATAAGGCAGGTGAGCTTACCAGGCATAGTCATCTAAGATCCATGACATGCTTTTAGATGTCAGTCTGCGAAGATGAGGGTGAAGCAACTCACGTCCAAACCAGTGACAGCAGAAATGGTTGAATGAGTTCTGAGCAAATCTGACGTTAGAGGACGACACCGATCACATCCAAATTACACTTACGCCTGCCAATCGGACATGATATCTACCACCATCGCGTAAATTAACTTGAACTTGGAACAGATTATCTGAAGAAGAAACACGTACATCCCTGGAATCCATACTCCCGCTTCACGATATCGTTCATCACCTTGTCGTTCTCGCATGCGTACGTTCCATTAATGAAGTCTGAGCTCATTGTCATAAAAGGAGAAAAACAAGGCTGGAAAAAACGAACGACGCACTGTAGCTGCACATCATGCTGGTAACGCCGGCCATGACACTCCTTAAGAAGGGGTGTGCGTAGATCTCGTGCTGCGTCCGGTCATCAACGTCCGACGTCGATTGAGTCCGCTTATGCTCTTGCTCACTGACAAAAAAAGACAACTCAACCAACCGAAGGGAGCCGCGAATCAAAGCAACACGTACTTGTTAATGAGATGCTTGGCGCAAGCCTGCACACCGCCTTCCTGCATGCCCAGAATAGTTTCATACGCAGATTCTCCAGCCAGGAAGGGGTCCGCGCCAAATCCTTCCCAGTTTCGCCCGCCCGCTGCGACGCGTCCCATGTTCATCATGGGCCCAAGAGCCACATTGACACCTTTGCCAATATGTTCCTTTCCCATGAGAAGCCCACGGAGACGAATGAGGCGTCGATTGAACCTAAATGGTGTAGAAGAAAGCAATTAGGATTAGATTATGTCGGAGTGGCGTATTTCGTACGTCGCAGCAGTGTTGACTCCAGTCGGGAATGAAGTAATGTAGTCGGCGAATCGGACACCAAGAGGAGCATCCTAGTAGTTTTCGACATCGTTTTGAGTACACCTGTTATATTTCAATTGACAAGCCGCACCTCAAGACACAATCCAGGCCACCCCCGCCCCGCAATAGGTTCAATGGATGGAATATTGCCCTGGCGCAACCTAGGTCATCTCGACGTGTCTAGTTTGCGATGATATCTTAACTTACAACGCAGCGTCCGCCTTCCCAGCCTACACCGGTCGCCACACTGACTTTCTCGTCAAGGGTGAATCCTGCGATCTAGAACACAACTGGCGTCAGAACTGAACTAAGACATGGACGAACACTTTATATCGTAGAGATCAACAGGAAGCGCGACGGCGCGCGTAGAATATAGAACAACGGGCCGGTATTCCACTCGGACTCCACAATCCACGCGTGAAACACGATTTGTGCAAGACCAAGAAAACGCGGCGACCGCATGCCGAACATGACGGAACGGTCCGTGCACAATATTGGATATCGTCCCTAACACTAACCTTTGCTTTCGCTTTTGCGTTTGCTACAGCCCATGCTAGAGAAAAATCGGGTACTAAAGGAGAATTGACCTAAGGCGTGTCAGAAGAGGTGTCAAAGTTGGTTGCTTCTAACGTACGGGAGGCGGCTTCTGCGGATCTGTAGCGGGGTATACGCCTGGAACTGAGGGCTGTGAAGGAGTGGGAAAGGGAGAGAAAGTGTACGAAGAGATCGGTACAGTGCTTATTACAGGCTGCGTTGACGGAGTCGCCGAACTATCAATACTGGAAAGCGAGGCAGACACCGATGATGGGACTGGCACTGAACTGGCTGAAGTGCTAGAAATGACTGTGGTCCCTGTACCGGGCACTGATATGGAAAGCGTCGAGACACTGGAGCTCGGCGACGGCGCGGCGGAGCTCACTGGAACATTTGAGCTTGGCAGGATGACCGTTGGGGTGAGCAGGCCAGAATCGGTGGCTGCTACGACAAGGGGGAGGAGGAGGAGAAGGGAAGGTAATGAACGGGAGACCATGGTGGTTCACGTTCAAGAAGAACGATGGAGCATCTTAGCTGCATATTGACTTCATAATAAAAGACCGTGATCTTGGTTAGGCTGGAAGGAGGCAGAGAAGACAAGTGGCCGCTTACGTACAGCGCTGATTGATCGTGATCGCTGCCGATGTCAGCGTTAGCGCATGCACCCAGACCCTTTCTCATCTTTTCGTCTTCGACTCCCCGCTCGTCCCCATTCCATGCAAGGAGTCCCTCGTTTAACTCGCTATGGTTCACTTTCCAGATGAGGTGGCTACTCACGAACTGCATGGCCCAAGCCTCCATTCCATGAGCGATACCGCCTCTGCTGGACGATGGTTAGAACCTCAGGCAAGAGCCGAATCAGAAGGTTGCTTGTACGTTACCTCGGTCGTTGAAGAGTCTTCTTCAGCTCTTTCTCGCCCAACGCCCGATCACGCGAGGCCTCATGATGCGACTTGCCAGCCCACCATAACCACGGGACAACCCTTCCATGATTCCATCAGCACTCGAAACTTTTCACTGCAGCCAACACCCGTCATGCTAGGGCCTTGAACTGGGCATCCTCGCACTGAGCTCTGTGATACAGGGCTATTGAAGCGACGCCCATGTGATCATGGAACGCGCTAGCGGTGATTTTCTCAAACGACGCCGTAGTTATGTTCGTTCTAGCCTCGGGGCACATGTTCTTCTCAACTCCCAGGATCTGTGATCACATTTCTGCCGATGTACCCGGTAGCTCTGAACAACATTTTCTTGTCTTGGGTTTTAATCACGCCTACTATTTTTGACATGACAATAGCAGCCTTGTAATCAGGAAGTCCTGCCACTACCTGGGGACATCTTAAACCACGTCGGCATCCTGTTTCTGTTTCTTTTACATCTTTGTGAATGTAAGGGAATTTGAGGCGACTGGTGGCTTGACTTAGCAGTAATCTGTCTAGTGGTTTCTTGCTCCTCCGATTGCTATGCATGGTTGTATTCGGAGGGAAAAACTGGCGTCAAACTATAAATACATTCCGTTCCATGGCCTCGACAACTTGTCTCCCATCGCTTCATCCCGCACTGCCTTACGCCATTCTCGATGTGACGATGGAGCCTCCACAACTAATCCTTTTTTTCCAGTTCCAAGGATACTTGGCGTGGAGGACTTTTTATGCTCTTGTGCCGCGTAACTTACATGCTTCTTGGACACTCTCATTGCTTTGGATGATGCGAGTCAATGCTTTAAAACCAGCCCATGATCTGTTTTAGTCATTCGAGTTCGAGTATCCATCCACTGACCTCTAGCCAGGCACACGGATCACAATAACCAGAATAACAGACCCTCGTTCTGCCTGATATACAGGGCCTCTACACAGTTTCGCCTGCTTCCGGCCACCTCTTACTTACAAACCGCGGCATCCGGCTACTAGCACCGACCTTGGGAGCCCTCGACTGCGCTTCGCAGATCCGGAAGCCCACCTCGACTGCTCACTTCTCTAATCAGTCAAAATTTCCCCTGATCGGTCATCCAGCCCCTTACCCTACACCTACCATACATACCTTTCGAGTATTCAACGCCCATGGTGCTTTTTCGTCGATGCTGCCAAGGTCGATGGAGGATTTTCCTCGACGTCGCCAAGGTGCTTGGGTTCCCTCTGACGAGAAATGCGACGAAGACCTTTTTTTAACCAGTACATTTGAAAGTGTATAAAGGCCCTCAAGTTATGGCGGTTGGGAGCTCAGTTTCATCTCGATACTCGGATATCCAGCCTCAGCTTCACAAAGCGCTCGATCTCATCCTCTGCTTGATTTTTTTCTGCTTCAAATAACGCAAGAATGCATTTCAACAAGAACTTCGTTGCCTTCGTCGTCGCAGCCGTCATCTCAGCTGCGCTCGCCGTCCCTGTACGCATCCTTAATCTGAGTACTCAGCCAAAGTACTGACCAGCATCAAATAGGTCCCCGCAGACACCTTGAACGTATCCGTTCTAGCCGCCGATGGTCTTCCGATCATCACCGAGCCCATCTCCATCGTGAGTTGCCAGAACCCTTCTCTCCCCATGTACCACATACTAACTTGCATACGCTCACAGATGGAGAAGCGCAGGCACGGCGACTCCCACGAACGAGGCCGAAGCAGGTCCGGGCGTGACCTTGTTGTACGCAAGCACGGTGACTCGCGTGAGAGGGGACGCAGTGGGTCCCGTTCTGCTCTTGTCCCGCGCCGCCACGGTGACTCGAACTCGCACGGGCGCAGCAGGTCCGGACGTGACCTCGTTGCACGCAAGCACGGCGACTCGCGTGAGCGGGGACGCAGTGGGTCCCGTTCTGCGATAGTCCCGCGCCGCCATGGTGACTCGAATTCGCGCGGGCGCAGCAGGTCTGGTCGGGATCTCGTAGCCCGCAAACACGGGGATTCGAGGGAGAGGGGACGCAGCGGATCTCGTTCTGCGCTTGTTCCACGCCGTCATGGTGATTCGCACTCGCGCGGGCGCAGCAGGTCTGGTCGTGACCTCGTCGCACGCAAGCATGGGGATTCGCGTGAGAGGAATGGGTCTCGCGGACGTGGGAATTCGGGCGAAAGGAATGGGTCCCGCGGTCGTGGGGGGCCTTGAGCAGTGAAGCGAACTTTATTACAGAAGTAGCGGTTTGATTCATCACTTTCAAGGACTCACCTAAACTCACAAAAAAGACCCTCTTTGTTCTCCCATGTATTGTTACTTTTGTTTCCTTCCTTCCCCGGCTCTGTACGATGGCTATGTCTTAACGGACCTTATTAGCTTGTTCACCCTTCCTCGTTGACCATCCGTAGTTTTGTTTTTACGCAGCCAGAAATCAATTTGATGTCACTCTTTCCTAGGTCATTTTACTCTTATTGTAGATACTAGAGGGCAATCTCCGCCGCCATATAACCTGGTGTGAGATCCTGACAACTCCTCAGGTGTTAGATGTGTGGGCCGATCGAATGAGATCGGCGGCTAAAAACTTCCAGTCAGCGCTCATAAAACTCAGAGGGCATTCAAAGCCTCACCCTTCTCTCCAATCACATAAGCCGTGGCTGAGCGGCAAGGGTTAACATATTTGAATTAATCGAGAGACTAAACGGATTCATACCCTGAGTGTGCGCGGCGATATGGAGCGGAACGATGGAGATGTCGACGACTCGGAGATTCGTCGTTCCATAAACCTATCCCATTTCCGTTGGAGGAGCGAAGGAACATGAAAATTCATTCCGGCATACCTTGAGCTGTGGGTCTACTACGCCGTGCTTCTCGCGCGGGAGCATTGCACAGGTGCCGATACCATCTAAACAAGCCAAGCAATTAATCAGGGTTGTCCCAGTACTTAGAACCAGAACGGAACTCACGCCAAGCAGTAGCAAGGTTATCCTTGATGTATTCTGTGGGTCAGAATCAGCAAGGAAGCAGAAAATTTGATGACGACAGATGTGGCGCACCTCGTATCTGTTGATCCGTTTGACATTCAGGGCCAGGCTCGACCTCAGGGCCGACAATATCGGTCTTCAGCGGCTCGGTTTCGGCCATACGGCGAACGTATTTGAAATGCTGTACGAGATTTTCCAGATCTGGATTATGATCATTTATGTGGAAAGAGTTGAATTTTATAACGAGGAGTGACCATACCCGTATCCCTCTCAAGGCAGTGGGGGTCAATTTCTGGGTTGTCTTGAGGATCCTTTGTCTTCACATGCTGCGAAAGGTGTTATGTGGATGGTCAACGAGTCACACCAGCCGTGAGTAGGAAGCACAACATACAATGGTCCCACGTGAAAGAGGATGGTTCAAAACGGCAAGCAAAGAAACATAATTCTTTCCGGGTTCAGGAGTCACTGTATCAGCTTTCAGAAATCCTGGAAATCCTGATAATATAACCTGATCTTACGCGTGCCGGAAAACAGACCTGGAAAGGCAATAATTTCCATATCGGGCAACGTATCGTCGCGCAGAGTCGCCAATTGGATATCAAGTTGGTCCTGTAGACCAGGGACTGCACCAGACGTATCCTTAAGTTCTTGGATCTGCTTCTCCGTCGCGCCAAGGAGCGCTCGGGCGCCATCCGAGTTGATGAGGGAGAGCGGGAAATATGCGAACGAGGTGACTCCCGTCCTGTAAATCCCTTTTCCTTCCCCACTTGGGAGCGAGTCAGCACTCGGTGCGCATATCTTATGAAACCACAGATGAAAAGACGCACTGCAACCGTAGCGCCTCTTTCGCAAATTCTGGATCAGTGCGCAGTTTGTCGAGCGTTACATGTTTTGCAGGGTTAAGCTCGTACGAGACAGCGATAAAGTTGTGGTCTTGCAGGTTTTCACCTACGCCCGGGAGTTGAACTTTTATATCAACCCCAATCTCGGAGAGTATGTTGGGACGGCCGATCCCGGAAAGCTCGAGAATTTGAGGACTCTTGACAGTACTGGAGGGTAATTGGGTCAGAATTGAGTAATGAAAGGTACTCGAGCAATAAGATCATCGACATACCCAGCGCTGAGGATAACCTCCTTCCTTGCATGGAAGACATGGATTTTTCCCTTATGACTAAATTCTATGCCTGTTGCAGTGAGTTCACCGCTAGCGACATTGTCTGCGAAAAGAACGCGTGCAACGAGGGCTTGTGGCAAAACCTAAGTAGCCGAGTGATCAAGGAATGTCGTGTAAATCCTAGAAAATACGCACAATGAGATTCGGCCTATTTTGATACGGCAAAAGATAGGCGGTGGCTGCATAAGAACGAGTCCAAGTTTTGGAATCAAGGTTCGCCGATGCAATCCAAGTGCCAGTAATCTGAAGCAGGATTAGATCAGCCTAGATAGAGTATACCACACTTACATCTCCACCATAAGGATCCTTAATAGCTTTATGTCCCATGTTGACCAAGGTTTTCTGGAACAAAGCATCGATAGTGTGGATTTGGGCCGGAATTGTCACTTGAATTGGTCCGGATGTGCCTCGATATTCCGCATCGTACGTGTGCGGATAGAGGTCGGTCAGCTCCTTTACAGGCGGAATGAACCTAGCGTAACGTCGGCGCCAGTTACTTCGCACATAGGGAGAGAATACCCACGTTTCAGATTTCTTCGAGTACTTGAGATAATCCGCCCAATTCCATTCCGGATTGCCCAATTTTTCAAGAGCATCGACATCACTAGCAGGAGGTTTGCTCCATGCATAGAAATTCACCGCTGAGCTGCCCCCTATGGATCGCGACGAGTGAATGAAACGGTCAACTGAGAGTTCAAGAATTACCCAGTCCCTTCCCACGAGACCACAAAATTTCCTTATCATTTGAATGACTTTGTTTCGTCGTATAGGACGCCCAATCATACTAAGAAGCACATTTTGGATCCCTCAACCGTTGTTAATAGTTATCAGTCAAACATGGATCACGTACCTTTGGGTTCCCCAGTGTCGCTCCAAATTGTGCTGGGACTGCAATGGCCGGATCGCCTATTGTGTTTTCGCCAGCCTCCAGCACGACAACTGTCACCGAAGGATCCTCGGAAAGCCGCGCAGCCAAGGTCAAACCAGCGGTCTATGCAGTAAGGGCCAAAAATTAATATCTAATAGAACTCGGAAAAATTTGAAGAACTTACACCTCCACCAGCAATTACGAAGTCAAAAGTTTTATCGACCACATCATCGGCGCTAGTCGCAATCATATTGTGCGATGGATATTCTTTTACCAAGGGCCCCGGATTGACTCGAATTCGTGGGAGAAGGGTTCTGTCTGTATGAAACACGCCAATTCCCCGTCAACGGACTTGTGGGAATTTATTATGTGAAACCTGTCGTCACCTGCCCGCCGTCCATCCAGAATCCACTGGAACTTTAAGTCCACCAGCGTCAAAGCAGAAGATCAGTATATTGCATGTTCTACTTCACCAAAGACACAATCTTTCACCTCACAAGTACGAATTCTTCTCCGGTAACTCGAACTGCCAAATCGCTCGTGGACTACGATATTCACCGCTTTTCTTAACGTCCTGCCTTGAAATCACAATCCGATGCATGCGAGTCGGGGATTGGCGCTTCCAGCGCCGCTAAGGATAGATATAGCCTGAGTCCAGGCCGTACGCGCATGGGCGCGCGGTGATAGCGTTGTTTGAGATATCCTTCGTGATCGACACAAGTGAGAAGAAGTCGGCGTCTTCGCGGCCAAGATTAGACAAGATAGGGAGGTAGGACAGGTCCTTGTGATCTCCCGCATCGAACCGGAAGCAGCGATCCAAAGGCCAAGACCATCATGTGGCCCAGAGACTTGTCAGATCATGGCTGACCAGGGTCGAACAAAGAGTGCCGCCTTCATCATCTCAATGAGCGCTCTTCAGTGCTTATGTTCGGAAGGACTCCCGTCCACACGGTCATGATGGACAACCATATTTGGTTGTTTTCAGGCGTACAAATAACGCGTGTCTAAATTGGGGGGCATTACGAAATAACGGAAGCAGCGGAACAGAGGGTGTTGAAGAACCTGATTAGTTCAACGAAAGCAAAGAACGTCGGCAAGGGTATTAGAGGACAGGTAGCAAGGAAACACAACTGATACGGGGTTGGATTTGGATAGAATCCGCTCCGTCGTCGTCTGACGATTCAAAGTGCATTTCTCGGTGACAGTGCCATGATCACATCGACTTTCACATCCTTGGAGCGTAAAATAGACAGCAACATTTTAGGACAATCGGTCTGCAAACTGAAGTATAACGAAAGAATATGTGTATAAAGGGCAAAGCAACACCAAATCAGGCTAGTATACTTTTCGAAAGCAAAGGGCGCAGGCAGAAGGAGTGGAAGGCAAAAATGGAAGTACGAAGCCACGACAGAGCATAAATAAAATTATCCCAGAGGAAAAATCCTACGATTGTGAAGAGAAAGATAGGGAAAGTCAACCTGTAGCAAAGCCTTTCAAACCGTACACAATAACATTTCAAAAATCGAATTATAAGATCAGTAATTGCGAAGAAAGATGTATATAAAGCGCCGAAGCAATACACCACCACAAGAAAGAAACGAAAAAACTATCTAAAATCTGCTAAGGAACACAAACCCCACAATCCCTTCAACCTGATACCCACTCCTCCTCGCACTATCCCTCTCACTCGCCGACGTCGTATAAAAATGATCACTCCCCTTCCCACTATACAACCTATACAGCGGCACACTCCCACAAATCGCCCAACTATACACATACCCCGCAACACCCTCGTCCCTATAATCCAAATTCGCAATCGCATGCGCCCTCTCCCCCAAATCTGCTGTGTAAAAATGATCCTGGTTGTCGGAATTGTACATGCGGAATAAGGGGGTGGTGGAGGGCTGCCAGCGCGGGAAGATGTACGCGGCGATGCCTTCGGGTTTGTAGCCTAGGTTGCGGACGGCGTTCTGCAGCTCGCCGGGGTTGGTGGTGTAGAAGTGGTCTGTGGATTGGGCGTTGTAGGCGCGGAACCAGGGAGTGGCTTGGGAGCGTTTGACGCAGACGGGGGGGCGCCATCCGCGGGTCTGTTGGGGCGATACTGTTAATTAGGGTTTAAAATTGGTTGATGGTTTGACGAACCTCTACTTCGCCGTCTATGTGGACGGATGTCTCGATGTCGGCAGGGATGGAAGCTGCAGACACGAGTCCGGCAGAGAGGAAGACAGCAGAGATGACAGAGATAGTAAACTTCATGGTGAGGGATTTTTGGTGTATGAAGTATGTGGTTGGTGGGTGGTTGGTGGGTGACGAGAACACCAGGAAATGCGACGCCTTTTATCCTCCTCAGGTTCCCCAGAAATGTGGGTTAAGACATTCATTGGGTGGGTCAGAGGAGCGTGTTCTATAAATGGTGAGTGTCTCTGCAGAGCTAGGGAACATGAGACAGAAATCCTACAGCTGTGAAGGAACACTGACGTCGACTCGCGATGAGGCCATCGTTGAAGGACCCCTAGCGAGCGGCGATCGCAGCGGATAAGATCAGAGAAAAGGAGTCGCATCGCAGACATTTCCTGCTGTGCGTAATTGATATCGACGGAAAAGGAGTCCTGAGATGCAAGTTGAAGGTGTAAGTTGCGCGCGCGAACTTTCATCGTGACTGAAAGGAGACACAGACAATCGCGGAGTCCCAAACTTCCTTTCCTTGTAATCACCCTCTATTTTGATTCAATGCTGTGAACTATCGCAAACCGTCACGGCCAGGCATTTCCTTTCAACATCTCCAGGACTTCAATGGATAAGAGGCGCGCTGCCTATTGGCACTCTTTCTAATGCTAGTATGGACACTAGTACTTCTTCAACGAGTTCGAGCCTCAACTTTACCCCTTTACCCAAAATACCGATTCCCGAACCCACTCGAGTATGAATATTATAATTACCTTCCACCAAAAAAAGCCTCCTCAGTTCCAGAGCCTCCTTTCCCCCTCCCTGTTCAGATCATTCATTGATGTAATCGCCCCACACCTATGAAATCTTAATATGACATCACACACCCACCCATAGTGACCCCGGCCAGCCGAACCATAATGTTTAACCACCATCCCAGGCACGTCCTAGGCTTTCCCACACACCACATACCACATCACAGTACATAGAGCCCAGTAGTGCTAAACGACAGGTTGGTTAGGCCACTCTCCAAGTTTACCGAGTTCCCGCGTTTCTTACCGAAGACCCACTTTCTCCTTCATGTATCCTTTTTTTTGTTGTGTGTGCAAGTACACAATACAGAATAACTGTGGGGAATATTTTGATGAGGACTGGGTATATATATTCAACTGTTCTGTACTGAACACAGTCAGTAGACGTCAAATTCAAATTCGATGCTATTGCCTATGATGCGCTCGCTAAAACATCGCCTTTCATGGCCCTACTCGCACGAATCCCCCCTTTGCTTCCTTCCTGTGCATGTGCCCATTGTGATTTGACTTCCTTTGTATATCTCATTGGAACCATCTCTCTCGCCAGTACAACATTGGCATTGACATTGATTATGCGCGGTGGCTCTGTCTGAGTCCGCCAATAAATTTAATCAATGGCGATACAAAGGGACCTGGTACTGGCAACACAAAGAAACCGTGGCAGGGGAAATGCGAATCGTATAAAACCTCACCTACCCAACTCGTCCCCCCACCACTCACCTTATTTGCTTCATCATACCACACCATACCATAACCCACAACCCATAACTCATGACCTCCTCCGCCACCACCTCCGCCACCCCCAACTCAACCCCACCCAAAACATACACCCAAACCCTCCCATCCCGCAAACCCCCCACACCCCCAAAGCTCCTCTTCACATCGTTAAGCATGCGGTCCCGGGTCAACCCCAGTGTTAACGCCCCAGACGGACGCACCACTACCAACGACGAATCCACCCCAGTCCTCCCTATGCAAGCTCCTACCCCGAAAGCAGCCATCTCGCGCCGCGCCTCCGCATCGCTCCTCATCCAAAAGACGAAACACATATTGCGTGCGGGGCTCCATAAGACGGCGACGCTGGGGTCTTTCCAGAGGTGGCAAGACATCAAGGGGAGGAAGGGGGAAAGGGAAAGGGAGCGCGAGAAAGTCCAGTGGGCGAACTTGACTCTGGACGAGAAGATCCTTGGTCCCGTGATTGATATCGGGCATGGGCATGGGTGTTATATGGGTGGTGGGGATGAAATGGAGTATGAGAGGGGAAGGAGGGCGAATGGTGTGCAGGCGTTGTTTGAGATACCGGGTCCGGTGCGGACGGGAGGGGAGGAGGAGATGGCGGAGTCGGGTAAATTAAAAGAGGGGGAGGAGGTGGAATCGGAGCATCCGATTGGGGACGGGAAAGGTCTTGGAGCGCGCGATGATTAGGTAATGATTACTATCATGTTGTGTGTCGGGGACTTTTGAATAGGACGATCAAGCTTGGAAATCGGAGGGATGTTATTATTAGGGCTCGGACTGAGGGAGTATCGATTAGGACGCAAGCTTGAAGGATGGACTTACGAATGTATTATGTAGCATGGGCCATGTCATGAATATAGTTGACGCGCATTACGCAATTGGACCATGTGTGATAGGTCGAGGGGATGTCATTGTCAGACGCGCAAGTCAAGAGCGTTAACGAGTCATGTAAAGATGGAGGGGGTGATGATCAGGTCGCGGCTGAACTCGTGGTAAACGCGTGGTCGCCGGGTGATTTGTCTATTGTGCAAAAAAGTTGTTATTGCATATCGTCAGAGAGAAACACCTACAGCGTATCCTTGGGTACAAAGACCAGCGAAAGATTACGCAGTGTCCGACGAGGAGATGAAAGAGAAGAGCGGAAGGGACGTCCGAGTCGGGGGTGATGGCAAACAATTACAAACGCACGATGCGTGTCATGGATCATTGCAAACACACAGCCCGGTGAATCGATAATAAAATGTCTAACCCCTCCCTCCCAGACCTCTTCCACTCACCATGGCCCCCATAAGCGATGCCTGGCCCGACGTCCCCGCCTCGCTCGCCATACTCGACGCCGACTCCGCCGACCGCATCACCTCCCTCGTCTCCTCCCTTCACCCTCACATCCCCTCCATCGAAGCCTACGCCACCTCGCTGCACCCAACGCACTCCCCCTGCACACTCATCTCCTCGCGGTACACCTGGGGTCAATCCTTCCTCGTCTTCGAGCTCCTCTTCCCCTCCTCATCCGAATCATGGATAATCCGCTTCGGCATGCGCCCCATCTCTTCCTACTTCAACACCGCAGCCCAACTTTCCCGCAAAATCCTCAACGAAGTCGCAGCGCTCCACCTCGTGCACACACGCACCACCATCCCTGTACCCTCCGTCCTCGCCTTTCACCCCACCTCCTCCTCACCAACCAACCCCCTCGGCCCCTGGGCCCCCGCGTTCGTCCTCATGACTGCACTAAAGGGCGCCACCATCGACGAACTCGGCATATGCATAGGAACGAGTGCGGCAGGGGGCGACCCGCTGATGGGCGACGAGACCAAACGTCCTATTTTGATGAACTATCTGAGCGACATCGCGGATATCCATGTCCAGCTCAGCAAAATCACCTTTGACCGCATCGGCTCGTTCGTCCTCGCTCCAGATGGCACCGTGTCCATCGGTCCAGGCGCAGATTACGGGCTAGGGCCGTTCGAGTCTGCCCGGGAGTATTTTTCGATCCAGGCTGACGCATACGAGAAGCTCGCCGAGGTCGACTACTACGAGGATGACAATGACATTCCGCCTTCCCCCTCCCCCTCCCCCTCCTCCCCTTCCCCCATCCAAAACCCCACACAAAACCCAACCCCAACACAAAACCCAACCCCAACCACAAACGCAAACACCTCCCGCCTCAAACGCCTCTTCGTCGCCTTCCTCTGGCGCGCCGCTCTAATGCCTCTCCTCGACTCCCGAGACGACCGCGGGCCCTTCCCCATGCGCCACGGCGACCTGCACAACGAGAACATCCTCGTCGACTCAGGGGGTCACATCGTCGGCGTGCTGGACTGGGACTGTGCGGGGACCGTGCCGTGGGAGGCGTTTGCGGTGCCGACGTTTGAGGTTAGTGGCGATTTCGTGGATCTGGGCGGGGGTGGGCATTATGGCGTCGTTTTGGAGTCGAGCGGCGAGGGTGGGGTTGGGGGTGGGGGTGGGAAGGAGAAGAGCGGAACAGAACGTCTAGCCGTGCACCGCGCATTCAACACCGCCCTCCAACGCGCCTCCTCCCCCCCTCCCCTCCTCCCCACCCTCCGGCCGCACCCTAGCAGAACTACACAACTCAAACGCGGGGCACGTCGCGGCGTACCTCGCGTACTGGATGTTTTGCATGGCGTGCGACTATGAACATACGGGGCGGGCGCTGCATGGGATTATTGGGCTCCCGGAGGATATGGATGCTGCTTTTGGGAAGTTTGTGGAGGAGGGGAAGGGGGAGGGGTGGGAGGGCGTGGGTGGAGAGGCAAATGAGATTGGGTTGGGTGCGGGGACGGTTGGTGTTGTTGGTGCATAGGAGGTGAAGGAGGAGGAGGGCGCAGAAATTAAGCATTCCATTTTGTAGCACTAACCCATGGCCACTAACTCTCTTGATTGGTATTTATTGGACAAGTGTAACCTTACCTAGTATCTACAGGCTAGAACTGGAATGTATGTATGTAACATGCTGGTACATAAACCGCCTTGATGGCGATATATCGATAGAACCTGGCGTTTTCATGAAAAAACGAGTCTCGAAACATTTTTGGTGTGCATGCAATATTTTGTATGTATGGCGCCCTTCTCTATGGTGATGGAGGGCGACTCTCCAGGTACCGGTGTCCTTGGGGCAAGGGGGTCCCATAACTAGACTTCGAACGTTCGAGTGGCGCAGATGAGTTTCCTCCGAGCCGAGGCTTTTTATCCGACAAAGCAGGGTGAATTCAGTGATCAATGTCAGGAGGCGGGGAAGGGGTGGGAGGATGAGGTGGAGATGGGAGTTGGGAGAGTGGGTGGGCAGGTTGATGTTTATTTAAATTTGAACCTTTTCCGAGTCGTCACTGCACTGGCGTGGACTGAACCTAACAGTATTCTGAATTACTGTAATTGCCTCAGCACTAACTATTGCACTAACCAAAAAACGCACTCACTTGTAGTATTTATTGGACAGTGTGCTGTACAATATGTATTGGGAGAAACAAGTACAACAACCGCCTTGACGGAAATAGAATCACATTTGCGGAAGAAAAAAAAACAAGTAACAAGTTGACTACATAAATAGTCGGAATTGGGAGAGCTTTCAAGGGTTCCAAACGAATAAAACAAATACAAAAACGAAAACATATCCCTCTCTCCCTTCCCCCCCCAACACAAACTCACAACCGACTCTCCAACAAAACCTCCTCCCTCCTCCACCCCAACACCCCCTTCCCAAACGCCGCCTCCAGCGCCTCCCTCACCGTCCTCACAAACACAAACTCCATCTCATTCCGAATCTCCATCGCAACATCGTGCTCCACGTCTTTCCTGTTCGCCCACGGGAGTATCACTTTCGTGATTTGGGCGCGGTGTGCGCCGAGCACTTTTTCTTTGATCCCGCCGACGGGGGTGATGCGCCCGCGGAGCGTTATCTATGTGAAGGAGTGTCAGTTGGGGGGGGGGGGGGGGGTGGAAGCAAGGGAGGGAGGGAAATGAGGAGAAAGACGTACCTCGCCAGTCATTGCGGTATTAGTCGGGACACATGCTCCAGTCAGCAACGACACAAACGCGCATATCTACGGGTGAGAAACGAATGAGTACATTTTCCACCTACGGTCGTTGGTGCCTAGAACTACACACCATAGCGATCCCAGCACTCGGCCCGTCCTTCTTCTGCGCTCCAGACGGAAGATGCAGGTGGATATCGATCAGCTCAGGGATCTTCAAAGGATCCTGTGCCCGCGTGTTGGTGATACACAGGTCGTACGCATGCGTCTTTACCCAGCTCAGTGCCAGTTCCCCGCTTTCCTTGATCACCTACACGCCAAAACCCCCCAAAGCACATCAACATCTCTTTCCCTCCCACAAAAAAAACAATTTAAAAAGGAATCCCAACGCACCTCGCCCAAGCTCCCCGTCAACTTCAAATGCCCGCTCCCAGGCACAATAATCGTCTCAACCGGTAAAATCCCACCCTCTCCCTGTCCCATAACCACCAGCCCATAAACCACCCCCCTCCTCTCCTCCCTCTCCCTCTCCTCTCCATCCCACCTCGCAATCCCCAATATCTTCTCAATCTCATGCTCCTCCACGACCCGCCTATACGCCTTCCTCCCCTTCCCCACACCCACCACAACCACCGCTCCATCATCTCTTCCCTCCTCCCTCACTGCCGCCCCTTTCCCCCCTTCCCCACCACCCTCCCGCTCCTGATCCATAACCTCCGCCCACTCCACCGCCTTATACCTCACCACGCCCCCAATCGCGCGCTCCAAGCTCCTCACACCCGCCTCCCTCGTATACCTCGTAGCAATAAGCAGCAACGCAGGCTCCGTGATCGCCACATGCGCCGCGTCCAGCCCGTTCGCCGCCAGCTGCTTCGGCAGGAGGAACCGCCGCGCAATGTGCAGCTTCTCGTCGTAGGTGTACCCCGAGAGCTGGATGATCTCGCACCGGTCGAGTAATGGTGCGGAGATCGTTTCCAGAGAGTTGGCGGTGCAGATGAAAAGAATTTGGGAGAGGTCGATGGGGACGTTGATGTAGTGATCCTGGATTATACCCCCATGTTAGTATAATTGATAGGAGGGGAGGAAGGAGAGGAGACTTACGTTGAATGTGTGGTTCTGTTCTGGATCTAAAACCTCCAACAGCGCCGCTCCCGGATCTCCATGAAAGTTGCTCTGTCCAACTTTGTCAATCTCATCCCTGGGTATTGCAGAAAAGGTCAATATATGCGAGAGAAGAAGCCAAAGAAAACGCACAACAGCATCACGGCGTCTGGTCTTCCTGCCTTCCTGAGCGCCTGCACAATCAACCCTGGTCCACTGGCGACATACGTCCGTCGGTGACCTCTGATTTCTGCCTCATCGCGCACGCCTCCAAGTGATATACGCTGGAACGGGCGTCCCAGGGCTTTCGCGACGGATTGCCCAAGAGATGTCTTTCCCGTACCGGGAGGACCGACGAACCTGCAATCAGGGTGAGTTGCCTTGCAGCTAAAGGAGTAACACGAGTACGCACAGAAGAATTGGTCCTTTGACACCCTTCTTACCCAACCTCCCGGGTTTACCGATACTAGTTTGTGGATTCGGCGGTTGTAGTTGCTGCTGCTGCGAGCCAGTATACGGAACTATGGCACCGGCATCCTTCTTCTCCCCTCCCTCTTTCGCATCCTGCCTCGCCTTCGCCTCTTCCTCTTTCCTGCGTGCATCCTCCGCCTGTGCATCGCGCTCCGCGTTCATCTCCTTTAGCCGCACAACAGCAAGATATTCAATCAGCCGCTTCTTGATTTTCTCAAGCCCAAAGTGATCGGCGTCCAGTTGAGCACGAGCTGCGGTGAGGAATGTCTTGTCACGTATTACAGGCTGGGCTTGTTCGCCGGACGAGGAAGGGAGGGGTGCGGAGTTCGGCCATGGGATTGAGCCTAGCCATTCCAGCTGTGATAAACATTGAGTACTGGGGAGTTTTGAAAGATATAGAATCGTAAAAGACATACATAGCTCCTAATAACACCGTGTTCGACACTTCCCTGAGGAATCCTCTTCAGTCTCCTCCATTCTCTGACACCCATCTTACGTTCCTCCGATCCTGGCTCCATCGCCTCAATGCGTCGTTTCAGGTCTGCCATATCGTCTGCCTCGTGCTGATCATCATCGTCAAGCTCTGATCCACTGGACCCATCCGCAGGTGTGCTGGAAGAAAGATTGGCGAGTGAGGCCGACGAGGAACCACTGGAGCGCGTGAGTATGTGAAGCTCCCGTTGAATGGCAGCGAGCTGCTGGCGAAGGAAGAACTCCTTCTGCTGTTTCGAAAGAGACTCATCGACGGCGGTGGCGATCTTCTTCGACACCTCGGAGATGGACGTTTGCTTCAGGAATATGTCCGTGGCGAGCTTGAGCCGGGCTTCTGCATCAGGTGTGCTTAGAATAGCTGTCAAAAGCATATTCTCAGTGGCCGTTCGCATTGACACGTCAAGTGGAAGGCAATCAACCTAGCTTGTCGTTGTATTCTCCATTGATACTGCCGATGAGCACGTCCGCCATCCAGGGAGCTCGCGAGTTCGTGATGTCCTCGAGCATACCAGCGACCTTATTGTAACTGTCCTTGCGTGCCTGCTGCGGAGCGTCTCTCGCAAGCCTATCAAGGAGTCTGAGAGCCGAATACTTAAACTTGTCGACAGTTTCCCTCGAAGGTGTCCGTTCGGTGGGGGGATACTCGATATCATGCAGCGTCAAGTCCTCCTGTATTTCCGGCGGCAGTGAAGTCAAGTCTTTCGAAGCAATGAGACGAATTCGCGTAAGACCATGAAGAGAAATGAGGTAGGGCTGGCGGGGGTTGCGGAGGGTAGGCTTGATGAGACGCAACACACGAGCGGCCGTACCCCACTCCGCAAGAACTGGGGTACTGTTATCGGACGAGGGATTCGTTACTGGAACAGCAGCAATAACAGGAAGAGCGTCCGATTCATCGATGAGGGCCAGGATTGCTTCGCCTATTTGCTGAGAGACTGGCATTGTGAAACGAGATGTCGGCAATAAGATGAGGGGATGCGGGAGAGCAAGCACAGGAAGCTTTGAGCTTGCCATTGTGGGCAACGACAAAGAGAGGGGCTGCTGGATAACGATGGCGGTGGCAGGGACAACAGGGAAGACGATGCGCTCGACAGCGAGCACGACAAAGCACGACGACACTGAGGCGGTGAGTCCGGGGTGAAATATAAGGGCACGTGACACTTCATTACATTCACGTGAACTTCGGCATCAACGCCGGCAACCGGCTATGGTTCCTGTTCCGGACTTGGCTGCCACCTGGGTCTTCCTTCTCCTGCCACTCCGTGCTTCGTGGATCCACGAAAACGATGTGCATTGTTGTTCTCGCTGCCACAAAACCCTTCTGACAGTGGCACCTAGGAGCACAAGACCCCGGATCATGTCTTTGAAAATTTGACTCTGATGGATCGCAATTTCCTCTATCCTCCTCGTCATTCTATCTCACAGGCGTGTCAAACACGGTCCTTGTGTCTGCCCGTAACATGACACAGGATCTGCGCACCTTCTGACTTCAGTCACCAGTTGCTTCATGCGGAATCGGTACCTCGGGCCAATCCTGAACACCGTTGTATCAGTCCACTTGACCGCATCGATACCACCAGCAAGACTGCATATGTATCAATTCTAGCAAATCATTATGATTCCATACCGCCTTCATCGCCATCTTTCTAGGTCACAATTGGAATTACACTGGACTTACAGTGCCAATCGCCATCCCATGGTCTTAAAACCGAAGCTCGAGCTTATGACTTTTCATCGGCGAACAAGTGGATCGAATGACTGACGAATAGACGTCGTGGGCTCGCACGCTACGACACAGAGGTTCTGTACCTTAAGAGTTTCTGTCAAAGTCAAAGTTACCTGATCTTTTCTGATCTACACCCGGAACCCGAGGAGTTCTCTTGTCACGGGGGTGGCACTTTTTACTGGACGAAGTCGACAATGAAGATCTCTCCCTGTATATCTAGTCAATAACGAGGTGTCGCTTTGATGCAACTCGATTCTACAAATCCCCCGAACTCTGAGGCGCCTCAAGCACCTAGGCCTGCGCGTTCGTTGGAACTGTATGGGCTCACTGATCTTGGTTACCCTTCGAATGTACCAGACCAGCGCATCCGATGGAAAGTCTCGAGAAACCTTGGAAGATAATCACCATCATCGTGGAATCTAGGTCCCGTCTTCATGCAGAAGTCTTCTATTGTGGTCAAACCTAGTAGGTCAAACTTCAGTTACTTATGCTTTTCCCCCTCGTGGCAATAGGCGTCAAACCCAAGGCCGCCCAATCGACAACCATCTACTATACTGTATGCAGTTCAATACAGAAATCGATGAGACCAAGACGTCGAGGATGACATGTTCATTTCACCATCACCTCTCAAACAGTCATGTGGGGTCCTCTCATCCCCAGCGTCTTAGTTAACACTAGCCAGGTTATTTCCATTCGCAATTGGCGGAATGCCTTGATGGTCAGCAATTACTGTTGAAGGTCGCGACGAAGATTTCCATGCATTCGGTGATGCGATGTTTGCGGACTTCATGGAGGCCGAGGTCAACAGAAGACTTGCCAGCAACTCATGACCCAGGCCAGGGAGAATGCAGAGCCAGTGAGTCTAATTCCTGCCTGACTTTGATCTGACTGCGAAACTAGTTCCCTTGCAGCATGGAGAGTGGAACGTGCTCGAAGAGGCGTGGTTCAGCGCATTCCAGAAGTTTGCCACCCCTGCTCTCCCTGAGACGACGCCGGGCCAAAAGCCAATGCTGGAGGAAGCGATAGGTGCCCTCATCGGTCGAATTGTGGTTGAGATGAGAACTCTGCGAAGGTGGGAGAATGGACCACCCAGACGTACCTATACGTAGATGTAGGAGTATGAGTAAGGATGAGTACGAGTACGAATAGATAGCATCATTCGGTCGGACTTTACAGATATGTAATGTAATCATTATGTGCTGGTTCTTCTCCCCTCAATTCCTCTACTAGTACGTTCGTGGCAGAGGCGAGCCTTGCCTCGTTGTATGTCAGAACCTTTGAAATCGTGGCCGACCCTTCAACGTTCAACAGCTTGAACAGACACCCACGTGATTAAGATAGATGATCGGACTCTGTGCGCCACACGAGATCATATCTTGATGATTGAAATAACTTCTCCACATATGTATCGTGACAGAACTCCCAGCCGCAGCCGCAGCCGCAGCAGGGAGCGGCGGCCCCAGATCGTAATTTCATACCCAGGATCCAGTACACGGAACGCCAACTCATCTCCCAGTGGCGAATTCATATACTGGGAGACCGAGGACGGAACCATGGTCGATGCCACTTGCCCTTTCTCGTCCAAGTGGGGCAAAGTCTCGTTCCTATCCTTCGCGCTGTCGGACGTGTCTCCCAAACCAATCAATGCGAAAGGGGAGCCATTGAAGATCGAAGACGAGCTGACATGGAAGGCGTTCAATGGATCTCTTCTTGCGAAGATCAGGGCATCCAAGGAGCTTGATTGCACCATGTTGTGCATTGGTGCGTTACTTGTGTCCATCTGAATTAGATGCCTGCCGTCACGTTTCTCACTTGGATGAGTGTCTCTCAGGAATCATCAAGCTCAATACGATCTAACGTTGCTATCGTGGAGTCCTGTTCCAGTGGATGTAAGCACGCATTTCTCCTGACGGCCGAGCTCTGAAAAGGCCAATCTGACATCCTCCATAGTGGGCAAAGACATCAATTCCACTCACATACCGCGCAGAGGCTTGAGGTCTTCATAGTACAGATGGAAACGGAACTTCTAAGATTTACATAAATGGTTCGAATGATAGATTGATATACTGTATAGTAGTGTAGCTCGCTCGAGGTCAAGAAGTCATTGCTGCAGTAACCAGAATCCGGCCGCAGGGTAGATACGCAATCACTTTCGGACTTCAAGCCAAACTATACAGGATCTTATCGATAAAGTAAAAGAATTTAGGAATATACCGAAGAAGTGTATAGTAGTAGATGTCGGGTTTACAGTTATTGAGTCATGTCTGAGGCTGCGGTTCGTTGACTCAGTCATTGAGAGGAGTTTATAGCGAGCGTCAAATAGCTCGAAATCGGATTGCCGGAGAGCATGCTTCCCAGGGCTGCACAGGAATCCTGTGCTGCGAACGACCGCTTAGTGACCAGCTGTTCCATTGACAGGGCCGTCTTTCTTTGCCGGGGTCATTCCGAAGAGCTATCGGTTAGACTTGTCAGGGAAGACTTTCGACGATCGAAGCAGAACCCGTACATATTTAATATCTTTGACGCTCAACTTATGGAGTTTTGCTCCAGTTCCTTCCCCAAGTGCTGCCTCTGCGAGGCCTGAGGTTCAATTATGTTAATGTTCTAACTCGCAAGAGGTGTACAAGGTGTGTACATACCAACTTTCACGTCTTGGAGGAGCAGCATCCTATGGAAGTAATAGAGGAAATCGAAACATGGTCAAGAAATTCAACGAAAAAGTAAACGAACCGTTCTTCTATCGTATTCTCAACGACAAGACGTTTGACAAAGACATCTTTCTCTTGACCGATTCGATGAACACTAATTGTGGTCACGATTTCTGTTAAATGACTGGACGGTGGAGAACGAAGGGCAACGAACCGATCATAAGCCTGGGACTCTGCAGCATAGTTCCACGAAAGATCCATACTACGAACAAAACCACATATCAGATAGCAGCACAACATGGAGGAGAGCAAACACCTACTTGACAATACGGTTCGCTGCAACCAGATTCAACCTTCAGAAGCATTTAAGCCCACATTGCCTTGACAGGATAAGAGTATACAAACCCAACGCTACCGCATTTCGTGCTAGAAAAGACGTTCAATAGGTCAACCATTGCCCGAATGCGACACGAGGAAGCCAAACCTGATTAAAATAACCTTTGCGCCACCTGGAGTCTTAAAGCTCGTGAGCACTGCATCCCTCTGATACCGATCCATCTTCCCGTCGAATCTCAGACTCTGGATCCCATGCCTCGAGAACAGAATGTCGATCAAATCAAGCATGGATGTCCCTGGAAGATCATTCAGATCATCAGCTGTGCAACCGTTTGAAAAAGGGACGGAAAGCATACACTGTGAGTACACAATCGTCTTATCCCCCGTCGACTCCCACTCCTTCAGCAACTCCATCAACGCCAGCATCTTCGCGCTCGGTTCCATATCGTCGTCTCCGCGACCCCATGTGGCGATAACAGCCTGCGAGGGCCCATCATTCCCGTTCTTGTTCTCCCGGGGACGTTTTCCCTTGGCCTTTGGGGAAGTCGACGAGTTCCTCGACTCATGGCTTTTCTTCTTCGGATTGTGGCTGACACTGACAAACTCAATTTCAGAGTCACTCGCAGAGCCCATGATGGTGTCCACAGGCGCAGAAATCTCGTCCATCGTGAGGTCAAGAGTGTTGTTCTAGAGATTATCAGAAAGTGATTCTTCTCAAAAAAAGTTACAAAGGAAAACACTCACCTCGTCGTCATCATCAATCCGTATATTCTTCCTTTGTTTCTTCACCGGGCGTTCCTCCAACATACTCGACACATCCGGCAAATCGTCATCCGAATCATCTAGGCCACGCTCCTCGAAGGAACGTTCAGGAGACGGCGAACGCATCTTTACATCGCCATCCGATGTTCGTTTCGTAAGAACCCGCGACTTGCCACGACGAGTTGCGCGGGCATGATTCGTAAGCTCTTCGTCGGTAGGCTCGAAGGCCGAGGATTTGAACACTTTGTTGGGTGTGAGGTCCATCATCTTCTTGCATGTCGGGCCTAGGGTATGCATCAAAGAGATGAGAGGTTAAAAGAAGAGCATTGTGGATATACTGACATGGTCGATAACCCTTCGCAGCGCCAGTTTCGTATTCCTTCTCGGCAGCGAGGTTTTCCTTCTCACTCCCCTCTCCGCTATCCGCAGGTCAGAGTGTCAACGAAAAGAACAGAATAGAAAGGAGGACATACAAAATTCCGTTGTGAGCAATAGGAGAATTGCTCAGATCAAGCAAACAGTCTGTCACAAGTACGCTCTCAGACCCCGATCCTACCTAGATATAATGTAAGTCACTTACCAAAGCAGATTTCATGACCACAGGCTAGGACACGCCCGCTATCATTCATGATTACTGGTGAAAAAATGTGAGAACAAAAAAACTGAAAAGAACAAGGTCCCATTACAATCTTGACAAACAGGACAGCTCGACTCCGGAGCATTCAGCTCATCAGAAAAGTCCAATATCTCGGAGGCTCGCGCACGAGTGAGAGCTCTAGAAGAGTTGAGGACTAGTTAGCGACGGATAGATGGCCAGAATATCATAGTTTTCACTTTCTCTTGACCTGTCGAGACAATACATTAGTCCTTTGACGTGATTTAAATGTGAGGAGAAGACAAACGTCAGCAACCCACGCGCTACCCATGATTTTCCTTGCCCGTCCCAGCTCCTTATCGCTCTCGCTACCAACAAGAAGGGTCGGATCATCATAACCCTCGCTTTGTGACTGGGGCTACAAGTCAGCGAGGCCAGGGTAATAGGACGATATTAGACACGCACGAGGATGAGATGCGGGTGGCAACAAAGCTGCCTCAGACGAAGAATCATGACCTGCAAGCGAATCAGTTCGGGACGTTCTCATGTGCAAAAGTGGAGGAAAACATACAAGAACGGCGGCATGGCTAACGAAGAGATGACATTAGGTTGTTATCAGAGCAGGTTTCATATGGAAGAGTCGACATACTTTGAAATCAGTGTTCTCTCCCTGATGAATTTGTTCAATCTAATCTTCGTTCTCTTCTCGAACGAGTCGTAGAGCTATAACAAACGGCGTTAAACCGACTATAACCATGAGGAAAGTGAACAAATAACTCACATCTCGCTCTTCTTCCGAGAACTGGAGCTTGACCATCTCAATACTCTTGGGCGGCAGCTCCAATATTGGTTTACCCTCCAGGGTCGAATCTTTTGTCCGACGAAGCAAAATAGGCTTCAAGATAGCCTGCGCACGAGAGCCTTTCGAGGGAAACTGAAATTAGAGTCAATCGAAACAAGACGAAATGTATAGATACTAACCAGCTAACGGCGCGTCCTCACTCTGCACCTTGGCCTGAGGAATGCAAAAGGTATGTTCAAACCTTGCAGTACAAAATACGGCAACAAGACTTACAATATGGCTGTCAAAAGAAACCCAATCATTCCATGGTCGGAATCGACCGAAACGCAAAAGGCCATAGATATCGGCCCTACAATAAGTGTCCAATAGTTAATACTTGAATGAAACCTTCTAGTCAATGCTCACAATGTATTCGTGACGGGAGTTCCCGTCAGCATCCATCGGTACTTCGCCCTGACATGGGCCAGGCTGATGCTTGAGCGAGTCGCTCTAAAAATTCTCATTGTAAACTTACAGACACATCAAGGAAACAAAGAGATATACCGATTCCGAATGAATTGTGCCTCATCGGCAACAGCACGATGAAACTTCGCACGAGCGAGAATACCTCTAGATGATCGTCAAGTGAAGGCAGATTGGTTTAAGAGGAGTGTGGCATACCCGTTATCCGCAAGCCATTCAGCCTCCTCAGCGGTGTCAACATCCCGGGGGATGCCGAAATCCTGATTCAGAGTCTGGTACGTCGTTATTATGACCTGGACGAGTAGGATGCTCTGAGTCGAAGGACAGCAACCAAGTATGGTTTAACATACGTCATAATTCTTGATATGCGAGAGTTTCTGGAGAAAATGATGATTATGACACCATGAGGCAGCATGCACAGCGGAGACATGCCTTCAGCTTATCTCTGCCATGGTGAAGGTGGACGGTGAAGACGCCGTTGGTCTTGGATTCGATCTCATCTTTCCACTGTTCAAAATTGTCACATCAAAACAACCATGAGACAATGAACACCGCATGCTTCTTACCTGCTGTAACAGCGCTGCTGGAACAATAACAAGCGTGGTCTTGTGCTCGTCAGCTTCCTTTGGCTGATTCTTGACCATCGTAGCGATCATTTGCACAGTCTTTCCTGTAAAATAGGGGTGTTCAGCACAGGTTCTGAAGGCGTTGTCGTTTGCAAGGATGACAACGAACCGAGACCCATATCGTCTCTGTGGGGTTCATAAGAACTCTCTTCATGTTATCAGCTTAAGAGATGAACATACGCCAATATTCCACCTCTGTCGGAACTCTCTTCTTTCGCCAGCATCCTGGAAACACAATTTCGGTGACAGCCCTCTAGAACGATAGAGGAACATACCAGGCAACGCCAATAGCCTGGTGACTCAAGAGCCTAACTTCCATTCCAGGAATAAAATCTTTTTGGCTACAGCTCTGCAATGAGGATGTTGAAGGGTTGATTCACAGCATGCCACTCACTCCTTGAGACCAAGCGCCTTCATCGCACTCTTTACTGTAAGGCCATGACTCAAGTTATCGATGGACTTGGTTACAAATTCTGCCATCCTTTGATATAATAAGTTCAATTTACGCATGAGGAGGTTTTGTCTGACACTGACCTTTGCTGTTGGTCAGGCCCACCAAGGTCGATACTTCGAATTGGCGTCTCGTGGTCATAATTGAGCCGAAATCCAGAAACATTCTGCTTGGCAGGCGAGCGAGCCAACGCGCTGGCAAGGAAGTTCCCGTCGCCAGCTTTGGCCGATACATTCAGCACTACTCACCGACCGATCATCACCACTACTCACCTGCGCTGGAAGAGCCAGCTAAACTTTGTCTCTGAGATGCCCGGGCTTGCTCGAGGGCGCGACTGACGTCTTGAGAGGATCCTGCTTTGGCTGAACTTGAGCCCCGAAGCTGAAAGAATGCATCGAGTGTCGCAGGGGGCTTCAAATTTGAAGGGGGTTTGTTGTCTGGAACTCCCGGACAGCTGAAAGAGCTGTCTAATGCATCCAAGAGAGATGAATATTTGGTTGACGCGCCGCTCGCCATTGCCGACGCGTTATATCGATAGGTTGTGTGTAAGAGACAAAGACTGAAAGAGGTGCACCGTGCGCAAGTCACGGGGTCGCTGTCACACCAGTTGATTATGTTGTCACGCTCGGGCCGTTCAACCCAACTTTGTATCACCTCCATGAGCGTTCACCCCAGCGATGGAGTTCGTTGGAGCAAAGGCTCAGGGGACCGCAATATGTCTCATCATATCGTCAGGCTCTCCCACAAGCTCGCTCTGTCCCTGTGCCTAATGGAACCCCCATCCGGGCCGTCCTTGGCCCCCAACATCACTCACTGTCCTTGGATTCTCGAATGGAACTCTATGTACCTGTGTCGCACTAGTCGAAAGCTGTTTGGGACCTTTACTTTGCTCTGGATTCAATACCTCCTGGTCCACGGATATGGACTGGCTGTCAGCGGGCTCAGAACTCGATCTCTTATAACTGGAATTCGAATTGAATTCGAGTGCAAATTTCTGTGTCATCGAATAGTGTCCTAGCGCCGCTGGGTTCACCTCGGTGAGCACGCCATGATTTATGGACGCGAGGTGTGTTGTCCAGCAGTTGCATTGAGGCACTGGAGAAGTTACCGACTTCAAGACGACTGGAAGGGCTACGTGGATGACAATCGTGATGGGTATATTGTAAGTCACTCTCTCTATGTTCAGCGAAATAGGTGCAGTTGTTTAATAGACGCCTCCAGCCCTACCCATGCCACTTCTACGGCTTCGACCGTATCACCCTCCACTTCTCCGCGAGCCGAAGCATCTGCAGCACAGAATGTCGACGATCACATGGAATATTGTGACAATGACCTGCAACCCAGTTCCAGTTTCAAAGACCACGCAAATCTCATGCATAAAGAGAACATACCGACGTAATCGCACCAACGATGGTCATGATGACGCCGGCGATAGCAGAGACAATTGCATTTATGCCATTACCAATCGAGGAGACGATGGAACCCTGCAAAGTATGAACAAGTGAGATCTCCGGATGTGACGAGCCTCACCATGATGTTCGAAGAGAAACTGAGCGGATTGCTTTAGATGTGCGAATCTGTTATGATCAGGATGGGTGTTGGTACGAGGGCGCTTTTGAAGAAGATATGAAGGCATCTGCAAATGACGTTGGTCGCAGGAGCCCCTTGCAGATGGCACAGTGACGCGCATCAAACTCAAGTTGGAGGAGTCCCTCAACCTATCAACCTATCTATACCAACCTTTATTGAACGACAAGAGTCTGACGTCACCTTCCTGCCCGGCAGATAACAACACGAACAGTCACGGTGCATGATCAATTCTGGCAATCTTGTCACGTCACAGACCCTTCACATCCAACGTCGAAGTTTGTTCAGCGCTGATTCAGACCAGCACCAGTCTTAGCACACACACCTTCGTGACGCACCTTTTGATTCATGCGCTAATCGCCAATTTTTGTCCTAAAAAGTTGCCGTCAGAAATTAGAGCGGAGAAGAAGGACCACGACTCGAATGTCCTCCTGAACCCGGCCTGCTAGTAATTTGCCACCGTGCAGGATCATAGTTCCTGTGGCAGGTACTCCGCGTGGCCTTTACTATATACTTAGGTATGTCTGTGTTGGACTCCAGCGATGCCGTAATTTTGATCATTGACCATGAAATTTCTGTCAGAAGAGCGTCTAATGTGATTGCTACTATGCTCCAAGGAGTTGTTCGCATACGGCCTATCTCCAACAAAGGCTCCCAATTTGGCTTGTTCTTCCCGTCGGTGTGAGAGCATTCTCTGTCCCGACCACCATCATAAGAAGCAACTTCTACGAAGCGCCACCAATGCTGTCTATCGCACGATCAATCAGATGCATACAACGTTCGAAAACGGTTTCTCTCATCACGAAATCGTCCAAAGCAACATCACTAAGTTAATTCTGTTGCCATGCCCTAGCGGTGCTAGGTTCCCGTTTGTGAGTGGTCTATGCTTGTATGTCTTTAACTAAGTTAATCCATAGACAGAGATGAATATATTGGTCTAGGAGTTGTATAGCGGCACTGAAGAATGTCCCGACTGCATCCGAAGGTGGACAACTGGGAGTACTACGTGGATCACAGTCGCGATAGGTATATTGTAAGTGGTCAATCGTTTTTGTTCAGCGAAATGGGTGCAGTTATTTAATAGACACCTCCAGTCGTACCCATGCCACTTCTTCGGCTTCTGCCATATCGCCGTCCGCTTCGCCGGGAACCGCAGCATCTGCAGCACAGAATGTCGGCGATCACGTCGAATATTGTGACGATGACCTGCAGCACAGTTCCAATTCAGAAGCCCATGAGAAGCCCACACATAAAGAGAACGTACCGACGTAATCGCACCAACGATGGTCATGATGACCCCGGCGATAGCAGAGATAATTGCATTTATGCCACGACCGATCGAAGAAACGATGGAACCCTGCAAGTTATTAACGAGTGAGATCTCCAGAATTTGTGTACTGGTAGCCAGGTATGAGAAAAAACCTCACCATGATGTTCGAGGAGAAACTGAGCGGATTTGTTTCAGATGAGTGAATCTGTTGTAATCAGGCCTAGGATTGGTGTCGGTTTGAGGGCACTTTTGAAGAAGATATAGGGGCATCTGCAAATGACGTTGGTATGCAGGAGCCCCTCAAGCTTGCGGATGCACAGTGATACCGTCCTGCATTGAAAGACAATCTGAGCCTGACGTCGCCTTCCTGCGAGACATCGATGATGCCAAGATAACGCGAAGAGTCACGCGGCATGATCAATGCGCAATCCTGTCACGTCACGGACCCTCAACCACATTCAATATTTGGCAATGTTCAGAAGTTCAGCAGTGAGCACTGAGCAGCATCAGTCCTAGCAGACACTCTTGACGCACTCTCTGGCTTACGGGCCAATTGCCGACTATATCGTAAAATGTCCGTTCGCAGAAATCACGGCAGAGAAGAAGAACCACGAAGGACCTCTTAACAATCTCCCGAACATACGAAGTACCAATTTGCCAGTGCGGGATTGTTCAAGTCTTCCGAGTCGCCTTTACCACTTGTCTGTGATAGAATCCCTAATATTGATTATTGACAATAGGATTTCCATCAGAAGAGTGTCTATGCCAGAAAGAGTTGCTCAAATACGGTCTATTTCCGATATCCCCCAATTTGTCTGATTCCTCCCGTCGGCGTGAAAGCACTCTCTTCCTTGACCGCCATCATAAGAAGTATCTCGATGCCGTCTGTGGCACCATCAATCAGATGTATACAATGTTCGAAAGCAGTTTCTCTCATCACGAAGTCATCCAAAGCAACATCACTATCATGATGGGGACCGCGCGCTGATACCTCAATAGACTACTTGATATAAAAGCGTTGAACTCATATTCGCAGATCCTCCACGCATAACCCTCAGCATGATCACAACCAACAGCGCTGACCTCGCCAGCAAGACCTTTGACTTTGTGATCGCGGGCGGAGGGGTAAGGCCTTTCCTGTAATTTCTTTTCTCATTGTAACCTTTGGTAGACCGCAGGCCTCACGTTGGCTGCACGACTTTCCGAAGACCCGTCTGTGACAGTGGCGGTGCTCGAAGCCGGCGACGATACCATTGGCGAACCCAAAGTCAGAATCCCAGGGCAGTTCGGAGTCACCATTGCGGATCCCAAGGTCTGCGCCGTTATTTTTATGCCTCTGAGTATCCTAGGCTTACTACTGCACAGTTTGATTGGACCTTCTTTACGAAGAAACAACCACTGTCGAATAACAGGGAGGTATTGTGGTCTCGAGGGAAAGGATTAGGTATGCGGTCGTCTCTTGCGTGTTCCTCATCATGACTTTATATTTATAACCAGGCGGCAGTTCTGCAATCAACTTCTATGCATGGGTCAAACCTCCTGCAGGTGATATCGATGCATTTGAGAAACTTGGAAATCCTGGATGGAATTGGGAAGAATACCTGAAGTACTCGAAGAAATCCGAGACGTGCGTGCTCTGATATTCTGCTCATATATACTGACTTCTCTTCCATTGTGGAATAGGTTTCATCCCCCGGCAAAAGAACAAACCGATGTCTACCCGCATTCCTACAATGTCGAATACCGTGGAACATCCGGGCCAATCCAAGTAACAATCCCGCCCCACGTATATACGGTCGACAATCTATTTCAGGAAACGATGGTGAACCTTGGATTGAAGGCCATTGATGACGCCTATGGAGGAAATGTAGGTTCCATTTGATTAATTCCTCCTGGGTCGGTTTACCCACAAGAGCAGACCACAGGAACGTGGATTTGTTCTTCGAACCTTGATCCGAAGGATTGGACTCGTTCGTATGCTGCTACAGCGTACTTGCCTCAGGACCGGCCAAACCTCACAGTAAGACTTCTCCTCTCATGCTTATCCGCGCTAGGTCCTTGATTTCACTAGATCCTCACGCATGCTCTGGTTTCACGCATCGTCTTTGCCGATCACGTCGAAGGGCAAGATCTCACCGCCAGCGGAGTTGAGTTCATTCATAACGGAAACACACATGTCGTCCACGCAAGGAAAGAAGTCATTTTGAGCTGTGGGTAGGTCTTCCATGGCCTGGTGTCAATGTACACATCTGAACAATGAAATATTACATAGGGTAGTCCAAAGCCCGCAGATCCTCGAGCTTTCAGGCATCGGCCGCAGCGAGATCCTATCGAAAATCGGGGTAGATACAAAGATCGACCTTCCTGGAGTTGGCGAGAATCTTCAAGAGCACAACCTCGTCGCCACGGTATTCGAGCTCAACCCAGCAATCAAGCATGAAACTCTTGATTTGTTGCGTGATCGGGAGTACGCTCAAGAGGCTGTCCGGTTATAGTTCGTCCCATCACATAATGTGTCGCATCCTCCTATCCACTAACAACCTCTTCTTTTTGAAGTGCGGAGGGGAAAGGCCTGCTCAGGACAGGCATCACCTCCTTCGCATATTTGCCAATTTCCGGCGTCAAGTCCGATGAGGCAGAGAACCTGATCAAACAGACGGAGAAGGAGATCGAGGAATATAAGAATACACCAGGCATCGCTCCTGGGTTGCGCGAGCAACTCGACATTCAATTGGAGACGTTGCACGACGACACCCTGCCCGACTTTGAGATAACTGGGTTTCCGGGATTGTTCTCTCTGAGCTGTAAGGATAGGGTGTTTTAATTCCCATTGAGGTCTTACTAACGGACTGCTTGGATTCAGTGAACCCAGAACCTGGAAAGCAGTATATATCTTTAGTGGCCCTTCTTAACCACCCTGTTTCTCGGGGTACCATTGTTCGTGAAATATCTTTTCATTTCTCATCAACTTTAACTGATCGAGCACTATGGTCCACAGCATGCTAAAAGCGCCAACCCTCAGGATACCCCTGATATAGACCCGCATTACTTCGAGAAAGATTCAGGTGAGCTTCGGATGATATACTCATGATGTGGTAACTACACAATGGCAGATCTGGAGAACCTCGTGCAGCAAGTCAAATTCATGCGAAGAATGGCTCAGACGGAGCCGCTCAAGTCTGGTATCACTGGCGTAGAGGTCCTTCCCGGAGAAGGCTGCACTACGGATGCACAGATTCGAGGTGAGCGTTTCTTCAGCCAGTTCAATTGATGTCCTTCATCTCTAGGCAGATTATATCAAAGATAACCATCGGAGTGCCTGGCGTACGTTCCGTTTCCTTTGGCTCCGAATACGAGTTTTACTTACTGTCGGCACAGATGGTATTGGAACCTGCTCAATGTTACCTCGGGAGAAGCAAGGCGTTGTAGACCCCCAGTTGAAGGTTTGCATCAGAGCAGGCACTTGTCATCAGTTTGGAGAAGCTGATGAATTGCAGGTGTATGGCACAAAGAACGTCCGCGTAGTGGATATATCCATTGTTCCGATTCAAATAGCGGCACATACTCAAGGTAGATATTGCTCTTTGAGCCATTCGATTACTGAGTCCCTTTTCAGCGACCGCATATATGATTGGGGAGAAAGGTGAACTGACAGTATTTCTTGGCCGATATGCTGGCTGATTGTTTCTGTAGCTGCGGACCTCGTTCGCGCTTCCCATGCTTTGTGATAGGCAAGCCTCGGGCGAGGCATTTGGCATCTGCCTTTAGCTTGAAGGAAGAAGGAAATCTATGTCGAGGTCACTCAAAAGCATCGATGTCGGCCTCAAGTTAAATTGCGGATATTTTTCTTTGCACTACCTGAATAGGAAAAATACACGATTTTGTCGGGGCTACCGGGCTAACCCAAAGGGGGGCCCGGTGGCTCCCGAAATTCCTAACATATTTTCGTCCCTGCGTCCGAGAGCTAGACTAGGATTGGATTGCGGATAACGTAGTACAAATGTTATTTCAATGGGCTCTTATAGCGATATGTATATATTCTTGGCGAACGCCTAATACCCTTTGCTCTGGCGATGGGCTTGAAGTAAGAGCGGCGGCTCAAGGTGAGCGGCCGAGTTCATCAGCCAGCCATGGCTTGTTCCGTTACCCTAATAAGGTTTCAGTGTTGCAGCACCAAGCAGCATCAAGCAGAGAAGACCCACGATCATGGTGCCTGGGAAGCCGAGATCAAAGTCAACGACCGATTCCAACTCTTTCATCTGTTCTTCGCTCAAGGATATGTCGAGTGCTTCGATATTCCCGAGAAGATGTTCGACCTTACGGCCACCGACAATAGGGAAAACGAATGGGGTCTTATGAAGAAGGTATGCGAGGGCAACTAGAAAAATCTTAGTTATGCCATCACAAGGTTAACGGAATAGTAAATCGCACCAGCAGTGATCTCCTTGGTGCCAACTTCCTTGGCGACTTTCTCCAGAGCAGCAGAGACTTTCTTTTCTTTCTCATTTCGCTCCCAAGAAGGTCCGAACTTGCGTCCTTGCTCTCCGGTGGTGCGTCGGCGTTCTTCTTCAGCATCGGTGCGGAATTTGCCTCCCGCAAGAGCATTCCACGGAGCAAGAGCCATACCTATCGAATCATTCAGCTTAAGGAAGAGGCGGGTAGGGAAAAGGTAGTTTATTACCTTCAGAACGAGCCATAGGGATGATTTCCCGCTCAAAATCACGGTCCATAACGTTCCATGCGCCTTGGTAAATAACGAAAGGTGTGAGCGCGTGGTCTCTTGCGTACTGGTTTGCCCTGGACACAACCCATGCAGGAGTATCAGAGACACCCTAATAACCATAAGTAACCTTGCGCGCGTCCATACTGATGATGCGGAGGTACTTACAAGATAGAGAACCTTTCCCGCCAGAACCAAAGCGTGCAGCGAGCGCATCACCTCTTCGATACTGGTTTCGAAATCCCACCAGTGCAAATACAACAAGTCGATGTAAGTTGTGCGAAGCTTCGAGAGAGAGTCTCTGACGGAAATGTGCAGAGATTTATGACTGTTCCCTGTGTAGAGAACCTTCTGAGCGACTGAATCATTCCCGCGCTTGTAATTGGTCGAAAACTAGAGACCGCGAATTGCTATTACGTTATTGAGAAAACATGGATTTGCCAACCTTGGTTGCGATAAAGAGCTGATCACGAATGCCTCGCGCTTCGGCCCATTCGCCAATGAATTTCTCGGATGTCTCGTCTTGGCTACAAACAAAATATTGAGTATTAGGACCATATTCAGCAGGGGACGGGAACAAACTAATTATTGGATGTGTCGATAAAGTTGCCTCCAGCGTCGAAGTACGCATCGAGCAATTTGAAGCTAGATTCTTTGTCCATTGATCCCATGAACTCGTTCCATTTGTCGCCGATGCTCATGGCGCCGAGCTGGAGCGGGGAGACGTGCACGCCTGCCGTGGTGGACAAACGTCTATATACACCGAGCTTTGTCGGAGGTTTTGGAGGAGGTACCCAGAGAGACATGGCTATAGGATTGGGAGGGAAAGTAGATGCTGAAGTGCTTTGATTTTTGAGGACCTTTTATACCTTTTTGTCACTTGCGACGAGTGAGGGTTGTTCGCTTCCAGACACTATGTCTAAGCTTTGCTTCCGATCGTCGCTTCAGAAGGTGTCGTCATCGATGGCAAAGCCGAGTCTTTTCGGCATTGCACAACTCGAACTGGTGGGTTGAATGAATCATCATCAAGAGACCGCGAGATAAGATTCTTTACAAAGCGTCAGGTACGGCAGAGTCGACCTTAGTCATGGGATGTCTAGAGCCAATCGATGTTTTACGATTAGGAGGAACATCCCTTCCTGAGAAACGCGAATGCGGGTGGAATCTGATTTGGGCAGAGAATTGAGCGAAGAAGAGGAGTGTGAGACCGTCTTGCAACTCGAGGCACACTGCAGGATCACGACCGCTGCTTATGTGATGGAATTTTTTCTCTAGATTTTCAGAACATCGAAACGTCGACCACGACGTCCTGGATGGACCAGGACTCGGACTTCGCAGAGCCATACAACAACAAAATATGATATAAGTAATGAATCACCGAAAAGCTTAGGAAAGCCAAGCCGAGCCTTCTTCTCGACTGTACGCGCGCCGTTTATCATCCATCTCCACCACCTATCTGAATAATTTTAAACCGTCGTCAAGCATATCAAACGCATGCAAGGACGACATTTGGGTGGTGCCTGCGACGCGTCAGTTACTCCACACCAGGCGCCAAGGGACGATCTGGCTTCTCGAACTTGGGATACGGATATCGAGGCGCTCAATACGATGCAACTTTGTGCACCTTCAATACGATGCCCAGCCCGCTATCTTGTTTAACCCTTGCATTTAATTCAACAAACGCCGACGATGATCTGCATTTTCAGGCTGGCCTCTACCGCATGTATAGCGCGCAGGGCATAGATCACTTCTACACGACGTCGACGTCCAGGAGTGAGGGGGACAGTACTAGTGTCGCACAGAATGGGTCTTCCATCGAGGACGTGGCGGATTAAGTCTTTCCTAGTAGATCATGAAATGGCTCTTGATGATTCAGTTTGGTATCATTATTTTGGCGGGCTTTACTAAACATCTTCACTTTTCATTGTCATTCATATGCCATATGATAGTGGTTGTGAATGCAAGTACATCTAGTTCTGCGCTCGCACATCCCTCCCATTTCCATCTGGTGTGATTGAAAATGATCTCCCCGTCAGCTGAACAAGAAACACTGTCCCAGTGATCAATATACTACCAGTCCATATCCTAACAGAATCCCAGAAGGCCGCGGGGTGTCTAGGAGCGTGTCACTCTCCCGGTCGTCACAGGACGTTAATTCGTCCTGGGCGTAAAGGGTGGTGACACGGACAGGTGGTCGGGCCGTCTTCAACACCATCCTCATGGATGCGGAAGTCTCGCCCAGGGTTTGCGCTCTACCTGATGGCCACCTTTACCCTTCTGCCTTCTGGGATTCTCCCGATACATACAGTATGTTGTGTAGTCTTTTTCATTCAGTCAAGATTTTTGTACGAGGATGTATGCGATGAAAAGACAACGAAATCATGGATGCAAGGCAAATGTAGCAACAGAACTAAAATCTATGCGAGCAATAAAAAGCACAATTGAAAGAAGAGACCTCTGACCTAATTATACAAGAGTCGAGTCGAGGAATAAAGCATCTTTGGCCCGAGAGACATCCCAATCCTTGACCGACGTTCGAAAGCATCGCAACGAATTCTTGAACGCAGGGCGAATGTAAGCAACAGAGCAGTTCGGAAAGCAATCAGACCTTCGGTTCCGCCCCATAGCTATAGCCATAGCTGGAATCATCGTGGCGAGGCGCGACGAAAAGCTCCTTATTCCATCCTAAATTAGAGCCAAAAGTTAGCGCATCGGTTGGCTGACTCTGCAATAGGAAAACAGGAAGAAACATGTAGAACTCACTTAGATCCCGCTTGCTGAGGGCAGCAGACTTTTGCCAGCGACGCAAAAGAAACGCGAGGAGCAAGATGAAGAGGATGCTACCAATGACTCCACCAGCAATCGCACCGCTGGGTGGTCCTGAGGTACCGGCCGATGTTGATGGTGGATTGGTTGGGGGTCTGAAGGGACGGGGGTCGGAGAGTCAGTATGCGTTCCTGTCCACGTATTCGAGCTTGAATGAATGCTCGAGGTGTTTGCTAGAAAGTGCGTTGAGCGGCGGTGCCAACGGTGGATTGCAAGGTCAGTAATCTTACCGGTAACTGGAGCTGGTGTAACTTGGAAGTAATCCAGCCAGAAGAGACTGCCACTGACGGTGGAGGTGACCACGAGAGTGTGCTGTCCATCTCTCAGAGTAGATGATTGGAAATACAGTTGCTTGTAAGACGCAGTATTTTCTTGCGGAGTGAACGTGACGGACGACGAGCCGTCGATGCTGTAGGTGGATACTGGTGCATTTGGGCTAGCGTCTAAGCCGGCAATGGTACCAAACACTGATATAGCAGAGCCTAGATATACAGGCTTGAGTCATCATATCCCTTGCCGAGATAAAATGCGCAGAGCATACCGGTGAATGTAAGCGTGGCCGTTGCTCCGGCATATCGTGTTCCATGAGCCGTGGCATCGTTTTCCTCTGGACCACCAGCAGTAAACCAATCACCGGAATATTCAACACGGGAATCAATATCGTCAATGATCACGTTGTTATTGGGCTGCGTTGGAGGGTGTTCAGGATCCAAGCCTCCAGGGGTCGTAGTACTAGAACTAGTAGTAGTATCGTTCCCTGTCGATGTAGCTATGGGGATCGACGGAAGAACCGAAAGAGACGAAGGCACTTCAGGGGTAGGGCCCGAAGGATATGTCGTTGGCTTGGTGGGCCCAACAGGATGTTCCGTAGCCATAGTGGGATTACCACTTCGTGTGATTTCGAGAAAATCCAGCCAGAATTCGAAGCTTCTTCCAGCGGCGGTAATAGTAATGACCAGTGTATGCTCCCCTTCAGCAAGAGTGGCTGATTGGAAAAAAAGCTGTTTATATTGGATGCTCCTGTCAGGAGTAGCGGCGAAGGTGACTGCATCGGAACCATCAATACTGTATGTCGATAGTACTGGTGATTTCTTTGACGCTCCGCCTTTTGAAATTGTCCCGAACACTTCTATGCTGGCGCCTGAAACTGTCTGTAAATCATTGCACTCCAGAGACGCAATAAAACTTGCCCCTAAAGGTGAATTTTGCTGTTTGACCAGCCAACCTTGCACCATGGGTTGTGGAGGAATACTCCTGGCTACTTCCGGCATTAATCCAGCCGTCAGAATACGTTATTCTGGAATCGCTGTCGTCGACCGTCACTACGGTCGAAGCCATCTTGCCAGAGCAGGGTTCGAAGCGAGTATCGTGCAGTCCTCGAAGGAGCCGTGATGAATGAGAAACGAATGGACAAGAAGGAAGAGAGAAATGATGGAGTGGTACTTCGTTCCCTAGGCCTTGGCACCTTTACCACCATCCATTTTAAAAATAGCGAGCATCCAATCCGTCACTGGTCACCACCAGGTCCATCACCATCAACAGGGATGTAGGGGATCTGTAAAACCATATGGAGAGAACTTCATTGTGTTTCATCTTTCACCAGTTGTAAACCAGTTCTGGCCGATTCTGGAGCCATTGGTGTTACAAGGATCCTAATGAATGTCGGCCAGCCGAGCTGCGAGTCTGACTTCAAAGACTTGTCGGTCGTCGTGACACACATCGAGATTGAGCACGAATACAGGAAGGACGGAGTTGGCATTGCCCGAACACTGAACAGTTCTTATTTAGGCAGTGAAACTAGATCTGATCGACGATAAGATTAGATTCCATAATTTTTCCCTGAACGCGTCCTAAACTCGAGTCATTAATATTCCTGCTCCGTCCTCTGCACGCAAGTTGTACACCTCCAAACCACTACAGGGTGTCGAGGTATCCTATGGTCTTTACTCTTCCTCAGTTGTAACTCATCCTGATCTCACAGAACATGCTCGTTCTGCCAGGTTCCTCCTCGGTTTCGAGGTCGAAACGAGACGTTCTTCTGCACAACATCCAAGCGAAGTATCCCGATGTGACTTCAGTAGATGCAGTCTGGATCCATCTTGTCAAGTGCACCACAAAGGATCTCGAGGTGGAGCTCGAGGATCGCTCCTCCTTGCCTCGCAAAACGTTGGACCGACTCCTAGCATATGGGGATGACATCACCTTACAGGGTACCACTGAGAGCCTTGCGACATATCAAAACACCGTCTTCGTACTTCCGCGGCCAGGTTCCGTTTCTCCGTGGTCGAGTAAAGCCACAGATATCTCTGCCCACTGCAACCTCGGCGCCCATATTGAACGACTGGAACGCGGTGTTGCCTTCGTTTTCACTGTAAAAAACGATTTCAACATTGCAAAGGACCTTTACAAGTTCTCCGATCTCATCCATGATCGTATGACACAAACTGTTCAAGTAACCATTCCCGAAGAAGACACCATTTTCACCCACAACAAGCCCAGACCACTCCGCACAGTTGATCTCAAGGTTCCTGCTACTCAGGACGGCGATGAGAAGGACATGCTTGTGACTGCAAACAAAGAACTCGGTCTCGCATTGGCCTCAGATGAGATTGATTACCTCGTCGATGCATACATCACAGGGCCATCCCCCATCGATCGCAATCCGAGTGACGCCGAGCTATTCATGTTCGCCCAAGTCAACTCAGAGCATTGCAGGCACAAAATCTTCAACGCGTCATGGACAGTTGATGGAAAAGCCACGGACGCCTCTCTTTTCCAGATGATTCGAAATACGGAGAAGGTTAGTAGCACTGGCACGATATCTGCATATTCCGATAATGCTGCTGTTCTCCATGGTCATTTCGCACCGCGATTCTATGTTTCTCCAGAGCCCTCTCAAGGCCCCAACCCTAATCTGCAAAATCTCTATACATCTCTTCAGGAAGAGCTACCAATTCTGATCAAAGTTGAAACACACAACCACCCCACCGCGGTATCACCGTATCCAGGCGCCGCTACAGGATCAGGTGGCGAAATTCGTGATGAGGGAGCTGTTGGGAGGGGATCACGTCCAAAAGCAGGTCTCGCGGGCTTCACTGTCTCCAATCTTCTCATCCCAGGGTACGAACAGCCTTGGGAAACCGACTTCGGCAGACCTTCGCACATAGCTTCAGCCTTGGACATCATGATCGAAGGACCTCTTGGTGCATCGGCGTTCAACAACGAGTTCGGTCGACCTGCACTTGCAGGGTATTTCAGGACGTTCTCGGAGAGCGTTGCAATAACCGTCGATGGCGAGACTCGCGAAGTGAGAGGGTACCATAAGCCGATAATGATCGCAGGTGGGTACGGTAACGTCCGACCACAGTTCGCCAAAAAGTCCGGAATTTCTCCTGGGGCGAAGCTGGTGGTTTTGGGTGGTCCTGGGCTGTTGATTGGACTGGGTGGAGGTGCTGCATCAAGCCAGGCCTCTGGGGCGAGTTCGGCTGAGTTGGACTTCGCTTCGGTACAGCGGGACAATGCAGAGATGCAGCGAAGGTGTCAGCAGGTTATCGACGCATGTGTTGCATTGGATGAGGACACCCCAATCGAGAGTATCCATGATGTTGGCGCTGGAGGGCTGTCCAATGCCCTTCCCGAGCTAGTGCATGATTCTGGACTTGGTGGTGCCTTTGAAATCCGGGACGTACTCATCGGCGACCACTCCATGTCACCGATGGAGATCTGGTGTAACGAGAGCCAGGAGCGGTACGTCCTCGCCATTTCTTTCGATAAGGTAAAGGTGTTCGAATCCATTGCAAAACGGGAGAGGTGTCCATTCTCTATCGTTGGAGTAGCAACTGAAGAGGAGGAACTCGTCGTGACGGATCGCTTGTTCAAGCAAGACGTAATCCGCCTCAAGATGTCGACACTCTTTGGAAAGCCACCCAAGATGTCCAGAAAGGACGTTACCCGCAAGCCAGCACGGATCGCGTTCGACACGTCCTTAACCAAATATCTACCTGGAATTGATGACCTCCCCACTCGGCTCTCTGCCGCGATCAACCGAGTCCTTCATCTGCCCTCCGTCGCGTCCAAGTCGTTCCTTATCACTATCGGAGATCGGACGATCACTGGTCTCGTTACTCGCGACCAGATGGTTGGCCCCTGGCAGGTTCCAGTCGCGGATGTTGCAGTTACTCGTACGTCCTATGGCTTTGACGTCATAACAGGCGAAGCAATGGCGATGGGTGAGCGAACACCCATTGCACTTCTTAACTCGGCTGCATCGGCACGTATGGCTGTCGCTGAATCTCTCTTAAATCTTACTGCCGCTACTGTCGGGAAACTCTCCCAGGTGAAGCTCAGCGCTAATTGGATGTGTGCTGCTTCGAAGGAGGGTGAGGGTGCAGCATTGTACGAGGCCGTGAAAGCCGTCGGAATGGAGCTATGCCCTGCATTGGGTGTCGGAATCCCTGTTGGAAAGGACTCAATGTCGATGTCGATGAAGTGGCTAGAAGCAGGAGAACAAAAGGAGGTCAGCTCACCGCTTTCGCTGATCGTGACAGCATTCGCCCCTGTAGACGATGTCCAGACAACTTGGACGCCCCAGCTGCAGAACAACATTGATGAAAGCACTTGTCTGGTGTTCTTCGATCTTGCAGATGGGAAGGAGCGCATTGGAGGCTCAGCTCTGGCACAGGTTTTCAAAGAGATTGGCTCGGAGAGTCCCGATGTCGAGAACCCGGCCACCTTGAAGGCGTTCTTCGAAGGGTGCCAGAAGGTGAAAGTCAGCCATCCTGGACTCGTCTTGGCATACCACGACCGGTCAGATGGCGGTTTGTTCACGACCGTCGTGGAAATGTGCTTTGCGGGGCGCGTCGGTGTTGAGCTCTCTTTAGATTCCCTCCATTCTTCCCAAGACCCTATCTCGACCTTGTTCAATGAAGAGTTGGGCGCCGTCATGCAGGTTCGTCGATCGCAGCTCCAACAGCTGCTCACGGTCTTCGTGAATGCGGGATTCCCTTCCACATCTATTCATGCGATTGGTCGCGTTAACGAATCGCCGAACGATCAAACTGTCAGCGTCATCCATGGCGCCTCGCCCATCTTGACTACTACTCGTCAGGAGCTGCAGGAGATGTGGGCAGAAACATCCTACAAGATGCAAGCCTTGCGCGATGACCCAGTTTGTGCGGACGAGGAGTTCGCTCTTATCAAGGACGAGACTCATACAGGCATATTCTATGACCCCAAATTTTCGTACGCGCCCGCCCGTGACCTATTCCGGAGACCGAAGGTAGCTGTTCTTCGAGAACAGGGTGTTAACGGACAAGTCGAGATGGCTTGGGCATTCACCGCTGCTGGTTTCGACGCGGTCGATGTACACATGTCAGATATCATGTCTGGCAGGACGAATCTCGCTGAATTCGCTGGCCTCGCTGCATGCGGCGGATTTTCGTATGGTGATGTTCTCGGAGCGGGCAAAGGGTGGGCGCATTCTGTGCTTCTCAACGAGACTGCTCGTAAAGAGTTCATCGATTTCTTCACTCGCGAGAGAACGTTCACACTTGCCGTATGCAACGGCTGTCAGTTCCTGAGCCACTTGCGGGAAATTATCCCAGGCGCGCAGGATTGGCCGGACTTCAAACCCAACAGAGCCGAGCGTTTCGAAGCCAGGGTGTCCATGGTGGAGATCATGGATAATGAAATCACACGATCGTCTGTCTTCCTTCATGATATGGTTGGCTCGAAACTCCCTGTAGCTGTCGCTCATGGTGAAGGACGAGTCGCTTTTGCTGGGAAAGATCACCAACAGCGCTTCGAAACCGAGGGCTTGACAGCAATACGATTCATTGACTCCAAGGGTGCACCTACCGAATTATATCCTTCAAACCCCAATGGAAGTCACGGAGGGATCACTGGAATTCAGACGCCAGATGGACGCGTTTTAGCACTCATGCCACATCCCGAACGAGTTGTGGCCCTCGAAAGTAACAGCTGGTATCCACCAACTTTCACTGATAGTTGGAAAGGAACAGGACCTTGGTTCAGGATGTTCCAAAATGCACGAAAATGGTATAATTAGAGGTGCATATTACTTTCTTCTATGCTTCTGTTCTTTTTTTCTAAGCTGAATCGCTGGTTTCAGTCAGGCGCGGACCGTCTTATTGACTTGGCATGGGGACTCTTACAGTTTGTTTTATTGAATATTTTGCGACGGAGATTGCTAGCGTTTGATTATGGGATAATAACACGATAATAAGGACAGGAGTTGAGGAACTATGTAGTGTGGTATTGAGATGTAAAACGAGTTGATAACCTGGGAACCACGTGCAGAGGCCGAGTGTGTCCGAGTGCACCTTCAAATAACCGTCAAACAAGTTTCAATGCGAAGGGCTCAGGCCGCTCAGCACAAGTCAAATCTCATCGGATCCATTGGCCGAGTGCGACCAGAATTCGAAGTGCTTAAATATGGAGCGAGGCACGTTGTGCGAGAGCCACAAACTTGCCACAAACACATGAACTAGTGCATCCCGTCGAACGGAAACGCATACCTCTGGGCCCCACGCTTTGAGACAGCATATTCGCATCTCCTAACTCCTCAATCACACCTTCCCCGATGACATTGGCTGATCCTCAAATGTCGTCTGTGGCACTTCAACGCGACACTGAACTTTGGTTTCTGGACGGAAACCTTGTCATCCAAGCGGGCAACAAGCTCTTTCGCGTGTCGCCAGGGATCCTCGGGGCCAGATCTTCCGTCTTCGGTGGCATGCTGGGGCTTCCCCAACCAGATAGTTGCGAAACATTTGAAGGGGTTCCTTTTTTACGATTGGAGGACGATGCGACCGACGTGACATCGTTCTTGAAGGCGATTTATGATTCAAGGTGCAAATGAAGTTTCTTACTCGACTCTGTCATTGTTGACTTGACGTTAGCTTTTTTGAACGACCTCCTGCGAAGACTTCCTACGAAGCTGTCGCCGGTATCCTTCGGCTTAGTACCAAATACGATGTGCAATACTTGCGACAACGCGCCATTCTCCATCTCGATACCCTTTTCCCTTCGACTCTGGAGGAGTTTGCGACGCGCAACGAACTGCGCACCATACCTCCACACAAAGACCTTGTCTTCGATGCTTCTCTGCTGGCAAGAGAAGCGGACATATTGTGGATACTCCCCCAAGTCTTATACATCATATCCAATCATCCCGTCAGCCGAATTTTGGACGGCTTTCCCTGGAACGATTCTGTCAAAGAGATGGCCGAAGTCGATCGCAATGCATGCATTCATGCATTGAAAGCCATCAATACTACAATACCGAATAGCCTGATGGGCTGCTTCGCAGTCGGCGCAACTGATGATTGCCAATCTCCCACCCGCTGTCCAGCAGTTAGATTGGGGATCATTGGTACTTTCCTGGAAAAAGGGGGACCCCCCATCCTCTATTCTTCCATGTCCCCACTTTGGAAGGCGTTGTCACAGACAAGTTGCGCAGTCTGCTTGAACAGCATCAGGAGCAAATATGAGGCGATGAGGGAAGAGTTCTGGAAGAATTTGCCCGAAGTGTTCGGGCTGCCGGAATGGAATACGCTGAAAGCGATGCGAGATGCAGCTCTATCGACGCCTGCTGCGTAATGTTGCAATGCCAGCTGAATTGTAGATCTGTGGATCGTCGGTTTAATTGCACAAGGTGTCACAGGAGAGCATTTGAAATAGTGAGTAAATTACGAGGTAGCGTATGTAGTGCTAATGGTACTGTGTGAAATGCAGAATGAATGCCGGAATTGTTCTTGGGATAATCGTCAGTGAACCATTACAAAATCGCCTCCTAGGTCGGCGTTAATCGGGCTTTTCGTCTCTGATGCTGCTTCAGAGACTACACCTTCGTCCGCCAGCTCGAATGTCTCCGAATCCGAAGTGTCATCTTCACCTTCCGAGCTCTCGCAGTCAACATTCATCGAATGCCCCTGCTTCTGCCCGAGACGACTGCTCTGAGCAAGATGTGACGCCCACACCTGCTTCCAATATGAATCCGCCCGGCTCGCCTCAGCCTCGACCTTCCCAATAATGCGTCGCCTCTCCTTGCGAACAGTCATGTTGTCACAGCTCTCGACGGCGTCGAGTTTGATCAAAATACGATTCAACGACTCGACGTATTTGTGTAGAGGGTAATTCGTAGAGTTAAAGGCGACTTTTGGGGTATTCCTCACATCGAACGTGGATGAAAGGGGTTGGGATGCGGTGACGGATATGATGCCGTCCGGGCCTTCAAAGTCAATCGTCGTGGGCGGCTTAAACGGGGCTTTGAGATCCTCGAATTCACGCTCGAGGTTCTTGAGCGTGTGGAGGGAACGGTGGATGCGGTAGGATCTTTGGATCTTTGTAGCAGCTTCGTTTTGGCGCTCGAGGACTTCGGGTGGTACAGGATGTGTGACGACAGCTAGGGTGGGGGGGTGCTGTGGTTCTGGTGCCTGAGGTGAACTGGATCGACTCCGAATAGGAATGTGATGGTTTGACGATGGCGATTTGGGAAGCTTCGAAGGTGAATGCGCAGTTCTTTGTTGTTGGGGCGGCTAAGGATCAATAAGAACAAGGCCTTGCAACGATAGTGGCGGACAACTTACCTGGTAATGCTGCTGATGTGCCTGGCGTCTCGCCTCCTCCTGCCTCTGCGCCTCCAAGCGCTTCTGATTGACTAACGCCTCCTCTCTGCGTCTCCTTTCCATCTCCACCGCCTCCTGTCGCTTCCGAGTCTCTAGATTCAACCGCTCTCGCGGACTCAACTGGTAATGCGCGTCTTCGTCGCTAGACTCTTCTTCAACTTCATCAGGAAGGTACTGGGCGCGTCGTAATCGCTGTGCACGTTGCTGTTCCAGCGCCCTTTGTTGCTGCGCGAGACCACGTTGCTGGGCAAGAGAGTGACCATAGGGTGAGGAATAATGGTCGGATGGATCGTAGTATGATGAATGCATGAGTGGGTTGCCGAACATGATATAGATAAAACGGGTACGTTATCATTTCATTTCCTTTCCTCATTTTATAGTTTTGTATTTTTTTCATGCCAGTTCCAGAGGGTTCTTTCTCGGCTCTTTCGTTGTTGACTGTTCGAGCTCAATGACGAAGTTGCGCGAAATTGCTGGAATGTCACGTGTCGCGATTCGGATTTTCGATCATGATCGGGCCAGGTCAATCCGGCCCCTTTCGGATAATTCGCGATGACGCAAAGATCGTTGGCTGAAGCTGGGTGGCGTCCGTTCAGACTTCAAAATCCATGTCTGCGACGGTCACGCTTGTGGTCAACACGAAACTATATGCGAAGATTCAACGGTACTTTGTGATTGGGATTTACATTCGCGTGCTGTAAGTATTGCGGTCTGCTCATTTATAAGCGGCAACCGTTGGATGCTATGTTTAGAAATTGCGGTCGCTGTCTCAGTGATTCAGTTCAAGTCGTTTCCAAAATCTTAGAAACCTGAAATCACTTGGCTGAATTTCTGCCTCTACAAAAAGGTCGGTGTTTCTGTCTTACCTTTCCTCTGGGCTCGCCAGGCCAGATATGATGAAAGCACAGCATATTCCTCTTCATCGGACCCACTCGATTGTCGACACTTCCGGCGACGTCACATTACAATATGTGGGCACCCAGAGGAGGCGAACTGGGGAATTGGACAATGATGAAGTTGAGGGGCAACGGCAGGGCCGAATCGAGTTTCTCGAGAAGATGAAACGAACACTCACTGGTTGGTTGACCCCAACGTCGGTATGCTTCATATCTATTGTATGGCAGCCTCTGCCTTACCTAATTCGAGGACGAGCACGTTTCATACTCGCAACCATTGCTACCTGCTCTCAGATATGCGAACTTTAATCGGTTGCAGCTGGAGCTCGCGAATGAGCAGCTCGGTGCCATGCTCGACGATGAATATGAAGATTTATCCGATGCAGGATAGTGTGAATGTTATTCAGTTTCTCATGCAAACATGAGGCCATCGCTCATCCAGTCTCCCCGTCGGCATCTACGCGGTCCACGCGCCACGAGGTATGGATATCAACAGCAGTCACCGTTATGGACGATTCCCGAGGAAGAGTAAAATCCCCGAGAGACGATAAAAAGGAAACTGAGTAGTAATTAATGAAAGAAGGAAATATACACTGTATAATACTAGAATTAGTTTATTTAAAGCAAATCGAGCCAAGATCGGGCAGGTGCGGGGTATTATGGCGGGGTAATAGGGGTATCATATTTGCTCTGGGGGCGGTCGCCAAACACCAAGATTGCGCGTGTCGTTTTCCATTTGCGTCACCCGTTCAACGTCTTGCCACAATGTCCAATTTACCACCTCTGGCTTCCGATGGTGTATTCTCTGTTTCGTCGTCTATTATCATCAATGCACCGCGCAATAAAGTCTGGTCCGTCCTTCTAGATTTTCCGTCATACAAAGAGTGGTATGTTTTATGCGAATACCTGTCACTGACTGCTCGGACTGATCGTGCTACAGGAATCCCTTTGCGTAGGCTCCATACGTTTGTTGGGCCACAAATATCTGACATGCGTTGCAGGCGTGGTCAGACGATAGTCGACAAGTCAAAAAACCCATTGCCCGACCAAACGCCCGCGGAGGGACAATACCTCCTCATTGCTCCCGTCCATCTACCACCCACCATGGGTGAGCCCGGCTGGTTCCAAAAACAATCCGCATTCGAGATGATCTCTACCGTGGACCGTGAGAACTACCGCGTTGCATGGGTCAATATCGCGTTACCGAAGTTCCTCTTGAGTGCCGAGCGGTGGCAGGCACTGAGTGAGGATGGAGAGGGGAGGACGAAGTATGAGACGATAGAAGTTTTTGGTGGCTTTTTTGCGTATCTGGTGAAGTTCTTTATGAGGGAGAAGCTTGTGTTAGGGTTCAATGCTCAGGCGGAGGCGCTGAAGAAGAGGGCCGAGGAACTGTGATTTTGTGCTGAAGGTGAGGAGAAACAATTTGCTGCCCCCTCATTCTTGATTATCTTTTAACTCAGCTCCACTTTCTCTTGTTAAAGTGTTTGGCATACTATTGAGTTCTGCATTTGTTGCCTTTTTTCTCGCTGCGGACTTCGTGTTTCGTCGTACCCCAAGTTTGATTTTGGGCAAATCTTTTTGTGATGCTGAATTCTTGTCGTCGAAATCTGATGTGAACCGTTGGCTACTGAAAGGCCTGGTAGTCTTATGTGTAACTTCACCTTAGCAGCTGACGACCTGCTTTCTTCTAGGATGTAACGATGGAAGAATTATGACACTCTCATGGCGTCAGGTACAGCCGAAAACAGGTATTTTTGAATGAAGTTTCTTGAGTCCAAGATTCCAAAGATTTCCCCGTGGTTCATGCGGTGTCCTTTTCACACTTTCGAGTTCTTTTTTTTTTTGACTGGACGTGTTTAGCGTAGACTTCATCAAGACCTCGTCGTCGTTGTATAATCCAGCCATACTGTGAACAAAATCATTGCGGATCTTGGGTTTCTGCTACTTCACAGCTGTCGCCGACGCTGATAATGGTCTTCAAAATGCAGGACGCATCTGGGAAGCCAACAGAATCTACATGACGACGCTGATATAGTGGTCCCTTCTCCGTTCTCTAGTATCCTCTACCCGCCCACTGCGTGAGCGTCTCCCTGACGATACTTTCAAGCGTCCTAAACTTGATTCCTAGGATTCTCTTCTGCTTCTCTGTGTTCCACGTGATCGCGCGGAACTTCTCACCTGGTTCGCCTTTTGCTATAGTGTGATAAGGCTTCGGGCTAAGCCAGTTCGCGACATCGACTGCAATTGGGTTTTCATTAGCAACACAGCACTCGTAATAAAAGGGGGATAACCAGGGAACTGACTGATGTCCTGCCAAACAAACGAGCCGGCACAGCAGATGATGCGCTCTCCGCCTGCAGCGGGTGCCTCAAGCGCGCGGATGTGTGCATCTGCGACATCACGCACGTCGACGAAGCCATGACCAGGTGTCGTGATTGCAGGAAAGCCGCCGAGGATGTCGCCCTTGATGACCGCGTTGTAGAAATACTGGTTAGAGGGCGGGAGGGTTTCGAAGGAGGTCACGTCGTGCTTGACCGGCTAGGAGAGGAAGAGGAGCGTCAGATGAAACACGGGGACGAAGCGCCAATGAACTTACGCCGAATACCCAAGGAGGGTTGATCACAGCGATGTCCCAGGTGATCTCGGACTTGTGCTTGTCGACGAACTCCCATGCAGCTTGCCAGTCACGACTCAGCTTCTAGGCCCCACGACGGAGGGGATACGACGTACATTTCTCAGCCAGAACCTTGGAGGCAGCGTATTTGGAAAGGTTGTCAGCGTTCCTGCCCTTCTCTTCGCACTCTTTGACTGGTCCGTCGTTCCAATCGGCCTCAGAGAGGGTGACTGGAACCATCGAAAAATGCGAGATAGCGGCGCAGGATGAGGTTATGACGATGCGTGCCAGCTGATGACTGACCCACAATTCCTCAGCTTCCACAAGGTCGGAAGGCTGAAAAAGGTAGCTTACCCCGCGTGCTTCTGGGCGCTCTGGAGGATTCCGACTACTCCTTTGACGGCCGGGTCGATCATCTCTGGTCGACAAGAGGTCAGGACCCTGATGATACAGAACAGCAATGGGACGCACCGCTAGGTTCGTCGGCATATAAACCGACAGGCGACGCTGTGTGGATTATACCGTCGACGCCTTTCACGGCCTCATCGAAAGCGTTGTCCTAGTACCGATCGTAAGTCAGCGCCACCGTCTACAGCTAGAATACACGGCAAGGGCTGACGTACTACAGACACGTCCCCTACTTCGACGAGTTTGAGCCTATCACCGTACGAGGCGTACGTCCTTAGGAGGTGCTCGCCCTTCTTAGCGGTACGAACAGCAGCGCGGACGCTATAACCCTGTTCGAGCAGATAACCGACAATCCAAGTAGCGATAAAGCCGTTGGCGCCGGTAACGAGGACGGTGGCATGCTTGCTAGTCAGCGCGGGCATGTGTCTATGTTACTTGGTGGGTGACAGATGGGAGATGAAGAAACATTGGCAGGCCAATTGGGCTTCTCTTAAATATTCTCCCTTCAGCTGCAAGGATTTACATTGCCAAGCCCCTCCCGTGCTTGAAGCTTGATCAGCCTTGGGTCAGCAGGAAACCTGGTCCCAGCCTGCAGCACCTTGCCGCTGGGATGCGTGTAGCCTTGCCGATCGCATTGGTGTGGTCAACTTCTTCTTTCCTGATGCTCTTAAGCCTGCTCAGTTGAAGTACACGGGAAGGATAAAAGGGCCCATGGAGGCCGAGTTACCTACGTCGTTAGATGATGCAAGGTAAGCTGAAGGAGCGACATATACTGCCATACGCAAAAATTGGAAATCGAGCTGTAAGAAAATCTAATAAAGACCCCGAGATCTGGACTTGGATAGATGAAGGTCTCTCTTAAGTATCGGTCCGAGCTCCGAGGTAAACAGGTGTTTGGTCTATTGCTTGACGGTGTCTAAAGCAAACACGGCCAAACATTTGGATCGTCAAGCGAAAATGAAATTTGCGATCTCTAAGTTGCAAAAGGTTCATGTCGAGTCTAGCTGCGCAGCTAGCGCAGAGTGCTTCACTCAATACCGCATTACTTGTCGATAGATCGCGTCGTAAAGCGGGAGAGTCCTATCTTTTCACTGGACGTGAGGCCGACCAACATGATTTGGAATCCATCCATGCTTTGGGTGTCAACGGCCTTCTACAACTAGCTTCTCTCGAGCCCGCTCTCAGGAAGTTCGAGGAAGCCCTTTTCTCGGAATACGCCAAATCTACGGATCGAACACTTCTTTCAACCCAAGCCAATGCTGAACTCGATGCCTCGATTCATGCATGCCTGGCTTTACTCGGGCCGTACTTGATGGAGTCTCCCACCGGGAAAGTTATTGAGTGGCTAGTGCGAAGATTTAGGTGCGTAGGATGGTCTTTCTTGCGCATGTAGCTACGAACGCTCATGCTTGTCCTGTTCGTTCAGGATCAACGAGTTCAATGTTGAGGCTGTTCTTTCGCTTTTCCTGCCATACCACGAGTCACCTCATTTCACGAAAATGATTTCGATCATACACATCAAGTACGCCAGGCTGCTCTACATCTTCCTTAAGTTGCTAATTGTTGCACAGACAAAACTCAACGTGGAGCTTTCTCCTGCAATTCAAATCGGCAGCTCAAAAATTGCCAAGGATGTCTCTCGTCACAGAAATGCTACGCAGCACGGATGTTGCGCGTTTTGTTACATCACTACTGCCTTCTGCGTTAAAAGCGGGCCGCTGCCATCGTGTACTTCTTGCATTTAATGCCGCTTCCCTCCACGATTTTATCTCTCGCACTCAAGTCTTGCATGAGGGGACCATCGCATATCTCTTACCTGCATTGTTGGAACCCTTACGGCAGGTATCTCCCATTAAGGATGCCGTCGTGAGTGTAAAATTTTGAATGGGTGGAATGAACCATGTTGACGCGCCTTCTAGCTTGGAGCTTATATTCTTTTGACGTCCCTTTCTCAAAAGTGCCAGATTGCACCGGCAGCGCTCAATATTATCCTGGGTGCGATGGCGAACTGCACAAACCAAATATCAGCGAAGCAATTCACGAACGCCGCCCTTTGTGTTTGTGAACCGCAGGTGGAGCTCGAGAGCTTCTCAGACGGAACCCTAAAATCAATTTTGCAAATCCAGTGAGTTACTGTCGTGGTTCCACAGTGATTATCAATTGATCATGCATGAAATAGAAATATCGAGCAAGAACTACGCAGCGCATCTTCGTGGGTTGGGAGTGAGAAACTACTGGGCCCTCTCCTCCCTGGCCTTGTCAAAAGGTGTGTGACTTTATATTTTTGCTTTGCTTACAGACTATCAATGGATGAATAGGCTCAGTGAAGAAAAATCACTTTCTATTCTTGACTGTATTCTTGCCTCGCCAAAAGTGCCCCCCGTTGTTGTTCAACGAAGCTCTCTTCTTCTTTTGGATACCGCAGTTACTGCGGATGTTCCTGTTTCCACAGCTGCACGTCGTCTATTGGCCACAGTCCAACAGCGTTATCCATCGGCGTTCCACCTGGCAGTTGATCAGCTATCGCGTCAGAACAACTTTGATCGGGAGACTGTAGAACAATTGAGAATATCTCTTTCCGTCGTGAGTAGCATTTTCAACCCTTGAATGGATCACTCACAAAATCCCAATTTTTCTACTCAGGTGCAGGAGCTTCACGGTCTTGGGGGCACGACTGGTAAAAACATTGATATGGTCTTGGCGTCAACGGACGCAGAGGCAAGAGTTCGTTCTGCAGCGGTCCATGAATTAGTTTCAAGCATCTCCCAAAAGGGTGCCTTGTCTGATGCTGAAACGGTACGACTTAGATTGACGAGTTTCCAAGCTAGTCTGACCATTTTTTGCCTCAATAGAAATCTGTCGAGACCGCACTGCTGGCTCGTGTCCAGGACACGACTCAAGTCGTCGTGGACGCGCTTTACAGCAAGCCACAGATCATCCTTCCTATCCTTTCACAAAACGCGGAGACGTATATCAAGCATTTATCAAGTACTTTGGCGGCACCTGGGTCAAAACCAAAGAGGAGTCTTCTCCGCTCCCACCTTACATTCCTGGCTGCGCATTTCTACCCCAGAAACCTATCTTACTGGGAAAGCATCTTCCATAATGTCATATTCCCTTTCCTTTTGTTTTCCAAGCCCAGGCAGCATACTGCTGAGATTGTGTGGGATATAATCTCAACCCACCTCCAAAATGGTGCCCATGAATGGTTGTCGGGATGTGCTTTGATCGTTGCAGCCGAGAGAGAGAAGACTGCCATTGACGGTGCGGAGAAGATGGGCAATATCAACATTACCTTTTCCTCTCAGATCGCCAGTGAGTCTTACACATGTTTCAGGAGGCATGGCTGACCTTTTTCAGGAAATATTCTTAAATCAAACAACTATACTGCTCATCTGAACATGCTCATTTCCAAACTACACGATACCAATCCACATGTCAAGGTGTTAAGTTATCTGATCGTTCGCTCTTTACTCCGGCAGTTATCTGGGGAACACCAAGTTGATGCTGCTCAAAGGGTGTTGGATCTTATCGATGTTGAAGAGCTCGCGGGAATGGAGGACTTGTCACTGGGCGGTGACAGCTTGGATCAGGTATGCTGATGCCCTCTTTATCCGTTGATCAACCTCATACCAACCGTACAGGCTATTGACGACGTGGCACTTGGGAAAGTCATCGTTTCGAAGCCAAGTAGCAGGAGCACTCTACGTTGGCTGCAGATAGCTGTTATCGCCCTAGTACCTACTATTCAAAGACCTACAGGAATAGTGTTGGATTGGCTGGTCGAATCTTCATCAGTATGTTGCATTACATGTTCCATCTACAGTATATTAACGCGCAGTCATCCCAGAAATCACCTGACCAACGAGGCTCGCGTTATGTCGCCCTCAGTCGGACGATATATAGCCTCGCTAATGTCTCCGCATCCAGCCCACTACTTACAAACGCCATTCTTCAAACCTTGTTCATCAGCCTTAAGAAGGATGCCCTGGCGTTCTTGGCAGGCGTTTGGGCAGGCTCTGCCTTTAGTATTAGCGAGGAAAGCTACCTTCGCACCGTGGCCTTGCGCCATGCCGCAGCCTTTTTGGAGGCTCATACTGCCGAGGGGGAAAGGGTCGACTTCCAAACGATTCTGCCGGCGCTATTGGTTGCACTGCAGAGTCATGATATCGACAGTCGTCAGGCTGCCTTGGTTTGTATTACGCATCTACATCAGCTTGCGGATGGAAGGTTTGCGACTGTTTACGAGTTTGACACTATCTATGGCAAGAGCCCCAGTGAGTCGTAACTTAACTCTGACCAGGCGTTGGCTATCATGGCTGACGACATTGTTCAAGATCAACTCCAGTATCTAGATCAAGATGACTTCAAAAAATATCTCAGTGCCATCTTGGAACACCGAGATCACTTGGCTCACGATGTCGATTACATCAAACGCTTCCACCAACAACATCTAGGCAGAAGCAAGACTGACAAGAAACGCGATTTAGAGTATGGTCTTACCTTTGGATTTTTCAACAACGGCATTAACTTTTCATAGATATAAGCATCGTGTCTTGTGTTATCTTGTCTCCCACATCAACGCCATTGGTGTGCCTGGCTCTCAAATCGCCCTACTTAATTCATTGGACAGCATATCAGATAGCGTGAAGGCACACGTTTTGCTTCCCACAATTAAATCTATCGCGGCTGATGTGGAACATGCTCCACACGAACTTTCTGGGCTGGTCGTATCCTGCCTCGATATTTCAGTCGCAAAAGATCTCAACGACCCTACTGGAACGCTCTGGGAAGTCTTTGTTGCAGTTTTACGAAGCTCATTTGCCCCAGGTCTGCCTCACAAAGTCTCTTTTTGATCACCTTGCTGACTCACCACAGGATCCCCACCACATTTACGGGCAAATCTGGGAAAGTCCTTTGCGTATGGACTGTTCGAAGCTTTGAGTGCAGAGCGCAAAATTGCTTTGTGCGAACTATTACTGGACTTTGGGACGCAAGACTCAGAAATTGCAAGTGTCTGCACCCTGTTGTTCATCACTGTATACTGATCTGCTGGATACAGTATTCGATTTCGAAACAGCTTCTTGGTAATCTTGTTGAGGAGGTACCATTGATCGTGCACCTTCTCCAATCCCTTCAGCCGAGTGCCTCTGGCACAGGCCCCCGTGCCACCAAACGTTCCAAAACGACTAGGTAAGTCATTTGATACTGTCCTGCGACACTATTTGATCTGACCTTCTCTCAGTACCCCTGAAGATGGAATTTCTCGGCTTTCTCTATTCGTTGAAGTTTTGGCCGCGAAGGAGCTGCCGGGATCTCTGGATCTTGTATCTCACCTGCTGGAGACTATAAATCATGTCTTGCAGTCAGACTCTTCGGCGCAGGCAGATGTTAGCTATATCGACCAACTGCTGATGTCCGCGATTGAGAATGCGGCCAGCAAGGTGGTGGTGAGCGGTGTTTGTCATGACTTAAATATACCCAACCTTACTTGTTGTCAGGAAATTCCCAACCTTATACCGAGCGCGGTCAGGTTAGATATTCTTGTGGAATTGATTCGTGGTATGTGGGATTGTTTAAATTACAGTTTGCTTAGTCTGACAATTTCTTCCGAACGCGAAAAGTTGCCGATAATCCCCAGACTTTCCATCAAGCATTGCTGCTGGTGGCAAATCTGGCGCGTCTCGCACCCGATTCTGTCCTCAGTAATGTTATGCCAGTGTTCACGTTCATGGGTTCGAACGTCTTTCATCGCGACGACACTTATAGCTTCAAAGTTGTCCAACAGGTAAACCATCAACGTACGCTTACTGAGTACTTAACTTGCTGACATATCCACAGACTGTGGACAGTATCGTTCCTGTCATGGTGGCATCACTCAAACGCGCATACTCCCAACCACTTGACCTCTACATTGGTTCCAAAGACTTTCTCAGAGTGTTCACCGATGCTGCAAATCATATCCCACGCCATCGGCGCACAAAGTTTGTACTTCACATGACAATCTAAACCCCGCATTTTGACTCGTCTGGTAGCTTTTTCTCCCATCTTGTTGAAGTTTTGGGAGCCGAGGATTTCCTTCCTCCAGTCTGCATGCTTCTCATTGAAAAGGTTGCGAATCGAATAGTCAGGCAGAATACAGAAGAAGTTCTGAACTCACTCTCCTTGCCCGCTTCGATCCTTCAACGGAACACACCCTCGTTGCAAATTCGCGTCTGTGATTTTCGCTCTCATTTCTTGACATCTACTGATTGTCTTGCTGTAGACCCTTACAACTATGCTTCATGAAAGCCAACGCCTTGTGGATCGCATTGTTCACCCAGAGCTCATCCAACCCACCTTTTTAGAGCTTGCCAGGTAATATCTTCGAGCTGACATTCTCCCTGATGCTAATTTGTTGTACAGAGACGAAGACCCTACCACAGCATCTCTTACGGTTCTGAGACGTCGTGCTCAGGCTATTATCATTTTCGTTGGCCTTACGATGAAGCGTCCAACAGTAGATGCCTCAGCATCAGAAGAAGAGATGAGCCGCCTTGTTGCGGCCCTTATATCTTTAGCGACCATTCAGGTTGGTCCAGGCTCCGAAGGGAAGGTTGAAGAAATCTCTCTGGCTGGACGTTCCTCGTTGAATAGAGCTTTGAGCGTTATGTCGGCGTCGGACTTCGTCAACGCCGTGTTATCGATGTTAGAATCCAGGGACCTGATGGTTTGTGATTCTTTATGACTCCTTGGTTAACTGGTGCTTAGTTATTCTCAGGTTCAGACAGGTGCCCTGGATCTTTTTAGCGAACGTCTTCTTATTATTTCAGATAAAACGCGCTTGAACATTGTTCCAGTCATTGTCAAAATACTGGGCTTTGTGAAAGAACTATTATCCTTACAGACAGACCCTGCCACGACACTTTCTGCTTTCAAAGCATTACGATCTATTGGTCTCACCCTCCGCCCAGGCGAGGAGTCATCGGTGACAGACATACTTCCTTTGATTCTTGGTGCTATCGACGGATATGCTTTAGCTTCTCCCGCGATGGCTGCCTTGTCACCTCTACCGTGAGCATCTCCCTTCCGCTTTCGATAGCTTCAGGTCTCAACGTTACTTTAGTGTTAAGCTTGGTCCTCGGATTATTCCTTTCTTCCGCGAGATCATATCGCAAAGCGTGACCATACTTCGCGAAGAACCTTCTGGTAGGTTGTTAGGAAAGCTCGAATGAACGTATCTGACTACAATTTCATTCAGCCTTGACGGAAAGCACCCATTCCGTTGTACAAGGCCTTTTATTGTCAATCCCAACGTTTTGGGGTGTGGGAGAAGTTACACAGGTTGTTACTCTCTACGTTGATCATTTCGCATCGACATCGAGTTCGCCTTCTGCTCCGATGCTCAGTTTAATCAAAGCCGTCACAAAGCGAGCTCCTACCAAGGTCCTCATTCCCGCGCTCATCAATATCTGGTCTTCCTTGAACGTGTCGCCGCAAATGGTATGCTTAGTCTCATTTTCGACCGAAGCTTCATACTCACAAATTAATGCAATGCCCAGGATCGTATCGCTGCATACTTTGACATTCTTGCAAGAGCTCTACGCAGCGCGGCTCGACCAGTTATTTTGGAGCAATTACGCGCTCTATTCAAAATCTTCCTAGAGTCCTTCGATATCATCAAACTTTCGGAGGTCAAAGACGTGAGATCTCAATTTGCAACGGATAATGATTTAGTGCTGACTCGTCTAGGCGGAGAACAAGACGATAATCGCGTTCCAAGAGCTTGTTGTCAAATTGAATGAAGCGGCTTTCAGGCCTTTGTTCCGTCGTCTTTACGATTGGGCATTTGCGAGTGAAGCTGGTAACGACACTGCTTGAATCGTTTTCCTCACTTTCTCATTTTTTTTTTGTAGATGATCTCGGCAGAAAGGTTATGTTCTGTCATCTTTATGTTGCCCTTCTTGATTTCTTCAAGGCGAGTCCACTGCATACTCAAATTCTGCTCATCCCTGATCCGCTTTTTAGGGCTTGATGAACCCATATATGTCGTTCCTACTGGAACCCTTTGTCGAATCTCTTAAATCATTTACTGCTGGTTCATTCAATAACCAAGCTTACTGGAATGCCGTTGTCGAGACTCTCACGAAGAGTATGAACTACGATGACGGAGGTGCGGAAGCCGTTTTATTTCCCAATAGCTGTCTGACATTTCGCCTCCCCCAGCATTCTGGCGTGATGATAAATTGCGGCAGATAGCCTCGCCTTTGATACAACAGGTTCCGTTTTGCGTCAAGGCAAACTCTGTGGAGGGGAAAACATCTCTCCAAGATTCCCTGTTAGCGTTGGTAGATAGCGCAACAGATGACATGCTCCTCAAGGCTGTCAATCTCGAGATATTGATGCACACACGTTCAGAGGATGTCAGGCTCCGGTTGTTTGCTCTGACATGTGGAGAGAAGTTATGGAGAGTGCATGGTGGCAAACTTCTTGGTCAGTGTTTCTCTGGACTTGAAGCTTACCGGAATGTTAATTTTCAATGTGATTCTGTAGGTTTCGTGGCTGAAACAACGACCTTCATTGCGGAATGTACGGAAGATGAAAATGATATGGTAGTAAGAGAGTCCTTTAGATTGAAAGATGCGGTGGAAAGCGTAGCAGGCAACATAAATGGGTTATGAAATAGATAGATAGCGATGTAAGCCGATAAAATTAATGCAAGGTGCGGGTATATTATTCCGATAACTGAGAGACCTCCCTTTCCCGGATTGCCTGTTCAATGGCCATACATTGAGAAAGAAGTTGAATGATGACGGCACGTCCGCATGCGTTATTGATGAAAGAAGACTGACAGGAGTATGCGTGAGGAAAGGCATCGCTGACAAGATCCTGAAAAACTAACCTGTTTCAACTCGCTGGGAGTTGGACGAGATGAAGGGGGTTCCGAACACAAGCGCAAGAAGTCATGGAAAGCAGGCGAATAAAGCTGTGGCTGCCTCAACGGCGGCCAGCGGTCACTGATTTGTTGTGTATCGGCGAAGGGGGGCTCCGCTTCGGCCATCTCCCAGATGGTAGCGCCAAGGGACCAAATATCGACTTTGAGGGCGTCGTAAGGCGGACTAACATGACCGAATGTCAAAAGAACCCCCCGAAAGATAAAAATGTTACTACTCACGTTCGCACTTCCGGAGCCTGACAAAGCGAAGACGTGGTTAGACACAAGGAATAACAACATAGCAATTGAAAGACTTGCCTGCCAGTAAACTACACCAACCAGATCTGACCGCATCCGGTTCTCTCGCGTGACCTGCACAGCGTTGGAAAAGTCGGCTTTATGATACTGACGAATCAGAAGGGAATCGAATGAGGTAGCAGTATGGGAAAGCTGACCGAGTTTCAGAATCCCTTTAGTATTGAGCAGAAGATTGTCCGAACGGACATCGCGATGGGCGATACGATGTTTTTGCAAGTATTCCAATGCTTGCAGCACCTGAATATCCACAGAAAATGTAAGAAAACTTAAAGATGCCACAACAAAGCTGAACATACGTCGCTCGCGAATCGTGCAATCACACGATCCTGTAAAGTCAATCCTTCCACAACGAGCCCGACAATATCCGCCAAACTCCTTTCCATTAGTTCCATACGAATCCACAAGGTATCTTCTACGAGGTCCACATACACCGCATCCATTGACAGGACATTTGCATGCCACAGGCCTTTCATTAAGGACAGCTCGCGTTCTAGATCGACCAATTTAGGCGACCCAGTAGGTAGAATCGCCACGCTCTTGATCGCCACGAGCTTCGTGCGGCCATTATTGATGTCGTCGCTGTCCTGCGCCTTAATGAGTGGTGGTAGTTTGAGCTTAGTGAGGTTGGACGTTTCCGAGAGCCGCGCCGCGTACACTGACCCGCTCTCTCCTTCAGCTATTTCTTGTAGGTCAAGATAGTACTCGCGGGGATCGACAGCCTCGTCGATGAACTCCTCTAGGGGTGCGACGACGGCTGAAAGCCAGCCACGGTATCGTTGGAAGGGTGAGAGCGGCGTTGTCCCTGACGATGGGATAGCCGTGAGAGGGCCTGTTGAAGGAGAAGCGACACTGCTGATGATGATCTTCGGTTTTGGGACCGGCGGACCCAAAGGCGGGACAAGTTCTTCCTCTTCCTCTTCTTCGTCCTGAACATCATGGCGTGCAGGCTCCTTGATTCCACCAAATGTATCCGTAGCCGAGACGAGCAGGTGTGCGTTAGGGCCGAACGAAAGCTTCGCCGGATCGGGGGAAGGTGACGAATCGAGGTAATACAACAGCGGCGAGTCCAATCCGGGCTCAGTTGTTGGCGTCGGATGATCGTGTGATAATGAGCTCGAGGATCCAGAACCCGAGGCAGAGCCTTCCTCACTTCCAAAGTTCGAGCTCAGAGGGGAGGGAGGGTGCTTCGCGTCTGTCGCAGGTGGAGAAGTCCGCGGTATTATTGGCTCAGCAGGACTCCTTCCGTTGTCTAATCCGACACGCTTTGCACCACCACCGACCTTGGAGTGATCGATAACGTAGGCCCCAGCCCTCCTCGCAATCGATACGTGCCGCACAATGGCAGCATGCTCCGAAAAGCCAGTGACAGTTGACGTGCTGCTCCTGCTTGAATCCCTATTCGATCCCTCGACCCTGGCCCCCTCATCCGCTCTCAACAGGCTCTCATCCTGATCTGACTCGGGCTCGGGCTGTGACTGGAGTACTCTACCCATAAGCACATCCCTACCTTTCTGAGCATCAGCAGGGCTCAAAGGCAACGTCGGCGAGCAGCTCTCGCTCAATGCTGCACTGTAAACCTCCGGTGCGTGCCCCGATTGATCTCGCACGATAGCCGCCAAGGCGCTCCACAGTGGCGATGCTACGTCAGACGCGGGAGTTGGCTGTTCGCTTTGAGCAGACTCAGGCTCGTCCCACGTCGTGGCATCAGGATCGTATCGGGCAGTTGAGGCTGGCTCCACCCAGGAAGACGACAGTCCATCCTCATCCTCATCCGAATTGAACCCGGAATGCTGACCTCCTCTCCCATTGGGTACAAGTACCGGGGGGACGGGTCGCGTGGGTGCCTTCAGCCTCTGGTTCTCGTTACCTCTGGCTTTGTTGGGAGGAGAGGTGCGCGTTGAAGAAGCCTTAGCACGGGCATAATAAGCACTATTCGTAGGTGTAGAGAACAATGGTTTGGTTCCGTTGATATTAGATGAGGACAGAAGCTTAGCATCCTGTGCTGCCGCGAACGTTGATGTGTTTGGCGTCGTCTCACTTGCTGTGGAGATACCTGACAATAACGCCTCCCCCCATGTGGATAGGTCGCTACTGTCGTCGGCAGTGTGAAGAGAGAGTCGTGGAGGAAGCGCCGTGAGGCGTTTTATACGGATATCGGATTGCGATTGTTGTTGTGGTGAGTAATTGGAGCTTGATGATGATGTGGAGCGCTCGTGAGAAGCGTCTGTGCTTGCGCGTGGGCGTTGGAATTTCTGCGGTGTAGTTTCCGGCGAAAACGTAGATGAGACACCAACCGCTGCCTGGGAACGTGGAGTCGAGTCAACACTGGCTCCTTGGGACGTCTGATGTCCTCTCGAGTGGCTCTGCTTCTCGAGTGGATAGCCGTTAGCATTATCCCTTGGAGGGGTATTGAAATTAGTGTATGATGGGGGCGGGGAGTTTATCACGGAAACCTCATTAGTGACATGGTAGGCGCGTCGAGGCGGCGTGGAAGGTGGAGCAACTTCTGCTGCTCTAGTAGGAGATACCGTACCTAGTGCCCTCAGAGCTGCATCTTGCCCAAAACTGGAACCACCATTGCTCACGTGCGAGTCGATGGAAGCCGACGAGGAAGGGTGGTCTTGGTGCGCTGATGATTGATCGGTCGAGAACTGACGCTGTGGTGGCAACCTAGATAGAGGGACAGAAGTTGTGGAAGTGTGTAACGGCGGCAGCGAAGGTGGTGATGACCTCTGTGCAGTGTCTGCACGACTTCTCAGAGATGCATCGGAGAACTGTCTAGGAAGCGATGTTGTGCGAGGCGTGGGGTGTGTTAGAACAGGGGCATTGGATGAGGAATATGCAGGAGAGGCTGGACGATCGGTGAAGAGATATTGAGAGCCCGGGGAACGAGATCCTGCCGCCCGCCGGTTTTGAATATCCGCTATCTCCTCCTCCGTGAATCCAGCTTTCGCGAGTGAGGTGGTCCATGATGGCGGCAGCCCTGTGAAGCTACAAATGATGTGAGCATTGGAACCTCCAGTGACGCGTCAATTTCAGTCGGAGATGAACATACCCTTCGTCGACGTGGATATTGTGCTGAGGATCAATTGAGTGTTTCGCGCAAGATGTATAAGGGCAATAATCACTCACCTGGAAGTTCCAGGGCAATGATATGCCATCATCCTCCACTGCTGGGGGTGGGAGTGCATCCGTAGCAGGTGGGCTCTTCGTTGAGCGGGGTTTAGGACTACGCTTCCCAAATTTGAAGAACCCGGAACCTTTTTCCTTCTTCTGTGTCGACATCGCGTCTGCAGGTGAAATGGATCTCCCAGAAGCTGCAGAAGAGACCAAGGACATGGACGATTGGTTCATATGCATATCTGGTGACAGCCGTTGTGATTGTGGTGAGTGTGGCGAAAGAGGGGTGCCGGGAACTGACAGCGAGTCTGGTGAGAGAGATGCCAAAGATCTGTTTCTCAGATAGAATGCGTCTTTGGGGGGTAGTGGTGGGGGTCTTGATTCCTTGTCTTTCGACGAGAATTTGAATGCTCTGCCGAGTGTGGTGGAGAAACGAGAAGATTTGGAGTGGGAGGACGCGCTGCTACTGGCCATATTTTGTCAAAAATGACAGCTTGACAGCATCGAGCTCGCCTCAGCTGTTGAGATGCGTCCTATCCCGTCGTGCCAGTCAGAGTAACTAGGCTGATGTTTCTGTGATCCGACCCCCGATTGCTATGTTCACGGCTGATTATGGTCGCTAAATCTCCTTTGTCGTGCTGTCGTGAATAGCGAGCTCGCCGTCGCCTGTCGTATGAGGTCGTCGCCGCTGTCCTCAGCGTTGGTGAAAGAATTCAAACGAACTACCTGTTATTTGTGTGTGGTTGGCTATCCCCTTGGGATAGCACGTGGAGTTCCGAACGGCACTCTCTGTCCGTCCACCGCCACGAAAGATGGGGAGGATTCACGGAGAGCCACAGGTTTCAAGAACCTCATTGTATTCACGGTCTGTTAGTGCGTTTCTATGAGTACTGTTTTCTTACGTTTCTCAGAGTCAACAAAATGAGTGGGAAATTTGAAGGTCTGTCTTAACTTCGTGGACATTGCGACTTGAGAACCACCCATGGCCAATCCCAAAACTTGTGGCTCAGCTTCTACCTGTTGTTTCGCCCATGCAGCATGTCCTGTATGTAACCTATCCATTTTATTATAGGTAACTTACAACTCCGTTGAATTAGGAAATTTACGACCAGGCCCTGTCCGCGGCGACGTGTCTCTCTCGCACAGCCAACTTACTTATGCCCTGCCGAGGCCCTATAGGCTAGTCGGAGGTTACGTTTTGAATCCTGACTCTTTGACTGATTTAATCCCTCGCACTAACACAAGTCCCGCCATTGTTCCTCTTATGTAGTCATGCCTGAGACGTGTTTTGTCCTGCAAATTTTCTTTCCCCCATCGGTATTCCTTGGCCCGCTCGACAAAAAAAATGATAGACTCATCTTGGGACATAAGTCTTTTTGGAGTAAATAAAATGCTTATCCATTGAATGTCGACGTGTGCAAGGCATGGGTTGCTTTTTTGCTCGACCGTTCATCAAACCACTTTATTGACAGAAATTGACGAGGCTTTGGGCGTTTGTTGATGATCCTCTTGAATCTCTTCATCCATGTCCTTCATGTCCTTGCCAGGGTTATTTTTTTGGACGGCGCGCTTCTTTAAGCACAACGACTGCCCCATGATATAATTCAAGCAGAAGAAGTCCCAAGCACTAAGAGCTTTCTTTTGGAGATGCAGTAAGTGTCGGAGCTCTTGGTCCTTCTTGGGTTGAGTCATTTGTCCAATATTTACTCTCATTTCAGCCAGATTCGAAGGGCACCGAGATCTGGTAGCTCAGCATTAGTTGGACCACATGAATCCGGTATATCTTATAGTGAGCGAATTCTTTTTCTTTTGCCGACCTCAATTGACTATTTAGTGTCCTCCCTCGGCGTGTTGAAAATTTAACAATAGCCTGTCGCAGCACGGATACCATGTCTTCGTATGCGGGCCTGATGTCCGAACCCCCACCGCTCACCAGGATATGAGCCGTGCTCAGGAGAGCGGATAAGCGCCGCGCCCCACCATTTCCAATAACGCATGACCCATGCTCCACCCACCATCATATATTCCGCCGTCATTCGGTAGGCTTCCTTCGCTCACCCTCGCTTAGAACCATGGACACTAATGGACGCATGTTGAAGTCGACGATTGCACCGGCCAGATGAATGGAATATGTCTACCTTTGTTTTGCGGCGGAACGGGGCAACGCGCTTTTTTTGCTCCACCTCACGACGACAGTCACCACAGTCGCTCTGGATACGCCGTTCTATGGCAGGGTTAATTACCGCCTCATGTTAATTGGCTGGTCTGTGCGGTGGGGCGCACAACTGCCGTTTTTCCTTGCCTTGTGAAGAGAAGCCTTCCCGCCGCCGTTGACGGTTGGATCTCACCCCCGGATACGTCTCACTACGCCGCCAACGACATTTTCGCTCACGATGCAGTCCCTCTTCGCAACATGATTCACACCAGATACTGGGACATTAGTTCGGAGGCACCCATTGTCCGCCGCAGCCGCGTCTCCGTAGGCTGTGGGCTCCCCCACCTCTCCCTGTCATCCGCGATGAGCGAATAATATATCGTAAGCGCTTTCGGCGCGCTGTATATTCCGCGTCACAAGGCTGAGAGGCACTGTGGTGTGTGGACGACAACTTGCGGATGGCATGCATATTCAATCTCGACATGCACGGATCATGATACTTTTGGGGGACGATCACTCGATACACGGACAGCCTTTGCTCTGCGAGAATGGAGGTTCAACCATTCCGGCGTCCCAGGACCCTGTGGATCAGGTTGAGATGTTCATTATCTTCATGAACTAGCCGTGGTCGTGGTTCATGGTTATGCATAATGTCATATTCCATGTTCTCTTCAGTTCTGATCGACTGCGGCTTACTTATTTCATCCATTTTCTTCCAACTGCTTCACAGGCTCGGCACCAGTCTCCGTGGGTTGCTGAACCCGCTGGAGGCATACCTCTGATGTCACCACTGGGTGCTGCCAACTGCATTGTTGCGCTGCGTCGACATTGAACGATCACTATGCCCTCCAAGATTCCAAGATGGTCGCCTAGCTCCAAGGCACCGACGTCATATAGCCAGCCACCTTCGCTAAAGATGACACTACTGTGGTGATCTCGGTGTTGGTTACCTCCTGATCCTGGAGGTACGCGTCAAAAAAAAAAGGGAACCACAGAATCTCCTTTCATCTCATCTAGACATTGGTATTGCAGCACTGAACGTGGCTAAATCGAAGAAACCATACAGCGCAACACGCTCGTTCGAAACATGTAGCTTTTTGGAACGAGCAGGCTCCAATGTCTATAAGGGAATAGGACAATCAACTATCACCCACTAGTCAAGCAAATATTTTGTCCGGCATTCAGACATCGCGTGTTTTTGATGTGTTTCTCTGTGGCTACATGGCTCGGGCATAGACTCGGCGTGGCCCCGAACTGTGGGCACTCTCGCGTACTATCTTTATGGAGCGTACTAACCCTGCAACATCTACAGCAGGCAGCGCGAGAAAGTAGCCTATGCGAACAATAGATTTCCGCGTTGGGTGTCCGGTACCTGCTGCTATAGACGCACTCGAAGGTTGAACGTCGCCATGCGCCTTTGTGTATTACCCTACCCTGCAGGTTCACGACCGCCATGCTCTCAGAAATGAGAAACACCCTGACGATTGACTCCCAAGATCAACTGACGGCAGAATATCTCCATCGCGATAAATATTCAGCACCAAGAATAGAAATCAATTCAACTTCTCTTGACGCCCAAAAGGACCTACAGGGTTACACAACTTAATCAACAGGGTTCCGTCCTGCCACCGTCTCGGGTGTTATCGTGAACATCAAACCCTGACAAACTCTGAGGAAACGTTCGTCCTCCTCCTCACCATGAGTCATTCATTTTTTCCGTGTGCGGTCCGACGCATCCCTCGAAAGTCGGAATTCTCCTTGGGATTGGAATGAAACGTAAGTTGGAAGTGGGGAAGAGGAGAAGGCTGACCCACATCGTTGGATTCGAGAGCCTGGGATTCGGACGCGCAGGATGATACTCATGCAAGCCCGATTCTCCAAACCTCAACAGGCATCCAAAAACATACTCAGACAGTGCAGCGCCTCCCCAATCCCCAACGTGTCCTTGTACAATATTTATTGCAACGATCTAGGAGCAGGGAGCATGGTTGTCGTGTTTTCCTTCGGAAATCGAAAAGAATGACGCAAAGTTGATTAGCCAAACTGCAGCAAATTTGAAATCACCTCTCTCCGATACACTCGTACAAGCCCTGGTACGTGATAGTATCTGTTGCTAAGTCGCTGGACGCCCAAGCTCGAGAAATGAGTCTTCGAAGCTGGTATGACTGAGAATGACGGACTCTTACTTACAGGACAGGTCAAAGTCCAAGGAAATATCCGCGGTTTCTGGAACGGGGCCGAGTGGCTCTCCTAGAAATTTTCGTGGGATGCTTTCCATTTCATTAATGTCCGATAACGTTGTTATATGCGGAGCCTACCTGAGGTGCAGTTGTTTTTGTTTAGGGTAAACCTTTCTGTCGCTGTGAATACGTGTTTGAAGTGATGTCAACTCGTCTCGATCAATGCATGTCCATCAACGTGCTTCGTCGATGGTCGCAGCTGCCGCCCTCCACTACACATGAGTCTCTTTGGGGATTTTAAGTATGACATGCTGTAATTTCAGTCATTGAGGTAGATTGCGGCATCCGAAAAGACCGAGCGAATCCAGCTTGGCAACAGCACCGGCCACCTAAAGCGGCGAGAAGCCTGCAGTCCAGGGCGATATTCATGTAAGTACGGCCTTCAATGTAACCATCGGGTTTACGTACTCCAGCACATCAAGAAGGCTTTTAATTTCGGCGCCAGATTTTAGTCTGCAGACATCCAGAAGGCGCGCAATGAAACGGGGAGGTGTAATATGTGCATTTGTGCCCAAAGCCTCTGTGGTGACGAGAGCACGCGGAAATGGGCCGCTCCTTCGTCGATGCGCTAGATGAGCCGCGATTGGGCCTGCTACGGACGTAAATGAGGAGTCTCCGAGTCGAAACACTGCCCGGAGAGGGCTGAACGTAGGTTGTGGCAAGAATAAAAGAACATAGATGTCAGCGCCGTACGTGGAAGGGTCCGCAGTTGATCATGATGAGGCATCCCGCGGCGTTTCGACGGCATCCTTCCAGTTTTCAAGCTCTTTCTTCCGACTTCATACAAGGCCCAGCCTCAGATTTTCGTCAGGGCAAATCACGAGAAACCGGGGCGGACGGTACGACCACGAGCCTATAATAACAAGACGGGCGATAATCAGGTTGATAGTCAGCGTTCTGAGTTTGATCTCAAGGAGATGGGCATGGGTTTCTGAGGACGCCGTGAGTTAGAATCCGCATGGCTGGCAATGCGTATGGCTGACCGCGACGTATGGTCAGACGGAGCTGGGCATCGATCCAGTGTTTAGGGCCGTATCGATGAAAAGTCGACGGATACGGGCTCGAGAAGGGCGTCGCGGGCTTTGAAGTCGTGCGGTGAACGGGAGCCGCCGCGCCTTGCTCTCGGTCCACCAACGTCTGCCTTGTGTTCCCCTCTAATCGGATTTCCTCATTACATGTCCAAGAAACTTTCGTCTCTATGAACTTGTACTCCGACAGCCATCAGCATCAGGTGGATAGACGGCGAACTCCTCATGTAACAGCTTCAAGTCCGCGCATCTCGTTTTTTGTTGTTTTTTGTTTCCTCTTTCCGAAGTTGTCCATATTGCCATTGGAGACGCTCATGGGACTCGAGCTGCAAGTAATCCCCGCTGAACTGTGATTCTCAGTTTCAGCACCTGCCACCGGGTGCTCATCATCTTAATCTGTGGTTATACTCTCCTATCCTGGTCATCACCCACGGACGATGGTGATTTCCAGCCTTTCTCGCATATCGATGTCCAACACACTCCGATGTGGGAGACACACGACTCCGTTTTCATATCCGCCCTAATTTTGGACACGGGAATATGCCACGGCATGTGGGCCTCGACGCTACTTCGTACATATATAGGGTGCCCAGAGTGCGTTTTCTCGTCTCTCCACAGTGAATAGCCAACTTTCCCTTACTAGCTCGAAGCCCTACAACAGACAATCCTCTCGACAATGTCGGTCTGCGTCGCATGCAACTGCCCCAACACCGAGTCCAACCACTTCCTCATCCGCTGTGGATGCACCAACGATCGTGCCCCTGACCACCCCATGAATCAAATGAATGACGCTTTCCACCGCGCATGGTGCTCGGACTGCCGTGTCTTCTGCTCTCAGCCCGCCAACTGCCCGGCAGTTCTTCTCGCCACACGCTTTGGGTACCTGCACACCATGTTCCCAGCTTTGATGAAGCCAGTCTCGGCCTTCATAACCTGTGCGTATCTCTTCTCTTTCCTTTTCACCTCCTTCGTTTTTGCTCCCTCGCTTTCTCCTCATGCATTCACCTAAAGCGTTACTGACCATGCCGTTTGGGTTCTACAGACCTTCACGCGTCGATGGGACGCATGAGTAGCCCATTCTTCTTGATCGAGAAGTGGCGCCGCCACTCATGATTTTCTGCGACCCTTCTTCTCAACACGCTCTCGTGATCCTCCATTCGATGAGACATCACCATCGTGACAGCGGGACAGAAGCGGACGTCTCCGACGGACATGAACCCCCCGCCAACACTCTGGTCTCTGGCCAGCTCCCCCCTCTTCCGAATCCGGCTACTACTTACCTTTCTATATTCATGATCAGTTACTGTTGGAACAATCTTGGCTCTAGCTCGAAACCGTAGTGTAACTCCTGATATCAGTATGCCTGCCCTCCCCTATTACTTACCCCTTTCTTGAATGACTTGATTCGTACGCCGCAGTAGCAGTAGTATGCCACCATGTAGATAGCGCAATGTGATGAGTATATGATGAGTATATCGTGCATGATAGATCGACAAGATGCATTGGAGTCTGCACATGCTACATACGCCATTACTTCCTCCTGTTGTTCATCGTTCTGGGTTTTGGGAATACGACTGGGGCGTTCAGAACGGCTCTCTTCACTTGTGCGGTGGAGTCAGGTAGTCCCAGCCGTGTGCGTTCTCGCTCCCCGAGGATAGTAATTTTGCAACCTATCGAGCCATCATGTCAGAATGAGTATCAGTGAATGGAATTGAAGTCAGATCGTGTATTTACCAAGCGTTTTGAAAAGGCCGTTCACCCTGGTGACGATCAAAAAGAAATGAATTAAGCTGTAGAGAGAATGAAGGAAAGACGCACTTGGGTACGGTCATGCCCAGATCATGAGCAAGAACACCTGTATCAGTCGCAAAATTGTCCACTTTCAAACACAGAGCAAAGATATGGGTCAGAAGTTTGGTCTGCGTCGCAGACGTTGCAGCGAGACTTGTGGAGCATCGTGAGCATGCAGGGAAGAGGCGAATCAGAGGAAGCACAGGACACACTTCGATGAGCCACGCGCAGCTTCCGTGAACCGCGATATCAGACTATCTAACACCACAGGCGGTACTCCAGGCAACTTCTCGCTGAGCTGGTCCTTGTCGATGCCTTTTCGGTTGCGCTCCAGGACCTGTCGGAAAGCCAGCATAGCTGAGATGTACAACAGAATTTTCCTGCAACAATGGATAAGCGAAATGAAAATTGAAAAATGCATTCGGAACGAGAGGGCAACGCACAGATTTTTCTTCTTCACTTTCTGTGACTCATCCTCCCGTTGGGATTTCAGATGTGTATTTATCCAGTCAGACCACTTGAAGGACAGTAGCGCCTTCCTCTCCTGATCACCGCTGGCTTGCTCCAGTGCGCTGATAGATAAAGCCTTCCATTCCACTTCAGGTATGATGCTATGGAGCGGGTATATGTCCGCGGGATCTGTCGCCACTGTGTCGAACGGTGGTATAGGTCGATTCGTGTCCGCTACCTCCTTCGCTTCATCTAACACGGCTTGCCAATTAGCCTGACATAAACGCGCAAGAAAACGAAACGCACCCTGAGTCATAAGCCCAACCGCACCCTTATCGATTCCGTGTTGTAAGTGGTCCATGACGCCCTCCATCGCACTAACGTCCACGCGGTTTCGCTCCTGCGCGCGGATGTTCGCTTTCGCCTTTTTGGTGCCAAACGTCTCGCCGAGGTTCGTGCGTGCCTCTTGATATTGTTGTGCTGTAGGTGCAGAGGAAGGGATACTTTTTAGGGCTTTTACGGTACGCGTCATGATGTGCGGGGATTTGGGTGTGGGGAGGATTCTGACTTTCGAGGTTCGTTTGTCATGCACCGCGATGAGATACCTTGGGATTCATGCAGAGTTAGAAGGGTGCATTGGGCCGTCCGTGTAGGATTGGAACTCACCGACATCCTGTATTGGCGACTTTTCGACTTTCGTGCTCATTAGATACGAATTCAATGTCGTCCGTCTCGCCGACCACTGTAATACCCTCTTCTACATCATCTTCTTTATCGTTCCGCTTTCCTTCGTTTTTTCCAGTCGTGGTTTTTGAGTTCTTCCGGGCGTAGCATTTGAAGGCGGTTGAAGGTGGCGCTTGTAGAGCTGGGAAGCTCACTGTTTTTCGAAATCGGTCCTTGATGTAGAACAGTTTCTAAATAGTTGTATCCTTCACTCACCGACAACGGGTCCAACTGAACCCGACGATGATGCGGAGAGCTCGAAGGTGACACCCTCTGAGGTCGCAACGTCGCGTTTTCGTTTTTTAGACCCAGATTTGGTTGCGGACATGGCTTTTTATACTGAGTAGCCTTTTCCTACGAAATTACGCGTTCACAGTGATACAGAAAGCGGGTTAGGGAGCGAAGTAAGTAGAGAAAGAGTCAGATGGTGGAGACGGAAGAGAAAAACGTGAATGTTGAGTGCAATGTTTGTTGCGCCGAATCCTCATCTTCGGGCTATGTGTTTTGACACCGCCTGACCCATTGCACTCGCGTCTACCTTTGCCTATCCCCGGGTTTCCAGCATTATTCTTTCTTTACTAACTCTGTGCCAGGCAAAAGTTGAAAGGCGCTCGAGCCATCGCTGTTCGTGCCACAGCCCAGCTCGCGGCTTCATCGAGCAACTTGAAAAATCGTTGAGCCACATCTCAGTGGCAAAATACTGTATATTATCGAGCGAACACGACAGACATATAAGGCATGTCGAAGCTACGGGGGGACGTCAAGAAGGAGGAAAGTAGGAGCCCATCACTCGGACCAACAGGGAGCACACACGACTCTCCTTTCCCAGTGCCCCCACTACCGCCAGGCACCATGTCCGACATCGTCAAGCACGAGGAGCTCAAGAAGGAGGAGCGTCTCTCCCCATTCTCTATGGACATCAAGACCGAAACTAAGGCAGAAGACAAGGCATCCCCGTCGATGTCTCCCACCTTGAACGACAACGATATGTCGCCCCAAAAATTCAAGTTGTCGCCTTCGCCGACCCCACCTCCGCCAACTGCAAGCGGCACAGCGTCCATGTCATCTACTCCACCACCCAATGGCCCTCCACCACCCGCTAATAACAAGAAGAAAGCCCAGGCTTCCGTTGTGCAGCTCATCGGGAACCTTCCGATCGCCCGGGAAGACGCTCTGGCGACTTTCAACGAGATTCTTGAGAATAACTACCAATATAAGACGTTGGGCCGCTCCAGGGAGGCCCTGGAGAGCATGACATGCGATTGTATATACGAACACAGTCAGTTTTTGTCTTTCGCTGCACTCCACCCCCTCTCAGTTCCGTAATGACTCGACGTTCCTCGATATTTACCATCCAACAGATATTGACGACCCAGATGTTGCCTGTGGGCCTTATTCTGACTGTATCAATCGACTCACGCAGGTAGAATGCCTCCTCGACGACTGTCGCTGTAGATCTCACTGCCAGAACCAACGGTGAGCTAGGTATTACGTATGCACATGGCCTGGCGCCCAAAGAATTCTTACTTGCAGGTTTCAAAACCGAGAATACGCGGATATTGAGATCGTACTGACTGAAAAGAAAGGATTTGGGCTGCGGGCTGAGAGCGACTTACCCAAGTACGTGAAGTTTTAGTGTCTGCTTGCTCGTCAACTAACTAGATCGACAGAGATGCGTTCATTTACGAATACGTGGGCGACGTTGTCAATCCAGCGTCTTTCAAGAAGCGTATGCGCGACTACGCTGAGGAAGGGATCCAACACTTCTACTTTATGATGTTACAGAAGGATGAGGTGTGTTTTCGTTGAATTTTGCCCGATACCTGCTTATAGCATATATAGTTCATTGACGCGACGAAGAGCGGAGGGATTGGACGCTTCGCCAACCACAGCTGCCAGCCCAACTGTTACGTGGCGAAATGGACAGTGGGAAATCATGTTCGCATGGGGATTTTTGCTAAGCGCAACATCAAGACACACGAAGAGCTAACGTTTAACTACAATGTTGATCGATATGGGTATGTCGTCGACATGTCTCCGCCTCATTCATCACTCACAAATAGACCAGGCATCAAGCACAGATATGTTACTGCGGCGAGCCAAACTGTGTGGGGTATATTGGAGGCAAGACGCAGACAGATATCGTGACCATGGATGACCTTTATCTTGATGGTGAGAGCCTCCATCTGGTGCCATGCTTTGGTGAAATTGACCCTTTCCTATCAGCCCTTGGCATTACTGATGAAGCGGACCTGCTCGAACTGAAGGGGAGCAAGAAGAAGAAAGGGAAGAAGATCGATGACCCAGATTTCATGGCAGGTCTTTGGACACAGACAACCCATCAAACACTAATTGTTTATTCAGCCCACGATGTATCCTATCGTAGAGAAGGACGTGCCGAAGGTTGTGCAAGCCATAAGGCAGACGCAGAGTCGAAAGGTGCTGTACAAGCTGCTGACTCGTATCAAGGTATGTCGCCACCTGACTTCGGTGAACAATAATTGCGAGTTTAATTCCCGTTTCGTAGATGACGGAAGACCAAGCCGCCCTGCGCCAAATTATGCGACTACGTGGGTACAGTCTCATGACGAACGTCTTGGACGACTACGCGTCTGACACGGATCTGATAACTTTGGTGCGTTTGTCACGCAATCAAAAATGACCTCTCCCCCTGACGTTCGCGGCGTAGGCAATGGAGTGCATGTCAACGTGGCCATTGCTGAATCGCAACAAAGTGGAGGATTCGAAAGTGATCGACTCTGTTCGGGTCCTTGCAGAGCAAGACAATGAGACAGTGAAGGACTTGGCGGAGTCGGTAAGTTTCCTTCCATCTCTTGGTTCGTTCTCTTCAGCTTATGTACTTCGTACTCCATAGCTCATCGATCACTGGATTGCCCTACCGCTGTACAATCGAATACCAAAGCGCGTAAAAAAGGTACATCATCCCCCCCCTTATTTACTCTGCCTAACTCTGGTCCTCCCGCTATCAGGACGGCGAGGACTGCGACGCATCACCGACAGAGACGCTCCTCCGCGACGAGGAAGATGAGCGCCAACGCAAGCGCTCTAAGTACGAGGAAGAGATAGCAAAGTACCATGGAGATGAAAGTAGATACAAAGGCTTTGCCCGTGGCAAGGCGATGCCCTCGAAGGCCCTCCGCCAGGCTCTGTTTGAAACTTCGTCACGCCGGTATCCCTCGCCTCCACGCAGAGTCGAATTCTCCCGCGAGTCGATAAAGGCGGTGATTGCGGCGGCGGCAGAAGCAGAAGCCGCGAAAGAGGCAGAGGCGGCCAGGGAGGCAGCCGAACGGGCCGCGGCTGAGGCGGAGGCAGAGGCCAAGGCTAAGGCAAGGGCGGAGGCAGCGGGGACCAGGAAGAAGAAGCCGCCAAAGAAGGTATTGACGGAGGAGGAGAAGGAGGCGAATAAGGAGAAGAGGCTGTTGAAGCTTGTTGGAGCGGTGGTGGTTAAGTGTATGTCGAAGCATTCAAAGGCGATGGATCATGATATGTTCAAGAAACATGCGAAAGAGGTATGTGTTGCCCCCCCCCTTCTCTCTCTCCACATGATGTCCCAGACGGTCCGTGAAGCGTGGAGAACATTGTGTCACTCTTTCCTAATGCTCTTATACTAACTTCGCACCATTATCCTTTCTTTACCAATCCCAGCTCACTCAAATCATCGCCGACAAGGAGAAAAAATCCTCCTCCTACAAAGAAGGCAAACTCGACAAACTTTCCGACGAGAAGATCGTCAAGATCAAGAAGTTCTCGAAGGAATACATCACTAAGATCTTGCGAAAGCTCGAGAAATCGTCTGGGAAGCGCGCTGGATCCTCATCTTCTGCCGCCTACGCGAAGGCGATCTCAACGCTGCCCGATACCCCGAACTCCACGGATATTGTGGATGTGGTCATGGCAGATATGACGATGTCTGTGGAGGAAGCGATGGATATGGGGCCAGAGTCGGGCAGTGAGGGGGAGGGAGATGGCGACGAAGGTGAAGGTGAAGGTGAGGTGAATGGCACGGGGTCAGGAGGTGGAACAAGTCCTGCTGTTGCCAATGCCTTGCCATCGAAGGAGGAAGAGCCCACTACCGATCCAATGGATCTTGACGAGCCTGAGTCGCGGCATCATGGCCTCCTGCAACCTTCGGACCCCCGTCGGCGGCCGCCACACAACATGGTGAATGGAGTGACGGCGAACAGTTGATATTCGTACGGTGGAGGTGCTGGTACTTCTGTCTTGCTACATCACGATGTACTTATTTTAATTCCATTAATTTATGGGATGTCGGACTTCCGTTCTACCGCCACGAGCATCACATATACTGCACGACCCAAGTCGTCCAAATTTGAACATGATGATGACGCGACAGATAAACTAGGATACAAATCTAAGAGAACTTAAGTACAAAAGTCCATGAGTGAATTGCCAGTGACCAGTGCGGCGGATGTATAGTTGATGCCGTATGTGTATGGTATAATGAATGCAGATGCTGGTGAATGTACGGCCTCTAGGATAAAAAGTCGATAGGATCTGGATCGTCGTCCTCAATCTGTGGTAATGGCTCTCGGATTCGTTGCATGACGCTCTTTCGAGGTTTGATTTTGGGTTTGGGTATGCTCCCAGGTGGTCCAGTTGATGAGACAATGGACTTCATACTGCGAGAGCTGGATGATTTTGGAGCGCTGCTTGTCTTGGGTCTGTTGCATACATCAGTACTGTTGAATCAAGGCAAACCTGAGTTGCAACTCACGCCTCCTTAGCATCGTGCTTTCTTTTCGTCCCCATTTTCTTTGGAGCTGGGTCGCTATTCTCCACGTCTGCCGTGTTGACCAGGAGCGCAGGTTCGTCCTCAGTGACGGCGACCTTCTTCCTCTTTCGAGGTACTTTCGTAACGCGAGGCTCAGGTTGTTCATCTGGGTCTGGTTCCCTAAGGCGTTTCTTCGACGCGGAGGCGACCCTTTCCATCGGAGGCACGTCATCTGGACTGGGTTCACGTTCCACTTTCTCTTTCGAGGGTTTCGTGTTCGCCTGCTTTTTCCGCGGCTGGGGCTTCTTCTTCTCTGGATTCGGAGATACCCTGGGCCTTTTCCGAGTGTCCTGGACAACGTCGCCAGCAGCGTCTTCCATGGATACGTCAAGGGGAGGGTCAGGATCAGGAGCTCTTGTGCGCTTCCTCGACGGCTTGATGGGTTTTTGGGGCTCTTCAGTCGCAGTGTCTTTAGCTTCAAGAGCTGTGACCTCGACCTCACGCGCTTTACCCTTCCGATCAATTTGCAGGTGTTCAGGGTGCGACAGAGCTCCACAATCGGCCTTCGATTCCGGCCGTTTCAACGTCATCAGTTCGTTCTCATTCCGGATCGTCAGGGAATCGTCCTTAGGACCGACACGCACTCCCTTGTCCTTGATCGCGGCTACACGCCTTGGATGCTTGGCGGCTGGATCTGGTCCGGAAGCGTGAGCATCAAGCTCAAGGTTAGGCTTTGAATGTAATAATGTGCTATCTTTCGGTGAACCGGGAATTAGCGTTATGGAGAGAGCTTGAGCGTCTTTAAAATTAAACGGGCGGGGGTATTAAACGATAGTCTCATATCCAGAAGTGCATCAGTGACTGACCTGGGGGATTAATGGAGAGCGGAAGGGGAATCCTGGCCTTGCCTTTCCCTTTCGGATTAATCCCTGGTACGAGAACATCCGCATCCTGGGAGGTAGTTTGTTCGGGTTCTATCACTATGCCCCTTTGGTCCTTGGCTTTCTTATTCGTCTGTTTGGTGGACGCCTTTACTGCTCGCTTTGGTTTGGGTTTCGGATGCTTCTCAACCACTGCTGCGATGGCGTCCGGTACCGGAGCTTTGGCCTTGGGTGGTCTCCCGCGACGCTTAGGAGCAGGATTATCAGTTTCAACTGCATCTGTAATATAAAGTTAGCAAGAGCGTAGTAATTCATTCAGAATTCACCTACCAATTTTCGCTTTGCCCTTGCGAGAAGTAGCTGGCGTTTTCCCGGATTTCTTGATAGCCTTCCTCGGGGCAACCTCTGGCAAGCGTGAAGGGCCTACAAAGGGCATGTACTTCGTGAGGATGTCTTTACATATAATTTATAATGCCACATACCTGCGACAGCTTCCGTGTTTCCTTCGTTGTCATCGTGTAGTTGTAGTTTTTGAGTAGTTTTGCGAGGAGAAATTCTTCTGTTCAATGTATAGTCTGTAGAAGTAGTAGTATCTGCACTGTTCGATTGTACAGGGACCTTCTTCGGCTTGGGTTTCACAGGAGAACGTGACAGGGAACGCCCCCGGCTCTTCCTTGGAGACTGTGCGGGCTTCCGACCCAGGAGAATCTCAATCAAAGTATTCCTATTTGAGGGGACAAATATGCTAAAGAGAAAAATGACGGTTGAGTCAAACATAACATATGTAGAACGTTGCAAACTCACCCGCCACGATCGCGAAACCGGGCCTGCTGCCGCTGGAGACGCTGAGCACGACTTTCTTCGACCGGAATAGGAACCTTTGGCACGGCAAGTGTCTTGGACGGAGCGACATCCATCGTGCCCAAAGACACGTCGAAAAGACGAGATATCCCACCAACGGATGGCTGCTGAGCCTCACAAGGGCAATCGGAGTTCAACAATTCCAAGCGCGGTCACGTGGGCGTCATTTCATTTGGCAACAGCGCCTTTTCCAAACAGGAAGCGCATCTCCGATCCACATCGATGTTCCTGGCAACGGCAAATTCAAACTCATGATCATGTCGTCCCTGGACGCTTGTGTTGCGCTCTTATGTTTTTCGTTATCTTTCTTCTTCTACCAGAACTCCCATTCCACTTCAGCACCATCACCAAGAAGAAAGATTCCGCGTCCTCGGGGTTATGTCCTCGAAAACCAGGTTACCCATGCTAGACTTTTGCCTGCCGACTCGACGAACACATTTACTTACCCCACACTGTCGTTGCTATTATCCTTAGACGCTGTAGAAAGTCACTCCCTCGATATTGGCAGGGGATGGATATTCGGCTACGGCGGTATATTTGGACGACTCGTTGGACTTCGCTCGCAACCCTATTTCGGGGATCGAGGACCACGCAAGACGATACGCAGCAAGCTAGAAGCTTTGTTACAAGATCGTGGTTTTAGTGATGTATTAGAAGACGCGTGGATGATGACGATGCCGAGCTTCCTGGGATTTGAAGGGATAAATCCACTGACGGTATATTTTTGTTACAAGTCAGGAACCTTCTGGATCACGGTGCTTGAGGTCTGTTTCTCCCAACCAATTATAATTGGGATACTGATCCTATTTGCCTCTCCAGATACACAATACCTTTGGAGAAACACACGCACACGTACTCCAAGTTGGCGAAGGGGAAGATGAAAGGTGTGCTATGGGGTAAGATACAATTGAGTACCCATGGAATGCATCACTAACCTTGGATAAAGATATGATCATCAGTGGACATTTCGCCGTGAATTCCACGTTTCTCCATTCAACGACAGATCTGGGTTCTACACCGTAACAGTCAGAGCCCCAACCCACGCACCAACCCAAGCAGTCCTTGACTCTGCGGAATCCTTTGGCATGAACCCCCCACGACCATCTGTGCGCGTCCATCTGCACACTCCCTCTCATTCAGATCCATCTCAGCCCGGCCTGCTGAAACTCACTGCCCTCCTACGCCCGGTATCCTCCAAGCCCTTGACAGCATCATCTCTTATGCTTGCCCTCAGTCATATGCCATTCGCCCTTCTCCTCTCCCTCCCCCGAATTCTCGCCCAAGCATGGACACTGCACTACAAGAAGCGTCTCGACGTGTTTCTGCGGCCGGAGCCGCTCCCTCCCACCTCGACACCAAACTGGGGAGCTGGAAGTGATGCTGCAGCAGCAGACGACGTCCGACCAGGGGGCGGCGTAAAGTGGCAGGATGAAGGGCTACTAGAGCGGTACGCCCGTGGGCGTGTTGAGTCTTTCCTTCGTCGAAGAGTGGAAGAACTGGATGTCGTGATCTCTGTCATTCCGGCAAACCCTGCATTCCCAACACACATATTCAGACCAAGTTCACGGCCCGACTGCTCTGCATATCCTCATCTCGTTATTTCATATTTATCCCCAAGATTGTTTATATTCCTCTTCGTTTCCCCCTCCGCCTCTCATGCCTTGCTACTGGGGAGTGAGACGGAGAAAATATTCTTCGTCTCTTCGAAGGAGCTATTCATCTCAGTCTTTTCTCCGCCTCCATCGTCGTCTTCTAATATGTCCATCTCCTCACTTCAGCGACTGCGCACAACGCGGATTCCCAACACATTGCCGCTCTCAATACCACTTCGCCATCCTCTTGATAATGAGTCAACGAAGTCGAAGATATCATCTCTTATCGCTCTACGGACTCTCTTTTTCTTGGAGTGGCTAGAAGAGTGGGTTTTCCATGCCGCGCACGCGAGGATCGTTCCTGGGGGAGAACCTTGGAAGCAATGGGAGCGAGCGAATGCTTTTTTGGTCGATGGAAGAGCTCATGAAAAGAAGAAACTTGAATCCTCGAACGGGAGTGTTAGGAGGGAAGAGTAGATGTGCAAGTATACTCATTGTATTGTAAACAATCATAACGCAGACGTGGAATTGAATGTAAGTACGGCGCCTCTTATAAACTGCAGGTCTCATCCTCAGGTTGGACTTCTTTGGCATTCGTTCAACGCTATAGGACAAGTATCGATCTGAGATCCGTGGCAGTGGCAGGAAGCAAATGGAAGCAAACGAGATCATTCACCTTCAAAATCATCAAGAACAAACAACGCCCAAGATCAAAGCGTCGACTCCTTGAACTTGAAGCTTTGAAGTCCTAGTACTTATGTTAGCAGATAGATGAAGATTGACTGAGCACACCAAGGATGATATCCACAACATATAATATGTTTGCATTCCATGGGGCCGTCACGGTACGCACTACAGACTGTATGTGGAGGAAGTTCTATGTTTCTACAGAGACCAGAGACCGAATCGAGACAGGGTATACTATTGTACAGAGAGAAAAATGAGAGACCGAGGCTGGTAGGTGAGGAAATTAATGGTTGGGTATAAACGAAACCTATAAATAATAATAAGACATATCCGAGCCACGAACCAGGAACAAGATAATCGGAATATAAAACCAAAAAAGAAACCGAGGCCAAGGATGGTACTGCTGGAGAGGAGGAGGGTGGGACGGTGTTCTAAGCAAGAGGGTGGGGGATGGGTGGAACGGTGTACGCTGCATCGGAAGAATCCAGGGGGGGGTAAAAGAAAGAAAAAAAATGGAATAAAAGAGTGTGTGGGTGAAGAGGCGGAAAGGGAAGGGTTCGAGTCCCTACAAGCAAGCATTGAGTAAGTTTGATAGTTCAAATCCAAAGAAAGGAAAAGAGCGTACCATAAACGAACAGAAGATGGCCCCAACATATCACAACATAGGATCTCCGACTCTACTCAGCTTCCTGCGGGCCCAGCGTCCCGGTAACCAACAGAATGCCTCGGTGGGGTGCTTAACGAATCCATACGCGTCGGCCGGCCATGATAAGAGCGCGCGCCGATCATGTCGTCGATATGTCATGAAATCAACTAAGAACCATCACACAAAGCATCAGTAAAAGTCGAAACATGTCAAGAAAATATGAACACACCTATCCAGAACCATCACAAACCCTCGCAGGTACAACACTACAAAACCCCGCGACAAGATATGGCAGCTACAAAAGTGCAGGTGGGGAGAACACCCCCTACCCCCTTCGACGAGGAACGCGTATCCGACGCGGCGAGCGTGATGTCGACCCTGACTTGACAGGGCTTGGCGTGACGGCGGCAGGGACTCCAGGTATGCCGAACCGTCTCCCGAACCGAAAGAAGACGAAAGGAGTGTAGAAAGTTGGACAAAGAAAAGAACAAAGTTGTCAGAAATAAAAAGACCGCCTTAGATTGTCGAAGGGCCGGTCTTCATCTCTGCGAGCCGACTGGCGCTGCGCGGAGGGGTACGTGGCAGCGTCCGTGGATTTGTTCGTCGGCCAGCCACGACTTTGGCGCGCCCCATGTGAGCGGGAAACACGCGCGGATGCTATGTCAAGTAAGGTAGGTAAGTGACTGCGATGGAAGGAAGAAGCGTAGGACTTACGATGATCTCCGGTACGACGGGCTCCTCTGGATGGACTCCACCCCCAACCTCTACCTCAACCTCTACCGCCACCTCTGGGACCGGGTCGGCGTGAAGCATAGGAAGTGGCTGACAAGAGGAGTAAGCAACAAGGTAAGTTAGAAAGTAGTGTATGTAAATACCTCATTGTTGGGAACCGCGGCGGGGGGCTGCAAGAAATAAGAGTCAGCCACTGAAAGGAAAGAGAGAAGAAGGACATGATGATGCTCACCACTTGGATGTTAGGGGGGCGAGGGTCTTTCCAGAATACTGATCCCAATAGCATGACTGCTATGGCCGCCACCTGTCGGGCCCAGAACCGTCCCTCTGAGTAACCCGCCCACGGTGACTTCTTGACGGGAGGTGTGGGTCGAACGATCGGGTGGGTGTCGATCGGGCCGATGAACGGGCCGGGAATGCCAGGGATGGTCGCGTTGCCTTTAGTAGCCGGGGCAAACGCGGGAATAGGAAGGGTGCCGAACATGGAAAGAGCGGGGAACGGCGGTAGCGGGGGGAAGGCGGGAAGTGTTGGGAGAGTCGGAAGGGAAAGGAAGGTGAGTGCGTCGAAGTGCACCAGTAGTGGTGCGTTGACAACTTCGACGATGGTGGTGTTGGTGGCCACTGCTGGATATGTGAGGAGGACAGGGTGACCACCGAGGATGCGGGTGTGACGGTCGAGGGGCGCTGTTGACGGCGCATTGAAGTTCTCGACGGTCACATTAGTAGCCGCCCAACAAATAGGTGGTGCCGGGCGGTCACCCATGGAGCAAGTGGGAAGGAAGGGGCGGGTGACGAGAACCGCTTCTTCCTTCTCCTCCTCCATCCCGCCGCTGGCCGAGGGTTGAAACCGGCTGATGAGTTGCGAGAGGAGGTCCGGGATGGCCCAGAACGGTGAGAACGTGAGGGCGGGAGCCTGCGGCTGACAATAAATGTCCAGGGAAGCCGTAGGCGGAGTGGCGGCGGGGGGAACGCGTGGCTTCGCGCTCGTCCAGAAAGGGGACTGGGTGAGCGAGGGGAATGCCGACGGTTTGAGTACGGTGAGGGAGTACACCAGAGGAGTGGCGAACACGTCTTGGGGCCTCAATCGTCTGTCGGCGAGGGGAAGGGGGTGGTCAACGATCGACGTCGCATTGAGCCAAGCGACCTTGGGGGTGGGCTTGTGCTCTGGTTTGGCGGGTACAACGATCGATCGCTGTGACCTGTAAACAATCAATGTTACGGCGGTCACGCTCACCCCAGCAGCCCCGATCATGGCGACGCCGAAAGGAGGACCTGGCCCGTGCCACGGCGCCAGGAAGGTGATGGAAAGAAGGCCGAAGCCATAGAGGATGGCGAGAGATGGGAGTAAGAGCATTGTAAAAGAGAGAATGATTGTGTAGTTGAGTGAACTGAGGATATAAGGCCTCGGTGGGGTTCCTTTTATTACTCAAGAAACGGCGGCTGACGGTGAGGCTGACATTGGCACTTTGACTGAGACACTGCAGATGTCTCAGTTGTTTTCGCAATTTGCTCAATTCCAAAAATAGGCAAGGAGTTGAAGTGGGTCGGGTGAGGAAACGGGGTCATGCGAGTGCGGTGTGGCGCATGATGAACAGTGGATTTGATTCAGGTCCAAGGGGGCGATGAGAGCGTGAAATTCTGGGGCACATGGGCCTAGAAAATGAGAAACGGATGAGCTACGGGGGACTGTGGTTACGCTCAGGAGGAACACAGGATGTCATTGGATATGTGCGCAGGATGACAGCCCGAGATTATGCCAAATTGACGCGTAAAATCGGTGCCAGGCAGTGTATGTCGCCTCCATGTTGTCGATGGGATCCTGAGGTCCAAATCACTGGCATGTGGAGTTCGACCAAGGATTCCTGTAGTGCGCATCCAGACCGAGTTTATGGGTGTAAACAAGGCTCCAACCACGACGACACCAGCATTGGGGCATCCCAAAAGGGCATACGAACTTCCGAAGCTCTGCAAGGCCTCAGTTGATGCGCTGCCCGACCTAGCCCAAACAAGGTATTCTAGTATCCCAAATTGTCAGTCCTTTGCTCAACAGGGCACTAAAAATCAAGAAGCATATCCTTATATATATGCGAGAGCTCCAGACATGCCTTAAGAAGCTCAGACGAGTGTGGACAGGCCATTCCTCACTGGGGACCGGAGCTCGGGAGAGTACACGGAGGCTCGTCCATGTAAAAGATACATCCACAGCAAATCCAGAACAATTCTATTATGCATGGATACGAAGTTACACCACGCCAGATGCAGCCGGAAGTACAGCTTGCTCATCCCTTCCTGCACCAAGCCATGAGCGACCTCCGGTCAACCCGACGGGAAGAACTCACCTTCATAAAACCTCTGCAAGAAAGTTTTGTGTGGCCGTGTCTGCGGCTGCAACAGGATCCCCATGATATGGTCGTTCTGCTTCCAGAGGTTCATCGTCTCCTGGTACTCCTGCCTCCCTTTCAACAGCAGCACGTCGATTGCCCGAGGGTCAGTGACGAACCGGTTCTTCTCGAACCGTTCCCGGATGGAGTGTCTGATGGCGGCTGGGGAGACGTTTAATGCATAGAGAGCAACAATTTCTGGTGCCTGCATGCTTTCGAGGTCAGCACGGGTGGTATATGGGAGGAAGAGGAAGTGAGGATGGACGCACCCCACGATACCAGTCACGGTAAAGAGCAATAGCCCGACGACGTGCGTCCGTAATATCTACCGACGCGCGTGTTTTCCTTGCCAGTCTAGCAGGTATTGTGCTCATTGTAGAGTCCGCTGGAGAGCCTGAGGTTTGTGTCCAACAAACCGCAACGACGGAATTCGGGCAGGGCAAATTCGGACTCCGCCTCGCCCTCCCGATATGGATGGATGCGATTTCGCTTGTGTTCATTATCTCCTCGTCTCTGACTCCCTTTCCCGCTCCAAATCCATCCTTCTAACTTTTTCTACTCGCATTTACTACTGATCCACAATGGTGCGCGGTACAGGTGAGCTTCGTTCATGAGGAGGCGATGACGATCCACTGATCGAGCGAGTTGCACAGGAAAATTTAAGCAGAAGCGCGGCGGTGGTCGTAACTTCAGGTATGTTTCAAGATCGTAGTCATTCACATCCAATCTAATACTCAAACCACACAGTAAGAACATGACACTGGACGCCAACGGAACAGCCGTCGGCGAAGGCACCATCTACAATCGACGGTAAGCACCATCTCGTCTTGTTGCCACACAACCGATTACCCATCCCAATCCCATCCGCATAGAGGGCCTCGCAAGAACGACGATGACGATGAGGCCTCGGAAGAAGAGTCTGAGGAAGAGGAGGACTCCTCGGAGGAAGATGAATCAGAAGACGAAGCTGCACCTGGTGTGGGCGGTAGCAAGGCGCCTGAGCCTGAGCTCTCACGTGTGGAGCGACGTGAGCTGAAAAAGAAGCAGGCAGCACAGAAACAGGCTGCGTTGGCAGAGGACGATGAGGATGCGGATCTGATTAACCCGAACCGTGTTGAGAGGAAGCTGAACATATCGGATCTTGGTGCGCCACGGGAGTTGTCGAGGCGGGAAAGGTAAGTTCTACTGTTCTTTTTGTGGAATGATTGCTGACATGTTTTTCAGGGAGCAGAAGGAGAAAGCTGACGCAAAGGATCGGTACTGGAAGGTTTGTCTCTTGTTTCGATGTAGTTTGCAGTCTCGCTTATCTTGTTTTGTGCAGCTACATGTTCAAGGAAAGACAGTGGAGGCGAAAGCGGACTTGTCACGACTTGCAAAGATTAGGGCCGAACGTGAAGCTGCCCAGGCGAAGAGGAAAGCTGAAGCTGATGGTTCGCTTAATCACTGCATCTGTTTCCTAAAGACTAACATCCTATTTAACAGCCAAGACTGCAGAGGTTGAGGCGAAGAGACAGGCGCAGCTCGCCAAACGTGGATAAACTATAAGTATATCTATCTGTCTTTTTACTTGTATCAAGAAGTTGGTGGTGGGAACAAGTACGTTAAAGCCTAGACTGGAGTTGTATATGATTCGTGTAGGATGTACAATATGACAATGCCAAGAGACTATATCTAGAACTGTATCTGCTTTTGATTCTCCTTCATAGTCCCTAGATGCACGCCCTCTATATTCGACATCACTAGAAGCAACCCAACATTTATAACCCTACAAATCCCTTCTCCTCAACTTCTCTACCCTTCCAGCCCACCACTCCAACAGCCTCTCATCAGGCATCCTCTTCTCCCCAACCCACTTACTCGTCCACTCCCATAGCTTCCCATACTGCCCACGACCCTCACCCCCATGTCCCCCTCTCTCCATCAACGGCACCCCCACACTCACCTCTCCCCAAAATACCATTGCAATCGCTAGCGTCCCCCTTCCGGGCTTCACCCCCGCCGCTCTCATCCACGCCAACGCCACCGGCACATCCACCGCCCTCCCCCCCAGCCCCAACAGCATCACATAGTTGAAAAACCCCTCGTTCCGTACCACCACCGTCGGATACCTGCTCCGGCCGTCCTCCATCAGCAGATCCGGCGGCGGCATGAACGCAGGCCGGATGTGCGCGTCCAGCGAGGGCAGCAGCCCGAACGGCGACGTTGACATGGGGTCTGTGAGCGGGGCGGCGCGCAGGGCATGTACGCCTGGCAAGGGCGCATGAAGGAGCGTGTTGGGGGCTTCGGCGAAGTTCCCGAAGAGAGCTTGTTGGAAGATCTTGAGTGCGCGTGTGACGGGTGTGTCTGTGCCCCAAGATGCTGAGCGATATGGGAGGAGCCCCGAGTCGGGTGTGCCGACAATACTCGTGAGGGCTTGAAGCCTCTCCTCCCTCGTTGTCGTCTTCTCCGCTGCGGAAGACCGACGAAATGGGTTATGCCTCGCGAGCTGAGCGACTGCACCCTCGAAGGAGTCGTCTAACCTCCGCGCCAGGCGCGCGGCCTGCAACAGGATCGAAAGCGAGCGGGCGTCGGGGTACACGCCATACAACGGCCCCATATTATCCCACAGCCTGAATACCACATCCGGTCTAGCAATCCTATTCAGTGCCACCAGGAAATCATTCATCCCCACTGGCGAGAGCTGCAGCCTTCTCTTCCCTCGCCGTCCCCTCACGGCCTCCTCCCCAGGTAAAGCACCCCACTCCTCCAACAGCGCTACTGCACGGTGCGGCTTCCCCGCCCCTGTGAGCACCTGCAGACCCAATGCGAGCGCCTCCCTGTCGAGGGGGATGCCGGACTCGTACAGCGTGCGCCACGCCTTGAGAGCCGTGCCCGGTTCTTTGCGGCGGAGGAGCCCGCGGATGAGAACGGTGTGTGTCGCGACTGTAGGGGCACGGGAGGGTGGGGGTGGTGCTTTGTTGGTGCTCGTGGTTAGGCGGGAGAAGATGGAGAGGAGCATGGATGTGGGGACGGACGGGTCGCGGGCAGCGACGGATAGGGCGGTGGTAGAGGTATAGATGTCGGGTGCGGGTTTGGCTGGGATGGACGCGGACGACGAAGGAGATGAGATCTGTGCTCCCGGTGAAGCTAATGAGCGGAGAAAGCCAAAAGCAGAAGCACGGTCCTCATGTGCACGGAGAAAGAGGGTATTGGCACGATGCATAACATCCGAAGCTCCATCTCCCGATCCCCCAGCCACCAAATCCGTCGGCGCATGAGCCTGCAGCGCCTCGCGATACTTATTCGCATCATGTATCGCCCCATGTTTCGCAAAAACACGAAGGTATGCCTCCAGCTGCTCAGCCGTCGGCACATGCCCCTCATGGATCATCCTATCTCGCAGATGCTTCGTCAGCTGCAGCGTGACGAAGCGGTCGTTCAGCAGCATCTCATACGTCGTCCCCGTTAGCTTCAGCTGGCGCGCGTCCATGCTGCGAAGGATCGCAACAACAGCGTTGGCAGCGTCGATGGAGCGTGTGGGGGTATGTGCGAGGGCCTGCAGGAGGAGGTTGAAGTACAGCGCGGGGTGGTTGAGGTTCAAGGTAAGGAAGGTGTCGACGACGCGACGCATGGGGACGAGCAGGTTGAAGCGAGCGAGGCCAAGGAGCGTGAGGATGAGAAGCGGGCCTTGTACGGGGACTGGTGCCATGGGAAGGTGTGAATAGGTGAGGTCCAAGCAGGAGACGGCGGCATTGTGGTGTGTCCGGACTTTGTAGGTGACCAAGTAGAGTACGACCCAAGACGGCAGAGGATGGTCTGTGGTGGTGCCTTCAAGTGATATTTGGGAAGGATGGACAATGCATGCTTGACTCTTGAGCGTCTCGACTGCGGAGGAGATGTTGGACTCGAGGAGGATGGGCTTCCACATATTGTATTCGTCGATGGAGACACCATGGCGGAAAAGTGCGGCAGGTAGATCGACGGAGCGGTATGGGGTGTGCAAAGCCTTGAGCAGACGCCATATGGGCTCATGGGTCTCTTTGAGGAGAGAGTCAATGAACCGGGTTGACGCTATGGGTCTCGACGTGCTTGAAAACGCCCGTGTTCGCGACACGGTCGTCGGGCAATAGTTTTGTGTATGAGAATGGCATCTGTAAGGTATTACTATACGTTGCCACTATAAAACCAATGAATCACTGACCTATTTTCCACATTCAATGTGTGCCGTCCCAATGCCCGTGGGATGAGCTCATGGGTACGTTGAGAGGAACTCGAAAAGAGGCGTGTCCAGAATCCTGCTTTTGCATAACGATAAACGGTATTCTGCATGCGATAATGGCATCTGCAGCAGGGACAAGGGCATAAGAATGGCATTGCTCCAAAATGACTGAAATACGGACCTGGCTTCCTCCTTCACCAACAAGTCGTGGTGGGTCTGTAGGTGTTATCCACCTCCCTGCTAAACATGATCAGATTCACCATCTCTCTGATGGAAAGGGGAGATATACCTGGCCGCCTCCTTTGCCGTTTGCTAACTGAGTTATGAGTGATGAGTGTCGCAACGAAAATTCTTCCAGCCCGAGTACCCCGAAATCCTTCGATTTCAACACAGCCAAAGCTTTTCGGAACAACTGAGCTCCTGCTCGAATTGTATTTTCTGCCACACAAGTGCCACGACTCAAATTTCTAGCAACGTCTGTGTTTGGACGCATCCCATACATCCTCGCTATGCCTATCACGGCTCACCTGTGGTGTGATACATCGGCCTTTCATATCACGACTTGTCACTGTTATCCGAACACCTTCCTAGCCTGGAGATAGACTATAAACAAACCACAGATGTAATTTTACGGCCCTGGCGCCCTAGTACACATCGTGAAGTTTGAATCGGCCAAACGGCAGTATGTCCAATGTTACAGTCTTCGAAATGATGGCGGGCCATACGGACTTGAAGATGGTAGTTGGAGGACGATCATTACAAGGTGTACATGCCGGTTACTTTTTTGCGGGTCTTGCGGTCTGTCTCTTTCAGCATTTTGGACACTCTATTGTGCCACACATTCTGGTTGGCGTGTCCGGTCTATCCCTCCGGCTCCGCTATCTCCTGCTGTCTTCCATCGGGCCCCGTGGCATGTCCTGACCACCAGCAAATGGAACACCACCTTCTCCGGGTCCATTTGGTTATTCTTCATCGAGATGATCCGCAATATCACCTTCAACCTGCAGAGGACCGTTGCACGCGCACTCATTCCAAACACAGGATTTCGATGGAATTTCAGGCGAGTTTGTGGACAAGCGAGCTTATAATTAGCTCTTATCCCTGATCATGAATATACAGGTATCTCTGTGCATGCGGCTTTGGCAGCAAATAAGAGCTATGCCATACGTCGGACGCCGGTGAGCCTCGCTTCTTCGACTTCTAGTATTCCTATCTTCATTGGAGTCTTCCGCGTGATGAACAGTGAACGGGTGCTAGCTGCCGCGGAACATAATCGGCCAGAATATGAGGCAACGCTCCTTGCGCAGACTTTATATCGTGATATCGATTTTCACGAAGACAATGCATGTTACAATCAAAGTCGGAGGCACTATCAGTTTAAACCCATGATACGAGTACGATCGCCCTCGTTAGTCGTATAATCTTCACAGCGTCAATCTCTCTCTCGCAAGTAACTTTCGGATCTCAAGTATCCTCATGACGCTAACCTATGGTGGTTGCAGGGTCCAGTTATTTTCGTCCTTTACGACCTCTCCAAGGGTACATGTGACATCCCAATTTTCTTCCTCTGATGCTGATTACAGTAAACATCGTCGCAGCCGTTTAGTGGCTCACCTGCTAACTTTCTCACAGAAAATCGCAACGCGACGCTCTCCACTCCTCAACCTCATGTGAACTATGGGCTTCTTTTTGAGAAGACAGTACTTCCTATGACATTCGACATGCATCTGTGGAGTTTTATTAATAGAACTGTGCTACATAACTGTTTATCGTCCATCTTCTGTCTGTTCTTCCGAATACTGTATCTTTCAAGTGAAACTGATAATCGCATGTGCTAGAACCTCCTTCAGCTCCATCTTACGCGATCCCAAAAGCGTTTTAGGGGCGGCTTCCTGGCCATGCGTAGCACCGTCAGGCAGTATCAAGCCTTCCAACGGATAAACATTATTCGGCACATGTACACCGTCCTGGTCGTACGGTATAAATCCCCCCAGCCATTGTCTATCCCTTCCCAAGGTCTCCACCTCCAATGACACCTCCCAATTTCAAGTTCTATACCATGCGTTTCCTTTCTTTCGTCGCACTCAGCCTCGCCACCTGCTCCCTTGCAAGCCCGCACAAAAGGTTTGACGACCTCACTGTCGAAGTCTCCGGCCCCTCTGCCCGCGTCAGCTCCATTGACGACCTCAAGTTCACCGCATCCGTCAAGAACACAGGATCCGAGGCCGTGAAGATCCTCAAGTACGGCACGATCCTTGACGAAAAGCTCCCGACCAAGTCGTTTGTCGTCACGAAAGACGGCGCGGCGGTTCCGTTCACTGGTATTAAAGTTCTGCAGATCACGTTCGCTTCAGAGTTCCAGTGTATCTGATACAAGTAATCCTTGTTTTTGATAGCTTTCGGTCTCGTTGACTGATATTGATGACACTGCGTTCACCACCATCCCCGCCGGCGAATCTGTCACCGTTACCCATGAAGGCATGTTCACCGCCCACAGAGTCTCCAGTAACATCTGAAAAGTGGGTCACTCACAGTTGCGTCATTATACGGCTTCGCCTCCGCCGGCGCAGGAAAGTTCTCCTTCGAGCCCATAACAACATTCCAAGTCCAGAGTACCGAGGAGAAGACCGCCGCGCCGAACTTCGTCAAGCTCCAGGCTACATCGAACAAGGTCGATGTCGAGATTACAGGCGACCTTGCGAAGCGCGAGCTGCTACAGTTGAATAAACGTGCTGTGGATATTTGCACCACTTCGTCGAGGAAATCATTCATTGATGCCAGGTGTGTTGAGCAATATTCAATTTGGCTGGGTGTTGATCGACTTTTGGGGTTTGAATTTTATAGCTACACGGAAGGCAAGGCACTTGCATCGGGCGCGGTGTCGTATATCAACAGTAACGGCGCCAGCTCGCTCTACAGGGCGTACTTTGGCGCGATATCTACTTCGCGCGTCACTTCGATCCTCAATGCCGTCGCGTCCGAGAACTCTGGCTCAAGGACGTACGTTCCCCTCGTCTTTTCCTTGCTGGCCCCGATGGCATATGTTCATCATTTTGCATCCAGGTTGAGCTGCACGGACAGCTTCGGCGCTTGCTCGAGCGGTGTCATAGCTTACACCGTCATCTCCACTACCAACGTCAGTATCCTCAAAATAATCAACCCATCCCCGATCACGAACCCCCTCGTATACTAGATCTACTTCTGCAGCATCTTCTTCAACGAAGTGCCCTCATCCAGCCTCTGCTCCGGCACCTCCGTCGCCTCGCGCAACGTCCGCGGTGGAACAACGCTCCATGAAGTCCGTGTCGAGTTCCCAAGAATACAAGTCATTTACTGAAATTGTGATCAGCTCACACACGCCGTCGGCGGAACGGACGATATCCAGTATGGATGTGCCGCCGACCAGGCGCTGTCTGACGCCAACTCTGTTATCAACGCGGATAATTACAACGTGCGTATATGCATATCGTATACGGCCGCGGATACTTTTACTGTGGCTGACGACTTGATCACTAGTGCTTCACCACGCAAGTGTACGCCAACACCCGCTGCTAAATCGCCTGTTCTCGAGAGGAGTGTCGATTTGAGAGAGATGGGAGTCTTTTCCTGTCATTCGATGTATACACACCATTCAACACAAAATATCAACGTCATTCTACACACACGTCGCGGGGTGTTCGGTTCTTCAGCCAGTCAGTCATTATCTCAACACATTACACAAGCACATAACGTTACATGCTCCCTTCCTCGCCGACTCAAAGTATTCCAAAACACCCTTCAAAGATCCCGCGGGAACGAGGGCACAAGATCGAGCTCCTTGATGTCCACGCCTGCAAAGTCGCGGTTCTTGACATGCCGGCTCTCGAGCTCGCGTTTCGCGAGCCAGAGATGCAGGAGCTGGATGCAGTCTTTTGCCTGTTTCGCGTATTAGACATCACTTATGGAGATGAGGGGCAGAAGACTTACCACAACGAACAGTCCGAGGCCGATTGAATTCCGCCACCTGAGTCACAAGTGCATTAGAATGAAAGACATTAAAAAAAAATCGAATACGCAAACACACCAAACAGGATCCGCCTCAGCCCAAGTCCTCGTCCCATGCCATGTCGCATTCAAAATCAACCTCAGAGTCACTCCAAGCCTTTTCACCCATCCCAGTCCCTCCCAATGCCTCACCTCCATCCCCCCACCAGCACCGAACCCTCCTATCCCCATCCCCAAACCCATACCAGCCCACGGAGACAAATATGCACCGCCCGGCAGCGGCGGACGCACGCCGAGCACCTGCCGGAGCGCGCGGGAGTGCTTCGCGAGGCGGTAGAGGAGGGACCCCATTGCGCTGGATATGCCGGGGATGAGAAGTGCACCGCCAACGCGCCGTCCGAGAGACGCGGTGTCGATCTCGATGAGCTGTTCGGCGGCTTCGACGGCTGCGGCGTTGGGTTCTTGGGCTTGGGGTTCGGCGGCGGGTATGCCTTCGGGTGGTGCGTTTGCGTGGTCTCCTTCCCCTAGTTCGCCTTGGGCTTCAATATGTCTCTGGGCATCCCCGACATCCTGCGCCTGCGCCTGTTCTTGTTCTTGTTCTTGCTCTGGCTCAACGACATCCACGTTCGCCCTTATTCTTATCCTCCACGGGACATCCCCCTCCTGCCACACCCATCCTCTACCTGCCTCCCGCTCCCTAGCACTTGGGGGCTGCGCACCCAGAAGCCAGTATTGCAGCATCCCGAAACACCGGCGGTATACCATGCGCGTGAGTGGGACGAGGAACAGGCCGAACACGACGGGGGACGGTGGCCAGTGGGGTTGGCGATGTGCGGGGAGGGAGGAAGGGGTGAGGAGGGAAGAGGAGAAGAGGCTGATCGGGGAGCGTGCGCCGACGGGCGTGGAGGGTGGCCAGACGAGGAGGAGGGGGATGAGGGTTGGAATTTGATGTGAGGATTGGAAACGAGAGAGAATAAGGGAGAGGGTTAGGGAGGGCAGATTGAGGAACGCTGTCCAGGGCCAGTTCGCTGGGTCGTCGGTCAGGAGGGTATCATACATCCTGGAATAACAAGTGTTAGGGATTGATATACTGTAGCGAGATGTGGCATACTCTTTCCCGATGAATTTCCGGATGGCATACGCTCCGTACGCCGTGAACAGAATGTACACCCCTACGAAGCATCAGTGCTCCAGCTCACCAAAACACATTTCACTCACCCGAAGTAAATACAGCCACGCATCCCGCAGCAGTTGCGAGCGTAAACAGCCTCCCCATCCTCCCCAGTGCCCTATTCCCACTGCCCAGAAGTCTCAGGATCAAGGGTCGCTGACTCTCGAGCTCGTAGTGTGAGCCACATTGTGGGCACTTGAGAGCATTGGGTGCACGCGAGGCGTCGCCCTGAGACGTCTGGATCCACTTGAGCAGGCACGATTCATGTGCAACAAGGGTGCATTTGCAGGGGTGCGTCCATGCCCGTGGGGGACCTTCAGGCTCTGTGATTTAGGGATCATGTTAGTTGGATTTCGGTCATATGAAAAAGAGAGATAAGGATACGAACTTGAGTCGTACAGTTCCTCTTCTCTGCAGATATAGCAGAGCTTGACCTGATCGCGGGCGAAATGTTAGCTAGAACTGATTAGAGCGATAAGGCTGGCGAACTTACGCGCAGATCGTCGACGGTGGGTATGCGTCGTCTGCTCATTGTCGCAGGTCGTACGAGACAGCGAGTGGGCGAGTGGGCGGACCGCGGTGTTTGAGAAATGAGGCGTGTGACAAATCCTCGCCACACACTCCGGACATTTGCTTCTATAAGCCCAGAATATAATGAAACAGCATAGAGAAGAAATTTCTCACATTATTTGCGTGTCAAAGGTGCCTACATCCGGATGTTAATTTGAATAGCTTTTCCTTTGTCCATACCCTTTCATGGTAGGATATATTAGAAATATGTTCCCAAATATAGAAGTTGTCGGTATTGGGAAGAATTTTTCAATATCTTCCACCGGGAATGACCGAGGTCACGCAGCTGATATAACAGAAGATATGTCAAAAATCGGACCCGCATTTGGTCATTTTTCCAGCCATGACGTGTGCCCAGAAGTTAATGAGAAGATATTTGGCATAGCTTCCGCATAGGGTTCCATTACCATCCGGGGAGATGATTTTTATGTTGCCGTCGGTTACATCGGGGAAGATAACCAGATGAAATTTTGAATTTCATCTGCATAGCCTCGGTGCAGATCTGGAAGGGTTTGGTGGCTCGTTTGGGGCAGCTGAACCCGTCATATGTTGATGGCCCTGACCAAAACGGGTGCATCCTGCTGTCAGATTAGACTCGTGAATATTAATCTAATCTAACGAGGCTACCCAACCGACAGCCCCACAGCCTGACATCTGAGCGCACGACGACCCGAGCAGACATGAAGAAGCCGAACGCTGCCCCCAAGTCCAAACCCCCGCATAAAAGCAACTTGTAGGACGACTTGCACCGTGCATGCGCCACACCACGACCTCCTCGCCGTCTCAGACACCACAAGGACGGCCTGGATGCACTCACGCCACCAAGACCTCCTCAACGCCCTCAACGTCGCCATCGACCGTCTGAACGCGCCTCAAGGCCACCACCACCACCTCGACGTCGCCAACGACGATGACGATGCTCTAGACGCGACCACCACCTCCTCCTCAACGTCGCCAACGATGATGAGGACGCCTGGGCACCCTTCAACACCACCACCACCTCCTGAACGTGGCCAACGACGAGGACGAGGATGCTCTCGACGCCCCTGAACACCCCTTAACGCCCCTCAACACCACCACCACCTCAACGTTGCCAACAACGACAGGGACGGTCTCGACGCCTTTAAACACCACCATATCCTCCTCAACGTCACCGACGACCACAAGGACGCTCTTGACGCCCCTCAACGCCGCCGCCACCTCCTCAACATCGCCGACGACGACGAGGACGGCCTGGACGCCCCTCAACGCCACCATAACGCCACCATAACCTCAAAAACGTCGCCAACGACAACGAGGACGCTCTCGGCACGCCTCGACACCACCATCACCTCCTCAACGTCGCCAATAGGACGGCCTGGATGCCTCTCAACAACACCACCTCCTCCTCAACATCGCCAACGACGAGGGCGAGGACGAGGATGCCCTCGATTGGCCTCAAAACCACTTCTCTGCCTCGATGTCGCCAAGGGCAATGAGGATGGCGCCTCAACACCACCTCCTCCTCCTCAACGTCGCCATCTGGACTCTACCTCCTCCTCCTCAACGTCGCCAACGACGACGACGCATCTCAACACCACTGACTCGACCAAAACCGCCAAGGGCGACCAGGATGGCCTCGACCGCCTCACCACGACCACCATGTCCTCCTCAACGTCGCCAAAGACGATGAGGAAAGCCTTCCTGAGCCTCCACTCCAACAACGGGGATGGCGTTCCTCGTCACCACTACCTCCTCCTCCTCCTGGACGTCTCCAAGGATTCCCCCATCACCGCCCATCGACGACGATCGCCACCTCCCAGATAACGAGGACGCCCTCCGCAACCTCCAACTCACATCCCAGGCTCCAATGACGCCGATCACGCCAATCGCCACCCCTCCAAACGATGAGGACGCCCTCGACGACCTCCACAGCACCTCCACGACCTCCAACGTACATCCCAGCCCCCACCGACACCGATCGACGCCAATCGCCACCCCCGGGTCCTCAACGACCTCCAACGCACATCCCCAGGGCCCCCAATGACACGATCGACGCCGATCGCCACCTCCCAAACAAGGACACCCCTCTTGACACTCCAGGCCTTGTCCTGCGCATCTTCGAGTGGGGAAACTTTTGATGTAGGGCTTACCATGGATCATGACACGTAGATCTTAAGAACTGTATAAGATTCAAGATGTATATGTATTTCTAAACGGAAAATAAATATCAGTACATCATCCATTGGGGTAGCAAAAGAAATACCAGAGTAGGTGCAGCCCAAAGGTGGGGAATCACAAAAGTCTCAAGAAAACTACCCCTACTTCGTTTTATTTACAAGAGAAACGGCCGACCATAGCTGCCAGGAATTAGGACTTTGTTGAGTAGATGTGGTAAGATACGCGTACCTCAGTTGAGAGCAATAGCGCGCAGATGCCCAACGATCCTCTTTGGCTTCTTCCCCATATTCCAGAACCAGCGAAAGTCTCCGCCAGGGTACAGATGGATGGCCTCCTTAGGCATTCTAGACCTGGGTTTGTCGATAGCACGCAGGGTCCAGTGGTCTTCAGGATCACTTCGCGACTTGTGGAGGCAATTCCTGGAGCCCGGCGCGGTCTGCAGATGTAAGAAACAAGAGGTTCAGAACTCACTGCACAACCCAAGTCAGACCACTTAACAAAAGCCAATCCACCCAGGGAGCTCGTGAAAAGCTATCTGCCATTTTCTTCATCTGTCCTGTGGATAATAGTCCCCTCCTCACATCACCTGGGGCTACCAGGGGAGACTTCCTACCCCTGAATTTGAGCCTGTAGGGTTGCCTATAGGTATGTTGGAGTTTTCTTGCCATGAGAGATGGAGGAGTGAGATGAGTGTTGTGGAATAAAGCCAGTTAAAATTTCTCAAAAGCCATTGACTGCTGGTCATCGCAAGCGCAAACACAGCAAACCTGCACCTGACTCCCGTGAGCTTTCCACAACACGCACGGAGCATATTGAATAGACAGAAACGATAATCTATGGCTTTGGGAGGGTAGGTTTGAAGGCAAAACTCTTCCATTTGTTTTCCTACATGTTATGTTTTCCGTTTTTTTTTTACCATTGCGATCGCGCTTGGGCGTCAGTGGTTGTTACTTGTAGAGTACTTTGTGAATAGCCACATCTTTACCGAGGACCGATCACTAGGAACCGATCACTAAAAACCGATCAATATCCCTTTAAGAGAGTTCTGTCATTCGATCAAATTCTAGACATGTACATTGTAAGGCATAACCATGGTCAGCAAATTAAAAGCAATTCCAGTAAGCCTTCTTATTAGGAAAGATATCATGCCCTCCTATTCCAAACACACGACGATGATGGGAGAGCATCAATATATATAAGTGTAGCTGGATGGGTGTCTCTGACCTTTTTCCATAATTCCGATACTTCGTCATGTTAACCAAATCTGAGCATCTCTTTAATCTTGTTGAACAACAGATTCCTCCCATCTGGCTATGAATCCGTTTTCTGGATCATGGGCCTGATTATCCACATCAGGGCAATTATAGCCATTCTACAGGTAACTGGAGTCAGGTTATGAAAATAACTTTCTCATCTAGTATACGCACACGAAGTAACTCGGCAGCCCAAGTTTCCTCCTCGTGTGGCGTTTCCACCTCTCCTGATTCCAGATCTGCTAAGTCGGTCCATGGCATTAAATCGCCCAGTTCTCCCATCCTATCATGACACTCGTCGTGAACATTGAAACTCTGGATCTCAATAATCGGGTTTCATGGCACAAACAAGGCAGAAAAGAAGGGCGTCACTTACATCCTCAATCCACGGCTCCTCGCTCATTACATCCAAATCTAAAGGCGATAACGATTGTGTTATCTGTGCCTCACGATCAAACTCCTCCCTATGTGGAATCTGGAGTTTCTGCAGGACGTTGAAATAATTAGATGCATGAAGGGTTAATATTGAGGTCGGCTTGTCTCACCCCTAGCCGCCCATGAGAACCTGAGCTATCACGTTTGAAGAGTAAATGCGGAACCACCAATTCGTTGGCAGTGGAATTATTGTCATTATTGACCACCGATATATCCACACCAGAAATTGGAACGAACTTAGGGAGAAACACCGAGCGGTCCGTAGAGTGGAGAGGTGGTTCTGTTTCCACCTCCACGTGCTCCTCCTCCGTTGGGGGGAGATCGTCCCATATCCTACGCAATATTCTTCCGTGAGGCGCTGAAGGGAATGAAATGGAAGGCCAATATTCGTCCATCCTGGGCTCCTGTAGTCAAAAGTTGGAACGCTGGCAAAATAGAATACAAACGATTGACGTCTGATCAGTAACCCATTATATACCTAGAGGAAACAAAGAGACCTGTAAACAAAAGGCCTTCTTCAGCCACCCAGCCACCGTGAAAGGGAAAAAGAGGGAGGGTCACAACATTCCCTTGTAGAGATATGGTTAGTGGTCCATGAACGTGCAGGCTTCTATTGACAGCCCGTTATATTATCAGAACAAACCAGATGTCCTTCACATGGCTTCAACTACCAACTACTTGTCAATCTAGTTCTCCCACAGCGTACTGTACTTGGGCTTCTCCAGTTCGACACAGTGACTCGTCTGTCGTAAGGTTCGTCATTATCGGGAAATAAAATGTTCAATAGGCCAGGTATGTACGCACCTGCTTGGACATCAGTTGTGATCATTGCTTGGGTAGTTTGCATACCCACTGCCACCGTCGGTTGCCTAACTCTGATCTGCACTCTGGACAGCAAATCTCGCAGTCTGACCACCTCCCCCCAAGCTGTATTGGAAGATGAGGGATCGGAACTCAGGATGATGTTACACGTGTTCGGGAGAAGTCGGGTAAGGAGGACAACAACGTCCTCCACTCTCTCCTGGGATATGGGCGACAACCCAAGGTGAAGGCCCTGGAGTAATCTGAAAGGCAAAAACTCTGATTCTTCCAGTATGAAGGGGATCGAAGCATCCAGGAAAATCCCGAGAGACTTCAAATTCTGACAATGCTGGGCAAAGGCCAGCAAGGTTGGAAAAGGAGCGGATGGTTGAATACGGGCGTCTACAGGATTCTCGTTCAAATGGAGAGACTGGAGGAGGGGAAGGGAACGTGCTAGTTCAGTTAACTGGCCTGCAGTCCAAGGAAGAGGGCAGTGATGGTGTATGTGAAGGACAGTGAGCGTGGGGATCGACAATACAGGAATGAAGGTGCTATATGGCAGAAAATGCTGATTTCCCAGAGATGAATCCCATGCCGTGTCGCTAAATCTGAAGTCCTCCAAAGATGTACAAGTTCGTTGAACAGTCAGGAGGAGGGACGTAGCAATACTGGAGGATACCCTGTCTGGCATTTCCAAATGTAGGCCTCCAATGCCAGATGGAAAGTGCGGGTCTTCAAGGAGTTTTGTGGCTGATTCAGCGTTGGCACAGAAGGTCAGAAATTCTAAGGTTTGATAGGATTCAGGGAAAAGGTAGGGCTGTCCCGTGTGTGCCGAGCCCGCTAGCCTGTGCAAGCGGCCCCCGTGAACGTCCTTGGATTTGATTTCCCGTATCCTATCATGCAAAGCAAGGACGTCAATGATATCACCCACAACGCGGTAGGGTGGAAGGACGAGAGTTTCCAGATTCTGTAATTCTCCTACAACCTGGTGAAGAGCGACGAGAGCCTCCACGCTCAGGTTTATGGAGGTAATCTCCAGATAGACAAGGTCTGGCGTCCTTTGTGGGATTGTTTCAATGACCTGGATTGTGCAGAGGCACCCGTGAAAGTCCGGAAGGCGCACAGAAAACCGAAGAATGCTAGGTTGCATGAACAGCGGAAGATATTGAAGTCCTAACTTGTTACTGTCAGAACCTTCGTCGTAATGGAGGGTAACGAGGTTTGGGAAAAGGTCCAGGAATGGACGGTTGAGGGAGATAAGAGCACAGGCTTTGGCATATAGGTGTAGGTCCGGGAGGTAGATGGAACGAATGAAAACGCTGTATTTCTGGAATTTCTTCCACTTATCCACGTGTGGATATCCATCAAGGTTTAGCCGGTTCTTTAAAGGACCTTCAGGCGCCAAATTTAGAGTCTCCAGTCCAATTGCATGCTCACGTAAATGGGACCACCGCTAGGTCCGTCTACCACCAGCTCTCCCAAGAGGGACAACATATTCTCAAACTGCGCCGCATCCTCCAAGCTCCTCCAAAGGATCTCCTGGCCCACCAAAAACCATCGCTTGGAAAGAAAGAGATTGGCGGTGACGACCTCTTGTCTGAATGGGCCAAGATTGCTCCAAGGAGCTCCGGCGTTTCCAAAGGATGAGCTGGATGAGTCTCCTTGCAACTTCAGCGTGGTTTCAGATACCCTCAAAGCTAATTTCTTACCTGCATAAGTGTAATGGACGATTATCTGTAGAAAGATCGATGCCGAGTCTAACGCGTAGGGAATCACCATCAGATCAGTTTTCCGCATGTGACAAACATATCAAATATATCAGCGGCAGACAAACGCATGACATCAGGGGTATTGCTTAACTGAGCACTCTCTGGATCTCCTTCGTATATCGATGGGCGGCAATGGGTGCAGACGCAGATGCACCTTGGGGTTTTGCTTATTAGAAAAAGCCCACGTCTGTCCGCCCAATGCTGATGGCCTTTGACCTGCCAATCCGAAGACAGGCCAACGGTATTACGGAGATTACTATCCTTCTTTTGAAATTCAAGGTACAATGTATGAACAAACCAATTTAGTTAAAATACCCAACCGTTCCAGTTTTGCCCCTTAGTTCTTGATACCCGTATATCCTGCTGTACCTCCTATACTTTTCGTCTCCCATATGAATTGCCTCGGATAACTCGGCTGCAAAGGTCTTTCCAGGTCGAGCCTGAGAGGGCGCTAACGCTGGGTACTCGCCGGGGGAGGGCGACTGCTTTCACCGTGAACAATGAATACCTGCATCATTCTCATCAAATGTATCAATAGATGAGAAGGGAGAGATCTTACATTGTCCACGTCCGTATTCAGAGTCTTTGAGGATTTCCCGGTGAAACAACTGCCGTGAGGAGCGCCGGGGCCTGCTGAAAGATATTAGAAATGCTCTGAATAATGGGCAAGTCCAATACCATGATTTGCTGGTGGAGTGTGTGTTAAGAGGTCTTTGTAACGTAGACTAGAGGGAGGCGCCAAGTCATTCTTTGCCTCCTCACTCCCAGGGCTCACTTTAATCATTCGAAAGAGAAAGTGAGGGTGAGTCGTGCGTTGCGGAAATAATGAATTTGAATTTGCCTTTGGATCTCAAAGTACGCGCTCTAGATCTTGGGGGAGTGGAGGTCCTCCATGGTGTGAATTTTCTGCCTGGTTGTCGTGGGCCAACGCTTCCTGCGCCAGATATCCTAGCAGTGAGGAGGGGCGGGGGTCCAGTCTGAGACGGCGCCCGTCCTGGATCATCCGCCACATTTCGTTCTGGCCCTGAGATACAGGGGTCCCTTGGATCTTTACGACTTTGAAAACCACGAACTCTGAACACCTGGTCCAACACCTGGTCTCTTATCGTCAGTTTGATCAGTAAACTAGGAAGGGGGAAATCTTACATCCTCCGGGCCGGTATTAGGACCTTTGGAAGTGGTTTGGAATGCCCGTTTCCTCCTCAGATCGTTCTCGCCGCCTATGGGAGGAGGATATGGGCTGCGTCAAACAGTTGGATGGGTACATATCTTACTATGTTTTGCTGGTGGACTGTGTTGTAAGATATCTTGGTAAAGTAAGCGAGAGGGAGGCACCATGTCGTCCTTTGGCTCCTCCTTCTCAGCGTTCCCAGCGTTGGCTGCGGCTTTCCTAAGGAGTGAGTTGATGGATTGTGAAAATAATGGAATTCAATTTACCTTTGGATCTGGAAGTGCGCACTCTAGATCTGCGAGAAACAGGGGCCCTCCATGGCGTACCCTTTCTACCTGGTTGTCGTGGGGCAAGGTTCTCCATATATACTGGAAATAGACGAAGGCAGGTGAGGAGGAGTACACAAGGGAGGGAAATAAGTCTGTTTTGCACGTATTGGAGCATTTATACCACCTAGAGGATGCTTATTAGACAAGGACACACAACCAGTGCGATGCCACAGCATTATAATGTTAGGAGCCCCCAAGTGAAGCAAAAAGGAACCTGTCACAAAGGGCAAACCAATGGGCTCCTATGTGTCCCTATTCTTTGTGTTTTACAAGGTCTACCTATTTTTAGTCCACTGACATCATTCAAGGACGAGATGGCAGTTTTGTCCTGTACATGCCGGGGACCAGCAAATATTAATACACTAAATTTACATTACAGATCTCCCTAGATAGACTTCGACAATTATGGGTGAATACAACGGAGTCATCACCTTGATACAGGGCATTCCTAGTAGGATTGGTGTACCTATATGAGGGTAACGACGAAGAGGCAAATGTTGTTTGGTAGAGTTGTGCAACACGTTGGCGTCTCGGCAGGTTTAGGGCAGGTCAAGTTTTCCCGCTGACCAGCCCTAAAGTCGTCAGCGTGCCAAGTCGCGTCCCGTCACATGGGTATGTTTTTCTTTCTGCTTCCATTTTACCACTTGAGGATTCGCTGAACGTCTGTGGTTACATTTCCACATACATAAAATTATATAGAAACATGAATTTGTACCCTGAGCATCTTACACCTAGTCAAAAAGTGAATTTCAAGCATATCTAGCACTCTCAAATCTCCCCTGAGCATACATGTATTTTTCAGCCCAATCCACCTCACCAAAGAAACAGAAACGCGCCCGGGTTGAGGTAAAATGTGATGAATAATTGCTTGTCACAGGTCTAACATCTCTAATGCCAGGAACCTGATGTCCGGAGTTTCTGAGTCTAGAGGCTGAGGTGGACGAGGAGAGAGTGAGGACGCGGAGACGAGGACCCATTCGGTACGTTTGCTAAGGTTAATTTACTGTTTCTCCTTCTAACTGTTATCTTACAAGATGAATTTATTCATGATGTTGAACCTGTGGCGGCTGACCGGGGCGTCTCCCATCGGATCCTTTCCCTGGAGCATGCTCGCGTGAACGATGAGGAGGAATGGGATTCATTGATCTCCAGGGCTCGAGCCCGTGGAAAAGGGATCGAAGTGCACCATCCGCTTGACGTAGAATTTCCCCTTCCCTTGGACAGCAATGTGCGTTTGTGGCGAGTAGCTGTGAAAGTGAGTCACTCTTCCACCTTAGAATGCTCTTATTCAAACTGGTTCAGCCTGGTTGGGAAGAAACAGCTGCTTTTGTCCTATTGGAAAGGGTAATACGCGGTGGACCAAACCGCTGGGGCATAGCATCCGTCGTGGGCCGAGTTTCACGTCCTGGATGGATCGTAGTTGAAGCCTTGGATGTCCATGAAGTCCAGAAACTTTGTCAAGGTGTTTCCAATATTTTCTGGCATCAAATACACTTCATCGAATCGGAAGACGCGCCGTCCTATCTTCAAGAAGCTGCGTCATATGAGCCTCGCAAAGGTTCCTGGGTCCGCTTAACAAAATATCCTTACAAGGGCGACTTGGCCTTTGTAGAGGATTTCGACAGCATTTGGGGGGCGGACGTTATCCACATTCCTCGCATCAGCCTTCCGGAACGTCAGGCGTCTGCTCAAATCGGAAAGCGTAATTTTGTATGGCCTCCAAACAACCGCATCCAGACAACTGCATCGTGGCTGCTCTATAAGAAGACGCGACGGTAGGCTCGGAGGTAACCCCCCCCTCCCTCGTCAGGATTCAGAACCTGTTCATGTACATCACGTGTATAGGTCGCTGTTGAAATACGGCAGTAATAAAGGATGCCCTACCCGCGGGGCTTAGGATTGAGGTAGACGGACAGTGGCATCCACTTTGATGGATATTTTCCCCAATTTTGTCAGTAGGGGTTGGTAAGACGGAACGTTCGTGGGGTGATTTTCGCAATGACTCCGAAAAGGCTCTACTGTCCTGATCCTACCGCGGTTTCTGGTTGGTTCTCTGACCGCAAGTGGCGTCTCTATCCCTCAGTGATCATGCATGCCAATTCTTCAGATTAAGTACTGGCCGAAGGAAGATGGCAAGTCCTCTTGCAGTATTGCTTATGCACTGAAAGCCGGTTAGTCTCTCGTCATCACTGGATTCCTGAGCCAAACCGACATACATCGACTTCACTATGTTGATGGGAAACCGATGGACGACACAACCATTTATGCTGAAGGGAAATTGGATCCTGAAATAAAGGACGGCCTGATTGGGAAGATGCCTGCCGTGGTGTAGAATTCCTTTCCATGTTTCTTCCTCTTCTGCTGGTATCTTCCTGTGAGCTGATAACAGAGTGGCGAGCTGGATCAATAGGGATCAAAAAGACATTTGACGAGGTAAACTTGATCATGACCAGATCATGCACGAGGTTAGAATCGATCGGCTAACCATGTCCGAGTACATCAGTACAAGATCATGATTAGGCATAATGCAGAAAATGGAATCTCTTACCTACAGCCTGCCTGGAATCCGTCTGGAAAAAAAAACGAGGCATGCTAAGTTGATACAGAACTCCTTGGAGTCGGTTTTTGCTTCCGCATTTCTGATCCGATCCGAAGATCTACCTGAACATCTTGATTATAATTAATTGCAGGTCTTGTTGATGTCCATTGGACGAAAATCTAGCACGTGCTACTGATCTTGTGCCTCCTTGTGGTTCTGATCAATACCGAAGTATTGGACTAAGCATAAACGTCATGCTGAAATTTTCTTTTCGGTGACTACCAAGTTTTGGTAATGTTGAGTATGGCAAGTGAGCGTCTAAGTGTCCCTTGGAAATCATTAGTAGTGTGGCGCGGTGGCGATACTGGACTTACAATCTGTGACGTCGGTGGCATTAACGCAATCAAGATCTAGGCACAGATGTAGAATACACGTTGCACGAAGCGATGGCGAGGCGGCGAAGCCTTCTTCAAGGAAGTTCGTGCAACGTGGAGAAACTTTGCATCGGGAATACGTTTCCAGTTGTATTTGAAATTTGGCTCGGATATCAATGGCCTCGCGGCCACGGCGGCATGCGCGCGTATACAGAAGCGAATAATGGTCGCCTCGTGCTGGTCCACCCACGGCCACGGCGGAGTATGGTCGTGAGTGACTGCAAACCCATTTCACAAGTTTTCCAGAAATCTTCAATTAAATGTTAGTGAATTAAAACGGAGGCTTCTTGGTAAAACTGAGGCGCACTGTGAAGTTTGTGCAAGCCACATGGCAATTCCTCCAATTCTGAACAACTGCTATGACGTTCCCGAATACCAAGGTCGCACGATACATGTAATTCGCCTTTCCCGGAAGGAAATTATTCCGCCAGCGGTGACCAGGAGGGTGTTCTGGTGGTGAGTAATCTGTTAGATAGAAGCTACCAATTTATCTGGTATATGTTCAGATTTTGAAAACGGACGACTTGAGTTTGTCCGCAGATACAAAGCATATGATGCTATTAAATGTCTAGCATGGCATCCCACAATTCTGGAGCCCTTGTGGTTGGGGCAGTGAATGGGGACGTCATTGTAATAAAGATTGAAGACGTGTGTAATATTTTGCTATCTCTGCTGTGTTCTGACTTGGCACCAGATTTCAACGGATTATCTTCAGGCTCATTACGTACCGGGATGTGTTCATATTCTTTCCTTCAACATTGATGGTAGCCAGCTCGCCGTTGCCTACGCCACCGTTTGGCCGTGATTACCTTAAAGTTTTAGTGAGAACTCTCCAATATAGCAAAGGTGTGTATGTCATGACTTACGTGGGTTTGCAGAAAAAGGTTGGACGATATACGACATAGACGTTCCTGGAAAGTCTATCATCCGGGGCGTCCACTATCTAGACAATGAACGTTCGCCGTGTGCTTTCTGTCCTCCAATCAGGCAATTAGGTAGTTTATCTTTGGCCTCCACACTTCAGCCTAGTTAATTCGGGTACAGGATTTATTCGCGAACTCACCGCACCACATCATTGAAATGTTCCTCATGCGTCCTGATACGTTTGTGTACGTCTAGTCCACCTCCCTGAAATACAGTGGTCTGACGCGAAACATGTAGAGGAGGGTCCGCGTTGTCTCCTTCTAGGAAAAACTAGCCGTGACGAATTTGAAGGATGGGATAGACTGGTATGACGTTGAAAGGAGGAAGTACTCCGGTACCACCTTCTACGATATTGGTTCTAAATATATCGTGGAGATCCAGTTTTTGGGAGATAATGCAATCGTTGCGGGACACAGCCAAGGGAATCTCATTCTGGCTACGCCCTCTCGTACAAGGAATCCACAAAGCTTCAAATTTTTGGCTGGAAATGGACGTAAGTGTTCAAATAGTGAGATGTAGTCATATATTGGTCTCACCATTTTGAAATTTGAAGGGACTCAAGTACTCGTGAGTTTCCACAACCTAGGCGCGCAAACGAAAATTTTACTCGATATGTAGACTGCTGGATCTCATCAAGGTCGTCAAGTTGTCATCGCCGCCAGTTATGCGGTCCTCCCGTCGGAAACCATTAACAAGTGTGTCACCATCATTTATGAGGAACTCCCAGAGGACAAGAGGTTTGCTGGGTACACTATTCTCAGTTTCTCATACTCCGAACAGGGCCAGCGCCGAACCAAAACGGGAAGCCTTCCAAAGCAAGGACAGCCAGTACAAGCTCGCTCAATGTCTGGATGTTAGGCCGCTGCTGCTGCTATTGCTGTTTTTGAAGCCACTGGATGGTACATTATCCCGTCTCTATGGCCAAATCAAAAGGGTACAGACGTCCTCAAGATAACGGAGAGAACCACTGTCACGGTGATGAAAGAAGTCGATCTTAGTGACGGCTTTGAACAGAGCAAGGTGGACAGGTATAAGTACGCCCTCTGCTTGTTGGCTGCTTTCAATATTGCCGCTGGTGTCGTCGTCTTCTTGGTCTGGGATAAGCGCCCCGTCAAGAAACCCAAGCGAATTCGAGCAAGTGAACTGTTAGGTGGAGGAAACACGGTGAAGAGGGGGGAGTAAAGTATAAGAAGGAGATACAGGAGGAGAGAGAAGTACGACATACCTAACTGGAGGGGCAAGATGAGGGCAGAATCCTACCGCGGGGATCTGGAGGATGTCAGGAGGGGTGTGACCCCTGGGGGATGATTGGTATTTGTAGTTGACAGGTACCTGGAGCTCTCACTGTTTGAACACCTGGCATAACTAGCTAGTAGATAGCTTTGTATGCTCCTTGTTTCTTGTTTCCTGGCCTGAAGCTTCCAGGAACCTTACATCTCTTCTATATAGTCATTACATTCATTACAGACCAATTCCACACCGTAAGCCGCGGAGAACAATGACATCTACCTAATTTCCCTGTGTTGTTCCGTTAGCGCCAAAAGGTCTTGTATTGTTTCTGCGATGCAGCCTGGGGCTCATCCTTGTTTAGGGCCGGTCACATTGACCGGCCCTAAGGTCAACCAAAGCCGAAGGCTGCCGCCCAATAGTACCAAATAACCTCCCCCCCTTGTTCCTAACGCTGACGGTAACCGGCGTGGAAGGACACGAAAGCTTTCAATGTCATGCGGAGTGGCGCAAGGGCTTCTAGATACATTGGCGCATGTAAATACATCTAAGTCTAAATCAACTATGTATAAGTAGTACCGTCCCTTGATTTCTCTCGCCAGACCAGTTGAATACCTGGCTCAATTTATAGGGCACTCAGGATGCCGAGCCCACCAGTCAAGTCTCGGCAAGTGATGGACGAAAAGGTCATTTCGTCCACTAGTGATGTCATGCCGATTCTATCATAAGCATATGTCTCCAGTATGTATTTTAGCCTCTGCTTCACTTCCTCACAAACTTACCAACTATGCCTTGCAAATATCAGTGATTTAACACCTCTGCGGTTTCCGGAAGATCCTTTTGGTGCCCCTCAGCTCTACATTATGACAGATCACCCCCTTCTGCCCCTCCCCAATACTGCGTATATTGTAGTTAGGGACTTGAGCGAAGCAGGGGCGGCGGCAGACGCAGCGGCAGAAAAACAACGAATCCGGGGCTTAGCCCTCACTTGTGAGTCTTTCTGTACCCTACGCTACGAACCTGACATACTTTTGGCAGCCTACGTTTGCCTCAAACCTGGGGACTGCCTTTTCAGTCGAGATATCAACGGTCTAGGGTTAGCAGAGAACGATATATTGGAGGTGGTGGTCCTGGGAGGGCGGGGAGCGTAAGCTGGAAGAATAATGCCTTATTGGCAAACAGTTACTTTATGTATATCGGGGAACTTCGCCCAAATTCCCCCAAATGAGCTGTTTCCAGCCGCATGATTCATGTGGCTGAGGAAAAGGGGTGTTCAGAACACCGCTATTTAAGCAACGCAGGCCAAGCGTATCAAGATTCCCCCATTCATTTCCCTCTCACAAGCTTCAAGAATGGTCCGTTGCAAAGTGGACGATCTCACCCCCGTCAACATGCCTTTCCGTGTCGCTGGTCAACCTCAGTTCTATACGGTAGTTGATCACCCTTGCCTGCCTATCCCCAATACGGCGTACGTCGTCTTACAGGACTTGAGCAAGCCCGGTGTCAAGCTATCCCTGAAGCAAGAGAAAGAGGGCTTCATCCCGAAAGGTTTGAATAAAGATGTGGAGGCTAAAGGTGTGTATCCCCTCAACTCAAGGGCCAACATCAGCTCAATCTTAACTCAGGGTGGTTTCTAATGAGACGGGGAGATCATCTGTTCAGTCGGGATCAGAATGGTCCGGGGTTGGCCAAAGATGATGTGCTACAGGTATGGGTGAACGGCAGGTGCGATATCATTTGTTTTCTACCACGTCCTACGCTCATCACATAATAGAGGGGACTTTACGACTGAAGAACAGGAGGCTCTAACTCGCTCCCGAGATGAATGTCTGGGACCACGGCCTACCCGAAGCCCTAACCCTCCACACATGACCAAGGGAGGAATGCATATTTCCGGTGGGTTGCCCATTGAAAGTGGTCCTGACGTCAAAAGCATCAAAAACACGCGAGCCTACACGTTGGCGAACTCCACGCAACGTGTGAAAGATCGATTGAGCCCCGCGGTGGGCTCTAAAATGCGAGGGGGGATCACGCAGAATGGGCGCCTCCGTCAAAACCTTCTGAAAGTACGTGTCCTTGCCTGATAGCATCACCATCGTAGCTGATATGTTTCACCCAAGGCTAGTGGCGCATTTTCCAAAAAGTCAATGGAAAAAGCTCCCGAAGAAATCCGAGATCAATTGCGGACGCAGGCTGAGCTGTACAACAAACCCGACTTGGGGGTACACGGAAATTATGCTTATGGAACGGCACAACTTAATATCGCAGTTGCGAAGCGTAGGGATTCAGGTAAGTTTTTTGGCTCTGGCCTTCTCGTCATCACTGCTTGTGTGTCTTATACTTGGCTCCATAGATGGCAAGATGACGGAACTAGGCTTTTTTGGGGGGAAACATCGAGACGGCAAGGACCATGGGGCGTACTTCACGAACATGCTGGTACACTCCGACCTGCCCGCCAATTATGATCCCGGACGATTCTTTATTTTCGGCCTGGGTGTATACGTTGTTCTGGACAACTTCACATCCGTCAGTTTCTCTGGGCTTCGAATGCATGGGAGTCAATCTCCTACAGCGCCTCCAGGCAAGAAGCCGAAAGATTGGGCGTACCGTTTTGTTGTTGTCTCCTATCCGCCAAAGAAAATGACTGAGGGAAATACTCATACCGTCCTTGCGGCTCTTCCTATGAACAAGACTTTTGATATCTTCAAAGAAATGATCCATGTGACGTGAGCTGGTTTCACTCATACTTGTCTTCCCAGTTATACTGAAAGCGGGCTTAGCACCAATCCAGAATCGCGGCCTTTTGTGGAGAGTGCGACGTGGGTTGAAGATGGACCCATACAATATGGTCCTGAGTCCCACATAAATCATATCTCGCGACACTTGATCAATCCGATCATTTTTATCCTCAATCAACTACCTCCATCTTACGAGGTCCAATTCAACACCGACAAATTCTTAGAATGTATCACATCTACTATTGGGGGCACCCGTCGACCGCTTCCGAGTTGGGGATTAGCGCCGGGATGGCGAGACCCGAACGCAGCAACCCGTGCTACGCCACACGATACGGAGTTCCCTTCCTTGCCAAGTCAGAACTCCGTCCGCGAAGCTGCGATCCTGTCTTTTGCGGCTTTCGATCGCAAGATGCGCCAACACACACCATACGCCAATTACCACCTAGAAGGTCATTTTCTGGCGGACGTTCAAAGTCCTTCTGATCATGTGGGCGGGCGTCCTCCTTTGAAAATGAAAAGTAGGTGTTGCACATATGTGGCAAGCTCATGGGCTCCGCTGATTCTGCTCTTCAGGAAAGGGACGAAATGAAATTGGTGAAAAGGCTACTACCCGCAAAAAGCGGAGGATCTTAAGGGAAGATGATGAAGGTGCGTGCTGATGTCAACATTGTCCATGAATTTCCCTATTGATAGCATAAACTTAGCGTACAGCCATGCTAGTAAATCCAAAGCAAGTGCGCCCGTTCGGCGGAGTGGACGCCTTCGGCGTCCTGTTAGGGATCTAGCACAGGAGATCAATGAGATGGATGCCCATATCGGAGATGATGGATGCTCCGATGAGGAGGACATCGATGTCGAAGTTGGAGACGATGGATGCTCTGACGATGGATGCTCCGAAGGTGACGGGGAGGTCGGTGCTGACATTGAAGGTGATGAGTTCTGGGAGGACCAGATGGGGTTCGATGTTGAGGGTGATTCATCCCCCGCGAACGAAGAGGAGATGGACGTGGACATGTCCATTGGGGATAATGAATGCGTGGAATATGAGGAGATAGTTGACCGTATTGGAAGGGATGTATGCTCGGAAGAAGACGATGCATACGCTGGAGCTGCTGGATATGGACACTCTCAATCCGAGGAGATGGGCAGCGGTGATGGGAGCGACGCAGGGGACGATTCTGACAGTGGTCATGAAGACTCTCGTGAGTGGGATTCGTTGAAGGGTGCCGATGAAAAGTCCGATTCAGGGAATGAGAGCGACAAGAAACACGAAGTACGCTTCTCAAGGGAAAGTTCTGAAGATGTGGATAATGGGGTTTTAGGAGAGGATAGTATGGACTCCTCCACCTCCGGTGTGCATGCCCAATTCCTCAAGGTGATTATTCTGGCTTATGTAACTATCCAATAGTTCGCCCATATCAAAAAGAACAAGACCACAATACCACCTCGGCGGAACTTACAGGTATGCTGGAGAGTTCACTGCGGTACCCCATAAATCGGTTCTAAGTTTTTACGTTAGAGATCGTGAGGGCTGTCCGAACGTACTCTACGGGACGGAGAAATCAAGCATCCCAAGACCTTCTTGCGATGTGTTCAAATCCTGTTATTCCTGCTTCAAGTTTGGGCAAGAGACGCCAACTACGTTCTTCAGCAACAGAAACACGGGAACATGCGCTCCGTCGCATTCAGTGGCCGGCAGATGTAATTGCTGATGTCACTCTGCCTATTCCCATTGGAGGTTTGTTTGGCTCATTCTTGTAGACTACCTTAGATTAACATGAACATGGGTTTAGCGATCCCATTTCTCAAAGAACTCGATTTGAAACGTATAGAACAAAGTCGACTCCGTCTACTCTCTTCGGCCGTTGCTCTCCAGTCTTTGCAAGTAATCCCGCCCGACCAAAGCTTACACGGCTCGGACCAGGTTGAAAATGCCTTTCGCTCTATGATGCATTCCCCTTTCGACACGGGAACCCTCCGTCACATACAGGCACTCTGGTCGGGGCTAAAGGCGATGGAGGCAGCTGAAGCAGACATGGCACTTTCAATCGTTCTTTCGCGAAAGATGATTATGATCAACAACTACTATGCTTGGTATTGGCTGGACGTCTTTTGCGTCGATGTCGCAAAGAAGGTGCTGGAAGGTCTATACGTCCCAGAATCTTGGATAACAAAGCTAGTCCGGCTTATTCAATCGCTGGATTCAGCAGACGTTGAAGCACGAGACATCTATCCTTCTGAAGTCTGTGGGGATCTCTCTGGAGGGAAATTCTTCTATAGGAAACCCCGTCACAGAGCAGGCGTGGATGCCCATTCTCGAGTCATTGCCACTGTCATCGGAGCGCTGGAGCTCTGGTTGGGATATCCACCTCCCGATGTCGATCCTTACTCGCGTCAAAAGGCCCAGTTCATCGCGGTTCTGTTGGAGGAGTCTCACATTGATGTGCTCAACCTCGACGGCACGTGGCATGCTCATAATCACCTCCGGTCCGCAATTTTTTCCAATAAAAAAGTAAACAAACACGACATCAGCGTCTTCAATAATCTCCGAGCCTCTTTACGCCAACATCCGGTCCGGAATCCTACCTCAACGGAGCGTAGTCACCTATCTGACATGGCCAACTTGTTGGAAGACTTCAGATGCCAGGGTATTCAGTGCCATTCCATCCAAGCTCGAATCACTGAACAGAAGGATACGTGCAAGATGCGCTTCCTCGGCTTCCTGCTCCAGCTTGAGCCTCTGTTTTCTTCCACCCTCGTTTCACACCCAACGCCCCTTCAAGAATTTGTCATGGGAGATATCGGAAAACGACTTCCCGTCCCTTCATCTCGTGGTGATAAACGAGGAGCATTACTTGGCCTCGTGGATCTTTCCATGATTCCTAAATCGGAAAGCAAACCGAGCGACGTCAGCCGAAGTCGCTACGAGGACATGCTTCAAGATCTTCTCATCTTTCTGAATACCAGGCTGGATCAGCCCACTAAGGATCGCTTCAAGTTTGACTTCGGAATGTTGGAGCGTACCTTGAGTCGATTTCATGGAGCCGTGGTGGAGGGAATGGCGTGAAAGGCGTCGGTTTTTTATGCATATTTTACGCATGCAGCCTAAACACGAATATGAATTCCATAGCTTTTCATTGTTCAATCTCGATGGGATTGGTCCGGGGTGCGTGTGGATGGGAGATCCAATCTGGTTCCTGGTACGGGAAGCGTCGCTTGTCACCTCCCCATCCGATCTGCTTAATCTGGAGCACAAGGATGCGGATGGATATGGATATGGGGCGTGTTTGGAACGCTCATCGTGGACGTTTGGAGATGCGATGGAAGCGCTCTATTGCTAGGGCTCACAGGTGAGCACGTTACAAGCACGAGGACCCGAAAGACGAAGCTGATGATTCTTATCGCGTACGTTGAGATCACTTAGAGTCCTTTCTGCCCCGCCCAGGGCCCCCCAGGACCCGTCCTCTCTGCCAAAGAGAGCGGCGTCCTCAACAGATGTCTCTCAACATGTTCTCTCGTCAAAAGAAATGTGTTTGCACGTGCAGGTCCTACTGCACAGTCTTCAACCCTTCCACTGGTTTATTCGAGGGGGCTGGTCGACCACAATCACGAAGTACCAGAGATCGTCACAAAAGGGAAGACAAAGTTTGTGAGGCCCGGGAGGAAGGCACATCCCGACTTCCTGGGCGTCCTGTCACAGCTGCTGGGACGGGGACCTCCAACGCAGAGAGAATTGCGGATCCCCCCAATTCAAACGCTCATCTAACCTTCATTCAAGTATTAGATGAAGAGGTGACGTGGTATTCAGAGCTTTTCGTTATAAGCCCCACCGCTCCTCTTATCTTTCTTAACAACCCTGTAACCAGTGGAGAATACATAACACCCTCCCCTGACGATATTATCCGCCCAAATTATGGTACATTTGCCCTCAAATCGGAGTGTCGTGTCAATGCGTCATTCCTCCATACCGAATCTCGGTTTTGCGAACTGGTCACGACACTCTTCACCATGGAGCAAACAGACGAAGTTCAAGCTCTTATGGACCGCTTATACCAAGAACTTAGCCGGTTAAGCCAACAAAAAGAGGTCCAGTGGGCTCAACAGCGAGCCTCAATTAGGCCTGAAAGGATTATAGTAAATACAGGTACGGATTTCAAGACACTTCCCCTCCATCCCAGAGCCTCACGACAGCGTACAGAAAGTCATTTTAATAAGCGCGGTCCACGCGCCATCGTATCAAAAGCAGCGACTGTCGTATCATTGATACTCGAACATCTGTTTTTTTCTTCACGTCGGGCCCGGCGCGCTCAATTAGCAGGGTCTAAAGACATACTTCGAGCAAGTGGCACGTCATCCTCAACCATTAATGCGATTCCCAAAGATCCTCGTCCCCTTTCCTCCCATTATCGCTTGGATCCCGTTACGCGATCGTTTCTATCCTGCCCTACCTGCTACTATCTGTATCCACTTAATCCAGGCGATAGCCCAGACAATGCGCATGATCCCTGCATCTCCCACTGCTCCTACAAGAAAACACCTCAGAGTTCACCTTGCAACACACCCCTCTGGAAGCAGCGAAAGATCAACCTCAATCGGAGCGTTTGGGCACCCTGCAGAAAATACCTGCATCAGGACCTGAAGTTCTGGCTGGGACGCCTGTTGTCTCGAAAGGGAATCGAGGATATTTTAGCCCAGTGTCAACGGGTCACCCCCTCTGATCCAAATAGCCCCATACCGGATATCTGGTTCTCCAAGATGTTCGCAAATCTGGAGGATGCAGCGGGCAATCCATTCTTTCCAGGCCCAGAAGGAGAAGGGCGATTAGTGTTCAGCCTTTCTGTGGATAGCTTCAACCCTTTCCATATGAAAACTGCCAAACAATCCACATCCTCTATGGGAATATGGCTGGTCCTTCTAAATTTACCACCGCACCTACGCTATCTTCCCGAGAATATGTTCCTTGTGGGAGTTATACCTGGTCCGGGAAAGCCTTCCCTCGATCAGATGAATCACTCACTTCAGTTGGTCGTGAACGACCTCAAGGAGTTCTGGGACCCGGGAGTGTTCTTTTCCCGGACCTACAAGTACCAAGAAGGACGGCTTTTCAAAGCCATGCTGGTACCACTTGTCGCAGATATGTTGGCTGCACGACAGGTCCTAGGGCTCCCATCAACTGCTACAGCTCACTCTTTCTGCACATTTTGTGATCTCGACCAGGACGATATCGATATCTTTGATAAATCTCAGTGGCCTGCGAAAGACGTCGAAGATATTCGTAGGATGGGGGAACGGTGGAAAACAGCTGCCTCAGAAGCAATACAGAAGGAAATTTTTGAAGGATTTGGGCGACGGTGGTCACCTCTTCTAGATCTTCCGTACTGGAATCCCGTATTATATGCGGTTATCGATTCCATGCACGCGCTGGACCTTGGGCTGTTCCAAAACCACTGCCGTCGTCTCTTCAGAATTGATGCTGAGCACGTTGGGGGAGACGGTTCTGCTGGGCCAATTCCTCCTCCAAACAAGCGAGTTTCGACGGTCCCGGACAAGAAATCCTTGCGCACTTGCCTGGCGTTGATCCGGTCCGGCGATCAGGGTGACCTGTTAGACCAGCTCCTCACTTTCAAAAGGAAAGTGCTCTATACTGTTTGTATCGACAACCACATAATCGCGCCCGGGAAGACCATGGTGGTGGGTACAAAATGGGTCTTGGCTAACAATATCTGCAACTGGGTTTGTCTTTTACATACCCTTGTCTGATTGATCTAACTGCCAATTTTTTCAGCGTCGAAGTGGCGGTCCTGAAGTACAGGCTTTCCTTGACTCTGATCTTACGATCCCAGACCCTTCTGAGCAACAACCCGACGACGACGTGGAGGAACCAGCAGCCGAGGCGGCCCTCCCAAATCCGACCGATATCGGTCACCCCAATCTCGACATCAAGCACATAGCCCGCATCATTGGCCATCTGAATGCAGAGGATAAAAAAGCCTATTCACAAGGCACCACCGCCATATTCGCCTACATCTGCGATGTCCTCCTACTGGATCGGTCAGAAATTGTAATGGTGCCTAAAACGGCCAAGAAGAAACTCTACGATCTGATTACAGAGGCTGTAAGTGTCCATTCGCTGAATATGTCCCCTATGGATATACTAACGTGGCCAAGATTACGGATACGGAGAACACAGACATACGGGAACGTCTTTCCTCATTTATACCAGCATCATCACACGCTCGAACTGTCTTGGGCCAGGACGTCATGGAAGCAGTATGGGACGATATGAAGAGATCCCAGCTTCCATCTTGGATGCGTCCAGCCCCACCTGATTGGGGAACAGCTCGAAGAGGGAAACTAAGCGCAGATCAGTGGCGAGTTGGGTGTATTGTGCACCTCACCATTACCTTGATACGTCTTTGGGGGCATGAAACGGGGCGTAAAAAGGAACTACTGAAACATTTCATGGACCTTGTCAGCGCTGTTAGGATCGCGAATATTCGCACCATGTCTCCGAAACTCATCAAAGCTTATGAGGAGCATATCCTGCGTTACGCCATTGGCTGCCTACTCCTCTATCCAGACGAGTCGATCAAACCTACTCTTCATGTAGCGCTGCACATTGGAGATATATTAGGCCTTTTTGGACCCGTCCATGCTTATAGTTCGCCATTCTATGAACGATATATTAACTTCTTTCACAGGATGAACACCAACAAGAAACTAGGTTCGTCGTCAAGTCCTCTTTCCTCCCATATCTAGATTGAAACAATTTGATCAGGAGAGCTTGAGTCCACATTTATGAACGCCTCTGCTCGAAGCTCAAACCTTCGGGCCCTGCTTGCTGATGACGATGAAGTTCGCCAAACAGTATTGGAAACCATAGCCATTTTGGAAGCTACGGAGCGGGAAGATGCACGGGGCTATCGTCTTGCGAGCCTCTTGGATCCCAGTGCCCCTGCGTTTACCCTGGATTCACATGCCACTCCTGTTCAGCTGGACCAATCAACATACACAGGGATTTCGGCCCTTATCACTGCTACCTCTACTGGACCTTTAATCCTCCCACGGGGAGCAATGTCCGTAAACGAGATCTCAGTTGGTGGGGTTTCCTATGGTACACGTTCCACCCACAAATTCCGAGATAGCAACATTATCTTTCAGACGGATGGAAGTAGGGCAGCCGATCGACAGAGAGCAGGTTCCGTGGAAAGTCTTTTCCAGTACACTTATCATAGGACGTCAGCGCCGGCTGAAAGGATCATTGACTTCTTCGTGGTGGTTCAAGAGTATCATCGATTCGACGGATCCGATGGTCGCACTGATCCATATCCACAATTTGGCTTTGCTGGAGGATACCTATGTTACCCCCAAACTCAGAGAACGCACGTCATCAGGCTGGCGGATATCGTCTCCCACTTTGTTCTGACGACAATGGTTGGTGAATACGAGGGGTTGATACAAGTCCTGCCTGTGGATCGAGTGGGTACTCTGTTGTATTAGTTCTAGCGACATGGCTGACCTTCCATAACAGCTCATGCTATGGTTTCGGGAAGATGTAACAGAGGATGAGGTAGTAGAGGAAGACACCATGTCCATGTAACATGCTATTCGTAGGGATTGGGCATTGCATAACGTGCGACGGGGTTCTCCAATTCCTTCCAGTGGTGACATCATGTGTCGCGACCCTCATGATCGAGGTATAAATAGATTTTGTCCTCGTATAAGATAATCATGGGCTGCGTGCAATGTCTCAATCGTTCATTCACTCTCAAGCTCCCATTCTTCGCCTCTTAAGCGCTTGTTGAACAGTGAGTAGTAGATTTGATCATCAACCTACATATCTCACGATTTGCTTATTGTAGCTCAAATCCTGATCTAAACTCACCGCCATGGCGCTACCAAGCCATCAGGCAACTTGGGAACCATCCTCCTGGCTTTCATCCATGGGCGTGATGGGATCACGTCATTTGGATACGCATGCTCGTCAGCCCTTTTTCCCTTTTTAACCGTTTGGGCCCTGACCTCTGTCGACACAGTTATTCACTTGAGATCCTTGGAGAGTTACATGGGCACAATGGGATATTCGAATTTGCTCATTATTCCGGAACATAGTCAGCCATCCTCCCTGTCTTGAACCCCCATGTGTACTCACCTCTCCAATTCAGCTCTTCCCTCCTTGAAAAATTGCATGAGCAAGATGGGGTCTGGCCATCTAGATGTAACTGAAAAATCGGTCAAGGTTCTCTCCTGGTACTCCAAACCCAATTTCTGAAAGGCTCTTCATTCTGGGGATCCAGGTTGGTTATGTAGTTTGGTAGTCTACCAAGAGGCACACAGAAATATACTTTTCCTCTTGGCCTCAGAACCGACACCTTCTGTGGACTCCTGTTTTTGTTATCTCACATCGATGACCATGTCTTGCAACTCGTACGTATCTGTCATTACCAAACTTGATCAAATGACGGAGCTTTCTTAAAAGGGTCAACGATCGGTTCCTAGTGATCGGTCCTCGGTAAAAGCTTAATCTGGTGGCAATGTAGCATGAAGCACGAAGCACGAAGCATCCAAGCGCGTACCACTGACGCCAGATTCTTGCAATCACGAACTGGAGGAAATGGAAAAGTATGGTTTCAGAAAAATGTCATTCCTAAAACATATGGCATTTTGGTTTTGGTCCAACATTCGGATGTTCCGCGGTGATGGAACATGGGTTTTGTTAATTCAATATACTCCTGTTGTGTGGTGGAAAGCTCATGTCTGTCAGATGAAAGTTTGCTCTCGTTTGCTCTTGCGATGACCGGATTGTGAGAAGTTTTCACTGCTTTCCTCACAACAACCGCCTCCCTCTGCCCCGTGGCTAGATCTACAAGTCACCAAAACACATACAGATCATACAGGCTTAGATCCAGGCCTTGGATGCCTCCTCTGACATCCCCACAAGACGTCTTAAAAGGGCTTCAAAACAAGGGAGAAGTCGACCATGTCATGGAGTCATTTTCTGGGGCGTTTTGGGAGGAGAAAGGTCAGGCGAGCGGGTTGGACTGGGTTCTCAGGTAACGTCCTATTCGCTCCATGCTCTTCGCTCACCAACGTCTTTCAGAGGGACCCTCCACAAGTCAGACAGCGACGTTCGTGACCATTGGACACTGCGGGGCATCGATGACTCGCGGTTGCCTCTACAAACCGCACATCTGTACCCCAGCGGCCAGTATCGGTGGTTTCCTAACGGAGGAAAAAATCCTAAAAGAATCAATGGGGATATGCACATTGTTAGTTGGAATTAGGTATGTGAATGGTGCCATATCCATTTTATGAGCAGTGCTGATGACTGTCTCAGAGTTTGTTTTCCCTTCTCAGTGTTGTAAATAAAACTGGCATTTGGCCATGGCTTTATACAATTCAACCCTACAGTATATACATGCTCTGGTATGTCACATTCTTTGTCAATGTTGAAGCTTCTGACATTCCTCTTCTTAGAGAATATATATTTCTTGAAGTGTCTACCAAATACATAAGAATTTCTACAACATATGGATCATTGACCGTAAGTGCTACCATGAGGGCTATCCTGCTGTCCATGAGCCCCCCAAAGCGCGCCTCGTTGTTGCAGTACTCGAGGGAGTCGTGGTGGTGAGGATCGTCGAGACGTTCCTCATCGTTCGTTGGCGACGTTGAGGAGGTGGGATGCTGAGGCGTGTTGAGGCCGTCGAGGAGGGTTTGGTGACGGTAAGGCATTTGGAACGCTTGAAGGTGTCCTGGTCGTCGTTGGAGACGTCGAGGAGGTCGTCGTAACGTTGAGGACTGTCGAGGCCGTCCTCGTCACGTTATTGGCGATGCCCAGGTGATGGTGGTGGTGGGGACGACAAGGACCGCCTTGTCGTCGTGGAGGCGTTGAGGAGGCGGTATCGGTGGTGAGATACTTTGAGGCCGTCGTCGTCATCCTTGGCAACGTGGAGGGAGCGGTGATGGTGATGAGGCGCGTTGAGGCCGTTGTCGTCGTTGTTGGCAACGTCGAGGCTATCCTCCTGGTCATGAGAGACATTGGGGAGGCAGTGGCGGTGGTAGAGTCCGTTGAGGCCGGTGTTGCAGTCGTTGGAGACGTCGAGGATAGTGTGGTGGCGGTGAGAAGCGTCGAGCGAGGCCGTCCTTGTCGTCCTTGGAGCGAGGAGGGTGTCCTCATCATCGTGGAAGCGTTGAGGACAATTTGGTGGTGGTGGTGGTAGCATCTAGGCCGTCCTCCTCGTCGTTGGAGACATTGAGGAGGAGGAGGAGGTGTTTGTGAGGCGTGTTGCGCATGCGGCCGTCGTCGTCGGAGACGTTGAGGAAGGTGTGGTGGCAGCGGTGAGGGGCGTCGAGGCCGTCCTCCTCGTTGTTGGAGTCGAGGAGGCGTGGTGGTGAGGACCGTCCAGGTGGTTCTTGTCGTCGTGGGTGGCGTGGAGGACGCGGTGATGGTGGTGAGGTGCTTTGAGGCCGTCGTTGTCGTGGTGGGAGTGGTGATGGTGGTGAGGCGCGTTGAGGCCGTTGTCGACGTCGTTGGCGGCGTCCAGGCTATCCTCTTGGTCGTGGGAGGCGTTGAGGAGGGCTTGATGGTGGTGGTGGTGGTTGTGCTGGCGGTGAGTGGCATTCAGGCCATCCTCCTCGTCGCTGGAGACAGTGAGAAGGTGATGGTGGTGAGGCGCGTTGCCAATGCCCTCGTCGTAGACACCGAGGAGAGTGTTGTGGCGGTACGAGGCATCGAGGCCATGCTCCTCGTCGTTGGAGTCAAGGAGTGTGTCGTGGTGGTGGTGAGGACTGCCCAGGCGGTGCTCGTCGTCGTGGGAGGCGTTGAGGAGGGTTTCGTGGTGGTGAGCTTGGAGGCGGTTCGTCCTCGTCGGCGGCGGCGGCGACATCGAGGGAGTGGTCATGGTATTGAGGCGCGTTGAGGCCGTCGTCCTCGTCGTCGCAGAGTGTAAGGAGGATATAAGGGTGAAGACCGTCGATGCTGTGGTCGTCGTCGTTTGGAGCATGAGAGGCCAATTTCAAGATTAGATTGCCTACTTATGTGATCGAGAGCAAATCAAATCGGAAGCCCAGCCTTAGGGGTGGCATCATGTCACTAGCCATGGCTCACCTGAGATCCCTGAACCGAACCATACAATACCTTCTGCACCAATGCCCGGAGGGTATGGGGATGACATTTGAAACATCAGCTGGATATTCCTTACGAGGCAAGCGACGCTGACATTAAAAATATCTCCGCAGATGCCAACACGATCATCTGGCAGAAGATATTCTAAATATCTTCAATCTATTTCCTCGGCTGATGTCATCGCCGGTATAGTCGATATATGCCGGGGTTATCTTTGTAATACCCTCCTGGATATCCTCTGGGTACCCTCTCAGCGTTCGCATGAGAGCATATTACAAATATCTTCCTCAATGTCACGGGAGACTCAAATGAGAAGGCATTTCAAGTATATCCTGGAATGAAAATGTGTATATATTGGAGAAGATATTCAAACAATCATGTATATACCAGTTTTAATGACCAACAAAATTTATTTAAAATTTCTCCTCCGTACCGTTCCAATACATTCAGTATTTATAGAAGCCAGTGACCGGAGTGACACCGCTTCAATGCAGCCGATTGACATAATATGGACATGTTGAACAGCTCAAACATTGTAAGAACTAACCAAAGGCATGTGTATTGGCCAAGACGATAATACAAAAGACAAAGTGTCGACGTCCTGCGACAAGTATCACATGGGGAGCGAGAGTACTTTTACCGAGACGAACAAGAACCACGGAACATCTCAAGGAAGAAAATGGAAGAGAAAAAATAAACGACAAACGGAACCAGAAACACTGCAACTCAAGAAGACCCCGCCGAGGGGAGAGACGCTCAATGATCATACGGAGGGGTCTGCGCCCTATCTTCGACGTCCTTCTTGACATCCTCGACGGGTGGGGTCCTCGCCCTATCGTCCGTCCTCCTTCTCTCCGGCGTCGGGCTCCTTCTCCTCACCTCCGGGCTCCTCGACCGCCGGCGCCTCTCCCCTCCACGGTCGCGCTCCCGGTCCCCGACGTCCCGGTCCTTGTCACGGTCGTCGCGGCGGCGGGGGCTGCGTGAGCGGTCGCGGTCGCCCCCGCGGTCTCCCCCGCGGTTATTGGACCGGTGAGGGGGAGACGCACGGCGGTCGTAGCGCCACACCGAGGACGGCGGGTTCTTGGCCCACTGAGGAAGAGAAGAATGGGGTAAGCAAAGAATGTTCGAGAAGGTTCAACAAAGATGCCATACTTGGATGCTCAGGCGGGATCCTTCGAAGTATCGTCCATGCCTAGAGAAACACAATGAGGAAATTAAATAAAACGCCTAAAGATAAGCGAGACATACATTTCATAGTAGGCGTCTTCAGCGTCACGCTGGCTTCGGAACTCCACAAAAGCATAACTACGATGATGTTCGGGGAGGTAGGTATCGTTGAGCGCTCGAGGTTCTCGCGGGTGTGTAAAATCGAAAACCGAAAATCGAATAGATGTAGGATATCGCGGGCGCGAGGCGAAACGTTTTCGCGAGCCAAAAATGACAAAATTTGACGAAAAAGCGGGGTTCGCGGTTCGACTCGAGTTCGACGACGACTACGACTGCGGGCGGGGCGGGGAAGAGTGAGAAGATAGGAGGGTACTTACGGGTTTGAGCTGGCGTGGGGGTTGCGCGGGGCAGGCACGTCGCAACGAACGAGCGGGCCATAGCTGAAACGTCGTTAAGTTGGGTGCTCGCTGTGGGCATCGACGTGGACGAGGACATACCGCTCGAATTCGTAGGCAAGGTCGCGGGCGCGGGTGGCGGGATGGAATCCACTGACAAACAGAATGCGAGGCATCGTTGACGTTGCAGACAGAACAGGAAACGAAAAATGGGGCAATGGGCAAAAACGTGTGTTTGGCTTTATTTGCGTTGTGGCGCAAGTTGAAAGACTCGCGTTTTCGCCAATTTCGCGGTTTTCCCCCCACTTAGCTGGGTATGAAAAGAAGAAAAAGAGAGAAAAGAAAGAAAAAGAAAGAGAAACGAGAGGGAAATGGAAAGCTTGCACCTCTTTGTCCTACTCATCCTGGACCCAGCCAGATGCAACCTCCCAGTCCATAACTTGCTGACCGAGAAATATTAGTAAAAGAAGTTCTGAGAAGGGTGCTTTTTTCAACCTCAATAGCTGCTTGTGTGAGGGATCCTGCACTTAATTTTGAAAGACTTGGAGTGAAAAAGCTATGTATATGACTGGTGTATGAGGGCATGCATCAAGGGATGCTCAAAAAATCCTGGTCCAATTACTAGGAAGTGTAGTATCAAGCATAGGATCCATCTGAAATGAATTTCTGGGTAATGCATGGGTCAAAAAAACCAAAAAAACCTCCAGGAGACAGATATGTCAAGGGATGAGCACATTATGGAACTTGGAATCAAGGAATGAGAGCTAAACCTGCTGGAGGATGGTCGCGTTCATGAACGCGTCGCGGCGCCCATCGCCAAAAGAAGTCACGAGATTACATAATGCGCACGATAACCGCCAGCATGCCTGATAACATATCAGTGGTTATCGAGGCATTGGGGAAACGAGCTCGCGAGACGCTCTACCAAACTATCTAGAAGGTCGCGAAGACGATGTAGAATTTTTCTTGGAGCATTTCATGTGAGTTTGCATGCAGAAAAGTCATAGCTTGCTCTGACGGAGTTTGCCGGTCTGATAACATGCACGATAACAACCCAGCAAAGTGGGCGGTAAACCAATTTCGCCGTGTCGTCAGGCTTTGCCAGGCTGGCGAAATGGCGAAATGATGAGGCGAATGAGGGGAGGTAATCCAAGCTTTGGAGGCATTTCATGCTTCAATCAAGACTTATTCCGAGGCGCTATGAACATCGAAGAGAAGGATGTAAGTACGTTAAAAAAACCTCTTCAATCACCAGGAAGCTTGAGAATAATAAATGGCCCCCGACAGGGCTGGCTCCGTTATACGGCGCATTCAAGAATTTCCACTCATCAAGTCTTCTCAGGTGGCGCACTAAAATCGCATATCATGACATATTCGTGTATGTCTATTTTTGTACTGCGTGAATACCAGAGACACTCCCACTCTAGAGAAACATGAAATGTGAAGATACTGCCACAAATTCACTTTGCTCCGCTGCTGAGCGGGAGGAGGAAGAGTGGGACACTTGACCGGCAAATGGCGAGGCTTTTTACCACGAGTTTGCCGACGAAGGAAATCGAAATTTGAGCGCGACCAGCCTGGCATTCCTTTGCCCCCCGGACCCCATGAATGTTTGAGCGACGCTTTTCAATCAACTCACTTATTGGAAAGGTCCAACGTCCAACACTAGATCGCCTCAGTCAAAGGAATCCACGCCGACATCATCTAGCGCACTCTCGTGGCAGCCTTCAAGCTTTTTCAAGTCGAGGCCAACTTTGTGGATATCCATGAGTGTATATATGACAAGCCAACGATTTATCGAAGTGGGCTGGTATGTGGTATGTGCCACCTTCTGTACTCCGGACGCGCACGTCAGCCCTTCATGGTACCCAAAAGGTGATCGACCAGCTCTGAAGCCTCGAAGCCATCTCAGCCACTACATCTCTTACTTGGCTCTTGGCCCATACCTCTTTTCTTCTTGATCCCTGAATTCGAGATCTCTGCGCGATTCTGTGGCTCTATTTGTACAGAAAGACTCGGTTGATCGAGACGTTGCCCCCTGCTATTGTGCATTGGCAACTCTTTCTGGACCTTACAGCCCCGTCTCTGGTAGTAACTGCATATTGTATTTGCTGCTCTGTCCATTACACTGTGAAACTCGCATCGTCTTCCTTATCTTGTCGCAGAGTGACCGCTGCTACTGCCTGTGTACATCCTGGATTGTTCAATGCAAGCACTGTCGTGGTTTTGCAGTCATATGTATGTTGAAGGCTTGTCCTGATATCATGATGGCCTTGCGAGAGTCGATGAAGCCATTCTCCTGGCGTAGCAAGCCAGCGATTCTGCGAAGCCATATTCTACGACATCGGAAATTCAATTTCGACCTGACCCACGATCGACTTGTTGAACGACGCCCTTGCTCATTCGACACCCCGCCCAACCATCATGGACACGACCCCCCACAATGAAACTGTTCTCAAAAGCGAGTTAAAAGCGAAAAGGATCAACACCCTGGACCCTGTTGTGCAGTTTTACTTGACCAAGGCTCGGGATTTGCGCGCGTCCCTTTCGACTGAAGACGAACGTGTCCGGCACGAGATATGGGGCTCTAACGACCTGAAATACTCATCGTCGTCTATCTTCTTCACCGAATTCCCTAACGCAACTGCCCACGAGCATACCGTGCGTTCGACCTCGTTGTGTTTGTCCACTTTGTTCGGCTGACACGGCTCATGATCTTGCAGAACCTCAAGGCGATTTTCTTAAGCAAGAAGGGGATCACTGCGATTCTGGAGGCGACAGCGAATGGCACAAAGAATGGTTATGAGGAATGGCTTATTATGGCGCACATCGCAGCCAAACAGTCTGAACGACGGCTACGCACCATCTTATCTAGGGTGTATGGGCCCCTGTTATCGGACGTTTTTGCCAAAATGTACGTTGTTGTACGTTTAACAGCGCCGTCATGGCTTGACCTCAGCGTTTGCCACAGGGAGCGTATGGGTCACGCTGCCCTCGCAACAGACTCTTTTACCGCAGGCCCTAATGCCAGTGACGAGGATGATGACTGTGACTCACCGTACAGTGTGTCCAGTTCGAATCTTGAGAGTTTCTTATTCTGACTTCTGCGCCACATTTTAGCCTGGGATGACCTGCTGGCTGCAGCCAATGGGGAATATATTCTGACTCCCCTCCCACCGCGCAGGGTATGCAAGCTGTTGTACTTGAGCAGAGTTTACGATTCTCATTCTTGAACCACACAGGATACAACAGCAATATTACAGTACCTTCTGAACTTCAAGTTAGAAATAGAACAGAACCTATAATGAACGCGCAAAGTGTGTATTCCTGCGCCTCGAGCCATGTTGTCGATCCTTATTTGGATTTACAGCGCCCTCTCAGTGTCCTCCTCGTCTGATCGCCCGACTTTTTTCCCCGGTCCTCCAACTTTGCCAGCCTGGACTTTTGGTTCCCGTACTATGCATTCTGAATTGCCGTTTCTTTACACGATCCACTGGCAGTTTGTCCACATAATCCATACCTGTTAGTTAGCGATGCCATCCATGGTCTCGTCCCCTGTCGTCTCTTCTAAGCCATCAGTCATTCCTTGCAAGGTTGGCCGTTGCCTGGCGCTGTTCGGTTGGAATCTCGGACTGCCGCGGAGTGGCTTTGGTGCACTTTTGAGATTCCGCCCTCAACCTTAATCCTTAATCGGGAAATTATTTTCTTCGTCAGCGGCAGCCATTCGGCTGGCTCGGGAAGGTTGCCGCCCAATCCCAGATTGGGAAGTGTTGGCGGTGTCACGGGTTCACAGATCAACAAACGATCGCCAGCCACCTTCAGTTCGTTCTCCTCCCACCATCTTCCATCCGCTCAAACAGCCTCTTTTTGCCCAGAATCCCTTCAAACCACCACCAACTGCCGCGACAAGCCGACCTTCCCGTCGCATGCCCTATTCCAATGCCCTGTCGCCTTCACCTCCCTGCCGAGTCGCGAATGACGTCCCTTTTACCGCCCATGGTCCCGGATCTCAACCGCCAACCCGCCACGCCTCGCGAACGAGCTCGTCCATGCTAATCTCGCCCACTACGTTGGATGTTAGCCGGTTAGGTTAGGCGGTTAGTAGTTAGAAGTTAGCGGTTAGGATTCCCGGCCTCTGTTGAATGCACGAACGAGGCTTTAGTGTGCCAACCTGAGAGGACGCGGCTCGGAGGACCGCCCGAGCGCAGGGTCTTCGAATAGTTGGTCCTTCGCGGTGGCGAGGAGTTTGCTTAGCATCGTAGAGCTAGATGAGTTGTTTAGGACATTGAGAATAAAGTCATTTTCTCTTTTGTATTCTACTCGTCTCCTCTGTCTACTGCCTTTTGAATTATTTACCCATTCTTAACCCCCTCCCCATAGTCAGAGACCTGTACCGAGAGTCGCGACTTGCATTTCTCTTGTATTGTGGAAAAGCTACCGAATTGGGAATAGAACTCCCGCCGTTTGCGACGTTGCGCCTTTGTTGTGCTGTGTATGCCGCCCTGTCAAAGGAAAATCTCCTTTTTAAGATTTAAGGTTGAGGGCGGAAAGTGAACAACTGCTGGTGTTCGGGTTGTTGTGCATTGTTGGGCACCATACATTTCTGTAAACAAGCGAAAGCAACGCGTTGTTTCGTTAAATTCAAGGCGTTTCTCGTTTTGTTCTCCCTGCGACACACACTCGGTTCAACCCTTTCACGCCGTCTTCACAACCCAAGAGATACCACTCCAGATCTTCTGATAACGAGTTATGGCTTATCCATCCCCTCAGACAATCCTACTGCATTCCGTTGCCGACCCCGACTTCGTGGTCAGTTTTCCCCGCCTTGTCCGCTGGATGTTGTTGGTTTCTAGCGACACACGCCTGTCGGAGGCACTTGAGGCTCTCGGTGACTCAGTTCTTGCTGGCCTAGCAAGTCATGTCGTCAGTACACATTATCCGACACGACCGGCAGCCTTTCATCACGTACGTTCAATTTGGTTGGCTGCACCTTTTGCCCGTTACTCACTTGGGCGAACCCGCGATTAGATGGTCATAACTATCCTCACAACAAATCGTACCCTTAGCGCCCTCCTGTCTAAACTTCACGTTGGGTACCCCAAAACAAGGATGACACACAAGGAAGCGGGCGATCTTTTTCAGATGTATCTAGGCATCGCGTCTCTTGACAATACCAAGGAGGAGCTCCTTCCTTGGGCCGCGGCCACATTCCTCCCTTTGGTCGACGCGCTGGAGCGTAGAATGAGTGGGTACACGTACATATCTTCGTCTCGGAGATCCTCTATTGTCTTCAACCTCAATGTTCAGGTTCCCGCTCGCCAAGGAACCAGCAAGCACAAAACGAAAGCTAGAATACCTCGATGCCGTGGATACTGCGAGCAAACGTCCCAAACGCGAGTCGCACAGCCTGCTCACCCAAGTTCATGCGCGTCTCACCCCCATCTCGTTGGTGAACCAGGCACTCCCCGCTCCCACGGACGCTTCTCTCAAGGCGTCTTTTCCCTCGTCCTCGGCCATTCCTCTCTTATTTCGAATCGGTGCTCGCGCTGACGTTCCTCCCTCTCCGGTCGCTACGAAAACGTTGCCGCCCACTTCCCAAGCGAATGTCATGGATCCGGACTCATTTTTGTCTTCTCTTCATTCTGCCAAGGCCGCTGCATTCAGTTCAACATCAGTGGAGACCCAGAGTGCGATACCTTTAAACCTCGTACCGGGTGATAGCAAGCATATCAAGATTCAGCGTCCCCCGCCGACTGTTGCTCTCGCGTCCAAAGGGAACCCTGGCGCTCTACAGAACGACTCGCGCAGAATAACGGGTGAACCGCTGCCTGATGTCACGAACTCGAAGACCCTGGCAGGTTCTGGTCCCAATTTCAGCCTGGCTGAGGAGCAGCGGAAGAGTACCCAAGGAAGTGCAGATCCTCCGCCAGTCCCACGAGTTGCTCCGTCCTCTTCACGCGCTTCAGCCTCCTCCAACTCTTCGCGAACATACCCACCACCCCGATCTTGAGCGACGCAGATGCATGGATTGGGCAACAGTTTAGAACTCTCATCGGCACTGGTTTCTTGATCTGGCACTCGGGCTTCTGGGCTTCTGGACTTCATTTTTCATTTTTGTGGCCAACACTCTATGGTATACCCCACATTTTGTTTCACTATTCATTCGCATTAATTGGTGGCTTCCCGCGTTTGATTTGTATCCTTCCTTGACGTCGAAATATGTCTGTATTTCGTGAAATCGGTCTGTTGTATCCTTTTGTACCATTCTCAAATCCTACTATGCACTACTCTCGCCTCCTACACTGTATCCACATCGCGTACGCGCATATACTAGCCTAATTTCGACCTCTCAACGAGTGTGAATCAGAATAAGAAAACCACAGATTCTCCGTTGTTGCGTCGATTCTACAGAAAGGAGGAACTACTGATGGTGTCTGTCTATTCATCGTCTCAATGGATGTTGGTTGATCAGAGGTGCGTTCAATCAAGCTTGGAGCTAGCTAGTGACATGGCATTGAAACCATCCTTGCCATTCGGTGAATTGGTGTTCCGTTAAACGTCAAGTGTTCTGGGAATACGGCCTACTAGACTTTCACGAAGATAGCCGTCCTCACTTCGGTCTTCGCTGATACTTACTGCTGTCAGGATCACCCTTTGTCCACCCGAAAAACTCCCGACGAAGCTCCCTTAAAGCTTGGCGCAGTCGCAGTACATGGCTTAACGCGCAGACTAGAAGGGGGACCACCTCGTCCAGGCGAGCATCTGCCATGGTAAGAAAGAGATAAGGTTGATTGCGCGTTGGATGAGCGGTCCAGGACCGGTGTGCTACAATGGATTCGAAAGTGAAGTAGGTCGTTCGTCGGAGGATATGAGAGATGTGATCAAGTTGGCCCACCACCTATAGGAGGTAATGGCCGACCTGAGTAGTTAAGGAAAGGCATGGCCACCTGCCACCAGGAGAATTGCATCGCTCAAGTCCATGTCCGAGTAGAACTCTGCCACTCCAAGATGGCACCCTGTGGTACCTGCAATCGAAAAAGAGTCTCCTTGTACCTCCCTGTTCCTCTACGCCGGGCCTCCCTTTTTTTGTATTTTACGAAGCAGCGAGAGTATTCATCATACCATTAACAACCTTGTGTGTCATATTAGTCGTCGTCGTCGTCGCCGGCAGCGGCAGCTACTGTCTTCGTGCTCAGGGCTCAGGGCTCACTCCGCTCGGCGCCTTCAAACTGCGCGCCACAATGACAAGGAACAACTTGAAGGCTTCCCTTCTGAGTTTTGGTCCCCTCCCTCTGCCGTGTCACTCTCCCAACTTCTCTTTCCTCGAAAGATGCAAAGGGTTTTCAGTACGCAAAGACATGCAAGGTCAATACTTCTAGAAGCTGCTTGGATGAGCTTGCCCTGAACCACTCTTCGAAGGGTTCCTAGTCCAACATGACATGAGGTGTTGACAATGGGCAGACAGCTGACGTTCCGGGTAGTTATGCGGTTGCGATTGAAGGCGAATGAGGGAGAGCGATGTGCAGGACCACGGTCATCACGCTTCTGCAGCGTTCGTCGTATGCTCGGGGGACAAGGACTCGCTTGCGAGCCTTCCTGGATGCTGGTAGGCTGGTACGAACCATATCTGGTTTGGTGATGCGGAGCAGGAGCAGAGAAAAAGTGTCGAAATGTTTGAGATCCAAAAAAACCGCCACAGGTCTGCGAAAGCGGACAGGTATAAATACAGTCAAAATCCATGCTCAAACGACAACTTTGATAATTAATCTTGTTTCTTTAAAACAAGATTTCAAGCAAGAGATCATTCGGAAGGGAGGAGGGAGGCCATGAGTCACTTGGAACTTGAACCCCGCCAACTGAACTTATAGCAAAACCATGGCCGCGACTCGCAGGTCAGACTAGTCCATTCCGAGCTTTTGGGCTTTGGTGACATTCGCTGTGATTCTACGTCTTTGAAACAGGGGGGCACCCGTCCGGCCTGGACCGCTTTCTGTGCTCAGGAATATTCCATCCGTAAGTAGCTGTTGGCATACAGGGTGGTGTGTGTACGGGTGCCGGCGTTCCGTGATCCACTTAGCCCCCCACTTTCGTCGTAGCGACTGTCACCGTCAAACTGTTTTTGCTTGCATGAAGAAGTCCTTTGGGCTGAGGATGATGATGTGGCGTGTAATGGGGACAAGCAGCGAACACGATGAGATGGCCATGCATATACTCATATCCGGCGGCGGCGCGAACGATCCTTGTGGATTTGTCCTTGTACGAAAAGGTCGACATGTAGCAATGTACCAACGATGCTTGGTTCAAAAGAAAAGACCAGTTGTCGCAGATCGGCTTCGGAAGTGATCCCCTCCCTGTGTCTCATCATCCCCCCCAATTTCTCCTTCCTCACAGGCGTAGCTCGGTCCACAAGACCTTTAGACAGTTGACGCCTCTCCGTCGGCCCGCAATTTAGTCCTTTGGTTTCCGACGGAAGGATGCAAGTCTTTTCGTGACTACGAGTAGGATTCGGGAGGACCGATGACTCATCGGCACTGCTGCGAATGGTGTAACGGAATAGGATGCGTTTGCGAAGGGCCCACTGCTGAAGTCATGCCATCGGAGGCAGGTCAGTGATTTCAAGTGCATGCGCGATAGCTGGCGAATGTAACATAGCGTGCGCAATGAATGCGCGGTGGCTAATTCATTCAGGAAGTGAGAGTGACAGGGAGGAGCTTAAGCCATGTAACGTCGCTCGAGAGATATGTGCATCAGAAGGAATGCCTTGCGTAGGTTCGAGGTTATTTCGACATGCTTGGTCTGAACCTGTACTGCAGGGCGCGGGGTGGTCACAATGTGCAGCAAGCTATTGCGTCCCTTGGGTATGTAGCTAGCTTGGTCTTGATGTAAGGCGACAGAGGTAAAGCTACTTGCAGAAGACATTCATCGCTCCGCACTGGAGTCGAGGAAGCCATCTCATCGCCCGTAAATCGGTGGAAGCCCTAGAATGAGTACTGAGGTGTGCGGTGTGCCTTTCGGACGATTGTCTGATCCTGAACGCGGGTAGATCGATGCGAACTGCATCTAACTTTCTGAGCAGGAGTTGGGGTGGAGGGAAAGGAAGGTTCAAAAACATTATCAGAAGTCTGTGAAAGCGGAGAGTGCAAAAACCCAATCCAAACATAGAACAAAATCCTTCGCCTATGTTGCCTTCATCCTGATTCCCAGGTAAGCGCTGACCAGAGAGACAGAATCGGAAGCAAATCATAAGACCATACATAGATGGCCGTCCGCCTTGAGCTTGAACAAGCCCGCCAGCCGAATACGAAACAGAACCGCGATCGTGAATCACGGACCAAACCAAACGATGTCGAGCCTCCGGGTTTGGTGGCAGTCGTTGGGATTCTACGTCTTTGAAACAGGGGGGCACCCGTCCGGCCTGAGCTGTCTCAGCTCAGGAATGGTTCATCCGTAAGTAGCTATTGGCAAACAGGGTGATGTGTGTACGGGTGCCGGCGTTCCGTGATCCACTATAGCCCCCCGCTTTTGTCGTGGCGACTGTCACCGTCAGAACATTTTTGCTTGTGGGAAGAAGGCCTTCATCGATATAGGCCTCGATCGGTGATTTGGGGGTGTAGTGGGCACAAGCAGCGAACAGGAGGCGTTGTAAACGCTAGAACTGTAGGAATAAGCATTTATAACAAGACAAAATGTGGCCTTCCAGATACTCACATCCAGCAACCCGAACAATCCTTGTACTAACCACTACAGGATCGAAACGATGTACCGACGATGCATTGGTTCGAAGACATGGCCCAAAGGGCCAGATCGACTGCGAAAATGAAGGAGTCAAGACGATGGTGGTCAACGGATGAAACCTGGTCTGTAGGTGTGCGCGCGCATTCTCAACAGGAAGGCGTATTTAGAGATGTGTTGGAAAAAAGGTGGCACACATAGTACTGTGGCAATTCAATCAATTCGTCACCCCTTGTGACCTGTGACCTGTCCGACGAAATTTTGGTTTCGTCAGGCGCCGAAAATGGGTGTGACACCCCCGATTTTTGGCCGATTTTCGTCGTTTTTGGGCCACTTCTGGACCCATTTTGGGTGGTGCCTGGCCGCGGATTTCGTCAGGCGGCGGTAAGACCTGTGACAGGTGCCGGATTTCGTCGATTTCGACCCCTCTGTGACGCGTGACCGACGAATTGATTGAATTGGTACAGTAGAGGTGCATTGGACGCGTACAAGCACATGGACGGTTGCCAATGTTCACTGGAGGATTTTCCGTTCCAGCTTTGGTCATATTGAAATCGAAGGGTTTCGGGGTATTCGGGCTCGCCTCAGGAGGCTTATATCTTGCTTACATCTCTCCAGACGATATAATACATTTTGCTTCACCAATACAAGACACAAAATGACTATCGTGATACAAGTAAAGAGAATCTAATCCACTTCCAGAACAGTGCCGCGCTGCACACTTCCCCACCCTTGAAGACAATGAATGTATCAGACTCAAAGTCCCACAAAAAGGAAGGAAGAGATGGGTACTCACCGACCAACCGCCAGTGCTTCTCAATACGACGTGAAAGTGCGACCTTCTCCCCGATTTCTGTGCACGCAGGTGATGTAAGTTGGATCTTCGCCAGATCCGCCTTGACACTGAGAACACGGCCACCCGTCGAGGTGGAACCAATGTTGATGAGGAGCAGCTCATTCTTGACAAGTTTCGAAACTTTCGTCTGCTTCCTGTCTTCGGTTTTGACACCAAGCAATCGACGGAGCAGGAAGAGACTGATTTCAAGTTCTGTAAATCACGTAAGATAAATCGTTGGAGTCGTATGATAGCAGGTGGCGCACCAGTGTAGATTTTCGGGAGTTTTCCAACAGCACCTAACACTTGACCGACGAGACGATCTGCTCTGCAAAGAGTGGGATCTATTCTAGTGCCCACACCAATCAAACCACCCGGAACGGCAAATGATAGAAGGTTGTTCTCTGCGTGTAGGGACATGATACGGCTGAAAATGGGTTTGCACTTATTGCGACCGGCGCTATCCTTCGTGACAATTCCTGGCCGGATCTCAACCTCTTGGCCAAGGCGCAGGACACCAGTCAGAATCGAACCACCTGCTACACCACCTTTCAGATCGTCGACCTCAGCACCGGGCTTGTTAACGTCGAAGGAACGGATGACAATGAGCCGGGGCTCGGAGGTGAAATCGCGTATGGGAATGGGGATCCGTTTGACAATGTACTCGTTTACGGCGTCAATATTATATTTCAGCTGGGCAGATATAGGAACAATCGGGGATGATTCGGCGACCGTTCCTACATAAGACGATGAGTCGGTGACACGAGGGGAAGATGAAGGAGCTGACCTTTAACAAAAGCCGCGATACTCTTTTGGTGCTCCAAGGCTTGAGCCTCCTTGATCAAATCCACCTTGTTTTGTAAAATAATAATATGTTCTAGCTTCATGATTTCGACGGCGGCGAGATGTTCCGATGTTTGAGGTTGCGGACATGTCTCATTTCCGGCGATAAGCAGCAAGGCAGCGTCCATGACCGCGGCACCGTTCAACATAGTGGCCATGAGAATGTCATGTCCAGGACAGTCGACGAAGGAGACGTGACGGACGAGTTTCATCCGATGATTGCATCCAGGTCGTTCGCATGGCGGGTTATCTTCCTTGTCGGAACGATAAGATCGGTAACATCCTGGCCGGGGACACGCTTCATTTTCACATTTGTAGATCTGCAAATTGATCAGAAGATCCCTACAAACGATGAAAGCCATGTCTCCAGTACCTTTGCATTGGCGTAACCAAGCTTGATCGTGATATTTCTCACAAGCTCGTTCTTGAAGCGGACAGTCTGCACTCCTGAGATCGCTTTTACCACCGTTGACTTCCCGTGCGCGACATGGCCGATAGTACCTGGGTATGAACATCAGACACAATTCGCCTGGACTAAGATCCGCCTCACCCAAGTTAATAGTAGCCTTTCAGACACGATTAGTGTCAATATACCAGCACTAATAATCTATAGCGACTTACCTGCTTCGATATAACCTCAGGCGAGAGCGGTGTCAGTTTTGACGGATCAATCTCGACTTTTGGGATATTGTCCACAACTTCGTCCTCCTCCTCCTCTTCAGAGTCTGATTCCTCTTCTCTCTTCTGCAGGGTTTCATCTCCTGGCATAATGTGCTTCTCCCAGTGAGTTTACGGGATTTCTTGGAAGCTAGGGAGGTGATAAACGGTGAAGCGATCTTTCGTTGTGCGATGATGACTCTGACAGACTCAAAATTCGTTGGGCGGAGATTTAATTCCCACGTGTTGTGTCGGAGATTTCCAAAAAACCAGATCAGGCGTGACCAGTCCTGGTCAGGCAGGTCCAGGCGGGCCGTTGTTCCAGGCCTGATCAGCCAATCGTCCTCTGATCAAGTGCGGGACCTGATCAGGCCACAAGCCTGATCAGGCGAGTTCCTGTGTAGGACGCGATCAGGCGGAATTAGGAATGTCGACTGATCAGGCCTCTTACACCCGACGATCTTATCAGGATGGGTCAGGACCCAGGCCTGATCTTGAACGATCAGGCAAAGGTTTGAAAGTCAATAAAATTTGAATGCAACTTCGTTGAAGTGCTACATCACATAGGTTCTTTCACTTCGATATTTACTGACTTTGCATCACTGACTTCACTGAAGTATTCATTCGATCGTGATAATCTGCCCAAGATACATTAGTTACCATGCAATTCACAACTTGAAATTTTACTTACTGCGGTGTTCGAACCTATGGCCTCGCGCGAGGACTCTAACCTTCTTCTAAGGATACTTACCACTTCACTAAACGGTCATTATTTTCTAAACAGAGTGAACTTAGGTTATAGGGTCAAACTGCCCCCCCTCTTTTAGCGCTCACTGCTCAAGGCGACAACAATTGTTACTACAGTCGGCAATCCTAGGTGTCTCAGAGTACCTTAATACATTCTCAGTGAATAGTACACATTCTCGGATGATGTATACCATGAAAAGCAACACAAAGAGCAATACCAAAACACCAGTATCTAACCTCTCGCGGCATTACGGGCTCGGGTTGTGCGGGTAGGAGCATCTGCAACTGCTGCGGCAGCCTTTCTAGCACCTCGTTTCGCCCCTCGTGCACCTCGCCCACCTCGCCCACCTCCTGCCGAAGCCGAATGGTCATCCGTGTGTGAATCTCCGATCGACATGGCGCCGATCTCAGCAGCAATGTTTTCATCCGTAGTTGCAGGATCCATAGGGTTTTCATTGTCGTCGCCTTCGTTCGAAGTTTGGAATTCAGAAGCATACGAAAGGTCCGAGATGGTGGGTGCGAAGGCGGAAAGTACAACAGGGGCGGAGGGAGTCTGGTCTCGAGGCCGTTGCACCGTGTAGCCCATCGTACTCGACAGTGAAGGAGAAGCTGGTGGTGATTCGGGGTGTTGTTGGGATAGAATTGGTCTAGAATGAATTGAGGCTGTGATTGGTGGAGGCGAAGACGGCGGTGAATAAGTATCGCCGGCGTTGAACAGCTCATTATCGAATGGATGCTCGTCAGCGTTCTCATCCACAAAAAGGTCTTCTTCCTCCTCACCGGCACTTTCCTGATCCAGAAGTGCCTCGCCCTCGTCGCATTGGCTAGACGAAAAACCTGGAATACCTTTGTACAATTCATGAAACCAATAGTCAAGTAAATTATCCAAAAGTTGAGTCCCGATGTTCTTCTCGAGGTGGCGCCTGCGAGCACGATAGTCGTCGCCGTGAGGAATCTTGCTTTTCTTTCCGACTTCCTCAAAGACCGTATCACCGGATGCAAGGAAGACAGCCTAGCATAACATCAAAATTTTCAATTTAGTATCAAAGTGAATGATGTGTCGGAGAGACGAACCGTGCTGACACAGAGCGAGATAAACGAGAGAAGGTCGTTCTTCGACTGTGGGCCCCAGCGTCTGCCTAAGGTGGTCGACGAGACCGAGCCTGTCAGTCCACCTGGGCCGAAAAGAATGGTTCGACCCATCTACCGACAGTGATTAATAATGGTTATTGAAAGCTGAACACGATGTACAACGTACCTTGATTAAGCACGGATGTCGAAGCCTTCTCGATGAAGTCGTTTTGAGATCACGATGGATTATCGGTGGCCACAGATCGGTCTTCCGCAAACTCGGATCCGATCGAAGAAGTTTGCGAAAAGCTGGATCGTCGGTACGGTCGTAATTGCGACTCCAACTCGATGCCGGAATATCGGGGATCGAGTGAAAAATGTCTGCGGCATTGTCCTTGACGTGCTTGATGAATCCAGATCGTCCCTGCTGTTGTTGGTGCAGAAACTATGAAGGATGTTGGTTAGCGGGTGCATCAAATGCATAAGGAGATAGAAAGGCCTTACGGCTTGCTTGAACGCTGGCATACTCTCGAGAAATGCATGGAACTTGATAGGCAGCTGCTCGTAAAGAAGATATGTCAGATAGTTGTTATACGCCTCTGGGGTTGCGTATCTCGATCCGAGATCCTCGATAGGAAGGGGACAGCTCCTTGTAAAAGCTTCGTCAGGAACCCAAACCTCGTAGTATATCGTAAACTTCTTCGCTAAGCCAGTGATCTCTTCAGCATGTTCCAAGAGGCTGTCGTTCCTGATCCAGCTGAGAGCTTTCTTGGTGGAGTGCGAGCTTGATGTCGAGGGGCTCTCTGCCGCAGCCTTCAGAGTTGAGTTCTCTAGTCGAAGGCGTTGGACCTCCTTCTGCGCACTGTCAAGGCTTAGTTGGCACATCTTCAAGGCCTGGAAGGGTAATCCTGTCAGGTGTTGACGTACAAAAAGGCTAGGATGACGTACCGTGCGCAAGACGGCAGGGTTTGACGTGTTCGATGCCAAGGCGGCAGCAGCGGTTTCGAGCGCATCAAGATTTGAGGAGGCCATGTGTGAAAGAGAATGTTGATATCTGCGACTAACGGCGAGATTGGGCTGAAGAGCGATATATTTTTGCATTTCTGGGGACCTAAAATACAAACTTGATGTACTGGTAGAAGTAAACATGTAAACAAATGGACTTACGAGAAAAACGGCCGCGTGCAAGCTACAGATACCGCTGGTAGCGCACGGCACTTGAAAAGCCGCCGTAATCTTCCAGGGACAGTGCTCATGTTCGGAGTCCACCTATTGAGTTGGGGCTGAGGAGGAACATTGCCGCTGTGGTCGGGGTCGACTGTACAACCGTGAAGGCATCGTGGTGATGTTGTTGTGATGACTATTGTAGGAGTTCAGGATGGAATATATTAATATATTAGTTTACGGACCTTGCGAACCACGAGGCACAGAAACTTGGATTTATTGAATGGTCCACTGCTCCTGAATCATGAACGCTCAGGCCGAACACCACAAGGAGAGGGCCCAATGATGTAAACGACGGATATTTGAGGAAATATCAGTGGATGTAAATTTGGTGAACGAAATTTGAATGGCTCGTAATCACGCTGGGCGGCTCCGAGTCATAGTAAATGAGCACCAGTTGACCAAACTACGGGCTTCAGAGGGGATGCTAGCTTCAGGGGTGACCTCGTTGTTCACAGCCTGCGGTGCGCATGGTACCCAGAGTGTAAGTCAATGCCTGTCAACAGCACCTGGAAATGAACATGAAAAGCATGTCAGTTGTGATAAATCCCGTGGATCACGTACGAAGCCGATCGTGCTTCGGAGGGGCATGTAAAATTAGGCGACGTACAGAGAGAAAAAGATCTTGCGCATGATAGCGCGCTACACTTGATGAGAGCGGGATCAAGCAAGTCAAAGGACTTGCTGAGCAAGGGTTGGCCGCATGGCCAGTTTGTCATTCAGGAGCATGATAAAATGTAAGCCAAACATTGAAAAAAAAAAAAAAGCCACGAAAAATATGGGGATCGTGAGGGTCGATCCCAAAGCGCAAGTACTGCAGGATACTTGTAACCCGAGGCAGTATAAGACGATCACGAGGACTCAGAGCATCTTCACGAGGGAAGGCTAGAAGGATCGTGCCTCCGCAAGCTTGACAAGAGAAAGAAATGAAGCAGCGCGCACTTTGTCTCAACACGAGGATTCGGCGTTCGGTCTTCATTTCCATAATTTACGTTATTTGAGAGGGCGTTGAAGAGTAAAAGAGAACGTGAATTGCATCCGCTTGGGTATACAGCTTTGTGATTGCATCCCTGTGTGGTGATGGGACGTGTTGTCAGTAACGATAAGGTGTGAGGTGGATGCGGAAGGGGCAAAGGGGAGATGGACGTGACGCTGCGAGGAGGGCGTGTGAGACGTGTGCAGATCTGGGAAGGTTTTTTTGGCGTCGGTCTGTGGTATTGGTATCAGCAATGGAGCGGGGAGGAAAGAAAAGAAGGGAACGTACGATGGTATGTGTGCACATGCCGTGCTCGACGTCCCACACACGTGTCATGGAGTCGAGGGAGCTAGACATTGTAGGAAGTGACGGCGTGGACAGTTGATGCTTCGAGTAGGGTGTGTGGAGATAAGGAGGAGATGTGCGTGCCTAGGCAAGGTGTGTCTGCAGCGATGTAAGACGTATCAGGTATGAGAAAGGAGGAGGGCCAAAAAAAAACGTACGGTGGTACGTGTGAACCGCACGATGCGCTCGACGTCCCATACACGTAGGATGAAGTCAAACCCGCAGCGGTACTCCGTAGTCGAACCACTGTCCTGCGTGAATACGACTTGCACACGCGCACGGGGAGCAATTTGAAAACTTGAAGTGAGCACTTTCGTCCCTGCGCCCATGCCCTTCTTCTCCTCTCCGCTTCCTTCACACCCCTCCTCGACGGTTGTTAGCACGGTTCGGGCATGGGAAGGACCTCGTGTGTATCTGAGATGGAGGTGCCAAGCGTGTCCCAGGAGGAGACATGTGTACAGCTGGAGTTGGACGTGGTGGAGGAGAGGAGACGGCGTGCAGGCGGAGGCATGTGAGTGGGATCCTGGTAATCGCGACCCATCATGCTCCTCTCATCCCAGATCTTTACAACGCCGTCGTATGCCCCGGTTGGTGTGTCTGGGAGATGGGGAGGAGAGGAGGAGGGTGTGGACGGGTGTGTGTACGGCGATATGTGCGAGGTGGATGTCGAAATGGTGAATGGGAGCCAAACGTCGTAGAACGTGATGCTGGGGTCCGTTGACACTGCGAGGAGGTGTATCGGGATGGCGAAGAGTTGTGCAGGTCTACGAAACGTACTTTGGGGCCATCTAGGATATTGATATCAGCAACGGAGAGGAAAAAAACAAAAGAAAGAAAGCCGAGGAAGAGGAAAGAAGACGTACGATGGTATACATACAGACGCCCCGCTCGACGTCCCACACCCGGATTGTGGAGTCCAACCCGCACTGTACGCAGTAATAGAACCACTGTCAACCTCAAAGACGACCTTGGACACGCGCGCGGTGTGCGATTTCAGGATTTAGAGTGGGGTTTTCTTTTCCCTTCCTGGGACGCACAACATGTCATGCGCCGCGTCTTCGTTGGCCTGGGTAGGTGAGCTGGGCAGGTACCGATAAAGCGAGCTCATGTCGCTGTGAAACCTGCTAGGCGGTGTCGCGGCCTTGGGGAGGGTACATCCTGTACTCAGCATTCGGAGGGAGAGGCGAATTTGATACCTTCCTGTCGGTGTTCGCTATCCGCATCCGCACCGTCGTCGAGGCGTGAGCCGGGTAGTGTGCAGAGTGAGCGCACCGCTGATGGTTGTGGAGTGTCCTTTGTTGGCCATGGATGCGGTGAGGAGAAGCTGATGTTCCAGAAGAGAGGCATGCATGTACTCAACTATCGCAAACAAATCGATGGCGGCGGTGAGACGGCTGGAACGTGAAGTGGAGTTATGCGGGTTTAGATAAGGTGTTTCGGTCCAACGAAGTGCATCCTTTGCGGAATATTCAGTACTCAAAGATTGCGGAAATGGCGAGATTCTGCACGAGACAGACGACCTCACCTGCCAATGAAGCATCGTTGGCCAACACTGTAGACCGGGGAATCTGGATGCTTTGGGAGCGATTTGCAATACGGTAGTAGCTCTGGAGAAAACACAAAGTAGAAGAGAATGTCATGAATCCAAGCATGCGCACACGCAGGAAGACCGTGGTAAAACGTACCGAGATCAAGCTTAAAAAAGCTTATAAGTTGTCCGTGTTGCAATCGACTCTCCGGCTGACGCGCGGTCTACTATTTCAATTATGATTTATCAAAAGATTGCGCAAGAAAAGGTTCGAGCCGAGATGCACGCACTGAAGCGCCACCAAAGCCCTAGTCGGATATTACGCATATCGCGTCCCGCTCAGCCCCGCAGACTGATCGAATAGCCAGAGAATGAGATTGAGAACGTCTGAGGGTCCACTGATTGGCATGGACAGCAAAGACACCGTAAGATTATGACCATCTGAAAGTTTTCCTACTAGTTGAAAACTGGCGCGAGCATTGCATGGTGTTGTAGCGCGTTGAGTAGGCGCGTTACCCTGGACCCAGGGGTGATTCCGCCAGTAACGTGTCTGCAGACGCGCTACAATACCACATTCTGTCTGCACAAAATCTGATCGTGCAGGTGGAGGGAAACTAGTACGCGATGTTTGGCTGCATCGTCCTAAGTGAACAAACAAACTCTAATATCTACTGAGACTCGACTGGGACCCTCTCAGCCTTCATGAATAGATTGCATTTAACTGGTATGGGTATATACAGGTACAAAGAAGAGTTCCTGAGGATTATCTTGGAAGATATAATGAGCTAATCATGTTAATAAATTGGAAACAAGCAAACATACTTTGTGGCAAGTTCTTCTAGCTCGCGCGCTCGAAGAAACATGTCCGGATCAAGGACATCAAAGAGAAAGTGATCCTGGCTGAGTTGCCTACCATTGCCAACTTTCTCACCTGAGTGGACAAGAACAGCGCCTCGGATAAAGCTATGAACAGAGACAAATTTGCAATCTCCACGGAGGTTTTCGCGGAGACGTAGGAGCTCAAGGTCCTTGTCTTTTTGCCTGCGATTGAGGTGTGTGTAGGCATCCGCAAATGGTTGAATCAGAGCAAGAGGATATTCTTGATCATCAACAACACAAGTGAAAAGAAAAACAATCTGAGCAAAGAAAGGCCTGGGGTTTGAGTCGACAAGAACACAGTCATATCGTGGATGACCGTAGAAGTTTGGGTTGCATCTGAGGTAGTCTGTTTTGATGTGCCAGTCAGCAGTGCATGCAAATTGCACCCGGAGATAACGGTATTCTGTGAGCTATAAAGAAAGATGATTAATATTGGCATTCTTTATTGAATATGAATGTTATCATACCATATCCCTGGAAGAGAATTGCACTGCTTTTCCACCAGGCAAGGGGATTTTGTACAAAGGTAGAAAGCGTGTTAGGAAATTGCCAAGCTTGATTCGGAAGTTGTTGAAAGCACGATCCTCCTTGTGTGCTTCTTCTAAGGCTTGAAATGTGCAAGACTTGATTGGTGATCCAAGTTCACGGTATTTGTCATATTCCTTGGTGTCAAAGGTTTTAATCCTATGACTGCTGGCCGTTTCATCCTCAGGATCAGAGAGTGCTAAAAGATCTCGGATATGCTGATCCAGAGCATCAATGTTGCTCCGAATAAAGCCAGCGACCACGAGAGAATGATCAGCTCGGAGAATCTAATAACATAATATTAAAACTATTTTTATGGACAATGATGTCACTTACCTGATCTTCAAATTCCTTAAAGTTTGATCGGTATTTGTATGAAAATTTGAGTGGCCCATGCAGCTTCTCGTTTGTCTTGGTGCTAAAATTGCGAGTAGCACCTTTGGCTTCAATGTCATCAAAAAGATGGTCACGGAGGTGGTTCTTGGGAAAGTTCCATGATTTGGCCTTCGGTCGATCTTTATCTTCATCTTCAGACTCCGAGTCCTCTTCATCTTCATCCTCAGACTCATTTTGTAGTGAAGTCATTGCAATATATCTCTGCAATAATATTTAAGAAAAGGTTCAAAGTTAAAGTCTAACACATACTTGGATCAATGGCCCAAATTTCTCCTTCAACTCTTGACGACCAGCAGATATTGTCTTTTGAGTGTGAAGATCGAGATCGGCATACATTCGAATATTGAGGTAAGACCGGAGACATCTAAGGAGAAGATATTCTGCAGATGCTATATCTCTCGATAAAATGTTTTGTGAAGCATAGAGCAATATCTACAATGAGGCTTTAAGAACAAATACTCATATTGAGAAATGTCAAAGTACCTTGGAAATATCCCGGTTTTTGAATCCATCATTGAAAGTAATATTCATTACCGATGTGAAGTGGTTAAGACCTCGCCAACGAGGCATCAAATCAAAGCTGTAGACTTTAGAAGAAATCACTGGCATTTAAATATTCACTTACTAGTGATCAATTGCAGAAATGTCTTCTCGAAATGTGACTGCTGCTTTAAATTGCTTGAATAAGTGATCTTCAAAGAAGCCATTGTCGTCAAAGTGAAGTGTGTCATAGGAGAGAGCCCGATGAAGGTCAGTATTTGCTATTGACCAAAAGGCATTCTTCAAAATTGTATATTAATTTAAGGTAAAGTCAGAGGAAAGAAAGGTCATACCTTGACTGGACGCAAGCTGTATTGCTTAAGTAAACCTTCAGCCTCAGCAGCAGTCATTGGCTGAACTTGGTCAAAAACAGCCTCCATGTTAGCTTGAGTTCGGGAGGGATATTTTTGTGATAGATCGGAGAGTTGTTCATTAGGCACAAGGCATACTGGACATGGAAAAAGGCCCTTGATTCCCCGTATTAGGGACATCACAGACCTATTGATATTCATGATGTTAGTTAGATATCCCAGCAAGAATTGAAAAAATTCTTACATTTCTTCATAGTCTGCTGATAAAATCAGGATTATAGGAAATAAACATCGTAAAATGTCATCTCCACATTTAGTCCAACATCCAGTCTTGGAATGAGAAGCAACCTTCTCCAGGAAAATGCGGAATGCTGTATGCCATACAGCGTTTTTGAAATTTACAAAACCTGTTTTTCCAGTTTCAGCTGTATCCTCTGGAACCTACAGTAGATTAGTAAAAAAGCAAGTATAATTATCACTGAGAAAAAAAACCTTACAATTGGAAGCCAACCTACAACTCGTCCACCTCCAACCCCATCACTATTGCGAATCTCATGTGGAAGACCACCAAATCGAGCAATAATTGGATACCCCTTTGCTGTACCAAAGCTAGACAGCTTGGTTTTATCTGCGTAAAGAATAAATGGCAATACCCTCGCCTCAGGAATATCCTTTGGGAGATTTGACTATGTGAATTTTATCAGATTTTTTAATGGACCATGTTAAGAAAATGACTTACATTTGCATCCCATAATGCTTGTGCTGTCCATGGCTCATCCACAAAGTGTTCCCAAGCAGCCCCATCCCATCTGAAGCACTGTACAGCATCCCAGACAATGCGTGGAGCAAGTACAGGTGAGTGCACAATTTCTAAAGCCCAATCCCATGGGTCACGAAACTGAATATTCAACATCCGAGGCCGATTCTTGTACATAACCGAAAATTCTTTCTTCTCGAACTAGTACACATGATGTGATTGGTTATGAGTGGAACATCCACAGAAGGTGCAAAAACATACACGAGTACGCAACACAGACGCTTGCTCCCAGAGGCCCTTCATATCACCTGAACTTTTGATTGTAAACTGGTTACCGTCATTGTTTTCCATAGCACATCGAATGAGCTTGATGAGCCTGTCGATCTGCGAGCGGTTAAGCGCTGCTTCAAGTGCAAGCTCCGAGACCTCAAAATCAAGGCGAGATCGAAACGGCTCCCACGGACGTTCTTCAGGTGGAATGGGTTGAGGCCGGTGACTTTGACTGTACTCCTCAAAGGATTCAATCTTGGTCGGGATGTTAGAATGTGGGTGAAATTTTGTTTGAATGTCGTGAAGCTTGGGGACATGAGTGGAAGACTCTTCGGGAACAGGAGGTCGTTCTTGGAAGGATCCAGCTGACGCAGGTGCCATAAACTGAGCATCGACAGAATTCCCAGGTCTAGCTGCATCGTATTCTTCGATCAGCGGGGATCGCGAACTATCATCGCTGAAACGCGGTCCTGACCCATGCCCTAGGTCAATGTCGGGAGTGTCGGGAGCGGCAACTATCATCCACAGTATATTTGCATGTGTTAAGAAATTAAGTATCACTAAATCGTCGTACCAGCGGCGCGGGAGTCGAAGCGGGAGGTTTGTGCTGACGGGATGAGAAATCAATGATACGCCGGTGAAGTTCGAACTTGCAACAATCGTCACCTTGGCTTCCTAACAAACAACAAGCTCAATGAAAAACCAGCCTCTCAAGCATGAGATGTATCTGACGTACCTTCTGCGAGCCCTAGCTCCCTGTTTCGCAGAAACGCGGCATCCTTCTCGGCATTTGCGTGCTCTTCCGCGCATTTCTTTCGGTGCCGCCCAAGTCCTTTCTTTTCGTACGAAACCCCACAGATTTCGCATGGAACTTTTGCCATCAAGATGTTCAGTGTCGAAAAAAGTCCACCCACGCAGGCGGATTGTGGTTGTACGTTCAGTTTTATCGCTCAGTGGTGAAGGTCGTCGATGTCGATCTGATCAGTCATGATTATCTAGCGGCCCCGGTGATCAGGACCGGACCCAGTGGGTCCGTCCTCGTAAGGTCCAGAGCCCACGTGAAATGCCCTGAACATGGCTAATCGGGTAAAATTCCTGATCAGGGTCTGAAGAAATGTCCGACATGAGCGATGTCACATCGCCTTTTCTCGACGAAGTTCCCCAGTCATGCCAACTTGGACACACCGACCACTACTGTACTTTCAAATCCCAACAACTATTTAATAATGGGTCTTGTTCGACCTGCAAACTCATACGAATGGGGTGCATGTAACCGCTTCAAGCCAAGTTGCACTCTGCCTTCAACTTTACTCAGTGTATCAATTAATGTGAGTGAAGCTTTCCTCCCCAATCATAAAAGTATCCTGCCTCCTTAGATTGAGCGTGGAAGCCATCGCATGCGTTCGACCTCGGATCTTTCTTTGTTGGCCCGGGAAGTGTGTATACTTTAGACAGCAGTGTTATCGTGTAGTAAGCCCACAACAAACGTCTTCTTTCAGTTTCCTTGCAGGGCTTGCGGTGCAATCAGTCCTTGACGCCGAAGATGTACACGTGGTGTAGGATTCGACATCACGGGGGCACACACGAACACCACCCCTTGAATCCTGACAGCCATCTGTGCCACTCGCGTCTCAACTTATTCTTCCCATTTCTCGTGGAACCACCCATCCGAGGTCACCAAGATGCATGAATGTCTTCGTATCAACGAAATTCTGTCCAACATTTTTGAGCATCTCTTCGAACAACGGCCACCAGGACTGGACCCAGTTTTCGATTGCGACATAGATCCGGAGAAAGCTTTGTTCAGGCTTGCTATTACGTGTCGTACGTTTACCGGTCAGTCAACGACGATGCCGCATTTTACACAGCGTTCACGAACAATAACACTTCAGAACCCGCGCTCGATGAGCTATGGAAAGTTCAAAGAGTACTCAAGCCTCTGATTCGATGTATGCCGGCTGATCTGTGGTCGGACGTGGAAGGGAAACCACTTGTAGGTAGTATATTTTGCATAAACGTTACATAAGATCAATCTTTGTGCGCTTCCTTTTCTAGACTTTTACCCGTGCATTACAAGCAACGGACTGGGAGAGATTCGACTTCTACGCACGCAGAATAAGAGAGCTAGGATACGCAGTTCTGCCATACACTCTTCATGCGACTGCGTCACTCGAAGCATCTACTGAAGTTTTCGCCGCACTCGCTGCTTACGTCCCCGTGCGGATCTTTCTTCCCCGGCTCTGCATTATCCGTTGCACAGGTTGGGGCATTGCCTTGTATCCGCACGTCCAAGCATTCATCGGAGAGGCCATTACCCGTGTCGTCATCAACAGGAAGAGTGTTGGCTACCACAAAGATGGAATATTAACATTTCAATCTATCACCCCCAACATCATTGGTGCCCTTTGCTCAGCCTTTTCTCGACTTTCACCAAATATCACTCATCTGGACATTGATGGTGGTCAGGACTTCGAGAGACCATACTTGGACCTCTTGAATGGCCTTGAACGTCTCCGAGGTCTGAGTACTTCCATCGAAGGATTCCCAGCAGATTCCCAGCTTGGGGAGGAATTTGTGCGCCTCGTTGCAGATTGCAAATTCCTGGAAGACCTTAGCATTGACGAGATTTCCTCTGACCAAATCCATCAATTCCACACACGTAACGGCCAGTTTCCAAAACTCTGCACATTTTGGTTCACACCACAAGACCTTACAGCCGTAGGCACGGTAGTTCAAACCATGCAATGTCGGTTCAGCAACTTGTCCATGAGAGTGTCAACCGATAACGATGCGACCTACTCTTTGACGCAGTTGCATCAATCTCTCATCCCCTTTAGCAACCATGCGTGCCGCAGGACTCTCGTCACAATCGAACTCGAAACTAGTTTCGATAAATACTTGCCTTGCACACCAGGCGGCCCAACAGTCGCAGACGCCCTGCAGCCGCTACTCGATTGTCCCAACTTGAGAGATGTCTTGCTCGAGCTTGATTGTACAGCCGATCTTGAAGACTCCTGGCTTGAAGCGGCAGGAAAAGCCTGGCCGCGTCTCACACAACTGAAGTTGTGGACTCACACACGGTATGATCCCAAGGCTACTCTTGCGGGGATACCAGTGCTGCTCGACCTCTGCCCGTATTTGGAAGTTTTTCAGATGCGGATGGATGCGACGTTTTTGCCGCCACCTGACCTGCTTCCTGACGTACAAAATCATGAGATCGAGTTGCTTTATCTTGTTGGTTCTCCCATCGACTCGCCGAGGGAGGTCGCAATGGCGTTGAAGCGAATGTTTCCTAACCTGCGCTCTGCAAATCAAGCGGTGGTGGAGGGGTGTGACGTCGAAAGCGAAGACTGGGAGGAAGTGGACGAAGTCTTGGGTGAATTATCCTGATCTCTCTGGAACAGTGATGCCTTGGATATAATATGTGAAGTGGGTAACAATCATTTATTCTCGATTTTTTTTTGGCTCATTTAATGTTTTTGAAGTGTGCTCGTTTACAATGTTGACCTTCATATGCTCAGCCACGGCTTAATAGCACAATATTACCGAACTCAACGGGGAAATGCTCTGCAGTGTATACTCAATATAGACGAAATCACAACAATGATGTACGGAGATTTGCAGGTGGTTCTGTTTCACAGTAGTAATCGCTGATGATGACCAGACGTTCTGCGATATTGCAGTGTTTTGTCTATGGAGCATTAATATGGTCCTTCGTAGATAGGAGCAACGTTTCTCCCCGGTCACATATACTTCAACTATTTATACAATTTTGCTCTTGGCCGGGAGCCTGAGCGCTCAAGCTGCTTAAGCCTAGGCTCGTCGCGTGGCCGGGAAATAATTTAGAGATCGGGTCAACACGAACAAATGTCTTGCGTCACTGATTTAGCAGTTTTAAAAGGCCCCAACCTCCCGCGATCAGCCCATTACAACACCCTTCCAGTAATTGGGCGACTAAAAAGCTCCGATCACAAATATATCATGTCTCTTGGAGAAGGTACGCCCAGCCCGTACCACTATCCATACGTTGCACATCAAATTCATATCAGCACTGAAATCTCGCAGCGGACGGAAAATTCCCTACAGCGAATGAGGGTACGGGCTTACCACCGGAACCTTCCGTTGAAAACCCCGGCCAAGTCAGTGTTCATTTCTACCTTGGACGTCGCCTGAGCCTTAAGCCCACCCCACAGGTATTCCCGAAGTCGTCCCCGCAGCCAGGTATACCTTCTAAGACCGCAAGCCAGACATTGCATGGTTATAACTCTTGTTTCACACTCCACAGCTCCGATAACGCCTCCCCTCGTCACTGCAGAACAGTACATCGGTAACCCTTTCCTCATAGGTGGCGCCCTCCGCAAAGTCGATCATGCGATTGGCGAGGTGATCGCGATTCTGGAGAGCGAGGAGGCCTCGAATGACAGTGCGGACGAGGACAATCCGCTGCTGCGCAAATTCAGGGCCTGGAGGGAGGAATTGGATGATGTCCGCAGTGATCTTAAAACACCTCCAGTCCGAAGTCGGGCGTCGCCTGCCCCACAAAATTCGCGGTCTCACACCCGATCACGGTCGCGGCCTCGCGAGGGAGGTGGGATGTTTGTAGATTAGATGGAGATAACGATTTTCAGTGGAAGGACATTTAATGTTGTTACTGTTGTATTAATTTATCAAGAACTACACGCCTGGATGATTCCGAATCAAAACATTGCAATCCAATGGAGTTCCAAAAGAATATAAGCACAACACGAGAGTTTCTGCAAAGCACGGAATGATAGCGGGTGGATAGGCGAGGACTGTGACGAATTGTGGAAAAGGAAGGAAGGAGAACACAAGCACTGCAAGTAGGTGAACAACACTACAAATACACAGCAAGCAGAAGGACGAGGGTATGTGGGAGAGTAGAATTATTCCTTGAGTGGTCGGACAGTTCTCGGGCGACCAGGACGTTCTTGGCCCTGGTGCTCTCGATACTGGTGCTTGGACGTCTTGCCAGGTGTGCAAAATATTCCAAAGTGACCTTGAAGCGGGCGTCTGAACCAAGGCGGTGGCACAACGTTCTCCTGGTCTACTTCTGGGCTATGTGAACGCTGCTGCCGAGATGGCGGGGACTCGACGTTCCACAGGCGATGCTCGCGAGCGTTGTATTTCGCTGGTAGAACGGGAGATGCAGACTTAAAAGTAAATGCATCTGGGGCTGTTTGAAATTTTAGCGGCGGTTGTTATACAGCGCATGGCTACTCACGAGGCATCAATGCTGCTGGCGCAGTTGTTGTGGAGACAGGTTTTTGACATGTTGGTGGGGTGCTTGGACCAGCCCGGTCATCTGGAATCGGCATTTTGGCGGCAGCGGCGGCGAATAGAAGCGGGGCCGGGGCGCTGCCACCGCTTCTTATAATATGAAAGCCAGGCGATAAGGGGACAAGCAATTTTTTGACCCGTTCTGGTGGAAGCTGTCAGAAAAGGGCATTGGCTAAGAAAGCCGTCATCCAGTCTTTACCTTCAAGCGTGGGATCGATATCTTGTCGGCGCTCGCCCAACATCTGGAGAAGCTCTACATATGCTGCTTTGAACCGGAGAAATGCAGGGGGACAAGAGTTAAACTGATAGGGCTGTATGCCCGCTGCGGTCAGCGTCTGGCGAGCAATCTGTTATGCGTAGATAAGAGGGTATGTAGGTTAGCTACTATGCTAAGAGGAAGGGGATGTTCTGAGTTACCTCAGTCAATCTGACGATCTGAAAAATGCGGTGGCATGAGTGGCAAAGTCACAACAAAGACAATGAATAATGATCATCTACCTTTCTGCTTAAACGTTGGAAGTCATGGGGGGATAAAGTGCGACATGTTTGGAGTTCGGCAGTTGCGTCGAGGAAATGGATCAAAGATCCTAGACGGACAGCAATATCAACCACAACTGTCTCCATTCTCAGATCAATAACAGGGAGGGGTATTGCACGGGCCATGGACCAGGGAAAAGCGATCACTGTGGAGATATGTGCACCAGCGGGGAGTGATTACAGACAAATGACAGTGTGTTGGTTGCACAGCATTCCAAGATGAGATGCGTGAGGGAATGTGTTGCTTGGTGGCCAGGACTTCACGGTAAGTGCCGGACTGTTGTTTTCAGACAACAGCCCCCTGCCACTTGTCCTCCTATACATTCTGAAACCGGTTTCAATACAACTTCATATTCTGGGACACGACGAGGTCGCCTCAGATAGATTACTGTATTTTTATCTGCGGTTACTATCTTTTTTCACCAGTTTTCGCCGCCCTACCGCAGTGTCGGCTGTATATCTGAGTTTGAAAGCCGTCAAAAAGGTAACCCGTGAGAAATGATCGGCAGACACAACGGCAAACAACGCGTCGCGTTTATTCATTGTCATAACCGTGACCATCTCTGTTGTTGGCTTCCTCACCGTCTGACCATGGAGTCTTCAGCGAGGAGGGCAGAGGAAGAGAGGCGAACACAGGAGGGCATATTGAAGCAGATTGCAGATCTACAGGCGCAGCTCAAGACGACTTCCACGGATCTGCGCCTCACCGTCGCTCCCGAAACCATTCCGACATCACCTAAACGGAAGCAACCTGACTCGATACTGCTTGTGCCACCTACCCCTTCTCCGAGTGAGCGACCTCTATATGACTACTCTATCATAGCTCACCAAATGTCATAGAAAAGCGGAAGCTCGATCACAGGCCGACGAGAAAGCCGACCACCAAACCCACAAACAGTAGTTCCTCGCAATATGTATCAAATCCTCTCTCGCTTTCCACTAAGAAGGGGCCTGAAGCTCTACTACCACCCAAGCCTGCGGCATCTAACGTCCTGAACAACCTGGCTCGACTGACTCACCAGGGGAAGGAGGCATCTCATGCACCCACAGTGCCAAGGTCATCCGGATTCGCAGACAAGCCACCCCCAACTGACCAGAATGAAGACGAAGACGTGTTTGGTGGATATTCAGCAGCAAAGCGGGACGAGCGACTTGCTCTCATTGAAGACTTGGAGCCTGGGCCTGTTGATCACACGCCTCCATCGGACGATCCTAATTTTGAGAAGTTGGAGCCAAACTCTGGCATCAGACTTTTGTGCGCGGGTTCTTCTCATGGTAAACTGAATACTCATGCTTGAACTAGGTCGCGAACAGTCCCACACGAGGATCTACAGGACCATCTTCGTGGTCGTTTCTACCTTGCCCCATCACGCTTGTATTCCGCTATCCGCCTCCTCCCAGATAAGCAAGGCTACGACGTCCCCGTCCCAGGAGACTGGATTACAATTGCCGTTGTCGCTGAGCGCGGACTTCTCAAATATAGCAGGGCGCCTGTAGCTGTCACTCGGGAGGACGATGGGACGGAGAAGAGGGCAAGTTGGAAAGGGAAGAACAAAGAGGAGTCATCAAAACCTACTGGGAAGAAGTATGTGAATCTTAAGCTTATTGATTTCGGTGCTCGTTCGCGCTCGGGGTCGTCGGCCACTGGTGGTAAGGCTGTTATTCGGGGTGACGCCTTTTTATCGCTGTTGTTGTTTGAGTCGGATGGATTTGATCTGGTTCAGGAAGATGGGGACCGTAAACCGCGGAAGGTCTACAAGGGTGGGAGTCGGGGCGCATTTGAAAGTATGGCGAAGTTGAAGGAAGGGGATGTGATCGCTTTGCTTAATCCGCGAATCCTGAAGCCGTATCAGGTCAGTGTCTATTCCTTCCCCGGGTAATACCCTTGTGACACCACTATAGCGCTCAAACGATAGTCCACATCCCACGAACAACATCCTTGCGCTTACGCCCGAATCAGCGTCTTCCATCATGTGGATCGGACGCGCACAGGATCTTGGGATGTGTTCCGTCCGCAGGAAGAACGATCAGGTTTGTGGAAGTTGGTACGACAAACGTGTCGCTGATGTCTGCGAATATCACGTTCAACATGCGGTTGAACGGCGCAGAGCTGCCCGACCCGAGTTTTCCATAGGGTATGGATCACGCTTATTGCAGTCTTCCGTTCGTCCTTCTCATATTTTGAAATCTTCAGTACTACGGGAATGTCTTCATCATCGGCGCCGAAACGTAAGCCCGCGTACGACCCCGCCCGTCAATGGGGGCTCAAACCTGCCGACACCCGTTCAGCGGACACAGGAGCGACATACATTATGTCGGGCCACATCGTGGGCGGTGGGTCATCTCTGGATTCACGGTCGCTCTATGCCGCAGAGAATATCGGTCGGGAGGGACAGGCGAAGGCGAAGCGGATGTCGAGTAAGGATGCGGATAGGGCATTGAAGAACCTGTTGGCGAGGGACAAGCAGGGCATGCGGGCGGTGATGAAGGCCAGGGAGGTAGGGATTTGTACAGATGAGGAGAGGAGGGTGGGCACTAAGGGGAAAGGCAAAGGGAAGGAGCGGGAGAAAGTGAAAGTGAAGGAGATAAACAAGGGAGACGATCTTGATGTAGAGCCCAGTCGCGCTGGGACTGGGAAAAGTGCGTACTCTGCGGAGGTGATCAAGCAGCTTGGGTTCGACCCTATTGCGCGGGCTGGGCAATGGAGAGGAGGCGGTGATTCCGACATGCAAAAAAAGGTGGCTTCTATCATTACATTTTTACCACTGGTTGAAAAAATCTGACAGTGATTTATCTAGTTGGAGTCTTTGGCGGCTCTCCAATCAGCTCGAAAGGAAATTGCTCTTGGACCGAGGCCTGGACCGAAAATTCGCTCTGGTGTCATGGCGCCGGCACGTACGGCGGACTCAAAGGTCGCCGGAGCGTCGAAGACTGGGAGCCTTCGTGATATTGATGGCTCGGATGACGAACTGCCTGCGAACCCTTCGGACCAGAAAAACGAAGGGATGATCGACCTGGATGACTTCTAAAACATGTTTCGTCCTCCCCCCCGAGAATTTTATTATCGATCTTTTATATCCTGGCTCTGGGATCTACATACTCGAAGTCCTGGAAACATCTGTGGAGGAACATTGTGGTGGCTCTGCCGGTTATAGGAAAAACTGTCGTGATGGCGAATAACCTGCCTTGGAACTCATTGGAAGACGCCCCTCGCATGATGACGTAAGAATCCTTACAAAAATTCCCGGATGTAGAGTACCTTGATATTCCGTGAGCCTCCACGCCGCTGAAGAGGAACTTGGAAATTTAACGGTCTTGTTTGGGATTATGTGTCAAACCCTAGAAAGAGCAAACACATGTCAATAATCGTTAGTTTTGACCAAATTTGGCATCTGAACAGAATCCGGCGCCTCATGTCGAAATTCACTTCAAGTTCGTCTTCACTGCTCGACCTTACGTTGCCCCTCTATCCTTTACGCCCTCGCAATTCCTACGAGGACCAGAAAGCTATTTTTTTTTGTCACTAAGGCGCTCGCCGCTTTGGACATCTCCTTTCAAAGATGCATCCCGTTTGCAGCATATCAGAACTTCTCGAAATTATTTTCTCAACCCTCGACGACCAGGCTAATGCATCCAACGCTCAAGTCTGTAAACAATGGGGAGAATGTGCTCTCAACGTCTTGTGGCGCGACGTCACAGACTTTCGAAGGTTATTATGCATTCTGGCGCCATTGAAGAAACTTCAAGATATCTCCGGTGGGCCCGGGACCGCATCAATCATTCGCTATGTGTGCAGCTCTCCGACCTACTACTGATCTTATAATGGGCTAATTTTCTTTCAAGATGTTTGCAAGACCGCCCGAGGCCAGCGACTGGAAACGTTTTGATCGATATCGTCATCGCGTCCGGCGATTGCTTTGTTCTATCCAGCCCACACCGAAATGCGCCATCGATCTTAGCGTGTTCGACGACATTGCCAGAACGCGCACGTCATTGAACATTTTTCCAAATTTACTCACCTTAAGGTGGAACACTCGTCTTCATTCGTGCATTGTGTTTATGCACGAGAATTTGACGGATCTCAGGCTTTGCTTCGCTCAAAGCGAGCAGGGATCCACTGGTTTTCGGGAGGTCGCTTTCCGAATGCCGCGTATTACACGCCTTGAACTTCAGGCGAACTTTTCGTCGCAACCACTTGCCGCTGAGGCTATTTCCATGATCCGTGGTTTGAAGTCACTTCGCGAGGTCATTCTTCCGCGATACATGCCCACAGCAGGGCTTTATGAAGCGTTGTCGGGTCTTCCGGACCTCCATACCGTGTCAGCATCTCACTGGCTTTGCAACGGTTCTCATCCGCGAGAGCTCGCAGTCACACGACCTCCGCTGACGGGGGATGCTTTCCAATCCCTTTCACATCTTGAGACAGGCATCCGCTTCGATGATGCAATTTATCTCTTCAACTTATTGTCAGACGCGTCGAAAGTTCGAACCCTAAGGCTGGATTCGCCGGAACACGCAACGCCAGCCTGCATTCAGGACCTACTTGTGGTCACTGCAAGGCTTATGCCTTCCCTCGAGGAGCTCCAACTTGTCTCATGCTTGTGCACCTTCACTATCACCGATGACCCTGTTGTCCAAAGTTCCATGATCACCGCTCATACACTCCGGCCGCTTTTCAAATGCTCACATATTCGCATCCTGAGACTCCTGCTTCCTCACCCAGTTAGCCTGCTTGAGAGTGACATTGAAGAGCTCGCCAGAGCATGGCCAGCCCTGGAAAACCTCGCTTTAAACTCTCAGCCAAAGTATATTTCACACTGCCCCCTGGATATTCGAGCTCTTGTGCATCTCGCTCGTCACTGTCCTGAATTGGCCCATGTTGCGTTATTCATTGGTGCAGCCATACCCACACCGGGATCTGCTGTAGAATACCCAGTCTTCCGCAAGCTTGAGTTATTCCATGCAGGTTTCTCTGACATCGATGACCCAGGCGCTATTGCACTGTTTCTTAGTCGGATCCTTCCGCTGGGAAGCGGCGTGTGCAATTCTGTCCTATGGGGTCCAACCCCAAACCTACTACCTACAATCGTGCGGACCATTCTGGGCCGTATCGAGAAGTGGAAAAAGGTGAACGAGATTCTCCCTCTGTTGTTGCAGGCTCGCCTGGAGGAGAGAGAGAAAGCTAAGTGTAATCAAGTCCCAAGGTGAGGGTTCGGACTCTAGTGTTCGGGAACACCGGGTACGTGATTGGCTTTGATCATGGCTAGTCATCGTTTCGTGACTTTCGTCGACGCAGACTTGCTACAGATTATCGAAAGGATGAATATGAGTTGGTGACGTCGGTTGTTCTGTCATTGTACTTTAGGCCACGGTTACGACGAAAGGAATTTTCATAGCACCTGTCAAGCATCGGGTATCCTTGATTGACTCAAATGCCTTCCAAAGAATACAATGAGCGTAGATATATAGAAGAAAGGTGACGAACACAAGTCTATGATGGTACGGGTTCATTGAACTTTCCACCTACATCCACCTCCATCGAATCGTCAAGGTCATTCGCAGATGGCACTGCTGCAGAGGTCGCTGCCCCTGCCGCTGTGAGACCCTGTTGCGGAGGGGCAACATCCCTTCAAAATAGACGCACAGACATCAGTGATCCGGCCATACTTATCCCAAAGGATGTTTCTGTAACGCACCATCTGATCTGAAATCGTGTCACCCTCGGCTTCGCACTAATTTCCCTCACTAGCCGCTCAAACATGATCTTCTGAGGCGGTGTCTCCTTCATCTCCTCGTTGTCGTATTCGGTATTCTGATAGTATCCGACCCGCACAAATTCCTGGTCTTTGTATGAACCTGTCAAGATGAGGGCGGCGACGCCGAGGACGTCTTCAGGGGGTATTTTTGATGGGTCTGGTGGGGAGCCTTCAAACTCAAAGGAGTTTACGCCAGTCGGTACTGGACCGACCAGACAGTCGTCGAGTTCTTGGTCGAGTGCCTCATCTCCTGGTGATGAGACGTAGATGAGTTTCCATTCAAGATCTAGAGGTATGAAGCATAAGTATCCATTTCAGAGGTTTGGAAGATAGGCGGATACCATCTTTGAGGGGGGCTATGCATTCGAATGTTACACGGAAGCGATACACATCTGAAAATCGAGCAGGGTTGTTGAGAAATTCGACATTCTGGCGATGAAGAGAGGTTAGAGGTGTCCAATAGTTTCACGGCACTTTTTCACGTACTCTAATCGTTACAATAGCCATGACAGTAAAACAGAGAGAATGGAAGAAAAGAGCGGATGGACAAAGCAGTGAAAGTTACAAAACGCGCCGACGCGACCGTGACGGTGACAGGAGTGACATCACGTGAGAGCAAGGACAGGACCCCGATCATCGCCGAGCTGCCATTCGCTTGAAATTGAATGCATGTCAGAAGCAGTTTCTGTTCCTGTACAGCATGTAGGATGTCTATAAGTAAGGCCGTACAAGACAGCACAGGAGTTGCAGAGACATTTTGCGATGCTGACAGCTGCATTCATGGCGAATACTGTACCATTTCGACCGTAGGTTCACACCATGTTACGTGTTACGCAGCATGTTCACATTTCAAACGGTTCAGGCTTGGTGGTTACCCGTTACGGTCTCCGGATAGGTTCACTCGGCCCATTCCACCAGTGATTTGAGGTGCCGATCTGGGTCGAAAATGCCTCACCTAATGACGATATGAGTTTGGAATGTCTTGTCTGTCATTGTCAGTGCGCTTGTGACACCGTTGGACCGCCCGAGGGATTTTTTTAATGTCGGCACCTAAAAGTAACGACTGGAGCGAAGTTCATTTGGCCGCCGTTACCGTTACTAAAGTCCGAACAGGTTCAGTTCAAGCCAAAATGTTACGCATTACTGAACCTACGGTCGAAATGGTACAGTAGTATCCGGGGTACATAGCCTCCACGTGGTGCAGTTACAAATATGGAATTTGGACTTTATTGTGCTGGGATCTGTTGAATCAGACGTTGAGGTTTCTTCCCTTGACATCGGCCACGACAGCGACCAGTTCTGCTCCTCATCATTCTCTTTCTCTTGGACTCCTGCTCTGCGCCTCCCATCGTCATCTCTCCTTGCTATCCTATCCATTGTTGGCGTTGGGCGCTAATCCAGCGGGCAGTTGTCTATAACTTCATCAACTTAATCTTCTGGCTGGACACTGGTTACTTTTTCTCATTTCGTACTCCCAAAACGACCATCGTTCCACCGCGAACTAGCATGTCTGATTAGCTTTCTCACCGTTGTCCTCGTGTTCCATTGCTTTTCCATCGTATTGTATCTCTTGCACCGCCACCATGACCACAATCCCACCGGACCTCCAGGTTGGAGACGACGATCCCTCGCGCTCGAACACGCCATTAGCCTCGCAATCCTCCTCGCAACTCAATTACTCTGAGCCAGCCCATGTACCCACTGTGGCCACCCCATCGGACGCTGGGCCCGATCCATCAATACCACCAGACGACCTGCTCTCACCCAATGTTCTCCCCATACGCCACTTGTTGACGAACAAATTGCAGTCTTCGTACACATTATCTGATGTTATCACTGACACCAGTGGTTTCGAAGCTTTGTCTCCCGAACTGGCATCAACAGAAATTTCCATCGCGAGTGTGTATTCCTTCTATCAATTTTCGTGAAATGATGCTGATCAATATCCTCGAATTTTTCCAGTTGATGGCAGCTTTGTAGAAACCCCCTCTGGTCCTGCAGCCCGTGAATTGAAGAAGCGCTGGGATCATAACATTGGAGTTGGGAAGTCAGTGCGTTCGCCGTATGCCATCACTGCGTTCGTAAATCAGCACGGCAAACAAATGTTCCGTGTCGGGTGCGTCTCCTGTTACCTATTCAAATCGATTTTTTTCTGATCCGAATGGAATCCTTAGTCGCCGTGAGCTTTCAGCTCCCGCAGCTAATGCCGCTGAAACGGAAGAACGCGTCACTCATTCTACAACACCAAGCGAATCATCCAACTCTCCTCGTGCTAAGCGTCGCTCGCGAATGAGCATGCACGCATTCCCCTCTATGTTCAAGAACGGCAGCATATCCTCTGGATCCAGACAGCATGTATCTATCTCGCAAGCTTCTGGGCCCCGAAAGCTGAGAAAGACACGGTCCATACCCGACATGATCAGCCAAGTTAACGACCCATCCTCACCACAGAACACGACTGGCACGACGACTACCGGCCGAGCCCACTCCCGAAGTGTAACAGGTGCTGACATATCCCCTTTCTCGACAGTAATTCGCTCCAATCAGGGAGATTTGTTTGGAGAAGTAATGAACTGGCTCCCATCCTCGCCCCCCGCAACAAGTTCCTCGATGCATAGTTTGCTGTCTGCCGGACAGGCGCCTAATGAACCGTACGACCACGTCAAGTTTCCCTCGACAATAGCCTATCCCTTTGGACATGGCGTCACGTTCAATTTTCCATCTCGTAAAATGACTAACGATGCCTTTCTACCACCTCCTGCCCCACGCATTTTGCGAGAAATGCAGTCTTTCGAGTCTGGGCTTACAGCTCGCCAGGTCGACTCTCCCAAACATCCTGGACGAGATCCTTCAACCTCATCGTATTCTCCCTTGGGTGAACCAAATGAAGGTCGTCCTCTCTCTGCCTTACGGATTCACTCTCCACCGACTTCTATTCCAACCATGGACGTGACCCCTACCTCACCAATACCAGAGTCGAAGTCCTCTCCCCAACCCGATACCTTTTCATCCGAAAGCCCCCCATCCGAATCGACACTGATTTCCCCCTATTCCACGGATGTTTTCGATGTCCTCCAGACGTATCGTGGTCTCCCTCTGTTGGATAAGCTCTCCCTCGAATCGGAAGAAACGACTGTCAAGATGTCCTTGTCTGCGGACGAAACCGCTGCACCTCGGGATGATCCCCGTTTTGTGATTTGGGGTGAAATCCAAGTCGACCGCGACCACGACGACCAATCCGTGTCCCACGACAGTGTAACCGACCTTTCTGTACAATCATCGTCGATGTCTAAGAGACGCGCTAGCAAAGCCAAAGTCCTAGAGACTTCGAGCGCGCGGTTGTCCATAGAAGAAACGCAGAGGGTCCTAATCGCTGCGACGATCGAGCGATGGATCGCGCAGTTGACGAGCGATCTCAATTACGACGAACTCCTGGACTTTTTCTTGACATACCGCACCTATGTTAGCGCCGTCGACCTGTGCCACTTGTTGATATGCAGGTTTCATTGGGCGTTGCAGCCTGCCAAGTCATCGCATGACGAAAGGGTTCGGCGGATTGTTCGTGTTAGGACATTCGTTGCGATTCGATACTGGCTTTTAACCTTTTTTACTGTCGACTTCTTGCCGAATCGCGAACTCAGGCTTCTAGTGGCAAATTGGTTGAATACATTGATCCGTGATCCAATATTGAAGAAGCACAGCGACGGTTTGGTGAGTCCCATTCCTTGTATACGATTCTGTATATTTTGGATGCTTCCATTCAGAAAGCTCATAGATTGCATTTATAGGGTATTGTGCGGAAGCTAATCAAGGTCGTCAAGGAGTGTAAGCAGGCACACACACGAACCACGACGAAGTCGAAACCTCGGCTGTCGTCCACCCCATTACAGCAGCCTGCCAAGCAGGAACATGTACTGGGCGAGAAATTCGCTGCTGCGACTCGGAAACCTGCCGTGGAGGATGAGGACTCTGATGTTGACCTCGACTTTCTTCCTGACGAAGGCGCGCCTGCCGATGCTGTACAAGGCTTCCCTCACGACCCTGCGAACGCTCATCTTACCACGGCACACGTCGGTGCTGGCCTCTCTCCGACAAGACCAGCTTCGATCCCTTTCTCCTCCTTCTCCATACTCCACCGCACCGATCATGCCCCGGGTCCTGGAACTGAGACAGAGGTGCCATTCATTCAGACTCCTGCAATGCTTCCCGTCCATCACAACGCCTTATCCAGAGCCTTCGTGAAGACGATTGGGCATCTAGGGCGGTGGAAGCGGGTGTTGAACTCACGAGCTGCTGCGAGGACGTCGTTAGCGGCATGTGCGGATGTGTCAGCTTTTGATCTGGAGTTGAGTGTGTCGAAGGATCTGCTCAGTACCAGCGGCGGCGTTGAGCAGTATTTGAAGATGGTTGGCCCACCGTCGCCTATTCCTGCACCAGCGCCAGTGCCAGCAGCGATTGAGGCTTCGCATAACACCGAAATCACGGTTCCCTCGCCGGCATTTGAGGACCTCCCTACGCATCCACCACATGAAGCTGTCCTGCCACCTGTTGTCCCTGATGCTGGTATCGAACCCCCACCTGATTATGATGTACCACCTCCCGAAGAGCCTGCTGTTCCTGTACTGGCTAGCTTAGAACCTGAGGCGGCTGCCGAAGCAATAACACCGACCGGTGATGTTGACCAAGATGACCGAGCTGTATCTCTGAGGTCTTCGTCGACAGATTCTTTCGGGGCCCCACTCACTGCTGGAGATATCCGACCTGCCTTTCCATACTCAGCTCGATCACAGCGGCAGTTTGATGTTGTCTCGATCGATGATTTGGACCTGTCTGACACATCATCTGATCACCATGAAGTCGGGCCTGCTGTTCCTCCCGGGTTGCGTCGTCCTCCACGGAGGCTGCCTCTGCGCCGAGACTTCGAATTTCTTCGCAGATCGGACACGATATCATCGATGGGCCTTACATCGCGAGATTCTATGACTTCCAACACATCATCAGCCATTTCGTCATCTTCAGCGACGGGCTTTGGCGCCAATGTGGCGCAGTGGCAACTGAATGCACTCTTTGATTCTCTGAGTAACGACGAAGAAAGTGGCGGCGTTGAGGATGCTTTGCGGCGACTGGAAGGCCAAATCAATCCCCAGAAGCAGCAGGAGAAGGCCTCCAAAGTTGACGGTTGGGTTCGTACGATTCAGGAACGGATGGCTGCAGGAGACTACACAGATGAACGACCCTTATTCTCTGATGATGCTGGTGATGAGGATGAGGATGAGAGCGAGGAGGATCACGAGTTCCAGTACGGTTCGGCCTCTGACAGTGTTGACGACATGGATTCTATAAGCCAGCACCAGCCCACAATCTCTACTCCATCCATCTCTGGGCCGGAAGACCATGGCGAAGTGGCCAGTGGGGATGGGACGTTGGAGATGGTCAATACTCCAGTCCCTACTCAAACTGCACATGTCGTCCCTGCCCCTCCAGGACCCGCATCTCCCACTCGCGCTTCTGATGCTAAGCCTGCTCCAGAGGATGCAGTCCCTTTGGAGATCTTGCAGAGTAGAATGCCTTCGCGTCCCTCCACAGCCTCATCGCAACGTCGTTCGCTCTCCAGGTTCGCACCACAGCCTGAGCCTGCCCGTGTCCATCGCTCTTTCATCCTGAACTACCGTGCTGCAACTCTGGCAGAACACTTCGCTATGATTGATCGGGAGCTCTTCATGGGCGTTAAGTTTGAAGAGCTCGTGCTCGAGGATTGGATGAGCGTCAGAGAGGTCAATGTGCTTGACTGGGCTCAATACCTCAAGGACCGAGCACGCTGGAAGGCAGAATCTCGTTATCCTGATAAGACCAGTGCTCTCGCCTCCGTCCGGGCGCGGTTCAACCTTGTGGCAAACTTCACCATTTCCGAGATTGTCCTGACGCCACCTAGTGAGCGACCCGTCTTGGTTGCTAAGTTCATACGGATTGCATGGGTACGTGGTTCAGTTGCATTTACAGTAACGAATTCCTGATCCTTAACATGACAATAGAAATCCTACGGAATGTACAACTTCGGAACGCTAGTAGCTATCATCGCTGGTCTCAAGAGCAACTGGGTGACGAAGGCGATGCGACGGCCTGGCTGGAGCCGTGTTGGTATCTGGGAGAACCGAATGTTCAAAGACTTGAAGGTGTATACCTCCAGCGCTGATGACTTCAAGCACATTCGTCAGACTGTTGCATCAATTGTTGATGTGAAACCTCTGGAATCTAGCACCCATGCAACTTCTGTCGTCAGTGGTGGAGGCACGGATGCTCACTCTGGAAAGGGCAAGGCACCCGCGGAGCGACCAGCTTTACCATCGGCCTGCATACCGTTCATCGGTTCGTGTATCTTCTGTTCTTTTCATATTCCATAATCTTATAAGCTATTTCTATTTCCACAGGCGTCTATCTCTCCCAGTTACAGCGCCACAGCCGACTTCCAGACCTCATTGATCCAACAGCCCCTGACGAAGCTGTTGGTATCAATCCTATTACTGGTAACTTCGACGCACCGGCCCATCCCGAGGTCTTCGACGCACTTGCCCCACTCCCATCATCGATGCACCTAGAACCCCTAATCAACGTGCACAAGCAGCGTCGGATTGCTGGTGTGATCAAGTCTCTGGTTGCTGGCCAACACCTCGCGAGCCGAGTGCAATTCGAGCTCGACAAGAAACTCTTCCAAAAGTGCCTGCGACTCCGTGGACTGAACTCAGAGACTCTACAACGTGCGCTTACCATGTACCCGGAGTGATTCATCAATCCATACCTTTATTTATCGTGGTGTGTTTTCTTCCCTGCTTCTCATATCTAGAGCCTTCGTTATAAGTTGTCAATCGTATGTAATTTGTTGTAACCTCATGCACGTGGTTTTGTTATGCAACGCGGTTCTATCTGGGTGTTCTGGAAGCTCACAAGCCGGTAAAGGCATTTTGCTTATCAGGTAGACCATTATACAGTATGTATGAGAGAAGTAAACATATGCCTCGTCCATGGCGATACGTTCAATATCCGACGTTTGCATACCCTGTGACCTCATACGTGTTCTCCTTCGACATCAATCATTACCATCCGCTCCTCCGGTACTTGTAATCATTTCACGCCACCGACAACTAGGTGATGAGAAACGGTTGGGCGGTTTGTCAGGAGGTGACATGATCATCATTCCATTTTATGCATTTATGACAAAATCGCACCTGATTCAGGAGACTGATTTATGTGTACTAAATACTAATGATGCGCAGCCTGCTTCGTCCAGTTGTGCTCACTTTCTCGGCACTGCATCCAATCCAATACCGAACACTTCACTTCATCTCAGGCAACAAAAGTCACACTTCATTTGCCATCTTTACATCCATCCTGGTATTTTGCGGCATCAGGGATAGTCCCGCATCAAATCATTTTGAGCGGGTTGGCCCAAGTCGGAGACGACGGGCCCACCATGGCGTCCCAGCCAGCCCATGAGGTCTAAGATCTGAGTACTCGCGCGAGTACTGGTGTAGGCGATGTTTTGACGATAGCCTTGCAGAAAGCGATGTCGAGAATGGTCGTACAGGAAAAAAATAGGATGGGAATAAATTGAACTGCCCGTGAAGACAGGCTCGCGGAGTTCGAAACCGGGTTGGTGAGGTCGTCCCGGCCCGGATTACTCAGGATAGTTAGATCAAGTTGACGCTCGCAGCGTTGCGCATTACAACTTCTGCAACGTTCATATTCAACGATTGGACTAAATGGCCATATGTTCTTTTCGAATGTGCTGAACCTTTTGGTATTTCTGAAAATTTAATAAATAAAGTCACCACAGGTTGCCTATCTTTTTCAGAACTACACCAACTTCCCTTCAAGTTTCAGATTTTTTGCCACAAGTCCATTTGAAAGCCGCAGAATAGGGCTTTACAAACCTTAGTCGTAGCTGACGCACTGCTCGCTAGTGAGCAGCCATTTAACTGCTATCATTCTCGTATTACTCACCGGTGTCCTGCACTACTCATATAGGTCCGGCCTCTGAAGCATAGTCAGCTGGCCTCTGCGGTTTGTAAGCCAAGCACGCAACTGGAGCGAAACATGGTGTCGAGGACAGCAAATCGAAGATGGATTTATCATCCCATGGAACCGGCTTGGAAGGGATAAAAGCCACCCATAGCGTCAGCTATCCACATCGGCTTCACTCACTCACTCACTCAACGCAATGCCTACTGCAACTTACCCACCCACTCGCGTCACTGCCAACATCTCATTTTCCATACCTCCACCTGACGGTATTCGCGCATACCAAAAAGTCAATGTGGACCCCGCGTCGGGCGACCTTGGCAGGAACACCGAGCGCGAGGTGAAGCCGGTCGTGATCGAGAACCTCCGCGGAAAGGAAGACACGGCGACGCTGGACACCACGGGATTCCAGCTCTTCCACCGCCCCACTCAGCACAAGGGGTTCACAGACGATGCTGCCATAGAGCGGGAATACTACCCCGAAAGCATCGAGCTTATCAAAGAGTTTACCGGCGCCAGCAGAGTCGTCCTCTTCGACCACAGTGAGTTCACTGTTTTCAATCAACTCTTCTCAGTTTCAACTCACTTCCTTCCCCACCCCAGCCATCCGCCGTCGCATCCCCGGTGAGAGTGGGTCGAGCCCGCTGAAGCGACAACCCGTCGCCCAAGCCCATGTCGACCAATCCTTCAAAGCCTCCATCGCGCGTGTGCACAGGCATCTCCCCGCTGCCGAGGTACCTGCCCTCCTCCAGCGTCGATTCCAGATCATCAACCTCTGGCGTCCACTCTCTCACCCGGCTGTCGACTGGCCTCTGTCCCTGTGCGATTACCGTAGCGTTGACCGGGAGAAGGATACATTCCCGGTTGCGTTGGTGTACGACGATAGAGAGGGCGAGACGCTGGGTGTCCAGTATAATCCGAACCAGAAGTGGAAGTATTTCCATGGGATGACACCTGATGAATTCGTTCTTATCAAGTGGTGAGCAGCTTCATATGTAGCTTATATGAAGTGAATCTAGGATTGATATCCTTTGAAGCGCCGATTCGATACAGGATGGCAGTGTTGCTGCGTTCACGCCACATACTGGGTTCGAGGACCCCACGACGCCTGAGGGCACGCCTCCTCGGGAATCTATCGAGTTGAGGGCTCTAGTGTTCTACGATTAAGGGCGAGCAGGTGGAAGGAATTTGTACTTTACTCCGTGGATGTATCATCGTGACCTTTGTATATATATAACTTGCAACCAACTTGCAACCTGTTTTTTTTTACTAATTTCCGTGCTGTACATACAGTGTGTTCCAAACACCAGAATGTGGAACGAATCGGGGCTGATACATTCTATACGTACAGAGTGATATTTCAAAACAAGGCTGACATTGAGCCAAGGGAATCCCATTGTCTTTCCCTCAGAAGGATTTGGTCTTGTAGACCAAGACATAAGCCGACGAATCTTCCCCTACCATCCCGAGGTCCATCAATACGAGTACAGAACCACAGACACGAATTGTACAACTCACCTCCACCATCGAGAGTCGCCAGCTTCTCCCTAGGGAACAACGACACTTTGTCGTCATCAAACTTGTACCAATCCTCATCGTCCTCGTCTATCAGAACAGAAGCACCGGAAGATGGTACACTAACACCTGGACTGGCAATGGCGGGGGCAGACCCAGAAGCGGACGGTCCAGAAGACTTCGTCGCGTGGAAGACGCTCTTTTTCACAAAGCCAATATAATGCCCCGCATCGGCCGCAGCGCCCTTGTGTGTCACAATAGCTTCACAACACAGAGCACGAGTCAGCACCTCATGCGGAATGGAAGGGAGAGAGGAACGAAGAAACTCACCAACAAGATCATACAGCCCACTGACACTTGCCCCCACATCATTCCTCACATCCTCACTAACCAGCTCCTCCAACTCTTCCAGCTCCTTCTTCCTATACACGCTCTCCTCGTCCAGCTCACCCTCCGCCTTTGCCTTCGGCTCCCCCGGCTCAACTGTCTCCTCGCCCGCAGGCGTGTCCACCCCCTGTATGCCTACCGAGTCGCCCATCTCCACATCGATCGAGGGCACGGGGGTGGGTGCGAGTGGGTGCGGGGTGAGTGGGAGCGGGGGTGGGGTCGCGACGGCCTTGGTCCGCTTGCGCACCTTGCGTCGCTCACGCCGTTCCTTCTCGATCTCTTTGAGTCGGCGGCTGACGGGAAGGAGCTTGGCTTTGAGCTCGTCCGTGACCAGGTCGAGCGCATCGAATTCAGTGGGGAATTTTACTTTGCGCTGGAAGTTCCTGTGAGCATGTGTAACGAAAGGGCACGATTGAAGGCAAACGTACCATGATCTTGGCCTTCTTCCCAATGTCTTGTCGCCATGCAAAGCGCACCATGTGGACAACGAGGTAGCCAGGAAGGCGCGTTAGGCGTGATTTTTGTGTATATACGGCCTCGCGGCCAAGAGAGGGTGATCTTTTCTCTACCTTTTGGTCGAGCGACTGCGTGTTGAGGGCGTGAGTTTCCACGGTATCTGAGAGGGGGGTTAAAGAAAAGAATGACATACGTTTAGGATACCAGTGAGCATGTAGTTTGTAGAAGCGGTAATATTACATTCAATCTTGAGGATATTCTCATGAGTGATGGAGTGAGCCTCTTCAGGTGCTTCGTCGCATGACAATCTAAGAATTGCTCATGAACAAAATTGAAATTCCCAAGGAAAAAATATGAACTTACTCTCTGCGCATCTCGCCCATCAAGTACTGCTCCACGAACTTCTTCGTCGTCGCTGTCGCCTCTGCCCCCGCAACAGTAGACGAGCCTGAAGGAAGACCAGGGACATTTCTCAACGTGTTGATGATTTGGCCAAAGCATTCTTCCGCATCTGTATCAACAGTTAAAGAGCTAACTCTGGGGGTGGCAAAGGCCGAACATACCTTGTTGTGCGTACCCGGCCGACGGGCCTCGGGTTTTCTCCCTGCGATCCATCTCTGCAAACTGGGGGTTGACCTACAGTGTGCATGATATTAGGGTACTACGTCAGGCAATGATTGAGAAAGTTCAGGGCACCTGACGCAAGGTTGATAAGAAAGCCATTGGGGTAATACTGTCGGTTGTGCGAGACATCGAGGCATAGAGATCACGGAGGGCGGCTGGCAGGGGTGTCGTAGATTGCAGTGCGGGCCTGTAGTCGGCGTGGTTCTAGATGTTAGTTAGTTTGGGCAAAATGCATGGAATGACGTACGCGCTGAGGGCGATCTGGAGTTCTGGAATGGCACGAAGAGCTTGGACAGAAGCGTTCATGTAGCATGTGTTGCCGAGGCTGTGCAAGTGCCATATGAGTTTGTGAAAGATGGTCATGACGACGAACGTACTTGCGAAGGCCAACAGGTTTTGCAAGCTATGGGTGATGTCAGACGCATGCTTATGAGTTGAAAGAAAGGTGTTTACAGCCTCTGCTAGTTCAGCATCGTCCATATCTGAGGGAACTGTGTTAGTTTGCAAAATCTTGGTCAGTGATCGAGGAAGAACCTTCGATGAACACAACTGGCTTCGCGGGAGGCTTCGGCAGCTCTCCTGCGGCTCCAATGACCATGAATGTCTGCCCTGCCTTAGGTCCAATCTTCTTCCATGAGGAATCATCCTTAACCACAAAAAATTAGTTATCCGATGGCCGAGAATAGATCGAGACTTGCCTTGAGAACGCCGCCCTTGACCATGACCTTCATTCGGTCGACGGGAATGCCTGTAACCTGGTAGACGGCATCCTTGAAGACGGCTGGAGGTAGATCGGGGTCAAGCTGGACGTCGTACACCTTGCCTGCATGCTTGATCTGAACGGGGAGGGGAGCCATGGTGGGATCGAGGTAAAATACAAGAATGGGGACGCGTACGCGCACTTGACCTCACTCCTGAGTCTGTGTGCGTCTATTTGGCAACAGCGTGAACTAGACCCTGTCTGTTTTCCCACGTTTCCTTTCTGCCATCCAATGTCACGATAATGTTCTCGTTCGAATTCCTCTACACCGTCAATTTCAACAGATTCATGGATATAATTACTTACCTTCTCCAGCCCCACATCATGAGGAGACGAAGACGATAGGCTGAACATTGTTTGGCCTTGCTTAGATCTGGGAGCGTCGGGGTCTAAAGAAATTTCAATTTGCCGAAAAAAGAACTCAGCTGATCCTGCCGATCTCAACAAAATTTGGCTTGGTCTCCACTGTCCAGTGCTTTACACTACGAGGTTCTAGGAATGTCAAGCAGCACGGCTAGATTTGCGCCAGACGAGGATACTCTCCGATCAGCGCTCGTCACTCTGAAGTCCGAATTCCCGACGCTTGGAATCGTCAAAACGCATGCCCTGCTGCTCACGAGATACCCCGAATGGGCGGTCAGCGAGAAGCGCACACGAAAGGTGCTGCAGACCGAAGGTCTCGTCCTTGGTGACTCACCTTCTCCCCAATCAGGCGGAAGTACGCCTCAGATAGTATATCCCTCTTCGCGCATAATTCCCGATCTCGATATACCCAAGTGGACGACGAAGGTGCAAGTCAAGTATTTCGACAAGAAGAAGGGGAAGGGCTTGCTTGCATTGCAGGACATTAGCGAGGGCGAAGCGATATGGAGGGAGGATCCGTTCGTCATTGCTCCGGAATGGTGTGTTTTAACACGTTGCGCCACAACAGACATGCATCTAAGTACAGTGTGTGTTCCAGGGAAATATATGATCTACAAACGTCTTCCGCGGCCTGCGGATTCTGCACAACGCCACTCGACCCTACATCTCCTCTCATCCTGCCATGTCCCGCCTCAACGTCCTCGTCATACTGCCCGTACCGTTTCTGCAACCGCCTTTGCCTTTCTCGTTCCGCAAAAGACCACACCCTGCTATGTCCCTCTCAAAATCCCGCGTCCATCCCTCTGTTAAGCATGGCCAGAGAAACACAGTGGATGGCGCTACACGCTCTCGCACACTGCACAGCTCGTGTTCTCTTAGCTGGCCAACGAAGTGCGGAAGAGGAGAGAAGTGACTGGAGAATCATCAGAGGATTTGCAGAGCTGGGGCTCGAGGAGCGGTTCAAGTACAGCTTCAAACAGTGAGTGTGTAGTGTCCCTCTCGTCTTGCCTTCCCCACGCCAACCGATTTTCTTTGTTAGGAACGGACAATCCGAACCAGACAGAGCAGCGTGGAAGAAGGCTCATATATTATACGTTCAAGCCTTCCTCAAGCCCAAGACCCCAGAAGAGCAGAAGAAGCTAGCCAAGATTCTGAAGAAGCCCATAACACCTGAAATCGCGAGGGAGCTATTCGAATACGACCCCGGTTTCCTCAGAGGCCTGGGTCGAATGAGCCTGAGTGCGTACCCATTTATGACAATCGTTCCACCGCGTCTCACCTCCCATGCACAGACCTGGAAGGCCACGGTGGCCTGTACGTGCTTCACTCGCATCTGAACCACTCCTGCTCGCCCAACGTCTCCGTGAGGCACCTCGACAAGCGCACAGCGCTCGCACGCATCACACTCCTTGCGAAGCGGCCCATCAAGGCCGGGGAAGAGCTGCTCGTGACATACGTGAACCCTTCATTGGGGGTGCGTGCGCGCCGGCAGGAGCTAAGGGCATGGGGGTTCGGAGACTGTGTATGTGCGAGGTGCGTGGAGGAGGCCAAGGGCTTGAAAGATGGCGATGAAGATGCGAAGATGAATGATTTGGCGGCGGAACTGAAGGCGGGATTGGGGGTTATGTGAGGGTGTGGTTGAAGGTGCGTTTATCGTGCTTATTTGGGGCGGTCTTGAGGGTCGATTCATTGATGATTCCTCCCAGGAAAGTCGATGACCTAGTCAATTTCGACAATCAAGAGAAGAAGCGATGTATCAAATATAACTTGAAATACTAACAAATACTCAAATTCACCACTCATGCGAGCAGTGCGATACGGCGATACAGGATTGAATCTGCAACAACCTCCAAGCTCTGTGTGGCTATTGTGCGGAAACATGGTCCCTGCCCCCGCCCCCGCGTGGCCGGCTGACTGATGACAATGTACTTCATTCGCAAGGTCCTTTGCCGCCCAAGGCACAGACGACCTCATAATATGGGTCCAGATCCAAGTGACACATCTGCAGGATTGTAATGTGGGTTTCTAACCTAGTTCGATCATGATCATGGTTTGTCTGTCCGGAAGTAGCTCAATGAGCTTCATGATGCCTTGCGCCTTCCCCATGTTGTTGTAGTCTTCAAACTTCCTATTGTGGAAGGTTCAAGGTCGCCCTAGTCCCTGGAGATCCTCTGGACGCCAACTTTAACTCTCAAATCTTCGAATCGATCCCGATAATGATCACAAAAAGGTTCCGCTGAACGGTTCCCTGCCACGGAGTCCGAAAACAGGTCTGCGCTCCAAAATGTTAAAAGTGAACCCTCCTAAAGAAACAATTCTCCGTAGATCGATCTTTAAGAACGTTGCGACTAACAAACCCTCTTTTCCCATCTCACGAGCGTTAAAGCGTTCCAGTGTGCACGCCAAACCCATCGTGATCATCGCCAATCGATCAAACCCCGACAATGAGGCACTTGTTTCGTCCAGTGGATGCCTTGGGATAGACGGAGCGCTTCTCTGAGCGCCTCTCCCAGACACGACCCCCTCGTAAGCGCTCGATCCATTACATGGGTCTGATAATGGTGAAGAACAGTTGTGAGCGTCAAGATAGATGCAGATGTGGGGTGAGTGAGAAGCACAGTACTGCGTCTTTCCCTGATAACGTCGATCTCCTATCTCCTAGGTCTCCGAAAGAGGCGACATTCCTCTTGTTCCTGCGCTGCCAATCGTCCACAAAACGTGAGGTAGTCCGATTTCGACTCGTGCTATCCAACAAGAAAGTCTTAGGTTTATTGTAAGATCCGATAGTTGCCCTCTGACTTTCACATTCACATCCATCTCGCCGAACACCCACCTCCCAGCAGGCAGATTCTACCCCATCACAAACGCGACTTACTGCGCATTCTTAAACTTTGTGCCTCCGGCAACAGGGCCTGCATTGAGTGACTAAGGTCTTCGACAGAGTTTTCTTCTCAGCGGTTGATAGACTCCCAAAGGCAGTTTGCGAACGAATGTCTTCAGGTTATCCGATCATCATTGTCAGCTGGTTAGAAGCGCCAAAGCTTTGCCCCTCCTGATAACCAACTGTTTACCCGCAAACATATCGAGATGGGCGTATTCAACCCACTCTTTGCGATGGGGAAAATGCGTCGCACGTTCGAGCATGGGGCGTCTGTTAGGCCAATCGATATGTTAGGGAGACAGCATGCTTGGACACAGCCGTTCTTGTGTGGAGACTATATCCCTTCGAAGCGCCTGGTTTTTATTATTAGGCTAATTCTGGGGCGATAGAGGTTTTAGAACGAAGGAGTAGCCGGGAGGTCTGAGGCGCGCAGTTAGTAATCTATGTTCTGTGCGCTCCGTGGTCACTCATATACTGGTTCATTAGATTTCTGGACTGGTCTACTGTCCAAATACTTCTCCGTCCTCACGCAACGAGCCGCCAAGTCCGTCAAGGGAAAAGACACTGCAATCTTTGCTGCCTCCGGCGCTGCTACTGTAGGCTCTGTCACACTTTCTTTTTTGCAATTTTTACATAGCTGGAACGCAGTGATATATCGGCGCACATTCTTCTCGCCCTCTGGATAATTGTCATCATGGAAATGGATTGACGTGGAATAGCTTCCCTGTCGGCGGTGCTCATCACAAAATAGGATCACTGCTGTCGGTTCAATTTTAGCGTCGGCACGAGCTCTGTCATTTCGAAAGATGCCAAGACAGACACCTCGATTATTGTTATTTCGCTAACACCGCACCCATGTTGTCGGTCCTCATGTTGTCGCCGAGTGATTATGTCTGTCTATGAGTGAGCCTTTCTGTCTGCAAATATCTCGGATGAGTATTGACCGCCAGTGCTGTGTGACGCATAGGATTATAAAGACGACGACAATGCCCACCACTGGTTTCTTGCAGACAAATTCAAAGATCAGGCGTCGGAACAGGTACGTAACAAAATGGTTGCACAACCCCATCGAATTTGAAATGCTGACTTTTTGCTTAGGAACCGGTTCACTATGTGGAGGCGCAAAAGGGTAAAGGTTATTTTCTGTGGAATTTGACGCCTACTGTGGCATTCTGAAAATCGATCAAACCTGCCCTTGACTTGGAATTTATCATAGATCGTACTGCGCATGCCTTGTCAATTATTCCGATTCGCGCGTTTCTTCGACCTCGTGTTTGCCAAGCCTCCGAATTTCTCGTTGAAGGCTCCCAATGAAGGCTTTATTCAGCTGATGCTTTTCGATGGTATATTGGCGCTTGACGAGCGCCGACAACGTCTTTACATGTCTCCATGATCGGATCGTTTGTGTGACAGCTCGTGTGTAAACAACATGGTGGAGAGGTAACGGGCCATTTGAATTTGAGTGGCCAAGTAACTGTCATTTGGCCACCAGTCTTCGGTCTGGCGCCCTTTGATCACAGTACTGTACTTCCCAGATTCTTAGATTTTCCTGACAGGTTCTACTTCTCCCGTTCTTCAAGCGCCGCCGATGGTTCCACAACAACATGAGGTGGTCCAGTCTCTACACCTGTACGGTCAAGGATCTCGCCGTTCTCCGAGCCAAGGTGAGCTGCAGCACTTATATCAACCCACTCAGACTTCCACCGCTTCCACCCCACAGGTACAATGCACAACCTCACAGCTGGCTTATATTTGATCGAAAACGCAGTCAACGGTTCGATACGCGATGGTCCACCCAAAGGTAACATCACCCCAGTCGTCAAAGTCCGTAAACAACCCAGCATTGTACGCCCTTCAGCCTTTCAACCATCTAGAATGTCGAGGATTGCTCAGATATAACATTGGTGTGGTACCGCTCAGTTTGACATCATCCCGAACCCAGATGGGACAGTAGCCATCCATTCCTTGGCCAGGCCGTCCGACATACGTGAGGTTACCATTGCTCGGGACAGTGATCTCAACGAGCAAAAGGAAGGCATCGTGTCCCGGGCTGCAGCTGAACCTATCAAAGACCATCGATGGCAGATCATGCGAAATGCCTTCGATTCAACTCAATACATGTACGTTCCTTCGAATTCATTCCTAAGTTGTTAACCAATTCGCATGCTGAACATTGCCACATAGGATCCTAGATTCCGCCACGCTAGGTTACTGGCAGCTTCCTAGCTCGAAGGAAGGAACACAGGTCAGCAGAGCAGAGACAATTAAGTGTATGTATATATATATTCTCAAACGTGCCTCATGTTAGGTCGTTCTGTATTTCCCGAAACACAACGTCTCTCCACCACCGCCACCCGGCATCTTCTGGAATTTGACTCCAGCCATCCAACGCGGTCTCTATCAACTCGTGAATCTGGAATTTGGCGATATCAACATGGTAGTTCCTCCAGAAGGCTCTTACGACATTCCGATCGTTGCTGCATCCAGCCCTGCTAACGTACGTCTCATTAGTGCCTCATCTGCGTAGTCTCTGATATAACTGATTTGAAAGTGGTTCATCGCCGAAGCCCCAATCCACCCAGATGGTCAGACCTGGAATATCTTCTTCACCGGATCACCTCCTCGTAACGCAGCCAGCACGGCCGACGACGACGTGAAATCCGCGGTTATAGCTACCAATCATAAAGTTGTTGTTCCCGAAGGAGGAAGCCCAATCCCCGACATATGGCAACTTATTTGGTCGCCAGCGGATGGCGCGTACAAGTGATTCTCCTCAAGTTTCGAATGCTGAATGCTCGCTGACTGAATTTGATTTTTTTCGCCGCTAGGGTCGAAGACTTTGATGGAATTTGTCGTTGGTCGCTTCGAGGCAAATATAAGGAAGGTGTAGTGAATCAGGTACATATTCGGATTCTTATGTGGTATACCTTAGAAACTAAGAATACTCATCTTGACCTTAGGAACCGGTTCGCTGCATAGCCAACTCGGATGATGATGATGGTTGTGATTTGTGGAAGCTCGTCCGCGTTCCTGAGGACTGAGCCTTTCGGATGTGAGGGTGTCGACAGCTATATGCGACACTGAATCATACCAATCAGTAAATCAGATATAGGAACTGCCTGTACTACTTACGCACACTGCCTTGCTGGAATGTATCGGCGGTGGCAAGGTCCACCCGCACTTCTTCATATTCTGCCCTGCACATTCCTTCGTACCTATCAAAATGCTTGCACAATACCCATCGAATTTGAAATGATCAGTGCTGACTTTCTGCTTAGAAACTGGTTCACTATGTAGAGGCGCACCAGGATAAGGGTAATTGTCTGTGGAACTTGACGCCCACTGTTTGCATCCTGAAAATCGATCACCTGCCCTTGCGTTCGTGTCTACAATGGATCTATTGCCTTGTGATCATCCCCACGTTCCTTCTACATCATGTTTATCAAGCCTCTCTGTTTCTTGTTGAAGGCTGCGAATGAATGCTTTATCCAATCGATGTGATTCATGAGTATATTGGTGCCAGACGAGCGCCGCCAACTTGCTTACATGTTTTCATGATCGGACTCGTTGTGTGACGGCTCGTGTGCAAACAACATGGTGGAGAGCTCGTGGCCAAGTTACTGGCCTCTGGTTTTGAGTCTTCGTTCTAGTGCTCTTTGATCACAGTACTGTACTTCCCAGATTCTTAGATTTCCTGACAGGTTCTACTTCTTCCGTTCTTCAAGTGCTGCCGATGGTTCCACAGCAACATGAGGTGGTCCAGTCCCTACACCTGTACGGTCAAGGATCTCGCCGTTCTCCGAGCGAAGGTAATCCGCAGCACTTATATCAACCCCCACATACTTCCACTTTCCACACCCACCACAGGTACAATGGAGGATCTCACACCTGGCTTATATTTGATCGAAAATGCAGTCAACGGTCCGATCGGCGATGGTCCACCCAAAGGTGAAGTGATCCCAGTCGTCAAAGATGCCCATGCTAACATTGTATGTCCCTCAACGCGGCGACTCCTTTAGAAGGCTCCGACGATATTCCGATCGTTGCTGCGGCCAGCCCTGCCATAGTACGTCTCATCAGTGCTTCATTCCTCTGTATAATCTGATAAAGCCGACCTGAAAGTGGTCCCTCACCATCGTTGACCCCTCAGCCGTTCCGGACGGTCAGACCTGGAATATCTTCCTCACCGGAGGGCCTCCCCGAAAGACAGCTAGCGCAGACAATGATGACGTGGGACCCGCAGTTACAGTTATCAATCAGCAAGTTGTTGTTCCTGGTTCACCCAGCATAATCCCCGATGCATGGCGCATCACTTGGTTTCCAAAGGATCGCGCGTACAAGTGATTTTCCTCAACTTTTCAACGTTGGATGCTGGCTGACTGAACTTGACTTTTTCTGCTAGGATCGAAAACTTCGACGGCACTTGTCGTTGGTTGCTTCGAGACAAATATAGGGAAGGCGCGACAGATCAGGTATATGTTCAGATTTGTGTCTCATTCTCAGAGTCTAACAAGACTCACCTTGACCTTCAGGAACCCGTTCGTTGTCTTGCCAACTCTGATGACGATAAGGGTAATGATCTGTGGAAACTCGTCCGCGTTCCTGAGGACTGAGCCCTTCAGATGCGAGGTGCCCAACAGCGATGTGCGACAATGAATCATACCAATCAGTAAAGCACACATATATAGGAACTTTCTGTACTACTTACAAGCTGCACACGCGAGTTACTAGGATGTATCGGCAATGACAACCTTCACTCACCCCACAATCACTGACTGTCAGCCATCGCCCAAAGAACGCCGAAAGCAGTTGTCGAATCATTTTCCTCGACAGATCGATAAGCAATTGATGGAAAGGGCAATGAATTCGGTGGCTTTTTCGAAGTGAGTAGCAAGACGAGAGCATCGGCTGACCAGTGGCTGACCACGGGTTGGACAAGTGAGCTGTACAAGGCGAAATCCGAGTGATACTGGGCGACGCCTAGTATAATATAGATAGAAATAGATCGCGGCTGTGAGATCTTATGTCGTCTTTGCATCCCCTGTACGGTCAATAACCTACACCAAGCCCCAAAAAATCGCGGGATCAGGAAACGAGGTGAGTAGGCACTGAAGACTCGATATCGAAGTAATATATGATGCTCGCCACTGCGCCATAGCTTACTTGCAATGCATGGAGCACTCACATAGTCGGTATGGACGAAAACCCTTCGAATTTGATGCGGGGTCGATGTGGTTGGTGGTCAAGAGTGGCTGATTTCGGTGGCAGTGTCCGATTGTTTGGCATCGGGATGTAGGCCAAACAACGCGTCGCGAGATTGAATTCTAAAAATAGGAGCTACTTCAGAAAATCAAGGATTATGAGTGATACTGGTATCATGTTCAGGCGGAAAACAGATATTGGGTGTACCTACATATCATGACGCGTGAAAGAGTAGAGATTCAGGTATAATAGGACCTGGAATCACCTCTGCTGCTATATTGTACCCCGATTTGAGGCTTGCGGTGTATCTCCCGCCTTTGTTTCTCTCCCCTAGTGGTTGAAATACCGTCCGTAGTTTATACTAAGCTGTATTAAAATTTTTATTCAGCTGTGAAGGCTCTGCTGCGCGTCTATTGTGGTTTAATCAATACTTTTGTACCATTCTCCGCACCTTTGTAGTGGCTGACATTGGGATTTGGACCGAGACATTTGCATTTTGAAGAAGAATTGTCAGCCACCTATCCTTCGGATATAAAATCCCCCCCAAATCTCACCATTTCCCCAGTAAAAAAGTGCTTCAATATTTCATTCATCTGATCCAACATCATGCTACAACAACTCATACGCGCCGCTTGCGGCATTGTTTGCTCCACACCCCCAACCTCCGATCTCTCTTTTGCCACGTTGTTATCGTCGTTGTCCCCATTGCGCGATGAAGTCCCCAACTACTTCGTAGAGGAGGAGGAGCAGAGGGAGAGGGATGAGAGGGGGCCGGAGAGGGAGGTGAGGGGCGAGAGAGACGAGAGGGACGAAAGGGACGAGAGGGACGAGAGGGAAAAGAGGGACGAGAGGGAGGAAGGGAGTTTACGGGGTGAAGAGGAGGAGGTGCGCAGGGAAATCAGCTGTGTCTGCGAGCAAGGCGGCGAATTCGACCATGTCGCTGAAGCAGTGTGGGGGTGGGGGCTTTCGTACGTCGACGAGAGTGACTTTGATGAGCGCGACCGCCTCCACAATGCCGCTCTACGCTTCCATCGCCACTATATCCGCTTCAACACACACCCAAGCGTGAAAGAAATCGCACCGTGGCTGCTCGAGGCGACCGCCAAGCCCGCTGTTTTTGAAGAGCGCCTCGACGCATTCACAGCTGTTTTGGAGGAAATGACCGCTAATCCTCGCGACGACCTTTCTCATTCCAGGTGCCGCTGTCACGGAAGGATGCAGCCTGTGGAGGATACTGACAACTGGGTGGAGGAGTACGGGTACGACCACGTCACTACGACAGCATGGCGATGGGCGTTGCAGGAGGAGGACGAGGATGATACTGAGGAGCATGATCGCCTCCACAACGCTGCCGTTCGCTTCCATGCTCAGTATGTCACCTTCGACGGGTACCCCATCGTGAACCTCTTGGCACCATGGCTTCTTTATGCGACAGCCGACCCTCTAGAGTTTGAAGCTCGCCTCAACGTCTTCTCAGAGGTTTTGGAGAACATGAAGGTTGACCAGAACGAGGCAAAGTCGCAGGAGAACGTCGACTATTACTGGCAAGAGCAGTATGGTTACGATCATGTAACAACCCTGGTCTGGCGGTGGGCTCTCACTCAGGAAGATCTGGACGACGTCGAGGAACGGGACCGCCTTCACAACTCCGCTCTCCGCTTCCATGCCCACTACGTGGATTTCGCCGGGTACCCTGCTGCGAGCGTCATGGTGCCGTGGCTACTCGACGCCGCCGGCGATCCTCCAGAATTTGAAGAGCGTCTCGGGGCCTTCTCAACCATACTCGAGGTTATGAGGACCCACCAAGCCGAGCTTTACCCCCAACTCCCCCTCGTCGCCATGCCTAACATTTTGTTTGACGACGAGGCCCAAGGAGCTGTCAACAACGCCGAACGGGTCCCCTTTCCCATTTGGAGTGACGTGTTTTGGGGGTGCAACTTCTTCCTCCAGCGCTTCCTCGCAAACCTCCCCACCCACACCCTTCCACACACACCCCTCATCCTCAAGCTCATTATACCGGGCCCCTCCAGTTCCCCACCAGACTCAAACCTGCGGCACGCCTCCGCGGAGTCGTGTCTCCTCCCGAAAGACTGGGCAGCATGCCCACATGGATTTTTATACACGGTTAAGGTTATTCGCATAGGACGCCGCGACTGATCGCAATGCGAGACGAAGGATGGGATAGAGATTGTAGAAGAGTAGAAGCTGCAGGGGTCTTCGGTCGACGGGTTGTCAAGGCCATCCAGGTGTTACTTCGAGTACTTTCTCTTTTCTTGACCATTGTTTCCTCTTCGTTCAGATTTTGTTACTAGTTGGGGAATGCTGGCAGACCTCGGATAGTGGCATAGGTTATTGATACAGTATATATTATACTTTACTTCGCTAGGTATCTGCAGTACCGAGGATGCGATATTTGAATGATATATATTGTTTGGGCTCAAATTGTGGACACGTTTGAAAGCTTCGAACCTTTTAAATGAACTTTAAGCTAAGAGAATTAACAAGACGTGCTTGGTTGCAGCGTTTCACGTATGATAGTCAACCATCTCCGTATAACATAGAAGTCTGACATATCAGAGATCCAAAGTTGGAAAAATCGACCCTCCTTTACTTCTTAGCTTGTGAGTCAATTACTCCTGCATGTGGAACGACAGAGAAAGAGGTTATTCCATCATAACAGAGCCCGGCAACCTTTTTAAGAAGGTCGAAGAAACTGCCGGCGCTGTGCAATGGAAGTTGGAGGTCGTCGATCGTGAATGATACCACGTTTCCTCGTTTCTATCGGTGATGTGTGTAACTCTCTTTCACGTAAAAATCGTTTCGAGGTCGGATGGATAGGGATAGAATCATTTTGAGGCTTGGAGCTTGATGCGGACACTGTACAAGGTCAAGCTGTGCGTTTGCATACGTGTCGTGCCCGTGACGTCACTATGAGAGGCCCGTCACTGAGGCGTGACCGCGCCTCCATTCAAGAATCAACTGCGACTAGCTTTTGGCCGTTCACATCAAGTTTCTCCTTGCCCTCGAACTACCACCATGACCATCTAGTAAGGCATCCAATTTGTCTTCCAGTTATATTGCTTATGCTCTTCTCAGTTATTCCCTCACGTTCATGCTCCTCGCGGCAGAGGTACACCTCCAAAATTTTCAGCAAGTTGTGTGGCTCTAACTTTTCCATGATAGATGGTCACATTCTGTCTGCTGGTAGCCCCGCTACCGTACAAAATCAGGAAAAAGCTCTTCACGTTTCTCTCGGAGTCTCCTATCGTCGCAAAAGTCGCATATGGGCTGAAGATATCCTTCATGTGCGTCGCTCCACGTGTATCGTGCCTGGTCTTCCACTGACGTAGCAGTGGCACACCCCATACCCTAGTTTCGTAGCGATACTTTTCGCTGACGCTCTACAGCGGATGTTCCGCGTTACCGCCGAGGCTGAGCTCGCGAAATCTGGACATCAGGGTGTCAGTGACGTCAGGACTGAAACCAACCTCGCCGCTAGGAAGTTCTAGTTCGTTTTTCATACAAAGTTGCATCTCTTTTGCCACGGATTGACGTGCAGCGCCTTTTAGCTCTCAAAGAAACACATATCTGACAGGGTTTACGCTCTTCCTATCCCTCGTTCTGACACGCACATTCTACATCATCCTCGACCTCATCCATACGCAGGAGGAGTACGCAAAGCTCAAGAAGGAGGTCAGTATTCGTCCATCCCTTTTGCACCTTACCTGTGTTGGCATTCTTCTTTTTTTTCGGCCAAGCTCTGATGTTTATCTTTGTTCTCTCCCCGAAACAGACAACTTCCAAGTCTCGGGGATCAGGCACAGAAGCCGAAGACGCAAGCAAGCAAGTTGCTAGCCTGAAGGAGAAATTGGCAGCGGAAGAAGCAAAGACGAGGGACTTTGGTCAGTATCTATCTCTCTGTTTCCTCTCCTATTCTTCGGCGTTCCGCCATTGTCGACGTACTCGCCATAGCTTTTTTTCTATTTTCCATGCGTATTTGACACCCCACATGCTGTATTAATCACCCTTTTTCCAACAGAGACCCTTAAGAAACAAGCCTCACAACAGGCAGCCGAGTTCGACCGACTTGCGACCAAGTACAACGAGGCAACGGGAAGCGTCAGCAATAAACGGAGTGATTAGTAGATGGAATTTCGAATGGAGTTGGAAATCGATATACGCGCATGTTCGCGCTCATAACCTGGGTTGTAACTTCTACTTAAACCCTGTGCATTTAGACCTTTTTACCCTGTTTTGTTTTTGCAGTTGTCTTCAATTTATGAGCCTCGGCGTGCTACTTACCTCAGGAAGTTTTTTCTTAGGGAAAAGTCCAGGGTGTCATTTATGGGGCATCGTTAACCGGGAAAAGACGAGGGCTAGCAGATGAATTTCGAATGCTAGTTACTGATACCCGCAGAGACGAAGTGTGGCGTCATAGCGCGGAGGGCGATCAATTGTCACGATCGCGTTATAGCATGTCCGACAACGGCAGTTCCACCGCTCCCCATACTCGCACCTTGAACGTTTGAACTTGGATTAATAACTCAATCACTATGGCTAACCTCATACATCCAGGTAAGTCGGCCAGCAATTGGATGGAGAACGAGCTTCGTGCTTTCAACATCCGGGTGGTGTCTGTCGATGCAGCTGCGTTCTTCGGCAATCCTACGCTTCCGCCTGCACCTGTCTCTCCAACGATTCTCAGCAACTTACAACTGCCAGATGGGATGGTGGAGAATGAAGACCGGCTCTTCTTTGAGTATCTGGAAGACGCGCTGAGCGAAGGTTCCAATGGAGCTGTTGTTGATTTCTCCACCTTCTTGCTGCGTATGCTAAAATACCATCACAACAACCGACGGATCTGCACGAAGAAGAAGATGTCCTTTAACATGGCCGGGCAATCCGTTGATGCTAAAGCGGACGTTTGCGTACTGGACAATCTTCGATACCTTCTTCTTGTACAAGTGGACAAGGTGAGTTCTTCGCAAGAAGTAGAATCCAGTGCAGCATCCCGTGGCTGACGATCCACCAATGGGCTTCTTTGAATGACAACCCCACACCCGAACTTATCGCTCAAGCCATCGCGGCGTTTTATCAAAACAACCTCAGACGCGATCTGGCGGGTCTTCCATTGCTGTCGCAGCATCTTATTGCTGGCATCACGATGGTCGGGACCGCCCCAGTCTTTTATCGCATCCCTATTACAATGACCCTTCTTGACGCCGTAGCGACTGGGTCCTATCCGCAGGAGGAGACCGTTGTCATGAGATTCGTTCCACCCGTTCAAAACACGCAGGTGTATATGTCTAAAGGGATGCGGACGTTGGAAGGTCGGCGCGTCGCCCTTCAATGCCTGGAAGCTTTCAAGTCAGCCCTTGTATGTCTTTTTCTCGCTCAAAATATCACCACACACACATGCATGATGCAGTGAACCCTTGACTGGCGTTATGCGAATGAGAAATGGGCTTGATTTTGCATCAATCTGGGAGTTGGTGAAAGAGTCGCTGAGAAAACTTTTATTTTGGAAGCAACTGTTTCCGTGCATGAGTACTCCGAAGGAGCTTAAACCGTCAAGAGGAACTACTAAGCCCGCATGATGCAGTAGTTGAATAATGGCTGCCACGTCGGGCATAGTCAACAGTCGTCTGCCAACTCAGATTTGGCAGAATTCGCCAGGAAAAGTTGGGGTGAAGGTTTTCGAATTGACTCGATAGTACTTAGGAGAGGTACAGTAGATATGGTTGTACACTTTACACTTGCTTTGCATCACAAAAATGAAGAAAAGATTCATAAATCCAATGAACGCTCGGTGCCAGATTCGAGTGAGCATCGTTAACGTTGTATCTCGAATGTTGAAGGTTATTTTTTGTTCGTCGATGACTCTAAACCCAGAGCAACGTCGCTGTCTGTGGTATCGGCGACGGTATGCGACATGTCCACCGCAAAGGCACTGAGTGTGACATCTCGAGATGACCTAAACGTGCTCGGCATGCTCGTATCGCCTGCACCGAACGCAAGCCCGAGTCCAGCCCGGACGACAATCAACGTTGGAATAGTTTCCTTCATTTAAAAACGAACGACGATCAGCATCAAGTCGCAGGGGAAGATGCTGTCTCAAATGATACGCACTGCGACTTGAACAAACATATCTGAGATGAGGCCCCCGATGCTTGATCCAGAGGAGGCGAACGCGATAAAGACTACCATCCCAACACTGTAGACGGCACCGGACTCGAGCACAGTCCACGCTACCGACATGTGCTTGGAAGAGCCGGGGTAGGCTTCACAACTGCGTGCAACCCACCATATTCGTCCGGCGATAAGCAGGGTAGCGGATGCATGATTAATTACTGACATTGACAAAGCGCCGATGAACCACGGTAGGACTGGAATGAAGCTGTCATGCTTGACATGAGTTAAGAGACCAATCCCAGTAACGAAGGTTACTGATGAACGGCGCTCAGCATATCAGGCAGTTCATGATTGAGGTCAACCTACTGGAATATGCAACAACTGTTATCATCTGCGTGCGCCTGGTCAACACATTTCACAACCAAATCTGTGCGGACGGCTTACAGGCAGGATGCAAATATACCGGTTTCTTCCCCACACGATGTACAGTCGCCATATTAGAATCGAATCAGCGAAGGCGGACTGACATTGAATGATTATCGTGTGCCCTCGTTGATCGGTGAATGTAACGCACGTTGATGATGATGGTCATCTTCGACACGATTTCGGTGGTTTTTGAAGGATTGACTATCCAATAGTCATATGATGCTCCAGGTATATTCGCTTCGTATATGAACGCTTCGATCAGCATTCGCCAACCGTTGCCAGTCTGGATGGTGGAGACGATAAACTGGCCAATGGCACAGCCAAGCAGAAACCTTCAATGTCATGTCCTGGAGTGAGCATGGGCAAATACTAGTGCAGTGATACACCCTTGCCAAGAGAGATCCACTCCATGCTTCCGCCGCTTGGTCAAAACATATATGCAGACGGAGAATAGAACAATGCTATCCATAAAGGGTGTAAGTGCATGGATGTGAATTGCAAGTAGCAGTGACAAACTTGATTCCTGGAAGGTGCATGGTGCAATCTCGTCAACTGAGGTCGAAATTCGAAGATACTTGTTGCTCACCGTATAGCATTGTCGCTGTCAATGTCCCGACGAGGCCGCTCAATGGTGGGGAGACATCGAATGACAGAACCATGGGCACAGTGAGAGTGGCCTGGTGGGAGGGAAAGTAATTTGGGAACGACGCTTCCACTTACTTTTAAAGGCGAGCGGTCTTGTGCACTCACTCAGTAAGCCTCGAGATCACCGAGATCATGAGTTCCATTGTACTCGAGTACTGCCTAACGAAATAAATGATTCAGCAATACTGAGGTAAGAGAAAATAGAAAACTGCATCGTTCGGATCTGTCATGGCACGGCCTAAGGAGGCTTAAGGTGGGAAAAACATGCTGAGGATGATCTTAAGACTCGTTATTCTTACACCTGACACTTATATACTTACTGTCAGATATCATCCGTGTCCGTCCCCGATACATTTCGAGCTTAGTGCCGTTTTATCTAAGTTCCGTGAGAGAGAGAGCGTACATCAAAATGGTCCTCATTGGACGTGGTCGACGCAGTGGCACAGTTCTGCTCCAGAAGACACAGGAAAATGTCAGAAACGCGGTGACTAGGATGTGGGCGAGATGTCGATCTAGTGATTATTGTTGTGATTGTCATTCCCGAGCAGTCCCAGCTATCAAGGAACATAGTGAAAATGAACTGGAGTGTCAAGAACGGGCAAGAATTGCCGGAAAAGATCGCTTCTCCGAGTCGCCAAATGAGGTGAAAAGTCGGTCATGGGCCATGATTGGCGCAGGGGGAAAGGTCTATGTATACTTCATGTGAGTAGGAGCTGTGCTTTACTTACAATGCTCCGTCCTCCATAGCTCTCCCATCAACAATCCAGAGATCCCAATCGCGAAGATCGTGCAGGATAGCAACCCGATACAAACCAGGAACGAAACGTGATACGTTGGGCCGTAAATAGCTAAAGCATGGCGCGTCTTAGCATTCTCCAACAGAGTGATGTCTGGTGATACTTGCTGGAAAAGACCGTAGGCCCAATGATTCCAGAGGATTGACAGAGCGCGTTCGTGAACCCGATAGCAATGGCTGCTGCTGTCGTTCCACTGATGGCTTTCAGGCGGGAAGTCCAGAGGACAGGAAGTATGGCCGGTGCAGTAGCTGTTGACACTAGGAGGCAGAGATATCGGACCGTCGGTGCCTATGTGTATGTGTTGCTTGCCTGACATCTAGTCGATGGAGCCTTGGGGGAGGACTCACATTGATAGTGAGCAGGATGATATAGGAGGCAATGTTCAAGCTCTCTACTGTTATCATTGTCCACTCACTGAGTCTGGCTTCTTGACAAGCGTAGATGAACACGTACATCCTATGGTCACCCAGAACGGATTCCAAGAGCGCTGTTGGACCAACCAACCAAATACATTCACTGCAACAAAGGCGGCGAACGAAGGAAGCACCGAAAGCGCGTTACTCAATGCCGAACTCGTGAATCCTGCCACGAAACCACCGAGGTAAGCACTATATTTCCTAGCCAACGGTTGCATGCTGGCCCACCTAACTGGTATATGACTGTCGGCAGGACATACTGCAGCCCAGCTCCTCCCACACCGTGGCAAAACCAAGTCAACGAGAATGACCAGAAAGTGGGGTTCCTCACCAGGCGAACGAGTTGGCCCAAATCCCAAGTTTTGCTCTCCTGTGATGGGGAATTGTGCGAAAGTCGGTCCAGGATGGCCGCCTTTTCATACTGGGTCAGAAATTTAGCGGTTTGTGGGTAGTCTGGCAGGATGTAGAATGTCGCGATTCCCATCAAGATGGCGGGTATCCCTTCTGTTATTATTTATTTCTCAGGGCTGACCGATAATAGGAAGGGAAGACCACTCACCAATGATGAAAAGCCACCGCCAGCCTGCCAAGCGACCATCCGCAAAGGAGATCGCAAATGCGATGAACCCCCCTATCAAACTACTGAGCTGACTGAAGGCGCTGAAGAAAGCAAGGCGGAAGGCTAAGTCCTCGGGCGGGAACCAGAATGCGAGGTAGTAGATGATGCAGGGGTAGAATCCTGCCTCTGCGATTCCAAGGACTGTGGAAGGAAGTTGGTCAGAAACTTGCTGAGATTATTCTATGAAAGTTCTCGCCACTCACGAACTCTGACAGTAATTAAACTGCCATAAGTCTGCACAGCGGCCATGCTGCAAGCAATGACGCCCCAAGTGACCATGATCCTGCCAATCCAAAGGCTCGGCCTGTAACACGAGGTTCAGCAAAAGCGGGTGGCACATCTAGTTGACGCACGAGGTTTTCTTCATCAATAATGTCGAAAGAGGTTCGAGAGAAGCGTAGGGATAGAAATAGCATGCGACGACCCAATTCCATTGGCTTGGACTGAGCCTGAGCTGCTCTTTTATTCCATGTCCTTGCTCGACGTTCATGATTGCAGCGTTGGAGACATTATTGGCATCGGTCCGCATGACGAGATATGTCAAGCATACCCATGTCATTATACGCATATCTGGGAGAATAGAAACATGAGAAGGAAACATATACTAAACTCAAACACATGGATAGACTGACCAATGCGTCGTTGGATTTTAGACATTTCCTTGACGGACACGGCTTGTTCTGGTGAATGCATACTATCAGCTTCGACCGATATGACGGCCTTTTCGTCAAGGTTCCCATCGGTAGTGCTGGATGATACCATGTTAAAGGGCAATGGAGCGGTGCTGGGCATGAAAACCAAGTCGGGGACCTCGAGGAACCACTTTCAAGCTTTTAGCCACCTCTTCTTACGGTCCGACCATGATAGGGAACTTGACTTCGAAGGGAAACTGTGCTCTAACTGCGGCTTCCGAAGGTCTGGTGTCCTGAAGGTGCAGATGAAAGTCTTTACGTACTTATGGACGTCTTTGACCAGGAAGGGTGTGGGTGTCAAACAAAGTCTGAGGTGCAATTGGATTGTTGATACCCGCGATTCGAAGTGCGGTGACGACATAGCTGCGGTCAAAAGGTACGCATTCATAGATCTTGCATAGTGGTAGCGTTGTGGAAATGAAGAGCACGCGCGACGCACTATCACTGGCAAGATCTATCAGTCCTGGAAAGGTGAATGGTCAGCGTCCGCAGCTCAACCTCAATTGACATCAAAGTTCATCATTCGTAGGCGGTCCACCATCGAGTGGAGCGGTTTGTGGACTTGGTCCATTTTTCATTCAACATCTGTCGCATCGTCTTTACTTGACATCTTCTGAGTCAGAAGATGCTATGTCCTTCTTTCCCAACAATTCCTTCATCAACAACCCAGAAATTGCAATCGAGATGACCGAGCCGGCCAGTAGCCCACAACACACCAAGAACGAAACACGGTATGCAGGACCGTATATTGCTATATGGAAAGAGAGACGATGTTGACATCATTCGGCAACAAAAAGCCATAATCCACTTACTAGAAAACACCGTCGGGCCTAGGATACCAGCGAATTGAGCAAGAGAATTTGTGAAGCCAACGGCGATGGCCGCTGCTGTGGTGCCGTGAGCGGCTTTAACCCGAGACGGCCATAGCACGGGATACACAGATCCGGCGGTGGATGTCGCGACGAGGAGGCAGAGATATCTTACTACCGGCACCTATGTGGCCGAAGGAATATGTCAAAATGCTGTATCAGTAAATAGGTGGAGGATAGCTCACATGGACGGTCAGGAGGAGGATGCAGCAGATTATGTTAACGCTTTCCACTGTTTGAAATGTTCATGAGCTTATCGAGTGTGTTTCCTGGAGCAAGAAGATTACATACATCCGATTGCTACGCGGAAAGGGTTCCAGTCACGCTTCTGGATCAACCACCCAAGAGTATTCAATACGACGAAAGTGGCAAGCGATGGTGGCATAGAGAGCACATTGCTCAGCGCTGAAGTCGTAAAGCCTACATAAAGGATATCAAAGGGATTCAAATTTCAAGACATTCATTCACTCACCCAGTTGGTAAATGACGGTCGGCAGCACATATGATAGACCAAACCCACCCACAGCATGGAAGAACCAGACAAGAGTAAATGACCAAAACGTGGGGTCCTTCAACAATCGAACCACCTGGCCTCGGTCCCAGGTTTTGCTCGTCTGTGAGGGCGCATTCTTCGAAAGTCTGCCCACAATCGCGGACTTCTCGCGTTCGCTGAGGAAAGAAGCAGTCTGAGGGTAGTCCGGGAGGATAAATAAGGTACCGAATCCCAGTAATATGGCTGGGATTCCTTCTGCGATAAGTTGTAGCATTTAGTATGCGATCAATCAAGAACTGCAATGCTAAATAATTACCGACGATAAACAGCCATCGCCAGCCAGCCAGGCGACCGTCGGCAAACGAGACAGCATACGCAATAAAACTTCCAACAAAACCACTGACTTGGCCGAATGAGTAGAAGACTGCGATGCGAAGGGCGAGTTCCTCGGTGCGGAACCAGAACGCGAGATAATAGATAATGCATGGGTAATATCCAGCTTCAGCTGCTCCCAGGACTATAAAATATATGAGTGACTTGCACTGGAAACCATAGCTAATGACATGGCACTCACGAACTCTGACTGCGATTAGGCTGCCATAGCTCTGTACTGCTGCAATGCAGCAGACAATTATACCCCAAGTGATCATGATCCTCCCAATCCAAAAGCTCGGGCTAAGCAAATGTTTGAGCCAAAAACTCCCGGGGCGAATAAAGTGAACTGGACGAACGTGGTTGTCTTCATCAACAGAGTCGACGCAGGCTCGAGGAATGCGTAAGGGTAGAAAAAGCATGCTATGACCCAGTTCCATTGACTAGGACTCAGATTAAGTTGCTTCTTAATTCCATGGCCTTGTTCGAGGTTCATGATGGCGGCATTTGCGACGTTGTTGACATCTATCCGCATTATGAGGTAGGTCAAGCATAACCAGGGCATAATTCGGAGGTCTGTGAGAGAGCACTGATGTTAGATCATGAAAAGAGGGAGATGAAAACATATGGTGCACCTATCCGCCTTTGAATCTTGGATATTTCGGCATCCGATAAAGTTACGGGTTCGGATTCCACTGAGGGAAGCTTTGGAAGACCATCCTCGAGTGATGATGTGGCAGTCTTCTCGTCGATACTATTCCGCAAGGAAGGCATTTTCGCAAATTCTATGAGGGGAAAAGAGGTCCAGGGCCTCAAAGATCCACTTCCCATACATGGAGCCTTTAAACGCGTCCTGCTATGGTTTGCGCATCGATAAGAACTTCGAATTCGAAGGCAAAAGTTGCGTTATCTGGACCGTAAATGGCCGTGGCCGGTATAATTTTATCGCACGCATAGTATAAAAATTGCGTGCACGAGATGGGATGAACCGTAAGCCGGTAGGAATGACGTTGAATGCGGCGGTGAGAAATGAGTACGGGGCTTCGAATCGCGTCACAAAAACAGCCCAGCACGTGCTGGGTGTACCTGAACTCGTGACTCTTCCTTCCTCAGGAAATGCCGTCTCTCCTCTCGTCCGCGTTCCATTCACTCTTCTAATCCTATTATTTAGGCCATGCCGTTCAACGCCGCATGTTGCATACGCTCAAAGTCCAGAAAATGACGCGTCTTTTTGCCCATTTTCAATTATTACGACGCGATATCCATGTGGTGCGAATGATCTCTCCTTGTCAGTCAAAGTAGAAGCCATTCGCCATCGCGTCTTCCTCTCACGCCATTCTCGTCTATATTCGCTCATACTGTACCTGACTTGGGTACATCTCTCGTCCTATCAGTCCGATGACTCTCCGCTGCTAGCCGTTGTTTATTCTGGGTCTCTGTAAAATAGAGCTGAACCGACCCGTCCTTGTGCCTTCCCAAATCCAAGCTCCCAGCATGCCTGCTCTCATAAACCCAAAGCCCAACCTCGAGCCTTTTGACCGTCCCAAAGAGACAACAGAGTCACTTGACTGGGCTCCATTAGCCATCATCGACCTATCCACGTTTGATTCTCCCGGAGGCAAAGAGGCTTTAGCACACCAGCTCAAAGATGCTCTCACGCGCTGGGGATTCTGGGTCGTGACTGGTACTGGAATACCCCAGGAGCAGGTCGACAGGCAGCTAGCGATCGCAAATGCCTTTTTCAAGCTCCCCATCGAGGAGAAGAGGAAGGTGCCTTGTGACTTTAGTGTCGGAAAGTATGCTCCTTTTGCTATCGTTATGTTCCTGTTGCTTAAAATATTGACTGTTGCTGAACAGTTATTTCGGGTATCGCGAGCCCACCAGGTTCATTGGGAATACTGATGTGAAAGAGAACATGGAAATGGTACAACAGTCACTTCATCTCAGAATATGATGGTTCGCGACTCACACAGTTTCGAAGCTCAATCTCCCCAAGTCCACTCCTGATTACGACTCCGTCCCAAGACACGATTTCATCAAGACATTCCAAGATGAAATCGCACCTTTCCATCGTTTGGTTTGGGAAAACGTCATCCGCAAACTATTTGTTCTGTTTGCCATCATTCTGGAGTTGCCAGAGAACTATTTCGTTGATCGCCACAGCTACGATGTACCATCAGAAGACCATCTTCGATATGTATGTGATGCTCCTGGTCTTTCTTTGACTGTCGTTATGTTAACGTTGTTCATAGATGATCTACCATCCGAGGTCTGCTGAAGATGACAAGAAGATCAACGAACAGTGGAGCGTAGGACATACCGGTACGACCAAATGATCTACTCAAAATCCTTACTGATCCTGCCATAGATTTCGGTCAGTGTTTGCTCGTTACGCACTTAATATCCCACTTACCCTCCAGACAGGGTCCCTAACCCTACTATTCGCACAAACTGTCGCAGCGTCAGTTCGTCGCCATACGTTAACACGATAAGCAACACTGACCCACTGTCCCAAAGCCTCCAAATACGCACCCCCGACAATGAATGGAAGTGGGTCAAACCAGTCGAAGGCGGCATTACCTGCAACGCCGCCGATACCATCTCATTCCTGACCAAGGTACCTAGCTTCGACGTCCTTCCTTCGTATAACGTTTCGTTAACCAACAACAACAGGGTTACATAAAGAGCACAGTACACCGAGTCGTCCGTCCACCAGCAGACCAAACGCACCTCGAACGGCTTGGACTCTTCTACTTCGCTCGACCAGGGGACGACGTCCCCATGTTACCTGCTCCGAGCCCTGTTCTGCGGCGGGAAGGATTCCTCACAAAGGAGGATGAAGCGGCCTCAGAGGAGGATGCTGTGAAGGGTTATGGTGAGTGTTCTTGTAATTCCTGTCAATGTCGTTGGGCTGATGCTTGCTGCAGAATATGTCCGTGCCCGGGTGAAGAATGTACATGACAGGAAGGCGACCAGAATCGCGGTGAACACGGAAGACACTGTGTTCAAAGTGAAGAATCTCGCAGTGCAAGACCTGTATCTTTAAGGCAGAGCGAAGTCAAAAATGAAAATTTGCTTTCCGATAGTTCCTAGATCCATTGAGATGGGATATATGTATGTACATGCACCTGCCGTATACATTCTTGATTCGATCGAAGAGAATTGCCATCTTCATACACATTATACAATGACATTCGGCACATTGGCCTTGAGCTGGAATACTGCAAGAAACACATCATAACATCAGCATCTAACAACACCCCTAACATCACCAAAAACTTACTATCATTTCTTGCATAATGTCCAATAACATCCAAGTCAAACTTCCCTCTCACAATATCATCTAAATCCAACTCAGCCGTCAAAACACCCTCTGCATCGCGCAGGGGCCCAGCAAGGATCTTTCCCAGGGGACTAATAATAACGCTTCCCCCAGCAATCATGACCGCTTCCGGATCGCGCACGGCATTCGGGGAGATGGCGTGGTCCTCAGGATAGTCCTTTTGCTAAGTGTACATGTTTCACGTCAGGTAGACTGCTTCTCTTGGAACGAGTGGCATACCTGAGAATATTGGCACGCAGCGAGGACGAAGCAGCGGCCTTCCAGAGCTATATGCTGCATCGTGCTTTGCCATTCTGGGCGCGCGTCGACGGTTGGGGCGCAGTATAGCTGTGTCCCTTGACTGTAATAGAACGTGCGTACTGGGAAATTTGGTTAGGGAAGCGAGTTACACACAGGATAAGAGCATACTCACGCAAGGGCATATAATTCTCCCTATCCATCATCAACTCAAATAAGCTCCAATCCTCCTCTCAGATGAAAATACTCACCAACAAATCGTAGCCGAAATCTTCGCCCTCACCCCCGTCCCAAAACTCGCCTCAACAACAGGCAACGTCGTCTCATCTCCCTGACCCCAAATCAGCCTCTCCGTCCCCGTGGGCATCAGCTTCCTGTGCTTCCCCACGTACCCTTTCACGGGATCCACAAACACAGCAGTGCAATACAACGTCCCCGCATCGCGCTCAATTATACCAACGACGAGGAACACCCCAGTCTCGTTGCTTACAGCCTCGATACGCGCAATGGCAGGCGAAGGGACCTCGATCGCTGCAGCATGGTACCGCGCGAACTCGTCCCGCCCAGCGGGGCTGCGCTCGCCGACCACAGCGCCAAATGCTGATTGTTTGGGGTATCCGCCAATGCTGATTGAAGCATAGTGAGCGAGTGCGCCTTTGAAAGGATATCAGAGCGTACAATGCTTCTGGGAACACACAGATCTGGGAGCCATCGCGGTCGCGCGCAAGCCGGGTAAGCCGTTCGAGCTTGTCAAGGGTATCGTCAAGAGAATATTTGGCCGTACAAGTCTGTGCCACTGAGGCTTTGATTACCTTGGCCATGCTGGCTCGAAGAAAGAGTAGGTTAACCCTGGGAGGTGCTCAAGTTCCGGTAGCTGGACTTCGAACATGATGTTCTCTGGAAAAGACGTGATTGTGGCGGGCCGGAATCCGGCATCCCACCCTCACTATCAAGTCGACTTGACTTTCCGAAAGTGTCCAAATGTTCTCCAAGACAAGAAGAGTTGATTTGCCAGGTATCAAGTCCTGCAGTATCGTTTACACTGTACAGACAGTTCAAAAACCAAAAACAAGACGGATCATAAAAAATAAGTACACGACAAGAAGGAAAAGGGAGCTAGCGATGCAGAAATTGACGACATATACTCAGAGAGAAGAAAAATACACACAAGAGGCAGAATCGTTCACAGATAGGAAGACCATGAGGACGCGCCATACCAAAGGCCAATTACTCTGCCCTTTGCCTCTTGCCCTCTTTATCCGCCTCAGACCCATCACCAGCAGTCTCCGCATCCCTCTTCAAACTCTGGGTCTCACTCCTCGCATGCACCGGCTGCCCTCCCTGCTGCCCCGCAGCCTGATTCTGCGCCTGCGCGGCGGCCACAGCAGCATTCCCAGCAGCCGCCACGGCAGAACGCAGTGCCTCCAGCTCGTTCTCCGCCCTCAACCTCATATTCCTCTCTTCATCCCACATCTTCTTCATCTCCTCCAGCTGCGTCTGCAGATCGCCCATGGCCTGGTCCATGAGCAGCTTTTCGAGTGTCCATTTCTCGATATTCCGAGCTTCGTTCTCCTTCAGATGGTGGATATATTGCACGGCACGCGAGAGGATGGCACCCTTGGCTTTCTCACCAGAGCCGTTGGGCACGATACGCCCAAGCTCGTTAATACCTTCATTGATATTCCCACGGCGTCGACGTTCCACTTCTTTCTACATGGTCGAAGCAGGTTAGCCTTCCGAAGAAACACGAGAGTAGGCAAAAGGAGACCTACATGATTATCCTTACGCTGCCGACTCCACTCATCGCTTCCCATCGTCGCGCTCCTTCCACCGCGAGCCCTGGTTGTCGTCGTCGACGCGCCCGGCGATGTACCCTCTGTCATATCAGCACTACCACTCGCGGCCTGTCCAGCAGCACGGCGGTCGTCCTCGCTGGCTTCTTCCATTTCTTGTGGCTGGCCAGGGATCTGTGCAGGTCGGGGCGCAGACGCAGATGCAGGAGTCGCAGACATGGCGACAGCGGAGAGTTGGCCGAGGTTGGGGGGACCGCGCGGATGGGACGAGGGGCCGGGGTCATTGATGCCGGGGAGACCGCCAGCAGCGGGCGGGTGTCCAGGGTACGGGTGTTGGCCGGGATGAGGCCCGCCAGCTTGGAAAGGGGCTTGAGAGAGGTTAGATAGAGTCTGCGCGGCGTCTTCTTTGAGACTACCTGATTCGGGGACCTGGGATCGTTGTGGTCAGCGATTGCACATTCCTTGGGAGAGAAAAAAAACGTGGGTGGACAGGAGGGTTTGCGAATGACCATCCCTTCCCCCCGTGACTGTTGTCGAAACGCTCGTGCTCCATGTCGCGACACAGTCACGTGTGGAGCAATTAACGATCGCAGATGCTTTCGAGCGGGAGTGTACATCGGTCACAGAGGGAGCGTCGGGTATGGGGGTGCGAGGAACGGAGGATATGGTAAACAAATTGGAGGAGATACGCACCTTGTTAAATCCAGGGAGGCTCCGTAGGAGCGATATTATCTGATTTCCATCGAGGTTTGGGAATTGGGAAGAGCCGAGATCAGAGGCGAGGAGGGCTTGCGCAATACCAGGGGGAAGTTGTGGTGCCTGCTGGGTCGCTGGATTGGCGGCATTGTGAGACAAGGCCGGGTCATGGTTAACTGGTGCAGCGGGAGCCATTACTGTTGGTCGTTGGTGGACGAGGTTGCTTGTGTTATATATATTGGTGTCCTAGACGTCAACTCCAATATATAGGAGCTAGAATGTCGTTACAAAGGTGTCCCGGGAAGATGCTGCTGTGCGATTATGGTCGAAGAGGTCGGTGGGAAGCAAATTGTTTCGACAATTCGCAAAAAATAGTTGGCGGCAGGTCAGGAAATCCTGGAATAAGACGAGAATTCACTCAATGTCTCCGTTGAGGATAGTGGTCGTGGTCGACGGGTGCGACGATGAGCAGGTGGGGACGGGGAGGCAGGGGGAAACGGAGAACGTGAAGGTCACGATTGTCGTGACCACAAGCCCTGTGACCTGGCAATCATCAACACATGTTTCCACGCCACATACCGGATCATGTGGTCTCACCTCGTGTTCGGGTGATGCCGGTATCGCATGGTTTCAGTCGGCCCGCATCGGCTCCATAGATTACCCGACCTTCCTCGAGCTGTTCACCACCGAAAAAATGGCAAACGTGCTCAAATTCTGCAACCGTATAGTGTACATACATTTTTGCTATTTTCTACCACACAGCGTACAAATTCCGTCTATCCATTTGTCCATTTCACTTCTTACAGTCTAGCGGGATCTTCCTTCTTGTAGAGATCAATGACATACTTGGAGCCCTGCAGTAACACACATGTTATTCCTCAAGGCAAAACACCACAAGGAGACGTTGACCACGTACCGTCTGGATGTTGGTCACCAGTTCGGGAATGGCAGCCTTGACCAGTGCCTTCTCCGCATCAGTGAGACTTCCGAGGGGGTTAATCTTGACGACACCCTCAGCCTGCGAAATCAAAACATCACATCAGCTTCTATGACCAAAGCAGCCTGTCGAAACATTCTCAAAAAAACACGTACACCGAGCTCGACCGTGGACGAGAAGAACTCGAGCTCCTGACCGAGCTCCTCAGTGAGAGCAGCACCGCCAGCGGGATCCGCCGCCAAGGGGACGAAGCTAGGGGCAGAGATGCCCTTTTCGCCATTGACGGCGCGAATGACCTTGCTCGCGAACTCGGCACCAGCGTAAGCCATGGACAGTGTTGCAGAGCCAGCACCGTTCTTGGCTGCCACAACCTCGTCACCACCGAACTGGATGCGCTTGATGAGCGCCTCGTAGTCAGTGGTCGAGAGACTGGCGGGGAGGGGGTGGGTAGATTTCGAGAGAAGGGGAACAATCTGGGCCGATGCAAAAAATTGTCATTGACCGGCGTGAGGATAACGAAAACAAAGTGACTTACGGTGACACCGCTGTGGCCTCCAACAACGGGAACAACGATTTCCTTGGAAAGCGAGAGGTTGCCTAGGATCTCAGCGACGAAGGTCGAAGCACGGACAACATCGAGAGTTGTAACACCGAAAATCCTAATGACAAAGCTCAGTTTCTCTCGCTCGCTCGGTCCTGGTGGGGCGCACATACCGCTTGGGGTCGTAGACGCCGTGCTTCTTGAACACCTCAGCAACGATGGGGACAGTCGAGTTCACAGGGTTGGAGATAACCAGGACAAATGCCTTGGGAGCGGTGGTTGCGATTCCGGTGGCAAGATCCTTGACAATACCAGCGTTGATCTAAATTGCCTTCAGTCAGATCGGTGTACATTCAGAATTTCAAAACAACACATACCTTGAACAAGTCGTCTCTGCGCACGATAATTCACATCGTCAACATATCTCCATACAGCATTTCAGAAACGCTCTCTCACCTTGTCATCTACCAAAAAAAGGATGATCAGCTGAAAAGTAGAATAGATATAGATCGGCCTCGAACTTACACCAGGCTTCCTCGGGACACCAGCAGGGATCACGACGATATCTGCACCAGCCAGTGCCTTCTTGAGTCCATCGTCAGCAGGGAGATACCCCTCCACTTTCGCCGGGGTCGAGATGTGCGCCAGATCCGCCGCGACACCAGGGGTGTTGACGATATCGAACAGACCAAGCTACAAATCGCAATCGCAATCCACATCAGCTTCACAATCCCGATTCGAGATCCACCCACACACCTCAGTAACGAGGGGGTTAGCCTTCAACAAGAGGGCCAGAGGTTGACCGATACCGCCTGCACATCAAAAAGACCGAGCAATGATTAATGAGCACCCTCCTCTCCTTACAGTAGATCCACACCGATCGCGACGCACCAGCAGCTCCGAGGACAACAGCTTTAACCATTTTGTGAGTTGGGATGTACGGGTGAGGAAATGGAGAGATGAGGATGAGGATGAGGAACGGATCGGATAGTATACATTCGGTGCTTCCGCTGCACGTGATTTGACGCGTATCCCGCAATCATGGTGCGGGATGCCGACAGGAGCGTCTTTTCAGACGCGAGTTCTTGCGAATGCATGTCTAACTGCCAGTGTAAAGCTATGGGTTGCCTGGGTCCCTTGAGCGTTGGGGATGGGTGAGTTCTGTTAATTTGAACTTGTTAACCACGCGACGGCAGATCCAATGTCCAATCGGCGTCAACGGGATTTGCAGTGGCTGGTAAAAACCACCAAGGAACGTTCCCATGAATCCTTGCAATTAGAGCCAATCCTGACAGTTGGATTCAGAAGGCAAGCACAACATCGAGAAAGTTGTTCGTTGACGTCGGACACGGCGGTCGGACGACGCGATCGATAGCAGCTTTCCAGGCACGTGATCCGACGCGTCGAAAACCTCAATGTAGGCGCCGCGATTGGAGTAGGGTTGCGGATAAAACGACGTGTAAATTACAAAGGGTTTTATACGTGTGTAATTTACAGTAAATTACGACTTTTATACCGTTCTCCTGAGAGGCATGTATAAAAATGTATAAAACTCCTAAGCCTGCAGACGACCCAAAGGTCACCTAAGGAGATTTCAGGACATTGTCAACCAGGGTTTCGGCCATCTGAAGCTTGCTCTCCATGTTCTCTCCACCGAGACAGAGTGAAAACAGGATGCCGGGATCGGCTCAGTATTTGGGACCCGCGGAAGTTGAAAAATCTAAAAAATTTGGCATTCCATTTTAAATCTGAACAGCGATACGAAAGGCCCTCACACATACTGGCTAGTTCAAAAGCATCCGAGAACATACATAGTCTTTCTCAGCCAAAAGAGTAGTTTTGACAGCAAAAATTTCACTGACTTCACTCCAGCCAAGAAATCGGGCTCGTTACGGAAAGGAGTGAAGGATACTGATACTGATACTGAGTTTGAAAAGCCACGCGAAACTGTCACGTGATGTCCAAATTCGACGCGTCAAATGCTCGTGTCGCGTTCTTGAGAGCAGATACCTTGATTCCGTGACTTTGAACAAAGATATTCATATTCCAAGGACAAGATGCATACTGTGTGTGCCTATGGCAGTAGAATTGAGCTGTTTTGGTGTTAGATTGAGGTCAAAAATTGCAGAATATGGTTTTGGACAGGCAATGCTTGGATTTTTAAAATTCTCCTGGTCCTCTTGCACTCACAGGTCTCTTTTGGAACACTCTCAACCTGTTCTACATACCATGGGAGAGACCTATAGATGACTCTGATAGGCCTGGACCAATACAATGATAGAATATACAATTGGCAATGTTCTGAGTGTATCACTGCAGGACATCCTCAAATGGTGTTGTTTTCTTTCAGAATTCTCAAGGTAGACATGAGAATACAGGAATCTGAGGTAGAGAAGAGCTCTTGGTGCTCCAGGACATGAGAAGATTGACTGAAGATTCTATGAGATGTGCTTTATGATTACAAACAATAATGAACTGCTCCTGCTCTCAGAAAGAGAATCTTCAAGACTGAAGTACCTATCCCAATGATCTGTTTAGCAGCTCTTGAGCTGTAGTGTCCTGGAGGACTGGCAGAAGCTGGATCTACTCAAACCCTCAAAACTCAAGTTGTGAGCTCCTTTTTGTTATGCAAACTCCCATAAAATTTTGAGCATGCTCAGGACCATATTCCATAGAATTTTGAACCTTTGATTGAGGTTCCAAGTCATGGGAGAGTCGGGTACGTTTCCGAGAAAATCTGGAGCGGGGAGTTTTGAAGTTTGCCATGTGCCGCTGACATCACCCTCCTTCCTTTTTCGATTTTTTATTTTCTTATTTTTTATTTTTTTTATTGGGGAGCTTGCTCCCCTTTTATCTGCGTAGTGCTCGAGATTTCTTAGTGACACGTGACCCCATCAAAAACGCGTGTATTTGCCTTTGTGTGGTTTGAGTGGCGGGGGTCGACCGGCAACCAGATCGGGGTTGTTTCCAGCTGACTTTGAAACTGCGAGAGGCCTTCGACGGCCCCGCCGCTGCATCAACAGGCGCCGCCGCCTGCGCTTCTTCCTATACTCAGATACTTTGCAAGAAGCCAATCTAGAGTAGTGACCTAGCGAGCTGTGAAGTCTACCAGCATGGCCTGTGGGTGAACACACTTGTTTTGTCTTAAATGTAGAAGTGTTTTGGTCTTCTGACCTCTACCATTTCAAGAACCAGAAGTACTGTGAATAACCTGTCGGCACCCAGTCTCCAGATACTGAGCAGACCTGAATGGCCTGGAATTGATCTATCTTGGGTGCCAATTATTCCTATCAAAGTCAGCTGGGAGAACAAAGCTGAAAAAACACTCTCCAGAACTCAGCTTCCTTTAGCATTTGCCTGGGCCATTACTATTCACAAAATTCAGGGCCTTACTCTGTCTGAGGTGGTAGTTTACCTTGGAGAGGAGGTATTTACATCTGAGCTGTGTTTTGTTGCAATCTCATGTGTAGGGGTTTTGGCAGGCCTTGCAGTCTGATCATCCTTTCCTGAGGCTCATCTTCAGAGGCCAGAAGGGAAATGCGCAGTGGCATTGTTCAGGGAAGACAGTGAGAGGGCTGCCTTGGGCTTTACTTTAGGTACATATGGCATGGACCTTGGTGAATTTGCTTTTGAAGATTGGAAGTTAGATATACATCATTCTGAACATTTGTTTTACACAGTGCAAAGCACCGCTATCTGCTACTCTGATTAGATACGAAGCATGGAAACTGGGATAAAGCAAGCTCCCCATACACGAAGTATGAGGGGCCCACGTGTGGGCTCCGAATACGTAGACACATGTTTTACTTCACTCCTTCCAGTATCGAGCCAGAAATCGAAGGATGTTTTCATTCACAAAGTCAATGTTGTCCTATTGTACTCTACATCCAGCCATATGTAGCCGCAGGCGGGTACTTGTATGGTCTGGACTCTGGAGACCGGATTTGAGCAGTCCTCGAAGCGAGCCCACACGTTTTGGGACAGCACGTGACCGAGAAAAATTTTGTAACTTACAACGTAAATTACATATTATACATCGGCCCGACAATTTGGATGTAAATTACAGACTTTTATGCACCACCTCGAGTTTTATCCGCAACCCTAGATTGGAGTACGGAAAGACTTAAACAATGTTACTGCAAATCGCGCATGTCACGTCAAGACCAGAAGTAAGTGGGTGGTCAACCTCGGAGCTGGACTACGGCCACTCCGATACTCAAAAAAAAACGAAATCAAGGTCATATATGCACAAACATAAGTAATCCAATTGCATCGTCCGTATCAACAGAGATCAGATCAGACGACTTCCAAACATCAACGGGAAATACTCCCCATCCCCCATGATCCATCCATCTGCACCCACCCATCCACAACCACCAGTGACCACATCGCGATCCCGCAAAAACCAAAATTTGCAATTCCGCGTCACAACCCGGTACGATACTCCGAATCGTCAAAACGAGAACAAGACAAGACTATACATACATACCTACATACTTCAAACCCTCGAAGGTTACTAGACAGGAAACCTCAATGAAGCTTGGTAGCTTTTGTGACCATGAAATACCGAGAGGATATCATATGCGTAAAGCTTGAAGCTTGAAAGTTTGAGCTTGCGCACCTGAGCCGGACGAGTTGGAGCGTCGGATCTTGTGATTAGCATCCAAGGGCACAATCGGATCCGAAGCCCCACCTGGCATACAGTATACATACATACATAGCATGCATCTGGTGGGGAGTTCGTTTTCGTCTGTGTTGCAGGCTGAGACCGAGAGACCGAGGGAGATTGAGAGGCAAGGATCCGGAAATACACAAGTAAATAAAGTAGTGAGCACCCACCCAGATGGCCCACAGAGCGCATTCATGTGAGAAACGGACATCCAGAGGGCCCACAGTGTGTAAGGAACAGTTTCGAATCCACCACTCCAGTGCTTCACAGACCGCAAGAGCCAGAAGATCAGCTGGCCATGCCTTAATCCCAAGGGAGATTATCGCTTCAAAACCATAGCACGAGCACGAGAACACGAGAACACGATCACAAGTCCAACGGCGTCCCGCAGCGTACAAAGGACAGTAATAGTAATAAGATCGTCCATGGAGACGCGTACTTTCACAGTGGAGCCCCAGCTTTCTAGAACACCAGCCACGCCTAGGATGCCTGCCTCGAGGCAAGGCTCAAGTACTGGCAGAATTTTCGAAATTGCCATCGGGAGTCGGTTGTCGTTAAGCAGCGCGATAATCAAATCCTGATCCTGCTGATCAGAATGGTCCGCGCGCACCAGGGGGAGCAAACAACAACAACAGACACAGAACGGTACCTGAACTGACCTGACCGCGATAATCGATTGCGGGTCAGGGAGGTAAACTGGTCAGGGTTTCAAAATTCAGAGGGAAGGATGGCAAGGGGCGGCCGCAACGCCGGGTCAAACATACCGCACGCATCCACCCGATCGTAAACGAAATGAAAGGATGAAGTCAGCCCAGCCCATGACCAGATGCGCCACGAACCGGGACCGCGCCTCTTACTGTAGAGTACATGTAAGGCCGTGTTGTTTCAAAGATGTCACAAAACGAGTTACCTATAGGACTGTCGGTATTATAGGAGTTGCGGAGAGCAGGTTCCTCGAGACCTGGTCTCCCCTCCAGAGCCATGGAGGTCGTATTCGGAAGTCCGGGTCGTACGGGCAGTCCTCTGCGCCGAATGAATTGGAGGGTTTGGAGAAAGAAACATTGCACTTGTCCGTCCGGGGCTGTGTAGATCTCTCCTGGAAGACAGGAGACTCGGATGTAGATGGCACTGTTGCAGTTAGTGCTGCCGGAAGTTGAAGGTCGCTCGAGCTGAGTTCAGCTTCAGCTTGATGCTCTTCCTAATTTGGAAGCTCGAGCTGATGGAGCTTCACCTTGGCTCATGCATCTTTCCCACTGTCTGCCTGCCTATTCTGTCCATTCTTCCGTGGTCTTGCGGCATCAGTCATCGACAATCGACCCGCAGTACTCTGTATTCCGTGTTGTAGTCTCAGTGACACTCGTATAATATGTTTGTCTTGAATTTTCTTTCTATGTAATGATTTATTTCTGCCGGCTCCATTGCTGATTGGTCTTCTGAGGGCCTTGTCTGTTGGCCGGTGAGCCCATGCTCCATTGGCATTGCAGGATGCGTCTTCGCTGCTGCATGCTCACTGGTTGGAGAGGCGAGACTGGCTGACTAGACATTCCACCCGGGACCCACCACATCCGGCACTTTCGCGCAAAAGAACGCGTCGCGCCCGTCACGACATGATCACCTCCTGGCAAGTAACATAGAAATTACTTACAGTCGTTTCGTCGGTTTTCGCGTTAGGAATCTGGCGAGTGACATCACTCAGATCTTGACCTATTTGTGTGTACTGCTAGCTAATTGTGATGACCTTGTCATTACACAGGCACACTGCTGCACATACCTTAAATTGACAAAATTGATGATGTTTTGCAGAGTGTACAAACCCCGTAGTAGGAAAGTAAGGTGATGCAGATCAAAGACACCTTTCTGTAGGTTCATACCTTATTACATGGTGAACAAATGGATTTAAAGGCCTTTTTTACCTACCGTACTGGGTACAAATTACATAGGACGACGGTATTGAGCAAGGTCGGTGATGCTATCCTAATTGGGCAGTGAGCTCGAGGCAGCTCGAGCGAGTTCAAGCTCGAGCTGATCCGAGTTCGTTAAGCGATCACCTCGAGCTCGCTCGAACTCAGCTTCCGGCAACTGCAACTTGCAGTTGCCTTCCGGCGATGGGATGGTTGTCAGAGTGCCGGTATGTGTGTATGTGTTGAAGTACAGTACTGTACCTACTTACCAGTAATAGATGTGACGTCGATCCTGGTCGGAGGTCATACATATCCCCCGTTGCAAAGGTCAAGGTGATCAGGTGTTGTGGGATCGGTATCAATGATCAGCATGCGCAGTGTAACCCAAATGGCAGGAATGAAGAAAGGTGACATGACAGCGATGTTGTTGAAAGAAGGGCTTGGCGAGAAGAAGCACCGTAGGTTTGATGATCTTGAGCATGAAGCTTGAAGACGAAGATAGCACGAGGAAGCCGTCGAAAGTTTCAAAGTTGAGCTGAACGTTTGATCAAATGAATATACAATCGTCGAAACGAATATATAATGAGATGAGCATCCATGACGTTGATAAGGCAACAGATATGGGGCTCTACGCCTGGCAATGATGACAGTAAGCGTGCTGTGCGTGACGGTGCGATGAGATAGATAGATCATGGAGGGGCGTCGTGGAACAAGAATAATGTATAAGGACAAGAAGAACAGGACGAACAGCGGGCGCGGATGATCATGGACAGGAAGGGTGAAGAAGTAAGACAATTGACGCTGCATTACGGATAATAAGCGGCAAATATGTCTGAGAAGTACGATGGAATCATGGACGCAAAAAAAATGAAACGAGCTCTAAAAAACGATAGACCACGAGACAAATCAGAAACCACCGAGACATCCATCGTCTTCAATGCGGAAGCAGGAGGTGGCATGGCGTGCGGCCAGAGAACTGCTGAGCGCGGACGCCCTGCTTTTCCTGCTGTACGACTGGGTCGGACTGTCCGGGACATCGTCCGACCCGCCTGGTATCCGGTCGGGGGTGCGAGAGCTATCGTGCTTTCGTTCCCGACGACGTTTGGGCTTGGACGAAAGAGGTTCATCGTACGGAGACAGTTCATGGTTGTAGCGGGTCGGTGATGACGGCGGATGGGGGAGGAAGGATAGGGCTGACGACGAAAATGAACCAGGACCGTACATATCCGAGTCGATGTCGACTGAGGTGAACTTGTCTTGGGGGATTGCAAGACCGAACATGTAAGACGATTGCGGGTGGTAGGAGGGTTCGAGAGGAGGACTCGCGAAACCGTCGCTCTCGTCGGATTCCGATGAGAGGTCGGGGATGAGCGGGGGGAGGAGAGAGCGCCCAGCGTCCTCCTGTTGTTGACGAGCAGCATTAAGGGCGATCGCACGGGGGTGAAGGTCACGACCACCGTACGGGTGACCCCTCTTGGGCATCATCGGGGTGGGCGTCGACGCCTCGTCGAGCATGTAGGTTCGGCCCGGACATCCGCGTTCCGGGAGCGCGCAGGAATTGGGAGAGACGACAATGGGAGATCGGTCGTATGCGGTGCGAGAGTGGGTGGCGAAGGTGTGGGTGGTGAGAGAAGGCGACGGGGGGAAATGGACTGCGAGGGGGGTATTAGGGGCGCGGCGGGCGGACTGTTTGAGGATGGGACGGGGAGACATGATTTGACAAGACGTCTGCACCAGTATTTAAACTAGTGCACACGCGAAGATGACGCTGTGGCCACGACCAGGGTTAGCAGGAGAGCACCATGGTTGTGGACGACGGGGGTGGTTTTAGAAATCGGTGCCACATCCAAAACAACCCATAAGTATGGCCTGCATCAGGCTCCTAGAACCACCCTCTCGTATCGCTCGGAGGGGTTCTCGAGACGCAGTGTTTTATCTGAGAAATTTTATCTTATCTTCATCTGTATTATTAAGCAACGACCAAACAAACAAACCTAAGAACCCGACCTCGCGATAGAGAGGCTGGCAAATGACAGAATCGGTGATCTCGGCGTTCCCTCGTAAACCCAACCTAGGGTTCAGTAAAATCATTTTCCCGCAAGCATCCGTAAGCATTGATTTCGAATATTTTCATTTTTTTGGTTTCGCCATTCGCCCCGCAATGATCTTATCTCCCTCCCATCTTGCAGTCACAACTTCACGTTCATTCAGCACCCTCTTTAGGCTCAGTTTTTCGAGTTCAGCTCTGATCATGAGTCATGGGAACCTTCAGTGATGAGATACATAACAGCAAGAACTTCTCACGCATCGACTCGCTCCGCCGCCGAGCCCATGTTGCCAGATGGATGCGTGGTTAATTGAGGCCGTTGAGGGCAACATCGTGTTGGGGCAGCGCCGTTCTTAGGTACACGGTAGTTTTATGGAAGAAATGGTATGTTCCTATTTGATATTCAGATTGTCATCTTCACGCGATATCGACAGGAATTCATCCCTCGCTTCTCGTGCTTCGCCCGGCCAGTGGCCAAAGTATTTTCCATCATTAGCGAAAGCATATCTGTTGGACCGGGATGATAAGTTGCAAACACGAAACACCGCGCACCTGCAACGACCCGGACTGCACGCGTGAACGCGGACCTCGCACCTGGATCACCCATCACGCACCCTCGAGACTCTACCTACCTCGCGAACGTGAGCTAATGCACTACTTATCTCCGCGAGATCAGTGTCGTGCCTTCGCCGGAATATGGAAGAAATTCGGTGTCACTTTCATTGTCCACCTTACTACATTCACTCTGAACCAATGATAATGCTAAGACCAGTTGTTGTGGGCATTTTGAAGTTCACCAAGTCCATCTAGCCTAGCCGTGAAACAAAAAAATGAAAATATTCGAAATCAATGCTTACGGATGCTTGCGGGAAAATGATTTTACTGAACCCTAGGTTGGGTTTACGAGGGAACGCCGAGATCACCGATTCTGTCATTTGCCAGCCTCTCTATCGCGAGGTCGGGTTCTTAGGTTTGTTTGTTTGGTCGTTGCTTAATAATACAGATGAAGATAAGATAAAATTTCTCAGATAAAACACTGCGTCTCGAGAACCCCTCCGAGCGATACGAGAGGGTGGTTCTAGGAGCCTGGGCCTGCATATTGTCTCTTGTTTGGTTTTTGTTTTTCCTTGTCCCCGGCCAGCGGCATCTCCGCCCGAAATCTCCGCTCCGGACACCGCACCGTGCTTCTACCCTCTTCGCATCCACGCCCCCCGCTTCCCAGTCTCCCCGGCCACCTAGGATCTCTAAATTTTACCCAGCCGTTCCCGCTCCACGCCTGTGTCGTCGGATCAGTCCACAATCCACTGCCCACCACTCGTCACACATCCAAATTTGGATCTTTGCCATTATTTTACCCCCCGACTCCGAGTCCCGACTTCGTCTCTTTGGAATTTCCGCCATCCATCGGCTCTGCCGGCGTAAATCCCGCAAAGTGATAACATTGGAGGTGCGCCAAAACATCCCCAATAGACTACCTTCGGTGGCGCATCTGCCCAAACTTGCTTTATGGGTCATGCTTCCCGAATCTACCCTCACATCTCTAGAACCGATATCAATACTCTTTCTATCCTGCTTCCTTTCATCCAGTTTTCCCTCCAAATCTTATCAAGTCAACAAAGGTATGTATAGAGCGGTGCACGCTGATGTAGATTCAATGTCCCAGCGATCCTGCACATGATTCCGTCAACTGTGCTGCGGACAAAGGATCTTCAACACATGCTCCGCCTTGAATGCTCCAGCTACAAGCATTCTAACTCCCACTCCTCAGGTATGCTTTCTTCCTAATCGTCGATGGTCTCGACCTTGGCACCCCGTAATCCTATCACCGACGTCGACAGCTTCCCATCATCGTGGACATCCCAGCTTCACTCGGTCTTGGCAGAAGCCTTTCATCCTCTCAACGGTGATGCAAAAGCCCGCACGAAGCCCTCACCAATATGGCAGTCGTCTTTCCCAATACCTCGGCGAGCCCTCGTCTTCGATATCTAGCCCTGGCCCAAGCAAACAGATGTCGTGATCGATCATAGTCTCCCAGATCTCCTTTGAACTAGTCGCTTCTACGCCTGTGAGCTGCACTCCGTTCCTCAGGCTCGCCGCGGGAGTGGAGAAGGGGAAAAGAGGGTGAACGTGACCTGTGTGGGCCCCTTCCCCTCGCACTAGCGCATCATAGCATCTGCAGATTTACCCTCCAAGCCCACGTCATTATTGCTTGTTATCTAGCAATCTACGCAGAAGAGGGGAAGAGTACCTCAGGGTGAGGGGGGCAGGTGATGCATTTCTCGGCTATTTGATTGTTAGATCTACAGCGCCGGAAACAAACAGCCCACGTTCTTGGAGGAGCACCATGGCCACCGAGCATGTTCATTGTCCTGTCCGCATTATCGAAACCATTCTCATGCGTATCTTTGGCCATTCGCTGGGAATGAGTTGACGTGGGGCCATTTCTCACACAATGATTACAGCAATCCCCAACAAATCAATCAACCGTTGCTAAATTCTCTCTTATCATCATAGACGTGTGGCCTGCGAAGCCGGCGGGCACCGTTCGAGAATCGAAAGTCATGTCATTGTCTGATCATGATCTTTCGTCACCACCACCCTCGATACGCATACATATTAATTATTATTACACACAGCCGGTGTCCATACCCACCTTCTTTCCCCCCCTCGCCTATGTACGAGTACAAGTGCATCCCTGAACACGAGCATGATCCTCCGGGGACCCCCTCGTGTCCTATGCTGCTGTGATCTTCACGCTTCGCCAGAGGCTTCCATTGTTCTTGGACTGCAAGCGTTACTGCGCGTAGGTATGTACATAAGCCCTTGCAGCTAAGTTACGCAAGGCTGGCACGATGACAGTGCAACGTTCACGAATACCCGTCGAGCTCACTGCGTTATCCTGACCATGTCACATATGCACAACGCAACCACTTCACGGACTTCCTCACCCTTCCCCAGGCAACAACGGTAGACATGCATCATTCCGAGACCCCTTCACGTCCCTATACAATGCACGGGCCCTTGAACAATACATTACAATGCATTTCTCATTAATACATTTCTACTCAAAACACAATTGCAAAGAAACCAGTTCTCGAACAGTCGACCCGCGTTTGCGCGAGGGACCCAGCCAGGTCCGGTTATCACCAACTCTCACCAACGGTGACCAACCACGCACATCAACACGACAGCCCGGGCGTGCGGTACGCACTCCGTCCGACCTGATCTGATTTCCTAGATAAATATAGATTCGGCAGGCCAGATCTATGTACCTACTTGGTCGCGCACAATGCCGATGCCCTGGCGCGGATGGCATGTCATTGTGAGCGACAGTGATAATGACATCAACGTCTGTGGGGCGCGCTGTGATACGATACTGATATGGTATCTTGCTTTCGACTTTCCCCATGGCACAGGCGTTGTAGTTGACCATATGCTCCGGTACTCGCTGGCACTGAATTACATCCGACCAATAGCCAGTGGACCCACTGCGAGACGCGAACGACAAGATCACAGTGAATGATTATGATGATATGCGGGGGATCTTGGGCTTTGCTGGCGTTCCCGCACTCCTGTGGCGGGGAAACGACGCTAGTGTATATGGAGGAGAGCTCGGAGCTCAGAGATATCTAGGTTTGGTATTGGGACTGGCCGGCGCCGAACAAGACTGCTGATCCACCAGAGACATTACGAATTGTGATTTAATGAGACTGGCGAGCGCCGAACAAGACTGATAATCCACCACCAGCCAACAAAACTGATCACTCACCGAATAAGAACTACACCTCAGATAGGAGAAGGAGCATCGAGGAGGCGAGTTAGAGAGGAGTGCCAAGCTGATGATGTCCATAGGCTCCTCAGTTCCGTGAGGGGCGAATAGCGAATAGCGAAAGAACAAAGGGACGAATGATGATATGAAGTGCTGCGGCGAAGACGAATACGAGAGTGGCATCAATTTGGATCTCGTCTTTGCACTGAACATCACCCTTGGCACTGTCAAAGGCTCCTATCATGTTCTTGTTCTACGTTCCGTCCCGAAGGATAGCAGTCGTCGCCTGGAGTATCAGATCTCGACCTTGTAGTAGAACTACACCAAAGCCAAGACAATCTCTTTCCAGGATCAGTTCCGAGAAGGCGAAATCGAAGCCTGGATGTCCTCAGTTCTGGTAGGGGCGAAAAGCTAAAGAAGAAGGTGCTGAGCTGCTGCGGTGAAGACGAATACGAGGTTCTCGTGTTTCGACTGGGCACCGCGCTTGGCACTGTCAAATGGTAAGAGAGTTCGTAGCGCAAGAACGAAAGAAGGCGCTGAGTGCTGCGGCGAAGAAGAGGTAGTACGACAGTGGAGTCAAGGATCTCGTGTTTCGACTAGGAATCGCGCTTGGCGCTGTCAAAAACTACGAACGGCTGAAGGACCTCACGCACGGTCTCCTACCTTGTTCTTGTTCCACGTTCCGTCCCGAGGGATGGCAGATATCGCACGGAACTATCAGACGGCGACTTCATATTAAAAAGACGCTAAGACGATCTCGCCATCCATGCTCGTCGAGGATCAATCCCGAGAAGATGAAATGAAGACCGGTCGATTGCTGCGGCGAAGCTGATATCGGTGAGCAAGGTGTTCGTATATCCAAAGTAGTATCATGCTTGGCAATGAGCCCCGACGAGTCGAGTCCTATCTCCTCCGCCTCCACAAACAAGCCTCCACCGCCTCCGGCCAATGGCAGGATACTCAACACCTCGGAAGCTCGCCCGCCGTGCCAAGGCACCCCGCGGCCATACCAGGAAATCAAGTTGCCTTTTTGGAAAAGCGTCACAAATAGCATCGCCAAGCCAAAGGGTACAATGTGGAAGCCGAGCCGCCATTCAAGCTTCAGGCATCGAGCTTCGGAGCAACGTTCATCTTACATTAAGGAGCAGTGCCAAGGCGACGCCAAATGCTGCACCCAACAGTGGCCCAACAAAGAATTGGATTTTCCCTCCTTGACCAGAATCCACAAGAGAGCATGGTGCGTAGGATATAGATGAAACACGAGCCGAGCCCAAGATCTCTGATGATCCCTATTCCCAGTAGCAGTTTAAACCGAAGAACGGCGTCCTAATAGAAATGATCCTTCACCGCCGAAGCAAGCTTTCGAGACGCGCGGTGCCAAGCCCAGAGACGACTGCGCAATCTACGGTGTTCGGGATCATGATAGGATGGGGAGCTTGATAAGGACCGTTAAGCATAGGACGAGGAGAGCGAGGATACATGGCAGGACTTTCTAGATACTTGGCCAGAATTTCGAGAATACGGCTGAGGAAGGTTTCAAGAACGGAGATTGAGAGTCAGAGTAACCATCTGGACTCGAAGCCAAAGGCCACAAAGATACATCATAGATAGGTATGTAGATGCCAACTGGTAAGCTAGCTGGTGACAGGCGCGATATAGGGGGGGGTCCACTTGTCACGGAGCTAACTATGCCATATCCTCTAGTGTCAAACCACTGCCAGGCCCCGACAGATAAGATACCCGTGGGAGCAGTATTGTTATCCAGGTCGACAGAGAGGGATACTTGGCAGTTAGTTTCGAGATGGTGAATTACGGTAGTCGCCTAGACCAGAGGCTAAAAATCCCGACAGGACGTATCATCGATACTATCTGGTTGAGTCCTCGGAGAGGCATATGAGAGGCTTTCACTGGTCACAAAGGAGTACTCGTACAACATCGAGTCAGTGCACCAGGCCCAGGCCGATCCAAAGGTAGCAGTCTCTAGAGGTTGATGTGCGAGGTAAGCTGATGTCAAGGACCCGTCAGAAAAAGGAGGACAATCCGTCGGACGATTCAAGCCCAGGGGCCATTTCGCTGAAAGCAGACGAAGCCACACCTTCCATAGATTTTCCAAGGAGCTCCAGCCGGAGAAACAACAGTGCATGCTATCAAATCCAGACCTCGGAACTCGTCGCTCGAAACACGCGCGTCTCGTGCTCCATTCCACCGCAAGCCTGCTGCAGTCCTTATTGTAGAGACTGTGGGATGTGAAAGCATGCCAGCGTGGTGAACGGGGAATGGAGAGAGGTTGAGATGTTCAATAAATGAATTCCCACGAGATCTCTCATGGCCATGGTTCTTCATCCGGACGGATCCACTGCGATTGCCGTGCGCATAATATATTTCCGTGAGTTGACCGTACACACAACGTGTACCAAAGCTGCTTCGTGGTGATGGAAATGCAGAAACACGAAAGTCTAGTCTCTCAAAGCTCAACACAGTACTCTACTTGTTCAACTGCTACAATGCCAAATTTGTACCTCACTCGTAGTACATGCTCAACAACGTTAATGGTCGACGATGTTGAATTATGTCGCGTCGTAGTACATGCTGAAGTCCCTACATGGGTATATATGATATATATACTATTGATATAAGTAATGTGTTGAACACCTAGAGATCCATGAATGACATAAAGCCGTTACTCGTGATGGGTTTCCAATTTCCCTAGCCAGGCATTAGACCTTGACTTTGCTGTCACCGTCAATAACTTCGATCGGAGACTTCTCGTCGTCTTCGTTAAGGTTGGATTGCGGGCCGATATAGTGCTTATGTGCTCCAAGGATGTACCACGCGCTTTGGTGAACGGGATCAGCTATCACTGATAGTACCACGGGAAGACACCGAAGAGACTCACAAAGAAAGCACCATTACACCGACCGTGATGACCTGCAAGACTTCATCAATGAAGGTCCCATATTAAGAGGGAAGAACATACCGATGCGTAGTTCATGTTCTGTGCCGTTACAGGACGGACAGTGGGCAGCGAGAAAATGACGCAAATAAATATTGTCCAAATGATGCAAATCCAATTGGCTGCCTTCCCGACGATTCCATCGCCCATGTAAAATGGACCGGGTTTGAATAGAACATCGGGATGATCGGCGAACACTCGTCGCAAGAAGATCGGGATGACATAGCTCAGATCTAGCGCCATGGCTGTGAGTGAGAAAATGGCATTGGCAGCGATTGGGCTAGCAAGGTCAAGCAAACCAGGCAGGATGCTGAAGAATGTACTCAGCCAGATGGCGCGGAGAGGCGTTAGGGTTAGTTTGGAAGTTTTGCCGAAATAACCACGGTCCGGAAGGGCTAAAATGAGAAAGATCGGTGCGAAGGAAAGGTTGGGCGATTGAATAGGCACGCACCATGGTCACGGCTAAAAGCGTAGACAGTACGCGACGTCGCCTGGAGAGCCGTCTGGACAACAAAGAAAGCTGTGAGGCAGACGAATGACTACACAAACCAAAATTGTTCAGTACGAAATCAACAACATTGAAGAAAGATCTCACCCAAAGAATAAGAGCACCAGTCTTGCCCATTCGCAAGTACATGATCTGAACAATCATCAGCAGAGAGGCGATCCTAAGTTTCAAAACACTACCTCCAGGAAGGCAGAACCTGAAGCACCAGGTAGATTCTCACTATACATCGGGAGGTCAGTAAGAACGCATGGGGACGATAAAATTTACCCACAGTGGCCCCGAGCAAATGATCAGGACAATGTTCAATAACCAACCAATGAGACCTGTGCCAAGGACTGACAGGGTATAATCAATGCGAGGTCATTTTGTTCCATCAGTTGACTTACCTGCAATGAAGATTGCGGAGGGAGCTAAAGATGCCGAGAGTCAGTGTCATTGTGCATGCAGGAATGATGATGCCATACCTGCATACGCCGCACGGCGTACTTCTTCCCTGTTGCACTGTTAACAAGTAGTTTACATTCTCAAGCTGAGGATTCAAACGCACGAAATATGAGCGGTAGCATCGTAATCCTGAAAAAAAAAAAAGAACTTGTTAGGTTCAAGCAACTATGGAATGTCAGGCTGCTCTCTGACCGTCATCTAGTGGGACAAAGTGAGTTCATTTCATCGTGTATCATAGCGCAACAAGCGTACCGTCCATTGAACGCTGAGAAGCCCAAAGAGGAAGGCAATTCCAGTATTCCATCCACCCGTCTGATTAACGATGCCAGCGGATCCAAACACGTAGCCTCCGGTATGCATCTCGGATCGTGGGGTGGTTGCGAGCAGCACAATGATGATCACTAGCAGCCACAAGCCTTTAGGACATCACGAGGATTAAGTGTGGGCGGATACGCACGGAATGTGGCCCCAAGGTTGACGAACACAAATCCAGATGTTAGGCGTGCTAGGTGACGTGTTGCGAGGGAGTTCTTTGATCACGATTGAGTATGTTAGCTAGAACATCGATATCATGCTTACCAGGATTCCATGAAATATAAGTAGACCAACGAATAAGCCAACGACTTTGCCTTGTGTGACGACGTAGTTGCCATCCTAACACCCCGGAAGCATACATCAGCCATGTACCGGAATGATGGAGAGATTGTGTCTACCTTGCCAATAACGACGGCAGCCCAAATCATGTTGGCAAGGCCGAATTCCGTGGATGAGACTCCAGCGACCTGGCCTGCGAAGGGATCCACATATAAATAGGTACTAAGTACGCATTAAAACACAGTAACATACCCAGAATATTGAGCCAGCCAACGACCCACCCAACCTGTTAATGCTAAGTGCATGCCCTGATACAAAATACAGATAAAGTCGCGTACCCTTGCACGGTGCCTCTTGGGGGTCAGCTCAGCAGATGCGGTATATCTATGCAAAGGGTAAGAAGGACAAAGAGGAAAGCAAAGAGTTGAATGTACAGTCCACCACATGTCGGATAAGCACTAACAATCTCAGCAATGCTTGAACCGAGAGTAAAGCACATTGTAGCTCCTAGAATCCAACACCATACCACCTAGGAAATCTGAGAACCAACGAAGCGGCTTCAAACATCAAAACTTACAGATGATGGACCGCCAAGAAGTAGTGGGGTGTTGAATGTTGTCGCGATGCTTGAGCAAAGTCCCTAGTATGGTCCACTTTGAGCCATAACAGAGTTTCGTATGTCAATATGATCTCACCATGATACTGAACGCGAAACTAATCTGTCATACGAAGAGGCATTGCTTGAATCAATAGAACTAATATCATGATCCTAGTATCAGACGTACCGTGGCCAGGTTCGAAAACTCTCTCTTAAAAGAGGGCTTGTAACCCAGCGCGACTAACTCCTTATCATCGTCATCCGTGGTACTGAGCGAGTGTATTGATTTTGTAGAGCCCATCGTTATTGAAAGGTCGAACGAAGAGAGAGCGCCTGGACGACGTCAAGTTGGAGTAATCTGTCAAACTCTAAACTTCGTTAGCGAATCCCGTGGGGCACGAGCGTTCAAGCTTGAAGCTTTGAGGAAGACCACTGAGCAGGCTCGATAAGGAGCTGTATGGATAAAAAGCAACCTTGATAATGCCGAGTCCCAATAAAAAAAGCGCGACATCAATACTTTTTCGTGATCGATCATGATGCTTTCAAGGCACGGTCATGTGCGAATAAAACATTGATGGTAAACTTTTCACCACAGTTGCGATGTGCCCACTGCTATGTTCTCGAGCCGGGCATCTTTTCTAACATGTCTCCTCTCCCTTCACCAGGAAGTCGATGGCCTGCTTGTATAGTCAGAGGTAACTGTTATATGTAATTACTTACAAAAATGATATCAATGAAGATATTTTAGCCATGTGAATGTTACTCGATAAGCCTTGAATAAGCCTCTTGGAAACGTCGACAATAACACATGTACGGTCCTGCCTCAGTCCGTTCGGGGCGTGGTTCTCGGGAGAATTTCGTCTTTCCATCAACAATAACAATCCCGCCTGGGCAAAACAACAACGGTTGACCATACTTACAGTAAAGGATTGGAACACAAACAGATTGCGCTTTATCCTGGAAGCTGTCAGGTGCTCCAACCGACCCCGAGTACTAAACTTCACTGGGACTGACGGCTACATCCGGATCTATGAGCTCGACCTTCCGGGCGGCGGAGCGCTGGCTGCATGTTGGCTGTGCTTCGGTGGCCTCGGGGTTGGATGTTCTTGTCACATCCTGGACCGTGGACTTCATCACACTACCTGCTGTTCAGTGGCCAGCTCGACGCCTACAGCCCACAACTACTAGTTAGTGAGCAACCTGCAGCTCTATACTTATCTCGAACTCATGAGGCCAGAAACCAACTGACTTAAGTTTTACCGATTGGACAGGTAAAAGCTGACGTATGATGCACAGAAACGTGGTATTCGGCGTCTCTTCAGGTGAAATATTGTTGGCTCAGCTACGCGACACATTAGAGTAGGAAATATGCAATGATGTATGCTAATGCTTCCCTGCAGGCCTGCTCAACGAGATATCCGATATGCAGAGATGATGTTGCGATATTTTGAGAAGCCATGTTTCGAAAATAGACTTGGAATTGGGAGCACCACCGGTTACTTGAACCCAAAAGTCAGCATCCTCTCATGTGCGTAAGGCAGACGATTCGATGTCGTCTATCTTCTCCTTTCTGATTGCTTTTCTCAGATTGACAGTTTGGGATGCACCTGTCTTTAGCCGTCTCCCAAACTATTGCATTGTCGTGATCCACGACTTTCCTTCAGGGATAGCCAGTCTGCGGACATGCACAGAGCTGCCTAACTGAATCTGTCATCCACGAATATGACTCCCACAATTGCGTTGAAATTTTAATTCCGAAACGTGGGTGAACCTCTGGGAATCTCTCCGTCAATCTGGATGTATTACTGGATGGAAATGTGGCTTTATGGCCAACGGGTGGCATGTCTTACCGCTTTCTGTCTTCTTTCTGTTCTGATTCTGTAGCACGAGAGCTTGGAGAGATGCGATGGATTGGCCAATGGTGGAGGAAGTCATTTCGTGGCACATGAGTTCAAGATTAGATGGGTCACTTGCGCTTGGCAAGCTCCATTTAGAACTTGTTTACCAGCCGAATCATTCCACGCCAAACCTCAGAAGCCCCATCATGTTCTATCATTACATGTTACGCCGGTACAAATGTGTGGGTGTTGGCGTCAGTTCAACGCTTCACTATGGACTTCCTACTCAAGCCCCCCAACAGGGCTCGCGCGGCTCAAGGAGACGATGATGGATTTATTACCCCACCGATGGACGGCTCATTGAACGTATCAGAGCTCTATGACTTCCATTATGAAAACAATCCAAACCACCCCGTATTCCTCTTCGCCAATGCTAGCGGTGTCACCTACATTCCTTTCCGTGAGGTGGTTCCCGCAGCTCACAATGCAGCTCGATTTGTTGCGAAAGCGGTCTCGATAGATCTCCAGAACGCGGGACGCCCCCGACCTACTGTTGCTATCCTTGCTGCGACCGGTAGAGACGTCCTAACAATCACGCCGACTGTCATCACTGACTTGCTTCAATTAAGATACCATCACATACTTCACGACTGTGCTTGGGATGCTACGCGCGGAGATTCCGATATTCGTAATATCTCCTCGAAACTCACTTGCCGCTGTCGCACATCTTCTATCCAAAACCCACGCATCACATGTACTCGTCAGTACTGAGGCCCCAATCCGAGCGCTTGCCCAGGACGCCGTTAGGGAACTTGATAGCCAAGGCGCTCCAACAGTCTGCGCAATGCCGACGTATGATGATATTTATCTTTCAGGAAAACCATTTGTCGCCCTGCCTCCCCGGGGTCGGGATTACTCCGCAACGAGAATCATTGTGCATTCGTCTGGTGGGTTTCACTGTTGCAATTACATCACATTGCTTCTCACCCCCTCGTGCGGCAGGGTCAACCTCATTCCCGAAACCTGTTATCTGGAATGATCGTTCTGAACTACAGGTTGCGATTGTGCCATGTACGCCAGAGAAGCATTAATTGAATCCGCACATTGTGTGCTCATGAAAACTTCGCAGTGTTTGGTACGCATGATTTGACTGGCCAGATCTTTGGCTGCCACGCTGTTACCATGTTCCACGGAATTGGCCTGAACTTCATCGGATGGTTGGTAAGTACTATCCAAGGAAACAGAACTGACGTCTTACTCGTCGATTGATAGGCCGCGACTGGCTTCATTATGGCAACGTTCCCACCAGTGACACCAGCCGTCACTCCGGCACCCGACGCGGTGTGGAAGGCGGCTTTGGCGACATCTCCCGCGTATTTGTTTAGTCCTCCTGTGTTCTTCGAGGCAAGTCTCTGTTTAAGAATGGTCTCGCTTAGGCTAATTATCTCCATAGGAATGGTGCAGCGACCCATCTAAATTGCAATTCTTCAAGCAACTAAAGGGTGTGGTAAGGTTATACTTATCTTTTATATATTCCCCGCTAATTATCAGCTCAGGTCTATGGCGGAGCTCCGCTTCAGAAGGCAACAGGAGACTATTTAGCCAATGAAGGCGTAGCAGTTTATACTCTCTATGGATCGTAAGTGCTGAAGCTTGTCAACCAGAATAACAAAGTCGACATCTTTTATTAGTACCGAGGTCGGCGTTTACTCTGAAATCTTTCCTGGTATGTCAAAAAACCCCTTTGATTATTGTCAAAAATTAAATGGTTAGACAGAACATCCCGGACTTGATTGGGAATACATTCCTCTGAACGACCATTGTGCCCTCGAATTCCTTCCACTTGGCGATGGAACATACGAGATGATTGCTTTGGTGCGTTGATCTTCAGAGGCTTCTGATTGTTTCTAATTCCTTGGCCAGGCAAAGCCAACCACAGAACTTACGATTATCAACTCTACTTTCGAAGGACAAGATGCTTATGCAACAAACGACATCCTCCTACCACACCCCAGTAAGCCAGGGCGATGGAAAGTATTAGGCCGGGTCGACGATCAAATAATGCTGAACACTGGGGAGAAAGTTTGCTGTTTTGCCCATTCTCCCTTCTATCTTACTTACAAGAAATTCCGCAGACCAATCCTGGCCCACTGGGTACGTAGTTCCTTATAAAATTCCGAGTGTTCTCACTTCTTGCGCAGAGGCGATCCTGTGCGAGCACCCGCACATTGCTTCGGCCATGATGTTCGGTCGAGGAAAATTCCAAAACGGTGTTCTAATTGAGGTCGTTAAACGCCACGCATTTGATCCGCAAGACAGTCAAAAACTGAACGAATTTAGGGAACGTATCTGGTATGACCAATGATTCATTGCTGAAAAACGTTCTGAAGCCGTTACTTCCTAAGGGCCAAAGTTGAAGAAATGAATGCAGCCGCCCCGACGCATTCTCGTCTGTTCAAGGAGGTCCGATTTATTTTTTATTTTAAAAATGCAGGACAAGGTTTGTGCTCACAGTGGTTCTGTCAGATGATCATCGTGGCAAGCCCGTCAAAGCCATTCACATATACACCGAAAGGATACCCTAAACGCTCTGTGATACTCTCGGAGTATAGTACTGAAATTGAAGCCGCGTACGCAGACGCTGAGAAAGGGGCTGAATTGAAATACCCCAAAGAGTGGAATTCGGAGAGCTCGGTTGATTTTGTTCGGACCGTCGTAAACGGGATATTAAAGAACCCAGCAGCCGACACCGACGATATTTTTGAACACGGTTGTGATAGGTATGTAGTAACTTTTCCTGTCATACGATCTGACTGAAATGGATTAAGTTTGCAAGCAATGTGGATGAGGCAGAATATTCTCCACGCACTGCGGTCTTCCAGCAAGACCGAGGCGTCAAAGGCGACCTCCAGTTTCGTTTATGAGTATCCGACGATCGCGTCTATGGCTCGATATGTCATGTCTATCGTGAATCCAAACCACGAGGCGGATGCGGCTGTTACAGTACAAAGCTCAGACCTGGGGGCGTTCTCATCTCCTTACATCACAGATTTCCCTCAGCATGTCCCTGAGAAACCTATTGCGAATGGCGGTTTAAAGCCATCGAAGACCACGTTACGGAGACTCGTTTCCTCCATATCCGGCTACATCCCCTCAATGAGCTCCCGACCCAGGTTACGCCGTGATGTGGTCTTGGTAACTGGTACCACTGGAGCTCTTGGATCTGCCGTCCTTGCGAAGCTTGTTGCATCCGGCAGTGTGGGGAGAATATATGCTCTCAATAGGCCATCTGCTACGAAAGTCGACATAGTGAAACGGCAAGAGTATGCTTTGACGTCGCGAGGATATGATGCGAGCATTGTTCGATCTCCCAAGGTCATCTTGGTCGAGGGAGAGGTGACGAAAGATGGACTGCGGGTAGTTGAAGGACTCCAAGAAGAGGTATCTCCCTGATCGTTTTCCTCTTGTTTGATATTTTAATCAATTAACGACTTTTTTTCAGATCCGTCGAACCATCACACATATACTGCATATAGGTTTGCTCATCATTGCTCCTTGCACTGTCTGCGATCTAATACTCCTCAGCTTGGCGCGTTGATTTCAATCTGTCGCTTGCCTCGTTCGAGAAAGCTATTGGTGGAGTCCGCGGTCTAGTTAACCTCGCACTCTCATCCCCGCGACCCACACCTCCGCGCCTGATATTCACCAGTTCAGTTGGCGTGTTTAGAAGTAAGAACATCTTCGATTTGTCAGCAGTCTTCCAGTCTTTTGACTTCACCTGCCAGACAATCTCCCTGACGCCCCCATTCTCGAGATCCCCATAAATGACTCTACCGTCGCTATTGGTCAAGGCTATCCGGAATCAAAGTGGGTTGCGGAACAGATCCTCTACAAAGCCTCGCAGCACACACCCCTTCGGCCCATCGTTGTTCGCGTAGGCCAAATCAGCGGTGGGCTGAATGGTTCATGGAATAGCTCTGATTGGGTGCCTGCCATCGTCAAGTCAAGTCTAAAGATTGGGTTTTTACCTGATCTCAAGGGTGTAAGACAGTCCTTTGTCTACACCATCCATCCCTCTCTGACGAATGTCGGCTTCGTAGACTTGTTCTTGGATACCGCTCGATTTCGCTGCTGGATCACTAACCGACCTGCGGTCTTCGAATATCGAAACAGGAATTGCCCATCTCGTGCATCCTAAGCCAGTGGCCTGTAATGATGTCTTTAAAGTGATCGGAGAGGAGCTCTCACTGCCCTTGCGACCGTACGTCGAATGGGTCAACGCCTTAGAAGCAGCCAAGGAAACAGCGAATGGCATGCCAGATTCCCTTTCGCAGGCCCTTCCAGCTGCGAAGACTCTCGAATTCTACAAGTCTAGTCTGTCGAGGGAATCGGCAGACGCTGACGCCATGGGGATACCCAATCTCGCCACAACGAATACGCTGGCGGCGTCAAAAGTTTTCCGAGAGGGAGCATCCGCGCATGTCCTCTCCCCGAAGGAGATTCGTCTATGGTTACAGTATTGGCGAAGTATAGGATTTTTGCCTTAAGGCGACATGTTTACTTGCATCACTTAGATACTTTTTCACTGATAGCAGCGCTCACTGTACTCAGTACATATATCCATCTGTTTTCCATTTGGCGTTTGTGAATCTCTCTTTCAATCAAGTATACTTGAAGGAAGAGGCATAGATATACTTTATTTATATTTTCACTGGTTTTCAGATGACAAGATGTGTCGGTATCGAGAGGGAGAGACATGGGAAGAGAATATATATCGTTCAATCGCAGATCATGCATGGTGGCGGGTTCCCAGATAGGAACGTCTCATAGCGGAGCATGGAGAAAGCAACAAAACAAACAGCGAAAGCGAAGACAATAATTTCAAGAAAAGAGTACCAAGGTGTCCATGCGAAAGTGGGAGCGGGGACGGGTATATGTATCGTATGATCGGAGTGACGAGGATCAAGCAGGTATGGGCAGCATGCTCCTTCGCCTAGAGCTGAGGTCGACGTTCTCCTTCTCGTCGTGCTCAGAGACACTTGGCGCGGGACTGGCATTGATCGTAGGCCGCAACAGCTTGGTCTTGGACTGCATCTGTTCCACGGACGACACACGGCGATGAGGGGCAGTTGCGCCCGCTCCTGTAGTCGGTTTCACAGAACTTGAACGAGACAGGGAGGATACACGAGCAGTGGGGGTTGGAGTCCCAACTACCGACATGCGTGGTTTTGGCGGAGGAGGTCCCATCGACCCTTCAATCCGTTTGGAGGTGGACGTGCTCGACGTTGTGCCATTTACACGTATGCTCTTCCCAAGTGCAGACACTTTGCCAGACATTCCGGCGGGCGTGCTGTCACCGGAGAGTTTGCGTTCCTTGCCTGTGGTGCTGCCAGTGTCAGACATGACAGAGGAAGGGCGGGAGACGGTAGGGGTCTTGAAGATCGCTGAATCGCGTCGCCCATGGGTAGCTTGGATACGAGAAGCTGGCGCAGGTGTGCTGCCTCCCGTTCCTCGAACACCCAAGTTGCGCTTGATCTGGGAACACATCACATGTCAACACTTCGAATAATGATGATTGGAGGACAATGAACTTACGAGCTCCAATTCTTGTTGCTTCGAGTCCAAAGCAATATTCATACTATTCAAATCCTCTTTGTCCTTTGCGCGCTGCTTCGCCAATTGAACAAGCTTGACTTCCTTGTCCGCGCTCGCTTGCTGCAGTTCATGGATCTGTCTCCTCAGCCGCTCCACCTCTTCCTTCAAAGCGCTGATCTTATCCTTCGACGTCTTCATCTCCACCTCAACCGCGGCCTGTTGGCGGACCAACGCCTCCATCTTCGTCCTCGCTTCGCCCTCCTGCAAGGACACCTCCTGTAATGCTCTGGATTGTTCATCCACGACACGAGAATGCTCCCGCCGGAGGTTGATCATCTCCTCGCGGAGCTGTTCGGCCTCGGCTTCGTGTTGGGCTGCACGTTGCGAGTACTCGGTGATCTCGTCATCGCGTTGCCTGAGTTTCTCTTCTAGGCGGGAAACATTGTCCTGGGCGAATTGACGTTCCTGGTCAACCTCTGAAATGCGAGCATCGCGTTCTTGGATGCCTTGTAGGAGGTTCGTCGAATGGTCCCGTTCTTGCTGGAGTTGATCCTCGAGCTAAAGATCGAAGTCAAAATGTCATCCCTGGTAGTTATGGCAGGAAAGACTGACCTGCTCCCTCTCCTTTTCAAGTTCATCCTTATAATTCCACACCTCCTGGAGTTCGTTCTCGAGCTCGGCTTTCTTCGCCTCGGTCTCGTTCCACTCGGCGTCCATATTGGCGCCCCTGTGCTCTAGCTCCTCGAGATCACGTTTGAGTGCATCGCGTTGGTTCTGAAGCTCAAGGACGGCCTTCTCCAAGCCCTCGATCTTCTCTGTTGCCTTCTCGGTGTGTTCCCACTGGGCATTCAACTCCGCCTTGAGGAGTTCGTACTCGTCGGTCCGAGCCCTTAGCTGGTCCTTGGTCGTCTCCAGATCGCCTTCAAGTTCGACCTTCACATCCTGTAAATTGTGAACCTTCGTGACCAACTCTGTCCTCTCCTCCTCCCATCCAAACTCGGCGACCCGATGTCTCTCCCGCTCCTCCTCGCCCCTCTGCTCTTTCTCAACAATGAGCTTCTTCAACTCCTCGTCATCAATCATAGGCATACTAACATTGCCCATCATCTCCATCTGCTCCTTCGCCTCCCTAATGCCCTCCTTCAACTCCCTCTCACTTTCATCGCGGCTCCACAGCATTTCCTTCAACGACATCACATCTTCGGTCCTGTCTTTCACCAAATTCTCCAGCGTCGCTACCTCGTCCCTCAACATTTCCTCATTTCTTCCCCACTCGCTCTTCTCTCTCTCCAACACAGCAATCTGCCGATGCAGCATCCTCAGCGCCTCTCCGCTCGCTTCATCCATGATGCTCCGCTCCATGCTATTCTGTCTTGATCCCTCCACTTCCTCCTCAAGGAACCGACACGTCTTCTCCAACTCGTGCACCTTCTTTTTCCAGCCCCGGAGCGCGCCCTTCCGCTTCGTCTCATCCCGCTCCATATCCGTCACCTTCTTCCCCAAAATCTCCACCAGCTCGTCTCTGGCCCGCAAGTCCGTCTCGTACTGCTGGCACAGCTCAGTCTGCAATGCCAGCTGGGTCTGCAGGGAGAATATAATGTTCTCCTCCTTCGACGTCTTCCGTATGTGCTGCGTGAGTGCACCTTGTGGTGGCGTGACAGGAATCATGGTCTGCGGCGTGTAGTATGTCGTCGCATTCGCGCGGAAGGGATCTGGCTGCTCGGGCGTCGCCCCAGAGTACACGACGAGGTCCTGCGAGGACTCGTCATTGATGTCAGCCTCAGGGGGCTTGGGCGACGACCGCATCATGGACTGGAACACAGTGTCACTGAGGGCGCGACCGCGGTTTTTAGTGAAGACAGGTGACGTGGCGCGGGAAGAGGACTCTGCTTCCTTCTCATTGAGGAGAGACGGTTTGAGGTTTGCAGAGGCGGAGGCAAAGATGCCTGAAGTGTCGAAGGAATCGTCTGCGGATCCCCTGCTGGTGTTGGCTAGGGAGTGGAACACTGTCTGGCCGAAGCTAAATGATTGACTGCGATCGTGCAGGGCAGCAGGCAGACGAGGTGACTTCTCCTTAGCATGGAAAATAGTTTCGTCAATAGGCATAACGGCGTTCTCGGTGCTTATTTCAGAAGGGACGTCCTTAGTCTTTCCCTTATCTTTGAAGGGTGTAGAGGTCAACGCAGAGGACGGAACAACTTGTGTGCTTCTGCCATCGTCTGTCAATGACATATCCACCGCACTATCCAGCGCTGGCTCCGGAACATCGAAACCAAGTCCAGGCGGTATCTTGGGAAGCTCCAGGTGCTCCGACACATCAAAGAGATCGAAATCAGGAGGAGGTATCGGTGACAAAAGATTTGTCGAATTAATGAAGTTCGCCTGGGCCTGAGCAGAAGGAGGTGTATCCGTATTGCTCAGAGGCGAGAACACCTCCGCAACGGTAGGACGCGCCGTCTTCCCGCCGGATGAGGCACGCGTCAGCGCCGATCCGTTGCTTCCTTCAGGGCTTCCGCGACTCAGGCGCTCAAGGAACGACTCTTGATCCTTCGGAGCTTGTTCCTGTATCTGTTGCTGCTGCTGCTGGAAATCCGGGTCCATGGACTGATCCGGGCTGATCACCTTGTACGCATCACGCGAGAAGAGACGAACATTTTGACCTGTCCCAGGCGTTTTGGGATCGCGGAGGATAGAGCGGACCGATCCAAACTTGGCATCAAGTGATGGGGTGATTGGCGTCCGATTGGCACCATCTTCAGATGGGTGCGGGGAGTGTGACGGGTCATGTGCAGAGGAAGGCTCTTGGTTGAAACGGAGGAGGTCAAGGGAGGGACGCCGGAGCGCGGTGGCAGACTTCGTTGTCCCGTTTGGACGAGCGATGGTGTCGTTTGAAGGGCGGAGCATGTCAAAAGAGGAGCGCCGTGTCACTTCATGTGGTGAAGAGCCGTTTTCTGTTGGGAGTCGAGACAAAGATAGTTGAGAATCTATTGTGGCTTTGAAGTTAGCGTCGGGCGGGTTGTCGATAAGGTTAACTGCCACTCACTATTGGCATTCTTATTAGTGTGATAAGGCTTGACCTTCTTTGGTTGTCCAATCATTGGTGAAGGTGCTCGCAGAGAATCATTGTCGTCTTGAAATGGCGCCCGCGACATCCGTTTGAACATCCCCCGTCTACCATGCTTTGACGGCGAGCTGGGCGGACTGGGTGTTGGCATAATCTGGTCCGTAGCGCTATGAAATACCGAAAGATTCGGATGCTGGTCCAAAACTCTGGACATAACATCGCCCTGAGACGAGGACTGTTCAGCGCCGTCGTGCGTTTGTTTTGACTTGAGAACGTTGCTAAGTTTCGACCACATGCTGGGTTCGCTGCAGCCTGTATTCCCCTCGAGTTCTGGTCGAGATGTTGGCCGAGGAATGTCAGGGGGAGCGGCTGGGTTGAACCTGAATGATGGTGGCCGTTATGAATGGTTGGGAAATGTGACAAGCGAGTAACAACCAGTTTTCAACCACGACGCGTCAGTCATGTGATCGAGTTTCTGATCAAATGGTTGCGCGACCGCCCACGCGTCCCATCACTCTATCGCGATATCGTCTCGGATCCAGATGATATTCAGCCTCAACCAAGCCTCAACATCCTCCTTGGCTTGCCTCTCCCACAGCATACTGTACAACTTTCTATTTCGATTACGACAACCATTCGTGAATTTGTTAGAACTATACAACGAGAAGGTCACTTCATAATATCTACAATGTTATTTCTTTTTCACTTCACTTCAAGTGCACACAACATATCTACTGCGCATTCTTGGCATCCTGCTCAGCAGCGAACACCAACAGGTCGCACACACGGCGGGAGTATCCCCACTCGTTGTCGTACCAGGCGATCAGCTTAACGAAGTTCGGGCTGAGCTGGATACCGGCAGCGGCATCGAAGATCGACGACGAGGTGCTGCCAATGAAATCGGTCGAGACGACGGCGTCCTCGGTGTACTCAACAATACCCTTCAATGGGCCGTTGGCAGCCTCCTTGACAGCTGCCTTAATCTCATCGTAGGTCGCGCTCTTCTCAAGGCGTACGACCAAATCAACAACGGAGACGTCGAGAGTAGGAACACGGAAGGCGAGACCGCTACGTACATATAGTTTAGTATCGAGTGTGGGCAAGGAGTTCAGTGCGGCGTGGACTTACGTGAGCTTGCCATTGAGCGAGGGGATGACCTTGCCGACGGCCTTGGCAGCACCAGTGGAGGAGGGGATGATGTTGTTGTTGACACTGCGTCCACCACGCCAGTCCTTGTTGGAAGGTCCATCGACGGTCTTCTGCGTCGCGGTGGTGGCGTGGATGGTGCTCATCAAACCCTCAACGATACCGAACTTGTCGTGGATGACCTTCGCGAGGGGCGCGAGACAGTTGGTCGTGCAGGACGCATTGGAGATCTTACGTCATAATAAGTCAGTATTCCTGCGCAGTGGTCAATGCGTAGGAAAAGGTGCGTACGACGGTGTATTTAGAGTCGTACTTGTCAAGGTTGACACCAACGACGAACATAGGTGCATCAGCCGAAGGCGCAGAGATGATGACCTTCTTGGCACCGCCCTTCAAGTGAGCGGAAGCTCTACCATTGGGAGTTAGCTTCAGCTCCTCAGTTAGCTCAACCGAGCAAAGCTTACTTTTCGGTTGTGGTGAAGACACCCTGAAAACGTGTGTCAGTTATCATTACAGATAAGATAACAAGAGAGTCAACGTACAGTGGCCTCGACGATGTAATCAGCGCCGACGGATCCCCACTTGATATCTGCGGGGTTCCTCTCGCCGAAGACGGCCACAGGCTTGCCTGCAATCCAGAGTTTCCCATCCTTGGCCTCGACGGTGCCTTTGAAGCGACCGTGGACGGAGTCGTACTTGAACATGTAGACCTAAGACTGATATCAGATTATCTGCAATACCTTGTTCTTTGCGGAACAGGCAAACCATGTATTCAAGATCAATGAAAGGGCTGTAGACCGCCGTTAGAACAGACAAGAATGTGTCGGGACCGAGAAGAATGCTTACTCGTTGACGGCGACGACTTCGATGCCCGGGGTCTCGAGGGCATTACGGAAGACGATGCGGCCGATACGACCTGCGATCCTAGTCAATCTTGACACTATCTAACAAACCGAGCATCGAAACTCACCGAATCTACACAATGTCGCGCAATCAGATTATCGCACCACAACGATGGAAAGGACAAACATACCCGTTGATACCGACTTTAACCTATTTACCTCAAGTCAGTCAGAAGAAAGGAAAGGTAAGTATAGGGAGTACTGACCATGGTGGATGTGTGTTGTTTGGGGTGATGGGTGTTGAAAGGAAAGGGCGGGGAGAGGGTTTTATAACGCCCCTGGCTAGATAATCAATCCATCGGATTCGGAAATCGATGGTGTCGTCATCGCAAATTCGGTACATTTCTCTCAATAATACGCACCAAAATCTACCCCTTTCTCCCCAACGGATGTGTATCCATTCATCTTATATCCTCGAATAGACTAAGACAGTATATAATGCCCTTCCCCATTACACTACGTCCAATAAGCACCAAAATGCGCAGCATTCTCCGTAGCAGCCAAGCTTCAGTGCAGACCAAGTTTGTCCCCCCGTTTTCGGCCATAGAACGGACTCGGATGTCCGTGCCACAGTGACCGGGAAGACGCGGCTGGACAAATGTGAATGCCCCTCGACTGGGATCCTGATTCCTGAAATCGAATGTTCAAGAACGTTCTCTGTCCGCGTCTGCCCCAGAGCAAGCTGGAATTCCAAGAAGCTCAAAGTATGTACGTCACGTCAACACCATATATCCTTCTGGGGAACCACGGTACACACGCAAACCTGGCAGACCCAAACGGAACAGGTGCTGTAGCTATAAACATAGTGAACAGGAAATGAATCAACGTTCGTCGATACATAGTTGGCACCGATGGGCCACGGCATACGGTGAAACCGAACTACAAGCATCCCCAAAGCGCATACGTCCGTGTTTTGGGATGTTCAATGCTGACATCCGTCTCGACAACGGGGAAATCATGGGGAAATACCCCCACCTCCGAAACCTTCCCCGAATTCTGTACAGTGCTATGATGCAAACAAATTGCAGATGTTACAGCCCCGTCGTCGTGGGTATTACTGGGACAGCACATGGCACGATGCCCGGATCCTTAGATGCTCCCGAGACCTCCACCGTCGGCATCGGATGCCAATCGGAATCCTAGCCCTATCCACCGCGCGAACCCATGGAGTAGATTGCCGCGAACTTGCAGTTTCAACTTCAAGGATGTATCGCTGACGAGGAGGATGAATCATCCACGGCGTCCGCGAGGCACTTGCAGTGATGTCATGGTCTAGACTCCGTAACACCGAGTTCACACCACGCACTGCGCGTTGAGCCAATTTTTTGCCGGTAAAAATACGGCGGATTTATTAAATTTCGACCACTTTTTGAACATCCGCCCATCATATCTCCTCCGAACACCAGGTGGGCGATTTCGTCCATTTCGACCATCAAAGCACCACTTTTCAGCAATGATATTTCAGCCATACGAAAATTTACAGTGGAAATGTTGGTGAAATGAGATAAAAATGTACACTCCTCCCGCCCAAATTCTCGGCCGAATAAAACATTCTATATTGGACCAATGTTCCTACGACAGTAATGATTCAAAATACAGTTATACCAGTACTCAGTGTCGTCTACCGCATCTCCCACCACCCACTCCCCCCACGGCTGCACCCACTATTCCTCGAAACAACCAAGTCAGTCTGAAAGTCTCCGTGATAACGTAGCAGGAAAACTAACCACATGCGCTGCCGCTGTACATGGTGTCTCCTCGGGCTGGAGAGGGATAGCAGCCTTGCCTGGCGAGGCATGCTCACGGCCTTGTCCAGACTCTGATGAAGGTAGTGCCGCCAGCGTAAAGAAGAGTGGGAAGGGGTGGAGTTGAGTGTAATGTACATATTGACTGTCGCCCGTTCGACCATCGGGCTTGACTCAGAAAGCGACAGGGTTGCTGGATGTCATCAGACAGTTCGAGGCAACAACTCAAAAAGACCTACCTCACGGCCACGTTATCGCCAGTCGAAACGATTGTTCTTCGTGATCTGAGTTGAAAATGAGGCTGACGAAAGGCGCATATATGGACCTGAAACTGTAACTTGAAGACATCCCAGCTCTGGGAAGCCAGTTCATGCAAAAGTATCTGCAGTAAAAGCGTCAGAAAGGAATTTCAGAGGCGTACACGCTCGACACACCGTGTAATCCCAGTGAGCCGTCGACTCATCGTGAAGGTCTGGAAAGGCACATAAGGCTTCTTGACCATTCTGCAGTTAAACACGGACCGTATTATGAATAGAGATGAGAACGACAAGCTTGTTCTGAACCCGTCGTTGAGCATGGTGAGGACGGAAGGAAAGGTGTTTTGAAACTCCGCTCGTTTGCCTTCGTCATTTTCACCATCCGGATTGGGCCAACGCGATCCGGCATCGGGTTCCGAGTCTCCGACGTCAAGAATCAAATTTCCAGAATCCACGGAGAAAAAGTCGAAGACAAGTGGAAGACAAGTGGTGACAATTCTGGCCACCAATTTTCATCCACCTCTACCACAGGCGAAATATTCTGGCTTAAATCTGGCAAAAACGGTGCTGAAATTTTATGTAGGGATCAAATTTTAACTACTTTTCGCCGGCTGAAAATTCGGGTGAACACGCAGTGACGGTCAACCTTGTACAGATGTGAGCATGAGTAGTGGGATTGGAGGGGCCTTGACTTTGGGACCTTCATCTGACAGACGCAGAGCTTCTCGTATGCTATATGCTATTCATATGTCGCTCGAGGCTCGGAGTTGATCATCCTTTTGGGATTTCGTGCCTAGATGTGCCCAAGGCCAGAAATATATATAGGGTGCCGCAGTGAGTATAGCCTCCGAGATGGACAACCTCATTCTAACAGAGTATTCGCGCAAAAGGAACACGAGAACAACTCATCTCGCAGAGGCATTGATTGCGCTGGGAATACATCCTTTCAATTATTGGGGTGTTATGTTACATATGGTGAGTTTGATCAACGAAGTGACGCACCTGGTACTTATCCTCAGCTTACATCGATGCTGGCAACTCTAGGCGCCCTCTGAAGGTCTGAACCTCGAGTATGGAAAACAGAATCCGTTCAAACTCGTCGACGTCCTGGAAGCATGAGATCAAATTAAGAACGCCACGTGGCGAGGACATGACTTCGTGACCGTCAAATCCGACTTCTCCTAACCTTCCCCCAATGTCTCTTTATGACCTTGCTCTGATTTCCGTCAGCACGTCTTTAGGACCGGTACAACCGTCTACTGAGTGGTAATTGTGGCTCCTAAGATTCAAAAAAGGTACGGGAAAGCCATGTCCAAAACCTGAAACGCGACGCTCATTGTTCTACTTCAGTGGACCATAGCCTTGAAGGCACTCGACGCCATGTCGCTCATTGTAGAACCAATACACTGACTCTAGGCACTTTATTACCCGAACATCGCAATTCAAGGCTCTCAACTCTCCCGACCGAGCTTTTACTCCTAATCTTCCAGTTTCTTCGTCCCATGTGACGTTCATTCCCAACCCAAATTTATACATATATCGTGATCCGAGCGAACTTGGGCCTTCTGAGATAGCTATCTTACGCAATGAACTGGCAACTTTCGCTCGATTCCGCCTCGTCTCTGCTGCCCAGTCACAAGTGGTCAAAACAATCCTCTACAAACATCTGACGCGTGGTCATCTTGCCCTGCCGGAACGCCGTTCAGTACCATGAGCGGTGTTAGAGGACTTTCATGCACGCCGTATGTATACAAGTAGCTTCCGGTGAATGGTTTATGCACCTTTCGATCTCTGCGGTAGTGACCAAGAAATCGATCTTGTCTAAAGTCTTGTGTCGGCTTCTGTAGGAGATACGCGCCAGAATACACAAGTACCCACACAAGAAACTTCAACAGACAGAGTCATCTTGTAACAGTACCTACCGCATCAGACTCCACCCAGGCATCCATATCTCAACGGAGGTGTCCGTCACATCATCTAGTCTCTCCTCAGCTCACGCCAGGTAACAATGCCCTGGCGATATAAGTAGTTTTGAATCCCTCGACTGCAACCGCGAGTCATTAAGGGAGAGTCCCTCCCCCCCCCAATCTTCGCGGCACCAGCTTGTGCGTCTCACTGTCACTGGTGAACGCCTACCTAACACCATGCAGATCCCTGCGACCTTGACCTTAACGATATGCAGCGCTCGCAGGACTCGTCGCCTCCCTTCAGATAGCGTACAACCAGCGCGCGGTCTGCAAACAGGTCCGAGGCCACCACTCCTAGAAAGCCGCCCATTGAAGTAACGACCAGCAGTTCAGCAGCAGAATACCAGCTAAGCAACCCCACGAGTCGTTTGCCCCTAGCTGAAACTTTGGTTCTGAACGAGATCTCCACTTTGCAGGAGTCACTTAGTCGCGACCAGGTCAAGGGGAGATGGAGTATTATTACGGTGACAGGAGCGTTGTCCTACATTTGATCCTGCATAGCATAGCTGCACTGGGTACATTCTATGTGTGATTCCAATGATGAGCAAGGCGAGCGCAGGGGTATAGCTTGGTCGTTGGAGCCATTACGACTACTCAACGAGATTGTGCACAAGAGAACAGCACAACACCAAACGAAGTCTGTCTCGAGTCCGTATTCACAGAAACATATCCGCATGCTTGTATACCGTATATAATGACTTGAATTCAGCGGGGAATGGCTCCATCATCAGAGGCAGCATATCAAACCACTTCCCATCGCGGAACTGTGGCAATTGTCGCCATCTCGCAATATAATCATTCCAAAAATACGGGTACCACCCCGCACACTCCCAATCGATGATCCCAGAAATATGCCCATCGTGCACCAGAATATTCTCCGGCACGAAGTCGCCGTGTGAAAAGATGGGGGGCTTCGCGAAATCAAAAACAGTATCGTCGATGGGAGGCCCAGGGACAGTAATGCCAGAGTCCAGGACCTCGGAGAGCCAGTGCACGAATTCGTATGGTGTATTGCTCCTCCATGGGCCGCATAGTCTGAAGCGGCCACAGAACCCTTGAGTATAGTACGGCGCTCGCCCTACCATCCCCATGGGTGCGCGCAAATCTAGCTGCGAGAGCTCGGTGAGGATGGCTTTGAGTTCAAGTGCGAGTGCCGTGCGCTCGGTCTTCGTGAGTGTAGGGATTAAATTCATGAGGAGCTCTCCTGGTAGTTTATCTTGCACAATGAAAGTCCAGTTGATTGTCTCGTCACGGATGATAGCACGGATGCGTGGAACAGGCACTGAGGTGTATGTGGCGACGAGCTGTGTGGCGAGCCCTTCCTCAAACTGCACTCGCTCCCCGTATTTGACTACCAAGCCATCTCCGATATCTATCACTGAATCGGCGATTTGGACGCCTTCGGACATGCATTTTTTGAGAAGGTCAAGGGTCCAGATCGATTCAGGTGGTGGGGGTAACGCTGGAAATGACCTTCAGTTACATAGGCCCCGAGTCTAGGAGGTTATACTTGACCAACCAAGGTGAGTACTTTCCATGAGGGACCCCTGAAAAGCCTGGAAGGGTGGACAGATCTGGCTCATTCGCAAGATTGCGATGTGATATATCTCTGGCAGGAGACCATGACAGACGCTCTTAGGCTTGAATATATCACTTCACCCGAGTCATCAGATCTGGTGTTTATCGTGACTCTGCTGATAAAGACTAATCTTCCGTCAGCTTTAAAGTCGTGGTGGTTTCCCCCCCACCACTTAGCTGGGTATGAAAAGAAGAAAAAGAGACAAAAGAGGAAGAAGGGAGGGAAAAGAGAATACCGTGCCGTCGTGGGTTTTCCGTCCTGTAGCATGGTGTGTAAAAACGGTCAAAGATATTTCAATAATGCATTAAGGGAGAATTGAACCCCCGGCCGGTCGACTATAGCTGAAAGGACGACGGCAACGACCCAGGTTACCACTACCTCATCAATGCACTGTCGCTACTTGACTATTTTCTATTGTAGAATCGTGTAACGCCGATGCGACTTGGACTTCGCACCCTCGACGCGTCTTTGTTACCATCGCGTGCATTGTAATAACATCTCATTTCATGCTGATACGGTGTACTTCATGAAAACTTGATTTCAATTTGTACCCTGAAAACACCATACTACTGTACACCAGGATCAATCGAAAAAATTCGAGCAGCTAGTAGTAGAATGCGGTTCGGGACATAGCCTCCTCTGCTCTTGAAAATTCAGCCCATCGATACACCTCCTGACCCTCTCCGTACCGTCCTCTCTGTCTCGCCAAGGCTCTTATCAGCGCCACCCGCAACTTCGGACCTGCATGTGTATGCGTCTTCCCGATGATCCCAACCGCCACCTCCCCGCGCCTTCACCCCATACCTCCCTTTCCGCCCTCTAGTCACAACAAGCCACCCCGTTCCATAATTCACACACGCCGTCAAAAAGAACAACACCGTGACGACGATCTCTATGGGGTCCGTATAGTACGCGCCGGACCGCACGCGGATGCACACGACACCGAGGTTGATCGCGCCTGCGAAGAAGAGGATGTAGGCGCTCAGGACATCGTATCCGCCTTCTGCTTTGTTTTCGTTTTCGTTTTTGTTTATGGATGGCGTTTGGGATGGTGCGTCGAAGACGACGAGCATGCCGCAGGAGAGCGAGTACCTGCGCATATGTTAGTAATTCGGTACTGGGAGCGCGCAATGGGAAAAGTACAGCAAATTAAGCAGACACAAAGCGCCTGAAGTAATGTTCGACGTGAGTGGGGACATGGAGGAAAGAGGAAGCACACCCAGGCTGAACCCACGAGGGAAGATAAAGGTTAAGTACATCAGGAGTTCCATGCATGAATGCAGATTTGGGTTACGGCCTCTGATACACTCACAAGAGAACGTCGGAGAGCACCATCTGGTTCTGACTGTCGCTGCTATATGTCGATATGTGTAAGTAAATAAAGCTAAGACCTTGAAAAAAAGTGGAGCAAGCGTAACTGCGATCTGGGAATTGAGAGCTTTGTGGAAGAATCCGACATGTGGATGCGTGGGTTTGTGCCAAGAAGAGGCACCTCATGCATTCATGCATGATCCATTTCGAAGGTGGGCTATAAATAGATTTAATAGTAAGAAGAGGCACGCTACCTTCCAAGTTGGTCGAGATGGATGCAAGCGTAGGATTCTATAGCTATGAGGGGCGAATTATATTTTTCTACATACAGAGTATCAGTGTGTACTTACTAAGGGCTACAGTAGTGGATGTAAAGGGAAATGTCCGTCAGGGAAGGTCTTATCGTCAGGTTCATGGTATACCATGCTCGCCGCCAATCGAGGAAGAGGTATTTAAATCGTTTCATGTCGCGGTAGGCGAAGAGCTGTACTCTGTCGTGCCACTGTTTCCGGTCGGTGTAGGCTTGGCTGCGTACCGAGGCAGCGACTCAATGGGTTTCGAGATCAAGTATCCTGAAAGAAACAACCCAGTCAGCCTCACATCTACATTAACAAATCCACGACATACCCTTCAGCGCAGCAGCCTTCTCACCCTGCCTTCCAAAGCCCAATCCCGACTTTGATCCCATATCTGCCTTCTCCTTCTCATCGTGGCCACCAAACATGTTCGAAACGAATGCTGGCGGGTTCACATGCGACACAATAGGCCGGACATCAACACCAGCTACGTGCGTCGGAAGCGCGGCTTTGGCATGCTCGCGCCATGAAGTGACAGACCGCTTCCCCTTGGCGGATTCACGCCAGATGAGGCCAACGAGGATGTTCAGGCAACCGACGGAGAAAAGGAAGAATGCTGCGACGAGTGTGAATGTGTCGACGCGGTGGGAGAGGACTGCGGCACCGATGCTGTTGTGCCACAAGTGATAATGTTATTGTTAGGAACGAGTGTAGAGACGTAGGAAATGAGGGGAGAAAGACGCACAGGCATTGCATAAGCCCGAGGGCACCGAGCCCAAAGTCTTTCCCAAGCACGGGGAAGAAGCGGTTGAAGAAGGCAGCTGGCCACCCGAATTCGGAGAGGATGAGGACGATAGTTTGCCCGATGATGAGCAGTCGATTTAGGACGGCCCAGAAGGCGCCCGCGGGTTGGTTTGGGACCGTGCTTCCTCTGTGTATCAATTGCCTAGTCAGAAAGGGCGTGGAAGGGGGGGGAAAAATTAAACCACATACGAGATGTAATCGACATCCAGGAGGTCAGTGAGTGTGCTATTACCGGCGGTGGTGGCATCGGTGGAGTTGTCGGATGAGGAGACTTTGCCAGCAGCGACGAAGCGATTGACGGCTTGGATGTCGTGTACGAGCGTGACGATATTGCTGGCGAAGACGAGAATGAGCGCGATGATGCTCAGGATGCGGATGCCGTTGAGGCCGATGAATGTGTCTGTGCAGAAGCTACTAGTCAATGCCATGATATTACTAGGAGAAGAAGATGATACGCACATGCACGAGGAGGAAGCATCGTAAGTTGTAGTCGTAGGTGGTGGCGTTAGACTGGACGATGAATAGAATAGAGAGAACTGAGAGAACAAGCAAGCAACTAGGCGTATACAGAAACACAAGGTGTACCAGCACACCCAGGCAAGAAATTCTAAAGAATGTAAAAGGTTAAAAGGAAAGACGACGAGCACAGCGTCTGGCACTAAAATAATTGAGTGGGATGAAGGAGAAACATTATCCAGCCCTCAAACCCTTTTTGTACCGGGTGAAAGGGCTCGGGCTTGTCAACCCTGGCGCGTAAATTCGAAACATGCAGGGAGGTTCATTGTTCTCTGAGCCGGAAACGAGGGAAACGAGTCTCGACGTTGCCGCCTCATTGTTCTTTGTTCAGAGAATAAAGTAGAAAGTGTAACAGGGTCACGCGTCACGGCAGGGTGTGACTTTTGTTGTTCCTCGGGCTGATCATTCTCCTTCTGAGTTCTGACACGACCTCTGATGACCTAACTTGAACAAAGCCTACCATGGGGGGCATAGTCGACATGACGACTCGTACGTATACGATAGTGCTGGGCACGTCAAATGGATTTCACTCAATGCTGACTTCCTGGGCCTGTTTCCCGGAATTTCCCAAGCCTAACTTGACGAAGAAAAATCCATGATATTACGAGGGCCTCGACAGATTTCTCAATACGTATGTAATGAATGTATGTATGTATGTGCAATGTCCCAAAACCTGTCGGAATCAGCGAAGCAAAAAATAGCCAAATGAATGTACTGTAGAGAGAAAAACACCGAAGAATGTACCTGAAAAAGAAGAAAGAAAATGTACGAAAGAAAGCTGCCATAAAAAAAGAGATGGGAAAGGAATAGGAACAGAGCAAGGTATCTGGAGACAGCGGTGGTGGGAAAGATAAAAGGTATTTGGGGAGTATGATTATGGTGGACTTTGGCCATGGCCAGCGGGGAGCGGCGGGAGGGGTGGTATCTGGCTCACGGGGCGATTGGTCGACGGCCGCTTCAGCTTTCGCTGCTCAAGTTCTTTGGCGCGCTGTTCCCGCTCCGCCTGCATGGCTGTCATTATCTGCAGCTGTTGTGCAATGAACTCCGATGTTCCCGGCCTGCATAAGGATATGAGAGACACATTCAGATGAAATGAAGCAAAGAGAACGGAAAGGAAAACAACGTACCGCATCCGCAGAATCCGCATGATCGTCTCTTCGCTCGTCACCTCCTCCTGCCGCTTCTCCCTTTTGCGCTCCTTGATTGTACCGAGGTTGCGCTGTGCGTATACGCTCTTCGCACGTTTCTTCATCGTGGGGGCGGATCTCATGCTCTGCTGCATCATGCGCACGCATTCCTCCATGAGGTCGTCCCTGTCATTGAATGGGTATTAGGAAGGAAGGAGGAAAGGAGCAGCGATGACGTACGTGTGCCAGTCATAGTATAATCGAATTGAAAGCACATCGCGATACTTCTGGTTCTGGAGCACTTCAAGCGGTACGGGGCCTTCTCCGCCTGCATAGAAGTAGTCCTTCAAGAACTACAAAAAATAGGAAGAGAATCAGAACTCTTCCCAAAGCCATGAAACACATACAACACACACCTTCAGCCACTTAAACACCACATCCACCTCTTTATCGCTCAACGGCTTCAAATCACTCCCCATATCACTCAGCGGCGGAATCAACAGTCCCTCCAACACAGTCAATATTTCCTTCCACACTCTTGTCATCACCATTTCCTTCCCCGTGTCGCTCAGGTACGTGTTCAGCGTCTGCAGGTTCGCGTCAAAGTAGTCGAACAGCGGGAGGATCGCCTGCTCGATCTCCACATCCGTCAGCTCGTCCGGCCTCACGCGTGGTTTCTCGCCATGCGGTAAGGGTATTTGCGGCTCGTTGGAGGAGGATCCGAGGGCGGAGCGGTAGAGGGCCGTAACATTCCCTAGGGCTTTGTTGTAGTCCAGCCCCGAGTTGCTAGATTTCATAAGTGTTTTGACGACGTTGCGGGAGAGGCATTGTTGGATGAAAGGTGACATCTGTGAAGGAGCAAGTGGATGAGTACATCAAGTAAGTGCAGCAGTATATTGGAGGAAGACGGGCCTTGTCGATGAAGATCCGCAACATATCACCCTCTGCTCGTTTCAATGATCGGAATGCCCGTCCAAAGAAGAATTGGATGTCGTCCTTTTCGCCCTCCATGCTGACACGGATCAGCACCCGTCCTGCCGGTTCCAGGTTCATCCATAGCTCATGTGCAAGGAAGTCACCGAAACGGCGAGGGTCGAGACAGAGGTAGGCACGACCAACGATGTCATGTTTCCCGACAAGCGCACGGTCGCGCACACTGACCATCAACCACAGTTCTTTCTCGACAGAGATATCAAAGGTTTCGTCCCCTGTGTACACAGCACATCAGAATGGACGAACAACACGCGGGGTAATAGAGAGCAAAAAGGTCGTACATCGTGGATTCAGCGATTCATAGATCGTTCTCGTCTTCGCCAGCCGATTCCCCTCTGGATCACTCAGAGTAATAAATGTATCCAACTTCGCCGACGGGCTACTATCCAGCGGCACCAAGCCCTCCGCAATCACAATCTTCACTGTGAACAAGAACCTATCCCTGTCCATCTTCTCCGGTACCGGCGGACCATGGTTCCGCACCACCTCGACGATCTTGTCCGCCTGCATCTGGTTGTACATGTTGTCGAGCAGTTTGCGCGCGGCCTCGACGTTATTCAGCTTGACACATGATTCGGGCCGGAAGTTAAAGGGTTCGATGCGCTTCTCGCCTTGGACGGCGAGCTGACGGGCTTTTTCGAGCCAGGCGGAGGATTTTTGGGGCTGGATGTAGTCTGTTGGGCGTGGGAACATTTCGGCCATGAAGAGAGCCTCGACGTTGCGGCAGTATTGCTCGATGGCTTTGGAGATTGTCTATGTGCAAAGGGTGTCGAATGAGGTTGGGAAGTGAAGTGATACAAAGAAAGCGTGCATGCCTTGGAGAGGGCAGTGAAGAACCGTGCATTCTGGTAGTCGTCTTCCCAATCGAGGTCTTGCAGGAAGTTGATGGGACTACGAAGAGAGTCGAAGAGATCTACGATCGATGAGCTGTGCCCTTCAGGACCCTCTGCTTCAAACTAGATAAAAAGATGAAATCAGACATTAGACATTCATACAGCGAGTCCGGGATCCTACCTTGTCAGCTACAATTGCCTAGGGATATGCAATCAGGCTAGTATGAAAATAGATACATGAACTTGCTCACAGCTTGCACCCATTGTTCCGTCTTGCTATCAGTATTGATAAGCCATTGACGAACGTACGGCTCAAAAAAGCCAGTAATATCAAAGTCGATATTGCCCCTGGGCGACCTGATTAGCTTGAGCAAAGAAAACATAAAGTATACACATACTGCGGTACAAAAGCATGATACATCCCTAATAGGGCCTTTGTTCTGCGATACAGTGCAAAGATGTCTTGAATGGGAACATCGGGCGTTGGACCATTCATGGATGACTCGAAAAGACGCTTTCTCGAGTTTTGCAGATCTGCAATCAGATGTGGTACGACGACCTCCACGACAAGCGACACGAGGTCAAGTTGGCTGAAGAACATGCAAATCCAAGGTCAGAAAGGAAACATGAAAGCAGAAACGTAAAAAAGTACTTCAAGATTGGTTCAGGGAACCTCTTGTCGAGGGTCTTGGCCGACTTTTCCAATTCGTCGGTCATTAGTAGCAACGGCAGCGCACGGTTAACACCAGGCGCCGATGTGAGCTCCTGCATCTTGAGCTCATAAAAGTGCGCTGAGACCTGTCGTATTCGATCCTGTACGTCAGCCAGCCGCGCACTAATGTCAACCTGGAATCGTTCGAGGAGGCCGCTGTCCCGAATCTGCTCCAGGACAGCGAGGTAGGGTTCGATTTCGGAGGGTTTGAGGTTAGGGAGAGCATCCATCGCGTGGTAGAGGGAGGACAGGAAGACGTTGAAGAGGGAGGCGTAAACGCTAGAAAGGTATTCGGACTGTTCAATAATAACGTCAGTTGTTTGGACTTCGAAAAAACACGTCTTGGCTTACGTCTTGGACTGGCCAGTTTTCTATGTCGATGTCCTGCATCACTTTCTGTACACTTTGCAGCGCCTCCGGTATACACTCCAGTGGCACATCGTTACGTTCATAAAACTGTTTCACCAAATCGAGGAAACATGTTACTCGGTATGAATGCCCTATTCGCCACCGCAACGCGCACTCGTTGATGAGTTCAATATGAGGCGGAGACAGTATGCCCAGCGACACTTCGTCGTTGTCATCTACCTCTGGGCTCAGCATGATTTCCAAGTCAGCTACAAGACAATACTCAAGTAGCCGGCGATAGAATTTGCGTGGATTCGGGGGTATGAATGTGAAATGATGCCCGACGGGAACTTCTTCGTCCTCATCGACATCGTCAAGAGCGCTTCCGGCATTCTCCAAGTTGGGCACGCCGAAGAGAGACCGGCGACTGGATACGGATCCGTGTCGAGAGGTGGCACCGACGGGTGAGTCGAGGGAGGAGTATAGAGACCCTGGACGTGCGCTGGGGGTTTGGTAGGAGGGGGTTTCGGAGGGTGATGACTTTGCAAGCTCAGGATTGAATTGCGCCATGACGACCATTAGTTGCTGGAGGTGCGTTGTCTCGAGGGTCTTCCAGTGGTTCCATGCCGCGTCGCTGTCAAAGTCTTCCCGACGACCTGGAAATGGGGCGCCTGCATTGATGTTCTTTAAGCATGTCTAAGGGATGTGTCAGTGAATGGGAAGGATCCATGATTTAAATCTTACCTTGAGGTCTGTCATCGCTGCCTAAAGGAAGGTTAGATCGTAGTCTCCAAAAGTTCATGTTTGCCTTTACCTTCTCCGTGACCACTTGGCCCTTCAATTGGTCGACTTCCTTCTGAACAGTATGTTCAGGCAGCTTGAACAGATGGGCAACGGTCCGAACTAGTTGCATTTCTTGGATATACATATTCGGTACGCTCATAGAATCACGATCTCGTGAGGTAGAGGCCGAATCATATCCAGAATCGCTATAAGCCTGCGCCGGTGCCAACTTCGCGGTATATATGTCGAGCCGTGAATGAAGTTCCGGCGAGACGTGACTAACATTCCGTAGGCACTCACGAAGCATCCTAATGAACTGCGCAATCTGGTTGTTGAGCTCGTATTTCCAGCCCTCGCCCGCAAGAGACGGTTCTTTCTTCAGAACAGCAGTTGCGTGAGTCGCGAACATCAATATGAGCTCCTCAATCTTCCTGTTCTCCTTCATCTGGCGCTTGAAGCTATCCACCATGAATTGCCCATAAAATTTGGCCATTGTCCGACGGACAAGCTGGTCAGAGTAACTTGCTTCCAATATCAGCGTTCGGGCTCCAGAGTCAGATATGTACAATCACGCACGCTGGGTCCTTCCCCATTGCTATATCTTGCAACTTCTGCTCCAACACCTTCAGCAGTTTCTCTGGAAATTTGACGCTCTTGGGACCATCTCTAACGTCCCGAAACATGTCACTGATGGAGAAATTCGACAATGCCGAAAGCCGTGACGAGTGCTCCCGCTCCCGCTCGACTGCGGCGACCTTTTGCTCCGGCTTGGAAAGCAGGAGATGGCTCAGAATTCTATATAGACGCAATGGAGGTTAAATATGCTGCACTCGGTCATCCCAAATCGCGACTCACGCTACCCGGAGGACATAACTGGTTGCAAGGAATGAATGTCATAAATTCAAGAGATTCACGAACTAATTATACACACTTGAACAGCTCCTCGTCCGTTACGCGATACTTGGAAAGGCGCTTCTCGTGGGCGAAGCTGTCATAGCTTCGACTTGACATGGGCCAGGATGGGATAGATCAGGATGGATGGTATGGAGCCTGATAGTAGATGAGGCCTCCAGACACTGCGTTCGGAGCACATGAACCGAAATGGCTGGATCCCTCATGGACCTATCGCTCTTGGAATTCATCAAGTACAAATAATCTTTGCCAAGAACAATTCTTGTCCTTTCTTCACTGCTTGTGCACATCGAAACCGCTCCCAAGCACCATAGCACACGGATACGAGACGAAAGGAATAAACATTCAGGTCTACTTAAATATTTATGCGGGCGCTTGCATTCGTGAGTTTTCGTCATGGGAACTCCTTCAAACGTTCAACGGCGTGTGGATTGGCGAGGGCCACCGTCTCTTCATTTCCAAAAGGAGGACTACAATAGCAAAGTCGAGCGCGATATCAATGGCCACGATCTTCCGTCAGTGCGTTATAAAGGGGAGGCTCGATTGCATACCCAACCAATAACCCCGGCGTAAAATGACCTCATCATCCTCTGCGAAACACCCTGTACCTTTGAAAGAATACTGGGATTCTTACCCTTATACCACAAATCATTGGTATGGTTTCAAGGAACTCCGGAGGTTGGGCTCTGCGACAAACTTAAAATTTGTTGGGCCCATGCCACCTGAAAAGTTTCTTCAAGAGTTTCTTCCAATCCCAGACGAGAAGGTGTTCGACAGACCCTGGAAGTGGGGACCTGAACTGGAGAAGCAGTTCGAAGATATCTGCAATCTTCCCCGGGAGAAAGATATGTATGAACCATTGGTGAGCACGCTTTAAACTTGCGCGACTCTTTTTTTGACCAAACCTCGGACTGCTATGAACAGATTAAAGCACTGAAAATTGCTTGCGGTAATAAACTCTGCCTTGTCAACACTAGCGAACACGCCGACCCCCTTACTGAAGGTCTCCTTGCTGGAGGTCTAAAACCTGACATATCGGCTTATGAGCCAGGATATGAAGAGTTCACGACCAATGTCACCGATTTCTCACTGATGGAATTCCACTTGGAATTGAAAAAGAGTCCACAGGACAGAGCGTTCCTTGACACGGGAGTGGAGTGTTATGAGCTCGACCACGAATACGGCGAAGATACGAGAGGCCAGATTGCCAGCTATGTTACGACTCAACTTGTTTGTCAGTTCCGCACGCATGCCTTTTCTGTCTTGATCAACGAAAACGTTGCACGTGTCATACGCTGGGATCGCTCCGGTGCTATTGTGTCAAGGAGATTCGACTACACAAAAACCGACTGGCTGCTCGAATTTATTTGGCGTTATAGCCATGCTTCCGCTGGACGGCGTGGGCGCGATATGTCTGTTCAAAATGCTACTCCTGAGGAGCTTACCGAAGCTTCGACCGGACTTGGCTTCCAGCCGACAAAGCCGCTTCTCAAGTTCTCTATTACAGACGATATCACGAATACCACATCCTATTTCTTGGGATGCAATCCAGGGTCTCAAGGCCATTTCTTTCCGTTTGGACGTGCCACTCGGATTATTCCAGTTTGGGACCTCCAGCGGAAGCGATGCTCTATATTGAAGGACACATGGCGCGTGGATCTCCCAGACTTCGAAAAGGAAGGCTCGATTTACGAAAGCCTCCATGCTGCCAATGTTCCTCATATCTCGAAGATCACATGCGCAGGTGATGTCCGCGACACGACGGTTGGTGCTGATAACCACAAGACTCGCACTCATATGTACTACAATTCGACTTGGGTTGATCTTCGGGAACCATGGGACAAGCCTGATGTTCGGCCTCATTCGCATTATAGGATCATATTCGAGGAGATCGGCTGGGAGTTAACGACATTCACATCATCCAAGCAGTTGGTGACTGTGGCAAGAGATGCACTTGTTGGCAAGATTTTGGCATCTATACTGAGTGCAATCACTGACATTTTCGTTACTACAGCTCTTGTTACAGCATACCAAAGGACGAAGATATTACATCAGGATATCAGCTCTGGCAATATCTTGATAACGTCCGAAGGCCGCGGTCTCTTGATCGACTGGGACCATGCGAGAAGGATTGACACGGAAACAGGAGTCGTGCCCCCGGCCGAACGTGTTGTAAGTGTGATTGCCTTCGTCTTTTCTTTGCATGAGCAACTTAGACTCGTGTCATAGGGAACTTGGCCATTTATATCCATCCGTTTACTGAAAACGACAGAGCCTCTAGCGCATTGCCTTGCGGATGACATAGAATCTCTTCTTCATGTCCTCAACTGGGTGGCCTTACGTTTCATGCCACATCAACTGACGCCCGCGCATCTGAAGTATGTGCTCGATGAAGTGGTTAATTATCGTCGCAGACTGCAGGATGGATGGGTGGGAGGCTGCGGCAAAGAACACTTCCTTCTTTCCGGCACTGAAAATATTGGCACCATCGGTCTGAATAACCGCATTTTGGTTGCATTGCTCAAGGACCTTGCTTATACATTGGTCATCGAGCATGTTTATCCTCCTTCTCCCGCGGCCTTCGAAAAGCTCGAAGAGTACGACCGTATAGGGGAGGCGTGCGGTAGCTCCCGTAAAGATTGTGGGCTGATCTTTCTAGCTATGCTATACAACGAGAGGAAAGCGCATATGGAAGACCCTGGATGGGCGCTGAAGCGATTCGAGGACGCTTTACTCGATGGTCCCTGGCCTGAAAACGATGGCAGTGCAGAAAACGAAGTCCTAGAAAACTCATGCGAATGGGATCACCGAAGGAAGAGAGGTTCAGATGACTCGGACTGCTGAACAAACTGAAGTGGCCATGGTCGTGGTTCGTGAGCTCTCTTTGGCTTCGTTCCTTCGAGACATGGTTGACTCATCCTTGTTTCACTAGGGGACAAGAAGTCGACTCTGCATGAGAACACAGGCACCGTTTCACGTTTGAACAGCGAGTGTTTTTCTTTGTTGCTGGGCGACCAATGGAGTGCACACCCACCAATATAACAGACAGCACCGAATTCATGTTCAATAAAATAAACACGCATCTAAACCCCGTCGGCGTAAATTAGTATCTGCCTACAATTCGTCGCGTTCATGCGTCTTCAATGGTTGCTGTTCTCCGTCCTGTCTTTCCAGGGGTATCTCGTCACCAGCTGGTGGTGGCGGCGGCGCCTCACTATCCCCTCCCTGTACACCCTCTGTCGGTGTTGGCTCTGGCTCGGCCGCACTACTCGTCACCTTCACCTTCTTCGCTTTTGGCACCTTCCTCTTCCACAACTTCATCAAACTCGTCTCGAGTACCTTCGCCCGTGCCTTCATCTCCGTCGTCTCAATCACTGGGTCCTCGTTCGGCTTCACCGACTTCTGCTTCTCAACCCATTTGTTCAGCCACGTCTCATGCTCCTTCAGCGTCTTCTCCAGCCCATCCAGCTCCTCCTTCGTCCATTTCGATGGGAGGTCGGCGGCGATCTCGGCAGTGAGGTTCTGGCGCGCTTCTGTCAGGAAAAGACGCGTGCTCCAGTTCCACATTTGGCTGTTGTTGAGGGCTTGCGGGAAAGCTTCGATCTCTTGGTATCGGTGGATAATAGGCTTCTCCAGGGCTCTGGAAGGCAAGGGCAGACATAAGCAATAGTCGTGAAGATGGGAAAGGTACATACTCTAGCGAAATCCGCTTATCGAGGAACTGCGATGTTTCAGCGAAGTCACCCTTATCATGTAGCCACAAGAAAGAATCCTCTAGTGTCTCGGTGATAGTTTTCCTCTCCGACTCTGTTGAGCACTTTTTAAACGGTGTTTCCGTGTTCTCCTCATCTAGAAGGTCCCGTAGCCTGTACAGGTAGCCCTCGAAAGTGTTACGGGCTTCATCCTTCCTGTTTTTCGCTGCTTCTTCAATGTCGATGGCGCGCAGTCTGAAGAAAACGTAAAAATCAGATCGCTAAGGAGGTTGACACAGCTTACCTCCCACGAGCCTTTTTCTTTTCATCAACAGACATCGGTGGAATTATCGGGAAAGTATTGGCGACCTTCAGTTTGATAGTATCCTCCTTCGACAGAGCTTTCTTCTCAGTTGCAGCATCTGCCGATGGCGAAGCTGATGGTGAAGATGATGACGAAGACGCAGACGCAGCCGATGACGACGACGATTCAGCCTCTGAATCAGTCTCACGGGCGGCGGGGTGTTCAGAGGATGATGTAGCCTCTTCAGACGACGAGCTTCCTCCACCAAAGAAACCTTTCAGTTTTCCTGAAACGAATCAAACCATGTTCTTCCTAGAAAAAGAAGCAACGGCTTACCTGCGATACTATCATCCTTGATCTCGCCATATGCGACAGCTTCTGAGATTGAAATAAACCCGGAGTCTGACAGGCTTAAAGTAGCCTTCACAACGGGATCAACAGCTCCGCGTTCTGTTAAGTTCCCGAGTGCCTCATCAATACCTGTGATCTCCGACTCCAGAATGCGTTGTGGGTATCCACTACGAATAGGTGATGTTATGTTGCGAAAGGCTATGTGATGGAATCAACTTACGGAGCGATGAGGTGCTTGTAATCAATGAAGATGGAAAAGTCCTCCTTGCGCTTGAATGTTAAAGTCTTCTTCGTCCCGAGTTTCGATCCACTTGGGAAGATTAAGGTAGTAATGCTCCTTGGGCGGCTCACAGCAGTGGTGGGAGCCGCAAAATACGATGCCTGGATATCGTGGAGACTGATGTCGCTAACTTTGATGTTCTTGGTCTTGAACTGGCGGCTCAAACTGGCTCCGTAGAATGCAGCCCCTGGTGCATTATGTGAGCGGTTGGATTGTGAAGGATGTAAGGACACTCTCACCGAGAACAGGCGCTTCATCGGCGTTTACGTTGAGGGCAATCTTCTCACTGCAATGAGATGCTCGTTGAGAGGAGGAGGAATGGGGAAAGGGATATGTTACACACGCTCCGACAGCAGCCTTGACGGCAGCTTGAATCATAGGTGTTCGTGATGCTCCACCCACGAGAAGAACAGAAGTAATATTATCCTGACAAGTGCTGCATGAGATGCGAACACAGTTTGTGCAGCATACTGGGAGCTCACCAAGGACAATCCGGCTTCATTTAATGCGTCGTAAATTGGTTGAGTGAACTTCCCCTTCAAGTCACCACATGCGCTCTCAAACGCGGCGCGGGTGACTTTCGAGCGGAAATCAATGTCCCAAGCCAAGCTTTCAACCTGTAGAACACGAATAAGTCCTATTGGTAACGGAAATAGAGTGTGGTGACAACTTACCGATGACATTGCCTCGGTGTTGGCACTCAAAATCGCCTTAACGCGTCCAGCCTCTTTCCAGAGTTTAGCCATGCCCTTTTTATCTTCGCGAATATCCCTTCGGTTTTTTGTATTAAACATCTCAATCAGGATCTGACGCATCCGTCGATCCAGCTCTGACCCGCCGGTCTTGCGTTCATATCCGACGCCAGCAACACTGATATGAGTTCCAGGGGAGCCGCTCTTGGCGTCAATGGGAGTGAAGGCGACGACAGTGGCGACAATGGAAGAGGCACCAGCATCATAGATGATGTGGTACTCTGGAGTAGTGAATGTCCGCGTCATGGCATAGTTAACTGCGACCGCTGTCCCATCGCTGACTAGGGCAAGTGTGCGAAGTCCGGCAATTTCAATGGCGTCTACAATGGCATCCCTTTCATACTGGGAATAGAATGGTGGGACCGTGACCACGACGTCCTTTACCTTCTCCTCCGCTACTGCTTCCGCCAAGTGCTTGATGTAAGCAAACTGCATGGCGACCAACTCCTCGACATTCCATCCAGTACCATCGCTCTGTTTGAGTCCGACGGTTTTACGAGCAGTTTCGAAGACTTCGCTGGGGGAAATTTTGGCGTAATACGACACGGTCTCGGAGTCGTGTGGTGCTCCTTGGAGATACTTCAGGGAAGTAAATACATCGTTGGGAAATCTACTAGCCTGATAGTAAAAATTATCAAATAAGAGAAATGTTGCGAGTGAACCTGTATAGTGCTCACCATATTTGCCGCGTCCGTCCCAAACAAACGATCCCCCTGCTTCCATCCCACAGCAGATTGAATCTTCCGTTTTGAATCCTTGTTTAGTAGGACATCGAACGGTACACCAGGTTTCATGAGAGAGGCCTTGATCCAGTCCGTTCCATAGTCGATCGCGAGGACAGAGGCCGACGCTGACTGAGAAACTAGGGCCAATATTGGGAGGAGACTCCAGCAAAGATTCTTGAGACGCATTTGAATTAGACGTGCAGAAGATTAAAGAGGGCCTTGGGTAGTATCAAACCAGCATCTACGTATTTGGGCGAAGTTCGTTAAATCTTAAGCACCGATGTCGTGGCAGACACGTCGAATTTTTGATCACGTGAGCATATCAAGGCTGTGGCGCGCTCTTCAGTGATCCACCTTCCAACACCAGTCAGGACGCATACAACTGGTCAGGAATTCTTGGGCGTATATCAGATTGTTCTTTGACGCAATAATGAATCCTGTAATACTCTGACTTTCAATCAGTCTCGCTGCTACTCGTATTCGCAATGCCCTACGACATTCACGCCCGTTGACATTGTGATCTAAATCCTCCAAAGACTTTCCCAACGCTGCATCTGTCCGAACCAGAGTCCATGAAGGTGCTATAGAGTTGGGGAACGACAGAGAATGACTCATGAACATTATGATTGAAGATGACTCCATGTGAGAAAAACCCATGTGGCAGTGCCGCAGTGCTCTCCGCCGTGTTTGCGTCTGTCTGCCAAAAGTCCTGATGCGCACACGTGATCGCAACGTTTTCCACCGCGGCCCTCATTATGATACCTCTGGCAGCGATGATATTCCCTGATATTATACAAACTAGAACCAACATGAGCCACTACGTAGATAAATTATTCTCACAGGTTTCTGCCAGCGCATCACCCCCACTCACCCTTCCCGCAACACCCATTCCAGCCAGCACCAAGTCAAACTCGCAACAAGCCCTCACCGACATCCTCGATCAACTTCACGAAATCCTCTCACTCTCCAAATCTCCGTCTCAAAATAATTCTGCCCTTGTTGGGGAGCTCTCGGCTTCAACGAGGACCAGCCTGCAGCGTGTTTCTGTCGGAAACATCCGAAACGGGCAAGTTTTAAAGGTCTGCACCCCATCCACCCTTCTCCGTCCCAACAAGGAGTAGAGAAAATCTCCCCATGGTGATGACTCATTCCCCTTCGCTCCCGATGGCTGAAGCAATACATCCACCCGATGGCGACGATAATATCCTTAGACATCTTCAGCTCCAATATCCAGAGCCGGAGGTAAGCCAGGAAATTCCTTCTGAGGAAGAGACGGCCTCCTATGCCTCCCAATTCCTCAATGTCGTCCTACACGATGATGGTCCTACCCCTCACTCTCTCCTCACCGAGACGACCATCACACCATCGCATTACTATGTCACGGAAGACATCCTCATCCAGAAAATTCCTGGGATGGGCACGGCTGCAAATTCGGACAAGGGAAAGCGGAAATACATCGATGACTCACATCATGAGGAGGTCGACAACAGCCGCAAGAATCAATTGTCTGGCTCAAATAAAAGGCTCAAGATCGATTACTTGGATACGTCGGGGTCCCATAATAAAGGTACCGACTACTTTGCGCTATCTCTGGTAAGCCTCTCTCTCAACTTTCATCTTCCTCGCGGATTTCCTGACATGGTTCTAATTACAGCGTCAACTTCAGATCGACTTCCCGCGCATCCCGGAGTCCTACCTCCGGCCGAAACTCAAGTCTTTCCGATCATTCTATTCCCCCACCCACCTCTACATTCTAAATGAAGAGAAACAGCGTGAAGAGCAGCTGCGAAATAAGCAGAAGATCGTCCTTCCATACGTGCCAAACGTAACACCGTTGGAACCTGGCTACAACGTGAAAGGACGTGCATTGTATGATGCCGATTTCGACCAGGAGCACGCCTGGCTCCTGGAGGAGATAGCGCGACAGGAACGTCTTACCGTCATTGACGGGATCGACGTGATGTCAAATGACTCAGGCCTTCAAGTGGAGGTCACCGGCGGAGGCACCTCAACAGGACGAGGGTCGGACGGTGACGCCTCCGTCGAGGTCAATTGGAAGCTGCCTAAGGCAGCGACAAATAGTATCAAGACCACCGAATCGGCTTACATCGAGCAAGACAATGATGAAACCTACATGCAATTCAAGGAGATCGCACACGAAGAAAAGAGGCGGCAAGGAGCTGACGAGGGTAGGAATCTCGAGGTAAAGGGTGGGTGCTGTAACAAAAGTTTCCATCCGGTGAGGGCGCCCTTGTGTCTAGTCTCGCTGTGTATCTCATGACATTGCCGACTACAGGAGAGGACGATCCTATGCTCCAAGGAGCATTTGTCCTGTGTGGAATCTCTGAACAAGCACGTCGCCAATGTGGTTATCACTGGTAACTCGGACATCAAGTGCACATCAATGGGGGAAACATCGCGGTCTACTCGTCAGACATCTATTGGCGGGGCCGGAACTGGAAAGAATGGGAAATGTCGGCGTCGGAGGGGAACTGACGAGAAGGACACCATCCAGGTCGCAAAGGCCGGTGCGCGAGTCCTCCAGGAACACGGAAAATGTAACGCAGACCTTGACACGAGGGCCATCGCAGCTGACGTAGAAATTGACTCAAACCCTCAACCCGTCGATGTTCCATCCCAACGTGCGGTGCCTCCCCCATCGCTGGCACACCGTCCCACGCCACGGCCTTTACCGCCTCCCATGCCCATCTCTCGACCTGCCCCTACTCCCAACCTCCACGTTGCATATCGAGTATCCCCTGTGCACCACCAGCTCATCCGGAGCATCACGAGTCTTCAAGGCGAGGAACATCACCTGGTACAACGGCTCGATGAGTTCCTGTGCGCCATGCGGTCCACTCCATGTTCAGGAGGGATAGACTATCGGCAAGTCACTATGTATGGAGGCGCACTATTGATTATTCAGAATCGACTGAACGAAGTCAGGGGTGAGTTGGGGCACCTCTTGAAGGTCCTCCAGCACAATGGAGGGAGCGTTATATACGTTTGAGCCTTGGTAATTTCTGCCTCCAAACCGAATGGTTAATCCAGAGCCAGTTCCATCTTTGTATTCTCATTAAATATCCCCTAGAGGTCATTCTTAGCAGTACGAGTTCCTTTCATGAATCATGCTCACATATCAGCGCTCACCTTTACCCTCTTTCTGTCCTCGCTCTCTTCGTTGATTGCTATGTTAGTTACCCTACCCATAATATTGCTTGTTTTCTTGTCTAATGTTGTCATCCTTGTTTGCGAACCATCTTTCGTTTCAATCTGCAGTGCTTCGGTACTTTCCCTTTCCATCATACAGTAATCGCTTGTCCTCTTTGTTCCTCCGGGTTACTCTCTTCTGTTACACACAATACCTTGCTATCGTAGTGCTGTTGTCTGTGCTCGCAAATGCATCTGGCTTTTGCTAAAGATACCCTAATTCCTTCTTCAAATGCTGGTGCTGATTGAACTTACTTCGCCCGGTATTTGCCGGATCCGTGCTGGTACCCGATTTGAATCGCTAATTCTCGTCTCATAACACTACCATCGCACACTCCCAACGATCTTTCTGACGCTCGAAAACGAAATACCAAGTTAGGCATCATGCAGGAGCATTGTTTCCCTGAATGACAATGGTGTTTTTCTTCCGGCAGCACAATCCAACAACGATCGATCGTAATGTCCTCCGCATCGCAGGCTGGCGCCAGTGGCAATCCGCCAACGGATATAGTCTTCATAGATACCCTTTATCTATCTGCAGATGTTGGCCCAGACTGCTGGAAGAGGTCTCGCCCACAACTTGTCGAAATTTCTGTCTATCTACACCTCCAGAGCGCGTTTCTCACAAGAGCAGGACTCTCTGATGATGTCCTCGATTCTGTACACTATGGTCATCTCTCAAAAGCGATCACCACCTTAGTGGAGAAGAAGTCTGGATCTTCCTTTGGGAGCATCGATGGGTTGATTGCTGCTGTTGCCGGGGAAGCTTTTGGGTTGGCGGGAAACGCTGCAGTGGAAGTTCGGATTGTCGTGGGACTGCCAAAGCAGATACTCCTGGCTGGTGGCTTTTCTGTGGACGTGATAGTGCCCAGGGATCGGACGGCGACCCCGCTACTTCGAAAGGTTTCGATCACGGACCTCGTTTTGCCTGTTCTCATTGGCGTCAACCCTCCCGAACGTAAGGCCAAACAACGTGTAATCACCAGTATCATGTTTGTTGAGGGTCAAGGAGACCACCAACCTATTGATTATCCTGAAGTAGTGGCTCAGATTATCGAAGTGTGTTCTGGTTTCCTATTGAACGGTTCTCTTATGACAATAATTTCCAGAACATCGACTCCTCTGCATATCTGACACTGGAGAAATTCGTGCTGGAGATCGTTCGCGCTGGTTGTCTTTCGTCAGAATCTATCGAAGCTGTCACAGTGCGATCGCAGAAACCCAGCGCTTTGAGTTACGCGCACTCATCTGGTGTTGAAATAACCAGAAAGAGGGTGGAATTTCTAGGTCCATAGCGTTAATAAACAAAAGGTTCATTCACCATCCTGGCTCACGACCCCATATCCCACCGACGTTGTGTACATTCGCAATAATGATATCTGTGCTTTGCAGATAGCTGGCCTTTTGCAGAACTGACCAATCCCTCTGGAGACCTCGCGATGGCGTCGTGGCATCAGTTGGCCTTTTGCGAAACTCTTTTTGCAGCGGTATCATTGGAACTCAAGAACCTTTGCTTGATTTCTGCCTTTGTTATCATGTAAAGCTGCCATATATATGGCGCATCAGTAACATATTCCTTATTCCGCAGATCAGCCACTGACCATGTTCTTGCAGCGTTCACCCTCATGCGTTTTGCCCAAAAAAGCCATGCAACGCCAGAGTGTATCCATGGTGCGCGGACCTATGTTAAGGCCTGACTTGGTGTACTCGGGTACTGACCGTCACGGGTAGGACGGCGAGTATGAAGCTCCAGAAGCAGCTGCTGAACCAAGTACTCCCCGAGGCCACGCAGACTACGGTTGGCGCAATAATGTCCGTTGCCCAACACGATATCGCTCGGCTCGATGGACAGATCTTTTATAAAACACACAACCTCGAATATCTCACCTTGCAACTCAAGCAACGATTCGACAAAATAGCAAGATATAAAATGGAGATCTTCTTCCAAACCCGAGCTGATTGGTCTGTCTACCCTCTCGTATTTACTCCGTGCGTTTTCAAGCTACTGCATGTATGCTCGCGTTGGAGAAAGGTCGCATTGGATACATCTGATCTTTGGAGGGCCTTCTACATCTGGATTCAAGCATGCTCAGATACTGTGTTTGATGATATGTATCACCACATGTGGGGGATCGGCTCTGGCTGTTATTCTGGTTGACGGATTTGATTGGTCTTCGCGGCCGAGCCCACTTTCTGAGTGTCTGCTGTCCGATGCACCCCGGTTCGAAGATATTCAGATTTCATTCACAAGGGGCAAACGAGATGACACGTTGTTTGAACAAGGTACCTCATTCCAACTTTCGAAACCGCTGGCGCTCTCGGACATACCATCATCTCAAACACCTGTCTTGCTTGCTATATCCAGAGATGCACCTCTTCTCAAGCGATTCACACTCAATACACCTGGCTTGGCCTATCCATACTCACTCGACCTGCCATGGCTGCAGCTCATCGATCTCGAAGCGTCCATTGTATAGGCTCCCGATGCATTTAGCTTGTTGGCTCAATGCAGTCACATCGAACGGTGTACAATCAACATCATAGAGGATACGAGCTTTGCTCCTGGTCTCACCGTCACTTCGTCCAAACTTATGAGGCTCAACATCGGGCTTCACGTGGATGCACCCTGTAGTATCTTCTTCTACCGACTGGTTCTCCCATCACTGAAAGATCTCGATGTCTGTATTTACCCTCGCCGTCACTTTCCCCACAATATGCATCCGCCGCCGCCACACGTAGGCCTGGCTGCCTTCATTTCTCGGTCTCGATGCGCCCTCAGTACGCTTTGTACTCATTGTTTATCGCCCTGGGAAGTAGCACCGACGATGCAAGCCAGCCCATTGCTCCAGAAACTTGTCCTTTTCGATACGGACATACCGTTCTCGACTGTCACGAGTATGGGACACGGGGAATTGGTCCCCGACTTCAGAATATTCGAATGCCCCTGCTCTTACGATAGTAGCGGCGGAACAGCTTTTAGATATGCTTGAGTGCCGACGGTCTACGGGGCTAGGAATGCCAGGCATACAGTCTGCTGAGCTGGATGGAGTGGCTTGCTTCGTACCTGATCTGCAGCCACGTCTGAAAGAGCTAAATTCTAGATGTCAGAAAACACTGGTCGAACTACGTCTCTCGGCGCATCCACTGGCATCGTCTCGTCGGACCAAGAAATCATTTGTAAAAGCCACCTGTTATATTTGTCTGCAACATTTTTTTTTTAAATCTATTATATAAATGACACCCCCAGTTCTCACGCAAGAGACAAAAGCCTTTTATGGGAACTAGAGGCTTCCAGTGCAAATAAGTACAAGCTGGAGTTGTTTGTCTGCGAACAAATAACGCGGTCGCCGCTCATCACATCGTCGAAAGCTCACGATCGAACGTTCTAGCAACTATCCAACAAGTATCACGATGTTTCGGCAGGCCGTGGAATTTTCTAGACGACGCTGCTCACTGGTATAAATGGACCACCGTAACCTCGCTGTCTTTTCGACCTCTAGCACCGAGGAGCAACAGTAGTGTATCTGAAGTAATGTGTTGCTCGATCTGCGCTGGATTGTCAGTGCCGGATGGTCAAGTTGCCCACAAGTTGGCATGCTGGGGTAGTGGGGTAGATTCAAACCTTCTGGTGAGTGTCTGCTTGCTGCCTGTGTACAATGTACTGACTGTAGACAAAAGATGATTTGGCGAATCGTAATGGGAGCGGCGGGCCAGCGGCCTCATCCCTTCGCAATCGCTGTGTCTCCAGACTCCGGCATGCCAGAAAATAATTCCTCCATGGGTGGTGGATCATTCACCGTCGCACGACACCTGTGACATATCCTAGGGACCACCGTCGCGGTTGCTGTACACCCGAAACCAACTCATGGTTGAACCCTTGAGACGACGTGATGTCTAATGGTGAGTGATCCATAGTAATAATGATGGGTCATAGTTCATGTCAGCTTTTACAGTCTGCTCACATGGTCTTCGCAGCCAGGTTCACTCCAGCAACTTTGTCTATGTGGGATGCAGGAGGCAGGTGCTGTTGCCAGACTCGGGCATCTAGCAGATCAGGTTTATATTTTGAGTGGGTTGTAGGGTTGCATGTTAGGGGAGAAGATAGTCCACTCTACAGTGGAATTCTTGCTATTGTTAAATATCATACTCTCCCTGCATGCTTCGGAGGTCCAAGGAATGCCACGCAGCCGCTCAATGCAGCGCCGCGCGGCGGCGCGGCGCTGCATTGGTGGGAAGTGGCATCCCTGTACGACTGAACTGCAGACTATGATTGTCACTCCGAAAATTGTAACTCATCAAAGCTTGCATGTTTTCGCGACATTGCAATGCACGGGTAGCATTTATAAAATTCGAACCTTTAACGGAGAGTCAGGAGTTTTTGAATCTGTAAGTTTCTCACCGTGCGTAGCACGGGTAGCTGCTAGTATACATAAGTACATGCCTTTCCTTTTCTAAAATTGAGTCTCGAAAAATCGCTGTTGAGCTTTGCGGCGTGCACCGCCTACCATCGACTCAGAGAATGTAGTCTGGACTCAAGACTGCGAGCAATTGTCTCCTGAGTCGGACAAAAACTCTTCAAAAGACTCTTCGCCTGGGAGTCGAACCCAGCTTTCGCGCGAACGCCATTCAATTCCGGAGTGACAGGCGCGTGTACTAACCGATATACTAGCAAAGAAGTTATACTCTATTCCTGGAAATTCCATTTATGTTTCAAGATTGGTTCAACGGTTGAGAGGAAAACATGACCGCCTTGAAAGTCTCAAACATTTGACGAAAGCAACTTGTTCACAACTGCGAATCAAGATCTGCGACTTTCGAAAGTCGCGCCTATGGAACTTAGACTATGACATCCCCAAACTCTCAGAAATACTCGTACTCACCGGGGAAGGGAGCACTCGCGCATCAGTGGTCACAGGAGGAGCTTGACTCTCTTTTCATTCAATTATACGGAAGTGTCGAGGAGGGGCGGCGAGTAACAGACGAAGTTAACAGCAAGCGACCTTTCAATGTGAGCCCAGCATCAATCCATAAAAAAGCACATGGTGTTAAATTTCAGCTTTCCAGGACAAGCCTAAACCAGACGAAGTAGTGATACAATTCTTCGTTACTCCTGCTTATCAGATTCGCGTTTGGCGTTGCCACAACCTTCCGGCAAACGACGTCATGGATCGATATTGCTTCGACTTCCTCGACGGCGACGGCAACCTCGCTACGCTTCCTGCAGACCATACCATCATCTCAGTGCCGGATTTCAACAATCATTTCACCTTCTCTGGTATCCTTGCATCAATGGAACAGAACTTCGGTGTGGATGTCAGGCTCCCTGGTGAAACCTTCGCCACTTTCGGAGGGAATGTTTTGGTGCTGCGTAGGCCGGGAGAGATAGATATTGGGTTCCAAATCCCCCGAGATGGGAAACCTGCTGGTGCATTTTCTGGAGCTGTTTCAGCAGCTGAGGGAGGGCTTTTACCTACCAACTAGCCATGAAAGCAAGTCAGTTGCTTGTATTTCTCACCGCGGCCTCTTACCCATATCAGAACAAGATTGCACAGTGCCAGTTATTCTTATTCTTATTGTTATTGTTATTCCGGAGCGGTCCCTATCGTAAAACAGTGGTCAAGAGTTTTAGTGAGGTATGGGTGAAAGGGTGACCTATGATCTGTATATTGTGTCTGTTACGATAGGTGAAAAAGAGAATTACGGGAGTTCATATGTAATACATATCATGTTGAAGGATGAGCCGTAGAGCCCGAGCCAGAGAATTTGGATATCTTCACTCGTTTCCCCAGAAATCGAAACTTGATTTTGGTCTTTGTGCAAAACCTGCAAGGAATTATTATTCAAATCTACATCACTTTTCATTTCCAAGTCATCGTACCAGCAGTCCCCCAATTCCATGACCTATCCCAACAACCAAAACCCAATCTACTGATACCACTTCTCCCTCAGCCTCTTCCTCCTCACCATCGGCTTCGTGAACATGATCGCCAGCGCCAAGCCCGATACAGTCAGCACCAGCTGCACCTTGTTGAAGTTCTCGCTGAGGACATCAAACGTTCTGGAAGGCGCGACGCGCGTGAGGAACATATCGAGCCCGTATGCGAATACGAGGGAGGTCGACTCAAGAAGTGCTGGAGCGGTGATGATGCGGTGAACGTTGGCGACCTGGGGTGGTGTGCGGATTGTTAGTATGGGTAGGGTTCAAGATAGCAGGGGGAGGGGGTATGGACAAAGTAACATATGTCATACCTCGTAGTTATGTGACAGCACACGATGCGGGTCATATGGGAGTACAGGATCGTATGGGACAAGGAACTCCTCCTGCTCTTGCGCCGTGACCTTGCGGTTGGGCCTGCGTGGGTCGAGGAGCCGGCGTGAGATAGACTGGACTTGGTTGTTCCGCGTTGCAACTGCGATTATATTTAAATGCGCAATTAGTACTGAGACGTCGAGGAAGGAGAAGGGAACGCACCGATGAGATCCTTAACCGTCATACCGAACTTCGTGGATGTGGGTGCCATGGCCGTGATCGCCTGTGGGAAGACGTACGACTGTTCAAAAGCGAGGACATCGACAGTGTTATTCGAATATGCCGACATGTCCGAGCTAACACAAAAAAAAAACTCAGCATCAAACGCTTCCCCACGCCGAAGCTGAAAACAAGGTAGAGAAACCCACCTCTTACGCTTGTCATCCACACCCCGGCCTTCATACAGCTCAACACTAACAACGCGCCACCCCTTCGTCTGGCCCGTCCCCGCATACTCCTCGTCATAATAATGATACACCAGCCAATTCTCCACCAGCGTCGCCTTCACATCACACGCTCCTACCCCCCCTCCCACCTTACCACTAACGCCCAACGGCACGGCAGCGCGATATACAACGCTCCCCTTCGCCGCATCCAGCACATATATCCCACATGCCTTCTTCTCCTCCTGACCTTCCCCGTCCGTGCCAAACGGTACCCGTGGCGCGGTGATAAGCACGAACAGCCGCGGGTTCAAGTACTTGTACAGCGTCGTGCGGTTCCCCAGGACTTTCCCCAGCGACGCCACGACGCCGCGGTGTGCGGGGATCAAAGCCTTGACGTCCTCACCCGGCGGGAGCGAGAACGTCCACGTCGGATGGGCTACGTACCGATCCGCTGAGAGGTTTGGGTTGAGCACGAGGGAATGGCCCTGGAGCTTCTTCTGTGTCTGCGTTGTTGGCGGAGTATTTTGTGAAGAGGAAGAAGGCGTGTTGATGCGCAGGGGGAAGTGCAGCGACGGCGCGAGGTGCTTGAGAAGGGCTTGTGTGGCGGGGGTCGAGGGGTATAGGTAGACCTGGAGGTACTCGTCGAGGATGAGTACGGCTTTGGGGGAAGGTGAGGAAGAGGGTGGGGGTGAGAGGAGAAATGCTTCGACAATGGGGCCGGAGATGATGTCGATCCCTTCGAGTGTGCCGTCGTCTGTTTGGAGTGCAGCTGCGAGTTCGAGATCAGCGTCTGCTGAAATGTTGGGTTGGTCTTTCTGTGAAGATGCGTCGGCGCCAGTGAGCGCGTCGATGTGGAATATGACTGTGTCGACGAGTGACTGTTCGTGGTGTTAGCTTCGATACCACCAAAACTATAAGGGGAGAGAAGGAGGAGAAGTGAACATACATTACTAGCTCTCCTCTGTGCAACGATAACCACCTGCGGTCCACCCAATGCCTTTCCCTTCCCCTTCCCTGCAGCATCACCCTCCTCCTCCACATCCCCAAGCACAAACATCTTCCCCGGCATCACACTCGCACCGACCTCCGCCGCCCACCCGAGCCCCAGCACTCGGCTCCACACGATATTCCCATTACTCGAGTCAATGCCGAACACGGTCCCATGGCGCGTGGCGGCGACGAGGATCTGGCGGAAGCCGAACGCGTCCCGGGTGAGGGTTGGGGTAGGTGTTTTTGAGTCCGGGGAGGGGGAGACGGAAATGGGGGGAGGAGCGGATGTGGGGGATGCGTAGGAGCCTGTTGAGAAGCGTTTGAGGAACGTGAGGAGGTAGTGTGGGAAGTTCTGTGTGTCAAGGGGGGAAAGTCAGCACGCATATATGAAGCAACGATAATGAGAAAGAAAAGGAATCAACGCACCTTGGCGTCTCCAGCCTGCCGCCTCACCCTTTTCAAAAACGACTCGCCCTCTCTCCCCGCTCCACTGCCAATATCACCAACGCTCTCTGGCAGCTCGACGAACTCCGCCACGACGACCTCAGCAAGGGACTCCTCGCGTGTCCACTGCACTTTCGCAGCAACTTCAACGGCGCCGGGGACTTTGCCCTTGGGGGAGACGGCGATGGGGACTGGGGAGTGCACGTGTGGGGGGCGAGGGGCGATAGACCACAGCTGGACGGTGCCTGTGGTTGTTGTTAGGAGAAGGGAGAGGGAGTTGGTGCTGAAAGAGAGCGAGGCCTATGGGGTGGTGTTAGTTGAGGTGGGTGTAAGAGATTAAGTGAAGATAGCCGTACATGACCGATTATACCGTGCTTATTCGTATCAAACTCGAACAATGTGCTTAGTTCGTGAACTTGCGGTGAAACTGAGGTTGATGGAAGACCTGTCGCTGGGAATTTGAATGTCTCCACTTTTGCTTTCTGTTTGTAGCGAAACGGAAATATAAATCATCGGCACATTCACTTATAAAGGTGAGAAGCTTTACCTTGTTCAAGTAAGACCAAAACACTCTCGACAAAACAATATCCCCCAGCGCATCGACGTTTGCTGCCCAAATGGCACCAGTACTATCCTGCGCCTCCTCTGAGTCGCCCGCAGACTCGAGACTCCACGTCCACACCTCTTTCAAATCCTCCCCATCCAGCCCAACAAGCGTCTCCTCCCCATCCGCATTCACAACCAATACGAGCCCATGGTGACCCAGCCCTATGTCCACCATCTTCTCAAAAGGCTTAGCCTTCGCAGTCGCACCTGGATGCTTCTTCACGGTGCGGGGTTTTGCATCCAGTCCGGGTGTCAATGGGATGTACTTGAGCAGCCCATATTCGAGCCATGTTATATGCGCGGACGTGGAAGTTGAGAGAGGCAGGAGGGAGGAGAAGTCGCTGATGGTGGAGGGGACGGCTTGCTCTGCAAGAAGGGTCCCCGTTTGTGGGTCGAGTGCGGTAAGGTGGAGGGTCAAGGAGGCGAACGATTTGGATATACCGACAACGTAGAGGGCGGTGGATGTGGATATGAGGTGAGTATTGATTGTTAGTGAGCTGTGTAAATGGAACGTCAGTGGATGTTCTCCAAGTTATGATGTGCTAGGCGTACCCCTGGTCAGGAGCTGACCATGTCCAAAAGACCTTTCCAGTCTTTGCGTCGATGTTAGTGACAGTATATCCATTTGCCAGGGCGTACACGGATGCTGGTGTAAAAGCGACGTGTTTGCCAAGATGGTGCGGTTCTGACAGGGTTCCAAGTTCAGGAGCGTGTAAACGTTGTTCCAGTGTAAGTAGTCCAGTCGAAGCTTCAAAGAGCCGCAACGTGGAGCCTCCAGGTCCAGACAGCGACGCAACGACTGAAAATTCATGAGCACCTTCCGCAAACACCGTGTCACAATGGGAACATACCATCATCGTGTTTATAGAACCCAGCTATCCGATCGTCAGGCTCATATACATACCGCCAAACCACGCTCCCCTCGTCTGGGTCAAGCGCAGCGAGGACATTACTTCCCGTCGCTGTCAGTATGAGGCTCGTATTCGTTGGTTTGATGCGAAGGAAGACTGGGGCGGTCGTGGCGGCGCCAACGAGAGGTACGCCTACGAGAAGTTTGTGCCAATCGACGACACCGACGTCGGACTCGTGTAGCGCGCGTACCGGGGCAGTGAGGAGCACCAGGGACGCGCAGACGATGCTGAGCCCGTGCCACATCGAGGAAGTAAGGAGTGCACGTACTACGATTCTGGTTTTCTCACGGTCAGTAAATTACTGATCGAGTTACGCCGCACAAGACTGATTAGATTCCGTATTCATCATCAGCTGTATAGACTTCCTCACTACCACCGCGACACCTCTCCCCCTCTAAAAACCTCTCCGCCCCAACCCCCCTAACAACCCCAGAATGCGCACGGCGACGCTGGACGGGTGGATCACCCAGCTGCTCTCATGTCAACATCTCCCCGAACAGGACATGAAGACGCTCTGCGACATCGTGCGCGCCCGCCTGATGGAGGAATCCAACATCCAACCCGTGAGCAGCCCCGTCACCATCTGCGGCGATATCCATGGGCAATTCTGGGACCTGCTCGAGCTACTGAGAAAGGGAGGCATGGTGCCCGGGACGAGTTACATTTTTATGGTGCGTTGGGCATGTGTTTTTGGTATTTGGGTCGTGTGGAATGGCTTATCTGCTGCTGTGACTTTTTTGGAACTTTTGTGGATGCTGGCATGTGTGTAGGGTGATTTTGTGGATAGAGGGCATTATAGTCTAGAAACGGTGTCTTTACTGCTTGCACTAAAAGCACGGTGCGTGCCCACCTCTCTCTGCCTCCCATTTCCTTTCCCTGACTCCCGTGTTTCTGTCTGATGACTCTTGTATCAGATACCCAGATAAAGTCACACTTCTCCGCGGAAACCACGAAAGCAGGCAGATAACGCAGGTGTACGGGTTCTACGGTACGTCTGCTCCTCCTCAACGTCACCACCGATAATCAATACTCGAACTCAGACGAGTGCCAACAAAAATACGGCAGCGCGACGGTGTGGAAGACGTGTTGCGGTGTGTTCGATTACATGAATCTCGCAGCTGTGCGTTTCCCGATACTTCCTTCTCCCTTCGATCCAACACCACGCTCAACGTAGTCATAACCCACGACAGATAATCGACGGAACAATACTCTGCGTGCACGGCGGCCTCTCACCAGACATCCGCACGCTCGACCAGATCCGCGTGCTTGCGCGGGGCCAAGAGATCCCGCACGAAGGCGCGTTCTGCGGTACGCTTTCTCTTCTCTCTTGTCTTTCTACGCTTGTGATTTATGACTGTATGTATTTACTTGTGTGCAGATCTAATGTGGAGCGATCCTGACGAGGTGGAGAATTGGGCCGTGAGTCCACGCGGGGCGGGGTGGCTGTTTGGTGGAAGCGTCACGCAGGAGGTTCGTGTTGCCTTTATCCCCTCCCTCAATTTCGTCCCTTCACCTCCATCCCTCACCACCGATAACAACACCACTAACACCCGCTCACCTACGCAGTTCAACCACATAAACAACCTCACCATGATCGCACGCGCCCACCAGCTCGTGCAGGAGGGGTACAAGTACATGTTCGACGAACAGCTCGTCACCGTCTGGAGTGCGCCGAACTACTGCTACCGCTGTGGGAATCTCGCGAGTATCCTGGTAATTGGGGACGATGCACCACCACCTTCGTTCCCGCTCCCTCCTTCCGCTCCCTCCTCCCTGCACGCTTCCACACCGAAGGAAATCGAATCAGACTTCCCATCCGCGGGCGCGTATGACGATACATCGAGCGGGGCGGGGATTGGGGCGCATCCGAGGCCGAGGAGGAGTGGTGAGGGGTGGGAGGGGGATGAGGAGAGGGAGAAGGAGAAGGAGAGGAGTAAGGGGAAGGGAAGGAGGTTTATTGTGTTTGACGCTGCGGAGGAGAATGAGCGGGATCGCGGGATGCAGACGCGGAGAATGGTGCGTTTCTTTCCTTTCCCTCTTTTTTTTGTTCCGTTCTTTTTGGGTTGTGTGTTTATTGGGAGGGAGCTGATTTCCTTGTTTGTTTGTGGGGTGTAGAATACGATGCCGTATTTCGTGTGATCGTGCGGTCGTGTTTTTTTGGGGGGAGGGGGGGGAAGGGAAGGCGGAAAGGGACGCGGGGTGTAATGTATAGACGTATTGTATTGTATTTCTCTAGTACGGACATGACACCACCACTGCATTGCATTTTTATACCATCCAGTCGGTTTCTTGCATACGGCGTTGGGGGCTTCTTTCGTCCTTTTCGATGGATGAGATTTGGGAGCTCGGCGTCAAATGAAATAAGCCACTCATTCGTATTCGGAACCTGCAATATCCCGTCGGACATGCCGCGCCTGAACGGCGGAGAGGAAGGGGTTGGGGACAGTGGAAATCCAAAAATAAATACACTTACCACGTGGTGGCTGTGTTTGTTTTCTGTCACGGTTGTGTACAAGGTCAGCGTTGAATCAGATTGGACAAAACCTTTCTGCGTGTGGAGTGCAGAAATCTTTGCACTCGTCAAGAGCTCTTACAAGTACACCTACAAGCTCGCAGGGTGGGTTTTGAGAGATTGGGGCTTCCATCATCTAGAAAATGGTAAGTAAGTCAATTTCCATCGAACAGTTATGAACTGCTATGTTCTTCCCCGTCCGTTCGATGCAGACTCGAGATATAGAACCGTCACAGCTGTCTACCCACTCGTCCAACTCCACTCTTTCTGATTTCCCAACGGAGCTCTGACATCTCATCTTCGAACCCCTTCCGTCCCAAGGTGAAGCGACGTGATAGACTCGACTTTTTCGACACGTCACACGGGCGACCCCGGTGGAGCAGCACATGCGACATCTTCCACTTCAACACCGCGTTTAACACGCCTGCGCCATCTCCCGCACAATCACACCCATGCTGTATAGAGAAATCATCATCCACTTGCCCGTATCAGCGTGTGGCATCTGCCGCATGTTCATGTCCGGCCACGAACATATCACATCCGTGGTCATATGTGGACTCTGTGAATCTGAACACAGGTGGCGAGACGTCGGTAATGGAGTAGCCATTGGGTGCTGGATGGGACATTGCACTGGGATGCGGAATCTGGAGCGTCCCGGAGTCCACGAGATGTTTGCTATGCGTGATTGGCTTGCGCTCGTCCCATCTCTTCCGTCCAATCTCACTAGGCTTGTAATTCGAGCGGACGAAATGAACGTGTCGTTTGCGCTTGATGGGTTGTACATGTGCGGTGGTGTACTGGAGACGCTTGAGATCGTCGGGTGGAATGGGTTCAAGGCCATCGACCTTCCAGACACGCAACATTCGACTCCTCCACCGACCGAAATGTCGCAGCTGAAGCACATTGCCCTGCGTCAGGGATCACCGCCTGTTACGCTTCCTCACTAAACCAGTCCTCCATCTTCGCCCAATCGTAACCCTCACCATCTCTGCCTCCGTCATTCTAGGAGTCAGGACAAACGTGCGATATCGGTGCGCAGGAGCAGTCAGAAGCCTCTGGAACTTAGCCGTCGACCAGTCAGGAAGAGAACCACAATGTGTCGCGCATGTTTCAAAAGGAGAAGCTGTATGTACTGCACGATTGGTGGCCTAGGTTCGGGAGGGAGGATATGAGGGTGAGAGATGGAAGTGCAGCCTGTCGAACAACCTTTCTTTGCAACATGCTCCCACCTCCGCAACAACCGCCAGTGGCCAGAGCACCTTCCGTCCTCCACGTTTCTGCGTTGCAACTCGTCCTCCCCTCCTGCAGCTCATTCTCCCCTCCTGCATCCCGTCCCACCCACCTCTGGCGCTCTCAGTTATTGACGACTATCTCCTCTTTCTTTTGTCCATCTCCGGTGCCCAGGTGGCCCTTCGCCTTGTTGACAGGTGGTGGGGACAATGGGTATCAAGGAGCGGTAGCTTCGTATGCGTCAATCGGTGCGCATCAGGAAGGAGATGACGAGCTAGGAGGCGTAGATGGACGATCCGCTTCACATGCGGGTGTTGGCGCCGATTCAGGATGGCGTGTTCGGGGGATGAGGGCACAATAGTCATCGACCTAGCAAGAGAACCCTCGGATACGGCGCCTCTCGTCCTTACTGCTCAATTCCTCCCCCATCCCCGGTCGGTAAGACTGCCACCACCATCGCCTCCCCCAAGACCATCCCACTGCACCTCGATCGCACTTCCTTGTTGACAAGCCGTCCCTGCTCCTCCCTTCCGCGTACCCCGGCTGATCCATGTCACTACCCATGACCCCTGCCCACCCATGTTGGCGTCTTACTCTCTCATATTCACCTTCGACCACACTTTCTCTCCACCACCCTGCTCTCCATCCTCAAATATAGCACACTCACCTTTGGAGACGACCTCACCTCTGCCAGCAATTTCGACAGAGGCGGAATCTGCTGGTGTAGCAGTTGTAGTCTCTCGAGCGACTTTTGTTTTTAGCGGTGTCGTTCCCCGCGGTGTAGAGCTACGTCCTTGTTTGTTTAGAAATGAGAGCTGCAGGGTATGCAATGCATGGAAGAGCCGAGGGTCGTCATCCACATTTGCGGGGCGGAAGTGGGGATCGGTTCGTTTCATGCACTCGATGGACGGTGCCACAGAACATGCGATACAGATACGGAGTTCGATTCGCTGGTCGTCCTATCGTTCACACGGGAGTTCCCCACATCAGTCTCCTGGAAACGTTCTAGTGGCGCTTCGCGGTTACACAGGACGACTGTGGATATGTGAGGTATGTAATCGTGTCAACCTCGTAATTGTTGTTCGCTCATCTTATTCTCCATATTCAGACTTCCTTATCATCGGCGCTTGACGTGCTTCAAAGACTCGAACACCATCGTTATTTGCTTCGACTTCGACCACAGACGAATACATCCCTCAATCTACGCCTTCATTGTTCTCAACCCAACTATAAGGTCTCGTGAGGCGTCCGCGCATTGCGGAAGAAAAGGAGGGCGTTGGGAGCATTCACGGGGCATGCGTGCTTGAAGGACCTGCTCCATTTTCGAGTGCTGTGAATGATTTGATACGATAACCACAAGCGCCACCGGCCTTCTGTTTCCTCGTCTTCGCTTGTTTCAGTCTCTCCCTCCTTGCCATCTCTACCAACCTCATCTCCCTCATTCTCGTCACATCCATCCTTGATGGCCTCGACATCAGGGAGGAAAACGAGAGCTATGTGTCCATGTAGTGTTTCTCTTACATCTGTCTCTAATGATATGCAAAAGGGGAATCATGACCCTACTCGGCCTCTCTTGTCTGTCAAGCCAATCATGATCTGGAATTTCTGTTGATGAGCTTGGGATGGGAGGTTTCAAATGGTCAACAAGGTGATAAGAGGCAGCCGGGAGGGAGGATACGGAGGAGGTGGCGGCGGTGCTGTGTTCGTTGTTTGTTTTCACGATGTACTATTTTGAACCGGAGAGAGCATCTCATGTCCTGCATTCTGCATGGAGATGCAACTCCAGCTCATCACAGGATTGACCATATTTTTACTGGCGCAAGATCCTATGTGCACTCATCACTTTGTTGGCTAGACTACTTTGTATGTTCGCCACTTGATATCCATGTTGTTACAACTGTTGTCATGAAATGCATGCAATGCTTGCTCAACCAAGGTCTGCTCTCAGCATTGAACCTGATGTGTGGAGCTTGGGGATGATGATCTGCTCCTTTATTCTGGTTGCTTCAAAGATCAAGTTGTTGTGAGTTTCTATCTCAACATCTTCCAGAGTTGCTGCATCCCAGAATTTCTATCATCACACTTCTACTGATGATGCTCTGATATAAACCATAGTCTTTCCCAGCATCTACACTGCCTGCTATGGTAATGCCCACCACATACTTAACCCCTTGTCCAAGTCTGCCAGCTGGGTCAGAAACATTTCTTCCTCACATTCACATTTGACTCCATCATGGCATCTCAACCAAGTGCCCTCCTTCAGCATATTGGAAACACAATCATTATAAACTTTTACATAGCTATTGCACGCACAATATCTCAGGGTTTGTCATTATTGAATCTGAGTTACGTTGTCCACATGCTGACTGGATTATGAGAAGGTGTCATTATTTTGCTCTTTTCTATTGGAACTGCATCACTCCTGTGTGTATCCTGAATCTGACATATGTAATATACCTCTGACTAGGATTTTTGCAGACAACGGGGCCTCAGGTCTCGCTCAACACAGGCAATGCTCTCATTGGCAATAATCAGTTTCATAATGGCAACAGCCAATTGGGCTGCAACTGTTGCATACACAATAAGACAAGCCCAAGGGGTGGTAAAAAATCTGGAAGTGCCACTGCCTGAGAGGCTGCAAGTTAACGACTATGAAACATACCCAATAAACTTGGTTATAGTGTGGGCTGGAGATCTTATGGTGCGAAATATCCCTTTATTACTTGGAGACATATATATTGATGAGTACTGCCCTGGAATTCTAATCACTCAAGCCAATCATCCCTGATAGCATTGTTATTTGGAGGACTTGGGTCATCTTCTTTGAGAATCGCTTGGCAATGATAGGCCCCCTCTTGCTCTTGCTTGGAACAATTGGTATGCCTCTTACCTTCCTAGGCATGCACCAAGGCTTTATATACCTCTATCAACCAGCTACCACACTGGCATCTCTGTCAATTATTTCAAATTTTGAAACACTCATTGAATCATCTCAGGGTGCTGACAATCTGCGAAATTCTATCTTTTTGGCTAGTTTAGTCTTATCTCTGGCAACCAATGCATTGGCGACAGTAATGGTTGGATATAAGTTATGGTGTGTCTATTTTTTGTGTTTAATTTTTTGTTCTTCTTCCTGGCATCTGCTTAGGGCACATCGAACACTACTTGCTAGAATGCTTGGTGTTCAGCAGCGCTTTACCAGTGCACAAAATGTCCTTGTGATCATTGTTGAGTCAGGGATGCTTTACTTTGCCCTACAGGTAAATCAGCATTGTATACAATGCTACTTAGATTGCTCACTATTATCCCTCTAGTTACCCACTATTATTCTGGATTCATTACCAGAAGCTCCACTATTTAGTGCAGCATCAACTGCTTCAATGGTCTTTTATAACATTCTTACTCATCTCTCTGTCAGTGCACACTAGTCACCAGTTCTCTCCAGTGCCCAGCACTAACAACTGAGTTCACTCTTCCCACCAGGCAATGTACCCTTTGATTGTCATTCTTCTTGTCAACAACCAGCACTCCTTTGTGGATACATTTGGCTTCACAAGCATTGATCTCAATGGTGTACAAACTCATGGACAAAATGCCTCTGCACATCCCATGACACCTGGGCAATCTGCAGTACCAAATATGGAGTCACTTGAACACCCAAATATCACCAGAGAGGATAATGTGGATGTGGAGCAGAGTGTACAGGGTGTTGAGAATGAGAATGTAGATGTTGTTGTAGAGAAACGGCAGGCAAGTACTGCCCCATTTTGACACATCACAATGTAGCATGACTAGGTCTATATATCGTAGCTAAGAAATTTGGACAGGCTTTCATGATACCAGTTTGGAAATTCCATGTCCATTGTGTACATATGATCTGAACTAAAGACAGTGAGATGCATACCAAGCTGGTTGATGGACATGACAGAATATTGGCGAGGTCGTTTGCACTGAGGTTAGCCAGGTTGAGGAGCAATAATGATTGTAAAGTATTTGTGGGTTTGTTCTTGGTTATGCGAGTGAATAGCATCCTCAGATCTTCTGCGCTCAGTGGAAGGTTGATGGCTGTGAACCCATCCCACCTGATGATGTCAAGCATCTCCAGCACACCACCACCACCACACAACCTATCAAGCACAAATGAGACATTGACATTTGTTTTGTCTGCACAAATTATGAGCCTCGTTGTCTGATGGTATGCTGCCTCATAGCCAGTCCATTCCATTCTCAGCATACAGCATGTAAGCCAATTCAAATCGGTTCCAGTCCAGACCCTCAGATAAAAAATTGAGTGGAATGGTGTATGTAAAAACAACATGAACCAATTTCAACAGATGTGAATCCAAGGGAACATTCAGGATTTTGACCAGAGATACTGTTTAGAGTGTATGTACTTGAGACGTGCTTTTCTCTGCTTCCTCTGGTGAATCACCGTGCCTCTGAGGTTGTGCAGGGATTGTAAGAGTAGATGGAAGGCACAAGAGATACATGACTAGGTGCAGGTTTGGTGGGGTTTACAAAATTTGATGATTGACACATGCGAACACAATAAAAACCTCAGTCCCAATCACCTCTGGCAAGGGTCTATATTGCAGAGCACCATATGCATCACATATGCATCAGAAATTGAGAATGACAAAAGGCGAGTATGTGCACCCAATATGTTTACAGTATTGTTCTTTTGAACATTTCATGAAGCCTATTTGTAACAGGAGTTATGAGAATTCTTACGCTCGGCGCACAACAGAGCTTGACCAGTCTATTGGTAGCTACGTTGTACTGAGGTTATGCAAGGAGTTGTTCTATATTAGGTAATAGTCCAGAATCAATAGGCAGTGCTGGAAGGCGCTGCCAAACAACACCATCAGTAAGTCACGGGGACACGTGCATAGACGTGTCAGGTAACATGCCGTTACATACCCCCCTTTTAGCTTGCTGCCCAAGCAAGCTACACAACAGGTACTCGCTCAGCGAGTGGGTATAAGTATTTTGGGTATAAAAGGGGGTGGGATACGGCATCCCGCCCATGAGTCAATTACGTTTGAGTATCTCAGGTCTTATCTCGACTCAAACGATATACTAATCGATGACTTGATTCAAGTCATTGATCGTGTCGACGCGAGTACATAGTACTCACCGCGTTGTGGTTGTGGCTTCATTGCGAGCAATTGTTGCTCGCACTTCTCACACCTCGGGCGTCACCATGTCATCGCTCTATGAGGTGTCGCCCTTATCATCGGTGGAGCCGTTGGGCTCCTTGATGATAGCTGCATCCTCGGTAGAGGTTGCAGCCACAGTTGCTCCAGTTTCAGCCACGTTGGCAGGTGTTACCGAAGGTCTTGTGAGGTTGACATCCTCCATTGGATGTGACGCTAAGGACGCTTGCCTTAGTTCCATGGCGAGCACTGCCTGGTCTGGTACGAAGGGAACTTTGACCATTGCAGGCATCGGCAAGCTCACCGGGGCTGAGGTGGAGGTATTGGGCGCGTCGAGTGACGCGCTTGCGAACGATGCAGCAACGAGGTCGTGTGACCTCCCTGCTAAGTACGTTCCCACCTCCAATAGTCTGGCTTGTAACCACTCTATGTCGTTGAGGCTTCGACGCTCCCTTTCTTCCTCCTGCCGCATGAGACTGTGAAGTCGAATGCGATCATGGGGGGTGGTTTGACGCCACCCACTCCACGTGGGAATGGTGGGTGGTACACCGAACTGCGTGATATGACGAATGCGATCGTCATCAACATGGTTGAAGAGTGCAGCGTGCAGTGCGCTGCCTGAATAGTGGTGGTTCAAATAATTGAACCCATATGCGTACGAGTGGTGAACCCACTCGACGGGTATTCCGTTCCTTATAAGAGTTTTGAGTACATCGTACTCGCCGATATTCGATGCGTGCATTTTGTCGATGACGAAACGGCGCAGAGACACAGGATTGGTACCAGGCGCGATGGCCTGGTATTGTTCGTTGGGGTGGTGGGTGTTCCACTCGTTGACTGCCTCAGTGTAGAACTGAGGCCGAGCGGCCACCATAGCCCACATCCTCATGAATGAGGCCCGAGCGCTTCCTGTGGTCGGGGCCAATGTGATGCCCAGATGATATCCAAATACTGTTGGGTAGTTTACCCGAAATGCACGATCTATGGCTATACCAGCGAAGTGGTTGTCACTTCCCGGTCATCCATGGTGGAGCACGTATTGTGCCCACGCATCGATGTTGAATGTGTGCACATCGCTGGGTTGTTGCAACCCAGCACCGCGCATCCTGTTACTACGGTTCCCCAGGAATGCCGTAGTATCCACTGGAAGCCGTTCGTGGTCACGAACAGCATTGTGCAGCGACACCGATAGTCGCTGACTGGCATGAAGTGGCCAGGTCTCCGTTTCAAGGATCGTACGCATCGTACGATCATGCAAGCCAGGCTGAAACGAACCTGACACGCGATAGAACTCGTGTAGGAGGAGCCATGCCTCATACATGTCGCGGTCAGATTCCCGATGATCAGTCAACAATCGCACCAGTCGATTCAACTGGCACAGGTTCATAGGGAACCCGCGGGGAGCCACGACGTATACTCGACCTGAAGGGGGTTGATACCCTTCTCTATATGATGCCTCAAAGCGATAGGCATCCACCGCACTCTGACCTGCAAACACTGTATTCGTCATCGACGAATAGTAGTAGTCGAGCAGCAACATGCCCCACATGTAGTTGCTTCGTTCACGGCGATTGTCGATAATCACCGTGCCCAAGCCTTCTACAGTGGGGCCGGCTATGTTCAGGTCAGCCTCATGTCGAGTTTGCAGGGCGGTGCACCCTGACTTCTCCTTTCCCTCACAGACCTTCGTGTTGCGAGCGTGATGCTCGCGACATTGTTGAGGTGTCTCTGATACCTCTTGGTCCGTGTGCTGCTCCTCTGCTGCTGACAACGGCTCACCGTAGTCGCTGTCATCACTGGGGTCACGATACCCCCCTTTAGTGGCTGGCTTGGTCTCCTTGGCCTTGGGCGAAGCGACTTGCGGAGTCGTCGATGACTCCGCCTCCAGCTCACTCATTGGCACTGGGGGTGCTGTTCCTGGGAGGGGCTCGTAGCTGTCCTCGGGGTTGGCTAACCCCAGTACTCGAGTCGTGCCTTCCAGGCCACCTGGTATCAGATAGTCGGCAGGGTTAGAGAAACCCCGCATTACCAGCTCCCGAGTCTCGTCCTTTATGGGTGCGGGACGAGGTTGGTGCTGACCCGAAGGTGTTGAGCACATGGGCTCAACTGGCACAATCGTAAGAGGTAGGGACCTTGCAGGCATCTGGCGCACTTTGTGCGCTGCCGTCGAGGTCTCTGACTGGATCCTTGAAGGCCCAGCACTCCGTCCTGAGTCCACCGGTGATGCAGGCCGCTTGCGCTGAGCCTGCTGGAGTTGTTGGGCAAGTTGGTTTCGTGCGCCTTCGCCCCGACGCATGGCATCTTGAAGGTTCTCGATCATGTCGAGCATCTGCCCGAGCACGACTTGAGCCATGCTGTTGTCAAGGAAGTCGACAAGCCCTGGAGCGACTCTTGCACGCTCCAATCGATCCATCATTTCGGCCACGTCCTGCGACCTGTCATGCAGGTCGCGGGGGCCGCTGGGTCCTTGGCGAGTCCCAGATGACTCGCCTGATGTCATTTCCTTGCCCTTTGAGATGGGTTTCGAAGAACCCGTCGATGAGGTAGGCGCATTCTCGATGCGCCTTTCTACGAACCGTTCTCGTTGACGATAGCCATCGTCAACGCGTCCTTCCATCATCCGTTCTTGTTGACGATATCCATCGTCAACGTCCATTGAGTCCTCTCGCCTCATCATCCCTGTGCGAGGGGCCCCGTATCCTCGTTCTGTGCCTCGTGGCATGTTTTGCGCATCTGCGAACGCGCTGGGTGCATTAGCAAATGCACTCCACTGTGAACCTTGTCGAGGGTAAAGGGACCCTCCACCCTGACTCAGTGGCATCGGTTGTGCAGGGTTATAAAACCCTGCTCCGACATTTTGGTTCGGAAATCTGGGCGGTGGGCCCATCACTCCTAATAGTTGTGCAGAAGCACGTCGCAAGTACGTGCCCCTGCGCCGTTGTGCTGAAATCTGGGCAGTGGGCCCATCACTCCTAATGGTTGTGCAGGAGCACGTCGCAAGTACGTGCCCCTGCGCCGTTGTGCTTGTTGTCCTCCTCGTTCCCCCCCCTTGAGCTCGGTCCCGAGCTTGACCAGTCATTCGAAAAATAGTTGGGGCCGGAGCCCCAACCCTGCCCTTCTTGCTGGTTGTTGTTGTATGACATTGCGTAGTCCGGAATTTTGAGTGCGGCGGCGAAATGACGCGAAAAAAAAGAACTCAAGTGAGATAGAGAAAAGAAAGAGAGAACGAAAGTTCTCTCGATAAAAAACATTTCATTACGTGAGCACATTCTCATGGTTGAGCCGCAGGCATCTCGAATATTCCAAACGCCCACGCGAGCATCTACTCATGACTGTCATGTGGGCATCGGCGATGCGCCATCACTAGCGCCTCGCCAACTGCCGAGGGCACTTAACGCCCTGCAGTTCCAAGTACCTGTCGAGCGCCGCTAAGTCCTTGCATGTACTTAGCGGTTCCCAGGTGGTGTCTCCTAGACTCCACCGTACTTGGAATTCCAAGTCATTGTTATTGGTCCATTGGTGACCAATAAGCTCATTGACGAACCATTCCTGTTCATCGGGAGCGCCAAAATCATAGGGCTTAGGATGAGCCCTATTGGGGAATAAGGCATCGCTAGCTGCGTAGTAGGGACGCAGCAGTGATACGTGAAACGTGGGATTAATCTGACGAGCTTGAAGCGCCGTCGGTAACTCCAACCTGTAGGTTGATGTTTCTGGATATGCTTTGAGGACCTTATAAGGTCCTACGAACTTGGGGCAGAGCTTGCACGCTCTGCCCTTTGGAAGGTTAAGGTTCTTGGTCGCTAGATAGACCAATTTGCCAGTTTTGATGTTAGGTCCTTGTCGTCTAACTTTATTGGCGTTGCGAGTCTGAAAGACTCGCGCTTCTATAATGGAGTTGTGCGCGTCAGCGAGGTTCTGTAATGTGCACTCTGCAAAGGCTTTGATGCCTTTGGGAATTACTCCATCAGAGCGAATCTCTCGTAGCATGGAGGGCATATGTCCTCCATTTAACTCAAACGGAGCATACTTGGTTGTCTCCGATACACTGGCATTGATCGCAAACTCCGTTAGGTCGACGCGGTCGACCCAGTCCTTTTGATCGTGGCGAACAACGGTACGGAATATTTGGCCAATGCTACGATTGGCCCTTTCCGTCTGACCATCCGTTTGAGGATGGAACAATGTAGACATGAGGAGCTTCGCTCCCATGATCTTATGAAGTTCACGCCACCATCTAGACGTGAACTTCGAATCGCGATCGCTCACGATCAAACTCGGTAGCCCGTGAAGTCGTACGACTTCACGCAGGTAGATCCAAGACAGCTGAGAAGGTGTCATCGTCGTGTGTACCGGGATTAGATGAACCATACTTGTCATTCGACAGATGATTACCCAGAGGTAATTGAAGCCTTTGGCTTCAGGGAATGGACCAATGAAGTCCATGCCAATTGAGTCCCATGGCTTCGTTGGAATAGGCAGGAAATGAAGTTTCCCTGAGGATTTATTATTCCCGCCCTTTGCTCGATGACAAGACTCGCATGTTCAACAGAACGTGCGTACATCATTCATGATACCTGGCCACCAATACCAATGACGGATATATTCTGTCATTTGTTGTTCTCCAAAGTGTCCAAGCATGCTATGCGCTTGTTCAATGATGAGCGTTATTAACGCTCGATCACGAGGTACACAGACTACCTCGTCTCCTCGAAGATTGGTGGTCCAGATTAGCTTCTCGCGTACTTTGAACACGGGATAATCCTGGGTAGCTGTTTGGACAAGTTCAAATAACTTGTCTGAATCATACCCCATGCGTATCTTTCATATGAAAGATTGATCTTGACAGGTTGCAGGTGGAGGGTCTGCATTTGGATCGAGAATCATCTCCCCGAGTGTGATGTTCACGCTCGTTTCCTCCGATATCTCAGATTTCTGAGATGGAGTTGGCTGATGATTAGGCGGAGTGGCGTCAACCATCTCAGCCGCTTCGATCTCGCATTCCTCTCGCCTTTCGCGCAGTCTGTGACTGCGCCGATGTTCAACTTCCCACATAGCGTGTATTTCAATAACGCGCTCTTTGATTTCATGAAAGCGAGGAGCTGGTAAGTCCTCGCCTGTGGGATCTATGCGAGCATCCGCTCGCACATAGTCGTGGGCATCGTAGATGTCCGCGCTGGTATCACTCTCATAGTAGTGGGATAAACAGTCCACTACTTTATTCAGCTCACCTTTGACATAGATTATGTCAAAGTTGAACCGTGACAAGTAGTCTGTCCATCGTCGTTGACGAGGGGATAGATTAACTTGAGTTTTGAAAAACTCAAGTGCCTTGTGATCAGTGATCACATGGATGCGATACCCGACTAGTTTATCCTCCCATTTCATGAGAGCTTCTAGTATAGCGAGTGTTTCTAACTCGTGCACAGCATAGTTCTGCTGTGCGCTTGTGAACTTCTTGGACATGAATCCTGCGGGTCTGCACTGAGCCCACATTGGGCCCTGTCCATACATTGCACCGACGCCTGTCTTCGAGGCGTCACAGATGAGCCATATAGGCTCCTCCGTGGATGGGTCAATTGGGCGCAAGATCGGTGTCTTGCAGCAGATACGTTTGATCATGTCGAAACATCGCTGATGGATGGGTCGCCAATGGAATGGCGACCCGTTCTGCATCATGGACATCAGAGGTCCTGTATAGGTGGTAATATCGGGCAAGAAGTTCCCGATATAATTCACCAGCCCAATGAACCGCTGTATGTCGTTGTAGTTGCGAGGGGTTCTCCACTCGCGGATGCAGCTCAGTTTATCCGCATCAGGGTGAATACCCTTGTCATCTATGATATGGCCTAAGCAGTCCACACGATCGGAATATAACTCACATTTCTTCCATTTAAGGTAGAGTGAGTTCTTCCGGAGTCGTTCGAAGACGACTCGAAGGTGCTGTTCATGCTCCTCGATCGTATTCAAGAATATGAATATATCATCAAGATAGACGTGTAAGAAACGTCCTATCACATCTCGAAATATCGACGTCATTAGACGTTGAAAGGTAGCTGGAGCATTACAGTCTCCAATTTGCATTATGTTGCTGACATAGGTGCCCACAATTGTTGTGAACGCCGTCTTGTTGACATCAGACATCCTGATGTGTACTTGCTTGTATGCATCTGTTAAATCGATCTTCGAGCAAATCTTCGCTCGAGCTACATCTTCTCGGATGATCTCTTGATCAGGTAAAGGAGTTACATCCTTTACCGTGTTATCATTTCGCTGCCGCGCATCTAGCGCAGTGCGAAGAGATCCATCGTTCTTGGGGATGCAGAGTAGGGGAGCTGCTTGGCTCACTGATCAGGGCTCCCACCACTTTGCATCCACATACCGGTTGATCTTTTCGTGGAACTCGTCTCGCATCGAGTTCGGGCAACGGGGCATGTGGTAATGGTAGCGCTTGTCGTCATCTATGAGATTAATCTCATGATTGACTTCGCGCCATGGAGGAAGCTCATTCTTGGTTCCTCCTACCATGTCTTCAAACTCGTCATGCCATTGCTGATGAAGGCGTGGATAGTCTTCTGGGGTAAGGCTTTCAGTTGCCTTACCCTTGCCTTTAATGCTACGAGCTGCTCGTAGCTCATCATCGTTGTGATCACGCACTTTCGGTTTAGGTGGTTTGAACCTAACCTTGAGTGCCTCGAGTCGTTCTGTACTCGAGTCTCTAACAGGTAAACAGAACGGAGGAGGTTTCCTCCGAGCCGGTTTAGAACGCTTCTTCGAGGAGTGGTTGAACTCCTCTGGTTCTGAAACTTCTTCAGGGAATGGCTCCCTGTAAGTCTCGCCCAATGGTTTGGCCGATTGCCCTTGGTGCGCTCGCATGGATGCAATTACTGCATTCCATTCTGGCGGCATCCGAGGATCATATAGCCATTCGAACTTGGGTTTGGGTACCGGACAATCCCAAAATGATCGTCCTGATGCGTTTGATAATGCATCTTCGTCTACTGGTGCTGCGTCTGCAGCCTCTTGTTCATCTGTAACAAGATCCTCGACCTTGACCTTAGACGATGTCGGTTGGCACTTGAGCACTTCAGGCTCAGTATCGTGCTTAGTTGCGTTCACTGACGCATGTTTTACGCATTGTTTACGCGTTTCTGTGCATTTTACTGGTTCAGGCCTAGCAGGTTTGACCGGCGCGGTGGCCTTTTCCCCCCGCTGAAGAGTTTCTCGAAACTGTTCTTCAGTCATTAATATAGCACCCGCGTCAAGGGGCAAGCTATGTTTAGCTTGACCCTCTGTGTCAGGAACATCCTGTACAGACGCCTGACGGCCTAGTCAATTCCCTTTCTTCTCCACGGATCGGTATCGCCTAACGCGACCATCCGTATCCGGGAGAACGACCTTTGTCACCGGAGTCGCTACTCCGTTAATGATGACTTGGTCTTTTACAAAGTCCAATATGACTTTGTTACGCTGCATGAACAGCGTTCCAATGATCATGTCGTAGCGATCGAAATTCGCTACATCCACATAGGATTTACACTGAAGTCCTTGTCCTGATACATCGACATCCGCTCCATAGTTGATAGTGGAATGACTACCAATCGTTCCCAACTGCAGAGTCAGCGGACTGTCGAGTGGGAATACCACAAGTCCAGCGACTTGTGCAAATGCAGGTGTTACACCTGTCATTGTACTACCCGAGTCCCACAGCACCCACGCATCATGTCCATTGATGGACATGTACGTCGCTAGACACTCCTTTTCAGCAGTGGTAGCAGTGGGTCAGGGGCGAGCATCTTTAGATGCTCGCAAAGTAACCTTGCGCATTTTTACTGGGTTCACCCCAGTTTGTTGGTCCGGCACCGCAGGCGATGTAGTCTCAATTGCCCGCAGGAACTCACCTTCGGAGTCGTCATCGTACTCCGCATCTTCAAATTCCATTTCGACGAGGTCCTGTTCCTCGTCACCGGATTCTTGAGAGGTATATTCCTCAACCTCTTGGTCGGGTTCCTCTATGAGGTCATCCTCAGCCTCATCTTGTGAGGCTGCATCGGGAGCTGCAGTATGAGCAGCTCTCAACTGTACTTGTTTGCGGGGCCTTGGGCACTCTCTGGAGTAGTGGCCCGTCTGCCCGCAATTAAAGCATTTATCGTCACCAGCGGGCGCTGGGGCCCGCGCTGGACGATTGTCTGGCCGACTATCGCAAGCAGGTGCTTGCGCCACCAGTTTAGCAGCATTAGGTGCACGATCATATCGCGGTGCACGATTATTATTACCAGCTGCAGCGCGTAGCTGAGCATGCGCTGCTGGTGCTGCTGCACGCGGTTTAAAGTTATTCACGTTTTGACGAGCAGCGGGCGCTGGTGTAGCCCGCGCATGAGGTTCACACCTCGCAGCGAGGCGTCGATTGATTTTATTGCGGTAGTGCGCCGCCGTTTTCGACACCATCTCGTACGCCTTTGCTGCTGATACGAAGTCATCGATCGTATTGACTTCGGGAGACAAGCCATCATCGAATAGCTTGTCTCACATGCCTTCGGGGAGACCTTGCATGAAGGTATCCATAACGGTGTAGGCATCCGGCCACACTGCCATGTTCTGGGCATGATCGATAAGGGTATCATAGAACCCTTGGACGCCTTTATCTGCTGAGTACTTCGTGGACTCGAATGCCTCCCTAGCATCTTGCATGGTTGACGGGTGTACAAACCTGTCATATAGACCGATAACGATGTCCTCGAACGTCCATCGGTGCTGCGATCGATTGACATGTATAACATGTCTGTTATACCATTTCCTGGCTTCTGCATCCAGGAATTCTGAAGCAATCAGGACGCGCTCCTGGTCACGGTCACGACCTCCAAGTTGGCTAACAGCCAACATCACGACGAGTGTCATGAGCCAATCTTCTAACTCACTGAATTTGGCACCTCCCTTGTAGGTGCCGACCGATTTTCCATCCGCACGACGGGGTTTGACCCCGTCTGGTAATACCAGTCGAACAGATAGTTGCTCACGGCATAGCGTGAGCAATTGTTCATGCATCGTATTACGATGGTGCTCGGAGGCTTCAATGATGCCTGGGATTGTGAAGCGTGCAGCACCGTTCAGGGGCATTGAATATCCCCTCCGTGGTGGTGCAGCACTTCGACGGGCATTGGAATTCCCATCCTCCTCCCAGTCATCACCTCCTCCACCCCCACCGGGGTAGTCGCCATCGTCATCATCCGGAGGGCCTTGGTCAGGTGGGCCTCTGCGTCTGCCACCTCCGCCACCTCCACCGCCCCTGCCACCATGGCCAGAGCCGTGGTTACCTCTGCCATGGCCACTGCCATGGCTTCCGCCACCATTTCCGCCGCCACCGGGGCCACCTCTTCCAGGGCCACCTGGTGGTCCACCTCCATTACCACGAGGAGGTCCTCACGGTGGTCCTCCAGGAGGTGCTGGGTTACAAGGGGGTGGGCGATTATCATTCCCACCATCGTCTCCCTCATCTCCTCCTCCAGGTTCACCTGGATTGGGTGCAGCATTTGCCGCTCCACGAGTCGGTGGACTCGTTACGTCGATGGGCTGATGCCCTTCGAAAATTACTCCTTGGTCCTCGTAAATCGAGTGACCATGCTCATTCAAATCGCTGTTGCGTATACGTTGATATGCAACACGGTCTGCCCAACATCTCGCATGCGGGATGTTTCGCAGCGGTGACATGGGTTCACGTCGCGGTTGCCGGTTATGAGCTCCCGCAGGTACTTGAATATTGGGCGCCGTTGAGGGTGCTCCTGCAGACGGTCCTGCATGTTGACTGGGCTGGGCCATACTTGGTGGGTACTGGGATGACCCATCGTCTACAGTTACAGGTACAGCACCTGTTGACATGCGATGTTGCCTGTGAGCAGCGTCTTCTCGCCACCGATATTCTTCGTTGGACTCGTCCGGTTGACGTTGCGAGTACAGGTTTGCCTCAGCTTCGTGTATCGTTGGCGACACCATTGGGTGTCGCATTGGCACAGGTGCTCCACCCACGCATTGCTCACTTTGTTGCCCATGAGATCCAGCTGAGCTCGTTCGAGGTGCAGACGCTGTCTGCATTAATTCACGGACAAGCCTGCGTAAGGCTTGTACAAATATGCCAGCGTATTCTACAGATTCGCTGTCCATCTGCATGCCGCTGAACTCTGCCTGCATCGCCAGTTGGCGACGCACTATCCGTTCCAGCCCGTGCTGGCGTTCGTGCATCCAACGTATACTCGCCATCTCTGGCGAGTTCCACAATATTCGAAGTCGGGCCTCGAGAATCGATAAGGCCGGTTCAGCCTGTCTCATTTTCTCGGCGAGTGAGTAGTTATACGGGGTGGGAGTTCTCTCCCGCCTGACTTCCTCCTCGCGTACTTCGTAGATGCGGGGAGACACTGTCCCCGAATGTCCAGTTGAGTGATGAGCAGGTCGTTCGCCTGCGAATGTCCTGAAGTTACGATCGTGATGATCGTAACTGCCCATGCTAGGTGCACTAGCTTCTCCGGTGTATCTTGATACATGAATGGTCGAGGATCCTGTGTGTCCTCGAAGGCGAATCGGTGAGACTTGCATCTCACGCTACTTGCCTTTAGCGATATACAAGAGATCACTAAGATCTCTGAACGTTCGAGGGATAGGGCTCCTCAGCCCTACCGGTGGGACCACAAAGTTGTAGTTGCGGTCGTACTCGTACGTATACGCCGTTATTGGCGATACGTGTCCGCGGGACTGGTGAAGGAACTCCTCTCGTGTCAAGCTCTCTGAGCTTGGCGAGGTGTTCCTCCTGCTAGAACGAGAGCCTAGAGGTGCAGCGTCTCGAGGACGCTGCTCGGGAGTAACCGGGTGCGTCGGAGACGCACCTCTGGGGTTCGAGGCATTTTGGTTGATGGTGGTGGTGGAAGAGCGCTGGGAGCGCTCAGAGTGCGACGTGGCCGACATTGTGACGGCACGTCAGGTGGTGCTTCGATGTCGTCCGAGTTGGGAAGGTGACAGGAAGCGCCGAGGGGGTTTTGGGTGGTGATAAGATTTTATGAAAAAAGCAGAGATTGCAAATAAGAGCGCGAGCTGGGTAGCTCAAAAAAATGTAACGGGAGTTACGAGAATCCTTACGCTCGGCGCACAACAGAGCTTGACCAGTCTATTGGTAGCTACGTTGTGTACTGAGGTTATGCAAGGAGTTGTTCTATATTAGGTAATAGTCCGGAATAAATAGGCAGCGCTGGAAGGCGCTGCCAAACAACACCATCGGTAAGTCACGGGGACACGTGCATAGACGTGTCAGGTAACGTGCCGTTACACTATTGTTACATCAAAGATTCGCTCCCTCCCAATTTTGGATATGCATTGACCACATATGCCATTCCAGCGCTGCCAGATGCGGACATGTGAATCATTGATTTTCTGATTTTCTGAAAAAGTATTCAGACAATTGATATTCTCTCACATAGGAAGAACATCACAATAGATATGGAAGCAAGGCATACCGGGCACTTGTTATTCTCAATTTCAGACAAATATGGAGCAAATATGTTGCTCCCTAACAGAGGCCCTTGCCAGAGGTGAATGAGTCGCAAGCAGCTGACAGCTTAGTTTCATCCAGCGGATCACGGTACGACAACTCCAGACCAACGGTGCGCAGCCGACAACCTCCGTTCGGATCCCGGCCCAAATACGCCAACAAGTCCTCCAATTGAAGAAGACATCGTTACGGGTTTCCGTCGGTACATGCATCAGGGATCACAATTTCGAAAACTCGAAGTCCAAGAGCAAGGTGATCCAGGATTTTATAATGAGATGGGGTCCCTGAGGAGAGAGAATTGCAAAAGGTTCAGAACAGGCTTTTCACAATAACAGTTTTGGTAATTCCATGTCCATTGTGTACGATCTGGACCCGAAGACATCGAGAGGTGTGCCTAGCTCGTTGATGGATAGAATACTGGTGAGGTTGTTTCTGCTAAGGTTAGCCAGGTCGAGGAGGGACATTGATTTTAAAGTGGTTGTGAGTTTGTTCTCGGTTATGCGAGTGAATAGCATCCTCAGATCTTGTGCCGGGCTCGGTGATCCGTGACATAGTGCAATCTTCAGAATGTGAGTGAATAGTGTTATGCGAGCGAATAGCATCCTTAGATCTTCTGCGCTCGGTGATCCGTGACACATTGACAGGGCAATGTGCTTCAAATGTCAGCATTTCGGTCGGTGGAGGGGTCAAATGTCGCATGTCCAAAAGGTCGGTGGCCGTGAACCCATCCCACCCAATGATCTCAAGTGTCTCCCGCACAACCCATCGAGCACAAATGACACATTCATTTCATCAGCACAAAAAAAAACACGAGCCTCGTGAGACTGGACGGAAGGATCGGGACGAGCAGAAGCCAATCACGCGTAGTAAACATCCCATGGATTTTTTCGGTGTAACACTCCAGATTCCGTTCCCAGTGCACATTCCCGTCCAGCGCCCAACGGCTACTCGTCTACGCACCACTTCATAAACCCACATACTATGTTTAGGTCCACACAGGCCGTGGCATACACGTCGAGGCTGCACGTGAAGATGCGGTCAATGTGAAGGGAAGCGAGTGACAATTTATCTGTACGGGATAGGCGTGCGTGATTGGGCGGGAGATGGAGCGGGAGATGAGGCGAATGTGTTTGTGCGATGTTGACGTGGAAGACGTCGTACAGTAAATGCTGCTCCAGGGTTGTCCGTGTGATGTGTCGAAAAAGTCGAATCTATTGTGTCGCTTTACCTTGGGACGGAGGGGTTCGAAGATAAGATGTAAGAGCTCCGTTGCGAGATCGAAAAGACTGGGATGGGTTGTGTGGGTGGATCACCGTAATGGTTTTGTATCGAGAGTTTGCATTGAACAGAGGGAAGAACATAGTATTTCGTAATTGTTGGATGGAAATAAATTTACCTACTATTTTCTAGGTTATAGAAACCTCGTGGTGAGATGTTGATGAGCGTGAAAAGAGTATAAGAGATGTTGAACGTTGGTGTGAGGTTTGAATGTCGTAGATATTGGATGCGTGTCATAGTCATCGTCATGCAAGGTCCCTGTGGAGATAACTACCCCACCCATTCCGACGTTGGACCGTTCATCCGTTTCCGAGTCCTCAAAATAGTCTTTAGGAAGATGGCGCCTGATAGTGGTAGCTTCTGCAACGGAACTCAGAAGTATCAGGAAGTGCGATAGCATCAGAATTCCGAGTTGTTCCGAGATGTTTTCTTAAAGCATGTTGCATTGAGACGATTGGAAGCACTCCGGGGCAGATACCAGTGGCGAAAACCCGATGTAGATGTGGGGATTGAAAACTCGTCTGAGTCATTGGTGAATCAGCAGTGCGTTGCGGATCGGGTTTCCACCATGGGCCGGGGTAGGTAGGATGTGCTTCTGTATGCAAAAGCAGATACATGGAAGTACCTCGGGAGGAAACGCACGTTTGCACCTATTGAACGACGGAAGCAAAAATGGCTGGCGGTGAGTGCCGGAACAGGCAATGATCGCAACCACGATTGCGGCGTAATCAGCGATGGGGCGGGATATGCCGAACGATGCGAAAAAGGCAAGTGACGTCGATGGGGTGTGATTTAAACTTCGATCGCTAAGCTCCCCACTGCACCAACACTGCAACGATGAGCACCTTCCGTGGGCAGAGAGTCGTGATTGCCTCGCTGTTCCTCCCTGACACCGTCACCCTCGGCGAGTCCCCGCTGCCGACGCCGACACCGACGCCGGGCACACGCACGCCTTCCATTGACGAATCGCTGCAAACCGGGACGAGCACACCGCGCCTGACGCTGGGGTCGAACCTCACCGGGCTCAGGAGCATCGTAGACGATCTCAAGGACAAGTCGCGCAACCCGACCCCAGCCGTCCGCTCGCCTACCCAGGAGTCGTCCAACCCGTTCGCCAAGCTCAACCTCACAACCACAGGGGCACCAGCGACGACCCGGCTCACACCGCATTCGTACGAGACTAGTTCGATTCGCAGCAGAAGAAAGTCCCGCTCGTCCTCGTCCCGCCGCACGGGCGACCCCGAGTCGATCCGCTCGCCGCGTCGCAACACACTGCATGAGCCCTGGCACCTCGAGCCAAACTCGCATTGCAACGGCGGGCTTAAGAATGCCATCGACAGCGTGAGCCAGAAGCTCAAGAAGAAACTGTGGGTCGGCACGCTCGGAACCAACACGGACGGCATGCCCCCCTCGGTACGAGCGTCCATCGACCGCGAGATGCTCGCTCTCCCCACCCACCCCTCCCGGCCCGTATGGATCCCGGACGCCGAGTTCCAAAGCTGCTATGCCGAATTCTGCCACCAGGTCCTATGGCCGTGTCTCCATTACGCCATCCCCGACGCACCCAAGACCAAGCTCTTCTACGAATCCGCCAGCTACTCCCAATACGTCGCCGTCAACCAGCGCTTCGCCGACGCCATCATCGCCGCACACCAGGACGGCGACATCATCTGGGTGAACGACTACCACCTCATGCTCGTGCCCGCCCTCCTCCGCGCCTCGGGCAAGATCCCCGCAACCACCCCCATCGGATTCTTCCTGCACGTCGCCTTCCCCTCGTCCGAGATCTTCCGGTGTCTCTCCGTGCGCCAGGACCTCCTCCGCGGCCTCCTTGGTGCGGATCTCGTGGGGTTCCAGACTGCGAGCTATGCGAGGCATTTTAGGCAGACGGTGAGCAGGATCATGGCGTATGAGGCGCTGCCGAAGGGGATACAGGTCGCGGATGGGGATGGCGCGGCGGGCGAGGAGAAGGGGAAGGCGGTGGATGCGGATGGGAAACATGCGAGGGGCAGGTTTGTGGATGTGGGTGTGTTTCCGATGGGTATTGATGTGTGGCAGTTGAAGGAGAAGAAGTGAGGTTTTTTTCTGTTTGACGGATTGGATTGGATTGCTGATATGATTTTAGAGCGGAACCCGAGGTCAAGGAGTGGATCCAGCTCCTTAGTCAACGGTACGCGGGTATGAAGATTGTGGTTGGCAGAGACAAGCTCGATGAAGTCCAAGTACGTATATCACTTTATTCACTATTTATTGTTTCCTAAACCAATATCACCAGGGCGTACGGCACAAGATCAAAGCCTTTGAATATTTCCTCGACAAACACCCCGAATTTCAAGGAAAGGTGCGTCTTCCCCATCTAACCCCTCTCTCCTCCACTCACCCCCTTCCCACCCCACCCCCCTTCCCTCCTCCCCCAGGCAATCCTCATCCAAATAGCCCTCCCCACAACCTCTACCACCCCCCACCACACCACGACCGAATCCGCCGCCGTCACCAACGCCATCTCGCGCATAAACTCGCGCTTCTCGACGCTGACGTACCAGCCCGTTGTGTTTCTGCACACGCAGGACTTGACGTTCAGCCAGTACCTTGCGTTGTTGAGCGTGGCGGACGCGTTTATGGTGACGAGCTTGAGGGAGGGGATGGCGTTGAGGACGCATGAGTTTGTGGAGTGCCAGGAGGGGAGGTGGAGGCCTTTGATTTTGAGTGAGGTGGGTTTTTTTTATTTATTTTGATGGTGGTGAGGTTGGAAGTGTTGCTGATCTTGATGGTGGTGGTGGTGTGGTGTGTTTTTGTAGTTCACGGGGAGTTATAGTTATAGTGGGTTTAGGAGCTGTATTGCGATTAATCCGTGGGATACGAGGGGGACGGCCGCGGCGATTAATCAGGCGTTGACGATGAGCGATGATGAGGCGTTGATGCGTTGGGAGGTATGTTTTTCTTCCTTCGCTTCCTTCCCCCACTTCCCCTCCCTCACCTTCCCCATTCCCCACCGTCCCCCACTTCCCTTCCATTTCCCTCCCCCACCTTCCCCACCTTCCCCACACTAACACCCCCTCCCTCCCCCACGCAGGACCTGCACAACCACGTCACGACCCAAACCGCCCAAGCCTTCGTCACCACATTCCTCACCCGCTGCCTGCGCGCACACAGCGAGGACCTCGCGTCTGGCGTTGCTGTGCCCATATTCGATGTGGCGCGCGTGTTGCCGAGGTATAGGCATTCGAGGAAGAGGTTGATTTTGGTTGATTTGGAGGGGACGTTGTGGAGGAGGGATTTGAGTAGGGAGGGGTTGGTTAGGATGGAGGTTGATTATGCGCGGGGTGGGGGTGGTGGGGTTACTGATACAAGTGGTGAAGTGGGTAAAAGTGGTGAAGTGGGTAAAGATAAAGATATGGAGGAGGGGAAGGAAGGGGAAGGGGCAGGAGAGGAGAAGGTACGCGTCCCGGAGGAGGTGCTGGAGGTGTTGGAGAAGCTGGTGGAGGATCGGAGGAACGAGGTGTGGTTATTGAGTGGGTTGAGGGTTAGGGGGGTGTTGCAGAGGATTGGGAAGAGGGTGCCGAGGTTGGGGATCGTGTATGTTGTTATCTACTTCTTTTTTTCTTTTGCCTTCCCTCCGTCTTGATTCCGATCGTTCCATTTCCCTTTCCATTCATCTTTATCTCTATCCTCTTGCTCGAATTTCATGCATACTCACTCACCCCTTCCCTCCTTTCCTTCCCTCTTCCCCGTATTCCACAGAGCCGAAAACGGATGCTACATCAAGACTATAAAGAACCCGCCGTCTTCGCCTCCTACCCGCGGAGGACATGTCGCGCGTAGGTTGTCGGATGGTGTGGCAGGGGGAGGGGAGGGGAGTGGATAAATATGGTTTCGAATTTCAATTTGACGTGGAAGAGCGCGTGTTTGGAGATCTTGAATTATGTGCGTTCTCTTTCTTTTTGGGGCTTTTTTTTTTGTCCTGCTTTCACGTTCCTGATACACGTATTGACTGCCGTTCCTCGTGTATTGACGTCGTTCCTCTTGCATTGACGTCGTTCCTCTTGTATTGACACCCATTACCTCGCTTCGGTTTTTTAGTTCACGGAACGCACGCCGGGATCGTTCATCGAAGAGCGGGACGCGTCGATCGTGTGGCGCTTCTGGACGGGCGTGTCGCCTTCTGGGCCGGATGATAAGGACTGTGCGGATAGACAGTGGGCGAGGAGGCAGGCTGCTGAGGCCCAGAACCATATTTTCGACTCGTACGTTTTTTCCTTTTCATGTTACACGCAAGAAGACTAACGGCTTAGCCCTCCGACACACAGCCTCGGCGAGCGATACGGCCTCCGCATCATCCCCGGCCGCAACTCCTTCCTCGTCTTACCCAACAACGTCTCGCGCTCCACCGCCGTCGGCGCGATCCTACACCCCGGCGGACCCGCGCACTCGCCCTTATCGCGCTCGTGGATGTCGCCGGATATATTGGAGTCTGGGTCGTCTGCGGGTGAGGGGGGTGGGAGAGGAGGGGAGTTGGATTTTATACTTGCGGTTAGTGGGGATGAGAAGTTGTTGAGGAGGTTGAATGAGTGGGAGGGGGCGGAGACGTGTTCGACGAGTGGGAGGGGGACGGATGCGAGGTGGAGGTTGGGGGGTGAGGGGGTTGGTGGGGTTGGGGAGGGGGGAAGGAGAAGGGCCCGGTGGAGGTGTTGAGGGCGCTTGTTGGGGGTGCGGAACGATGATTGATGAACATTTGGAATTGGAGTTGGAATTGGAATTGAGTGTATACCATGCGGATATTCATATATGTGTTGTGATAGTTGTGTCTGGTCTTTTTGGACGATGTTTTGTTGTATGCATAGAACACCCTACTGACTACCTTGATGGTGTGAGGTGAAGCTGTGTTTGTGGGTAAGGATGTTCAAGTTGTTCGACGCAAGTTTTGATGACGATGAGCAGATGGGTAGAGGCAAGAGGGCTTGAAATTGAACATACTTGTGAAGTCGAGTGGGATCTACTCTAACAAGAAAACGCAAACGGAGGCAGACAGCTTCCTAGGCCTTCAAAATCCTGATCATCATGATCATAGTCATAACTGCGCCCAAGGTCAATTCCCCTTCGTTAACGTGTCGACTTGTACAAAGTCAATATAATGTCCACTGAAGCTGAATTCCCTCGCAAATAACTTCAGAGCTAGGCTAGCGAGAGAGCGCACACCTAGCATGAGTTCCACAACATCCAATATGTTTGCATTCCATGGGGCCGTCACGGTACGCACTACAGACTGTATGTAATGGAAGTTATAATGTTTCTGAGGGAACTTGGATCGAGGACGGGGTATATGGGATAATGTAGAGACAAAAAGAGACAGATTGAGAAGAAGATGGGAGACTGGTAGGGTGGGAAATTAATGGTTGAGTATAAGAGGGACCTAGAATATAAACAGAGAGAGAGAGAGAGAGAAATTGAGACTGGTAGGGTGGGAAATTAATGGTTGGGTATCGTATGAGAAGCCTATAATAAATAATCGGAAAGGAAGCATGAAAGACTGGATCGGGAACCAGAAACTGAAGCAATGAGCCGGGGGATTGTACTGCTGGAGGAGGGGGTTGGTGGGACGGTGTTCTGAGCAAGAGGAGGGAATGGGTGGGACGGTGTTCTGAGCAAGAGGCGGGGATGGGGTGAGACGATGTACACGGTGTCGAGGGAATCCAGGGAAGGGTCCAGATATAAATAGAAGAATAAAAGAGTGTGTGGGTTAAGAAGCGGGGAGGGAGGGATCCGGACACCTACGATTAAATGGTGCGTTGGCTCGGTCGTATAAAGCATGAGAAAAGAGAGGAACGCACCATGAACAAACAGAAGACAGCTCCAATACATCACAACATAGGATTTCCGACTCCAACTTAGCTTCCCGCGGGCCCAGCGTCCCGAACCAACAGGCGGCCTAGGTGAAGTGCTTGACGAATCCATGACGCGTCTGGCATGTTGTCGATGTATCAAGTTATCAGCTGAAGAGATCAAGGAGATATCAGTAAGAATTGAGAGCATATAAAGAAACTGGGAACACACCTATTCAAAACCATCAACAGCCCTTGCAAGGACGATATCACACAACCCCGTGACACGATACGGTAGCTACAAAAGTGCAGACCGAGAGCACCGACCCCCTTCGACGAGGAACACGTATCGGACGCGGCGTGCGTGGTGTCGACCTTGACTTGACAGGACTTGGCGTGACAGTGAGGGTGTACCGAACCGTTTTCCGAACCAAAAGAATACAAAGATAAAAGAGTGGCGATGGTCGGATAAGAAAAGAAAGACGTAAAGACAGTGGTGACCCATGAAGGTCGAAAAAGGTTCATAACAATGGCCCTAGATTGTCGAGGGCCCGACTTGGAGCTCCGCCAGCCGACGGGCACTAGGTGGAGGTGTGCGTGGTGGCGTACGTGGGAGGTTGGATCGCCGACCACCGATGATCGTTGCGTGCGTCATTGATGGAGGGAACACACGAGGGAAAGGCTGTATGAAGCAAGTTTGATGAGTGATGACCAGACGGTGAGAGGCGGAAGAACTTACGAGAGGCTGTGGTACTAGAAGCACTTCCTTGTCAGCCTCCACCCTCACCTCTTCTGGAACTGGGCCCACCACCTCCGGAACTGGTACCGCCAGCGGCACCTGTTGAAAAGACAGATTACAGTCAGCCACCAAACAAGAAGAAAGAAGGGAGCAATGCTCACCATGATGTTCCGTGGTTTCGGCTCTTCCCAGAATGAGAACACTATCGGTACCAACAAGATGCATCCGATCCTCAATAAGAACCTCCTCTCCCCGTATGGCGCGAATGGGTCCTCTGACTTGGCTAAAGGCACGCGTTTAGGGATCGGCTGGATGTTGAGGGGTCCGATGAATGGGATAGCGGTCTCGACGGTCACGTTGCCTCTGGTGGCTAGGGCAAATGCGAGTGGGGTGGGGTGGGAGCCGAACATTGGGAAAGCGGAGAACGGCGGGATGGCGGAGAAGGCGGGGAAAGGAGGAATGATGGGCCAGTACTCCTCCCTGAAACGGGTAAAAAGGTGCTCCGTCTTGGCTAGAGGCACAGGTTGAGGAGTATGGTGGGGGCCGATCGGCCCAGCAAAGGGGACGAGAACCTTCACCGTCGTGTTGCTGTTGGTGACTGGGGCGAACGCGGCGGGGGTGGGACGATCGAGTGCCAAGCTGGGGAATGCTGGCATTGTGTGGAAGGCTGGGACAGGAGGGAACGCTAGGAAGACGGGGCGTACCTCCGAGAGCCAGTCGAAGGGGTCGAGGGGGGCAGAAACAGGCGCAGAAACCTCAAGTGTCTCGTTGGTGGCTGCCGGACATGTGGAAGGAATGGCGCGGCCAATGAGAGGAGAGGTGGGAAGGAGGGTAGAGAAGGTCTCGACATACTTGATCCCGGTGGCTGACAGACCAGCTAAGCCTGAGGGGCGTAGATACTGGAAGGGGTCTGCAGGGAAGGTGTGAGGAATGATGGAGGCGACGACGGCGGAAGGAACGCGCTCCGCTTGACAGGCCCACCAGGGCGAGTGATTGAGCGCCGGAGCCTGTGGCGCTGTGTAAAGATCCACCGAGGTAACGCTGACGACTCCTGGCTTCGATTTGGGGACGGAGAAGGACTTGAGATATTCGATCCCGGTGGCTGACGGACCAGCTAAGCCTGAGGGGCGTAGATACTGAAAGAGGTCTGCAGGGAAGGTGTGAGGAATGATGGAGGCGACGACGGCGGAAGGAACGCGCTCCGCTTGACGGGCCCACCAGGGCGAGTAATTGAGCGCCGGGGCCTGTGGCGCAGTGTAAAGGTCCACCGAGGTGATGTCGACGACTTCTAGCTTCGGGTTGGGGACGAGCCCATCGAAGGGCCGCCAGGGCGAGTAACTGAGCGCTGGGGCTTGTGGCGCGATGTAAAGGTCCACCGAGGTGACACTGACAACTTCTGGCGTCGGTTTGAGGACGAGCCTATCGAAGGAGTAGAAGATGGGGGCGGGGAACGGCTGGGTCGCATTCGCCCACGCCTCGTATGTGTTCTTGCTCATGGAACGGGGTTGCTTACGAGGGTGGGGAACGGCGATGGCGACGACTGGACGTGCATGGGTCATGTCGTAATGATGCCAGATGGCGAGGGCGACAAGAGCAGCACCTCCACCAATCATGGGCGTCGTCGTCGTCAACCGACCATAGTGAAGGGAGGACGAAAATAGAACACCGACAGTCGCCAGGCCGAAGCCATAGGCAAGCAAAACGGCGGGGAGCATGGTATAAAATGAGAGTGTGTGTATGAAGAGAGTGTGTGTGAAGAGAGAGTGGGATGGGAAAAGTGGCTCCGAGTTCTGGAGTGAGGATATAGGGCGCCCACCCCGCTTCCTTTATACCTTCAGAAACTCGTGGCTGACGGTGAGGCTGACTTCCGCGCAGAGGCTGACATCCGCAAGTTTCTCTGCACATGTCTCAGTTGTTTTCGCAATTTGCTCTGTTCTAAATATAAATCAGGTGAGGAGGAGATGGGGTGGGGGGATTTCGTTTCGACGCGCCTTCAAGTGCACTGCAGCCTTTCAGGATTGGTGGTTCCACCTCATGTAACAGATGGCCATGAGGGGCGTGAAATTTCCCATAAGTAAAAGCCTAGAAATGCGGCAGCTGTGGAGATTTTGAGGTCGGAGCCAAGCGAACAAGTGTGCCGTCGGGTTCGTGAGCACGGTGCGATCATGAACTATGCCAGATTGACACAGAAATAGACGTAGGGCAGGGTATGAATCATTTCCCGGTCCAGAGGAGATGCTCGGGTCGAAAATCCAGGATTACAATTCCGATCGTAGGAACCTCTCAGGAGCATGCTCCTATCATAATTTCAATGCAAAGGCGGCTCCGGACACAGCAAGAGTAAAACGAAGGGAAGTCGCCTGCAATGGAGGTCTCATAATGCGCCCGGTTTCGGTGATACTTGGGTTTTCGGGGATGCCTCCTAGAGTACGGCCATTCGAGGAATGGAGTGCGGCTCGGTCCCGCCGTCCTCATCAGTCGAAGAACTGACACTGAAATATGGGAAAGACCGCCAAAAAGAATGAAAAGTTCGCACTGTAGAGCTATGCTTGGTGTCAGTGATGCTCTGCTTAGGCAAACACGGCACTCTGTTTTCCTGAATTGACAGGACTTCGTTCAATAGGACATCAGGAATCAAGAAGCTGGTCCTCACATGTGTGAAACCCCAGGAACGTTAACACCTTACGAGCTTAGGCGAAAGTGGATCGGCCACTACAAATTGAACGGTTTTGCCAAAATCCGTCTCATGCGAAGGACTCATCCAGAGCAAATTCAGAACAGGAATTATATTGAGGGACTACAACGCCACACCCCTCCAGGTGCAGTCGGTAGTATAGGTTGCGCCATTTACTACAATACGCGATAAGTGATGTCGTTCGGGCACTTCAGTAAACTCAACGAGAAGAAACCCACCTGCACAAAAATTCTGCAAAAGCGTCTTCTGTGGCCGTGTCTGGAGATATAGCATGGTATCAATAGTGCGAGCATTATTCTGCTTTCATATTTCGCATTCTCTCCTGTGGACGTTGCCTCGACTTGAACCATAGCGCCCTGGTTGGCCGAACGTCAATGATGAAGAGGTTCTTCTCAACGTATTCATGAGTAGAGGTCCCGATGCCGACCATGAAGATATCCGATGCGCGAACAGGGGCAGTTTCGAGGGACGAGATATGTCTGCGAGGTATATGCAAGTAGTAGAAAGAGTGGCCATCGGAGAGAGGGAGAGAGCCTTTCGGCCCTCCACGGCCCTTTCCTCACGTGCGAAATTCACATCGCGTATCGACCAGCCCTGAAGTACTTCCAAAATCCGGAAAGCTCACTGCCTCGACAAGCGTCTAATTGCACGATGGACATCTCCACAATGGCTCTTCTGACGCCAAACGCGGACCACGATGAACTCGATACTCTCACCGTTGGTGCCAATCCTGATGTCTTCTACGCGTCCAATGCTCCGGTTGTTGGAATCTCTGCGCCTCAGCCTCAAACCTTGCGACGCTCCTCTCGACCGCGCCAGTCCACAGGAAGCGTGTCTGTGATAGCCAATTCGAAGTCACAAACCAGGAAAAGAATGCTTTCGACTTCTGCGCTTGAAAATGGCACAGACAAGACCGTGCAAAAGAAGATGAAGATGGACGAGAAGAAGGCGGTTCGTTTGGCCTTCAGTTTTCCGTAGTCTGTGGTCCTGACGATTTTTATGCTTCTCTCACATCACTAGCAAACCAGCATGATAAATAAAAAACGAGACGCACGCGATCAAGCGAGAAGACAGTGGCTTTACTGCCATCGTGAAGTTGTCGAACCACTTCTCCCCATGGGTAGCAGTTTCTTCGAGCAGTTGGAGAAGGATTTATTGGCAGGTCGGCCATCTGGGGAGACAATATCGTTCGTCCCGTCGCACGGGCTCTACGAACAGCCGGGGTTGATACAGGGGGGACAGATGAAGGATTACCAGGTGAGCTGTTTTCAAGCCATGTCTCCAGAAGCAGAATTTGAGAACGTTATCCCGTAGCTTGAGGGTTTGTCGTTCTTGGTGGCAATGTATAATAACGGTATGTCGTGTAGTTCTGCTCGTTCTTGCTTCGACTGAATAGATGTTAGGGATGAACTGTATTTTGGGAGACGAGTAAGCGTTCAGTCAATATGGCTGGGAACTTAAGGCTAATCATGTTACAGGATGGGTCTGGGAAAGACACTCCAGGTTCGTTCAATCATTTTTACATGCCAACTCAACGAAAACCCAACTGACATGCAAACTCAGACGTTGTCGCTCTTTGCTCATATAAAGGAAAAATCGCCAGGTAAATTCTTGTCTGAGTGTCCTTCGTGCCTATGCTGAGGCTCCACAGGTCTCCACGACCCCCATCTTGTCATTTGTCCCCTCTCGGTCCTATCTTCGTGGGAAACGGTCAGTCACTTTATCACACAACACAGTCAGAAATTCACTGCGCTATGAATACAGGAAGCCGCACGGTGGCTACCATCCCTGCGTGTTATCCGCTTTCACGGACCTGCTAGCGAACGTGACCGGTTGAAGCACTCCTTGCGAGGCGACCGTGATTTTGATATCATGCTCACAACTTACGACGCCTATTCTATCGACGACTCGTGGTTCAAGAGTTTCCGGTGGACGTACTGTGTCCTTGACGAGGGGCATAAAATCAAGAACTCCGACACGAATCTATCTCAGAAGATTCAAGGCATCGGTAGTTTGCATAGGCTGAGTTCGTCCTTCCCCTTTGGCGCCTTTGACGGCTATATTGACTACTATCTCAAGTTTTGACTGGGACACCCGTTCAAAATAATCTCCTTGAATTATGGGGTTTACTCCACTGGCTCTTCCCGACAGTCTTCACAACAGCTTCCGAGCGTTTATTCAAAGAATCGTTTGATCTCAGCCGCGGTTCCTACGAAATCTCATTCCTCAACGCGGCGAAGAAACTCGTCTCCGCAATCATGCTTCGTCGAACCAAAGCTGTAGTTGCAGGAGACGACGTTCCTCCTCGGGATGAGTTGACGGTGTTCATTCCGCTGACAGAGGCTCAGCGCTTCTGGACTTACAGACTACTTACGAAGATGGACACACCCGACCTCAAGAAAATATTTGCTGAAAGCGAACCAGTCAAGAAGGAAACATTCAAGGACGAGGACCTTTGGGGACGAGAAATTCTTGCTGATGTCGAGAACCAACTTGTCCCTCAGACTCAGAGCAGCCAGACCGCCGAAGGAAGCCGTGAGTTTGGATTGATTGTCATTTAAATTTGGATATCTTGTGCTGACGCTGGCCTTAAGAGTGGAAAAAGCTGATGAACCTCCTGATGCAATTGCGGAAAGTTTGCGATCAGTGAGTTCATTCTATCCAATATGAACAACTGCTTACGGCATTCTATCCCTTCGTACAGCCCATACCTCTTGCCCAATGCGGAACCCGAACCATACGACATCGCCGAACATATCGTTTCGGCTTCCTCGAAGTTGATTGCTATCGACAAAATCCTCGCCGATATCCTCCCGAAAGGCGAACGAGTGCTCATATTTTCGGTTCGTCGTCGTATAAACACACTTCGTATTTTAGCTTCAGCCATTGCTAACTTGGATCTTTCTAGCAATGGACAGGGTGAGGTTACCGTTCTTATGACATGAGCCATGGGTTGACATTAACACACTCAGAATGCTTGATATCTTGGAAGATTTCATGGTCCTGCGTTCCATTCCGTTTGCTCGCTTAGATGGTTCTACGTCTCGGCCTCGACGAGCTCTCGATATTAAGCTTGTAAGTCCCCTCTTCATGGACATACCTACTCTTCTAATACCCCTACAGTTCCAACAAGAAGTTTCACGTAAGATCATTTTCTGCATCTCGCATCTACAAGGACTAAGTTCACTCCCTTCAACTAGCATACCAAGTCTTCTTGATCTCAACCAAGGCTGGTGGTCTCGGTACGTTGGACCAAGACGTGTGATTAGTCCCCACTTACATGATCTCCTCAGGCATCAATCTAACGAAAGCAACGGCTGTTATTATGTGTGATTCTGATTGGAATCCTCAAAATGACCTTCAAGCCATAGCGAGAGCTCATCGTCTAGGTCAAATGAAAGTCGTAAAGGTATATTGCCCAAATTCTGTTAATTCATCAATTTTGCTAATTTCTTGAAATAGGTTTACCGTTTGATTTGCCAGGGCAGCGTTGAAGACCAGATGCTGGACCGTATTCGCCGGAAACTCTTCTTGTCCGTCAAGATCATGGGCTCCGACAACCCCTCATCCTCAGACAACACTACTCTCGGCTCAAGCGAGTTGATGGACATCCTTCGAAAGGGTAGCAGTGCGCTCTCGCACTCCGAACATGGAATGAGCCTCGAACGATTCCTGCAAGCCGACATATCCGATATTTTACAGGAGTCGAGGTCTCTTGAAAGCAAGCGTGATGCAAAGATCAAGAAGGAGCTCAAGGATGAGAGCGAGGGGACGCCTGATGCACAGTTGTTGTTGGATGCTGAAGAGGAGGAGCGTCGGCTGTTGAGTGGCGTGGCGCAGGTGCAGTCACGGCTTTTCGAGGGAAAGCTGGTACATAAGAACCACCAGAGCAACACGGAAATCGCGAGGGAATGGCAGGCGATGCAGAAACGTACACATGTGGACAGGACGGTCACCGTTGGCGGGATGACCTATATTGTCGCACCTACGTCTCCTCAACAAGTTGGTTTTAGTGTTTGCTTTCGTCTCAAGTGTGACTCATTTGATCATTTATAGGTGCATAAGGAGCATCCGAAGCCAGTCAAGAAGCCAAAGGCCAAGTATGATTCTGAAGAGTGGTGTATCTATTGTCGCGATGGTGGCGAATTAGTGATCTGCCCCTCGTGTCCTCGAGGTAAGTTGTATATCCTTCAATGGCTGGGAGTTAAGCATCAACTGAGGTGTCGTAGTCTTCCATGCTCGCTGCCAGGGGTTATCGCCAGCTGAAGTTCGGAGGCCAATGGTCTATTGTGGTCAACACATGTGTGGTGGCTGTCATCGCAAAACGTCTGATTGTGGTGGAATGCTCTTCAGGTATTTCTCCCTTCCCGATAACAGCATGCCTTCTGACCTCGCTTCCTTAGATGTCGCACGTGTCCTCAAGCATTCTGCGAAGATTGTCTTCCTCCTGGTGATATCGATGCTATTGGTGATGTTCTTCCTGAATTGTACGTCTCCCCTTTCTCACACAATTTGACCGTCGAAAATAACATGAATCTTCGATCAGCCAACTACTGGGTTATGGACCGTCTCCCTCTGCATATTATATCCGGTGTCACGACTGCCGCGAGGACTTCTCCGCGAACCCTGAATCGCAGTACTGGCGTGAATGGATGGCTGAAATTCGCCAGGCGGAGATGAAATGGGCAAAAATGATTGCTCATGGGCATTGAGGAGAAAAAGGCGTGCTAGTGGCTTTGGTTATTAGTAGCATGTGTTTGGGACCCATATTTTACCCTCTCTATCTGTTTATATTACGACACTGTATCATACCCACCAATCTTGATCATGGAAAAACATATCCCTCCCTCCTTATCGTAGATTCGTTTGCCTGGCTTTTCACTCTTTTCAGTCCGATTCTTCTTGTAATTGCATACCAAAGATGTACTACATAGACCATGCAGATCACACCAAAGGTCATGTTGGGTTGAACTACGTAAACCCTCGCAAAGAGCCACGCTGGTAACCTCATTTGTCGTGATCCTCTTCGGACGCTTCACGTGTAGAAAGAATACATACATAAAGTCATCATAAATTCTTATGCATCAGCTCGGACTCAGATAGTGCTTGATCTTCACGGACGTTCCAGTAGAAGGTCCATAGGGGAAAGCCTCAGTTCATCAGAACTGACCCTCGTGGGGCAGCCACACATATCCTGAAGCTCGAAGTCTAGTGTCGAATGTAAAGAAAGAACGAGTTTCCAAACGACCCTCATCTCTATCCTCTCTGAAGATGGAACCAAAGGTAATGGTTCAAAGGCATGGGACGCCATGCCACGGCACGGACATGAATCGACCATCGCCACTGCCCAACATACAAATATCGTTTATGTATCTCCCCCAAAAAAAAATTGGAGCCATCGAACAATATTCAGTACTCCTGCGGAACCTGAAAAGGATGGGCCGCGGGCTCCTCGATAGTTATAGGCTCCCATAAATAGAAATGACCAAGAATCGAATGATTCAAAGACATCTCTGTGTCCTGATTTAACCGCCAGATATGTTGAGAGATGACAGCCGTTCCCTAAAACAAATCAAGCTATCAGGCTGTAGGCAGAGAGACCAAAAAAAGACATCGCTCGGGGTGAGTGAAGGTGTGGCCGAGAAACTGAACCGTCTAACTTTATCCAAACGTCAGTCGGGAAAAAATTATTGATTGATGGTATTGGAAGAATCTATTCATCGTTGCAGAATCTCATCGCCGACGCTTATACCCTGGCTTTTGTCATTTAATTGTCGCAGACGGGCACGGAGCTGAGACGGGAAGTCAGCAGCACAATGCAACCCTACAAACTGTATGCCTGGTACGTCTGGCCCTGTCGACCATCGGCGGAGCTCAAGCATGTCCGCAAGCGCCTCTGCCACTACCACTTGCGAAACGCGGCATCGCAGAATCCTGAGATTGGGGACTAATCCTTGGTGAGCCATTCTCGTGACAGCCACCAACGGAATTTCCGTATGCAAAAGCACAATCTCCTCGAGGGATGGGCTCGCTTGCATTATCGGTTCTACTTGTGTTGGGGATAGCCAGTCGCACCAGAATGTCGTGAGGGCGCAGGAGGACCGCGAAAGGAGGGCAGCCACCTCCGCATGTGGTGGGGGCGTATATTTGTTGAATGGTGACAGACGGACATCGAGCATATTAAGCGATGGCAAAGTCAAACGACTCAAGAACATGCTGACAGGTACATCCAGGCGAAGCTCGATGCGGAGCTTTACAAGCTTGAAAAGAGTTATTGTGGGACCAGGTTCTATGGCTGCGTGCTCCCTGATAGTGATGATACACCTTTCGAGGTTACTGCATTGGGGCAATAGTGTATACGCGTCGGAAGAAGAAACGATGGACGCCTGGAGATCGGTGAGCTGCATCCATGGGAGGTCGAATGAAGGTGGGTAGAGAATACGCCCGAATAACGTGATTTCCAAACGCCGAAGAAGCGGCGCATCCTTGAATAGAGTATACAAGCCGCATGTCTGAGATGACGGCGTGTCGCAGAGAACCAAGGATTTCAAGTTTTGGAATGAGGATGTTCGTCTGAACAATGAGTGTTCCGTTTCACCCATTCTGAACTGGATATAGAGGTTCTCAAACCGCGAGGTATTGGACAATAGAATGTCAGCAAGTGGACTGGGCCTAGAACAATGATGAAATCCATCAACGACGAAATGTGCAGACAGTTTCGCCCTCCGGCACATCACAATGAACTGGCGGTACATGTCGTCAAACTCAGGATTTGAGTCCCCATCAAGCCAGATATCTAAGGCGGTCCAAAGTCTCGGGGTATCCAATGCAACCTTTCTCCACCGCGAACATACATGCAGCAACTTGAAAGGCATGTGGTCATAACTACGGACTGGTAGTCGAGTGTCGTAGCGATCTGGACCACAGTGTGAAAAGATCTCGGAAAGAAGCTCCGGCGGCAGCTTTTTCTGAGTCGAGAGCGCCATTTTACATTTGGCCGCTTCGTCGAATTTCTCCTTCCATTGTGAGGTGAGCCTTTGGAGTTCCTTTGTTTTGCATAAGACTTGCTCGTCCAGTCGAGCGATATCTTGTTCGATATCGGACAGAAGCGCGCGAACGGTTGCACAACTGGTCTCAGGGAGGACTTCGCTCAACATCTGCTTTGTGAGTTCCATGCTCGGTAGTGAGGCGTCCTAACTGTGATGATCAGCAACAAGACCTCAATTGTTGTTATAGGTGGTGGGCATACGTTAAATGGGAACGCTCAGAAGTTGTGTTGTGTCGTCGTTTATTCAGGACGAGGGGTAAGTTAAAACCGCCAGAACGATATTGGCAGCTGAGTTATGGAATGGGCAAATCTACACGATATATATATGAAATATCACATCCACGTGACAACAATGGTGAAAAGTGGGTAGCGGGTGGCCATAATCCAGTCGGCTGGCCACTTACGATTTGGAGACAACACCCGGACAGTGTGTGATGAATGTTAGGCCCGAATTCGGGAGACTTCGCTGAATTGCAAATTCCACGAAAATGGATGTTGCGAACTCACGGGGGACTCGGGGTGGATCGCGGGATGGTGCAAAGACAAGTGAGCTTGTTAATGCCGAGGACCTATGAACTCTGCGCGCTGTCTCGTAATTTCAACGCCAGATGAATGAGCATAGCTCAAAGCGCTGGGTTTCTGAGATCGCACCGTGACGGCTTCGATATACTCTGACAAAAGACAACCAGCGCGAACGATCTCCAGCACGAATTTCTCTAATGTCAGATATGCAGAAGCGTCGATGTTCTAGAAATTATTGTTAAAAGAGAACTGTTGAAGAAGAAACCAGAACAGACCTCGATAATCTTAGCCACTACTTCAGGATAATCAATAGGTTGGTGGTCTCCTTGGCGTTCGACAAACATGATGTTGGTGATTACACGTTGCTTGGCTTCACGTTCGGGTGGGTTGACGCCGATAAGAACGGGCAAAACGAGGTCGGTGATCGAAACCTTTCGAAGTAGCGGGATCGCCGTCCGATCCCTGGGCACTATCACGTCCACAGAAAAGCCACCAGCCAGGAGTATCTGCTTTGGCAGTCCCACGACAATCCGAACCTCCACCGCAGCGTTTGCAGCCAACCCAAAAGCTTCATCCGCAACCGCAGCAACTAACCCATTTATGCTCCCGAAGGAAGATCCAGGCTTCTTCTCCACCAAGGTGATGATCGCTTTTGAGAGATGACCATAGTGGACGGAATCGAGGACATCATCAGAGAGTCCTGCTGTGGTGAGAAACGCGCTCCGGAGGTGTAGATAGACGGAAATTTCGACAGGTTGTGGGCGAGACCTCTTCCAGCAGTCGGGGCCAACGTCCGCAGACAGGTGAAGGGTATCTATGAGGACTATATCCGTTGGCGATTTGCCACTGGCGCCAGCCTGCAATGCGGAGGACATTACGATCGATAGCTGTTGGGTTGTGCTGCCGGGGGGAAAAAAACCATTGTCATTCGGGGAAGCGATGCTCCTGCATGATGCCTAACCTGGTATTTCGTTTTCGAGCGTCAAAAAGATCGTTGAAATGTAAAGTTATGAACGTGAAGACGAGAATCACCTATTTGAATCGGGTACCAGAACGGACATTGTAGCATCCGGCAAGTACCGGGTGAGTACAGTTAACACTAGCATCTAAAGTGCTCCAGCAAAGAATCAGTGTATTTTTAAAACAAAGCCAGATGATCTGCGAGCACGGACAATATACGATAGCAAGGTATTGTATGTAACAGCAGAGACTGACCGGAGGAAAAAGAGCATGAGCAATTATGATGGAAAGGGAAAATATCTAAACGACGATCTAGACCATGGGTTTCAAATTCAGCGGCCCGCAGACGTGAGCGCATGGAGGAACGTTACGAAGACTTGGAAGAGCTAAGGGTTGGCTAAGGGCGGTGAGAAACCAGAGCTTCAAGCCGTCATGCCTCCACCATTGCCTTGAATTAATCGCATGATGTCTTCCAACTCGGCCATGATCTGGTACAACCACTGCTGCGCATTCACTATTTCATCTGCGGATATAGCGACTTGGTCTGTCCCTCCCCGACGCAAAATCTCGGCAATTCGTTCCTCTTGTTGTCGTTGCGAAATTGGAACGTTTGTAATATTTCTGATAAGCTGGTGCGCGGCAGAAACTCGCACTCCGACAAAGAAGTTAGGAGTCGGAGCGGGCTGATTGACGATCATGGGAGATGGTGCTGGCGGTGTGGGAGGGCGCCGTGGCGGTCCATGCTGTGGTGGCCAACACTGAGCGGGAGCATCAGGTGGTTGCGGCGAATTGTTATGTGGGCGAATTGAGAATTCGGCTTCGATGTCGCTCACGTCAGAATCTGGATTGTTGCGAGTGTACTCCTCGAGGGCACGCGCTCCAGCCTCAGCGACCTTTGTAGGCCAATGTGGTCAATATACGAGTCACACTGCAGTACCGCCTTCAACGCACCTCATTCGCATGCCTCTCGTCTGTTTCGTCCCAAAGCCAACACATGCCTGCATATTGTTCGGTTCTGAGCTGACCAGGAGGTGTCTGTCGAGCGCACCAGGTAAACGATGTAGACTGAGTATCGCGTGAAGGAAACTTACTGGGTCAAAGTGCTCATATCCTGTGATGATATTCCGGCAGATGTAACACGAGAGCGTCCTACAAGAACGGCAACTAATTTTGTTGCACTATAAGTAGTTTATGTCAGCGACTACTAGAAATGCGAGTCGATTAGACAACTATTACCCCTTCTTCCTTGATAAAGGCTACATCGAGTGTTTGGGACGTGAAACTTGTTCTTGTAAGGAAAAATAGTATGCGACCTACGTTTGTTGCATCCGGGACAGTTCCTCTTGAGAGCATTGGCTGTGATGTCATGTCAGCATTAGTGTTCAGAAAACCAAAATATAATTCGACGTTAGAACGTACTCATTGCTTCCTCGATGACATGGCGGACTTCTAACTTTTTCCCCCCTTCGAACTCTGAATATCATGTCAGCATATAAAAAAATTTGCCAGGATGAAAACGTGCCTTCACAAGTTTTCGGCAAATGATTCTACACCGACGGCAGAGAAACAGAAGTCAGCCTCTGAGATGGGCCCATGAAGCCTTTTTGAAGTCAACTCACTTCTCTCTCGCACATCCCGCAGCTAATGACACCGCAGACATCGGTGTTTCCGCAATGAAATAGCTCAACACATTCGTCGCCGACGATGCACCCCCAGTGGCAGAATGGGCACTCCTTGAGCTTCAAGCCTGCCATTTCGATCTGGTGTCGCTGTTCCAGCCACTCCAAGCGTTCTATCATCTTTTCGGAAAGACAGCCTCTCAGCACCGAGGCGGAGAAAGATGCTTGGCACCCATGGGTATCCATACACTTCAGGTACGGGTTGCCGCTGCTAAGAGCATTGGCAGCGTGTTTGTTCAAGCATTCGGCGCAGAATAAATGCTCCTGGAGGCATGGGACCATCTCCGCCTGCGGTCATTGGTGTCATGAGATACGAAACGCGAATAGCAGGAACAAGAGCTCCTCACCGGAAGGAAAGTATCAGCACAGCAGCCACATTGGACTTCAACATTTCCACCCTCGCTCGTTGCTGCTTTCTCCTTTTCGACGAAGTTCGTCTCAGTGATCTTGACGGCGTTGCTCCCGGCGTCGCATAGCCTCCCGTTAAGCTCGACTGAAACATCGTAGGCCGATTCTTGTCCGGTCAAGACTCTTCTGCCAATGTCTCTTACTTGAAGGCCCGGGTCGAACGACGGTCCAGATATCCCAACAAGAGAAGAGACGTGCTCTCGCCGAGTGATCTCCTCCATAAGCCAGAGGCGCTCCTGGTCGAAGTCAGCATCATACAATGCACGTTCTTTCCCATTGTAGCCAAGCTGAAACGGTGTAAGGTTTGGCACATAGGGAAGGACGAACTTCTGGTTATTTCGCAGCCACTCTTCACACCGTTTCTCTTGTTCTAGAATGTATAGATAGGTGGGGGCATAGAACGATCGAAAGGACTTGAATTTAGACCTTAGATAGGTCTCCGGGATGCGCGGGAAGTCGCTCTGAAGCTGACGCTGTAATTCGACTCATGTCAGGGAAACCATGACGGAGATGAGGGTAGAGAGAAAGGCGTACCAGAGATAGCGCAAAGTAGTCGGTGCCTTTATTATGGGACCCCGATGTATCCAAGTAATCAATCTTGACTCTTTTGCCAGAGTAAAACACTTGAATCTCGTGGTTGTATTTAAGATCTTCACGATGGGAGTCATCGATATACTTTCGTTTTCCCTCGTCCGAATTTTTAGCCGTAGCGCCCATCCCACGAGTGTGCTTAATGAGGATGCCTTCCGCGACAGGATAGGGCGAGGGTGTGGTGGTCGTCTCGGTGAGGAGAGAGTGGAGGGTAGGCCCATCATCATGTAGGACGACGTTGAGAAGTTGGGAGGCATAGGAGACCGTCTCCTCAGAAGGAATTTCCTGGCTTTGCGCCAGCTCTGGATATTGGAGCTGAAGATGTCCAAGGATATCATCGTCGACATCGGGTGGATGTGGTGGTCCGGTCGTCGGGAGCGAAGGGGAGTGAGTCATCACCACGGGGAGATTTTTTTATGTTTCTGCTTGGGAAGAAGAGCGTGGACGGGGTGCAAACCTTTAAAACTTGCACGTTTCGGATGTTTCCGACAGAAACACGCTGCAGGCTGGTCCTCGAGGAAATCTTCAGGGTGGACAGCTCCCCAAAAAATGCGGAATTATGTCAGCTGGAGCGTCGAACAGTGAGAGGAGTTGGTGAAGACGTTGGTGAGGATGGTATTGAAGTCTTGTTGCGAGTTTGGTTTGGTGCTCGCTGGGATGGGTGCTGCGGGAGAGGTGGTTGGGGGTGATGCGCTGGCAAGAAACTGTGAGAATAATTTATCTACGTAGTGGCTCATGTTGGTTCTAGTTTGTATATCAGGGAATATCATCGCTGCCAGAGGTATCATAATGAGGGCCGCGGTGGAAAACGCTGCGATCACGTGTGCGCATCACGGCGATAACACTGCCACATGGGGTTTTCCCATCGGCTCTTGATCCCGAGTCATCCAAGTTTAGTCTCTCCTAGACAGACACCATCAGTCGTTCCTCCGTTCTGTAGTCTGTTGGTAACTGGGGGGCCTTGTTGGGAGGGTAGCCTTATTATGTAACCATCAAAAATGATCCCGGATGCATGCACAAATAACTCATTAAGGACGCGTCGCGTCTTCGTCGCGTCGAAGCAGGAGCACCCGGAAAGCCATCCACTGGATCAAGAATGACTGGATCTAAGTGTTCTGTTATAATATTGGCCAACTTGACAAAAGCAACTGTTATAGGATGTCAAATCAGTTCAATTTCATCACACCTTCCCCAATTTTTTGCCTCCGTCTTTCTAAGCAATGGCGAGACCACTGGAATATCAAATATGAAATTTTCAACGGTTGTATGCTCACAATGTCGACTCCAAATCGCCTCCCCCACTCGTTTAGGCATTCACCATTATCCACACCTACCAGAGGAGAGCCTACACAATTTCCTCCAGCACCAAGTTCCAGCATATCCACTGCGCAAGCCCGCCTCCGTGCTCCAAAGCGCACAAAATTGGAGAAAACAAGTGATGTACTGGCTTTAGTCCAGAAGGACTTCGACTCCTTGGGGGATTTTCTGGCACACCTGTTCTACAATGCCTCACGCGGAGAAGATAAGCGCACTCCGAGACACACGAGCATGGTCTCTGCATTTTTGCAGGGAAGTTCGACTACTCACATTGGCGTGGTAATTGACCTCATATATCACCACCGTCAGGGTAATCCACACAAGGATTCCCTGGACTGGGACTATGCATATTCTCCGACTGTTCCGCTGATTGAAGTCAGACATGCACGGCCGTGTCTCTCAGCATGGGCAGCTCGTCTTGTGGGGAACAAGGTGTATAAAGAAGTTGGAGCGATGACTCAAAACGACCCCTTGGATCCTGAAGATCGAACACAACTGCGGGCGACACAGCGAGGCCGTTCACAAACAAGCATCCCACAGGTAACTTGGGAAGACCTTGGAAAGTTCAGTATCCCGACACTAGCAACGAAGTACAAAAAGCGAGCGCCGTTAGCATGGTATCTTGCAGAATCTATGGCTGCTCCACGCAAAAATGGGAAGGTTGTTGTTCGGTTGCGACGGCCACATATAACGGTGCGAGCGCAATTAACGGCATGTGTTCGAAAATATGTTGATTGTTGTTGTAGATTGCAGTCGGAGCGATTAGCGCATTCGTTCTGGCTCGGAATCGTTTTGCCAACTATCTTGCATTGAACATCGGGGTCTGGCAGTTTGCGTGCAAGGCCCACATCGACGAAAAGCGAGTCTTCTGTCGATTCGGATATGCAGTGCATGACAGCACCATCCGAGAGTGCCTCAACTCGCTTTCTGACTCTAGCCTCAAAGCACTTCGACGTTCAGTTGCTGAAGGGATCGCAGAAGGGACACTCACATGGAAGTTTGTCCTTGACAATGTCCAGCGGTGGAACGCACAGCGGGAGCATCGTCTTGGGCGACAGGATCAGTTGAAAACAGGCACCGCGGCGACAGCTATCAAACTTGACGACTGCTCTCCGGATGCCTTCAAACTCGAGATATATCTTCAAAACATTTTAAAAATGGAGCGACAACAAATGACGGCACATTCACTTTATCACGGCATTGATTGGGTTCACCAACATGAGGTACAGGCACTGCACTTTGTCCGCATCCTTGCCGACTACATTCCTGAGCTTGAGGCCTTTCGAAAAGAAATATCCAACCTCTTTCGTGGAGACGGTATTGCAAAGCATAGGATGCGGGATGGGAGAAAGACAGTTGTCCAACCTCTGGGCACCAATGCAGAGAAAGAGGTCGAGACGCAGGGAATGATGCGTGCCATATTGGACTTCGAGAAACAGATGGGGCTGGACGAAAAGGCATTGGAAGGCAAGATTGTGATGCCTGGCGGGGACGGCGCATCATTTGCAGCGATCTTAAGAATCAAAAAATATCTGGCGGCGCATCCGAACGACTACAAAGCATTCCGCGGCCGTGTTAGTGTCCCCGAACTCTGGCATACGAGAGCAACAAACCTGAACTCTGTTGCTGAGAATCACTACGGGCCCATCGCATCTCCAGATCCATCATCACTCTCAAAAAGTGCAACTGCGGTGAATACCAAACGTCCATCGAACCTCAAGAAATGTGACTTCTATCCAACTGCCCGCAGTCTCATTCTCTTCTTTGAAGCTCGCGTACTTGATTGCTGGAGGTATGTGTCAGCTTTAGCCCATTTATGCACTGTCCGACTGACCAAAGTTGCAGAGTGTACTTTGAAACCGACGATCTCCTGAAACACTTCGAAAAACTTGAAGCCGAGGAGATACTTCCTTCACTTGCAAAGCTCCGAGACATTGGGCGTGTACTTGTACGGCGCTATGCATCACAAGAGGCGTACGATCAGGCGCTGTCGCGTCAGGAATCAGAGGAAGCAACAGATACTATGAAGGTTCCGAATGGTACTACGTGGACACCGCCAGTTCATACCCAGACGACTGCAGGCACTGAGCCAGTGGTGGTGACTGGGCAGAGTGATGTTGGATCAGGTGGAGGCGCTCCAAGTAGTACGAGTACGGCAGACACCACCCCGGCTACCGCAGACCACGAACAAGATGGCCATGACAATGATCTTGAAGAGGATCTTGACCAACGTGAGAACGGGCATACAGAGCCCGAGCCAACAACTGAGCCCGTTGACACGGGGGGTGTAGGAGAAAACGACACCGAACAAAAGAAGAAAATCCACATTGAAGAAAAAGGCTTCGACGGCGACCGAGTCTTAGCAAATGCTATTCTATTCCTGCAGGATGCTGGCTGGTGGGTGGAAGCAAGTTATGCAGTGCCGGAAGGAGACATAGGACGAGTCTATGAGATTATCAAGGTAAGCCCACACTCTTCACAATTCGGCAGTATCTTTACACGTACCACAATCAGATTTGGATCTTCTCCTTCACAGGAACCAGTAACCGAAACTACTCAAACTGGCTTCTCGAGCTGTACTGTTTGCTGAGATATGAAGCCTCTAAGGATATGTCAGATGGCGTTCTCAACAACTGGTTGGTAAATCTCACAGGTGAGTTGGGGAAATGGATCGAGGCAGATCTTATGCAAGAACACTACAACCGTTGGTTGGAGGACATGGCAGAGAAATCGGGCGGCGAGTTTGATGACAAGTTCTACCGGCACACGCTATCCCCGAACGTCCATCACTTCTTGCGCATCAAAGAAGAGATCGAGTCAGCGTTTGGACTCAAACATCGCAGCAAAGCACACGGATCCACTCACCTTCAGGATGAATTCACGAGTCTCCTACGAATGCACAAAGAAGATCAGCTTCATGTTTTCAGGTCAAAACGCAGTATGGGTCATTGCGTGATCAACACATTCAATCGCGGCTACCAACGGCTCGACGAAGGGCGGATGAAAAGCTTCTTGAAGCAGAGTCATTCATTTGCCCAGATTTTGAAAGATATAAAGTCCACGGCAGGTGACGCTGCTGGAGTTGAGGAAGTTGAGAGAGCCGCCAGCGCTGCTGAAGGGGAGGAAGAGAAAGAAGAAGATAATGATGATCACGAAGATGATGACGACGAAAGTGAACAGTACCGACCAACACCCGATCAGCAGGTGGACACCGGCACCCATCAACCAATGTTCATTGATGAAGAAACTGGCATGATGGTTATTGATGACGATTCATATGGAGGAGAAAACGATAGCTCCTCTGATGAGGAGGAAGACGGAGATGATGTTCCGGATGTGAGTTCAGGAGATGACTCAGAGGCTGGTGGCTAGGAAATGGAATGCCAATAGATAAAATTAAACAGTCGAACAGATTATGGTCTATGGTTCTCGTCTGTGATGTTTGAGTGACGAGATCGACTCGTACGTGCGCGATACTGGGGGCGATATGACTCCGAAACCTGGGCTAAACTTGCGAGAGGAGCAGGTGCTGTACGCCGAGCACGTTTGGGAGCTACTTCATTAGTTTCATCCTGTAGTGCCGGTCGTTTAGCTGGAGTTATCGAAGAGGAGCTCCTCAATGTGCTGGACTTCGAAGGTAGGCTCACAATAGCCTGATCAGAAGGAGAGGTGCGGCCCCCTTCCATATCAATGGGCTGAGGCGCATTATCAACTTCGTTGAAGACAGGAACATCCTGAGAGCCATCGTCGGAAATCTCTGCTTCGCTTAGCACCCCCTTGCATGCCTCACGTTTTGCCTTCGCGCGGAGTCGGTTTTTCTCATTTCGAAGGAGGCGTGCAGCTTCACGCTGCTCTCGAACTTCGGTCTGAAGTTCAAGAACAAGGTCAAGAAGGGGTGAGCCGTGGCGGGAAAGGTGAACCCATGTTGGGATGAGGTTGGCGAGCTCATCCAGTGTGCCTATTGTCAACAGATTGATGACTACGATGGTTACAAGAGGAACCGGGAAGTATGATGCACGCGGTGTACATCCCGTTGAGTCACGTCCCTTTTCTTGTTTCCGCACAGTGTCGCGGAAGCAGTCAAGTGATGCTGTGGCCCGTTCCCGCATCTTCGCTGTTAAAGCAGGCTCTGATTTCTCTTGTGGATGGGCTGGAGTTGTCGTTGCGGATGAAATGCGAGGTACACGGAAGGGCACAAGGGGCGGGAGGCTGGGGTCAGTAGGCGGCGCAGAAAAGTCAAGGACAATGTTCGCCCGTGGTAAGCACCGACTGCAGGGTACTGGCCGAGAAGCAGCGATGCAGTCACGCGCCGTCAGTTCCAGAGGTGGGTTACGGTAGATGATGTTCCGCAGTGCAATAATGCATCCTCGTTCAACAAGGACCCGCGCTTTTGAAAGGTCCATCTTAACGACCTTCGAAGCCTTCGTCTTCAAGGCCTTTCGCTTTTTTTGGGGGTTATTTGTTGTCCGAGGACTCATCTCTAACGGGAAATGTGCTGGAAGGACCTTAGAATGATCAACATGGGGAAATGATGTGAACTACGTACCTTGCATATATTTCTCTGCAGCCTCTATAGCCTTCGCTTGAACCAGAACCACACCCCGTGCAAGAGTGACGAGGTCACGGCCAATGCGACCCTCCTGCTGAACGAGTTGGTTCAGAGTAGATGCGATACCCAGCTGCACGGAATCCAGCAGGGGTTTTACATTGAAGCCTTGTGCGAAGGCAATAGTCGCAATGACAACCTGGCAACTTGGGTCCTCACGGATAAGCCGTATGGTTTCTTCGTTCTCGTCCGGCCAACACATGGCGTGGTACAGACGCACGCGTGTCAGTTTCTTGACTCCGGGAGGGAGGAGACTCCATAGATAAACTGCGACTCGCCAACAAAGTTCGATGGTTTCACAATAGATAACCATCTTGCGACCCGCAGCAAGAAAGACGAGAAGGTCGGGAAATGTGTCACCGCCGAGCGTGTGCGTGAGTGTCCGAAGGATGAAATGAATGTTGGGGCGCTCGTTTGTGCGCTGGAGGTGGTAGAAATGACCAGGAATGAAACCTAAAGTGTCGCAAATGGTGGACATCGGTAATCCAGGTTCTATCGTTGCGGAGAGGCCAAAAATGGAGATGTGAGGAGGACAGCGGCTACGGGCGAAGTTTCCAATATTGCGAAAAGCTGGGCGGAATTCCGCACCCCATTCGAAGATCAGGTGGATCTCATCAACACAGAGAAAGGCGATGTTCAGCCGCCATGTGTCGGAGTTGGTGATGTGCTCCCAATCTTTCGCGGTGAGATGCTCCGGATCGATACAAACGAGAGGCCACTCTCCTGACGCGATTTCTTTCCACAGCTGGCGCCCCGATTTGCGTGCCTCCGTAAGAACCTCGCTGCTGTATGCGATCGCAGCAACACCAAGTTTGTTGATCTCGAAAACCTGTATTGTTGATGAATCAGCTTGAGCAGCAATTTCCATGTAATAGCAGTAGTACACACAATATTCGATGCCAGGCCTTTCGTTGGAGTGATGACAATTCCCATTGGTAGATTTCGATGGGGCAAATCTGGGTAATATAAGGAATTCCGCTGTATCTCCAACAAAACAACAAGGGGTACCGCAAATATGGCAGATTTCCCGTCTCCAGTTGCTGTGCTAACGAGGACGTCTTCCCCGTCAAGGATCCGGCTCACAAGATCGAGCTGCCAGTCTCGAAGACCCTCTGTCCATTCCGGAATGAGTTTCTTCACAATGCGTTGGATTGTCTCGCGTCCAACTGCGGATTGCCATCGAAGAGCGCGAGAGTGACACGGGGCCATCAGGGGTAGGAAATATATTCAAGGTCGCATCGCAGTCGTCGTTGACGCTAGGTAAGTCGCATCCAGGTTGTTTGTGGTGTTTCGCGTCTGAGTCGCGACCACAGAGGGCTTCGTTGATTGTTCACACGCTTCTTGCGGCATCCAAAAAAGGCGATTCTTTGTAATAACCCTACCCTCCCGACAAGGGGGCGCGATAAACGAAGGACTAACTCACCGTGTGGTGACTAACGTCGAACGTTGAGTGCAAGTTGAGTGTTGAATACTTTAAAGCCTAGAGGATGCTTTGGTACGTCCCATTATGCATGGAATTCCGTCTAAACATATACTTATATAGCGGTTGTTAGCAGTGAGACCGAGAAGATGGGCTCTATTGTTGTTTCGATGATCGAAAGGCATTCATTGAAGACATCATTATTAACTTCGCATGATGACTTCAACAGTCCAATTGATATTTTGGCTGTATTCCGGCTTGTATCGATTTGTCGGAAACTTGTTACTGATCGCATGAACGAGTGATCAACGTTCCATCAATGATGAAAACCTCCCAAGTCACTCCAAACTATACGAGGTTTGAGTTGGTGTCTTATTGGCCACTATGATTGCATATCGCGCAAACCAGGTTCTCTTCACGAAAAATCTACTTAAATGGGCAAGCCGGTGCCGGCCTCCGGTGGTCCCATGGTCAGTTGTAATTATCTTAGGAGCTTCGCTACACTGCTCACCTTCCTGCCGCTTATAAGTACCCGGACCATAGGTGCCATGCTTACTCACGACTGCCATGAGCCCCTCTGTAGACACAGTCACTTCCAAGCATGACCCCTCCAACCCTCTCAACGACCCTCAACACCTCTTCAATAAAGCCTGGCGTGGAAACAAAGAAGGCACAATTCGTTTGAATGGCATACCGAGCTTTACGGACCCATACGCTGAACGCGAATGGATTAAGGTTGGGATTTTATAAACCCGGATTTGAATGGGACTTATTTTGATAATGCAGGAGCACATGGCTGCTGTATTTCGTTTCTGGGGAAAGATGGGTTATGGTGATGGCGTTGCAGGCCATATTACTGTTAGAGATCCAGTGCTACCTGGCTATTACTGGTTGCTATTTCTCTCTTAGAAGCCTTGCCAACCGAACTGATAGATATGTCTGAAGGATGAATCCTATCGCTGTCCATTTCTCGTTAATGACGGTGGGTTAATTGCGTCCTCTTGATAATCCAATTCACTCACTTGGAAGCATCTTACAGAAATCGAAGCTCGTACTTGTAAACCCACAGGGACATGTCTCGCCTCATGGAGCCCAACTTCCTATCAATGCCGCTGGATTCTTTATCCGTATGTCTCTCAAATTTTGCCAAGAACGATTTCATAAAATTGAATGGAGATTATTACTATCATTACAGATTCCGCCATTCACAAGGCTCGTCCCGACGTTAACGCTGCAGCTCACTGTCATTCGATCCACGGAAAGGCCTGGTCTGTATTTGGCAAACCTGTCGATATCAGCACGCAGGATTCTTGCGCTCTGTACGATAACCATGCCGTTTACGAGAACTTTGGAGGCGTTGTCTTAGCTCGCGAAGAGGGCGAAAACATCGCTCGTGCCCTCGGCCCGAAGTTCAAAACTTGCATTCTGCAGAACCATGGCCTTCTCACATGTAGGTGGATGTTTTACGGAATTGTGTCGTGATCAAAGGCTAATGAGAACATGTGCAGTGGGAAATACGGTGGATGAGGCAGCTCATCTGTTTACGACGCTTGATAGGCAGTGCTATGTCCAGCTTCTCACCGAGGCTTGCACATCTAGGCAGCGCACTCTCATCAGCAAGGAAGATGCGGAATTTACTGCCAAGGTTATCCAGGAGCCTAATGTCATGTATCTGGATGTGAGTGGTGCCTTCTGTTCCCTTTGATTGCGAATAGTTAACCGGGCGATATGCAGTTTCAACCCGAGTTTGACCTTCTCGTCGAAGAGACAAATGGTGCCTTCTTGAAGTAGTGGAAAGCATCTGAGTCGTGCTCTCGTAAAAGTGTAAAGTTTTTGCGCATGACGCATAGGCGTCTTCTTTGTATTTGTACCATAGTACATAAAAAAACTCGAAACTCTACCTCTAAATGGTGTGGTGGACATGCCCAATATTTTGATTGTGAAGAAAAAATCTCAAGAATCCGTCACCGCGAGCAGGACTAGTCTCTCCTAGACAGAGACCGTCGGTCTTTCCGTTCTGGGTACCGTTGCGTTTCATCTGAACCAAACGGTTCACATGCCCGGAAATTGCCGGCGACTCTTTCTTTCGTACTTACTGACCGCCACAGACCACCCAGTACCGTATGCATATGACCTCGTTCTGATCCTGCTGCTTGATGCAGTGCCGTAATCTCTCCAGGCCAAGTGCTTATTCTCCCAAAATCTGGCGCTTTGAACGAATTTCGTCTTGTTGCCTTGTTGATATTCTTTCGAGGCGATGCTTCTGTGCTGCGTTTCGTCACTGTGCGCGAGGGACGTACCACACATCGTTTATTTGAGCTTCTGTTCCCGGAGCTGCCCTGATGATCCAGCGCTTGAACATCGACACTTCTAGAACACGACATCAATGGGATAACCCAATTTCCTTCTTTGGAGACAGAACTTGTGCAAATGACCCCAGCGCCTAATCCTGGGTTGTCCTTTTATAACGAGGCTAAAGTCTCTCGAAGATAGCATCCCCCACATGGCATCTTCCTCGATGTTACCCTCGACAGAAGCGCTAACCCGACCATATGAACCTATCGATGTTGACTTCGAGACATCCAAGTTGATCGCCGAGCTCACCCTGGATGACATCGCACAAATCACTGGTGCGCGGAAGGGGAAGGCCCGTGCTGACGCGCCTCTTTCCGATGAGGAGATCGCATTCCGGATCCAGTGCGAGTATCTGGAGAGCGCTGTGCGCACCATTGACGATCATCGGATCGCGAAGAGTTTTAATGAGGCGATTGAGACTGATCACTCGTACTTGAACGCGATCTCCATCTTGGAGCAGGCAGCGGCAGATGATCATCAGGCTGCACTCGCTTTATCTAATGGAGGAGTATTACCCCAGCCCTCCAATGCACAACGTCTATTAGAGGATCCCACCTTCGCGACATTACTGGAGCCGTGCGTGCACATCCTGTTCTACTGCCACATGCCTGTATCTGAAAACCGAGGACAAGTAGTGTCACGGAACCCTTGAAGACACCCGTGGAAGATAACACTAGTTCCACAGTTGTCGGCGATCAACCCATGGATGAGTCCAGTGAACAACTGTCTCCATCGCCAAACTCAGTGTAAGTGATTTACAGTGTCTAGCATCATCCTTCATATTTAATCGTCGCCGTATTTGCCTCCCAGCCATTCAATTAAAGTCTTCAAAGCCACTGCCATCGCACAGCCGATGTCCAGCCAACGTCCGCGACAATCAAGGCATGTGTAACAAAGGGTCTCTTACCTCACTCGTTCACGTTTGATACGTACACAGGGCTCAATGCACAAGTTGCGGCGATTTAATAAGGGGCCCACGAGCTCTGAAAGGGTCTTGTGGCCACGACTACTGCGGGGATTGCATCTCTGACCTGGTCACCGCCTGTACCCGGGATGACTCCCTCTATCCGCCAAGGTGTTGTGGCGAAGCCTTTCCCTATGAAACTCTTGTTCGTCTCCTCACCTCGGCACTTCGCGCTACCTTCAATGTCAAGCGCATCGAGCTTGAGGTTCCGGCCGCCAACCGTGTCTTCTGCCCAAACCCTACATGCTCCATCTTTCTGGGCTCTTCGCTGAATGCCAAGGTCGACTTCCGTTGCTCCAATTGTGCCACTTCCGTGTGTCCCCAGTGTAGGCAGACGTCGCATGCAGGTGAAAACTGCTCGGAGAACATAGCAACCTTGGCGGTAAAGGAACTCGCGCGTAACGAGCACTGGCAAACGTGCCCAGAATGCAAAAACATCATCGAGTTGCACACTGGTTGCTACCATATGACATGTCGATGCCGCGCGCAGTTCTGCTATCTTTGTGCAGTTCCATGGAAGAATTGCGGTTGCCCGCATTGGGAAGAAGCTCGGCTTCTGGAAACAGCTCAACACAGAGTCGAGATGGAAAATATGGGTCGCCCCCAAGTTGCTCCTCTGGTTTTCCAAGAACGTGTTCGTCAAATGACCAATGTTCTGCGTGACACTCATAACTGCGTTCGCCATGTCTGGAGGAGACAAGATGGCCGGGCGAGATGTGAAGAATGTCGATACGTGTTGCGTGATTACTTATTGGTAAGTTTGTCTCGTCGATCCACTGGGGACTCGGGAGCTAACCATCCTAACTAGGCTTGCAAAAATTGTCATTTGATGGCTTGTGTGCGCTGTGCGCGAAACCGTCTGACCTGATCCTGTTGCATACATATCCTTGCAATTCTTGGTAGATCGACAACTTTCTCTAGAATTATATTTGTACGACTCGCAATGTTATGAGATGCGAGTCGTATCACTCCAAAAGGTAAATTGAACAACTGTGTCATGTTGGATAATGCAGTCTACTCAAATACAGCAGTACGCGTTACGGGTTTACAAATCTCACAACAACAAATTGAATCAGTCAAACCTTTATTATTTCATACGAAGCGCAGACCACCTAAGAATGGGGGGTGATCGGAGTGGCCTCGATGTTCCAGTAGCTCTCCGCGTACTCGTTGATAGCACGATCCGAGCTGAATTTGCCCATCTGGATATCATAGATCAGATTAGATGGCACGGAAGGAAGAGGAATGGCTTGCCTTGGCGGTGGTGCGAATCGACTTCTTGATCCATTCCTCCGTGTCACTGTAGGCCTCATCCACCATGGCCAGAGCGGCAATATCTGTTAGATGGAATGAAAACAAATCCAGGACTCCAGAACGGACATACGTACACGAGTCGAAGTCATCAGACAACAGATAATAGTCGCCCTGTCTAATGGTATTGAGAAGACTAACGGGACAGTGGAATCAGAGTGCGCTATGATGGACTTGAAAACAGTGAGTGCTTACGGCTCATAGACCTCATTGTCCCCGAAGAGCCCGAGAGAAACCTGGTTCAGGACATGCGCCAGTGCAGGACATTTCTTTTCAATAGGAATGTGATGATAGAGATGTTGGTATCGAAGGTCTTCCACGGCCCTGGATGGTAAATTGACTCAGTAACAACGACGAGACTATGGGCAGATAAAACATACGGGGTGAGATGTCCAAAGAAGACTGATACGGTGAGGGTTAGTGAATAATAGCAATGATATGAAACCATGAATGGGATACTAACAGACGTTACTCTCACCAACCTACCCGTTAAGGAAGAGTCAGTATCGCCTGACGTGAAGATAGCCACATCAACTAACCTCCTCCGCGATTTCAATGTTAGCACCATCAACAGTTCCCAACAGCAAACCACCATTAAGGCAGAACTTCATGTTCGACGTGCCCGATGCCTCCGTTCCAGCGGTCGAAATGTGCTGGCTGATGTCCGATGCGGGGATAAGAACCTCCGCGAGAGACACGGAATAATCTGGAAGGAAGTAAAGTGTCAAGTAGTCCCTCGTGTCGGGATCGGCATTGATGGTGCGGGCCACGTTGACGATCAGGCGGATGGTCTACTCGGTATGAGACTACGAAAGATAGTCGTGAAATAAAACTCTGCTCACTAGTTTCGCAATGTAGTCTACGGAGAAGTTAGCCATATTAGCTCTGTGTCGAGAGGAATAACGAGCAAACTTACATCCAGGTGCAGCTTTGCCAGCAAAGAACACAACGCGGTTGTTGACCTTCTTCCTCTGCGCAGGAGTCATGTTCTTCAGCGTAAGGTACCTCTGACGCACATGTCAGCACTTTGTAATTGACGATCAAACAGAACAAAGTACATGGATGACTCCCAGAATGTTCAATGTTTGACGCTGTAGGACCATGTCAGCCATTTTACCATAATCCAAGGTCCACAACGCGAACCTTGTATTCATGCAGGCGCTGCAATAATTGCAATCAAAAACCAGTTGAGAACCATCGAACCGCTCATCGACACACCTTGATCTGCACATCGAACAACGCTTTGGTATTGATCGTGAGCCCAAGTGTAGTTTCAACGTAATGCGCCAAACGCTCCTTGTTGCGCTGTTTGATGCCGGCCCATTCTTTACGGAAAGCCTTGTTCTCTGCAAATGGAAGAAGGCCTTCCAGCTTGGTGAGGTCCTTGAGCCAAACAGATTTCTCCAACTTGAGCGCCTTGGTAATCAGTGCGCTCAGTTCGGGGTTGCACTGTTGACCAGGTGAATTAGGCGACGATGAGAGAAGATGAAAATGAACCATACTTGATCGAGCCATCTGCGAGGAGTGACTTTCGAGAATAAAAGTCAATGTGACATCGCAAAGGGGAATTGGCGTGAACGTACTGCCGTTGGTGACATTGCCGAACCTTGTCGAAAGCAAGGTTAATAACCTCGCATGACTAGAAGGAAATGTGCATACTTGCTGATGCCCTCAAATTCAACAAAGTCCTTCAGAATAGTCGTCCTAACTAGGTCACTATGCAGCTGGAAGGGGTATGATGCCTCTTAACGATGAATCAAACTTGCGAGGGAAATCAGGAACAAACCTCAGCAACACCGTTGACCTTGCGACTCCCTGTAAAGGACGTAAGCACAGCTTCTTATGCTGGGTTTGTGGAGACGTACCGACACACGCGAGATGTGCCATCCTAACTTGCTTTGGCTGGCCCTCTGGTAAGAAGCATGTAAACCTTGGCAGTCTACATACCGTTCGTAAATGATTGCTTACCTTCAATCAACGACATGCGTGCAAGCCTCTCCCGATCACCTGGGAACTTCTTCTCGACGGCTACAGTTTCGATAATTGTTAATGCATAAAGTCTAGCATACATGAAACTGACACTCGCCTTGGAGGAAAAGCCTTCACAAGGACGACATTAATCATGTTGGTTCAGGAGGGATATGAAGGACTTACAAGTTCTGTAGAGTTGGCAAGTTAGATGAAGTATGATTAAAGTACGAAAACAAATAGGACTCACGATATCGTAGATGATTTGCATGTGCCTTTCATACAAATCTTAGTCAAAAGCATGCAGCACATTAAAAAGACTTACCTCGGTAACACGTGTTCGACTAACGGCACTGACCACTTCTCCAGCGCTTCCTACGAGGATGGATGCATCAACATTGGGATATACTAGAGTTTAAGGGCGATGACGAACAGGGAGAACGGTGTGGTTGGTGTAGAAGAAAGTATTGGTGACAATCTTCCAAGCAGCGTCCCAGTGCAGGTCTTCCTCATCGATGAGGATCCTCATAAGTTCTGGAATCGCTAGCGTGGGATGGGTCTGAAGAGAGCTCTATCAGTCGTCGAAGGAACGAGGTGCAGGTAAAACGTACATCGTTAAGTTGGATTGCGACAACTACATAGGTTGTGAAGGACATTAGCTGTACTGTTGCTGGACGAGCCTGAGGAATACTCACACTCGGGGAATTCGGACATAGGTTTGTTCAGGTTCTTGAAGCGACGGAGGATATCTGACAGACTAGCGGCAGTCCAGAAGCTGGAGTGATGTTAGAAGTCCGGTCCATAGACATCGATTCTTGTACATACTATTGTTGTTTGAGGCGAAGTTCCTTTCCAACTGTAAGATAAGAGATCAGCATAGTCCGACCAGCCAACAAACACCTTACATGTCCTGTATGCGAAGAAATCAGCGAAGAGGACAACAAAACGCGACAGCTACGAACGTGTGATCATTGGGATAGAGGACCGAAGTGATGGCCGCAGCACTGTTAGACGATTCGACCGCTCCTTCATAATTACCCGCTAGGACGTGACAGTTAGAGTAAAGCGAACGGGTAGGAAAGACCAAGCTTACCATTGAAGGAATTGAGATCGAAGCCTCGCTTGGGCTTACTTTCCCAAAGCCGCAAGTTGTTGGTGGTCGGTGTATTGTAGCCAGGGATCATAACATCATATGCAATTGCCAGAACTTCTTGACCGCCGGTCCAAAGAGCGCGTCCTGACCCATCGCCGAGTCTTTCTGCGCGACCGTAAAAGCGAACATCGTACGCTACATCGAGCCGAGGGAGCTGCCAGTACATATGAGAAAGCATATTCATCATTAATTGGGATATAGAATCACCTCCCAAGGGTTCTGGTGTTCAAGCCATGGATCTGGTGCCTATACTGCTTGTCAGTGAAATGTTCATTTCAAAGGTTTGATCCCATACCTCAAGCTGATTTCCCTCTGGAGAGATCAGTTGCTTAAAGATACCGTACTTGTACCTCAACCCATAACCCCACAGTGGAAGTTCCTAGGTCATCTCAGGCATGAGACTATAGTGCGCCTTCAATAATAACACGACAAACCTGAGAGGCTGAAGAGTCGAGATAACAAGCAGCCAAACGACCAAGACCACCGTTACCGAGTGCAGCGTCGCGTTCTTGTTCAAGGATGTCTTCGATGTTGAAGCCGAGGAGCCGAACGCCGTCCTTGTACTCGTCCTTCAGCCCAAGGTTGAGCAACTGAAAATTTTGTTAATTGATATCTTCTTCTAGTGGATCAGATGAAGGCTTACGGCATTGTCGAGTGTACGGCCCATCAAGAACTCCAGAGACAAGTAATAGGCCCTCTTCGGCGACTTTCGCATATATTGAAGCTGGGTTTTATTCCAATTGACCAAGAGGTTGTCCCGCACGGAAAGCGCAGCAGCCTGGTAAGCGCCAAGGTCATCTGATGTTCCTCATCAGCCAGTACTTAGTGAATGAAGCCGTTAAGACACACCAAGGTTGTGTGCTTGGCGAGCAAGCGAGGTTTGGACATGGTTGACGAAGGATTTCGTAATGGATTCGACGTCTGAATTGAGGAGAGTTAAGGGTGATAAGACGTTGATTGCGGAAAGTTGAAAAACCTTTATCAAGACTTCTCATACCAGCCTTCCATACTTTTTCATCTCCTCTAGGCCATTTCTCTTTCCCAGTCGCGTCTGTCTCTGGCATATATCCTTTTTGACGAAGGCATTGTCAGTCTCGTTTGTCACGGTACCCCTGAAGCAACATTGATAACGCATACCGGTCAAGGTGCGGACATGTCGACGAGGGCGAGCAGGTCGACCGATAGTCTTTGGGTCGAGAATGGAGGTCATGGTTGTGAGCAAAGAAGGGACCGCGTTTCTTCGTTCTGATGGCTGTCCTACTTATATGTTTCCACGATCAAAACTGATGCACTGGCAAGTGAAAATTGACGTCATAGATACCAACTCAAGCATCCATAAACAGCCACCTTCGTGCTTGGGCTCCTCCATCCATCCATCTCCTCACATTCCAGGCTCACCAACAGAACCCTTCCCACCTTCGACGCTCGCAAGAAAATGTTTTTTTTGTGCTTATGATCCGGGGAAATTGGGCCGTGCAAATGTCAAGACGTACGCTTTTCAGCGGCAACCACGTGTGTCATTGCGCGATTGTCGAAATGAAAAGTCAGTTTGTGTTCGCCGCCAACGCCGAACGGGGCGATGACGTTGCAAACGACGACAGACGTCGCGTAGGCATAGAATCAAATCAACCACGTGAGCTGGACGCGTCGCAATGGACATCCTTGGACCTTCACGACGACAAGCCTAAGAGACAGGGCAAATAGCGTAGTAATATTCGAAAGTAGATGTAACTGTGCGAGAAAGCATAGGGATATACTGAGATAGAGATGGAGATATACTGAGATGAAAGTGAGAGACGATAATGTCGAACTTGGGACAAAAAAGAGTTTGAGTGAGTGTGAGTCGCCGAAGAAAACAGACGCAGCGCGACAAGAATTCATCATCAGACGAGCGATCAGATCCATGGAAAATCGAACGAAAAAAGACACGAATGCGGGAACCATGAATGGATAGGAAGTGAAGGATAGTGTATCGTGACCAAGCAGGAGGGGTCATGGAAAGTGTCCAGTGGAAGATGTCGATCAGACTCGTATGTAGGGGGGTATCCAACTATTCAGACAATGAACGAGATGCTGGTTATCCTCTGCTCCATCCGGGCTACAAAAAAAGGATAAGGGAATTTGTTTAGAAAATCAAAACAGAGAGCGTACCGGGACGAAAGAGATGTACATGGTATGAAATATTAAGCTGCCACAGAAGGGGTAACCTCAGGACTGGGGGTGGTATCGTCATTGTCAACAGAAGCATTTGGTTCTAGTGCAATGGGTGTTTTGGGGGAAGGTTCTACTGGTTCTTTAGGTATATCACCTGGGCTCTTAGGGGCATCTATAAAGGAGACATCAGATACTTCATATAAAGCAAGTTGAGCATGCTCTTCTCACCTGCTCGCACAGCAGCCTCTGGAATCGAAGGCGCCGCCGCTTCCTCCACAATGGGACTCGACTCTGCTTCACTCGCCTCAGTCTCCGAATCAACAGTACTATCAAGCGACGCCTGAGGACCAGGAGTATCACCATGGAGCATGACACCCTCAATAGTAGTTGGAACATGATGAGCCCCCTCAACAACTGCCCCATTCGTGTGCTCAGTCTCCACCCCCACCTCCTCGTTCTCGTCCTTGTCTTCTTCATCCTCCTCTACCACACCATCCTCCTCGTCCTGTACATCTGACAGTGGCTCCACTTCAACAACTGGGACGGCGGGTAACGCCACATCGTGGTCTCCAGCATCTCCTTCCGAGAAGTGGAGAGGCTCCGAGTGTCTTCTGATGGAATGGGAGGAATGGACAACGACCTTTTCTGATACCAGTTCTTCGGGAGCTGGACTTTCAGTCACCTCGGGTTCAAAGGGAGTGGCGGGTTCGGGCTCGACTATTGCTGGTGTAGCTTCAATAGGTGCGTCTGTCGCAACAGGTTCGGCAACAGCGGGCTCAACGGGAGCAACCACGACTTCAGGCACAGGCTCGGGAATGGATTTCTCTTGAGTCTCCTCTACTGGAGCCGCCGGGTCCTCAGCTTCAGCGACTTCAAGCTTCACAGGCGCGGGTTGGACGACCTCAGTGGGTTGGACAACCTCTTCGACTGGTGCCTCAGGTACTGGTGCCGAAACAGCCTCTACGACATCGGTTTCAGCGGGGGCGGGTGTCGGTTCTGGCACAGAAGCAACTTCGACAGAGGGTTCAGGCTGGGGAATTGGTTCTTCAACTGCAGGCTCGACAGGGGCTTCAGGTGCAGCTGCATCATCGATGGGTGCCTCTGGTTCCGTGATCTCGGGCTCGACGGGAGCAGCTGGTATGGGCTCGACAACTTCTACCTTGTCCAGTGCTTCTTGAGCAGCAACAGGTTCAGATACCTCAGGCTCAATGGGAGCAGGGATAGGCTCAACGTGGGCTTCGAGTTCTTTGAGCTCTGGCTCGGTGGAAGTGGGTTTCACAGCCTCCTCCACTACAGTCGCCGTGACTTCAGGCCTAATAGAAACTGGAGCAACTATAGGCTCTGGCAGCTCAGGTTCAACGGGGGCGGGGGGGGATTCAATGCTTGCCTCGACGACGGGTTCGGATGCAATGACGGGCTCGACAACCTCAGGTTCGGCGGGAGCAGCAGTGACAGGCTCAGCGACCTCCTCAATAACAGGCACAGGTCCAGTGACGGGTGCAGTGAGTTCAGGCTCCACGGATGCAATGGGCGTCGGTTCGACCGTCTTTTCCGCCTCCTTCTCGGGGACGTCGGGCTTGACCTCAGCTGTGCGAGGAACTGGAGCTTCATGTGCTTCGACAGGTCCGTTAGAAGTTGGTTGCGTGGAGCCTATGAGAGAGGTCGTAGCAGTGCCATCGAGGGCTGATCCATTCGATGGAGGTGTCACAGAGACTTCATCCTTTGTCTCCTCAACTTGTTTGGTAGTTTCAGAAGAAGCATCGACAACGGCTACGATAGCAGCACCAGTCGCAACGGCCGCAGCGGCTGCACCCAACCCAGAAACACCGTTCCCGTTGGCCTTGCTCTCCTCGTCACCACTCTTCTTTGCTCCCGCAACCTCGACCGACTTCCTTGGGATCTCAGCCGACTTCTTTGGCTTTGGCGACGGAACCCTTAGCTTAACAACTCCATCCTTTGCCTTCTCCTTCTTCTCGCCTTTCTTGGTTTTCTCCTCCTTCTTCTCCTCTTTCTCATCCTCCTCCCGCAAAATCTCCCCCATCTCCCCAACCTTCGGGCTCCCCGCTGCGTTCTTCCTCTTCTTCGTCCCCTTCTCCGACGAGATAGACGTCCGACTAGATGTGAAGAAGCTGAACCGCTTGCGCGTCGAGCTGAACGTCAAGTCCGATGTGAACGATTTAGGCGATGAGGGACGCGGACGTCGCCCGCCGGCAGACTCCGGAGACGAAGCGCTGGCAGTGGCGTGCCCATTAGAAGAGACGGGCGGCGGAACGGGACGCTTGAAGGTCTGTTCGATAACGAGCCACTCCAGGTGTTTGCCATTCACTTCTGGCTCGGCACCTCCTATGGATCGTTTGAGCTTGCAGACTACGAATGCAGGCCAGTTTGCTGAGATCGGGTCGAGGAGGGCGTCACTCCAGAAGTCAATGAACGCTTCATCGAGCTGCGTGAGCGTGACGTTTGTCGATTTCGATATTATCTTGATTTCGGCATTGGGTGGTTCCTCGACTTTGGCGATATTCCTGGGTGTATCCAGAGATTTGCGGCCGTTGATGGGTAGAACAGAGATGGGTTTCGAACGAATGCTGCGTTTAGGGATTGTTACTTCCGTGTCCTTCTCCTTGTCAAGGAGCGTCGCAGCAAGGGGTGCCCGGGTGCCGGAGTCCTCGAAGAAGCCAGATGTCGAGAATTCCGCCCAATCAGTACCAATAGTAGAGGTGGCTGGCACCGGTGTGGGGTCTGTCGCGGGTTTCTGATGACGGCTCAAGGCGCCAGTGCTTGCATCTGCAGCAATCGCCGCTGCTGCATCTCCATCACTAAATGAGAACGACCGTCTGCGAGTAGCTCCAGGGGGTCTGACGAGGAAACTGAAAGTTGGCGAAGTTGGGACTTTCCCAGCGTTGTCGTTGGGGTTGAGAGATAAGAATCGGATAGTTTCATCGGTGAAAACGCGACCCAGTCCAATGTATCCTCCAGGTGATGCGTTGCTCTCGTCCGTCCCTGCTTTCCTGATGCTCTCCCACAAGTCATTGGGTGAACCAGTTTCAGCGGCATTTTCTGCATTAAAGGCATCGTTGATGAGGCGAAGAGGGTGGTGTTTTGGCTTTTCAGCAGTCGCCGATAATTCCGTTTCGACGCGAACGAACAGAGCATCATATTGACGGGTGGAGAAACGAGGGCGTGGAAGCAGATCCGACTCGGAAGAGGCGTGGTTCTTGTTATATGGATACTGTTTGACCAGTTCCAAAAGGCGAAGTGGCATCCTGAGGCCAACAGCTTCATCCCTGCCTTGGTGGATTAAAAAAATGAAGTACAAAGAGCAAATAAGCAGACCTTATCCGTGAAAGGAAAAGATGTTCAAGGACCCGACCTGTATACTCCCATCGTGCGTAGAATGTGGGCCAGTCGTCATTCTGCTCTGCTCGCTGGGTAGTCAAAAGCCAAAGGCCAAAGAACTTTGAGAGCTTGCTGCCAGATATTCCATTCGCTTCACCGTGGGCAGCCAAGGAAGAAAATATTTCCAAAGTGGCGGTCAGCAGCTCCAGGTGCGAAGTTGGGAGTTGTGGAGCAAGAATGGTGGTGAAGGCATGTGCGGGGTAATCAGACGACCGCTCAGCATCGAAAAAGGTCTTGTACCACGCGTCTTCCTTGCCAAAAGATTTACCATCGAGCTGCAAGTGCCGTAAGCCCCACCGAAGAACGGCAGCTACGTCATGGGGAGAACGGGTGGAGGATATCTCGGATTCAAATGCGGTCCCGAAGGCTGAGGTTGTTGGAGAGAGTGTGGTTATAGAGCTATTGGGAGCCAATGATTGGATGAAGAGCGAGATGAGCCTTCTTTGTATTTCGGGGGACGCAGAGTACCAATGAGGGTGCATTATTCCGAGGGTTTCGAGGCCTTCGTACTTAATTAGTTCAAGACGTAATACCAATAGGACGGAACGTACCTCTCGTAGTGATCGCCTCTGAGCATGCGCGAACCAGACTGAGAGTCTCCGATGGATTCAGGCGACGATCCCCAATGGCTGAATCCGAAAGCAAGATCTGTGCATCAGGGTCTGCTTCAAAGACAACTCCAAGGGCGCGAGAGGACGAATCATCCTTGGGAAGAGGAAGGTTCAAAGACAAGTGAGGATAATCCGAGCGCTTCTCAGTGGCACCGGGAGAAGCAGGACGAGACTTCGCTCTGAAGAGTGTAAATCCTGCATCCTTTTCCTTTCCTTTCGCTTCACTCTTCCCGTTGGTGACCTCTGGGAATTTGGTGGCACTCGGGGAGACAGCCTCAAATTTTCCCTCGAGAAGGGAAGAATCAGACGCACGACCTGGTGAACGTGGCGAATCCTTGTCGTGGTGCTTACGTCCAAAGACCTTGGACAGAAACGAGGGCATGTCGTGGCCTTAATATACGCGAGCTACAGGGCCGTAACGTTAAACTGATACTCATGGTAAGTATTACAGTGAAAAGACTTACAGGTCAATGCAGACCAAGGCCAGATGTGAGTTGCCAGTGGTCGCTGGTGACAGGCGCTGTCAGTGAGGAAGATTCAACGCCACGTGCCAATTCCTCGCTTGCCTTTCTCTTTCTTGGCCTTTGCTTGGCCTCCATAATATTTACAGCCTACAGAATGTAGTGATTCTCGTTCTCGACACCTCCCAAGTTATAGCTAGATATATGGTGAACGATTCCATTTAATTTGTTCCTTTGAAATTACATGAGAATCTTGGTGGATCTGAGCATCGCATCATGCGCCCATCCTAATAACATCGGACCTAACGGAGCCTAACAGCTTGATATCCACAGGTGGCTAAGGAGCATTGACAACACCGACTCAGCCACAGTTATTTGTCCCTTGTAAGTAGAACCTACGAGTGCTGATATACCCTTGGGTGGTGTTCCGAATGTCATCAATCCCCCCCACTGACGGTGATCTCTCCGAATCTGGAATGCAAGTAACAGTTATTATTTCCAGGTTATATAATATCGATAGCACAGGTAGCACCTATTTAATAAAGCCTTAGTGTCATGCACCGAGCGAGTTGTATACGTATAGTCAAGTCAGCCTTATGTCAGAACAAATGAACAGGCACCTCCATGATCGAGGGTGTATGAGGCCAAAAGGATAAATAAATACAGGTGAAGCGAAGGAAAAGTGTGATCAGATAGAAAACAGGTATTGAAAGGTGACTGTGAATGAATTCCGAAAAGAGGTGGGGTGAGGAGGGCCAGCCGGCACCACGCTGTGGTGTGTTTTCCTGAGCGATCGGTCCGGCCGACAAGCATAGCGGAAGTGCGTATAATTATGTTGATGTGGTGGTATACTTGATTATGTTCCGAGATGTGGAAGTGGGAATAGGGTATGAAGACACAGAGCGAGGAAGGCGACGTTGATGAAACACGGCACAGTACAGCAAGAGGAGCATAGCATAGCAAGGAGCGGAGCGGCCATCACAGAGAGCACAGAGCAATTTTGGGAGTGGAGACCATCACAGAGTTGCATGTTGCGGATGACCATAATATCCATCATCCTCCATCCCCTGCAGACCAAACTGCTGGTCTTGCATCCCGCCACCAATCGCTCCAAACACCGCCGCACTCTTATCATAGCTCTGTCCCACCGCCGCCACATACTGCTGCTCACCCGCCGCGCCAAACTGTGCCTGTTGCGAGGGCAGCTCGGTCGTAAACGCCGCAGGGGAATCAGTCTGCACAAACGGTGACTCGGTGCGGTGATACATCCCGCCCACGGAGGACGCCGACGCTTGCCCACCACCGTCTATGTTCATGCTCATCATCTGCCGCATCTGCTCCTGCATCCCAGTCATGCTCGACCTCGACTCCGATCTCCGCATGTTGGGGTGTGGGGCATACTCGGTCGCCAACGGCATCGAAAACGCCGATGGACTCGAGTGTGTCGACCCGGCACGGGAGGACGAGGACCCGTACGATGCGTAAGGGTGATAGCCTCTAGCATTGGCAAGTGCCACGCCGGAAGAGCTACCTGGGGAGCCGCTGCCTTGGTAGTCGCCGGTACTGCTCGCAGTCATCGGCCGTCGGATGGGGTCACCATTGCGCATGACAGAGGGGGTCATGCTGCGATGTCTTCTGATAGGGCCAGGTCCACCATTGTTCACAGCCGCTGCAGCAGCAGATTCCAGCATCCCAGGCGGGTAGAGTGTGGCATGATCGAAGCCTTGTTTGTGCGATGGCGCTGAGATCGATGTGATAAAGTCTTCGCCATACGCGGATGACGAGACAGAGGATGACGATGAGTGGGTGCGGTAGCCGGATGGTGGGCCATTGATCGATGAACGATTAGACCGAATGTGCGGCATAGAGCCTGGCGGTGGGGAAGGCGCGCTGATTGTGCTGAACGCAGGACTAGGATGTGGACGAACAGACCAGTTAACGTCAAAGTCGCTTTGATGCTGGGGGTTTCCGGTGCTCGGGAAAGAGGACGAGGTGCTCGTTGTCGAGTAATACAAGTCTGGCGCAAAAGACCCGTCCGTTCGCATGATTAAGCCTTCCTCGTCGCCAGAAACATCACGAATATCACCCGGCACCTCCACTTCACACATTTGCGCATCCAGCCCGGCGTAATCAAGGGATGACGAGCCGCCAAGAACGTTAGCACTGAAGTCCGCCATACCCATACCCATCGCTGCCCCACCAAACATGTTCAAGCCATTCAAGTGGCCAACCGACGAAGAGAAACGGACATCCTCGCCATCGAGCTCGTCATAATCCTCGCTCTCCCCTCCACCCCCATCCTCCGCGTCTGCCTCAGCACTGCTTCTCCCGCGTCCATCAGCACTCCCGCCACTTCCGCTACCCTCTCCGTCATCACCTCCAGCATCGATCCACTGCCCAACCTCGAGCCCGAGAGCACCACCAGCAGCCCCCATTGCTGCATTACCGCCGTTGACCCCACGCCCGTGTGTTCTCAGGTGCTGATTCAAGTTATCGCTCCTCGAGAATCGCTTCTTACACTGCGGACATGCATAAGGGCGCTCCATGGTATGTGTCCTCAAATGTCGCTTCAAGTGCTCCATCCGCTTGAAGAGCCGTCCACACGAGAACAAGGGGCAGACGAAAGCCTTGGTCTTCGACGAGGACGGGTCATTCGCATCGAACGATTGACCAGCCTGTTGAGCTTGCGCCTGAGCAAACGAAGTGACGTTGTACCCCGCAGAAGATGCAGTGGCCGTAGTCGCAGGTGGGGGAGCCAAAGGGTACGTATGTCGATGCAGCGTCTCATGGCTCCTCGTCCTCAGATGACCAGGCCCCCTCATCATCCCTACCTCCGGCCCAGTCAGGAACCTCTGCGCTTGCGTCTGTGGGCCGCCCTCGCTATAATACAGCCCAACGTCTCCGATCGCCTGCTGCTGCCTTGGCTTCTTCACCACCCCGTCGCCAGGGACCAGCTCCCCACGCGCCTGCATCAAAAATAAATTCGCAGCGCTCACTGCATCTCCGCCGCCAAACTCGTCCATCATGCTACTGGGGAACCGCTCCCGGCTGAGACTCAGGCTGCTATACCTCCCATCACCGCCAGGCCCAGCGCTGGAGCTCCGACCGCGCTCATCGTCCTCCCTGTTCTTCGGACCCTTCTTCTTCCGCTGCTTGTACGTGGAGGTGCCCGCGATCCATGAACTCCCCATACCCAGACCAATGGTCCCTTGTAGCGCAGGTGGGAGATTTCGCCGATGTAAAGATCCTGATTCGTCGCCTTCACCACCCATCACCTCATCTGCGTCGCTGGCTTCGCTTTCCTCCGTCGGGTCGCCGCCTTCGCCTTCCCCGCCGCTTTCACCTTGGTGTGAAGCAAGGCTGGGCATCCCCGCACCCTTCTCAACCGCTATCCGAACAGCCGCTTCAAGCTCGCCTTCGCCTTCCCGACCGCCGTGAGCCTTGCTGAATTGCTCGTAGAGGCTCTTCTTCGGGTCGTAGGTGAATGAAAGAGCAGGCTCGCCGACAATCTGAGTAGTAGGCTCCTGCCCCATTTTCTCTCGCTTCAAGTCACGCTCCAAAGCATCGAGGAAAAGGCGATCGTGTGGCACTGAAAACCTGTACGACGATATTCTTTGAATACAAAGTCTCATAGCGAGGAGATGGAGGCGCACCAATAGAACACCTTCTGCTTTTTCTGAGTGCGGATGCATTGATATTTGAACAAGAGATCAAGAAACGCGCTCTGTTGAAAGAAAGTGAGTTGATTTGCACGATGATAGGTTATAAATAGAGATAAATAGATGACAGTAAGAATAGCCAAATTAAAAGAAGGCCGAAGCTTCCAGAAGGGAAACAAGGGCCCCAGGACTCGGAGTAGCGATAACGTATAAATCACATATGGCGGAGAAACCCTCACCTTTGGCTCCTCCAAGCACGCATCTATACCAGGCTTCAGGTTCCGTAAATCACTGAACACGCCTTCCTCGAACTTCTTCATATTCCGCACAGGACGGCCAAATGCCTGTGGGGTAAACATACAAGTCAGCACCCGCTCGAGTATATTTAGAATCCAAGGATGAAGGAGACACAAAGGCGGAGGATGATATGGGGAGAAATGACAGGTAAAACCAGGGACCCACCTCAAAGCGGAACACCAGGGCTCTCACAATATCTGTACCCGTGATATGATACAGGCTATTCCACAAGACGCACGTCACGTATTCCTGTGACGGCAGAAGAAATCTGTTTAAGGCAGGATGCGGAGGATTGTGACCATGTCCGTGCATGTTTGGCGCCTGGGTAGGCACAGATGGGTGCATCGACATCGACATCGTATCCGTGCTGGAAGATACCGAGGAGTAACCATTCGAGGAATAACCATTGATAAGAGTCCCGTCAGCGCTCATGGACGACGACTCAGCCGAACTAGAGTTGACTGCAGCCGTATCCCATCTAGAAGGTGCAGTCGCAAGGAAAAACTTGAGTCTATCGAGATGCGCAAGCCTTTCCTGCTCAAGGGGCCGAAGTGGCCGCGTAAGCCCCCCAGACAACCCAGGGGTGGAAGTCGTATAGCTGCTATCCCGTCTGCCCGTATTCTGCACCAGTTCAGTTTCCTGATTAATCATGTCGTCGTCCATGGGCATTCTGGACAAGTGTGTGAATTCAGTCTGCATCTGCATTTGAGACGGAAGAGGGACTGTCTGCGAATGGAATTGTGCATGCAGATGGGCGTTTCCTGGGCGGGCTGTGCGCTCATTTGGATCGTGTTCGTGGGAGGTATTTGTGGATACGTGTAACGGTCCGTATGTAGCGCTTTTGGGCTGGGGCGGGCGAGGCGGACGAACCTGTGACTGCGGGTACTGGTTCGGGGTCGGGTATCCATTCCCGTAAAGATCAAGTTCTTGGGTGTAAGAACGGGGTGAGGAATGGGTAGAAGAGGGATTGGAGCTGATATAGTTCGCGTACGATGCAGTTTGATGATAATGGTGGTCCATGGTATGGGGGGTATGTCCTTGAGAATGGAACTTGGGATTCGTATATGGCCTGGCGACGAGATCAGTTTTTGTTGCAACGTGGAAGGAAGCAACTGCGGTGAGTAAGTACATACGTTCGTCTCACCAGTCGATGATAGCACCAGTTATCGCAAGACCTTAAGGTAACAAAGGGGCCGCAGTTCTGATAATGGCGCTAATTACGGTTACCGTCGGCGAGTAGATGCCGCGCGACGACGGCGACGGTGTCGAGCACAAAGATGCTGAGAGTAGAAAACAAAGGAAGGGCGTATAAGCAGAGGCCAGAACGGCGTCGACCAAGCAAAGATTCGGAATAAAGAATCAGCAGAAGTGGTGATCCCAGGAAACTGGTCGCACAGGTTTGATCATAAGAATCTAATCCCAGGCAGATCCCAACATACACAAACCAAACAAGCCACAAACTCGGCAACTCCGTCCGCATCACTCGGTTCCTCTCATCGGCCAGAACGCCTCTCCATCTATCCATACCCTCCGCCCGTTTTCGGCTCTTCACTTTGCGAGCACGACTGTTAAAATTCTTGTTACTGCCTTCACATCAGGATCCACGGCCCGCTCAGCACATTTGGCGAGAGATTTTCCCGCTGCAGCGACGCCAAGGCGTCGTCGGCATGGGCTCTTCACCGTTCGGCTACACGATCTATTTCCCCGCCTCTACCGGCGTTGCGGGTACTGAACTGAACTCCCACCCTCATCAAATCCTCATTTCCCGCTGTTTTTTCGCTTCACAACCATTGACTCGTGTTGGCTCGTGGTGGCTTATCACTCGCAGCATGGCGATGCTCATTTCGCCTCATTGGCCAGACACCTCAGGGCCCGTCCCATTCGTTCAATTTGCTCTAGACCTGAGACGATGATCACCGTTGTCGCGGGACGCCCAGCCTTTCACCCTGATCCGTTGAACCTATCGGGTGGCGGTGCTGCATCCTCCAAGGGGCTTAGAAGTGCTTTCCCAGCAGTATGCGGGCAAGACCGAGCCCGCAAAAATATGAACGACGTAAAAGGGCACTGGGGGAATTCTTTCCATCCAGCTTTCTATTTTTGTGCTCTGGTAATTGCGCTGCCGGGCGCTAATAATCTAATTGCGCCTCATGTTCCCATGCCACGTGGAATGACGCCCGCAAGCAATTCGATCTGGGCGTCATTTGCAACCGACCATGGAGGATAAAGACATGTTTGCCAGATCAATTACCCATGCATGCACATTCCATCCAAGGCAGCCTCACCCTAAGAAGCGCAGGTTTCCATGTGTCCTCCCAACTTTCACGACGAGTAGATTTTCCTCCTCATTCAGGGTCCAGTAATTCAGACTGTAATCTGGCGTGCTTGCCGGCGCCGAGCGTCAGGTCCCGGACGTTGTATCCGCAATACTCAGCCTCCACTCCTAACCATCATTCCACTGGAGCCTTGCTTCACAACGTACGTCGATCACGCTAACTCGGTGCCATCGTTTCAATTCGATTCATTGCGTCGAAGCTGTCAACCCTATCTCCGTCGACATCGAATCTCGTCATGAATCACAATCATTTCGTTCAGCCCGCGGCTCGCTTTCCGCGTCATATTCGAGTCACCCGAATCATCCATCGCACCTCTGCAACTTCCCGCATCTTCCTGTGGACATAGTCGGTCGCATCATCCCACCGCGAATACAGGCGATCACAGTTCTTAACAACCGCCGCGTCTCATGGGTCAATTTCGTGGGTGCGCGCGAACACAATTCCACGAATTTCACGCAACTATTGGGCTTCGCGAGTACGGAACGCTGATGGGAGCTGGTCATTTCAGGTCCACATTGACAATGCATCATGATCATCCCCACCTTATCATCAATCCACCATCATTGCACGGCATTCGGGGTCTTCCAACATCACTGATCCATCACCCGAAGGCTGGACGATCACTGTCCTGAGTCCTGACCTCCTTCCTGATCATGTCCTAACCTTGACGTTGGAGAAATAGGACCACAATACTCAAATAATTACATGTCCATCCTCTCATCACTCAGCTCTGCACTCCGTATATCCACTTCCGCCTCCAACATCTATCCCTCTGCGCCACCGACAATCCATTCAATTATCCACGTCCATAGAGGTATTCGCAATTATCGATGATCGCAGCTTCACAGCACTCAGGGCCACCTGCCATGTGGCATGAAAAACAACGCTGAGACATGATCGACTGTTTTGACCCTGATGGTGATCCCGATCGGCCCCTTCACGACCACGTTGCACGCCCACCTCGGGCGTGAAGGGGACTCAGGGGTGAGGGGTGTATCTACGATACGCCAGAGTGTATTATTATGGCGCTCCGCTGTGGCTCGTTGATGGATAATTGGATGTACTTGGGCTGGAGCTGGAAGAGATAATTGTACTGGTTACTGGAGCAATGGCGGTCGAGAGAAATCGAATCCGAGATTTTCAGAATCCGCGGACAATCCCGATGCTCGACAGTTCAAGGTGCATGTAGAGCGGGATTGGAAGCATGGCGAACCACCGGGAACGGAGGTTCCTGTGTGCTTTTGCGGAAATTAAGTGGTTTGGCACCAGAAGCTTGTTGCGAGAAATAGAAAACACATCAAATTGGAATATGATCGACGTCCACGTCTTCATCCTTGCATCCTTTGTTCTAACGCATGGCTTTCCTCGGAGGATTGCAGAATATGCACGCACAAAAGGTGAAGTACAGTTTACGCACGAGTACAGGGCATATGCTTATGTGCGCTAATAGCCACTGGGAACATTTGGCGGGGTGTATACGATATCGATGACATTCTGTGCGAGTCCGTGGATGGCGTGGTGCATTTTAGTGTTTGCGACCTCACTTCTGAAGAAAATGCCGAAATGGCACTTAAAGTGTGGTGCATCTCTGGTTTGAGCAGCCGGGGAACGCGCGCAGAACGCACTGTCGGAACATGTTTACGCGTGGAGGGAGAACGAAATTTCGCCAGCTTCAGAAATGCTCCGCCGCAGAAGGAGGGACAGGTGTATTGGGGTGGTGACTAGGTTAGTGACAGTCGTTGCAGGCCAAGGGGGTATCCCATCTCGGGATCGACAAGTGTGTACCCTACCCCAGCCGCCAGCTGCGACGTTGACAATTAGTGGCGTAAGTTATAACCCGTCCGCATTTTGAACCTTGAAAAATCATCATGGATTGTATTTTGGTTCACGCCATCTCAACGCTCCGTTTGCTGACGCCTAAACCAAACCAAAACCGCGTCAAACCACATACTATGGGAAGGCGGTTCAAGGCGCGTCAACAAATTTCAAACCGGTTTATGGTGTTGAGACCGCGCAAAGAAAGCGGGGTAAGCCGCGTCATAGAGATGTGTTAGGTACACAAGCAACCCATCGATTCCTGAGGTGGAGTGTCGCTGCTCTTGTATAGATCCAGGCCAGTCCGCGACTATTACTTTCTGTACAATATGCTTACATACAACACTGAACAGATTATTCTTCTCACCAACGACTACCGCGATAATTTTCCTCTAGGGAAAGCTCTGCTTCACTCTGTACCATCATACTTGATTGTTGTTGCTACAAGTATGCATTCATACACCACCCCTAGTTCCTGCCGATACTCATTGCTGTGTTCTAGTCTCCTTGGCTCTCCCATGGGTCAGGCTGAAGAAGATTGCTATGCGTCCTGAGAGACTTTCGAACCACGCTTCGTTTCTCTTTTGTTCGCTCTTACAAACTGCAACACCCGAGGAAACTTTCCATGTACTGGAATTATGCTCTATCGAAAATCTTGCAGATTTTCTTTCTTCACGTCCTTCGTATACCCTCCTCGAGTCCGAGGTTCGAGGGTTAACAAAGAGTCCAGCTGATGCCCTAGAGACGAAGGAAGTGCTGGCGCTCGGATAATACGCACGAGTGAGAAAGTAAAGAGGATTGAATAGACGTGAACAGAGAGGCGCACGGGAAACAAGGAACAAGAGCTAAACCCAGAAGTAAACAGGATGGAAATTCAAACGGACAGACCAGAACCAAGTGATAAACCAATGAAACTAGACAGCTCGAGCACACCAGTACGACGCCGCTGCTGGCAGGCCTCTCCGAAGTCCCACTGAATTCGGATCCGAAAAGAGAAGGAATCAGCACCCGAGGATTCCCGCCTCGTGGAAGCAAAACGATCGGCGCAGTATATCGACCGCCGCATCACAGAGGAGGAGCGTGCCGAGAGGACCCTTCCCCGGTGCGTGGTTTGCGCCGATCCTCGCTGCTACATACTGGACATCGGCTACACCGTACCTTCCCAGTGATAGGTATGGAGCGCCCACCAGACGACGGACTGGGTGCTGTATCATCACGGAATGGGTATCTCCACGGAATGGCATCTCCGCGTGCGGAGGACTGGACGGAAGGGGATGGGGGTTGCATTATTGAGCACGGGCTGACGGATGAGTACCTCCGCGACGAGGGGGGGGGTGTTGGCCGGTATAATTTCATTGACATGGTTGACTGTCAATAACCAATAGACGAAATTGAATGACTCCGCCTGCGCGAAATTCGTAGCCGACAGACACCATGATCGTCGGAATCGCTCGTGTACGGAGTCATCGTCCCGTAAGTTGCCTAAAAAGTGGTTCGGGATCACCGGTATAGCCTAGTGTGAAAGTGATATAGTTCGTAGTAATGCCTGCGGCCCAGCAGCAGTCATTCTTCGTCATACAGGACGATGTGTAAGAAAACAATGATGATCCGCGAAGTCCAGTGTTCAGCTCCGTGCCGGGATCCGCCTGGATCTGCCTGTTGCGAAAGCTCAGAGAAAATGGTGTCAATCCGGAGATCGAGCTTCGGAAGGTATGTGAGATGGAAAGGTGCTTGCTTGACGGGGCTCCTAAATGAGATCTTCAGCAGCATCAGACAAGGAGGACGGGTCGAATTGCTGAATCGTGGATGGCGCTGGAGTGCCTATTGGTGCGAACCGGTGGTGGGAGCAGGAAACTTGTCATGGGAGTTCAGAGATATGAGTATGTAGTCTCCGTTGGCAAAAAAAAAAAGAATGATTCTGATGAAAGATTCGTTAACTGATTGAATTTTTTTGACGTGGTTGACTGTCAATAATGAATAGACGACATTGAATGACTGCACCTACGTGATGAACACCATGACCGTCCGGGTTGTTCATGAGTATATGGCAGCGTTGTTGCTTGCCCATTGGATGTTTGGCTGAAAAATGGTCCGAAATCACCGAGATCGCCGTTCCGGAGGAGATTGGTATGTTAAGTATAGCTCGTAGTGCAAGTTGCACGAATCTTGGCAGGACTATCACCATTTATTATTCGTCATGCAGGACGATGTGTAAGAAAACAATGATGATCTGTGAGGTCAAGTTTTCAGCTCCGTGCGGAGATCTGCCTGGATTTGCTTAGTTGCATGGGCCAGCAGGAAATGGTGTCATCCGGAGATCGAGCTTTGGAAGATACCTGTATGTGAGGTAGAAAGGCGCTAGCCTGACTGTGCTCCTAAATGAGACCATCAGCTGCATCAGACGAGGAGGACGGGTCGAGTTGTTGAATCGTGAATGAGGCTGGAGTGTCCATTGGTACGACCGGGTGGTGGGAGCAGAAAACTTGTCGTGGGAGTTCGGAAATATAAGTGTGTGCTCTCCGTTGACAAAGAAAGTGTTCGCGGAGTGGATGTTCCTGATGAAAGATGCGAATGAGTCATGTTCTGACTTCCACTGAGTCACGAGTACTACTTCTTACTACTTGTCCCACAACGGTCATCCTACCGACTCAAGCTAGGAGATCTTTCCCTGATATTTCAGTTCCCATGAGTCGTCAGTTCGCTTGTTATCTGAAGGAGGAGAACAATACCTCTAATCACCCATGCATTTCTAGTCTCACCAAACCTCGCACTTCCACCAAACCTTCCAGTTCCCATCGACGATGGGGCATGCACTCATCTAACCGGAACTGCGCTCCCACCTATCGCACTTGCGTCAACCTCATCCACCGCAATCGATCTATCAACACTTCAAGGCCTCACGATCGTCTTCTGCTACCCAAGGGTGTGCCGGATTTAAACTCCGACACCGGGGGATGGTTAGTTAGTCCAGCCGTCGAGCTCGAAAAAAAAAATTGGAGGTCAAGGTTTTTTCAATATTTTGAGCTTCAAATGGTAGCATTGGGTATAAACATGAAATTACAAGCATCTGGAAGCTTTCTGGAAGACAAAACTTCATATTGATGCAAGTAATAAGAGGCACTGACAACCCCTGGGCTACAGAAACGATGTGTTATACAGCTACGGGAGAGATCCTCGTCTGCATACATCAAAATGCACACCAGCACCAACAAGGACATGTTTACATTACACGTGAGCCCCAAATGCGCCACGGTTGCATAGGCACATTGCACTTGCACCCCCACAGGGATCAACACTCACAGTAAGTACCACCATCCACGGTGACTCTGGGCTTGTAAACAGAGGACCGAGAGTTAGAAATTGATGTTTCGACCAAACGCTTGTGTGGTTTGTGGCGCGGTGAGGTAGGCAATAAGGAACGGGTGTGTAATGTGGTGCATGTCGCGCCGCGTGTGTCGTTGAGGGAGCAAAATTTGAGCAATGAGTATGACGTATTTGATCGGAACTTCCCGATTAGGACGCGTGCCTGATTACGTAGTTAGTTAGTCCAGCCGCCGACCGTGAAAAAGAAAAATCGACCCCAGGTCATTTTTTTGGAAGCCGGCACACCCTTGCTGCTACCCGCGCACGGGGGCCCCAGGCGAAAACGTTCCGGAAGCATGGGACATGATCCCTGGAGCGCGGGGGTGCTCACCACAAGCGTGCTCGTTCCGGGACACATCCGCTGAGCTCTATAGTCTGGGAGTGAAGCACATATTTGGTCTGTCGACGCAGGATACACCGTATCAGGCAGAAGCCAAGGAGCGATTGCACCTTCCGTATGATTTGCTTTCGGATGAGAACTTGGAATGGGTGCAGGCGTTGAAGCTGCCGACGTTTGAGTGGGAGGGAAGGAGGCTTGTGAAGAGACTAGCCATCGCGATTGAGGACGGAAAAATCGTCAAGACCTGGTATCCCATCTTTCCACCAGATCAGAGTGCGCACGAGATTATTGCATGGTTGAAAGGCGAGGGCAAATGAGATGGTTCTTTGTGACTGGCAAGATTTCGGCTACCAACGTATGACCGTACAAAGATTGGATTCTATTTTGCGAGAGGCATGATGGGGACTGCAATCACATTAAAATTAGTTTTTCCAGATCTAGGGGAGTTGAAGAGAATATCAAGCTGAGTCTTTAAGGACCATAAAGTACCGATCCAGGGTACGGCACAGTTGAGGTGGTGGAGAACGTTGAACAGAACAGTGTACTGAGAGTCAAGTGAACATCGAGCTCCGGCTAGTTAAGGGTGGTCCAAGATGTCACGCCGCACAACGTCCACGTCACATCACATGATGCATCTTTTTCCCAAACAGACCACCGTGCCTGACCAGTTGTACCAAAATGGGCACTGGCGCCCCTGCCCTGCCCTTGAGGCTGTTTACCGTCTGTGGCAGTTGACACTGACCTAGACGCCCAGCGGTTGATACCCACCAACGACGAAGACTCACGAAAATTCTGCGCCCCTCAGCGAGGTCGACGCCCAGGCCAGATTGAATGCCTTCAACCACAGGTCACTATGACCAGACTCTCCTGGCAGAAGCCCCAGCGGCTACAAGGAAACAACTTCAGGTAGCGTCTTCGCCTATGTCTCTATATATCCCAGCCGAATTCTCTGATACTGATATTTGAATTGCAGGAAGGATACACTACAGATCTTCTAGATCCTAATCTCGGAAAGGTCACACCCCCACCCTCAGCATCGCCAGCCGACCCCGAGCGCGGACTCGCTGCGAAAGAATACCCCCACGAAGCCTCCGCCGCTCCAGCACCTATACCATTCTGGCGCACGACGAAGGGCAAGGTCATCATCGCCATTGCGGCACTTGTCGTCGTCGGCGCCGTCATCGGCGGTGCGGTGGGTGGAACGCGCAAGAAGAAGAACCCGGACATTGGCGATGGGGACCAGGAGACGGGTGGGCTGCCTGCGACCTCACCCGATACGGGTACAAAGCCGGAAGGGGTGAATAGTGGCGTGTCAATAGAAGGGGCGGTTCTTGCGTCTGGACTGGATTCTGGCTCGAAGTTGGAGTTGGAGTGATGTGTTTGAGGAGATGTGGGATGGATTTGTTTTCGGAGGACTTGCACCCAGGGGGTTATCTTTTTTTGTATGTATTACTTATGGCACCTTTTTTTTGCTTTGCTTGGAATGATTCATTGCTACTTATACCTTTTGCTCACCTTCCAGCAGGGTGTGTCCACACTATGGCTTCTTACAGTACCACGTCACTCCCGATTTTACATTGACATCGACATGGATCCGTGTTACAGCAACAGACTGTTCATATGCATATGTCACGACAGCTCACCTCCCACTCCCCACCCCACCCCACCACCTAAATATCTATGAAATAGCTATATAGCAATAAATGATCTACAAGTACATCTTAACCGAGTCCATTCACGAAACTCAAGCCAAAAAAAGAAAAACCAAAAACCCCACTCAAACCCCACTCATCCTCGTATACTTCGGCGGCGCAGGCGACTCCACCCTATCCATCAACCCCAACCCCGTCGAGTCCCTCCTATCCCCACTCCCACCCGCCCCCGCACCAGCACCACCACTCCTCTCCGCCTGCTGTGGATCCCGCATCAACACCGCCGCGACCTCCCTCGCCAACACCTGTATATTCGCCGGCTCACGTTCCTGCATCGACCCCCGCGATCCCTTCTTCTCACCAAGCGCAGGCGGTGCAGGGAACGCACCCAGCATCCCACGACTCGTGCCTGTCCCTGTCCCTGCATGAGACAGAGGACGACTGATGGCTCGCACTCGTACTCCCACTGCTCGACGCCGGCGGGACCTGCCCCATCCTCTGCGGCACCAGCGGAATTGGCAACGACACCGGCGTGCTCTGCGCCGTACCACCCACACTGCCTCCCAACGACGCAGCTCCCAGCAGCCTCGCACGATCCGCAGGCGAAGCAACCAGTCTTGCAGAGCTGAACGTCGTGCTGCTGCTGGGGAGTGTCGGCGTCTGGGCTTTGTACCGGAAAAAGTCCTTCGAGGCGGGGCGGTCACGTCTCCGGGCACGGCGCCGGCGGAGAAGGATGCATGTGAGGAGGGTGAGGAGGAGGATGAGGATGGCGCTGCCGCCGATGGAGGCGCCGATTATGGTTGGGCGAGCCGTGGATGGTGATGATGCTGCTGGTGTGGGTGAGGGTGTGGGTGTGGGTGTTTCGGATGGGGACGAGGAGGAGGGTGGTGTGGGTGTGGATGAAGAGGTGTCAGTGTCAGTGAATGAAGAGGTCGATGAATTTGTGCTTGGGTCTTGGAATGTGGGTATTGGCGGGCCGGGGGCGCTCGCGGCGGATGCGCCGTTGCCTTTGAGAGAGAAGGGGATGGGTGCCGGGGAGGCTGTTACTTGTTTTGCTGCAGCGAGATATTGGTTGTACGAAGCGATCGAGGGTGGGTTGATTGCACTACCCAACGATACAATAATAGTTAAGTACTATCGGCAAGAACAAAAAGCAGGGACGACGCACCCAACCATCCCAGACGCACAATGCGATATCGGTATAGAGTTTCCGCAGTAGAACCATATACCTACGAGTACGAGTACCAACCATCCCCCACATCGACATCATCAGCTTCCAGTTCAACACACATACACTTACACACTCACCCTGGCTGTCATTCGTCACCTTTATCGTCCACGTCGACGGTAGCACCTTCTCATCCACATGCTGAACAAGTCCGCTGCTGAACCCCCCAGGCGAAGGGACGCACGGGTTCCACACATCCGCCTGGATGACGCTGTGCGCTCTGTCCAATGCCCGGTATTATTACTAACTGTGCGATTGGGGGGGAAAAGTGGTACGGGGAAGCGAAAAACTCACGGTCCGAGGAATATGAACGTCACGGTGTCGTTGATCGCAGCCGACACAGTCGGGGGGTCGTAGAAACTCCCTACAGCGCCGACGGTCACCTGCACACACACAAAAAAACACAGCGCAATGGGTAAGAGCAAGAGACGATTACGGCACTGGACGTACATTATGGTTCGTCTGCGCGAAGACCGCCCCGGTGTGTGAGAAGAGAAGAAGACTGAGAGCAGCGATGGGTCGGAAGTGCCGATGTACTCTTTGGATCGACATCCGTTGGGCGTGCAGGGTCAAGGAGATCGACAAGCACAAATGAAACGAAAATGAAATGGAAAAAAGACGGAAGAGAGGGTGTATCACAACCAGGGCCAACGAAACGAAACGAACGAACGACGTCAAAAGCAACGAATAGAGCGAGAAAGCCGAAGGCAAAGCACCAAGCGAAAGCAAAACGAAAGGCAGTGTGCTCAAACACAGACGCGAACAAGAACACAAGCGCAGAAGGGCAAGGGCGAGGGCAGCGGCGAGAAGCGAGGGGGGTGATCAAAGTACCTGTACGTCCTCAGTCACGATCAAAACGCCGCAGTGGCAGTCCTATCACCGTCACCCATCGGTGATCCATCCACAGGCCTTAGCCATCCACCGTGATGTCGACATCCAGACATCCGATTCAGAGGGGGAGGGTGAACACATCCATCAATCGCATCGCAACCCCGTGTGACGGGTGTACCTGCAAAGAGTAAATTTCGCGACCGAATGAAGGAAGGGGTTTGAACACGCGCCCTGAAAGAAGTTTGAATCTGTTGATCAAAGATGCACGATGGGTCTCAGCGGGCGCTTCTTTGTGTCCGTGACCTGTTGCTGTTGCTGTTTTCCTGTGCAGGCAAGGCGTTTTGATGTCAACAATCATTTAATCAGATTCGAAGTATTCAGACTGGGTGGGAAGTTCGTTAGCCACACATAGGTACGAACTTACAAACTTACACCCGGTAAGCCCGTTCGAGGGGTATGCTGTGAACACAAGGATCAGCGTAAGCTGTGGAGGCAAGACTCACCGGTTGAAGCTGTGGTATCGATTTTCAACACTATGCCTCGAAGTCGGCGGGAGCAAATATCGATGGCAGGGTGCTTGAAGTTGAAGTTGACACATGTGACATGACGGACAGGTTGAACAGGGAACGCGTCGTCTTCCAGAGACCCAAGGTCTCTGATATCGATGGCGTGGTACCAACGTTAACATGACAGCAGCACCTGAATCATAAAACGCAGATATAAAGCACCCCCGTATCCGCGCTTCGACCGTTTCCTTTGCTCTTTGTACTCGCCCGGCGACGCGGAGAAACTTCGGCTGCAGGGTAAGGGGTAAAAGTTTGGTCCTCTAGTCTGTACTCAACCTTTGCAAACGTAGTATCCTCGAGCGTTAGGGAGTCGTGATTTCGATGCTTGATCAGTATGACAGTGACCGTGCGCGACAGCGGCGTCGTTATAACATGACAGGCGACAAAACGACATGGTCGTTATACCGTAACATGTACGTGCAAGTCTGGCTATGTTGTGATTGAATGGAACGGTTGCGCTGACAAAAGAAATGTTAAATAGCCAGTCTTCCGTGTTACTGAGGGTCTTTCCCTGTCGATATTCCATGGCCATGGTCAGCGAAAATGATCTGGAACTCAAAAGACGGTCATCATATGTATTATGCATACCGTATGTGCTCACCTTGGTTCTTGGCGGTGGAAGAACTTTATTAGTAGATAGAAGGGTGTGTATGGGGAAGGAGAAGCTCGCGAGTCAAAAATCGTATTTGGGTTCAATCACGCCGTGGGACGCTGCTGAGTGACCACGACAATGAGATCATGCTGGTCCGGGTATGGAGAATTCGGCCGATAACCCGAGTTATGCATGGGTCTTGACTGCGAGGTATGTTTGTCGATGCACGAAATCATTGGATAGCACAACTGCAAGGTAAGAGATCACATCACATGCATAAAGGCCCACGAGGACCCCGCCTACGCACCCTTATAAGTGATTACTCTTCATGGGATATGGATAGATGTGAACGATGGACGGGAAGGCCTAATCTCACATACGCACTGCAAGCATAAGTAGGTGCATTGATGCACATGCCAGTCTATAGTTAAGTTATACTGTATATCATCATTTCCAAGATCAGAGCATCGATAATCGTAAATGGCACAAGACACACAAAAAAAACCACGTCCCATCTATCCATCCATCCCAAATCCCAATACACACATCACTTCTTCTTCTTCTTCGGCTTCTTCTTCGTGACACCCCCTTGCGCCGCCGCCGGCGTACTAGTCGGCGTAATCGTGCTAGTGGGTGGGATGGGTGTGGATTCTCGGGCCGGCGCGGGGGTGGACGCTACGGCGGACACGGACACGGGGGGTACCGGTACCACGGCGCGCTTGTTTTGCATCTTTTGCATGAGCGAGAGGTTGAGCGCCTCGAAGCGATTGAGGAATATGGAGGAGTAGGTTTTGAATTTTATGCACTGCGGTTGGATTCGAGATGAGATACGATGAGATTTGGGAGAGGGAGAGAGAGGGACAACGCACTGTGGTATTATCCGTGATCTTGAGAACGAGCTTGCCCTCTGACGATCTCCATTTCACACAATACCGTGCCTATAGTATGCAACACAAAGCACACACAAGGTTCCAAAGTCAACATACACAATCCTTCACAGAACGAAAAAAGCAAAAAAACACGTACGGTATTAGGCGACTTTGCATATAGCGCCTCTGCAGCATCCTGGTACTCCTGCCATGAATGTATATACACCATGGCGCATCGAGCTTGCGGATGTGCTGAGGATGATGAGGCGGATCCAAAAGTGGGTCACGATCAGGTCACGCATCACGTCGGCAGTATAACCGGTCGGGGCGTAAGTCCGCGCCTGTTTATTTAGAGCGGGCGGGTCAAGTGTCCGAGTCCTTAGTCTCTCACCTTCACCCTCGTTCATTGTTCTCACATACCACGATGGCCGTTGAGCAGAAAAAACGTACGTGATTACGCGTTATTATGCTGTGCAAGTTGAGTAACAGTATTTGCTATGCACAATAGCTCTCCCGTTCGCAGTCACCTTTGCTGCAGGCGCCATCGCTGGTATCTCTGAAATCCTCACGTTCTACCCCCTCGGTACGTCCTCTACGCTCTTCTCTCCCTCGTATGTACTCTTTCTCCACGTCGCTCATACTTACACCATCCCAATGCAATAGATGTCGTGCGTACCATCTCATCCACGGATCATGTCCGAATACGCCGCTAACGTCGGCTCCATGCACAGGTCAAGACGCGTATGCAGCTAGCGACGGGCAAGTCGCAGCACGGGCTCGTGGGGACGTTCAAGAACATCATCAAGGAAGAGGGGTACGTTCTCTCTCTCTGAATTTGGGTCTGCGGGAGATTATCTGATAGGAATATCTTTCTCCCGGTCTCTTCATCAAATTTCCCTCCCTCTGTCCTTGAACACGACGACTTTGAATGTGAATGTGGCCTGAAATTGTGTTGGGACGCGTAGTGCGGGTCGGTTATACCGTGGTACGTTCTTAACATCGCTTCTTCTCGTCATCTCACCATCTCACCAACTAATCAACTAACCAAAACACGCAGGCCTCGTCCCCCCACTACTCCTCGAAGCGCCCAAGCGTGCCGTGAAATTGTACGCTCTCTCCATTCCTTGCTCTTCCTTGCCCTTCCTTCCCCAACACCATTACCCTCCCATGTCCTTCTCCAACACCATCACTCCTTCCCCATATACCGTTCCCCACCGCCTTACCCATATACGATCCCTCCCCAGCAAAGACCCACGCTGATCATGAAATGCACACAGCGCGGCAAACGACTTCTGGGGCCAAACATACATGGAGCTGACAGGCGAGACGAAGATGAATCCCCAGCTGAGCGTGTTGACAGGCTGCAGTGCCGGTGCAACTGTACGTTTACTTGTTTCTTTCCCTCTATTCCGTCGCGCTGATCCTTTATGTCTGCAGGAAAGCTTCGTTGTTGTCCCTTTCGAGCTCGTCAAGATTAAGTAACATGCCTCCCCCTGCATCTCAAACGATTTTCTGCTGACGGTTCTACGATGATGTAGACTGCAAGACAAGGCAAGCACGTTCAAAGGCCCGATCGACGTCGTGAAGCAGGTTATCCGGAAAGACGGGCTATTAGGTCTATACGTGGGTATGGAGTCGACGTTTTGGCGGTACGTTTTCGCCTCACTTTTGGCTTTGGCTTTGGCTTTCGGGACCTACGGCTTACGCGTGGGGATTGACAGGCATGTGTACTGGAACGGAGGGTACTTTGGCTGTATATACCAGGTTAAATCCATGCTGCCTACACCCGAGGTGCATATTCATCATTCATTCTGCGCTATCCTCCCTCGCGATCTAACTTAGATTCCCTTTTTGAATGTGCTATAGACACCGCAAGCACAACTCCTGAACAACTTCATCTCTGGCGCGATTGGTGGCTTCGCTGGTACCGTTGTCAACACACCGTACGTCACCTCGCTCCTCCTCCTCCCCATATCACTAACGCCTTTCTTCCTTCACAGATTCGACGTAAGCCCTTCTCTTCTCCCTTCTCCGCATAATTTCCACTCACAGTTCCTTCCCAGGTCGTGAAATCCCGCATCCAAGGAACCACTCCCATCCCCGGCGTCAAACCAAAATACAACTGGACCTACCCCGCGCTCGTCACGATCTTCCGCGAAGAAGGCCCCGCGGCGTTGTACAAGGGGTTCTTGCCCAAAGTCCTAAGGCTCGCACCTGGTGGAGGCGTGTTGTTGCTTGTGGTGGAGTTTACGATGGGTTTGTTTAGGAAAGGTGCGTTGGGTTTTTTTTTGTGTTTTGTTGGAGTGGTGGGGATGGGAAGGAGGTGCTGATGTGTTTTTTTTTTTGCCCCCTGTAGCGCTGGGACCGCCGTATATATAGTTATAGATATTATTGGAGGTGGAATTAGATGAAAAAATAGATTCCAGCCAGGAGGAGTACTGAATGTTTCTGATGTGCAAGGATAGGATTTAAATAAGATCAAGGGTAATTACGAGAGATAAAACACTTCATCGCAGTAATCTTGTAACTCGCTTGGTAACTCGCCCCACGACAACAAGAACAACCCGAATCTCAAGCGGTAAATACTTCAATCAAGAGCCTACTGAGTAGGTTCGGTACAAGCCGCCTTCACATCAATCCATCCGGAGGCTCGCCGGCCCGGAGACAGGCTTGCTCTGAACCTAACTCGTGCGTATCATTTCGTAGCCCTTCCTTCCCCACCTTTGGCATGAGGTTCCGGGTCACGTGGAGGCCATAGAGGGGGTATTAATGTGTAGGGAGAAAAGGGCCTCTATGGCCCCCAGAGGAGCGTCCGGAGTGCCTGCCTGATTTGGGTGATCTAACCCTCAACGCGAGATTTTTGGGCGTGTGAGTGGATGTGCCCTCACCATTTTGAATGAGCCCTCTTTCCGAGGGTGGGCCAAAGTAGGTGGGGATTCGGGACATCCGAGCTCATTTTGTAACCGAAAACAATTTGCTTTGTCGCCCTCATTTCCTTGAATTCCATGTATATTTTACTATTTCAGTTTCACGGAAACCATGACTCTCGCAGTCAACAATGCTTCGATGCCAATGACATATATGACACAGCATCAGTGAGTACATAGATAATAAAAAAAAGACCTGAGAACTATTAGGATCAGCTTCACGGCGTACGCTTTCTGCGAGGCCTCACGCCACCCCAAATTCACAATCAGGCAGCGCGCGAGGGCTCATCACTGATCAAATTCACAACCTAATACATGCCCTGCCTCTAACATTGCACCTCCGTGGTTTATTGCCAGTAGCACACATAGAAAAGAAGCATATCCGAGTGCCATAGGTGACACCAAAATACTCGACGGCCTCGTAGCAAAAATCCATTTTGTTCCTGTCACCAATGAGTCACGAAAACAGGGGGAAAAGCACCGGAGGTCTCACAGCTGATGGAGTATGTAGCGCAGTGAGGGATTGTGGGGGAGCGAACATCTGTAATCCATAATCTGTGAATCTTTCAGAAGCAGCAAGTATGACAGTTGAAAAGGCTACATACCAGGTCAGCACATTGCTGGACATGCCGGCACTCTCGTCAACGCTTCCATATTAAAACCTCTCGTATCCAAGAATCATCGTACCACTACGGTCATAGGTCCATGTGAAACGAAAATGACAAAAAATACGTACTTAAGGGTGGGTATGCCTACGTCAATGGGACGCATGAGAAATAACTTTTGGTGACCCCGCATTGTTGGCCTCGTGTCTCATTTGAGCAGGAGAGATGTGGTGCAATGCTGGCGGTCAGTCACGCGGGAGGCTGAGCAGCATCGCAGAGAGATGAATAGGGAAATATCGTGAAAGAAAAAAGGCTACGTACCAAATTATATCCCTCAACAGCCTCGACAATGGCCCCATTTCCAAAAACCTCCCGTCCTAAACCCTACACTTACAATCAACGGCATTGTTGTTGAGAACACCACGACCATCACTGAGATGTCTAGGAGGATCGTTCAATGGTGAGATTCTTCTGCAGGAATACGAAACGGTAGATAGAAAGAGGAACTTGCCTTCTAGAGTTTCGCAGAGATATGCTGTTTAACATGGGGGGACGTTTGAGCAGCATTAGGAGCATAGTCAGAGAGTCGATGATCAGCGAAAATCTGACCGGCATTGAGGAAGTTACTACATACTGATGAGATTTCCGTCGAGAAACAAGGGAAAAAAAGAAATCAACGCACAGAATCATAGAACAAGAGTCACTTCAACTTTGGAGACGGCTCCTTTCGGAGAACATGATCAGGGCAAAGATAGTTAAAGAAGGTTGGGAGCTGAAGGTGGGCATGGGCAACGAAGGCGATGAGAAGAATGAAAGGCACGACGACAGCGTGTAGACGACGGGTGTTGCCGAGTCCCACGCTCCAAATCAACAAACATTGAAAGTCATGAATAAAGTTCAGTGTGTCTGGAGTGAGGCCTCACTCGCATGAATGAGGTTGCACACAGCCCAGTGAGGGCGCGTCGAAAAGTTGCGAGGGCTCATCCGACAGCGTGATCGTAATGTGGGGTCACTGCAGCCGGTTGGCGGACCGGATAATTACGTCACATTCCCAGTTTGATTGGCCGTTGTCGAATGTTTTGCACATTGAACATCGAACTAGCCACTCAACACTTGAGAGCTGATGTATAGAACTCCGATCCCATAATGTTACAGGTCCTTTCAAAAGACTGAGATACTTACGAGGAAAGCACGGTGAATTAGAGAGTAAAAGTCAGACGATGGCACAATCTGCCCGCAAGTCGAAGTAAGTTCCCATTTACATTCCGTACTACAATGAACTGGGTGCTTCAAGCCGTGACTGCAAAATTCATTTCTGATATAACTCATGGTGCTTTCCAGTGTTCATGTTCGGTCAAAAACAGGAGAAATAGAGTTAAGAAGATATTTATTTCAAATGAACTACCTACTCGAAAAACTACACGACGTTTGCAGACCATCACATCGCGAACTCTACAAGAACATGGCGAGATCCAAATGCAACAACCCCATCATCAGAACATCCTCGCATTGCAAAATACTAGCCCACTGAGTCCGACGAACCACCGTTACATCATGACTTACATTCATTTTCGGCGTTCGTAGTGACAGCATTGAGGGACGAGCTTGAAGGGATAGCCGCAATAGGTGTTGCCATGGTCGCCGGCCTCACGTTCAGGGGTACGTCCAGGATTGGTTGCGGAGGCATGGTCTGTTGCCCTGCATTCAGAGGGAAAGTCGAGGCCATGTACGCAGAAGGAGACGGTAGGTATTGAAGTTGAAGACACACCTGGATTGCCCATGCTGTATGCCATAACCTTCCGACAGGAAGCCACCACAGTATGTGAGCCTCTCCACTGAGACCAACTGCCCGAACTTTGATGACGGGTCACAGGCGTCATCGTGAAGGGAGGGAGAATCCGCGGTGTCGAATGGTTGCAAAAGAGCTGCCTGTGCTGTAGGTCCTGGTTTGGCATGCGACGCATGTCGAGGATGGTAGGAGAAGGAACAAGAAAATGATTTGGTACCGTCAGTGTCAGAACGGGCCGTTTGGTCTGACGAGAAGATGATAAGTCAGTACGTGTTCCCGGGTTGAATGCAAGCATGACACACCAAAGGGGTATCCCAATGCTTGGGTCTCCCCACTGTCCCTCAACTTTGTCCCATTTCTGTCACCGTCTCTCACATCGCTTCTACCAGCGGAGGCTTATCGTGTTGTTGAGTAGTACGGTGGATATCATAAAAGCATCTGCAAAAGAGATATAAGATATCAAAATTAGTTAGGGACATGGGGAAATATCATGAAAGACTACACTCGCACATCAGCATACAGTCTCATGGTCATCGTGTAGAGCAATGCTGAGAACATCGACGAAGGCCACGTTTACTTGGAATCAGAAAGAAACGGTTGAGTTCGAACCGGATGTTCAATTCGGTTGAAGCCGAACTTTCCCACCCTGCTCTCGAACGGTATGCAAGGAGCAAAGGTGCAGCGCGAGGGTGGAAAGAATGAGGGCGCACAGGGTACATTTGTGAGGGTGGAAAGGAAACGCACCGTCAAGTCGGAGATTCAATATTTCTATTTTTGGCAGCACGCGGAGCGTCCGGGGGAGGCCATAGAGGCCCATTCCTGTCTGTCAGATAATACCCCCTCTATGGCCTCTGACTAAGCGCGGAAGGTCATGCCTTAGGTGTCCTTCCCCTTCCTTACGCTGCATCCAGGACATCTCGATGGACCAGAAAGCCGCTCTCGAGGCTCTCGAGGCCAACATTGTGGAGGCTTGCGCAAACCACGAGCTCGTACACTCGAAGGACAAGAACTACCGAGCATGCGTGTCCATCGGGACGGATTACTTCGTGAAATTTGGCGACCCCGACGATCTACAGCCTGAAATCGAAACTCAGTCGTACATCTTCGACTATGTAAGGTCTAATCCTCACCCTGATGCGCCGCGCATTCCCCAGGTGGTGCACCACTTCGGGGACAGCATGACCATCTATACGTATTTGGTCATGGAGTTCATCACGCTCACGGCTGCCTCTATTGACCAGACAGCACAGGCTCTCGTATGGCTCTCGAGTGTCCCACCTCCTCCCAACCATGTGATTGGTCCCTTAGGGGGCGGTCCCATCCGCCACAAATTCTTTAAGGATTACACGGCACCTCTGATTTTCTCAAGCGTCGAGGCCTTACAACGGTACATGCGCAAGGTGCGTCCGTGCTTTTTATTTTCTCGAGCATCCACCGTTCGCTAACATGCAATGTGGGCCAGGCGTACACGGTGCTCTCGACGCAGGCCCAGAAGCAGGTGTCTCCCGTCGAGATAAGCGGTGATCGCCTCATGTTCACCCAGTCCGACATGCACCACAGCAACTTCGGTGTCGACCAGCACGGGAACACGGTCTTACTGGATTTCGCGGAGATAGGGCTGTTGCCTGAAACCTTCGTCGCGCATACCATGTCTTCGGAGAAACGCCTCGCCCCTGTCGCCACCGCTTTGAGCTTGTCGGGTAGTTCCAATTTCTCGATGGCCGCGATCTCATCGCTTTTGTGGATGGTGGCCAGCCCAAGACTCGGTGCGGCGACTTATATCTGATATGGGATTTCAACTAACGTTCGTCATAGGCCTGGACGAGCACGGCAATCCTACGACTAGACGAAGGGCATAGGTTTTGATGTATGTATACTCTCGATCCCAAATCATGCTCTCGATCCCCCACTTAGTCGTTCGTTGTCTTATCTTGAGTTGCTATATCGCCTTCATAAGATCTTTTAACCTCAGTTTCAGAGTTCTCGCTTGTCGCTATCGCTACACCTGCGAGATAGCGACGTGGAGAATGCACGAGGAACGTGGCACCATTGGTGAGGCGGCGCCATAGAAGGCGGGTCTTGGAGCGGAGCAGGCGACGAAGAAACACTAGAGGCACGACAGGATCAACAAAAACTCGACTACGAGAGCGAGAAGGAGAGAAACAGCGTACATGCAACACGGCCATGCAAAGACGAGTGGAAGAGGACGGGAACGCATGCGCAGAGGGATAGCAAGAGCAACAGCGACAATAGCGTGATTCCGACGATATAACCTACGGTGGCCAGTGGGTCTGCGACAACGGTGACAAAAGAAAGCACACTGGCGGGAGTGACCATGGTGGAGGATGAGGGGCTGGGAAGACGCAATGGGAATTCGGCAATGTTGGAGGGTAGAAAAGGCAGCGAAAACTCGGTAGAAACGATGCAGACTGCAAGACAAAGCAAGCACGTTTAAAGGCCCGATAGACGTCGTGAAGCAGGTTATCTGGAAAGACGGCTATTAGGGTTATACGTGGGTATGGAGTTGACGTTTTGGCGGTACGTTTCCGCCCCACTTTTGCCTTTGGCTATGGTTTTCGGGACTTACGTGTGACTGTGATGGGGATTGACAGGCATGTGTACTGGAACGGAGGGTACTTTGGCTGTATATACCAGGTTAAATCCATGCTGCTGACACCCGAGGTGTGTGTTCACTATGTATTCATTTATTGTGCGCTCTCTCGGCTTGAGATCTACCTCTGATTTTTTTTTTGAATGTACTATAGACACTGCAAGCACAGCTCCTGAAAAACTTCCTCTCTGGTGCGATCGGTGGCTTCACTGGTACCGTTGTCAAGACGCCGTACGTTTTGTTCCCCCTTGCTCTTATTCCTCATCTCTCATCCCACCGGCGCCGTCTTCCTTCCTAGATTCGACGTAAGTCCTTCTCTCTCTTCCCTCTTTCCTCTTTCCCACTCAAACTAACTTCCCCCCCCCGCCCCTAGGTCGTGAAATCCCGCATCCAAGGAACGACCCCCATCCCCGGCGTCAAACCAAAATACAACTGGACACACCCCGCGCTCGTCACAATCTTCTGCAAAGAGGGCCCCGCGGCGTTGTATAAGGGGTTCTTGCCCAAAGTCCCGCGGTTCGCACCGGTGGAGGCTTGTTGTTGCTTGTGGTGGAGTTTATATTAGGCATGTTTAGGAAAGGTGCATTGGTTTTTTTTTTGGAAGCTGTAAGTAAGAGGCCGTTTGAAATAAGAGACAAAGAGTCCATCAAGAAAGCATTATAAGTACTTTGCAAGCATGCATGTACAGCAGCTGCACGCAAGTGCGTGACTAAGGCATGATACACAGTACTGCGGTTTGTTATTCCAACAGGCATAAGGTAGGCCGCATACACAACCCACCACGTCACGTGCCCAAAAGCGTTACTTTGCGTTACATTTGCATATTTCCGGAACTACATTTTTTCTCGCATGTTCTCGGGAAATCGGAAAACAACAATCGATGGGGAAATCTATTCTCGAGAGTTTATTGTTTTCCGATCTTTTTTAAAGGAAGAAACCAAAATGTAGATCCAAGAATACCGCTGAAAACAAACCATCAAACAGATCGGAAGAGATAAGATTGCCGCATCCGAACTTGAAGCATAAGCTACAGAATGACCGCCCGAAAGCAAGGGACTCAATTTCATTAGCAGAGAATGCTGAGGGTACGCGACATATTTGTCTTAAATATTTTCGCCATGATTGAACGAGGACAAGCTCGACAAAGAATGTGATTGCAGCGCGTGAATACTTAGATTCCGAATCTGATGATGGTTGACCATTCGACAGCTTTGCTCACAATGCCTAGATTTGCAACACACTCACGCTGTTCTGATATGATTTTAAATCGCTCAATTTTGACACAAAAAAGTATAAAACGGCGAGGGAATCACTTGAAGGAACAGTTACGATTCTGAACACCTGACTCTTGTCACAGATCAGTAACTCCACGTGACGTGGTGCATTGTGTATGCGGCCTACCTTACTATGTTGTGACATGTCAAAATGGGGCAGTACTTGCCTGCCGTTTCTCTACAACAACATCTACATTCTCATTCTCAACACCCTGTACACTCTGCTCCACATCCACATTATCCTCTCTGGTCATATTTGGGTGTTCAAGTGACTCCACATTTGGTACTGCAGAATGCCCAGGTGTCATAGGAAGTGCAGAGGCATTTTGTCCATGAGTTTGTACACCATTGAGATCAATGCTTGTGAAGCCAAAGGTGTCAACAAAAGAGCGCTGGTTGTTGACAAGAAGGATGACAATCAAGGGGTACATTGCCTGGTAGAAAGAGTGAACTCAGTTGTTAGGGCTGGGCACCAGAGAAAACTGGTGACTGGTGAGCACTGACAGAGAGATGAGTAAAGACATTATTAAAGACAAGTGCAGCAATTGATGCTGCACTGCCTGGTGGAGCTCCTGGAGATGTCGCCAGAATGATAGTAGTTAACTAGAAGAATAATCATCAGGAAAACTGCAAAATGCCATAGTTTAGCACTATTTATGTAGACTACGGTGGTCGCGTAGGTCGACGTAGGTAAAGAAGTGCCTCTGTAGGCTACCATAGAGGGGACACTCAACGTAGGGGTAGTGAGATCCTATGGAGCGGGTACAGGCAAGGGTAGGATATGCCACTGATTTGAGCAAGAACATATGCTCAAGAATGCGGGAGGGCACGTACCATCGAGTGGCATAAGTTAATAGACTTGTGTTTTCAGTACGCTCCAGCACTTCTTGCACCTGTCGAGGAGGAATTTCCTCTCGCACACCCAGTTGAAGATCTTGTCGTGTGTGCGCATGACGATGTGCATCATCCCCCCAAATCTGGCGATAGCTGGGGAAGACGAGGGCGCACGGTGACTTTGATGGCAAGGCGTGAGAGGACGTTCAGGTCCATGTCATCGAGCACTGCATATCGGAGGTCAATTAGTTTCTACAGATTGGTGTAGTCATGTTAGATATGCTTTTAAGATGTATCGTTCTGAGACGCACAATGGCATAGTAATAAAACTGCTTGAGGCCCTTAACATCACGGATACCATTGACGGGGATGCAGATCATAACATGAATAACTTAGCTCACTACCCATTGTTTCTTATGTGCTGAGCTGAGGGTGTCAATGCCGTACTGCATCCAGTGTAAGAGATTAATTTGTGATCAATCAAACATCGAGGACACTGGAGATTACCTTGCGGGTGGCAAAAAGCGCGAACTTCACGGCCGAGGAGACGTGGAGGGCATGGACACAAGGAGTTCAACAAAATTGCTATAAAACAAAGGCTCAATAGTAACAGGACGCGTCCGGTCAACGAGAGTCAGCGTTCGGATTCAACCGCGGAAGCTCGAATCAATTGCATCTTAAGGTTGACTTGCCGGCCCTCAACTGCTCATGTGCATGTTCAAGTTCTCAAATGGGAACTCCGCGTTGTTCCGACCACTCTCTTTCCTGTACCTCAACCATCCCTCCTTCGTCATTCGACACCCTACCCCCAACTTTGTCTCAGCATCATAACAGTAGCTCCAGCGGCTGTCGCCTCGCGCATGAATCACAAATGCAGTGAGTGTCAAGCGGTAGGTACGCCGTTTTCAATTCCTGACATACATTCTCCAGCGGACGACTCGACACTGATACCTCATGCCCCATGCTGTGCAACGTTGATCAGGTAAGTAGATGTCATCCACCCAGCTCTCCTGGATCGAGACCCTGCACCAGCGCCTCTTGAGCATCGCCTTTGCCTTTGCCTTCCGGGACAAGTATACTAAACTTACTGCCACAAGTATTGCTGCGTTGGCACGCTCGCTTGGAATGATTGTGAGAGATATTTCCTTTCCTTCAATTCTACCCAATGATATCTGACTGGCCATTGAACTTCTCTCATCAAGGATGGTATTATGTTACCTACTGCGTACATTCAAGAAACTCGATGACAGCGCCGTCAAACAGCCAAACCTTCGCCATCCCTCACATCGATTCTGCCGTAATGCTTCCACCACGACATCAAACCTTCCCCCACCTCATTCGCTTTGACTATCACTGTTGCTTATGGCTTGATCTAGGTGTATGACGAGGGGCAGGACGGCAGGACAAGAGTAAACCGAGAAGCATTAGTAGAGTTATGGGGAGGGGGTAGTGAGTCCAGTGTACATAGATTCACCTGTAGTATGTACGACTTGCAATAGAACATGTTTCGTTGCATTATTTGTGTTTTTCATTGTGTTCCGCCTGTCTACATGCCCTACAAGACTTTCCCTATGGCTACCTAGCTGGACCTACCTATGTAGCGCTTGCAATGGCCTACAATGACCAATATTGGAGGGGGTTACCTAAAATCCTAACTGACCTACGGAGGCTCCGTAGGTCTACATAGCCATCCCGCTTTTTCCTGATGATGGTGAGCAATGTAGCTATTATTGTACACAGTGCTGATTTACCTGTAGGGCAAAGTAAAGCATCCCTGACTCAACAATGATCATGAGAACATTTTGTGCTTGGGTGAAGCGCTGCTCAACCCCAAGCATTCTAGCAAGTAGTGTTCGATGTGCCCTAAGTAGGTGCCAGGAAGAAGAACAACAATTTGAGCATTAAAAAATAGACACACCATAACTTGTATCCAACCATTGCTGTAGCCAATGCATTGGTTGCCAGAGATAAGACTGTACTGGCCAAAAAGATGTTATTTCGCAGGTTGCTGCCACCTCCTGTTGATTCAACAAGTGTTTCAATATTCAAAATAAGTGACAGAGATGTCAGTGTAGTAGCTGATTGATGGAGGTATAAGCCTTGATGCATGCCTAGAAAGGTAAGAAGCATACCAATTGTTCCAAGCAAGAGCAAGAGGGGACCTATCATTGCCAAGCGATTCTCAAAATAGATGACCCAAGTCCTCCAAATAACAATGCTATCAGGGATGATTGGCTTCAGTTATTGAAATTCCAGGCCAGTACTCATCAATATATATTTTTCCAAGTATTAAAGAGGTATTTCGCACCATAAGGTCTCCAGCCCACCCTGCAACCAAGTTTATTGGGTATGTTTCATAGTTGGTCACCTGCAGCCTCTCCAAATCCAGTGGCACTTCCAGATTTTTTACCATTATCTCTTGGACTTGTGATATTGTGAATGCAATGCTTGCAGCCCATCCAACTGTTGCCATTATAAAAGTTATTACTGCCAATGAGAGCATTGCCTGTGTTGAGCGAGACCTGAGGCCTCGTTGTCTGCAAGAATTCTAGTCAGAGGTAATCTGAGTATGTTCAGGATACACACAGAAGTGATGCAGTTCCAATAGAAAAGAGCAAAATAATGACACCTTCTCATAATCCAGTCAGCATATGGACAATGTAACTCAGATTTAATAACAACAAATCCTGTGATAATGTGCGTGCAATAGTTAGGTAAAGGTTTCCAATGATTATGGTACCAATATGCTGAAGGAGGACACTTGGTTGAGATGCCATGATTGAGTCAGATGTGAATGTGGGGAAGAAAAGTTTATGATCCAGCTGGCAGATTTGGACAAGGGGTTAAATATGCAGTGGGCATCACTGCAGGCAGTGCAGATGCTGAGGAAGACCATATGGTTTATATTAGAGCATCATCAGTAGAAGTGCAATGATAGAAATTGTGGGATTCAGCAACTCTGGAAGATGTCAAGATAGAAACTCACAACAACTTGATCTTTGAGGCTACCAGATTAAAGGAGCAGATCATCACCCCCCAAGCTCCACACATCAGGTTCAATGATGAGAGCAGACCTTGGTTGAGCAAGCATTACATGGATTTCATGACAACAGTTGTAACAACATGGACATCAAGTGGAGAACGTACAAAGTAGTCTAACCAATGAAGTGATGAGTGCACACAGGATCTCGTGCTAGTAAACATATGGTTAATACTGTGGTGAGCTGGAGTTGTGTCTTCGTGCAGGATATGGGACATGAGATGCTCTCTCCAGTACAAAAATAGTACATCATGAAAACAAACAATGAACACACACTGTGTTCGTATTCTCCCCCCAGCAGCCCCTTATCACCTTGTGGACCATTCGACACCTCACCTCCCATCCCAAGCTCATCAACAAAGATTCCAGATCATGATTGGCATCACCGACAAGAGAGGCCGAGTAGGGTCATGATTCCCCTGTTGCATATCATTAAGGGACAAACATAAGAGAAACACTACACAGATACATAGCTCTCGTTTTCCTCTCTGATGTCGAGGCCGTCAAAGGTAGAGGTGACGGGAATGAGGGAGATGAGGTTGGCGGAGATGGCAAGGAGGGAGAGATTGAAATGAGCGAAGACGAGGAAACAGAAGGCCGGTGGTGCTTGTTGTTATCATATCAAATCATCCACAGCACTCGAAAATGGAGCGGTCCTTCAAACATACATGCCCCGCAAAAATGGTCCCAATGCCCTCCTTTTCTTCCGCAGCGCGCGAACGCCTCACGAGAGTTAGACTCTCGTGATTTGCTGGGTCAGGCTTTCAAGCCCTGAGCCCGACAAGCCGAGCCCGCGTTGAGTGAGCTAAGCCAAGCCCACGATCGGGCTTGCGGGGGCTCAAGGCTCGTCTTATCCTTCCTTAGGCCCTACTGAAGCCCCCAAGCCCGGGCTTTCTGTACAACATACGGAGAAAAAATTCGACATGCTGCAGAAGAAATGTTGGCAAAGACGTTTCGCAATGAATGCCGTTATCAGCAAATCTTAAATTTATTGAAGGCCTTCCATTTCAGACAGATGCAAACAAAGATGCCGACGGCATGATCCCTCAATGCTGCGCACACTTTTCAACGTTAACGCGACAGTTCCTGATTCCGTCAACCTCAATGCTTACATTGATGTTATGGGACACGTTCGAGGTCACTGATTCTTAGAAACTCAGCTCGGCGTCCTCCACAACGAATGCCAAGATAAGGTAACAACATTGTGCACAGTTGCACGCTGCCAGTACTTCTAGTAACGTGGAGTGGAAGCAAATTAGACTTATGTGTGATAGACATTCGGGTGAAGTATGATTGTTGTAAACTACCAGGTTTGTGGGAATGGTTGCATGGGTGAGTCCTTATGCATTGATTTGCATTCGTGTGCAATGTTTCTTATTTCACATATTTTTCATAGACAACAGTATTCTTGCTGCTTCCTTTTTGTCGGCGACCGATTGCCATTGTACGGAAGCCTCGCGTTCCTAGGAAAGGCAGCAAATGTGTTACGCTGTCACGAAGATTCATCGTATCCGCAATTCTTGACGCCGGATAGCCAGTCTCTTGAATAACACCCTAATACTCGAACCTCGCTTTCATGCAGCTGCAGGTAAGTAAGGGATTACCATTGCACTCCACTCATGCTAATCTTTTCTTGAAATACATCATCAAAAATGACACTCATACACTCACGGCGTCTCCCCTACAAGCCCGGGCTTGAGCCCTCCTGGGCCCGAGCTAGGCCTCCGTCAGGGCTTTGGGCTCAGCTTGAGGTATCGTCAAGCCTTGACCCTCAAGACGACACTTCATCGTGGTAATCTTGTTATACACACAAACACTCGCTCCACAACAACAACCCGAATCTCAAGCGGTAAACACTTCAATGCAGCCAAGGAACACATTCCGAAGTCTTCGCCACAAAAACAGAGGCCCAGGCACTCCTGCAATATTAGCTAGTATTCCCGAGGGAACTAGTATGGCGGGGTGAGCTGATCATAAGAATCAAAGGATCACCGAAAAAAATAACATACTATGGATACTAACAGGCATCCCAGGAGCGATCTCGACATGACAGCTTGACTCCTTCGGCCCCGCTGTGGATTTGCACCGATAATCAAGTTGTTTGGCACAGGACGCGGGATCCCTACCAGGCATCGGACCCGGACTAGTCGGACTCGGACTCGGACTCGAACTAGGAAGTTCAACTTTAACTCCTCCACGCCACATCACATACCCCGGTTGAGCATGCCGATCCAACTCAAAATCCTGCGTGACCTCCTGTATCAAATGTCGATACCCAGGTCCAGGTCCAGCATCCCCCGTCGCCTCCCACACACACGACGTAACAAGCCTCATAAACTCACTCACCCCCCCATAATACAACACCCCCACATCCGGCGCCGCAATCTTATCCTCCTCCCCCACAGGCGCCCTCAACACAAACCCCCTCGCACGACTAAACTCATCATTCACAACTATACGCCAGGACCGGATCTCCCGCGTGTCCGTCATGCAGTAGCAGAAGATATGCAGGTCAGGTGTGCGTTTCGTTAGTATGAAGGGGTATTTCGCTTGTTGGGATGGTTTGAGGCTGAGGGGGAAGACACCGGCGCCCGGGGGGATGGGGCCGGGGTCGATCTTGAATCTTGCGCGTTGGATTGTGTAGGGCCCCGTGCCGGGTGTGGTGGTGACGCTGAATTCGTCGACGCGGAGTTTGATTTGGGTGCCGGTTTGGTTAAACTATAGTTCGTGTAAGTTGCAAAGGGTGCTCAGATGGGCTCGGCGATATGTGTGTACGGTGTGTGGAGCAGGGATGAATGGACTTGACTTACGAAGGTTTTTTGAGACATTGAAAGCGGCTGGGTTGGGTAGCCAGGAACTTCGATATTCGCGGTTGTCGAATACCCCTCTGAATCCGCAAAGTTGTGTCGAGAATTCTGTCTTGTCGTACCCCGTGGGGAAGGGGAGCACAGTCCGCTTTCCCGTTCGGCAACTGGATTCGGTTCAACTTTTTTGACTTTCATCTCAAGGTCAATAACAAATGACGGTTCCAGAGAACTGCAGTTTTGCACATACCACGTCCAACCAAAAAATGACACGGAAAGGGCTGCAATACAGCCGCAACCAACCTCTGGAGCCGCTTCAGAGGTGGTTTGGACGTGGTGATGAATATCTCCTTTTTCAATCCCGCGGATGCCATATAAGCATCCACGTTGAATCCAGCCTGCACTGTGTATGTATACCCCGGACGAGCCATGTATTCGGAAAATAAGGCGTGTATTGAATCCTTCGTCTTGCAGATGTGGGTATATGCTTGATGAGGGATGCGCAACACTGGTTTTATCAGAATTTGGGGACGATTGCTGGTAGTATGCGTGTGTGTTTGACTCGGAGGCGATCTTGCTTCGCCCGAGTCCGGGGAAGAGGAGAACTTTTGGTGAGGGTCAGACATTGTTTGTGTGGAAAGAGATGCTTCCAGGCGAGATTATATAGAGGTATGGTTGTAGGAGTGGGAGTAAAGAAGCATTTCGTGTCCACGATGCGTGGGGTTTTATACTCACAAATTTCAAACAATGCATTGCCAATGTCTCGGTCGAGTTTATCCATGAACCAAAAGTCGAACCCCTCCTGTACGTAGGCTGTGGCTGAAATCTGACTGTTCTAAAACGGCACATTACAGTCCCTATTTAGCAGTGACGTCGATCGACGGAGGACATTCCGTTATTGGAGAAAGTTCCGCCCCGCCGCCCTTCCACCCCGGAGTCCTCGTACAAGATGGGTCGGTAAACGTCGCTCCAAGACCCGCCATCTATGGCGCCGCATCACCAATGGCCCCATGTTTCTCGTGCATTCTCCACGTCGCTACTGTATCTCGCAGGTGTAGCGATATCGACAAGAGAGAACTCTGAAACTGACGTTAAATAGATCTTATGAAGGCGATATAGCAACTCAAGATAAGACAATGAACGACTCGGGGAAGGGAAGGGAAGTGGGGATGGAGAGCATGATTTGGGATCGAGAGTATACATACATACATACATCAAAACCTATCCCCTTCGTCTAGCGCTTGCTTGCCCGGTCGTAGTATTGCCATGTTCGTCCAAGCCTATGACGAAAACGTTAGTTGAAAATCCCATATCAGGTATAACTTATAAGTTGCCGCACCGAGTCTTGGGCTGGCCACCATCCACAACAGCGATGAGATCGCAGCCATCGAGAAATTGGAACTACCCTCCAAGCCCAAAGCTCCGACGACAGGGGCGAGGCGTTTCTCCGAAGACATGGTATGCGCGACGAAGGGTTCGGGCAACAGCCCTATATCCGCGAAATCCATTAGGACAGTCTTCCCATGCTGATCGACACCGAAGTTGCTGTGGTGCATGTCGGACTGGGTGAACATGAGGCGAGCACCGATTATCTCGACGGGAGACACCTGCTTCTGGGCATGCGTCGAGAGTATCGTGTACGCCTGGCTCCAGAATTGCAATTTGCATGTTTAGCGAACGGTGGACGGTGGATGCTCGAGAAAATAACTTAAAAGCACGGACGCACCTTAAGCATGTACCGTTGTAAGGCCTCGACGCTTGAGAAAAGCAGAGGTGCCGTGTACTCCTTAAAGAATTTGTGGCGGATGGGACCGCCCCCTAAGGGACCAATCACATGGTCGGGAGGAGGTGGGACAATCGAAAGCCATACGAGCGCCTGTGCTGTCCGGTCGATATCGATAGGGGCAGCAGCCGTGAGCGTGATGAACTCCATGACCAAATACACGGTCATGCTGTCCGGGCCGAAGTGGTGCACCACCTGGGGAATGCGCGGCGCATCAGGGTGAGGATTAGACCTTGCATAGTCGAAGATGTAGGACTGAGTTTCGATTTCGGGCAATAGATCGTCGGGGTCGCCGAATTTCACGAAGTATTCCGTTCCGATGGACACGCATGCTCGGTAGTTTTTGTCCCTCGAGTGTACGAGCTCGTGGTTTGTGCAAGCCTCCACGATGTTGGCCTCGAGAGCCTCGAGAGCGGCTTTCTGGTCCATGGCGAGATGTCCTGGATGATGCGGCGTAAGGAAGGGGAAGGAAGGGCTACGAAATGATAGGCACGAGTGGACTATGTAGGGTCGCACTATCGTCTCTCTCGCGCTTTTGATGAAGGTGCATGGTCGTGAGCAAAGGCAGGAAGAGCGATAAAAGGGAACGTACGTGGTATAGTAGAGGATCAAAAGGTGAAGTTTGGTCGAAGACGACAGACGATTGCAATGCTCTAGATATCGATAAAGACACTTGAATAAGGGTAGGAAAGATCGATAGGGCTGAACATACACACGACGACGAACGCAGAGTTGATACAAGGTTGCCTATGTCTCGGTCGAGTTCGTCCTGGTCCATGAACGAAAAGTCGAAACCTCCTGTACGTAGTAGGCTGTGGCTGAAATCCGACTGTCCTAAAACGGCACATTACAGTCCTTATTTAGCGCTGAAGTTGATCGACTTCCGCAACTACAGAAATAGGGCCCAGGAACCAATTCGAGTCTAAGCCTAGAAAGACTTTCTCAACTTCGAGCAGTCTTCTCTCAGTCATGTAAACAGCGAACCAGTAGTACAGTATTCTGTCGGAAATAACTGCACTGAAATGAGTTGAGTATCGTACATGTGAGAGCGCTACCATTCCGGGGCATCAAGCTACGGACACAGACCCCTCTATGGGCGATAACGGTCTCGTTCCAAGCTCCGATTCGCCTCCGTACACGGGAAGACCGGCTTCCTTCCATGCCTTGAACCCGCCGATGATATCCGTTGCATTCAGCAGACCGAGTTCCTGCAGCGCATACGCCGCTAGACTGCAAACCACCCATGAGTAAACACACCATAAAAATCTAAAAACCAAAAACCCACCTAGACGTATACCCCTCCTGACAAAACACAATCACCCTCAAATCATACCTATCCACAACCGCCAGTCTCGCCTCACACCTCGGATCAAACCTCCACTCCAACACATTCCGCTCAACCACAAGCGCACCCCTCACCCCTCCCTCCCTCCTCCTCTGCGCCTCCGGTCTAATATCAACCAAAAACGTCGGCGCACCCACACCGTCCACCACCGGCTCGCGGAGCTCGTCATACGCTTGTTGCGGTGTGATGCGTTGGAGCTGTGCGCGCCGGGCTGCGAGTATGGCGTCGATGCCGTGGGAGTGGGGAGGCGGGACTTCGGGGTCCATGGGGGAGTGGGCGGCTTTGAGGAGGGTGTCCCAGAGGGCATCTTCGTCGTAGGCGGAGGCGCCGAGGTCGATTATGTTTGCTGTCCATCTGTTTGTGTTTCCGAAACCGAAGGAGGAGGAGAGGGTGGAGAGGGCGTCGGAACGAGGAGGAGAAGGAGGAGAGGGGGGAGAAGGGAGGGGGGAGAAAGGCTGAACCCTGCCTGTGAATTTCGCGGAAACGAGGAGGGAGGCGCGTTCGACGAGGTCGGGGGAGGAGCCGGTGATGAGGAGCGGGGTGGAGGTGCTGCTGAGGCTGGTCGTGCCCAGGATGAAGAGGTGGGATGTTAGTGAGAGTTGGTGCGTTATTGTGTCTGCGGCTTTCTGCAGGAAGGGGAGGTCGCCGGAGGGTTTGGAGAGCGTTAGGGAGACACCGATGCGGACGCCTGTAAATTTGAGTGGGATTAGGGTTTTGGAACAAGGAAAAGTTTAAGAGGGAGTGTGGCGCACCGTCAACGACCTTGGCATGAGTGATGGCGCGTACACCGACTTCGTGTGCAACTTGCGATCGAACGTCGTCCAGTGTGCGTAGCGGCTCCGGGCCGCTAAGTGAGACGGCGCCCCCACCGGGTTCAAAGCCGGAACGCGTGGATGAAGATCTATAGGAGTCGGATATCATTTTGGCGTTGTGGTTGTGGATTCGAACGTCGTCTGAAGTTCATGGTGGGAGGTGAGAAATCTCGAGATCAGATGGCGCGATCGGGCCGCAAACCCGATCGGTGGTGTGGTTGGCAAACCCTTCGGAGGCAACGGGATGACATCACACTGACTCAAATCTTCATCTTCAGCTTCAACGACGATGTTCAATTCCTTCAAGCGCAGTTTGGTATGTTCTTTTCCCTTTAACCACAATCTAATACGCTCACCACAAATCTCCCAGCCCGAGATCTCCATCTTGTAAGTCTTTTACCCTACACACCATCCCACAACACTCTCACACCCGTCCGTCTAAGTCACCTTCCCACCTCCGCACCGTCCACCAAAGCCCTCGCCCTCCTGCGCTCCTCCCTCTCCGGCCCCTACCCCCCAACCAACCCCAAAAAACCCCCTCTCGAATTCACGCTCTCCGTCGTCGAAGACGTACCCACCCCCGACCAGCTCACCACCATCCTCTCCTACCTCCCCTCCAAGACCGCCTCCCCCGCATCCGCTTTTATCTCAGCTCATTGGCCTGACGAACGCCCAGATAATGTGAAAGGAGTTGCAAAGCTGGCAAAGGAGCACCCTGGGGCGCTGAGGTGGCCGATTGTGGTTGATTGGGCGGATGGACAGGCGGCGGTGGGGGATGTGGAGGGTGTGAAGGGGATTTTGGAGACGTTGAGGAAGAAGAGGGATGGAGAGGCGAAGGAGGAGGAGGTGTATAAGCCGAAGGGGTGGTTTAGCTGAGCGACCGTGGGGAATGTATTAGAGGAAAAGGCAGTCAAGTATGAAAGTCAAAGTAACCATCCGTTTTTACATTCAAACACTACTTACTAACATGCATTCTTTAGGACATATGTATCCGTATTGTTCCAAAAACGTTGCAATAAATGTATCGTGCTGATCAACTGAGCAACCATGATGGGGTATGGAGACTTGAAATGTATCATTGAACGTATCCGACCTGTGCGGGGCTCTCCCGGTTCTAACTCATCCTTTCCAATTCGCATTCTCAGACGGCCTAATATTCTCCCGACCACGTAATCGTCTTCACAGCGGCGAACTTCTCTTGGATGAAGGGGCAGTATTGCCCCCCAAGGATGAAACAATCGCCCAGACCAATAGTATTCTTCTGCCATTGCAGTCGACCATGCATTCAACTCCCGCTGGACTGAGCCGGGTGTCGTCGAACTTTCTCTCTATAATAATGTCCCTCCCATGTTTCTAAAGACAACGCGCCATGGGAACACCTACCATCTTTTGGAGACGTCGAGGAAGAAGAGGGTTGGGGATGCGAAGGAGGAGGAGGAAGTGTATCAGCCGAAGGGGTGGTTCAGCCGAACGGCGCCGGGAAATTATGTACTCTATGACGAAAAGGCAATCGAACACCAAGTATGAAAATCCAAGTAAGCGTCAGGTCGTGTTCGAACGATAGTTACTCATATTCCCTTCATCAGGAAATGTGTAGCTGTATTCCGAAAACGTTGCAATATACTGTATGTATCCACTCGCAATCCTTGTAAGCTGCTGCAGAATCCGCACCCTCGAGTTCCATGGCATAACGCCGCCGTGTGAGTCAACTTGGAGGGAGGATTTTTTTTGTATACGTTTTCCTTAGCTCACCCCAATCGACATACCCCCTTCGCAAGCACTGCAAGTTCCAAGCTTCCTCCCGCCCCCGAATGACACGCGCTGGTGGTCCCAATGCCCTTGTGTATGGGATATCGTGGATCGACCTGGCAAGCTGCGTGGAAATGCTCAACATCCGTTGATACCTAGGCGCTGGAGACAAGCTGGCTAAGGCGTTTTATGTTGCAGTTTCAGGTACTTCAACTGATATAAAATCCAATCGAGGTGCGCTGATGTTCGGTTTGCTTAACCCAGAATCGTTGGTAATTTTGAACTGAGTAAACTGAATGTGTCGTCATTCTCTTGGGATCCGGTAATTGCAGATGAGAACCCTTGAAGCGGGGTGGCTCGTCGTGCATCTGGGACAAGTTGAGTAAATCCCGATGCTGTTCACCGTTTTCCCCGCCCGTCATATACCTATTGGAGCCTTTTCCTATGTTAGGTATTCCATTGGTAAGGTGGGCCTGTCCGTCAGTGTCACAGCTGTTTTCGATGTGTTAGAACGCACTGGGCCACGAAAAATATTTGCAAATGGCAAATGTCTGTACGAGCGAGAATGGGAGTTGTCCGTCTCTATCATCCGGGATCCCCGGCATCGCGAGGTCAAGAAACAAATCATCCGTGGTTCATTTTCCCCCGCATTTTCACGTCTACAGAGTGCACGAATGTAAGGTATTTTTTGGTACACAAATAACATTTTTTGTGAGCCTATTCCTTCCTCCAAAAAGCAGCACAAAGTCGAAATTTTGTCATCTTTATGCAGTGACGGCTCCCAGGCACTCGGGTGCCCAATTTCGGGCACGAGCAGCATCTCCCAGCAAACTTTCGAGAGTTTAGAATCTTCTAAGGTAGGCCACATACACAACGCACCACGTCACGTGGAGTTACTGATCTGTGACACGAGTCAGGTATTCAGAATCATAACTGTTCCTTCAAGTGATTCCCTCGTAGTCTCTCCTAGACAGACACATCAGTCATTCCTCCTTTCTGTAGTCTGTTGGTAACTGGGGGGTCTTGTCGGTAGGGTAGCCTTATTATGTAACCATCAAAAATGATCCCAAATGCCTGAACAAACAGCTCATTAAGAACGCGTCGCGTCGCAAACGTTGCTGCGAAGGGGATCAACCTCGCGAGGTTCTACGAAAATGATGCAGTCGAAGAAAGCTATGTGTGAAATTTATTCATGATACAACAATAACAACATCCCACAAGCCTCAACTAGCTAGAAAGTGCTCCAAACACTGATAGTGACCTCGGGAAAACCGGTGTTGCGAGCTGCTCGTCAAACGCAACGAACCTTCAACATCGGACTCGGATGCATGGCCGTGAACCATGAAAGACGGGCTGTTAGTCATATAACATCACGAGCCCTCAGTGGTCCGACGATGCCTTCCCGACAGTGTGGGATGAGGGCCTGGTAGGTACGCGTTGGCCTTGTAAACAGTGGTGATGATCCAGGCTTTGCTGCTTAGGACGGAGTTTCAGGACTTCAATTCGAGGTTCCTAGTCTTAGGTTCCTAGTCTTCGGTCACTGTACGCTGAGAGATGTCGGCAAGGACCTCGTGTGGGCATGAAATTGTCGTTCGGAAGGCTTGTTGGGGTGCCAGAATCATCAACAAAGAAGCTAGAACGACCTTGCAATCTCGGGGACAGACTGAATCTGCTCTGTCGAACCAGTAATGGTGCATTACTCTGATAGAATGCCAGCCTGAGGGCGTACCAAATGGCAAACATGACGCATCCTTGCTGGCAAAATGATCTCGTGGGCCCCGCGCAGCCTCAGATGTCCCGTTGGACACAATATTCCTAGGTCTAGTTGCAGCCAGAGTGGTCAGTTTCATGGGAGGAGTAATAGCCGCTTTGCGCAGTTGGGGGAGTGTTGGGGGTGGACGATCGCAAAAACTAGTTGACTGTCGGAACTCGGAGTGATGTGTCTCACGCCGTTGGAGGCATCCAAAAAAGGAGATGCTTGGTCATAACCCTACCCTACCGACAAGGGGGGCGCGATAACTGAAGGACTAATTCCCTCGCCCTTTTATACTTTTTTGTGTTAGAATTGAGCGATTTAAAATCATATCAGAACAGCGTGAGTGTGTCGCAAATCTCGGAATTCTGAGCAGAGCCGTCGAATGGTCAACCGTCATCAGATTCGGAATCTATTCAAGCGCTGCAATCACATTCTTGGTCGAGCTTGTCCTCGTTCAATTATGGCAGAAATCTTCAAGAAAGATATGTCGCGTACCCTCAGCGTTCTCTGCTAATGAAATTGAGTCCCTTGCTTTCAGGCGGTCATTCTGTAGCTTATGCTTCAAGTTCAGATGCGGCAATCTTATCTCTTCCGATCTGTTTGATGGCTTGTTTTCAGCGGTATTCTTGGATCTACATTTTTATTTCTTCCTTTAAAAAAGATCGGAAAACAACAAACTCTCGAGAATAGATTTCCCCATCGATTGTTGTTTTGCGATTTCCCGAGAACATGCGACAAAAAATGTAGTTCCGGAAATATCCAAATGTAACGCAAAGTAACGCTTTCGGGCACGTGACGTGGTGGGTTGTGTCTGCGCCCTACCTTAGGACATCCATTTTTTGGCTGAGCGCCCCAGCCGAGGCGTTTCCCAGGTAAGAAGAGATTTTTGCAGCCTCTTGGAAGTTGGGAGTCGGAGGGACACGCTCCCCCATTTGGGAGGACCCTGAACTCATGCTCGGCTCACGAAAATCGCGCAAAGATGAACGCCGCCCCCCAACGATGACCAAGGCCGCCTTCCGCCAAACGCGACGCGTTCAGATCATGTGATCCGGCAACTTCCTTGCTTATGTTTCTGCTTGCCGAATCGTGTCCCGGTTGCTTTGCACACGTCAAGAATCTCCGAGTGCAAGCTCGAAGGCTCGGAGGTGGCTGCGGAGGTATTGAGGCCTCTGCAGTCAAGATAATAGTAAGTAATCATCAATCAGCATCCATCAATTGTTAAACAAATGTAGTTGTCTTCCCTCCATCCCATGCAGAGTCGGATGATCACCACACATGGCGTATCCCAGCGGTCTACCTATCCGCCTCCCTCCAGTCTCTTCAACCTTCCAACGGAGCTCTTACACCTCATCTTTGAACCCCTCTGTCCTAAACTGAAGCGACCCAATCGTCTCGACTATTTCGAGTCCCCACACAGATATCCAAGTGAACCCACCATACACGATGTCTTCCGCTTCCGCTATTGGTTAGACACCTTCGCAGGGTATCGTCGCATCTCCACCGCAATCTCGCGCGCAATCACACCCATCCTCTACAACGAAGTTGTCATCCTCTTTTATGCTTCATGGCGTGAGATTGACGACATATTCAAGTTCGGTCGTGATCACATACGATCCGTGGTCGTGTACGGCCTTTCTGGATCTAAGAACTCAGTGCAGTACCATGATTCACAGGAGTTTCATAAAACGTATGGAGCCGTCATTGCGCGCGGGCTGGGACTTTGCTCTGGCGTACGCAATCTGGAATGCTACCGAGTGCACGAGGCATTTACTTGCGACTGGCTTCCACTCGCCCCATCCCTCTCATCCACCCTCACCAGGCTTGTGATCCGTGCAGATGAATCCAATGTTTCCCTCGCGCTTGATGGGTTGCGCAGTGGTGTTCTGGAGACCCTCGAGATCATCGAGTGGCCTAGGTTCAATACCAACCTTCTAAATGTGCAACTTTCGCCTTCTCCACCATCCGAAATGTCACATCTGAAGCACGTAGTCCTGTGTAATGGAGCGCCGAGTTCGGAAGACCTGAGAAGGCTATTCACTCGCATAACCAAAAACAAAGATTCAGCCAATTCTTTGCAATCATTATCCCTCCTCAGCGTAGGCAACCTCAGCGCAAAGGACCTCGCTGACATCTTATCCATAAATCATCTTGGCACGCATCTCACTGTCTTCCATTTCGAGTCATCCACAAGGGACGCCGCCGCATTACCGATCGTCATTGTTAAAGCCTGTCCAAACCTCGTGGAGTTCTCGTCCAGGACCCTGTCTCATCGAGAAATCCTAGAACACCTTCCGCCTGGGCTTCGAGTTTTTGAAATCGCGATAAATGATGGCTTCCGTGCTGGCGAGAACTTTCTTCAGCTAGAAGATATATTGGCATATTCGAAGTCAAAACAGGGTTGTCAGCTTCGCACCATTGGCCTGAAGATACCCTACCAGAATCCTCTTAACGAAGCCCTACTGTTATCTGCATGCGAGTTGGCGGGCGTGGGGTTTACGTTACGCCCAACGGGGCAGTGTACGTGGCAGATCATACTGGATCGACTTCGGTCCTCTGTAGCATGACACTTCCTATGGATCGCTTCGAAATTGAACTACCCTGAGGTTGCATGAGTCGGGATTTTCGGCTTCATAGGCTCGGAAGACAGTTTTCTTCCAATATTTGACTTTTTATCTTGCTTCTCGGCCTGCGGGTGGCCCCTCACTGCTACTTAGGGCCTACATGATGTTTAGCGTTCGGAGCTTGTCACCTCGCCAGTGGCCACCCCCTTCACTAGCCTTCACTTCAGCAGCACGCTGATCGTGAGAATCGGGGCCACGCCGCGGCGTGTGAATATGTTCGTGGGAATAAACTCCAACTTGCTTGATGTCCCACGGCAACTTCAATTTATTTAAGAACCTCGTCCAGCACTCCTCAATGGCCAACAGCTCATACCGGGCACAAGGCCTGTGCCGTTTCTGTCCAGCACTTCAGGCTTCAACAATTTGGACTGAGGTAAGACTGTCGAATAATTTTTGAAAGGTATTCAGCCTAATCAGATATCTATCCCTCTCGGTGCAGAGTTGGAGTCTTTCATCGAGATGCGGCGGAAGATCCCTACCCGTATCGTATCGCAGATATCTACACGCCCCTCTAGGTTCTCTATTCTCCCACCCGAGCTCCTCCTGCTCATTTTTCAACACCTCCGTCCCAAGCTGACGCGACCCAATTCATTCACCTTTGACCTGCGACGTCCAGATCCAAATGACCCCATACCCTCCGACGCCGCGCAGTTCCGAAGGGCATTGAGAACCTTTGCTGCGTTCCGCCGCATCTGCTCTGCAGTCTCACACGCGATCATACCTCTTCTCTTCGAAGAAGTCGTCATCTGGATCACCTCCTCTCTCCGCGTCCAAGCGATTGACAACATCTTCGCGCTTGGTGGTAGATACATCTTGTCCATGGTCATCTACGGTGCTCCCCTCCACTCTACGTCCTCCGCCCGGCGAAAGCTTCCCCAAGAATACGGACGCGTGCTTGGACGGGGCCTCAGCCTTTGCCCGCGGATACGCAATCTGGAATGCTACAGGATTCACAACATGTTTACGCGTGACTGGCTTGCACTCGCGTCATCTCTTGCATCGACCCTCACGAGACTCGTGATCCGCCCCCACGGAATCAACATCTCCTACGCTCTGGGAGGTCTCGCTGGTCCTCTGGAAACACTCGAGATCGTAGATTGGACGCGGTTGTATACCGAACTCCCTGTTGCGCAGCGTCCGCCCCATGCACCCCCCGAGCTACCGAATCTACGACATATTACTATACGTTCGGGCGACCCGCATCCAGATGATCTGCGTGTGCTCTTCGATCGCATCACCAGAAACAAAGACGCAACACAGCATTTACACTCGGTATCTCTCCTCCACCTGGCCAACCTCACCGCCATTGATTTCATTTCCATCCTATCGACCAACTCCCTCGGTATGCATCTCACCACGTTCCGTTTCGCTTCGCACGTGAGAGACACGCACCTCCCACTCATCATCGCTCAAGCCTGCCCCAACCTTGTGGAATTTTCCTGCGGGACACCGACGGTTCGTAAGATATTGGAATATCTCCCGCCGTGTCTGCGGGAGTTTGGGATCGCCATGTTCGATGATGCTTACCATGACCATGATTTGGGAGGACATCTGCGGTTGGAAGATTTATTGGTGTATTTGAAAACGCGACGGGGCCGTGGGTTGCGTACTATTTGTTTGATGTTCCCTGTGTATAGTCCACTCAGTGGTGAACGACTGAGGGAGGCATGTGAGGAGGCGGGATTGGAGAGGGCGGTGTGTAGGATGGAACGATGGGGATGGAAGATTGGGCTGAAGGTATTGGATTGAGATGGTTTGTGCTTCCTTCGTTTTGCTTGGGACTGAGATTTTCGGCTGACGATGCTTCATGTAGAATACTAGATTTTTGGCTTAGTTCAATTGCACGGCGTGCGATACTATGTATTCGCTCCGCTGATACTCCGTTTGCAAAATCCGACTTTTGGTAATGTTAAACCTTACTTCACCTCTCAACCTCTGAGGAAATATGTTGCCCTTTTGTTTCATTCCTTCTCTGTAGCAAGTGTAATCCACATCTCCGCAACACATTCTAAATGCTGAATGATTCCCATACGGCCCGGTACCCGATGGTCCCATGTTCACCTTCGCCCAAAATACATTCACGAAGCGCCAGAAAACCACCACGCCCACCTTCTTTCTCTCGTCAATAAATAACTGAAGTACAAAGCGTCGTCGAAGCCCCAAATTTGCCCTTATTCGTGCCCACCATGAACCCCTCCACAGAGATATCATATTCTCCCACTTGTCTTCCTTCACCGCCAAATGACCCGCGCCACCCGTTCAACAAGGTGTGGCGCGGAAGCGCTGATGGTTCTGTCCGTTTGCAGGGGATACCACAATTCGATGACCCGTATGCTGAGCGCGAGTGGATAAAGGTAATTATCCTGTTGCTATTAACCAATCAATTCTCAAAAGCCTTGCTTTTCTGCGAACAGGCACACATGGCTGCCGTATTCCGCTTCTGGGGCAAGATGGGATATGGTAATGGTGTTGAGGGATGCATTACAATCCGCGATCCCGTCTTACATGGACACTATTGGTTTTATCCCCTCTTTTCTTTCGCTCCTTCGGGTTGATTGACAAACATTTCTCAGGATAAACCCCATCGGGGTTCACTTCTCTTCGATGACAGTGAGTTTTCCATCTTGCTCTTTTCGACTTCAATCAAAAGCGAGGTCAACTCAACGCGAATTGCTTGAAAAGACATCAAAACTAGTACTCGTCGATCCTGAAGGAAATATCTCACCGCACGGTGCACAGCTCCCTATAAATGCTGCGGGGTTTTCCATGCGTATGTTCCTTATCTTTCCCCCGATCTACATCGTACCAACCACCCATACCTCGCCAGACTCCGCAATCCACACCGCCCGGCCCACCATCTCCGCCGTGGCACACTGCCGCCCACCCCATGGGACCGCGTATTCCGTGTTTGGCGTGCCTGTGGATACGACGACGCAGGACGCGTGTGCATTATACGATAACCACACCGTAGTTCAGGATGCAGAAAATATCGTATGGGAGCTGGGGCCAAAGTTCCGGACGGCTGTTATCAGGAATTGGGGGCTTCTCGCGCGTATGTCCTTTCCGTTTCCTCTTCCTCTTCGTTGTATGTCGGCTGCGATATTTATTGGTGGGATGATATAGTGGGAAGTACAGTGGATGAAGCGGCACATCTTCTCACGAGACTCGACAAGCAATGTTACGTGCAGTTGCGCGGTATCAGAGATGGGACCGTTATTAGCAAGGAAGACGCGGAGTTCAGCGCGCGGGTTATTCAGAATGCGCATAACTTGTATTTGAGTGTGGGTGGTTTTAATGCTTGTGGAATTTGAGCTTGAAGGCTGATTTCACTCATGTTTTGTGGGTGGTTGGTGCTGTAGTTCCAACCGGAGTATGAGCTGATTGTGGAGGAGACGGGCGGGGCGTTCTTAATATGATAGTACGAGACCTTTGTCCTTCGCCATGAGTACGAGTGAAGTTATACAGCAACAATTCGGAATATGTCGTTCGGATGCCGTTAGGAACACGTGTGTGCATGGAGGGTAGTATGCGATGATATAGATATTGTATACTTAGCCTCCCAATGATAGTTGTAATACTCGCGCGGGCTTGGAATATCCGTATCTGACTGTATACTGTCCGAACTCTACTTACCATGAGAACGTCAACCGAAGCTTCAAAATCGCGATCGGCAATTGCCGAGCATTATCTTTCCTCCTTTCGACTCTGGACTCCTGAGTCAACTGAAATTTTGACAGGTACAATACTATCACTGGTGGGGAGTTTGCGAGGGGCATAGAGTTTGCGAATGCACTTTTTCGAGCTTATTTTGCTTCTCATACTTTCCTCACTCAACAAATAAGCCTAAGATTTCATATGTAGCACTGTATATATCTATTCTATCATTGTGAACAGTCCCAGGATTAGTAAGTTGCCCGGGAGTGGAATTACAAGCTCGGAGATTTGCTTACACCTGTGTTTACTGTCACGCGGGAACGAGATTTCACAAGAACGGCATAACTTGGAGACCCAAGCCGCTCTCAGACCACTTGGGCATGCATATGAAAGGCATTGGCCGTAGCCGATTGCCTACACATTTGGTGGATGTTGCTCGCTGCACCAGACGGGTGTCGTTCTTGACGATTTTTTGTGACCATTAGGGGCCAACTCCGCTCGGCAACTCTGCCAATTTGGTGTGACCTTGATGTGACGAATTGTCAAACTCTGTACCCAGTGTATGCGTTTTTGAAGTTTTTTGATAAATCGAACATTGTACTTCCTCCCTCCCTCCGTTCTTCAAGATTTTTTGATATTCATACTCAGTAGGACCATCCAGATATTTAGTTCTCTTAAATCATAGCAGGAGGTGGAGCAAACATCGTTACACGGAGGGATCAAGAAAAATCGTCAAACTCCCCACCAGTGATAGTACATCAAGACCCTCAGTTGGCGTTAGAGCAAGTCATTAAAATGGTACGTTCTCTCGAGGGCCGTCCAAACGTCATGAAGTCGACTCATTCTTCCTTTCAAATGCGAAGCCGAATGTATCACAAGCGAACAGCGCAAGGCCTGTAGTCACACAGCACCAACCGTCCAGTTCCAGCTTCTCTATTTTACCAACCGAGCTCTTATTCCTCATCTTTCAACCTCTCTGTCCTAAGCTGAAGCGACCAGATAGCTTCCACTTCGACTTATCGCAAAAGTTCGAACCGGAAATGTCAGAATACGACGCCCGTCGTTTCCGCCGCGAGTTGCAAACCTTTTCTGGATTTTGTCATATCTGTGCTGCAGTGTATCGTGCGGTCACGCCCATTCTCTTTGAAGAAGTTGTCATCTTTGTCACTATATACCTCCACGCACACACCATCGACGACCTTTTCAAGTTCGGGCATCATCATATCAGATCCGTCGTCGTATTTGGCGCTCCCGTTAATTGGGCGTATCACGAGAGACGCAGACTTCCTGAAAAGTATGGCATGGCCATTGGGCATGGGCTTGGTCTTTGCTCCTGCATCCGCAATCTGGAATGCTACCAGATGCACGATACATTTACTCGCGACTGGCTTCCCCTAGCCCCTTCTCTTGCATCGACCCTTACCAGACTTGTGATCCGCGTTCATGGAATTAATATTTCATATGCATTGGATGGCTTGGATGGTCCTCTCGAGACACTCGAAATCGTCGATTGGACTCGGCTATACACCAAACTTCCAGACGCGCTTGAACGTCCTCCCCAATTCCCTTCCGAAATGCCAAATCTGAAACATGTGGCTCTGCGTGGTGGGGCGCCGCATCTAGACGATCTGAGTATACTGTTCACTCGCATCACCAAGAATAAAGGTTCAGCAAAACCTCTGCAATCACTATCTCTACTCGGCGTCCGCAATATCAGCCCAAAGTTTCTTACCGACATTTTATCCATCAATCATCTCGGCACGCATCTCACTATCTTTCGTTTGTCTCAGTACTCGGAGTCAAACATGGAAATCCCGATGGCCATAGCGAAAGCCTGTCCAAATCTCGTGGAATTTTCATCTAGAAACCCAACACATCGAGAGATCCTTGAGCACATCTCGCTTGGTCTTCGTGTTCTGGAGATTGCGATATCCGATTCGAAGTACACGTACCCCTCCGGTATATATGAGTCTCTTCGTCTGGAGGACTTGTTGGCATATCCGAGAACACGACGAGGTCGCCAGCTTCGTACAATCGCTCTTGTGCATGGATCCTTCTTTTTTGTCAGTGAAGGCCGGATGATGGCTGCCTGTGAGCAGTCTGGACTGGAATTTGCATTGTGCCAACGGGAGCTCTTTGGTTGGCGAATTACACTAGATGGCTTGGAACAAGGTTTGTCCTCCCCATTGGCTTATCACCGTTACTACTCGTACTCATACATACTTCACATACTTATGTCATTGATCAGATCGTTGACTATGGTTACTCTATGGTAGCATCACAGTTCAGTCAGATTATGACCTGCCTGCGGAGGAGACGAGTGGGGTATTCTTGGATTAGTCAGACGAGGTGGGGAGAGGAAGCGGAGATATTCGCGTTCAGTTAAGATGAGTCACAGCTCGTCGAATAAGCAATGGGACTCTGGAAGGCGAATTGAATCGCACTTTGGATCGAGTCATATGCAGCTCAAGCATGAGAATTTTTCAGTCCTCTTCATTCTGGGTTCCAAGAATAGCATGAGAGCTTTGTGAGGCGTCGAACCTGTACCAGAAAGGAGATGGACTACGAGGTGTACACCAGCAGAAGAGAGGATCTGTCAAAAGAGTTAGTATAAGTGTCAAAACAATATCTAGCGTGTTGTCGCTCAGAAATGCCCTCTGAGGAAGGACGCGCACTTGACGCGTCGCCCAAGTCCACGCTCGGCGAACGCGGAGATCACGTGTTGCGAACAACCTGCTGGTTCAATAGCGTTCACTACCTCCCGAGTCTTCAACGTTCAACGTTCAACGTCCAACGTCCAACGTCCAACGTCCAACGTTAAATATTCAACCACCACTGGCTTCAACCGAATTTGGTACACAACTCTTTTGCTATTGAATCTGAAATTATTAATAATCACCACCTGAAACCACGTCGGTCTTTTGCATCCCACAAGAACGCAGCGGCGACAGCTGAAATTGCAGGTAAGGCATATTGAATTCCATCCCTTCCGACTGGCATCGCTGGACGTGCTTACTTTTTCTCGAGACACAGGCCATTCACTACCATGTCGAACCTCGAGGTGCCCATCGATCTTGCATCGCAATCGCCCATATCCCAGTCCGACATTGGCAATTCTCTGAATCGCTTCACTGATCTCCCTCCCGAGCTCTTGACCCCCATCTTTGACGCCCTTTGTCCCAAATGGAACCGATCCCCAACTAATCTATTTATCGTCCAATACCGAAGGGAGTTACAGGCATTCGCTGAATTGCGCCTGCTTTCCAAAGCAATATCCTTGCTGATCACCCCTGCTCTTTATGAAGAGATTGTCATCTGGCTGGGTGCACCAGCTCGCATGGAAAGGCTCAGTACCCTCTTCGCCACAGGCTTCCAGTATATAAGATCTTTTCTCATTTACTCCGGCGATTTCAATAGTGCCTGGTATACTGAACAAATCCGGGACGGACTTCGTCTTTGTTCCGGAATACGCAACTTGGAATGTTATGGGAGGCACTATCTGTTTTCCGATCCCAGATCGCACTGGCAAACAGACCTTTCCCACCTCACAAGCCTGACCCGGCTTGTCCTGGTTCAGCACATGTCGACCCAACTTTCCAATGCCTTGTTCGAGTTAGGTGATTCTCTCGAGACCCTCGAAGTCAAGTATTCGATTGAGCTATATCCTACACCACCGCCGGATCCCCAACTTCTTTTATTGCATGGATTACCAAAACTGAAGGATATCACACTGCGCGGAATCGACTCATATCCTCTTGCAGCAGACCTGAAGAATCTGTTCACATGCATCACCGACAGAAATCGGTCGACAGGCACCTTACAATCCGTTTCCCTATATAAAATGAAGAAACTGAGAGGACGAGATATTATTGACATCTTGGCCATCAATCAGCTCGGCACTCAGCTCACCATCTTCCGCATGGCCGATGTCGAGTTTATTGGCATCCAAACACCCGTGGAGATTGCGAAAGCCTGCCCAAATCTCATAGAATTGCGTCTACCGTACCTTTCAGACGGTAGCATCTTGGAGCATCTTCCGCGCAATCTTCAAATTTTTGAAGTTGCCATAGCTGCGATGGCCCGAACGCTTTCTCTCGCAGACCTATTCGCTTATTCACGGTCGGAACGGGGCAATCAGCTTCGCACCATCCTTATTCACAGTGTTTCGCATGGATCTGGATATCCTAATAACGCGGATATGGTGGCTGCGTGTCAGCCGTTTGGCCTTGAGTGCTATCAAGACGGTCACGATTGGGAGATTCTGTTGTAGGTTCAGGCCCTGTAGTTTAATACGGTCCTATTAGTATGTGTGTACGAGTACTATTGCTAACGTCCTTGGATCTCCATGTATTGTAATACTGATATTCATCCAAGTTCCATTCAACAGCTTTTCAGTACTCTTGTCAAAGAACGAGTACTATGTCGTTTGGTGTTCAAAGCCAACTGGAAGTTTATGTGGTCAACCCGTTGCGATGCCAGTGCAACGCCGAAGTCGGAAACATCGATGATCGGGCGAGGAGGAAATGCAATTGTTACTGTAAATGGTAAATGTGTACCTGAAGCGTCTAGTTCAAACAACGACCAAATACACCCGCTCATTCCCGGACTCGGAAAGCCGTATTTTCTACCTACCAGAATTCTTCCATGTTTCGGGCATCGTTTCGATTGGTAACTTCGTCGCTGTCAATTCCAGAATTCCACTTACCATTTCTTTTGAATTGCAGCCAAAAAGGGCACTCCTTGCCACGTCGGTAGCAACTACTGGCGTCGTGCTGCACGATGCACCACGGGAGAAGGTATGTCATTACTTGTGTGGGGCTGCCATTTTCTCATATTTAACCATTCCACAAAGCTGTCAATATACCCAACTCCCACCCCCGATATCGTTCTCGTTGAAACGCCCTCAGTTTTGGAGAAGCATATCGGGGTTGCAAGGAGAAGGGTCACAGAAGCTTACCGTGATACCCATAGCCAGGTGCAGGGTGTGATTTCACGATGGATTGGTGTCGAACATGCCATTGAAAGTGTGTTCGTGTTTCTTATCACTGCTACACACAATAACATGAAATGTAGACCGCGTGAAATCCATCGTATCCCCTAACGAATCTATTACACCGGGGATCCTATACGTCGGCGTAGCCACTCTCAGCGGGTCCATCATTGCACGGAACCGCATCCTCGCCACACGGCTACTCCTTCCCCCAACATTCCTCCTCATCTCTGCCAACTATTTCCTCCCAGAAACCACTGCCAACCTCTCTTCGTACCTCGGCTCCCTCGAGGAGAAATACTTCCCTGTCGTGGCCCAGAAGCACGACGTTGCGAACGCACATACACGGATGACATGGGAGCGTATCAAGGATGCGACGCAGAATGGGCGGGAGTGGGTAACGCATGGGGCGGTGTCGGCGGTGGAGCGAGTGCAGGTGGCCACGGGGCTAAAGCTGAAGGAGACACTTGGGTGGGCGCAGGCGGAAAGTCAATTAGCGAAGCGGAATTTCTCGGTGGTAGAGAAAGTTGTCGAGGAACAAGTGCACGACAAGGTGGTAGCCCTGGAGGAAAAGACAGAGAAGAAGATAGAGCAGGTCAAGCGATTGGTATGATCTGTCGTTTCTTAGAAATTGTTCAAGAACGCTGTTTCCTTCCGTGACTTACCCTGGCGGTTGACCTTCAGAAGTGAAACACGTCCTACACTGTACTTGGACCAACCCTTCGCGGAGTTTGCTAGCAACACTCGGGTATGCATGAACCCAGGAAGACTTTTTGACTATTTGACTGCCGGGAGCCAATGATTCGGTGACTTCGTGAGAAAGAGCGAGGATCAGAATACCTCATTGTGCCCCACCGCCGGATGACAGCCACCTTGTCTCCGCCTCCTCCAATTTGCTGCTGGAAGAATTGAAGCTCCTTGTAGGCACGAACGCAGCACGCTATTCCGGATTCTGGGTGTGTGGAGTCGCCAGTGGTTGTAGAGCGCGGCTCATCTTGAGTATGATTGGCTCTTCAGGAAGCCAATGAGATTCCCGGTTGTGCCGCGAGTAAGATTCACTCAAGCTGGGCGATTTGCGTTTGTCCCGAGGTCGGCGTGACCATGATACGCATGCTCATGTCGATGACAGGATTCCGATATAAAAGTTCCGGGATATTTGAATGGAGGAATGAGTCTACAGTACAAACGGAAGAATACAATAGAAAACGAAACCGTGGTTAAATACCAATTTGATCATGTTAGAGATCCCATAGTAGTTGGCTGTGTTAATAAATGATCAGAGGAACGTGCACTCGTCTCCAAACCTCGCATTACCGCCTCATCCCCAATTCCAGGTGGCAACACCTCCACCGCCTCGGCGTCGTCCACTGGCATCGTCGTAATCACAAACCCAAACGGCGGCGGCGGCGGCATCGAAATTCCCGCATCTTCCAACGGAGGCGGGGGGAATGCAGGCGGAATATCGGCATACGACATATCAATACCCCTGTCCCTCCAGCGCGTCACAGCCAAATGGGCGCTGTACGAAACGGGCACGACAACGGAAGGTGCCATCATCATGGGAGTGGTACTCGAGGCTGGTGAAGAAGACGATTCTGAGTCCAGCGGCGACTCGATATATGGAGGGGGGTCTGCGGGCGTGCCGGGGAAAAACGTCGGAACGAAGGGAGCGGGCCCGATTGCGGTAGGTGGGGAATCGTCGGAGGCGTTCGTGTGCAGGGATTCTGCGCGGTTGAGGTTGGTGCGTGGGCGTTGACGCTCGCGGCGTTGGTAGTTCCGCCGCCGCTTGATGATGCTGAATGCGAGTCCCATGGAGAGAACAGCGAGCACACCGACGCTCCCGCCGACTGCCCCGGCGAATGTGGCGATGTTGTGGTGCTTGGTGCTTCTGCATTTGATATCGGAGATCATCAGTCAGATAACCGTGGTAAGTTAGATAGAAGGAGGAAATGGGGAAATAGATGGAGTGGTGGAGTTGATCTCCCGAGAATGAAACGGAATTAATACGTACGCGTCTACGGTTGTACTTGGCGACTCCTCGGTCAATGGTGTTCCTGTAGCGTTGCCACCGGTTGTACTTTCTTCGGCTGTCCTCGTGTATACCAGGTAGTCGAAAAGAAACACGGATCCCGCTCCGACGTTGACTCGTAATACATGTGGTATTTCGGCAAGGTTTGCTTGCGAGAAGACATTGACCTGTGGGAGATATCCCGAGGCTGTCTTGGAACCGTTGTGGAAGAAGTGGCCAGCAGTCTTGTTGTCGAGGGTGAAGCTGAGGTTCGTGGTTGTGGGTGTCGTGGGGACAAGGGGTGCACCAAGCGGTTGGATGGAAAAGAGATACACGGCAGAGCCTGTTGAGACACGATTCGATTAGTGAGTCTTAGGATAATAATAATATCAAGCATTTACCGGTAAAATGAAACTCGGCGGTGACGTTGGAGTCCACGAATCCAGGATCGTCAGAGTCAAGCCTCCGTTGAAGGACATCTCCAGCAAACCGACGGTCCTTGTCTGGATGGTGGCCCTTTCTTTTATCCTTTTTCTCGATGTCTTCGTCTACATCCAAATCGTCGTCTTCGTCATCAGTTACGAGGACATGCGTGCCGTCATGGTAGGTATTAAGATATGCATTCCTGACGTCAGGGTTCAAGCATGTCGAGCATACCACCGAACTGGCATGCCACGCCTCAGACGGCAGGTAGACGATGGATGGGTCGGCGTCGTCGATCGTTATATTCGCCTGGCCCGCGAAAGCAAATCGTATACTCCAGCAGTAGAAGAATACACAGAGATGGAGCCAGGAGAAGCTCGGGCTCCTAATGTTCATCTACATGTAGCGAACGCAAGCTCAGGTTTTCGGGGTCAACTCACGTCATGTCCGAGGGGGATATGGGCGGCGTGAAGCGCTTTCGAGCAGTCCTCAAGGGCTGGCAGGACGAGTAGAATATGAGGCCAAGCTTGTCAGAGAAGATCGCGAGATGGATCCTAGGGGTGCGTGAGAGGCATTCATCATAAAACCAACTGCCCTAAGTAAAGGACTATTGCCAGATTGGCCCACGGGCCACGCGCTGAGATTCTCCGGTATATGTACCGCTGAAGTCTCGGGAACAGACATAGAGGTTGCCCGGTCGGTCGTGGGTAAGAGCAAGGGCCATAACGCAGATTGCCGATGATCACTGACGCAAATCCTCTCTCTTGCTCTTCCAAGTTCCAGGCTTGCTTGCTGCTCGTTCACGGGCTAGTGCTTGAATCTATAGAATACGATATTTTGTTACGACTAGGGTGTCGTGCCCTTATAACGTGCAAGGAGTAAAGCCGTATAATCGTGTCTCTCGATCGCCCAACCACCATACCCAACTCTCGGCACTCCTCTGAAGCTCCAACCAATCTCACGGCTCTCATACACGGTCAGACGACGCTCATCGCATGGCATTGCGTCGAAATACGAGATCCGTAGACGGTACTATACCCGTCCAAGCACTGCTCTACAATGACGAGGAGATATACGCGAGCCAGGAAGGAGTGGGGATCTACGACGGGTATGTTGCTCTCCTACTCGTCATTTCACTATACCCATACCCCCCGTCGCCCCAATTAATAACGCAGTCTGCAGAAATCACCCAACCACCAAAATGGCACTGTGTACATCTCAACCCATCGGTTGTTCTACATAGATGCGCACAATGCGTACAAGCACTCTTTCTCCATGGATCTTTCCTATATCACGCAGACGGAACACTACACCGGTCTATTCAAGTCGTCACCTAAATTGACGCTCCATCTTTCTGGGAGCTCCATTGCGTCGGGTCAAGGGACCATCGACGATGTCGAGACCGGGTTTGAGAGCTGGGAATGCGAAGTCTGTGCGTACCGTAATCCACCTGGATTGAGTCCTGCTGCTGCCAGGGTCTGTGGTTTGTGCGGCGTCCCCCGATCATCTGTTCCCGTATCAAGCGCATCTCCCATACCCCACCATCTCTCGTCATCACTACCGTCTTCTGCAGTATCATCGGCGACGTCTTCAGTACCCTCCTTGTCAAACCAACCTCTGGATGATGCTCCGAGCACTATCGCTTGCCCTGCGTGTACTTTCCTTAACCATCCATCCTTGCGGTCGTGTGAGATGTGCTCAACTGAGCTACCTCGTGCTCCACGACGTGCGATGAAATCAGCGCCTAGCACCCGTCCTCCTTCACCTGATCCTGAGGACGAGGATCCAACCGCTACTCGCATGATCAAGATCAGCTTTCGTAGAGGCGGTGATAAAGCTTTCTATGCTGTCCTCAAACGTTGCTTGAAGAGTAAAGCATGGGAGGTAAAGTCATGTTCTTGTATTATTACGTTTTGAAAGTTAATTTTGGAACCCAGGCCAACGGGATTGGTGGTAGTCCCCACGTCGTCTCAAGCAGTCCTGATTCAACTCCGGTGCCTGATCGAAATACCATAGGAAGGTCTGGGATCAGTGAGTCTTGCCTCCCTCCGCTCAAAAGCAGAATTAGCACTTAGCGTCTCTTCCAAAGCTGGAATTCTACGCGATGTCGAAACATCCGCTCAAGGAAGAGAAACAGGCATGCTCGACGCGCTCCATGACCTCGAGGCCTTAATGGTAAAAGCAAAAGACATGGTCCGCCTCGCCGCCGAGCTCAACGAAAGGCTCACTGCCGCATCTGCCGCCGCCAGCGCACAATCCTCTCTCTCCCCTCTCTCCCCTCAATCGTCATTAATGGCGCTGAACTCCGCCGCCGAGCCAGAGGAAGCTACCTTCATCCGGTCGTCGCTCTCCCAGCTCGGATTGCAGATGGCCAACACCCCCGTCACGCTAGACATGATGAAGGACGAGAAACGCTGGATTGAGGAGCTCGCAAGGGAGCTCGCACAAGTTCTCCAGGGGTCTTCCGACAAGGACGCCGGGATGATGAGAACGCGTGGCATGATCGCATTGGATGAAGTCTGGGGCGGGTGGAACCGTGCCAGGGGCGTAGGTGAGTATTTTAAGTACTCTCGACATCTAATTATTCATCTCAACACCTCGACTGACTGATTAACGATCCACCCGCTACAGCCCTAATCCCACCATCAACCTTCCTCCTCGTCCTCCCGCATCTACCGCAGTTCACCTCCCCGCCAATCCAAGCACGCACCTTCGCCTCGGGCCTCAGCGTCCTACACACCCCACCCTACACGTCCGCAGCGTTCGCCGCTCGCCTCTCCGGGCTCCTTGCACTGACGGGCCCGAAGACGACGGCGGAGGTCGCAAGGGAGGAGGGGATCACGATTGGGCTTGCAGAGGAGATGATTGGCGCAGTCGAAGCTGAGGGAGACGTGTGTCGAGACGAGGGTGACGGTAGAGGTGGGACGCCAGGTGCGGGTGCGGAGCTAAGGTGGTGGGCGAACTTATTCGTGGGGTATGTTTGGGATGGCCAGGTGTAACTTTCCGTGCGTGCGCTTGTAAGTAGTGCCATGGTGGATAGACTGTTGCCTGGACCTTGGTGTGTGAAGTGACTATCGGTGTGGTGCCTGGGTAGGTTGAGAATAGGCTATAATTGGACGAGGGATTCGATGTCAGTATTGACGAGGGAATTTTCTGAACTGGTGCCTTGCTGCGCCCCAACACGGTTGTCTGATCTGAGAACTCATACTGTCAGGATCTAATGTTTAGGCTAGACAGGCTCTCGGTATTAAATAAAGTCGTCTGCGCCACAGTGTGCCTTGATGAAGGGGAGCAACTTGAGTGCTGGTCTCCCATCCCTTTGTGGGACCGCGCAATTACCAATGAGGACGAGAAACAGCGATAGGTGGCCGAGCACTAATGAAAAGAGAGTTCATTGTCGTATGTACTCGTACTGCCAAACTTGAACGAATCCGAGGTAATCTACATACAAATCTTGCAAAGATAATGTTCATCTCGACCGACTCATGTCTCCTACCAAGGCACTCTCAAAAAACACCAGATTGAGGGCCGCGACTGGGCTGAAGAGCTTTTCCACTCGTATATGGCTCTTTATCCACCTGGTCAGAAGTCGCCTAGTGGAATGCCCGTTAGTGACCTGACACTCGCGAGGTACTGAAAAACGTAACATACCCAGGACGACGCCATCTCAAAGTCCTCCCGACGCTCGATGATAGTGGTAATATGCACTCCAGCGGGAGGTTGGTTGTCCCAGAATGGGCTGCTCTTGGTTGCGCTGTTTAATTCTATGTCGCGGTATCGTTCATTGGGCTTGACTTGGACGTGGCCAGAAGAAGAGCCGGTGTCCCAGAGAGGAGGGCGTATTTCTTGGCCGGTCCGGGAGTCAGATATCAGGCTTCGTGAGTTGAGCGTGGCAAGTAGGGTGTTACTGTATCTATGTTTGGTTCGGGATGAGGATACTCTGGGGTGTTCCGCTACATGTATGAGACGTACAGTTTTGAAAGGAAGAGGAATCTGCAGAGAGAAGATGCTGTTAACAACAATGATCAACGGACAGCGGTGGAAGTAGCTTACGGAAGAAAATGCATATTGTTGTTGGGAAAAACCGCGAACAATATGAGTTCAGCGAGAGCGCCTGCCGCGGTCGCCATTCCCGTTTCGATCGTCAGTCGAATCAATTTCCCTGTAATACTCGTGGTCGCCTTAAATGCAGATCGTGCACCCTCTTGGAAAAGCTTAGGAGGAGAAATATAATTGAGCAAACAGCCTTTAGTAGTTCAAAACACCACTCACAATCGTGACCATAGAAACTGTGATAAGGAGATCACAACAGCTCGACCCTCCAAGCCACACCTGGAAAAAATAAATCTGAGGTTCTTAACGAAGCAGTCCTCACACACCATAACGAAAGGGGTCAACTCCCCGATCCTTGGAATGCCAAGCTGTTGGCCCTAGTATCGGGGCATCAGCTCAATGTCATCTGGAGAGAAGTACGACCCGCTTTACATAAATTCCACAGAAACTAGCCATTGCCCATTGCAAAAGGGAAATCTAAACAAAGTATCAGTAGTGTCATAAGGAATACCATAATATGAGGCTTACAGTCATGATGATACTGGGAAGAATGATGGCCCAGCGTAGTGTCAGAGACCGGCGTAGCATCCAAATTCGCCAGCTAAAGAAGAGGTGAACGGTCGAAGAAACTATCCAGCAGATATCAGCGCGTAGCAAAAGACACTAGAAGAAAATCATACCGAGACCCGAGAGGAACGGAAGCCCGACGTATGGCCAATCGAGAGGTACTAGAACTGCCAGATCACCCCAACCGGCTGCGAGACTGTTCCATATCCCGATAGTCCCAAGTACAGTGATAATTACATCGACCAGCAGAAGGCCCCAAACTGATGTGCTGCTCAGTCTATCCGTGCACTGTGATTGTCAGAGTGCATACCCATCGACTTTAGCCAAATAGGGTCCCCAGGATATTGATGGTGATAGATAACTAGTAGTGCGAGCATCAATCTTCACCTTATACGGGGAGAGCAGGTATGGTCATTAGAATATGGCAACTCACATATTTGCGTGACCAGTATTCCAAAGAGCCCATATCCGAAAAGGTTTCCTAATAGCTGAGAAACTGTTTTTAGACGAATGGAACTCAAGTCAAAGGGTATACCAAGGGCCCGTTCCTAAAAGTTGGTGAAATTTCGGGTTAGGTGCAACCTGAGTTTACCTGGGGCACGCTGGCTTACAGTAGTGCGATGTTTCCTGGTATAACTAGTTCTGGGGTCGCCATAATTGGCCGCGTGCTCACGAACGATACAGGAGTATACCTGTCTCGCCCAAAAATTAGGCACTTTATCTCATCCAAGCAAGGCAGCGGACAACACTGACTTGAATTACCCAAGATATGAGAGCTAAGGTGTGGGAAGAGGTCGGCCGTCGAAGCCTCGCCAGCGACTTGAGAAAACAGAGGAGCGGACCTAAGAGTACTGGGAGTGTAGTGTGGTAGGGAAGACAGAGAAGCTAATCGCATGGGCCCACTTAACGTTGTTATTGACTGTATAGTGCCATTGAGGTGATATCCTTATCCCCAGAGAGCTTGACATCAGCGAAATATCAGCGTCCAGCATCCCCATGGTCGTGGAATGTGGGGGAGTGGACTTCATCCGACGTTCGGGCTTTACAACAAGATGATGCAAAGTGTCAAGGCTGAAGTCTCGGGTAGGTCCCCGAGGTTGACCATGAACACTAGCGAGTGACTTGACTCCAGCGCAAGATACAAACCTAAAAATCGACATCAACTTAGCCCGAACAGTCCGAACGAAGCATCAGAAAGTCATTTAAATGATCATTGAACAAGCATATCGGTACTAGCTGGGAAGAAAGAGACCATCAACAATCATTCAACGCCAGTGGAGGACACTTACCAACTGGAAACCGTGTTTCGTACACCTTTGTAAAATCAACAGCTGCAGCCTTTCCAGCGAACTCCACAGGTATAACAAAATTCCACCCCGCAACGACAGGCCATGTGATTGCAGCCAGCAGTCAATTCCACGATGGCATGGCATCCTGGACACGTCTGCCAACGGTTGGTCTGAGCAAGGCTTCTAACTTCCAACGTCGCCGTATTTTCAACACAACTCCCACCCACATGCGCAACTAGCCTGCATGAGGGACACACAGAAGTACTGCAGCACGGGCATGTGAGGGCATCTGTAGCGCCCTCAGTAGATCCGAGGAACGCGGAACAAGTAGCGTTGGGACAAAAGATGCGAAAACGCGATGGAACTGTAAACTCAAGACTCTTGGAATTAAATATGGACTGAATGCGGATAGTCAGCAGCGGAGTGACTGATTCTGAGGGGATCGGTTGAGAGCAGCACGTGGGAGGAAATAGCGACTCGTCGTTAGTGCATGATGTTATAAGATCCTCGATGCAGTCGACACAGTAATCGTGGCCGCAAGGGGCTCGCAGCGAGGGCTCACCCACTACGAGGTCTCCACATCGCATGCAATAGATAGTTCGAAAGCCGAGTTCATCGGGAAAGGGAATCGGTGTGTCGTTGGGTTGCCTGTGTGCTTGGAGTCAGTCCCATCCTTGCCCGTCTGAATGGACAGAACATACGTAGCTGATGGTGCGATTGTTGGCTCGACGACTTTTCGATCCTTGTCCTCGATTTCCTCAGATGCGCTGTGAGGAATATAGGAGTAAGGTACTGGCTTTACCCTTCAAGGCTATAGCAAGACATACAAAATTGTACTTAACAATTCCTTGTGGCCGTGCTGGTATTGACTCTCCTCCCCATGAGGCTTGGTCCTTTCATAAGCCACTTAGTTCTCCTTCACACGGAGAGCAAGTAATTGCACGTACAACAGGGTCCGAGATGAACCGATTACTTCACTGACTTCTTCATCCTCGTCTTCGGAATCATCTGGTGTGACATAAATTCTGATACTGAAGTCCTCAACAACAAATCCAGACCAGATGGCGCGAGTACGTACGGCAATTTACGAACGTTGTCCGCTAGTCTCTCAGCGGATTGCTCCATGCCTTCAAGTTTCAAAGGAGGTTCGTCCTCTGCCAATGATATTGTACCACTGCCACAGAAAATCAGACAATATAGGCAAACAGGATGAACTGAAAAGTACCCTGATCGATGAGAGCTAGCGCCAGAGAATGAAGGACCCGGGAGCCCGTCTTTCACAAACATTGCAAGAATGACTTGTCGATATTCCCCTGCATCCTGATCAAACATATTCATAGACGGTCGTTCATTTTCAAGACCCTCGTCGAAGGTTTTGGCATATTCAAAATCCTCCATCGCACGTAAGGCATCTTGTAGATACTCGGCCTGCAGTTTTATGGCAAATTCTTCGTCTGAAAGTGGTTCATCTTCACGACTTTTTCCCTTACTGAGACCGTGGATCGCCTCGATATCTTCAAGAGCACGTTGAGCTATTAATAAGGATGAAGCGAGACTGTTATCAGTGTGATCGATGAGCATTCGATTGACTGCCTGCGATGAGGAGGTCATAGGGAAACTGGTGGCTTGGGCGTGTTTGGCTCAGATCATGCGATGATAAAGTATAACGCCTAGGCTACGTTGAGCGCTTAATTTGACACCGCGCCTCAGACTCTAGGGACTGCGAAATCTGTGAATAGAAGGAAGGTCTTGAGAGAGATATTGAGATAAGCATCGAGAAAGGAAGTGGAGAACGTGACTCAGTTCGAGGGCCCTGGCGTTGGCGTCCACAGGCTCGCAGCTTCAAATCCCTCACCCTCAATAGACTCGGAGAATATAGTTTGGAGTCGTAATCCCCCGAAAGCGCCTCAATGGGGGCTGCAAGAGACGGTGACGAGTGCAATTTTTTGGACGGAGGAATCTCGAAAATTGTTGTTGTTTATCGACGATGAAATCACATGACGAACGCGTCGCGTCCATTGTGTAACTTGTGGTAATACTAACTTGGAGGCTGAGCCGTGAGGGTTATTTCCAGCAAGAAAAAGTCGCAAAGCAATGCTCAGCTCTATAAATTTCGAATGACTATCGAATGCGGCCCGACGATTACATAAAAGAAGATAAACTAGTCATACAATATGGTCCAAGTCTCCTAGCATTGGATACATTCGTTCAAAATAGCTAGCGCCTCATCCGGTTTCTCCCACATCAGCTAGAAATTGGATCAGATATAAAAAGCGGTCCATATAAATGAACGGCGTACAAAGTGATTCGCGCCCTGGATCACCTTCGTAAAAATCGGGGAGGATGTATCCGTCCTTGAGTCTTCCAGGACCCACGAGCAGTAGGGGACAATCCAGCTATTGGCGTCACCATATATATGCCACACATCAATGCCGTCCCATTCCTTGCGCACATCTGCATTGAATAATGCCTTGTTTGCTTGAGCAGCGAGTACAGACGTGAAAGCGGGACCAGTCAGAATGGTCTCGCTCCTAAATCCAGGGACGAAATCGGCTACTGAAAACAACTCCTCGTGAGTCATAGTTTCAATGGTTGGTTTTCGGTGTGGGTCTGGATTGCGTTGGTTTAATTCGGAGAAGTCGCGCGACTGGATATTGCCATGCTTGAAGTAACTTGAGCACCATCTGCCGAAGACAGCACCACGTTCTTCAACAGGAAGGTCCATATCCCAAAGTGGGACATAGCATCCAGGTGGGCCATTGACACCGAGTGCTTGGGAAGGAGGGTCTGTATCAACAGGACGTATCGTTTCAATGAATATAACTCAAGAAAAGGGAGAATGACTCACCCCAAAGAATGAGTCCTTTGACATAGGCCTGTAACCTACTTTTTATATCTTCAGGGAATGTAGTTATCGCAGCAGTAAATGCGAGAGTAAAAATATTGCCCAGGGACCAGCCAACAATTGTAATCCCGCCGATTTGTGGAAGATCATGCTCCTGTATAAGGCCAACCATAAGGTGTCCCAGCACAGTACCCTGCTGTTCCAAGAACTGAGCGCGCTCTGCATCCGAACCGTCGGTGACTGCCTTCAGCTCCTCAGGCGTATAGCACGTCGACCCTGGATATTCGCGCCTGTTCACATTTATAATGCGCATTGAGCGGGAGCTTGCAAGAGGCAACAGTCGTCGAAAGACACCTGGGCAACGAGTCAGCGTTGAGTCTGAGGACATGAAAAATAGCCTGTAGCAGCATACCACTATGAAAGGTATGGCCATGAAATATTACAAGAGTCGCATAATCCGTGCCTGGAACAGGACCACTATCTGTATAGCAGAAGTTAAAGCCCTTTCCAACAGTGAGAGTGTGCACGTTTGCCATGAAAAAGTGGGGAACACAAACTTCGGAACTTGTGCTATCGCCTAGGTTATTAATGCAGAGTCACGTCCTGGGAAAATCCCGTATTTAAAGAATGACAGCCCCAGTTGTTTGAGTATCAAGATTGAAGGTTGCAAGGGGACAGTCAGATAATGGTGTTCGATCGGTGCACTGATCTGATTCCAATGACGTCACCTCGTCTTCAAATCGGACAATGTCGACCTCGCAGATGTACTTTCGGGCTCTCCACTTGTCAAGCTCTCGCGCCACATGGAAGAATGAATGTTCCTCACATTCAAAGGTTTCCTTGATCGTCTGTAACAACCTTGAGATTTGGCACCATATTCTTACTCCGCGAAACTCAGGAGAGCGTTGGTTCGCGGAGATATCAAAAAAAAACTATGAATGGAGTGTTGATGAGTCGCCCTGTCGGAGGCGGCTCATTGACATGCGCGGCGGGCCAGAGTCAGTGCTATTCTATCTTTGAACTGTGTAAGTGGCTTGATGCAAGAAACCCATTTGGAGAAAAGTCGTACCAGGTTACTCTGTTGAGGACAGCTGAAACTCGGTTCATCTCCTTCGTTTCGGCATTGGCGATGCGACGAGCTGCATCGGGTTTAGAGTCCTGATAACCCACGATTTCGATGGGTGGCGGCGGGTATCCCGGGGATATATTTATGAAGCTGAAGGAGTCACGGTTTATTTAATACGAATATCTGCTACACGATCATTGGCTTACCGCTTTTCAGGTGGGCCACCTGACAAGAGATAAGTTTCCCGCATCATCCGGACCGCTGGCATTTCGGTTCACCCGCATTCATGTTTACCTTTGAATCCACTTGACCAACATGTCATCCTCGGTGCGGAGTCATGCATCTTAGATTCATCTGGTGTGCATGCCGTTACAAAGGCAACGATACATTCCTCGTACTTGGTCACAAGGAGCTTAGAGTTTGCCTCTGTCGAGTACGCCTCTGTCTGGAAAAAGATCCAAGTGTAAAACTGACGGATTCTACAATAGCCAATGAGGATATGTAGGCGGATTCAGCAGTGTCGAGAACTCACGGTGGTAGGACAGCATGAACCTGGTCCAACTCCTGCTGCGAAAGACTTAATGTCCTACGTTTTCTGACAACACAGTCTTCCAAGGTCCCTAGAGGTGGATTTAGCCTGTTCGAGGTTCCCGTTGGGATCGGGCTGAGCAGTTTACGATTGGCCCACCTGTACAATTGGGATAGCATCATTGATTTCACGAGAATTAGTGTTGAGGTTACAAAGCTGATAAATCATTGGTGGGCGATTATCCCATAACGAGGCTGTAAAGCTCCTGCACCTGGGATGACATAGTCCAGTTCTCGGAGTTCCAGATGGCGAGCAAAGGTTTGCCATACCTGGGTTCAGGGTGAGAGATTAATCTCCTACTGATTGCAAGTGCTAAACCCATACATCTTCACGAGCACGACGAAGCTTGAGGGTTCGACAGTGAGGTAAAAAGCACAGTTGCGCACGGGAAGTAATGCATATTATGGTTTGGGAAGATGACAAGAAGGACAGATGGTTATCCCCGTTCCGATATTGAGCCGAATCTCCTTTATCCATGAGGGTGGTCATCCCCATGGTCATGCTCTCTGACCTTGTTTGTAAAGTTAAGTCAAGTAAAACAGCGGAAGGAAGGTTAAAATCACGGACAACTTGAGTAACCGTAGCTGCGACATAGATCAACAACAATTCCGAAATGAGGCGGCCGAGATACGTACAGTGATCTGCTAAGATTGTCTGCCGGCCCTTAGTAACGTGTCTCTTCCCTTCCAGATATGGTTCGTCCTCTGCCAACGAAGTTGCAGCACTGTAACAAAAATGAGCCAATATCTGCAGAAAGGGTGACCTGATACCTACCTTTCCGAGAGCCACAACCCGGAAGCCGTCGTACAGGAACACTGAAAGACTGATTTGTCGATAATCCCTGCGTTATCATCAAAAACCATTCGAGGCCGATCATTCGTTTTCAAGATCCTCGTCGAAGGTTTTTTGCATAATTTAAGTCCTCGCACGTAAAAACCTTGTAGATACTCGGCCTGCAGTTTCATGGCAAATTCTTTGTCGGAAAGTGGTTCATCCTTCCCATACTAAGATCATGGATCGCCTCGATATCTCAGGGCATAACCAGAGCACTTTGGGCCATTAACAAGGACGAAACAAGAATATGCTCCGAGAAATCAACAAGCATTCGGTTCACCGCCAGCGACGAGGAAGGCATAGGTACTTAGAGAAAACAGGTAGCGTCAATTGAGTGTGTTCGCCGGCTCAAGTCAGTGAGGGTCCGAAGCAAGTCTGAAGTCAGGTACGGGCCATCGGGCCCGGGCGTTGTCTGCGATTACATAAACCTCAAGATCACATGGTCAACGCGTCGTCGCTAACGTCGATGTCGACGCGTCCGTTTTTTCCCCAAAGTGGCAATTTTGGCTATATTATTTTGGAACGTAACGAAACGGTATGTTACAAAATTGAAGGTTAGCGGATCGAGATTGTCTTGGGTAAGAAGGAAAAACTCATAGAATGCCGTTTTTCTCAACAATCGCTCGCAGCGCATTTGCGGAGAAGTCGGAATACGAATAGACAGATATTCGTGCCCCAGACGGGTGTGTGTGCTCAGCCAATGGCCAAAAATTACATTTTTTCATATAAGTATCCGTTGAATTCCCCAACACTAGAAGGCAATCACTTTCTGGTCCTACAATACTGTCCAACCAGTGGACCGAACCCAAGGTCCCGGCTACAGACTGAGATAACCATCTGAGTAGTAATCAGGATAGTCTTCTGCAGCGTAATCAGAGTTATCATCTTCGAAGTAGTAGTCATTGTCCTCTTCGACATAGTCCCCAGTATCCTCTTCCATATAATCTCCAATATCTTCTTCGTGATAACCCCCATCATCCTGTTCCGCATAGTTACCAGCATCCTCTTCGATGTATTCGGCAGCATCTGTTTCAACGTCAGCATCCTCTTCAACGACAGCATCCTCTTCGAAGCCAGCATCCTCTTCGACGCCAGCATCCTCTTCGACGCCAGCATCTTCTTCGACGGAGTCGGCAGGATATTCTTCGAAGTCGTCGGCAGGTAAATATTCTTCAGTATCCCCATCAATGCCATCCTCAACAGTAGTGCAATTGTCTCCGACATCGTCCTCCTGGTAGTCACCAACACCATCTTCGTTATCAGAGGCATCTGGGTCGCTGTTGGCGGTATGCTCGTCACCACTGTCTTCCTTGATGTCGTCAACAGGGTTCCCGATTTCCTCCTCGTTAAAGTCTTCGGAATCGTTTTCGAAATAGCCAGGATCCATTTCAATGTCAGAAGCATCTTCAACATCATAGTCAGCAACACCATCTTCACTGCCCTCACTGTGCTCTTGAAAGTCACCAACTACATGCTCATCGGCATCCTCAGCATTATCTGTGAAATAGCCTGCGGCATCTCTGTCGGGATCAAAAGCCTCTTCATCATCAGTTTCATTGATAGGGTCCCAGCGACCATCATTCCCTTCATCGTCCGAGTCGTCACTATCAGCATCCCATTCGACATCGAAAGCACCAGCAATAGCGCCTTCGATCCCAAGGGCACCCATGCCCCCATCAACGAGATGTGTTTCATCCCATCGTGGGCAACTGCACTGTTTCCACGGAGTTGCACAAAGATAGCAAAATTGCGCTCGGCAGAGACAGGTCATATGATAACACCCCTGGTGCAGTTCGACGATGGCGTCGCACCCCGGGCAAGTTTGCCAATGCTCTCTTTGGGCAAGTGCTCTGAGTGTCAGCATCGCAGCGTTTTCAGAACAAGTTTCTCCACTATGAGCCAACTGCCTGCACAGAGAACAGACCAGCGAGCTGCATCGAGGACAAGCGAGATTCGTGTTGGTTCCTTCTGAGGAGCCTAGAAATGCGGAACACGTAGAATTGGGGCAATATACGCGATTTGGAGCTGGAATACTGAGTTCTAGGCGTTTAGAAATGAAAAACGTCTGGAGAGCTGACGGAAGCATGGGAATTATGGATTCATCAGGGATCGGACGACCACAGCACTGGAGGGGAAAGATAGACTCGTCTCGGGCGCAAGCATTCACAAACGCGATGATGCACTCTTCACAATAGTCGTCCTCGCAAGGAGCTCGGAGTGTGCTTTCGCCTGGAACAAAGTCCAAGCATGCAACGCATTGTATTCTACGATGGTCAATGATGATGCAGAACATGGCTTCAAAAGCAACGACGAGAACTCACGGCGGCTGAGATAGTACCTGAATGAGTTTCAAATCCTGCTGTGGGGGGCGTGTCTCCCTGCCGTAGTCGCGTTTAGCGCCAACGGAGTCTTCCACAGCGCCAATAGGTTGAGATAGCGCGACCGAGGATTCGTTATTGGCGTTAGGATGAGCGGGGTATGCTTGCGTCGTCTGGGCCATAGGAACGACGTGGGAGGATGCCATAACTGCGGGTTGATTTGACGCAAAGAAGGTTGTGTTGAGTTTACATCCCGATTGCGGGAGAGTAAGATCACATTGATCATGCCTAGTCACATGCTCCTGAGAAGACAAACATCGCTCAAAACGAAAGCCATCGACAAATGTACGAGATGAAACGTCCAAAGACTATCGATTGCCGCGAAACCGATGCCATTAGTTAATTCCGATAAAACGAGTTTCCGAATGATAACGAAGGGCAATAGGGAGATGGGAACTAATCACTGGATGGCTTCTCAATATAAACTGACAATTAATAATGATGAATTACTGTCATGAGTAATTTGAAGAAGACGCACCTAGGGAGGCGGCCTACTTTAAGGCCTTTGATGGTGTGTCATGGATCTCTGCAACTGTAGCAAGATGATCACGTATTGGTGGACGATTATCCCACAACTCTGCCGTGAGAGTCTCGGGAGCCAGGGATGACATAGTCCAACTCCGGGAGTTCAGAATGGCGAGTAATGTGATGCTATACCTAAGGCCAAAGTGAGAAACCTGTGCTCAGAGCATAAGTACTAGTCACATACATCTTCGAAAGCACGAGAAACCTAAATATTGGTGAGCAATCTGACAAGCATGAGGATATGTTACGGACGGGATATAATGTATGTTGTTGCCCGGGAAGATGATGAAAAGGACAAGTTCGAGAAAGGCTACAGCACATACGGCCATGCCCGTTTCGACAATGAGCCGAATTCCTTTATCTGTTAGGCTCGTCGTCCCCTTGAACGCACTCTCTGACCCCGATCGAAAAAGCTATGGAAGGTTGAGTACAATTGCGGTAGGACGATCCAAGCCACTCACAATTTGGATCATCGTAACTGTGATTAGCAAGTCACAGAAACTCGCAACCCCGAGGCATGCCTTGAGAATGGTTGAGAACACGCTTCGAGGGACGGGAAGCTCAGCGTACCAAGACAAAAGGCTCGAGTTCCAAGATTCTTTCTATACCCAGCTCAAGGCTCTGTCGAGAGAAATAAGTGGCCTAACTTAATCCCACTGAGGCACCACATACGTAGATTCCACAGAAACACGCCAGACCCCACTGGGCTAAGGAAGCCTGGCGCACTTATCAGACTGTAGCGCGAAGGAAAAGTTAGAGGTTTCCACTCACCATGAAAATGACGACAGGCACAACATAAAATGCCCGAAGCACCCACATCCGCCAACAAAAAAATACGTGGACGCAGAATGACACTGCCACTGGAGTAAGCAAACTTGAAAGAATATTCAATGGAGAGCTAACCAAGTCCCGAGAGTACTGGAAGTACAGCTATCCTCCAGTTTACGGGTGCAAGGGCTGATAAATCGCCCCAGCCAGAGCCAAGGGTATTCCATCCATCAATAGTAGAGAGACTAGTGATGATTATGTCGACGGAAAAGGTAGCCCAGACTTCAGACTTCGGCTTGAGTTGTGAACCGCAAGAGACGGGGATTTGAAGCTCACCAAGCAACTTTATGAAGAGCTGATCCCGGGAGAAGGAAACGCGATAGATATCTAAGAACATGGTTCACGTTGAACGAAGGCGATGAAGTGAGTCCGATACGCACAAACTTGCATGCAAAGAACCCCAAGCAAGCCGTAGCTAAGGAGGTTCCCCAGAAGCTAATGCGAGGATGAGATGAAGGCAAGTAATCTTATATACTGAGAATGCTACCACAGGTCCAGTCCTACAATCGACTGATTTACTAAGTGCAATGCCAATGTGACAAGAGACTCACTGAAGAAGGATATTGGCAGGGATGGGCGAGTCAAGTTCGGGAGGGATGTTCGGCATATTTAAACCAGAAAGCGTATCGTAGAAGGGGTGTGCAATGACAGGTGAATAGGAACAACTACTGTGTTGGCTATGCAGTATTCAGTGAGATAGATAGAGCGCTTTCATATGTTATTGATCCCACCAGTGGGTCGTGAAGAAGTTCGGACTGCCAGGCTTTGCTGATTGCAGTGTCGCAAAAGCTTGCGGAAGTAAGAGGAGAAAGAGAGAATTGCTAAAGTTTTCTGTTCCTTCGGTCCGATCCAATATATGACCCCCTCAGAGCCAAGGGCTCAACAAGCCGATACTGAAGGCGAGGTTGCGTTTCGAGTGATTTGACATCGAAGCTGTAGGATTTCGCAGTATTCCCGCCAAGCAGTGCAGTCTTGACGCGTTGACGGATGTCGAAAGACAAAACGGAAACGCTCTGTCGTATATTTGGTGCCAACCCCCGAACCAAACAAATTACAATGACCTTCTAGCTTTCACCATCACCCCTCCGTCAACCTGAATCGCGAAGACAGTCTTCTCGAGGTTTTGAATTTCTTCGCGTTTCGTTTTAGCACAAGCTATACCCCTTGAAATCCAGGTTATTGTCGTTCCTGGATGTTCCTGGAGCTCTTTCCTCTTCCAAAATCCAATGTTTTGGTTTCTTATGCTATCATCCAATCATCCAAAGTTGCCGCAACTGTGATCTAAACTTCTGAGACCTCTTCTTTCTATCCGGACTGCTTCTTTGACAGAAGGGTTGAAAAGGGCAGATTTCTGGCTGGCTGTCTCTCCAAACAACTTGTGTTCTTCAATCTGGCAAACAATTCCGCAAGACCTCTCAACAGCTCTCAATAATCCGAAATTTTTATTTTGAATGGAATGTAGAGAGGATACATGTACATAGCATACTTAGCATCTAGCGAAGCCACAGCATAACATATCATACTGACATACACATCACATAGTCCTCATGACTCGAGCCACAGCACGAGAAATCGAATAGCCGCAATGAATGAATCACCGTTATCCTAGCCAATGGGATCACTTAGAACTTGCCCAAAGCCAAAGCACGATACAAGGCGTTCGCCTCCTCAAGACGCGCATTCCTCAGACTGAAATGTGCCATCTCAGCCGTATCGGTATCCAATGCAGGATCAACGATCCCAAGCTTGATGAGAGAGTGGTAGAACCGGCAGAGCTACGACGCGTGAGCAAGCCATTTTGGAAAAGAGCAACGCAGATCAGAATGAGGACGAGACCTACATTTTGTACACCTTTGGCGAAACGGTCGTCGCTGATGAGGCCCTCGCGTTCCTCGCTTTCCGCATGCTCCAGCCAATTGATGCATTCATGGATGAAGCTTCCTAGCACCTCACTACGCACTATAGTGGCGACCGAATATCGGCCATTGCCCACCGGAGTCTGGTCGCGTAAGAGACGGCCGAGAAGGTCGAATGTGGGTAGGGTGGGAGGCAGGAACGGCAAGACATCGAGGAAAGGGGAGGGGAGGTTGTGTTCTGTTGTTTCGCTACTGAGGAGCCCGACGAATAGTGGGTGTGCGAGAGTAGGGTTAAACGAGATTATGGAGGCTAGGTCAAGGGATACGATCATTTGCGAGTGGGCGAGTTCTGGTATCAGTGGGTTGAGGACCTGGTCAAAAGTCATTCGTTGCGTGCTCAATTGAAGGGAAAAAACGTACACGCTGTTCTGCAAGGGTGAGGACTCTCTCTCGTGCTATGAGAAGGAGCTTCATAGCTTGTGCAATGCGCTCGTTCTGCCTGTCTGCCTCACCACTAATCGAGGGCCACGAGACATTTTCTTGGTGAAAGCCATTAGAGCCGTAGTCCGTGACAAGGGTCTGATCGGAGGAGGCCGATCGCCTTTGGTTATCTTGTCGTTGCGAATATGAATAAGAGTAGGTAGCGTCGTCTCTGCAAGGGCAAGTTGATTAGCGCCTGTCCAAAAGGTGATAAGTGGCGGTCGAAACAGGCGCTCACAGGTCGAAAACAGTATTGTACATTTCATCGTCGAGGATTAAATTAGTTGCTCTAAGCTTTGGCGGCAAAGGCGATCGTGCTAAAGTGCTGGGAGAATAAGGTCCAATCTGGTTCAGGTGGCAATCAGCCAACTGAATAGAGGCAATTCTAATGAGACGTACATCATTACCATCCCCCTTCAATATTTTCCACAGCACCCACACGAGCTGTTCATTGGGGCTAACCTCACCACCCTGCGCCATGCTGACCGCCTTCTCCCTCTCCTTCACGAAAGTCACGAATAACACAGATTTAAAAGGGTTGATAGCGATCGGATGCGGTGCGTAGAGTGAATACAAGAGGAAAGCAACGAGAATTCGCTGAGCAAGCTAAAGTAAGGAAAAAACATTCATCCACGGCCCCTGTCTGACGAGCTCGATAAACTGACCTCAGCGGGGGGTATTTGGATCAAGAAGCGGCATCAACGCGTCAAGAGCCAGCTGAAATCGCGCTGTGGGTTGCACAATCTGGGTGTACGCCTGTGCTGCCGTCGAGCAGGGTAAAGTGTACGCCCTGGTCAGCAAATGACCGACCGACGCGCGTACAGGATCTCCAGCGGCCGTGAACGTCGGGCCTGGGGCAGGAGACATGTTGGTCATCGGGGACGTTGGCGACAGAAACGTTTGCATCGTGAGCGAGAGTGCTGGATGAGAGCCAGCTGGCTTCAACACAAGACCTCGAGCCGCGTCAAGTGCAGTGGCCCAAGCCACAATCGATTTATCCCACGTTCCTCGGTCCGATTTGCCACCCTGGTTCTAGGCAGTAATATGCCCGGGCCTGGAAACATCAGTATTCTTCAACGTACCCCAATAGACTTTGATAGAGTTCAGTGCAGACTAACATAGGCCTCAGTGTACTTCAGTAGACTTCAATAGAGTTCATGGGACATCATTGGGACATCAGCATCCCCACTGAAAGATTTCATTGCTGCTTGTTGGACATTATTGCACTTCACGCGACATCATTGTAGTCCATCATAGTATATCAAAACATCCAGCAAACTTCATTAGACTCCAATGGACATCAGCAATTCTCATTGTAGACTATCGGTGTTCAAACTTCAAAGACACTGTGTTTCTGACGGGGGCGATGGCTTCTGAATCGGCTATTGCCCTTGCATGCTGCTCCAGGGGGGGGAAACTTAACTAGAAAATTGCACAGATATTATGGGGGGCGGTGGGATTGTGACAATGAAGGTATCGCCGCTAGCAGCAAGCATACCTCGGATGGGGGCACAGGTATCGATCGCCCGTGGCCGCCTGTGTAGCAGAATATTCACTTGGACCTTTGGCCAACCTAGGGCGTTCGCATCTTTGACGGCTAGAGGAAGACCTGCGGCATCTAAGCTGCATAGAGCACAGTTTCATGCAGCACTAATCCCTGCGTTGCAGGCGTGATGGACGTTAGAATTCACTGGAGGGCATTGCTGGAGAATTGTGGCGAACGTTGGTGGCCAATGATGATTTTGGACGGAGATTAGATTACAACACCGGCAATCGCCGATGGCTATCATTGGCCACTGCACTTCGATGTTTATTGAAGTCCAACAACCTCAGGTGATATCCTACAGTAACCTACAATAGCATGCAGTATCCAACGGTATTCGTCAGTGTTTCGTGGTGTTCATTGATGTCCACTGATCTACTTTCCAGTTCCGGGCATATAACTCGTTCTAGGCACCGAATTTGCTCCGAAAGCTGTGGAATGCAACTTCAAGGGTCAACTCTAGTAAAGAGTACATGCAGTAATGCTATTGCTATCAAATCCACGAAAGTGGCTGATCGTGGTATACCAGGTATGTCATCAAAGATCCACGCGGAAACGGGAACAGATTTCGTTTGGTCTACATCAATTGCCATATCTTCCAGCGTCTTTTGAAGGGTATATCGATGGTGATTCTGCCAATCGTGGTCATGGGCAGCGGGGGTATACATATGTCTTGGGACAAGGTTTGGGTAATAGTTCAATGTCAAGGCCTTGGCGAAAGTGGACACATCTCGCATCTCGAACACATGAGAGCAACAAGAAGCTGGAGTCAGATGAAATCGTCAGTGAAGACCCTCTTCTTTCCCATCCCCTATAAACAGGACTGAGCCCCGGTCATTCATCCAGACTATAGTATTACTCACCGACTCTGCTTGATCGGGCATGGTCGAACCACCATGTTGGACTGCCCCTGAAGTTGCATGAGTACTATCACCGCCACTGTTTCCCAATGAAATCGAGTTCCAGTCCACCAAGTATGTCTTTTCTCGAATACGTCGGCGGGTTTTTAGCCTGGTTTTGTTTTTCTTAGCGGGGATGAAGGTCATGACACCGGAAAGGGACCATTTGTATGGCGAGCGTGCTTTTCATGTACACTACAGTGAAGTCAGTTTTGCTGGAACATAGGGGGGAGAATGACGATGTACACTTGCTACTGAGGATGGGGCCGAGGAAGAAGTAGAAGATTCCGGGAAGTGTAAAAAGAGGTGAGTTTAATTAGAATTTCAAATGAGCAAGCTGAATGGTACATAACTTGCTAGGACCAGATTGGTTCTAGCACATAGAGCCGTGAGTTGCATTGCTTGTTAGCATTTGAATAATGGTGTTGTGCACCTGATAAGCCTGAGATCATTTATGGAAGAGACGTACGATGGTATGCTGTCTTCTATGTGTTGAGCGCGAAACATTTGAAGGACACGGTAATCATGATATCACAAGCCAACGCAGATCCACTTTGCAAAGACGTGATGTCCTGCAACGTTTTTGAGGATATCAAAATACTTCATACCAAACAACGACATAAGTTCGTCGAATTCAGCTTCGAAAACGATCTGATCGTCGTCCTAGTCGAATGACTGATTTCTGCGTCAGACTTCAGTCGCGGGACGGGCTGAAGAAGTAGAACACCCACAACTGTCTTCAACTTCCAGCCGTCCCGTGGATACCATTGGAAGTACAGCCAAGTCTGTTACTTTCCGACGCCATAGAGTCTTCGAAACGATATCAGAATGCGCACTGTACTGAGTAAGCCGAGTTCATGGAGTCCTGCTTATGTCTTTTCAGGGAACAGTGACACGAGCCAGATACTGTAAATCGAATCGAGCGGACCCGCCACAGCACCAAAGGAGAGGTCCTAAGAACGCTATAGGCTGGAAAATAACTCTTCTCAACCAACATCCTGTCTCATGACCGGATTCCATAGGAGTATCCTTCATAATGCTTGAGACCATAGGATCACAAGATCCTCCCGTTGCCCAGGATAACCGTCGAAGACCGGCACCCACCGATTGTAGGTCCAAGCGACACAGGGGTTGCATTCGCCGGTGATGATGCATGGGGTGTGTCAAACGATTTGACCTAGAGAACAAGGGTTTCCGCAGGTGGTCGCTCCATCGCGTCCGCGGTGGCCGTCCCACATCATCTGTGGGCGCACAGATAACAACACATGGCAGGTCTTGGGACCCTACGAGCGGGGCGTCAGTCGATTGCGCGGGTCCTATCAAGTCTTATGGTTCTAATGCACTGTGATGGCCTTGAACGAACGGGGGAAAATACGACCTGATTCAGACGATAAGGCTTGTGGGGACACCTGCTTTCAGGATATTCCTGGCATCAGTATGCGGGGGCCTGCCCAATTTTTCTGAAAAAAGCAAGCACTGGGTGCCGAGGAAATATGGACTGCCGTGATTGTCTCTTCACTTGGGTGTAGTCTCAGCGGTTCAGTAACGTGCTGACAGAAAACGACACAACGTACCTTAATAAACACGGCAAACTGTCGGTTCATCCAACTCCTTGGTCGTATAGATGGCACTCATGGTGCCGCCGGCGAATCGAAGGCCACATTAGGGGGAAAATCATATTTCGCAGGCTGCCAACCAAGTTTGATATTTTGTTGCGATTGTTGAGCCAGGGGGTGCCATTTTACGGCGACCAGCGGAAATGGTCGACAAGGGGAACGGGCACCATAAGCAAAAGCACAGTTAAAAGGATGCGCCTGATCTGGGACGGCTGTCTGTGGAAGAAATCTCATAAATGTAGTGGTATAGACACCCTGTTGAAAGTGGTTGAAAGTAGTTGAAAGGAGAATTGCCAATTCCGAAGACCCCGGACATACCTACATCGCGATCGGCTGCTATTTTTGGAGACGTTGATTTCTTCGGGCTTTTCTCCATCCCCTCACCCTGCCACAAACCCCTATACTTACCGTCTACATGCAGATGCTTACCCATATATCCCGAGGAACAATGGGTATATATCACATCTCCGTCTTTCGTTCATGGCACTCCTCGACTGTGCGCAAATGTCGAGTGCTTTGGCAGTTAGCGATGACTCTATCAGCTTTCAATACACTGACAGTGGTCCTGTTCCACAAACCGATTATACGACGCTGGTGACCATTCACGGCCACACTTTTCATGGTGGTATGTGATCCACTGGCATAATGAGTGCTCTGATACTAAATACGCACTACAGCCATTTTCCAGCGACTTCTGCCGCTTGCCAGCGCCAATGCTATTCGTCTAGTCAACGTTAATCGACGCGAGTACCCAGGATCAACCCCGTACACTGCAGAAGAACTTAAAACAATTACGACGGGATCGGAAGTTGAGCGTGCAGACTTTCTGCGAAAGCAAGGTCTTTTGTTCGCTCTCTTCGTCGACGGCCTCATTCAGAAGCTCGACCTTCCTGAGAAAGGAGGAGTTGCCATTGCTGGGTGGTCCTTGGGCAACATATTTGCCATTGCATTCGCTAATGCCATCAATGATGTGCCCGACGATACGAAAGCGAGGTTGAAATCCTACGTGAAGACTCTCATCCTTTGGGGTATGACCATTGATCAAATCCTTCTCTATTGCCATCTATCCTAAATCTCACGTCCATGTCATTGTCCTCAGACCCTCCGAGCCAGGCGTTTGGTATTCCCGAGCCCCCTGGGTCCTATCTTCCCCTGTGGGCTCCGGAGCTTCCTGTAGAAGTGCGCGGTGCTGTCTTTGGGAAGTGGTGCGCAAGCTACTTCAAGCACGGCAACCTCGCGTCTCGCGACTTTTCTGAACTCAACCAGCGAGACGCAGACCCATCGCGACCCGCCACCATCGAGACGATGACCCAGGAAGAGTTGTTCTCTGTCACAGACTTCGCACTCGGGCCCAAGTGCGAAACTATTCTAGCCGATTCAACATTCGAATCTGTCCTCGCCGCTCAACGTGACAAGTTGCTGAGTGAGGCGACAGTGCAGAAGGAATGGGGCGGTGTCAAAATTTGGCATTTGTATGGCGATGCTAATTGCTGGAATGTTATTTATTCTGCTTGGGTCATTGAAGAGAAGGACAAGTCCTCCTCGATTCATACTAAGATTATCGAGGGTGCAAATCATTTTGTACGTCCCTATTGATATCACCTTTGACTGTTTCTGAACTGAATAATCTACTGTAGGTAATGTGGGAGAGCCCGGAGGAGGCCATTAGGGTCTTAAGAGAGTGTATTTCGTCTTGACTTTTGAAGCTGGCACATTTAGAGGTATTTCCCGAGAGGTGGGTTAGTAGCTTGGACTTTCAATGACTCGCCTGGCCGAGCTGCTTCGCTCACCCTGTTCCCTGAGAATCCAACTCCACTTTACATGATGCTACAACAAAATTGTTGTGCATTTGTTTCGTCTCTAGCCTATCGTCACCTCTGAGTCCTATGGCGTCTATGAAATGGTAGTAATATTTTCATCAAGTTGTACATTACCCTTATCAACGAGCTCGAAGAAAAACAGATAAAAAAAACAATCTTCCGCATGCCAAGACGTCAGGATGGGTGGGGTGGGTTGGATGGATCGATGATATAGTAAGAAGAAGGAAAATGATACACGGCCCGTCGCTTGAGCCAACATAAAAGAGCTCAAACAAACAACAAGGGGAAAAGGAAGAGAGCCAAAAAAGCCCATTATAGACACACGAAAGAGAATGCCATAATGGATATCCACCAACCACACTGCACGCACAAAAAGAGTCCCCAATCGGATAATAATAATGCGGTGTGCATACGTCCTGTAAAGAAAATGGAAGAGGAATCCACAAGAACGTCAATGTTCATGACCCCTGCTTGGTCTTGAACCGCAGGAGTGGTGCAAGCCCCGACAGAGCACAAGCCTTCTTCAAGAACTCATGCTAAAAACGAACCACCATCAACGACTAAACCACACGCAATGAAACAACAACAAAACGCACCTCAAGCAGCTCATTCGCCGTCGCCCGACTACTCACATCTACGCATAAACACACCGCCAAGAATCCCTTCAGCTCTCGGCTCAGTGCCTCAGGTTTCTTCAGCGTCGGTGTCCCATTCGTTGCAATCAGATACAACGCCTTCAGGGGTTCCTCGTCTAGATACGGTGGCTCGTTCTCGATCATCTCGATCGCCATGATCCCGAGGGACCATATATCCACCTTCGCACCGTACTCCTTCTGCTTCACGACCTCCGGCGCCATCCAATACGGCGTGCCCACCATCGTCGCACGCTTCGATTTCTGGTCGGTCAGCTTCGCGCAGAAGCCGAAGTCGGCTGTGAGTTAGGAATAGGGTGTTAGGAGCCTGAAGGGAACAAGATGCGTAGTTGGGACGTACTGATTTTGACGCGGCCCTGCGCATCGAGAAGCACGTTGTCCGACTTGATATCTCGATGGATGATACTCTGACTATGCAGGTGTCCCAAGCCTTTACAAGTCTACAGTGACGGAACGAAAAACAGCTCAACTCCCCAGAACCAAGAAGGAAAAGGAAAGTGCACACCTCAAAGCAAATACTAGCAATCTGGTCCTCCTCTAACGTATTATTTTCGATAATATCCGTCAAGGCCCCTCCCTCCATGTACTCCATCACGACCCAGAGCTCGTTATTCTTCACCAAGTAAGACTCGAGGAAGTTGACGATGTTCGGGTGCTGCGACTCCTTCATGACGAGGATCTCGTTCACGATGAGCTCCTTCCGTGGCTGGTGCGATAGGTCCATCTCCTTGATCGCCACCTTCTTGCCCGTCGCAAGCGTCTTGGCCACATACACATGTCCGGATGCACTTTACGAATGCAAATAGAGCTCAGTCAGCACAGAGTTCACGTTTCCTCGACAACCACAAAAAGAAACCGCAGCATGACGTCCCCACACAAAAAGCCATGATGTGCCGCCCAAAATAAACAAAAACGAAAAAGCCAAACACTCACCCCTGCCCAACCTTCTTAATCTTGCTATAAAGCAACTTCGGGTCATCATCCGACACAACCTGCCTCAACTTCTCCATAATCTGCACCTCCGTCATCGTGCTAATCCTCTTCTCCTTCGGCTTCTCCAGCGCCGCCGCAGCTGCCGCCACACTCCCCGCACCCGCACCCTGTCCCGCCTGCCCCTGAGGCTTGACAATCTTATCCTCCGCCTGAATCTGCACCTTCTTCGGCTGCAAAGGCTTAACAGGCGGTGGACCCGCAGTGGCGCCCGCGGGACCGGGCGCAGGCTGCGTGACAGGTGTCGAGGTGGCGGGGGAGGATTTTGCGGGAACGCCTATTGGTGGTCGGGGGAGTTCGCCCCGTTGAGGCTGTTGTTGCTGATCCCGTTGATCCCGTTGTTGATCCCGCTGTTGATCCCGTTGTTGATCACGCTGCTGTTGCTGTTGCTGTTGCTTCTGTGCCTGGGATGCCTGGGGTAACGACTCCTTCCTCTGCGGCAACGCAGCAGGCGATGCCGTAGACGGGCCTAACGCTGGCTTCCTCGCACTCAACTCAGCACTAGACGGTAGATGGTCTGTCTTACCCCCAGCGGCAGCACCACCAGCCGAAGGCGGAGCAGGTGCTGGCCGCCCCGCAAGCAAAGGCCTTGCCGGGGCTGCCCTCGACGCCGACGGCACTCCACCCGCAGAGGGGGGCGGCCGCGGGCCCGTCAGTGTGCCCGTCGATGTGGCGTGTGCGACGTGTGAGCCGTTGACGAGTTCTGCTGCGAGTGCAGCGGCCGATGCCAGGTTGTCCGAATCGGCGGCACCATTAAGTCCGGGCGGGGATGTTTCCTGGCGTTTGGGGGGTGGACGCGGACCGTTGAGAGCGCTGGTGGATGTGGAGGGGCTGGGGCCTGCGGATAATGGAGAGCTGATTTTGCCGATCCCACCGAGGCCGGTGCCGGCGTTGAAGCGGGCGGGTGCGCCTGTGAGGGAAGGAGGGGCTCATTGGTAAGTGGGATCGTGAGGTACGCAAGATAGGAAGAGGAAAACGCACCCATATCCTCCAACTCCCGCTTTTGATGGTCTGTATAGAATTCAAGCACATCAAGCACGGCTTGCGGATCCTTTGCGTAATCCTCTCTTGTGATTGCGGACTTCGTCAGAAGCTTACTCCATTGCTCCGGCATGCCCTAATCAGCGATCAAAACCAAGCCAAAAACGGGTGGATGTCAGTATGCATCGATGTCGATATGGAACAAAAGCTGACCGTGAAGGCGCCGGATACGGGATCGAAGCCAACATGCACTTTGTGCACGAAATTTGTTGGGTTGGAGACGCCCATAAGGGGGCTCCGCGAGTACACGTCGTCCTGCCATCCGTACACCTCCTCGTCGTTCTTGAGGGAGAGATAATACCGTTTATCTTTCGCCTCAAGCAAGAGACAATATGGCTTCATGTCTGTTCGTTCGACATTCGAAATGTCGCGCAAGAATATCACGGTTTGTTGTGGCGAGTGCTGTCGAGATGAGAATGAATCAACAGCGCGCTCAGACACAAAGGTTCATGCGGCGATCATCCACTCACCTCCGACTTATGAATGCTTAGTGTCTGCTCTTTCAGCACCAACCATTTCAGCTTCCAGATCCAACTTGCAAATGTGCCCTCCTCCTTCACGCTGACCGGGCCGCTCCTCACGATCTGCGAGTTAAAGAACGCCTCAGAGTTGCGGTTTGGTGCGGGGGTCCCGCCTATGCCAGTATATGAGGCGGCGTAGGACGACGCGGAGGGCGACGAGGGCGTGAATGTGAAGCTTGGGTTATAGCCCGAGTTGACAAGCGTAGCGTTGGTGTTGTACAAAGCCTGCCCCTGCTGCCCGTTCTTCTGGGGTGCCTGAGGTGCAGGCCTGGATGGCGTCAACGACGCCGCGGTGACCTGGTTGTATGCCATCTCGGGGTACGAAATACAAGATAATTATCCCGCTGGTTACAAGAAAAAAATGCCACGGATGTCGAGGGATCAGGATACAGGTTGCTCCTGTGTCTTGGGTGTAGTAAAGGACGGCCTTCAGGAGCGATCGCGGTGGGTATAGAGACGTGCCGGGGATCGTTGGGCCCAGCGAGCAAGATAGGTTCGTCGTCGTCGTGGACGGTGATGGCTCTCAGTTCCAAAACTTGGATTATTGTACTTTGAGACCTGCCAGTTGCCAGAGCTGGTGATGGCTTACACAGATGGTCCTTGTTTGGCGCTACTCGGATCTATCCGGTCATTTCATTTTGTGTTCTCATCGTCAAGGGGACTATCCTGAAGTCTCAACGAAAACAGAAATCTCTCTCTTGTTGCGGCGGGCATTGTGTGCCCAAGAGGATTTGTTTCAGATTTAGAGACTGAAACACTTCCAAAAAATGCGATCCCAATGTGCGTAACATAACATCTCACAGCCTCGGGGTCGGGCCTTTTCCTACGGTCATGGTGTTATCGGGATGAAAACAATTGAACTGATTGTTTGGGAGCTGCCTCGTGGCAAGCCAGGGCGCTCCGCCTTGGGGAAGGTCACTTGCCGTATATATTTGCTGTTCTTCTAAAGAGTGGTATCCAGGAGTAAATTAGGCGAGATGAAATACAGTGGTGATAGCAAGAGACTCGTAGAAGCCGACGGAAATAAGAACAGCATGCGCACTGCACTACTTGTTTTTGGTCGCCCTAAACCAATTCTCGTCAGAACTCTATCAATGTCAAACATGACAGGCACAACGCACTTGTAATTGAACCTCTTCTTCGTGTGTGCAAACTCTCCCAATTTGTGCCCAACCATGTCTTGCGTTACAAGCACTGGCAGATAATCCTTCCCGTTATGAACCATGAATCGAACACTGTTCACGCCTTCTGGTAAGTCCCCACACCAAACGTCTGTGGCAAAAATGACCACACACCCAACAAAGTTCGGCAGAATCGTACATGACCTGGCCTGCGTTTTTATAGAGAGATGGTTCGTAATGGCCTCGCGGAGGTTAGGGAACGCGACGAAATAAGGACCTTCGCACCGCGTTCAATAAGCCAACAGTTCCTGCAACATGGCTCTAAACGTAAACACACCTTTCCACGCAGAGCGTCCAGATTTCAGTAATAGCTGCGTAGGCCGCATCCCGTCGAACTCCTAACAATATTCAAAAGTTGAACGGATGCACTGGCAAGCTCGCGATCCCGAACGCCACGGTCAAAAATTCAGGCACGTGCGCCTGCTTATGTTATGGCTAAATTTGGGCGGCAGTGACGTCTTGGCAGACGGTTCGCGTTCCGTTTCAATTTGCCTCCAGTACGTTTACTCACGTCCGTCCATACTCACTGATTCTCCATGTTCTCGTAACGATGCCACGTCTGCTCGTTATCCACGCCGTAACGCCTGCGCCTCAGCCCACGTCCAAGTCAATGTACGAGTATAATTATGCAGGGCTTAATGTCCTGCAGCCTCGTGTTCCACAAGGGGCTGCGAGCTTGACCACGAGTGCCTCTCCATCTACGACGAGCGATCCGCCGTTCTTTCCCTCTCCAAGCCCTCCGATGAAGCAGGACGATGACGACGGGGGAGGAAATAATCTTGCGAAGGTAAGCTGTTGAATCCCGGTGGTAAAGGGAAAGGAGACATTGTCAGCTGATCATGATTTTATATTCCCTCTCAACATATAAAATACAGTCCGTGCTCGAATACGCCGTTCTCGCAGTTGGGCTCACACTCGTCGCATGCTTCGTTCTGCAGAGGTAAGTTTTGACATCCACTCCGACTTAACTCCTATCTACCGACAATCTCATTAAAAAAATTCAAACTAGAATCGCACGCCTAAAACGCGCCAACCAGCCCATGCGTAACTTTTTCTCCTCCTCGCCCACCTCCACCCTCTCTTCCTCCTCTGCAAATCGCACCCGCTTTCCCCGGACGAACGGCCTCTCCTCCGCCCCCGCGTACCCCGATCTTTTCCCACCTCCAGCCGCGCACCGTGGCTCGCGCCGAGTCCATGCGCTCGACATCGACGATGGCGGGCGCCGGCTGGGTGGAGGTGGGGAGTACGATGATCTGGGGGATAAGGATTTGTTGCCGGCGTATGAGGGCGGCGGGGGCCCACCTGGGTATGCCGATGTGGGGACCGTGCTGGGGTATGGGTATGGGTACGGTGGCGTGAATGGAGTGGGTGCAGGGGGGGAGAGGTGAGAATGGTGACGGTAATGCGGGAGGAGAAGGTGTGCGAGGAGGGAATACCAATACCTCGATGGATACCCCGCGAGCCGAGGAACGGAGGACTGATTTAAATACCACGGTGGCAGAGTCCACGGCAGGTGTTATTCCCACTAACCCAACCACAGGGCCAACTGCAACCCCAACTAGGGACCAGCCAGGAGTATCGAGCCCAGATATTCTCGACACGGCGAGGAGACCTTCGGGTTAATGCTTGGGACTTGTAATTTGGGTTGCCTTACAAAATGGTCTCCCCTTTCGTTCTCTCTCGTGTTGTACTCTACTTTACTCATGTACACGCTCACTCACGGACCATTTTTTTTTTGGATTCGTTTCTCTCTTCTGTTCTAATTTTCACTACGCGTGATGTACGGCCATCGCATTTTACCCCTCTTGTTCTGCTCCTTCTAGCCTTGCTTCGACAACGTATGTAGTGTATATGTGTTCCATCTCAGTCTGTATTTGTGCCTACCTGGATGTTTCTTCCTCCTTTACATTCCTTTCCGTTCTGAGTCCTTCAAGCTTGACTCCTTGAGGAGCTCTGGATGGAGGTGAGGTTTCAACTGCGCCACAATCCTGAAATTCACATATTCTACCCTATGGACTGCAAGGGATGCGAGATAAACTATTATCCTGAGTACTAGCTCCTTCAATGCCCGTCTCGCCCGTTCATCCATCACCCAACGCAATGCTCGTCGTAAAAGCGGGTTCCAAGGGTAAGGAGCCTTTTTCGTAGGCCTCTGCACCCGCTCAAGATCTTCCTTGCATGGCGCCGCCAGCCCCCTTCTGGATGCCGTCTTCGGCTCGGTGCTACATTTGTAGCAGAGGCCGAGCCGGGGAATGACCGGTATCTGGACTTTCCCACCTTGTGCTGCTTCTCTCATACAACATCGTTCCCCGCAGCACAGGTGAGCGCTTCGCGCATTGACATCTTTCTCATTCTCACAACTCTTCAGTTGTGTCCATTTGGCTCTGCCTCACATATCCTACCTTCCCATAATCTGTACTCTACACAACTGTGAGTTGTGAAGATTACCCCTGACCCTCTAATACGAGGCCTCATTCCTTCGTTCTTTCAGAATTCAACATATTCTCGCGGCCCCGCCGACTCCTTTTGTTGAATTCTACTACAGTAAGCGGCGCCGCCGCGCCTTCATGTTATCTAGTTCTAATTCCTTTTCGTAGGTCTCGTGCTTATCGCGGCAGAGGAACAAGAACGATAAGATCATTATGAGCGGCAAAGCTGAATAATCACCGGAATTGACTGTGTTTGCTCCTGCTTGATTCGGATGGTTGCTGACCAAACAGGACGCGTTGAATGACTCAACTCCTTTAGGGGTAGACTCGCAAGCCGTCCTTACGCGTTGCACCTATTTGCACACACAAACAAGAGCAACATCGTCTTCTTTTGGGAGGCGGAGTGTGAAAGGCAGGTGCACCGCGTAAGGACTGGGAGTAACGGTTCACTTTTTGTAGGATCCCCCGAGCGTGACGCCAACTTGGAAAAAAGTTTGCTTCCACACCTCCAAAAAAAAGTTCCCGTGGCACCATGTTTATAGTATGTTTTGAAGACAGTAGATCAGAATGGCATAGGTGAAAAAAAATCAATTTTTTGAGTGCACTCGACTTCAGCATGAGGTACTCCAGCAATCCAGGCGAGTATCATGGTTGTGGATCAGAGTTCTACATTCGAGGCAGCTAGACATTATTTCCGTTGTGCTTTTGAGAAGAAATACCCATTCCTGCTGAACCTCACACACATGGAGTCGAGACTGGTGTACTAGTAGGCCCAACATGATCGGGAGCTTGTGGACAGGTTGCAGTGATATCGTGCTCAAAGACCTCGCAGATGCAGCACTCATATCAATTGATGGAGTGACACATGTGTGCGAGGTAAATGGAGCCAGCTGCCGAGTCGATCCTACCGAGGTTCCGTAGAGGGACGTAGCTGTTGATTAGGTATCCGGTTGCCGTCGTGAGCCATCCTATTCTGCATGTAGATGGGACATGGTTAGATTGATTACATGTGTGAGAGGGTAGAAGTCGAATGTGCACCTATGAAGGGTTATGAGTCTTTGTTGAACAGCGAAAAACGGTTTCACTAGGTAAAAGCGGTATTGCTAAATTAGATACCTGTCAGCGCGTCACTGAGGGTTCCGTAATAATGAACCATCACCTAACGCAAAGTGAGTGGTATATGGCGCGTCAAAACGCGAAAAGGTTGGCAAGGGAGGGAGGATAAGGGTGAGGAGCCTCGATCTTGCGAATCGGGTGGAGGAAAGTTGTCGAAATTTCTTGAAGTCCCGCGTGACAAAGCGTGACCCTGCAAAAAGCATGCCGTTCCTCCCAGCCGCTTCACAGCGTAGTGCAGCGGAGTTTGAAGCGGCTGGTTCACGAGCCTACTTTAGGGGTACCAAGTCTGCCCAAAGTTTATGTAAGGCTTGGTAAGCCTTCCCTGACAGGGAAGCGCCGCCCAACTCCTAAAACGGAAGGAACGGCGCTCGCCAAACACGGCTTAAGCCCTGACGCGGAGTTCGCAATGCGAGCTCAACCTACAGCAACCTTCCCATACACTTGCCCATGCCATAAAATTATCCTGTCAACATATACATAAGATTTTTTTTTGACGGTCCATTTTTGAAGGCGGACAGTAATTATTAAAAAGTGTTCCCTCCAAATTCAGGCTTTTCCCATAGCAGCTTAACTCGAGGGGAACATAATTAAAAGCATTAAGGAACGCGATACTATACTGACCCCGAGCCACAAATTGATCTCGAAGGCAAGTTGCAAGTTTTGTAGCAAGAGATCATCATTATTCACGAGGTGTCAAAAGAAATTCATTTGTGGCAAACAATTGGATTGAACGCATGACCACAAGAACGACTGCACGACAGCGCATTCGGACGTACAATATAACCATTAAGCAACACCGTCGATGCAAGTTCATCATTTGACGTCAATTAGTTCTGATTTCTGAGTACCCTTTGACCAGTGAATTTTCCAAGAATTTCTGCATTAAGCTATTTACTATTCGAACTTGGGTAGGTATGCTCACAAGTTATGCGATTACATTCGGGCAACCCCCGGAAGCAAATTTAAAATGGGAAAATGCGACACGTCGGACGATGTGCGTCGTGGACGAAGGAGTCGGATGATTGGTGCGCGCCGTTTCCCATTTTGGGATCCCGATGTCCACGTGAGGGCGGAGCTTCTCAGAAGCCCAAGGGGCGAAGCCGAGAAGGCTTACCTAACCTTTGGGCAGACTTAGTTTTCCTCCTTTAGTCCTTTGACTTGCACCACGACCCACAACGGCGTCCAGCACGGAGGAACCTACGTATCTGCTTCAGGGCGCTTGTCAGTCGAGTCGACAGGGAAACGTTCCCTGAACTCTCATTTGATTCCGTTTTCTGAAGGTAAGCCTTTCACAAGCTTTTGAATTCGAATTCTCGACAGACGTCGCGTACAGCCTGCTCTCACTCCAACGTCAATAAAGTTTTGATTTACTGCTATCCTGTCATGAAAAACCACGTATTTTCTTGATGAGAGTCCTTCAGGCGCCATGCACGTGCTGCCGTGTTGTGTCCCGAGTCGACCTTTCATGGCCACGGGCGAGGTGTTTTCGTTCTGTTTCCTATATGCACGCATTGGACTATCCTTCCCTACAAATTGGCATCGTTGATTTCCTATGGGAGCCAACTAATCTTCAACCAAAGAGTGGGCTTTCGAGAGTTCCTGGTTTGATGTGGCTGGTTTATGCTGCTCTGTTCTACACCTAACAGTTGCACTGGCACCAGGAGCACATGCGCTTTCTACGTTATCATGAGCTCACACACATTTCCAAGAGTCTTATCTAAATAAATTTGACCTTCTCGACGCTGGGGAGGCTGCATACATGGGGTCGCCTCGTTGACAGGCCCGTCACTTCGCCTGCGATACATTAGCCATACTCCCGCTCCCTCACTTATCGCCGTCTCCCTCCATAGGGTGTGGAACCTAGTGCTAACTCGATACAGATGCCGATGGTGCCCTGGACATCTCAACGCATATGATCTTGATGATCAGAATTCAGTTTAATCGTGAGTAGTTTTGCTTCTTGCACTCTCCGACTTATTTCGAGCAAAGGTCCTTCCGGGCGGTACAAGGAGAATCACACGTTTTGGCACCCATTCCGCTTCTACCACTCACTTTGTTATCCGGTCATAATAGGGCACCACGGCCCAATCAACAACCGAACATTACATGTGGACTCATTTCCTATTTCCATGGTAGTCCTTTTTACGGATATAGAGGAAAGGATTCGGTCCCGACCTTCCGAGCTTGACACAATTGATCCATTTTGCAGAGAGCGAACAATACTGGAAGCGATCATGACATGATGTCAATGTGCGCGCGCGTTGAGCAACATGCTCAACCTAATCGCTTTTACACGCTAGCATCCTTGCACCCGGTGTACCAAACCTTTGGTATCGCCTTCTCACCTTGTTGTTGATTTGACTGGACTGACTGCTGACGTTACAATCTAGCTTCGGGTTAATCGCGAGACTACTGTTGGTCCGGTCTCGTTGCCTGTAGCTTTTGTCTTTATTTTCGCAGGTGATTTCTCAAAGATCCCAGCGCTGCGGTATGATTTATCCAGAACATCCGAACACACGTACTGACTTGGATGTCAATATCACTGTAATAGTTCTGATGTTCTGCATCGTTTGAACTGCGAGGCACACCAAAGTTACTTGAATCGTGCTATGGCCACTCGCTGGATATCAAAGTATGCTCCACATCTTCGCAAAGCCACGTTAAGTACATCTGGAGAATACAAATTTCGGACGCGTCAAGCATTCAGCGAACGGCTTTCCACCTCTCTAAAGCCGAGCTCACCCACATCTCACCCAAGACCGGGTGTTGAAAACAGATCCCGATGAAACAAGCGCTCCACAAGGTACCCCAATCGCCGAGGTCCCATTGGCCAGAATCGTGGGATTAACCTCACGCCAAAAATAGCACCGACTCTCTCTTCAACTCTCTTTTCGTGATGCTCGACGTCGGGAGTTGCTTCGTCTGGGAGCGAGGGACAGATGGGTACCTGATTCCGATTCTGAACAGAATTGGGCAGAGATAGGTTCCGAGCAATACCCGGAAATGCTGGTGTGCTGTATTTTCCGAAACGGGAGTCGCGATGCTCGATGCACATTATCGAGACGCACGCCGTCGAAGACGAGGGAAATGGATATCCTTGAGCGACATGGTCTCATAGAGTTTTCCCGAAGCAACGGTCGACTCTCACCACCTGTGGAGCTCGAGTGAACCCGGCGGGCGATGTTGGTTCCCAGAGCGAGTTCCTCATCGGCTCCGTTTTTTTGATAGATGGTATCCGAGGTTGATGAGAATTTGGTGAAGTTTTTGGGTGACAAGTCCTCGTTATCGATTTGGATCTCCCATTGACGAATGCGAACTTTCAAGGATGGACTTTGAATGGCGTTGAGTGAAACTCTTGAGTTGCCCGTGATGAGTGTCAAGGACGGTGTTTGGCTATCATCTGGAGGCAGTCAACGATGTCGAGCGATGACCGCCCATGACCAAATTGATACCCAGTCCATCTATTTGCAGTACGGCGTGCTTCCGAATCCAAGAAACTGGGCTGCCGACGTTGCCACCCATCACTACACTCTGCCTTTGTTTTGGTGCCCTCGCCTCTGCCAACTGTAGGTGCGTCGTGCGTGTTCTAAATGTGGATTCCGGATAATATAGCGTCCAGCAGATTTTCCACTGTTCTGTGTCGCCCTCGCTGCCCAGTACCATGGATATGTTTTTTTAAACATCCATGATTTTCCGCCAACAGGCTCGTCATGACCGGCTTCAATGTGCTGCATGCGATTGCCGCCTGGAAAAACAGCCTAATTTCATGCGGTCGTTCACCATGGCTGGGTGCGAGGGGTACGTTTTCGTCTAAGAACACTAGGACGAAGTTCTTCAGGAATTGTATAAGTACGGCCTCATTTTTTACTCGACCTCGCTGGATACCGGCACACTAACCACCCATCCAAGCTTTTCCAATGTTCAAGCTCAGTGTCACTCTGCTCTCTTTGGCTCTTTTTGCTGCTGCTGCACCTTCCCCCCGTGCGGCGTGTGGCCAAGGGAGGGTTACCGCTCACGCTGCAGTATGTTTCAGGCGATGTAGCTCCTTGATGGATACTCATATTTTCAATTTTAGTGCTGCATATGGTTCGATGTATTGGATGATATTCAGGAGAACTTGTAAGTGTATGGTCATAGTGATATATCACAGCATTTAACTCATGCAAATGCATTGAAGGTTCGACGGCGCAGAGTGCGGTACGGACCTTCATTTCACAGGTGTCCTCTCCGTTGTTAACTGTAGGCCTCATAAACTCCAGGCGAGGAAGTACACGAAGTAAGCTCGAAAATTTGACTGTTGTACGCTTTCTGACGAGAATAATATAGTCGCTGCGGGTATGATGACCTTTCGCTCTGTCAAACCTGAGTCTAACTGTTTGAACTTGCGTAGTTGACCTTCCATGATGCTATCGGGTTCTCTCCGAAACTGACCCGCCAGGGGAAATTCGGGTAAGAAAGTTTCTTCGTTTCTTCACGCTTTTGAACTGAACTACTCAACAGTGGAGGCGGTGCTGGTGAGCAGTGCATTGGATCAAATCCGAGGCGCAAATATGATCCTCAAGATTCTGCATAGACGGCTCGGTTATTGCTCACTCTGAAATCGAGACCGCTTTCCGTAAGTGACAAGAGCTTAAGATTGCAAAATGTCTCTCGAATCTTCAACCCTCAGATGCAAATAACGGGATTGACGAAATTGTGGACGCCCAACGTCCCTTCGCCATCAAGCATGGTGTCTCTTTTGGCGACTTGTGAGTCGTTCTTTATTTACCCTGATCCCCTTATTGATTGAACGGGCCAAAAGCATTCAATTTGCTGGTGCTGTCGGCGTGTCGAACTGTGCTGGCGCTCCTCGCTTGGAATTTCTGGCGGGTCGCAGTAACATCTCTCGTCCATCTCCCGATCTCCTGGTTCCCGAGCCCTTTGATTCCGTAGACAAGATTATCGCTAGGATGGGCGATGCTGGATTTAGTCCCAACGAGATTGTCGACCTGCTGGCGTCACACTCAATTGCTGCACAGGATAACGTTGATCCGACAATTCCTGTACGTTAATCTTTTTCCTTCGCGTCATAAATCTAAACCTATCCTTCAATGCCCAGGGAACTCCTTTTGACTCCACTCCGTCGAGTTTCGATTCCAACTTCTTCGTCGAGGTACATTTTATAACTGCCAATATTTTAGGGGCTGCTAACGCCATCATGTAGACTCTGCTGGTGGGAAACCTTGTTCCTGGGAACGGAATAAACGAAGGCGAAGTGCAATCTCCGATCGCTGGGGAGTTCCGTCTTCAGTCTGATGCCCTCCTTGCCAGAGATGGCAGGTGAAAACAGGTCTCGCTCTTGCTGTTTCTTCCGTTCATTCATTTGTTGCTTTCAGGACGGCATGCGAGTGGCAATCTTTCATTAGTACGCACCCCATTCATATGTCCTTTATTCAGCACTCAACCAATACTTGTTCACCTGACAGCTGATCACGCTCGTATGCAGTCTAAATTCCGTGCTGTGATGGCCAAAATGGCTGTCCTTGGCCAGGTCCGCTCTCGCCTGACTGATTGCTCGGACATCATCCCTGTCCCAATGAACCCACTCGCTAAGAGCGCTTCTCTTCCCGCTGGCAAGACTATGCAAGACATCCAGGCTGCAGTAAGTGCTATATTCCGCTTGTCCGATCTTGATTCTATCACCCCAAACAGTGCAAAGCTACACCATTCCCCACTCTGACAGCTGACCCTGGTGAGTCTTTTTGGTTTGATGCAAGAGCCTCACCTGAAGGTGCTTGTTTAGGCCCAGCAACGACGATCCCCGCTGTGTGAGTAAATTGGTATTCAACTTTCTGGATCATCTTTCTTACTACTTTCTCGCACAGTCCCGCATCCTAAATATTCATTTCCTTTTCACGCACATCTTCCGTCAAGTAAAACCCTTTTCATGTTGTTCATGGTGTATTATTTCAATGTGCCACTTTGTGGCTGTTTTAGAGCTTGAACAAAAATCAAAAGTGCCGTTTATTTCGCAGTCTTTCTGTAGTATCTATTCAGCCTGGTGAAGACGTCGCGCATCCCTCACTCTGGATGATGGCTGCTGCTAGGCAACCTGAGTGCCATAAGACACTTTTACTCTCAAAACAACCATTTGTGCATTAACTATACTGTCCAAAAGATCCCTCCGGAACGCAGCCGGAACTCTTCAAAGTTGCAATCGGGTCTTGAAGTCGTTACTCCCGAGATACGTGCGTGTGGAGGCGCCGGCAGTGTGTCGGATACCGACGTCAACAGCCAAGGAATCTGTAATGACATAGTTCCCATTGGTCGATTTCGTGAGATTACTGTGCCCCGAAAATTGTCAATAACTCTACTTTATGTTTTTCGTCCTCGAGGGATCACTTCTTTGCTCAGGGGGAACAAAAGGTTGATTTCGGACTTCGTTGGACAAAGATAGGCAGCAAGCATACCCGGAAACATCGATAGGTTCGATCAGGTTGGAGTCATGTTTGTCGGTGCACCGCGAGGACTAAGGATACACGGTTACATGGCAAGGAGAGACTGCATAGTCCGATAAGCCTAAGTACCGTGAGTTTTTTTTGGGTCCTTCTGGAAAGTATCGGCGGGGAAATCGTCGTACAAGGCTCGCGATCCAAGGATACAGAAGTTGGTCGCGGTATCAGGATAACAATAGCCCCCTAAGAACTCGCGGTTGCTAAATATACGAAACAGTGGTTGATGATCTGAAACCGAAGAGAAAGTAGATCGTCAGACGTTCAGTGTTCAAGCCGAAGTTTGTCTCGAACTTAGAGAGCGATGTAGGGGATTTCATAGCAATATGAGTGATAATGGTGTCGTCCAACATAGGGTGTTGAGAGAATCGGGTTCGCTATGTACGAACTGATGCCGTTAACTCTGCATTCTGGCAGGATTGAAGCAAGGACAAAATGGTTGAAGAAGGTGGTCGTTAAATTTTGATTGGTTGATTGCATGTGTGCGGAGTAGATTTGTCGGCATTCGGAGAAAAAAATTGAACATCTCGCCAGTGCCACCGGTTCCAAATTCCAACCCCGGGATTCAGCCATTAGCTATCGATATCCATCTCTTAGCCTGTATTCATCCTGTTGCCGGACAAACCACTCTCTTAACCCACGCGTACAGCACTATCATGAATAGTTTCTTCGATGTCCCGTTGTGCCTCAGTTTCCCCCTCTCAATCTCACCTTCAGATGTGTCGTGCGAGTTCACCCATCATGGATGTTGAGCCCGGTTCCGGATCTTGTCGTGTTACCGACGGACGTATCAACCCTACCAGTCCCTCTCGCTGCTGAATTCTCCCAGTACCATGGGAGGAGCGATTTCATCTGGCTCAATCTTTCCTTGTGCGTCCCTTGTGCGCCGGCCATACGAGCTGTCCTGTTCAAGATGAGATTACATCTTGGAAAACAATGTTATCCTGGGCCTACCAATATCTGCTGAGTATGAATGAATATCTAGCCAGAGGATGACGCCAAACAGAAAACCTATAAGTACTTGCCAAAAGCTCTCCCAAAGGTCGCTGGACATCGGCACAACAACCACCCGCTCACAGGTATTACAATGCTGAAACTTAACATCGCTCTACTCTCTCTAGCTCTGCTCGCTGCCGCTGCACCCCGGCCCCCCAGGGTTGTGAGATGTAGCAACGGCAAGACTACGGCCAACGCTGTGGTACAGTTCAATCAACTGACCATGGTCAACTGTGAATGCTTATGCGCTCACTCTCCAGTGCTGCAAGTTCTTCGATGTGTTAGACGATATTCAGGAGAACCTGTAGGTCGACCTTGATCTTTTTCGCCACCTTACTCACATAATTGCGTCAGGTTTGACGGTGCCGAATGCGGTAAGCAGTGCTGCTATTCTGATCCTTGTTCAATGAAGTACTCATATGGTGAACGACAGGCGAAGAAGTGCATGAGGTGCGTTCTGCTATCCAATCGCATGCAATTCTTAATCACATTCGTTCGCTTTTAGTCTTTGAGGGTAAGATACGCTTGCGGTACCCAACTATCACATACCTGACTGTCCTCCCTGCCAGCTGACGTTCCACGATGCCATTGGGTTCTCCCCGAAATTGTCTCGCCAAGGCAAATTTGGGTGGGTACATCGTTCCCTGTTTTGCAAAATTTGAACTTACGATTAACGAATTTCGAAGGGGTGGTGGTGCTGGTCAGTGCACGGGAATACGATCAAAGTGTTTCTCTGAAATAATGCTTTTAGATGGCTCTCTCATGGCTCACTCCGATGTTGAAACCCTTTTCAGTGAGTGGCAACGGTTGTTAGATACCCTGAGCCTCAAAATTATGTCTTCAGATGCAAACAATGGAATTGACGACATTGTGGAGGTTCAGCGCCCCTTCGCGATTAAGCATGGTATATCTTTCGGGGACTTGTGAGCGGACCACTATATTATCCACGTCAGCTTAAACGTGATATACATTTTCATCCCAAAGCATTCAATTTGCTGGCGCTGTTGGTGTATCGAACTGCGCCGGCGCTCCTCGTCTGGAATTCCTGGCGGGCCGCAGCAACATCTCTCGTCCATCTCCCGATCTCCTGGTTCCCGAGCCCTTTGATTCCGTAGACAAGATTATCGCTAGGATGGGTGACGCCGGATTCAGCCCCAACGAGATTGTTGATCTGCTGGCATCCCACACTATTGCTGCAGCGGATCATGTTGATGAATCGATTCCTGTAAATTTCTACTCTCGTCTACCGTTCTATTTATTTTTTGGGAGCTCACATTATTTTTATCAAGGGAACCCCTTTCGATTCCACACCATCAGCCTTCGATTCCAACTTCTTCGTCGAGGTATTTTTCTTAAATAGCTCTGTCAATTGCTCTTTTCATTCCTCGTAGACTCTCCTCGTTGGAACCCTTACTCCTGGAAACCCTATTGACCCTGCAGGGGGTCAGGCACTCTCACCGATTGCTGGTGAGATACGCATTCAGTCCGATGCTGCTCTCGCTCGCGACGCTAGGTAATTATACCACATCTCCTTGCCTGCTTTCTCATTCTCATTATTTCCATACTAAGGACCGCCTGCGAATGGCAATCCTTCATCAGTAGGCTCGTACTTAGCACTTCTTTTTCTAGCGCTAACAGTGGTTCCTAGCTGACCACGCTCGCATGCAATCCAAATTCCGCGCCGCGATGTCGAAAATGGCTATTCTCGGCCAGGACCGCTCTCGCCTGATTGATTGCTCTGATATAATCCCAGTCCCAATGACTCCGCTCGCGAAAAGTGCAAGTCTGCCTGCCGGAAAGACTATGAACGATATCCAGGCTGCGGTAAGCGGACTACGAGGTCGATGCCTACATGACTGATCCCATTCCTTGTCATAGTGCAAGGCTACTCCATTCCCTACTCTGAGTGCTGACCCCGGTGAGTCCTCTCTGCTTCGCTTTTAAGAATAATCAATTGAAGATGCCTGTTTAGGCCCGGCCACCACAGTTCCCCCTGTGTGAGTACCCTATTGATGTAGCCGTTTTCTGGTTGTCATTCTCACAAATACCTATCTCAGTCCTCCTTCGTAAACGGTCATTCGTTGTGGTTATTAATCCAGTCTGCGACGCCGATCTTTCGACACACTTTCCACTCGCTCAAGCTTCGGTTGGCTGTTTAGGGCTGTTATGTATGTATGTAGCAAGTCGATCTCACTTTCTCAAAAATCGCTCCAATGTTATTTCTGTTATATGATGGTTTTGACCACCAGATTACCTTCACCCGCCAATAATGGGATACTGTGAAGCCTCTAGACCAAGCCATGCGTTTTGGCCCTTCAGTATAATTCCGATCGAGCACGAAGATCTTGTCTGGAATTGTGGCCGTTTTCCTGTCAGCCTCACAAATCCGTCGGCCGTGTGATTAACCTCATTCCACTCATGGACAGCGCTCCACTCCACTATGAGTTGCCACATGGCAGACCGTTTCCCTCGGAATGATATATAGGGTGTCAGGATGTATAGCCTCGTCAAGTGCCCTGGTCGTGCCGTTCGACTCCCCCTGCTCATTAATCAAATCGACCAGGCGCCGAGTGCGGAATGATGGGCGTGGGGTTCACCGGGTCGTCAACAAGTCACTTTCGGGTGCAGGGGTCCCTCCCGGCTGTGCGCATCTTCACAGTGAGCCGCCTTAACCGTTCTGTCATTCTGGGAAACGGTCTACTTTTCTAGTTATTTCGGGGTAGTATATTTCACAATCCACGGCAGTATGTACAACGCCTATCACACAGAATCGACAACCTTTTGTACAGTGATGGATCAGGTTTTCTGTTCCATGGCAGCACTCACAGTACTAGTCTAGGTACACGTTGATTAACGAAGCATACTTAGCTGCTATTAGCAAGCAAAGGCAATGAATATGTTTTCCTCCAGATTTCCGTGGATTAAGATCCTCCAGAATCATCTATGACCCCAATCAGTTCGCCAAGTCAGTGGATCTCCGGCAGCGACAACGAGGGATATGTTGGATAACCGCCGGCGCTTCAAACGCCTTCAAAACCGCCCACTCTGAGATCCTATTTGACCATGTTTGATTGAGCCAAAGTTCGTGCAACATGCTTGAACAGTTCTTCAGAATTTCATCATCTGTTGCTGCAAGTTCCCCACCACGAGTACCGACACGAGTTGTCGTACTGGCAGCATGTTGTGTTCAAGTCCGTTTCAGCCTTGTTCTGGTAATTTGTCCCTGGTTCGACCCTGGACGGTCCGGTGTTCCCTTGTTGTGCCCGTGACGCAACGGTAGCCGAGCCAAATTTGCCACACTTTCAAGAGCCACTGCTTGAACTGAGGAACCTCCTTACACCGCAGGAACATGTACCGCCAAGATATCCTGCTACGAGCTTGGATAGAAAATCTCCTCGGCGGATTTACAGTATCGGAGAGGTTTCATTTTGTACCTGTTCAATAAGAACACGTCCAGAATCCTCATCTAAACAAGAGTCCGATTTGGTCACTCACAGGCACCACGCTTTCCCGATGCGGATTATCTCTCCTCAACAGCAAACGTGTTCGCGGAACATCCCGAGCTCCTCCTGATACCGCGCCACTTCGAACACGCCATGCTTCTCAGTTGGCTTCTTCCAGAAAACTCTTCAGTAAGAACAATGCAAAAATCAGGTTGGCCATCCTGGATAATTCGAATTAGCCTCGTCCACTTCCAATTACAGAACGACCATGGCTCCGGTCAATTATGGATCGCTTAGGACTTGCACAAGCGGGGGACGATAAAAGACTGGTCAACTTCAGCATTTTGGCCACTCGAATGAATTCCCCACCTCTGCTGTGCGCTCAAACACTCAAAGCACCAAAAGGGCATTCTTTCGATTTGACTACTCTTGAACTCCAATGGACAGACCGAGCACCTTCCAAGCGTGCCCAACATTTAATGCACGTCCCACACGACCTCGTCGTCGTAGACAGCGTCGTCGACCTGCAGGTCATCCTCTCCATTTTAAGCCGCGTTCGCCCTTAGAGGGCGTCCCGAGCGAATTTTATTCGCACCCACTGCACATCGCTCATAAGGTATGTGTTCGGCTTGCATAGACAATGATGTCTCTGAGTTTGTACAGACGGATGCGCCCAGCTATGTTACCCGGAGAGGCTATGAAGATCCTCTGGCGACCATGATGCTCATTCAAATGCTCGCCGACGCGTATACGGACAGTAGAATGGAATGGGAAACCAACAAGGATCGCGTGCCTCAAGAAGGTGACGACGTAAGGCTGAAATTATTTCGTCATTGCGATAAACATGTTGATAATGTGTTGTTTTCACAGCTTGCCATGTACGGCCCCAATGCCGCGCAACGAGTACGTCGATTGATATTACAGATAGGGCATTGACTCAAGAGTTCCTACAGAAAATAGAAAGATATCTCGTAGCCACACGTTTTCTACCCAGGCTTGCTCCAGAAACCGTGATAATAGTTGAGTCATTGCTTTGGATTTCTGATGACAGGTGCTAATATTTGCCTTCTATGTAGAAAAGAGTCCGGAGACGCTCAGAGATAGTTCATGTGGTTCAACAATCACGGTGGAGTCGATGCTTGCAATTTGTAGCTCGATCTGGCTACCGCAATGCGAATTCCACCACTGTCGACTCCAAGCCCGGTATACGCATCAAAATCGCTGATATCGTTCGAAAATGCCTGGGTATCAAGAAGCCCAAGCCAGTCAGGGAAGCAAACCCCCCTCCCATCATTTTACCAGTGAGTTCCCTCATATTACTTGAGCTCATACTCTAATCGATGTATATATTAGGCTCGCCTAGCGTTGCCTAGAATTCTCCCTAGTACTAAGCCACTACTGCGGCGTATGACTAGCGCCGACACACGCGCATTGCTTGCGGCCTCTGTCCGTAAAAAACGTGTCCCCAGGAAGGTCGTCGACGACCCCGAGCCAGTAATCAATCTTATCATCGCTCCAGAATTACGAGTAAAGCTAGGTGATATCGATTGGGAGGACTTCAAAACTCTACGCTGGTCTGATCGTAGCCCGAAGCTAGCGGTGAAGCCTATGTCGAAATCCATTCCACTGATTTATGAAAAAGAAAACAGGGACGCCTCGACCCAAACGGATAAGCGGACTGAGAGGCCGCCACTATGTATCTGAACCGGAAACGTTGCTGGGTGACGGCCGGTGGCGTCACGTGCATGGCCAATTGGGCGGTGGGTGCACCTCGGCGTCACGCCCTGGTGACGCGGCGGGTTGGCGTGATGTACGACCTTCCCGTTCGGTAGAATAGCGCGCGAACGAGCTTTAATTGACCTGTCTGTTTACTCGTTCGCGAGGAAAGTGCCAAACGAGGGTTTTCTGAGTCGAGCGCCGACCTCTCCGCAACACCGGGGTCGTCCCTCAACGTCAATCTCCTGGCCGACCTGCCTCCGTCTCTGCTCAGAGCGCTCGTTTCTCAACGTCGCCATGCCGCCCTGCCGCTCCAGCTGCAAGCAACGACGTCCTTGACGAACCTCTCGCACCAGCTGTCCAGATTTCCGGACCGGATGCTTCCCGATCAAGGCAGCCGGCAACTAAACTCGGTATCTCGATCGCAAACCCTCGTTCGGTGCAAGCGGGATTTCTCGATCGAGGATGTTTTACTTGCTCCATGGACTGTCTGGGACACGGAATCCTCACTATTCCCTCGCTTGCCTCGATCGGCGCAACAGTGGATGAACCTCCTGAAACCACCGCAATCGACGCTCCCAGAATGCCTCCCACCCATCGCTTCTCGGACTTGACTCGCTCGCTTCGACGACGACGCACAGCACGATGCCCCGTGAAGAAGAGGACCTTCCGAATCGCCGCTTCCGCCCGTATCAAGGATCCGACCTTGCGTGCGCTCAGATATTTCATAACTTATGTTGGGGAATTTAGACGCTTGCTCCCACGGTCATGGGTCCGGACCCTCGGTCCGGGGCCATCAGCTGAGCTAAGTGATCGCGTGCCTTGGGATTCCACCTCCGGCAATCTAACCGCGAGATAATCGATAACATCTGGGTGCATAGCACTCATCTCCTCCTTCCCTCCCATCCTCTGTCCGCATCGGCGGCGGCGGTAGGGGGAAATAGCCTGGCAGCGCGTCTGCGGGCGCGTTACCAACGGAATCACCCCTGGGTCCAGGGCAACGCGCCCGCTCAACGCGCTGCTTGCCTATCTCTTCGTGCCTCCGTCTTCTCTCTCTCTCCTCGTCTCGTCCGTCTCATCTTCTCAGCCGCTGGCGAGACCGGCTCCTTGCACTAGTGGGCCAACGACCTTCGATGGATGCGTTGCCTTGGTGGACCATCCTCCGTGTACCTCTTTTAGATGGCCAGTCTTGAGTGGGTGGATCTGATCGGTGCCTTTGGTGCGTTGCTCCTTCCTTGACGTTCTCATTCTTCTCAACGTTCTCATTCTTCTCCTTTCTTCACCCTAACTACCTCCAGCCTCAAATACAGTCTTGCACCACTGCGATCGCTCTGGCCGCCACTCTCCAGCTTAACTCCCAGCCGAAGTTCTCAGCCACCACACACTTCGAGCACGCCGTTCCGTACAACAACAATGTCTGCACAACCGCCCAACGTCGCAACGCTCGTCAAATCTCTCACTGTCACCATGTCCTTCGAGCACGCCGTTCCGTACAACAACAACGTCTGCACAACCGCCCAACGTCGCAACGCTCATCAAATCTCTCACTGTCACCATGTCCTTCGAGCACGCCGTTCCGTACAACAACATCTGCAACCACTCAACGTCGCAATACTCATCAAATCTCTCGCCGTCACCACGCGTTTCGAGCACGCCGTTCCGTACAACAACAACATCTGCAACTGCTCAATGTCGCAACACTCGTCGAATCTTGCTGTGATTGTTCAAGCAGTCCATGCTCTTTCCATCTTCTTTCGGGCACTTTCCGTCACTCAAAGCAATGCATGGATAGACAGATTAGAATTACGTAGATTTTTGTAGACAATATACAGCTTTGGGACATTATATCGGATAAGGATACTGTGCATTATGATGGAGAATGGAACTGGAACCGTGGCTCCACGTAGATTGAGACCTTTACTCCAATGAGGTTTGCTTGCGACGTCTGCAGCGCCGAACACCATCTTTCTGGTGACGGGATCGGATCATTTCCATCAAGGCCGTGATCCCCTTCTTGTGTTCGGGATATGCGGCAATGAAGGCCTCTTCGTTGCGTCTGTACCTAGAGGAAATAGAGAAAAAGGTAAATGACGTTCACGCCCAGTATTCGAGGATGACATACTGATCGATGAACTCAAGTGCAATCAGCGAACGCTGATGGTACTTCGAGCTCTGGTTTGTGCTCTTGTGCCATTCGGGTTTCCAATCCTCGAGTGCGACGGTGTGACCTCGGGCCAGATCTGCGTGTTCCCAGTCCTTGACAACTTGTAACCAGGCATCGCTGCGTGGCAGACCTTGCGGCATCTCCGGGATTACATGCGGAGGATCAACCGGTATGTTAAGAGATTGGCCCGAGTATGGTTGGAGAGGGAGCGCAGTGTTTGGACAAGGTGCGAATGAGGAGTTCCCTAGCCCATGGTTTAGATGGTAGGGGCCAGGCAGATACAACGGAGGAGATGGTGAAGAAAATGCTGAGGCATTGGCCATAGAAAACTGGCCATCCAGGGAGTATCGGGGTGTTTGGGTGGGGCGCATCACAGTCGACAGGCTCTGAGGATGTACGAGGCCTGGAAAGCCGTGGGGTGCTGGGAGATATGCTTCGAGCATCTTCTTTGTGCTCTCTGCCTGGAGGAGAAGTAGCTCGTGGCCTTCGGCTTTTGTCATTGGTCGTTCAGATTCAATTTGACCAATTGGCATTGGCGACTGTTGATCTTCACGGGGCACGGGACACAAGGCGTTACTGTGATCTTCTTCGTAGGTATGCAGTTCATCCAAGAGATACCTTATCAATGTATCACGCTGATCATTCATGAAAGGTATTCAGTTGATGAAGCGACAAGTGATCATCGGTGAATTGTGATCACGCACCTGTTCACCCTGCGCCCATCCTCCCCACCATCGGATTCGAGCCAGCGTCCACCGCTCACCATTGGGTGCATACATGAACCTATACTGGGCACCACCTCGTCGAAAGCAATGTGTTGTGTAGTGGTCAGCTCCGGTGAGTCCAGCGGCACGCGCCGCTTCATTTATCTTCTTCTGGACAACATCACTAGAGACAGGGCGAGGATGGAAAAGGATACCGCCTGCATTGATGGTGGGGAAAAGGTAGTCGTTCGCTTGAAGTTTGCGATTGAGGAGTCTTGTTTCATAAAAGTCGAGCCAGTTGTGCATGTGCTGAAAAACGTCGAGTGCAGGAGTCTTGGGCTGAGGGTGTATAACATATACGTGACCTGAAGAGTTTTGCTATGAATGGGGATCAGAGAATAAGGTGAGGATATTTACCATTCAACTGATGCTCCCCTGATTTCATCTTTCGTTGCCAGTTTTTCCGCTCCCGGAGGTTGATTTTGAAGGGATCGCCTCTGTTTCGTCCATCCGTTCGGCTAAATTCCAGATTGCTGTACTTGAGTTTGACAGTTTCGCAATTTCTATAATCCGTTCTTTGTTAGGGTCTAAATGACAGACAAATTGGTACGTGACACACCTTGTCCAGATTGTGAACCCTGTGCTCATGAAAGCCTTGGTCCACAGGGCATTTGCGAGAAGTGCAAGGAAGATCTTATCTGTCGGCTGTATTCCGGGGGGACACTTTTGATCAAGACAAAGAAAAATCCTATCCATATCACCAATCGTCATAGGACGAGAATGGTGTCGTTCACTCTCGCCATCTTTGTTCTTGCATGCCTCCAGCATGTCCTGAACCTCTGCACTTTCCGTGGGGTTTCCCAGCCACTTCTTGCAGGTTTCATCAAAATGCCACCGGCCACGGTACGTATCGCCATCCCTGGTGGAAGACCTTGTTAGTTCTGAGTTCATCTCTTAATCTGTTTGTAGAACGCACATGGTTTCATAGTGGCGCTTGAATGCCGCATGGATGGAGGTCGCGGTCCCTTTTCCGAGGCCGTCTTCAAAGCACTTCGTCGTCATGAACATTGCGATGGCCATTGGAGTACATTTCAACGGAGCGCCATCGAATGCATGGCAGAACTCTGATTCAGCTGAGTTGTCCTCTGGGTCCTTATCCTCTGCTCTGTCGTCTTCATCTTCTTCGCAGGTTCTGGCCTCTGTCCCTGCCTTCCACTGCTCCTCGGCTTCCCCTTTCTCCGGAGCGAATGCAGCTGCAAACTCACGACCCCGGCGGATGTACCCCGCATATCCCTTCGTTGTCGCTGGTGCTCGGCCATGCTCCTGCTTTTTCTCTGTAGCTTTTCGACGAAGTGAATCAAGGTTCCGTTTGGCGGGTGCTTGCTTCTCCTTATGGCTAGCCTTAGATTTCTTCTTTTCTTGGTGGCCAGCCTTCAGAGTATTAGGCTTTGCAGTCTTCTTCTTTGGAGGATTCGAGGGTGCTGGCATGTTAGAGTACCGAAATACAGTGAATTGTCAGACAATTTATATTGTGTGTCTGCACAGTGAAACCGATCGCAAGTGATCGCCGCTCAGGTTACCTTTTCACAATCACAAAGCCAAGTTCAATTCATTACCGTTTGAGAGTATAAGAAATTAGATGGCTTCGAAAAATGTAGTACAAAGTTACAGTATGCTAGTCATTTGTCAAATCAATGATCTCTGAGTCCACGTCAGCATAATCAGACTCTGTAAGGTCAATTACTGGACCTGAGCCTGATGCCGCTGCCGCGTCGATCATGCCCAAGTGGTCGGCTTCATCATCCAGTGTCAGATCGAAGGTCCCGAGGTAGCCGATTGTCTTTTGAACTTGAGCTGGGACAGGTGGCGGATCAAGCTGTATGCTCATGGTTAGTAAATAGTAAAGGAAAAAAAAGTAGACTGCTACGTACCAAAGTTTTGTGTGTCATAGGCACGCGGTCACGCTGGCGCATTTGTTCTGTTGCAAGGCGACCGATACCTTGTTCGACAATGGAGGCCGGAATCCACATGGTGACGGCCCATTCTGTTGAAAGACCACGTGGGGGTGGGTGTGCCGATCCAAGGCCCAATACAGCGGTGTTCAAGGAGGAGACGAGGTTTGTCTGGAGCTGGTACATCTTGTACGGAGATGCGGAAGTCTTTTGGAGTTTTGATTTGTTGATTCGTGTGATATCTTCGAGCCGGAATGGATGCTCGGGGTGCGGTGGGAGCCCTCGAAGCTGTAGTAATGATCAGTAAAGGAAAGGCATTGCAAAATGTTTGAAGGCATACCCAGATGAGCTGACGTGTACAGTACCCCGTCCAGATATGGGCCGAAAATTTGGCTGGAACTTCATGACCCCACGAGAAGTGATGGTCACAAAGCCTGGCGAGCTCGGCGAGATCAGGAAGCTGTGGTGGCCATGCAGGGATCTCTGGAGGTGTGCCACCGCCACTCCAGGACGTGACAGGCATTGCGTACAGCTGAACGATGGTGGCATCTGGGAAATCTTCTGGGATATTGTCGGCGAGTGCTTGATAGTGACGGCCTAAATGCCCATGAGAGTCTGTCGAAAGCTGATACCGTAGGTCAGCACGCCAGACATCCAGGAAGCCCTGCAGTTGCTCTGGAGACATGGTGGTTGCAGCGGTGTGCAGCGAGACTGCGAGCTCATCTTGTGCGAGAGCGAAAGCGACCGCTGGACCACAACCTTGGAGCCCAATCTTCAACACGCGCATGTTACAATTGATCATTCTGCTGAAGGGCAACACAGTACACACCTGATCATAGTCACCGCCATTCAATACGGCAGCAAGAAGCATCCCTGCTTGCGACAATGCCCCTTGCAAAAGAATTTTGTCTGAAGTATACACCTTGATTGCGTCACGCCCGGGGTTTGTGGGCGTAGCCTTGCGAGTGCTTTTTAAACTGCCAGAAAAGACTAATTAGTTGTGAATATGTAGACTTAGAAAGGAGGTAACTGACGTGCGAATTATAATCCGGGCTCCAAAGAGAAAGGCATCGCAGTCCTCAGTAAGAATAGCATCAATGAACCCGCCCCGGTTTAGGAGAGCGAGTTCGGCTTCTGCTTCACCAGGTGCCTTGCAGATTGTCAGATGAATCTTTAACCGCTGAGAATATAGCTCATACGTACTATATGACAGTGAAACCCAAATGCTTTGATGAGTTTTTCGAAGCGGCCGCTGTACCAGATTGGTTTATACTTCACGACCTTTCCGCGCTTGTAAACGGGTCGTTTGGGGCCATCAAAGACAAATATGGGTATGACTGGCAGTCGAAGCAGGGCAGCCAAGCGATAGAAGAGGGCGCGCAGCTCTGGATTCTCGCCTGATTGTGCATGGAGGCCTGGTTGATGAAATTTCGTTTGGCATTCGCCGAACCAGATGCTGTCGAAGAAGGTTAGCGCTGTATTGTTACCGTAGAAAATATAGTACACGCACCTAGTATCTATACCAATTACAACCATGCCTGTCCCACGACGATCAATGTCAAAACCTTCTGTGAGTGCGAGGGTTGTGAATGAGGTTTCTTGGCCAGTATTCTTGACTTGCTAGGAACAGATCATTATAGAGCACAAAACATTCCAGTAAGAGATAGCTCACCTTCCAGAAATCCTGAATGCCCATGTTGGACGTAGTGAGCAGAGAGCGGGAACTCCTGAATGTCTGAGAAATGGTCTCGCAAGTCTAACTTGGAGGTGTCACCATGAACCAATCACATTCTATTACAGTTTGTAATAAAATACAGCAGCGGGATGGTAAAAAGGAACTACAAGGGCGAGCGCAAAGGAAACTGACCCGGATAATCAACACCAGAAATCGACACTGGCAATCTACAGGGTGTGTAGCAAATCAGTGGCAGGTGTGAGACTTGATAAAATGGAAGACACACCATCCAACCACCTGAATGAAGCAAAAGTGATAGGAACACCAAGAACACTGGTTTCCAGCATCATGTCTACCTTGAAGAAGGTGTGGAGGATTTGGTGGGAGGTCGGATACGCCAGCGCATGAATTGGTTCTGTTTGTAACAGATGCCGTTGCCCACCAATTTCAAACTCCGCGACAAAGCCCTTCAACGTCGCAGTGACAAGGCAAAATGGCAACAAGTTCAGGAGACTAGAAGGAGAGTACGGAATGTTCATATTAACAGTAACATGAGCATTTGCTCCCACCTGTGTTCAATCAACTGGGAAGTCCATGCATAAGTTGTTGGACTTGACAATGCTTGCAATTATGCAGTTTATGACTGATAATGGGACATTCAAGCTAAGCGTTAAATTCACGTGCGATTTAACGGGAATTTACGATGAATTTAAGATCTAGAAAGGCTAGATATGATGGGATGCATAGCTGATCAGAGTGACCGTAATGAATTATTGATGAAGAATCCGTGATGAATTATTGATAATCTACCACAACTATGATAAGGGATGTACAAGAGAGATAGTCGCAAACGGCATTAGGGTCACTACCACATAACTCTATTCAACACATACACAGGACATGTAGTAAATACCCCGTGTAATTGCTATTAGTAATTCTCGACCTCCCTGCCCGCACTGCCCAACCCCATCCAGATCTTCACCCAGTCATAGCCTGAACAGCTTCGAAGACCACTCGTGGAGATCACAACAGGCAGGTCCTTAAGGATAGTGACGAGATGTGAGGGTGTCCAGTCATGGTGATGGGCTCGTGCACTCCTGATGAGCATGTAACTGTGGCTGGAGGACGTCAGGGATCTTCCCGGGAGCAGAAAATATAAATCTTATCTGGTTTCCGCCTCCGGCGCCAGCTTTGCCTCAGTCCCTGCGCATGAAACTCTCTGCTTAAGTCGAAAACTGCACATACACACCCATGTTCGGCACCACGCTAAGGTCCAGACGGCGGGGGAGGGTGCATGCCGATTGTCGTATTGGTGGTCTGCTTTCAGGGAGCGAAGGGGCCTGGGGACATTTCTTCACGAGATGCGCCAGCGGAAAAGTTGATGGTGGTGCATGCGCCGAGGTGTCTGAGGACGACAATGCTGGCACGTTGGAAAGGGTAAAAGAAGACCCGAGGGTGGGAGAACGGAGGCAGTCGACTTCGTAGGTGATGGGAAGCTAGTTCTGTGCATAGTTTGTCCAGAATCCTCTCCAAAGATAGCAGAGGACAGGCGTACCGAAGGCCTTGGCTATCAATCTACAAGTGAATCTTGCTGGGAAGTCGGAAAAGTGATTACTTTGCTGGATATTCCATTGTAGGTGTGGGCGGCGAGTGCGCGAGTGGCAAGTGCAGCTGTCGACTGTTCTGAAAGGCGAGATCGAGAAATAGGAAATGGTGCCAAGATAGAAACAACGGGGAAAGGGTCGAGCAGGAAATCCTCGCCAATGTGCTGAATCCACGCTTACAGGAAGAATCCGCACATCTCCGTGTCACGCGCATTTAACAAATTTAAGCGCTACAGTAAATAGTCCGAATAAACCTAACTTTACCTTTCTTCTTACTGCCCACCACACACCAAACAGGAAACTCAAAAAGGCGGATCTCCGAAAGCTTGTAGAGAAGCAGCGCGAATGCTGGCCACAAGCACGCATCCCCTCGAGGTTGAACGCTGAAAAGCTGCGAGCGGCGCTCCTCAATCCGGCCAACAAATTCAGCACAGATCAGCCACCGCCGTCGTCGCACGCAAATGCCGCCGAGAGCGCCAATCCACTGCTGCAAGCACCTCAGATCCCGCTTCCGTGGACGCCTCCCACCACTGTAACGCCAGCAGATTTATCCGCCAACATGGCTGTGAGTGTCCCGCTTGTACTGGTTTATGCCATCTCTGACAGCCTCACGAAGGCATTCCCCGTCCATACTTCACTTGAGCCCGGCCCATCTACGGCATCTGGACGACCTCTTCCTCCTGTCCTCAACGGCCCTTATAAGCGTGTGAGCTCTACAGCTCCTTCTTCACTGCTAAGCACTGATTATCCTTCACAGACCTTGCGTCTTTATATTGAAGACAACCATCTGAAGCTCAGGTCTGGCCCGATCCGTGGAATGGTCGCGATCGCCGCTCTTGTCGCTGGCCCACCAGGGGAGGGTAGTCCGGCAGGGGCCTGGCAAGTGGAATCGCGAACGATCCTCACCGAGCTCCAAGGCAGTCGGGAGAGGATCCGTGGTTCAGGTCAGTCTCATGATCCGGTCCTTTGGTTTTTTTTGTTGCTGTGTTGCTGACACGACTTCCCAGGGCTCGTCAAAATCGGCATCGTCGATGACTTGCGACCAGAGTATGCCTGCTACTTTGTGCAGGCCCCGGTGGCGAATCTCACCCAGGCTCCAACGGACCCAACACATTTGGTCGTGCCCGCCGCGAATTTCGCTTCGCTCACTCTGCGTGTCGACAGCGTGGACCATGAAGCACCCCAGGAAGTTGCAAAAGGTTTAGATTTCCTGCATGTCGCTCTACTGTGTTGATCACTGACCTCAGTTCTCAGGGTTCGAAGATAGCGGTGATTCTGGCACACTCCCGCCTGACTTCCGACCTCTTGACCAAGCGCGCGGTAAGCCTCGGAGTTTACAATGCGGAAGTTGAACTTGTCATCTAATTCATTACACACAGGGAGTATCACTCGTCAGCTCCGGGACATTGTCAAAACGCGCCCCGGCTATGAGGAGTTCTACGACTCCTTCAGGGCAACACTTCAAAACCCAGAGATCCCCCCCATCTGGAGGTTCGCAGCTGACTTCACGAAAGCCTTCTACCGTAAGGAAACAACCGTCCTCGGTGATCACATGCCGGTAAGTGTCCCGATTTTCTTAAACTCGAAGCTTGTGGAGTTGCTGACCGTGACATGGGTACTTCAGGGGAAAAGGATTAAGAAGACATCTATCCTTGCTGCGCTCGGTGTCCACGACACCTGGCTTTCAGAAGCAGAGGACGGCGATCGGCTTGTGAGACTGTATGGACCTGGAGGACCGCGCTCTGCGCCAGCGGTTGTGGAGGAGCTTGCTTGTGTGAGAGAGAGTTGCCATGGGCGGGGACCGCTCCTGAGCTTCCTCCGAGACTGGGAGGCAAAGGACTTGGGCCCAAAGTGAGTGATTGATGACTTCCCAAGCTGCATAAATACTACTATGCACATTCACACATTCAACCAGTAAATACACGATGAAATACTTAAAAGTGGTAGTCTACCACATGTACTATCTACCTGTCTATCTTCAATGAAATCTCAAATGAGCCAGTGCTCTCGTATGGACTGAATCTGTTAACGATAACATCCTGTGCATTTGCCAGAAGTCTGGACCAGTCAGGTGACCTGATCCATCAATCTCGAAGTGGCCTCTGTGAGATGGGGGGTCAACCACTAAGCTCCAAAGGCTACCTAAACCGGTCTCAATACTCTATATTAACATGCTGAGCACAAAAACTGGAGCACACCTGTCATAGTTATCATGCAACAAAGCAATCTTTCCTTCTCAGCCACCTTAGTAAACAACAGTCAACAGCGCGTCGTCCAGTCAAAGACTTGTAAAAATGCGACACTCATGATGCACCCAAGTCTAACCAATCTAACTGGCATACTAATGAATGCTGTAAGTAGAGTACATTGTAACTGAATGCTATGAGCTCGTAGTGGTGACTGGTGAGCGTAAGAGTAAATAGAATAATATAATAATAACCCCAAGTCCCCAAATGAAGCCTCAAGACGTATATGTGTTTGCGGCTTCAATGATCTCCTTCACAAGTTTCCCATCTGGCTTCTGCAAGCGATCTATAAAAGCACGAGTTGTCTTCAGGTGGGGAATTGATGGCATTGGAATGGGATATTGCGCTTTCAAAAAGCGCAGCGCGAGCTCGCTATTCCAGTTCGGCTTCGCAGCTAGTGTTTCGATGAGTGTGATTATCTTCTTGCGTCGTGAAGTTTCCGTTCGCGCTGCTCCACTGCCCTGCCAACGTGCGCTCCACCCGGCATTCAGCTCACTAACTGAGAGGTGCCCATTCATCCCAAACGCATGCTCTTTCCAGATCTCCTCCACCGTTGGACTGGCATTCTTTTCTGCAGGCTTCCAGTAGAAGTATATTGGCCGCCATTCGTCACCCAGAGACTCGTTCGATGATCGGATCCACTGAAATTGATGCTTTGACATCCGGTCAGCGCTAAACTTTGATTCGAGGACGTTGATGAACGCGAGCTGTTTGTCACGTTCGGAGGGATGTGAAGACAGTGGAAAGGTGGTATGGGGGTATTTCTTCCCAGAAAGACTAACAATCATGGATGATACATCTGCAAGTGGTGGCAGAGTGGCGGTCGGCGTAGATGCACTGATGAGTGATACAGGAAATACAGGAAGCGGCGTGGAGGAACTCGAGGTGGCTTGGGAAGTGCTTGTGCATGGAATAAGACCTTCCGTGACCTTTGGTTGAACTAGAATAAAAAGAAAATACAGCTGATCATGAGAAATAAAGTCATAATCTAGAAATCGTACCTGTCAAAGCAGCTACGGCTTTACGTCGCTGTGCATTTGATCCCATGGCATATGCACGGAGTGTCATGTCAATTGTGTCAAGCTGGTTGGCAAATCGCGAAGTTTCTTGCTGAAACTCGGCTCGGAGTTGCTCTTGTTGCAGGTGGCCAGATGTCACAATCCCTCGAAGTGAAGAAGCAAGTGTCTCTGGAAGTGTGGCGAGCTGATTTCGAGCCTCCTCCTCTGCATGCCGAATTGACGTGGTTGCAGTAGAGGCGAAGTTGATAAACGCAGAAGTGTTGAAGGGTGGGCGGTGAAAAAGAGGACAATCAGGATATTTCTGAGATAGCACTGCCGCGTCTTGGAGGATGACTGGCCGAAGTCGCTGGAGAAGGGCTAGGAAGTGCAACAAGGTGACGTCCCCAGCTTTGGGAACCCCTAAAGACTCACATCGCTGTTTGAGCGCCACTCGTTCTTCCTCAACCCAAGGAAAGATCGAGTTACAAAGCTGAGTTGGAGGTTCTAGTAAATTCGTCAACAACCAAATATGAGAAACGGGAGAAAGAAACTACGTACGAAGAACATCCCGTGCAACAAAGAAGGACTTTTGCTTTCGTCCGTTGAAAGATGCCGCTGCAAGCATGGCATCGACTGGCAGAACACGATCGTAGCAGGTGCCGAAAGCTCCTTCTCCTTTTTTCCAGTTTCCTAGTGCCTTGGTATCCTCGGAAGTTGCGCGGCGCTCACGAGCGGTCATTGCGGCATAAGGACGCCCTGCATGTGTGACCTTCTTGATCAAGATCTCGTTTTTAAGGTGCATTAAGTTCACGCGCTTCCGATGATCTGAATGCATTAATAGGTTAGCAGAAGAACATCAAAGCATTAGGGAACAACTTACTCTCATAAGTCATCTCAGTAGTGTCTCCGCCGGATCCGGGGAACAAAAACATCCTGTACCACTCACGGTAACCAATCACGCCACAACCGCGGGGGTCAGAATAATCTGATGCAAACTTAGGTCGCTCCTTTCCCAGGACGTGATATGAGCTGAATAAATAAAAGCCGAGTGCGCCAATGGGGCAAAGCTCAGGCTTTCGATGGCGAACAGCGGCTTGCTCGTCAATCCGACCAGTGACATTTGTCTTGCCTTGATTAGACAGTAGTACCAAAGCCTGGATGAGGAAGAGTTATTAATCAATGAGTGGCAGCAAAGGAGACTCAGATTCGACAAACCATTGCCTTTGCATCAAGCCCAATATCTACCATGGGAATATCACGAATCACCATATCAGACAAGAGAAGGGATCGTATATTGTTACCGCGGTATGCTGTAGTCGCCGAAATAAGGAGCATTGCACGATCACGGATGCCGATATGAACTTGTTGTCGTGTTCCACGTGCCGATTGAAGGCACCACATTGAGCCTTGCAATAGGTCGTTTTCCTCATAGGTATCTAGGATAGGATATCTGTGAGTCTGAGACGAAAATTATGGATCAGAAATATTTACCTGCTGTTACTCCTTGTGCTTTGAGCTCTTGAGATTCTTCGAGGCGCTTGGATTCTGTTGCAAAGGCATTTCGCTCATATGTGGTAATTCGTTCGTCATCGCGCAGTGTTTTCTGAGCTTCTAGATCGTCCTTATACCGAGGATCACTCCCTTTGTGATGATAGCGGTAGTTCTCGAGAGCGCTGATACATTGTTTGATCGATTGGGGTGCGAGACGGGTCCCGGACAAGTCTTGTCCACTGGAAGTCTGCTGAAGAAGTCCACCAAACATGTTAGTGGATCACCCATGAGATGTCACAGAGTACTCACCTTTTGTCGTGTTGTTTCGTGCTGCAGAAAGGCCGCTACCTTTGTTGCAGTGATTGGGTGCGCGGGAACCATTTTCCACAGCGGATTTTTTTGTTGTCGAGCCGCCTGGTCGCTGAGCATAAACTTCTCGTAGTTCTTGATGTGCCTTGGATATGCGTTCTCAGTTCCTTTGCCTGCCGTCATTTCTTCACGTAAGGCGAGTCGATTGGCATGAGTTTCATCGATCATCGCAGAGATCGAGTCTTCAACGGTCGTCGCATGTGTCGTATCAAATTGAACTACTTTGGGTTCATCGGACTCATCTTCAACATCCTGAAAAGCATAGAGTTCCGAGTGAATAGCTATATTGGCAGTAGACTGGTCCTGGGTTGTGTTAAGAGGTGGAGGAGCAGCCAGGGCCGTCAACATGCCAGAAGTCTTGCGTTGTCGTTTGGAGACAGCGGGAGATGGTGGGCGTCCGGTGATCGTATCATGGCGTCGTTTTGCTGGGGAGGAGCTCATACTGTAGGACGTGAAGCGGAGGTTCCGAGTCGGTACAGGGTACAAAGCCGTGTCTGAAGAAACATTGAGCCCACCTTAAGAATGTTTCGTGTCAACCCTTTTTGAAGGACAATGGTAAGTGACCATAGCTGTGGCCACGAAAACTATCTCCGGTATGCCGCAGGGCAACGGGCCAACTCACGTCGCACAGAAAAGGAGTAAGGAATAAACTGTGTATTGTTTGAAGGGTAAACTCAGATCGTACGTGTCGTGGGCGTTGTAGAAAGCGCAGTCAGAGGAAGGATAGTTCAATTAGAGGAATAGTATTTTGACTGGTGCAGAGTTCAGGTGCAGGAAACAATAGACGCGACCCAGTGGCCATGTCGCGTTTGAATGCGCGTCGAGATGGGCAAGGAAAATGATCGCGGTGATCTGCCGCTATCTAATCTGGGTGCTTACCGCATTTGGTCAGTTTCCCCGGGTGAGGGTACTGGGACTGGTAACGTTTCCAGCCATTGTTCGGCGCGTCACCAGCGACGTTACCAGGCATAACGGACAGTACATGATACACTCTATATATCACACTTTTCCTCATCTTCCTTTTTCAATTCACCATGTTTTCGATTATGCTCTTCATGATTTTGTGGGGCATCTGGCATTTCATTTCTGTCTTCATCGGCCTTTTCTTCCCCTCCTCTGCAGAGGTTGAATGATTCCTCTCACTGATTATCCTTCTCTCCTTCTCACTGTCAGACATTCCTCCCCTGATGCTCCTTCTTTTGTTTTTGCGTGTTCTCTGACAATTCAGGGCGCTTCACACTCCTTTCGCTCTGTTTCTATTCCCATCCTCTCTCTAAGTGTAATTTATTACTCATTTATTGTATTTATGCACTCACTTGAATCAAAGACCCTCTGAATTCGCGCAACGAAGTTCATGTGTTCTATTTTTAGCCCACCGACATATTGTGATGGCTCTGCTTGGCATCTTCACGAGCAGTAAACAAACGTAAATCCGTTCTCATCTTGACACTGTCACTGACACTTGGGTCTCTCAATTGAAGGCAGTCGCCTTAGAGTGGAACGCGCCATAGAAATGTCAGAAGCTGTGTTACCCGAAGGTCCCGCTCGGGGTCGAGGTCGCGGTCGAGGCAAAAGTCGAGGAGGGTTGGGGAAATATTTGCGAGCGAGGGGAAGAGGACGTGGACTGGGCAGACCCGCTGTGTTTACAGAGCGTCTCGTTTTAGAAGGGGAGAAGGATGATGACGAAGATGAAGAGGAAGCTGCTGAAAAGGCCCGCAAATTCTCTAGGCGACAGTTGGGGTCGAACATAGATCGATACCTTGAACCTGAACCTGAACTGGGCTCTGATGGTACTATGCTTTCTATTAACCCCTCGATTTATTGATCTCATGAAAGAATGAAAAGGTGAACCAGTTGTTGAGCCCGAGGTGGACCTTTCTTCATTCCTCGAACGACAGAAGATATCGGATGCTGGTCCGTCATTGCCGCCTCTCGATGACGACGATGCCGACGTCGATGCTACACTTGCGCACATATCTTCTCAGTCGAAAGCTTTAGCGTCTTCGAAAAAGGGACGCGTCGAACAGATCGAATGGGACGAAGAGTTAGATGAACTGAGTCGCGACAAGGCGTCTGCTGAAGCTACCTGGGGTTAGTCACAGTTCTCTCTCGACCGAACTGTCCATCTTATCGTTGGTTCGACGTCATTAGAACTCAAGTCACGATTTCGAGCCAAGGCGGAGCGATTGCGGGGAAAACCAACTCAAAGTCGTCCGCGAAAGACAGGTGAAGGCCGCCATAGATATTTCCCATTCCTCTGTATTGAAGATATTTTTCAACAGGCTCTTCTTACGTCGATGCTCCAGCACTACCTCCTCCAGATGGCTCAGTGCCTGTGCCAAAAAATCCAAAGGACGATATGCAAGACTTTCTGGATGACCTTCTGGGTTAATCTTTCTAAATCCACCATCGTTTCATCGACTATGAGGTACATGTCACTGATGCAGGTTAAAATCTCCGCCTCGCCTGCTTGGACCGAAGTAGGATGATGTCCTAAATGTAACAGCAGCCTTGTGTTTAATAAACACCCGGCACGAGGGCGTACGGGACCCGGAGAGCCCAGGAGTCCCACTCCTTTCCGAACACCTTTTTCAACTCCCTATCCTCCTTTGCCGCTCGTCTCAGCAATCCCACCAACACTCCCAGCATCAGCACCGTGACTACGCTGAAAAACACCATCCCTGCCGCCGTGTGCAATACTCCAGACTCTCTTAACCACGCCCCAGGCGCCCCGTACCAGCCAAACATTCCTGCGTATACCGCCAGCAATCCTGCATAACTTGGATGGCGCACCACGCTATACGGTCCTGTTGTCACTAGCTTGTGGTCCTTGCGAATGCTGAGCTCGAATGTGAACATCGCTCCCATCGTGCGGTAGCATTGCCAACGAAGCAGGCTGCCTGATGTGACGAGCACAAGCCCGAGCACGGATAGTTGTGAAAGCCCAAGGTCGTTCGCACTCCCGCTCTTGACCAGGCCAGACACGATGCGCTGTCCCGTTGGCGATGACGATACCTGGCTGACAATAATGACGAGTGTCTCCGCAACGCCCATAGCCCAGTATACACCCTACTGAGGATCAGTCTGTAGTCGAAGAAGTGTCGACATGCTGGTGTACCTTGATGGGCTTGATGAGCAACCGTCCTACGGCTATTATCTTCTCTACGCCTGTTTCAGGAGCGCGTTCACTAGAACTCGATTTGCTCGGAGCCGTGAAAGTGACATGTATGCAAGTGGAAACGACAAGGATGCATGGGATCTTCGTGATAATTGGCAGCATCATACTCCTCTGCATGCGGCGAGTGGTGGCAAGATGTAGAGACGACCGCTCTTTCCACGTTACATCTTTATTCGGCAACTTGTCCATTCCACCCGTCAGACTCGCTGCTCGGCATATGTTCACGAGTGAAATGTCAGAACCAGATCAACACATATGCTTGGGAACGCTGACTAAATATGTATCCTCCTATGGTGACCCTCGCCCTTCGTTCTCAGTATATACCTGGAATCAAGCGGTACGGAACCTTCTTTGCCCATTCATCCCACGCCGCCCCAAACGTGCCCCTTAACAGCCGATCCTCTTCAGGCATACGCCGCAGCAGCGCAACCACGGCAGTACCATATAGAACTGTGAAGAATCCAACTACCAATTTTCCAGACAGTGTGCCCATTGCCCCGGATTCTCGAAGCAAACCACCTGGTGCTCCATAATAGCACACCATCCCAATATAACACGCGAGGAAGCCGAGGTAGCTCGGGTGTCTCACAATGCCATATGGCCCCCAAGTCACCAGTTGGTGGTCCTTGCGAATGGCGACTTCAAATGTGAAGTACTTCTTCAACGTGCGATAGCACTGTAACCTCAGGAGCCCTCCGCCCACTGCAAGAACTGTCCCGGCGACGGATAAGGGTGCAAGGTGAAGATCGGCCTCGGCTGTTCTTGTCAGGAGTGCGTCAACCATAGGACTGGATTTTGACGACCAGCGCGCCAGAATGATCGCTATCTCTGTGAACGATTCTACCCAGAAAACCGCCTACAAAATATAGCTTCAGCAGTCTTGTATACGGACAAGCAACGACAACTCACCTTCAGATATCCAAACTTCGGGACCATGAAGTTGACATAACGGTTCCCGCGAGTCAGGACTGCAGGTTGTTCGTCTTTCGGCGGGGTTGTGGTTGGAGGTGTGAGAGCAATATGGACTGCGGCTGTGGCTGCGACAATGAACGGAATCTTCAATAACGACATGTTGAAGTCAGATGGAAAGGTAGAGCGATGTTGGCTTCGCAATGCGTTCTCTATCTAATGTTTTGCCCTTATATCAATGTCGCGGTTATGCTACCGATGTTCGGACGGCTCGGCCATGCGTTACTGTTGTGTGTGAAGCCGAAGACAATGTTGGCTATCCACCCCTTCCAAGTTGTCTGTCAGATCGTTGAAGGCACCATATGTTCTCCACGAATTCGAAGCCAAAACATGAGCGCTAATCTCTAAGCGCCCACGGGCAAAGTCTAACAACATGTTCAATTTTAGACAGGTTCCTTATCTAGACGCAGGAGTTACCACACCCCGGACGTGATTGAGAACCAGGTGGCGTTTATCATGGAGCTTCGAAGGCGTTCAGGAGCGGCACTTTTTCTTGAGGCTACCCAAAGTAATTCACTCATTCGAACCCATCGTATAGCCAGCTATGAGTCTGACCACAACCGAGCATATCCATATGTTATACCGGACAAGACTTAACTCCATGTCCTCTCTGGTCAGTTTCACCGTCAATCCTCCGAATATTGTCTTCATCAAAGTAGCGAGGAGGCTGGTAAGCACGCTCCTCTAGGGTTGTATCCAACACGCCAGACTCTCGTGACAATGATGCGTACTTTACCAACACAACTCTAATGTATATTAAGAACGTTTCCCGAGAATATGGATGGCGAACCATACTATATGGCCCCGTGTCGCCGGTCTATGATCATTGTGCATGATGATCAAACGTTCCCGTTATGCGACAGCACTTCCAACGGATGAGCCTGCCCGGCAGGAAAGTGATGAAAGGCGCAAGCTGGCAGGGAAATGGATAGGCATGTTTTGGAACGTTGTACTCGGAGGCATTGCGCTCGCATAATGACTGCTATTTCTGCGGTTCTCTGGCCTGATAGAAGCCCTGGTATATAATAATTTCAGCAACATGCACACCCTGCTACGTTTAAGGAGCTTTTACAGGCAAGGATCCATTTAGAAAATATCGCGTTCAAACTCAAATAGAATCCACGATCAGTCTTGAATTCCATCTTAACAAAACATACAAAACGTTCGGTAGCAATGTGGTCCATCACAACTCTTCTCTTCAAGGTACCAATCCTTCCAATCCTTCCTCCAATCCTTCCTAGAACGTCCCACCACCAGTGTTCTGGATCCTCCACCCATTACCAGCCGGCGACACGTTGTAGCATACGTTCGTCTGCGGGATCTGTACATTCCCTGCAGGACAAGTGGAGCCCACGAAGCTAACCCATATGGTGTACGGGAGCCATCTGCCGTCAGGATTTTCGATTCCGACGGATACGAATGTAGGCGGAATGGAGGCGAGGCATGTTTGTTGGAGGCGATCGGTGATGGAGAGTCGGAAGCACCCGACACAATTTGCGGAGGGGCAGAACAGGATAGTTGGGTCGACCAATGCCCCTTGGGTGCTGGTCGTGTTGTCGGTGGCAATGGTACGGTCCGTGAAAGGGACGAGCTATAGGTCATCGTGAGCATATGCTTTTGATTTTGTAGTGTTCAAGGAAACTCACGGACTGCGTGAGCACCGATTCTGGACTAAAGGGCACTGCGCTGGCTGTAGCGGCAGCGGCGAGGAAGACGAGTAGCTTTGAGAACATCATGGTTAATCTCGCTGGTAGAACTTGTCCTGCTGTGTGAGGTGAGTTCTGAGCAATATGAATCGCGACCACTCAGCCTTTATACTGCCCACTCGCCAGCTTCTTCATAGTTGACCCAACTTGCTCCGAGATTGGACCACAAGTCGACCATGAGTGACAAGCCAGACCAGGATCGACCGCGCTGTCAGGAAGCATTGTCAGCATGAGAGGTACGCGCAGGAGATGTAGACACGATTCTGATGTGAAGCATGTCGCGGTGAGCCTGGCCGACGTCAAATCGGCAAAGAAAAGAGTCGGATCCTGCGATGTACCAAACAGAAATAACTTGGAACTCGCCCAATAGCTTGAAATTTAATAGATTCCCAGAAACCAAATCAGGGGAGTGAAATCATCGCTGCGTTGTATGGTGACTGAGTTTCTTCAAGGATGAACCCCGATGAAGTGAGCGGAAAAACCAGCGCTGTCCTAGTAGCCTCATTTTGGATTACCCGCCTGACTACACCATACATTGCGAAGCACACATCAGTCTGCAAGCCGCGAAATGCCACATAACGGAGTCGGTATGTCCGCTATGGAAGTATACTCTTGTGACCCAGAAAGTCTTGTTGACAAACGGTAATAGCTTGATGTGGCCTAGTGCACACCTGGTTCATTTTATGTATTTTGTGCTTTTCTTCCGCTGCGTAGACGTCAGACGACGGGAAAAGGTAACATCCGACCTTCACATAGGCGGCTGGGCGATGACAGAGGACTGCGCATTGCCGCGCCAAGGCGTTGAAAAAGAGGAGCACTTGACCAGAAGAGGAGTCGGCGCGGATCGCTGGGAAGCTAGTACTCGGGAATCAACGCCAGGCCGTCTATGCCAGTGTGTCAAGAGAGGAGATTATCGGACGTACCGGATGATCAGTCGAACGTGCCATGGATCATCGGACAAGGAGTCCTCAAGCCTCAAGAATAGACGGCTATCCGTTCACGTCGGTTGGCTTTAAGATGGACAAGGAAGAGCCAGAGAGAAACCATGAGCGTGATCTAAAAGAGTCGCCAAGGTTTGGTTTTGGGCCAACATAGATCACTTCGGCCACGCCCTAATACTACAAAGTCATGCATAAGGCCTCAGGAGGCACCACCAGATATCCATGAGTGGAGATAGAAGAAGTGCCCTGGAGAAGCATTTGTGGATTGGAGATGCAGACCGCAACAGTGCGGTTCCTCGTGCCAGCCTGAGCAGGCTGACTTCAAGCAATCATTAAATGGAGAGGCGCTCCCAGGTCTGGATAAGAGGATCCTGAGAAATTGGGCAAATGTCGTCAACAGCGAGGCTGAGGAGAGTCGTCAATGTAAAGCCCGACATGAAATCCAGAAACAAGCGAGGTCAAAGTGCGGTCCAGGTTTTCACAGTTATTGTTCTATAACGGAAGCGACGATCCCTGTAGGCTGTCGCGATGTTGCCTGCGACTGTCGAGGAACAATTCCCTGAGGGTTCGTAATGCGCATTGCTGTTTGGCGAACCCATCTGGAAACTCCCGGAACGTCGAGATCGTGCCTGATTCCCCTGTCATCATTATTCAATTACATATTCAACGTTCAACACTCGGTATACTGTACGCTTCACAAAAGTGAGGTCGCCAAGGATCATCTCTAGCGGAACTTACCCTGGATACATGTCACGGAAGAACCTCTCGATTTTGACTGAAATGTTTTTCCATTTCTTCCTCCGCCCGCCACTGGCCGGGGCGCGCCTACAATGCCATTGGGAGAATGGCCTCTCGCCGATACTCCTTGCTTACTTGGAAACGTCGAGGAGCCCCAGCGTCAAAAACCAATAATAATTGAGTTGGCCATTAGGTGGAAAGGAATATGTTTAGACCGCCCCGCCTCATCAGGATAGCACCAAGAGGACCTGTCAGAGATTGTCGGACAGAACTTCCATTCTATCAAAGTGCCCTTTGTAGTGATTTCGACTGGTTCTATCATTATCAAGGTGACCACGCGTTACACGCACACCTTCCTTGTCCACGACACATGTGGTACCATGCTTCGATTGCGGTAATCTCCTGGATTGTGGACTATGACCGCCGATACTGCGCTGTTTACCTTAGAGGCACCATCTCCCCGGGATGACTTTCCCTTTGACCCGACTCGCGATACCTCGGTTCTTGGGATCCCACCATACCCATCACTGTACTGCGCTGCCCAGCGTCTTTCGCCAGTCACCATGCTTTCCTTCTGATGATGGAAATTCGACCTCGTCCTGTTACTTGTCCTCGGAGGTGGTCTCGGCTGCCGCCCACAGTCAAGTACTCTTCGTCCTTACCCCCGGGGATCATCCTAGGAATGACGTCTGTTTGAGATGGGTTCCATTGGCGATGTGAGAAGTATCCTAAAAGACTTCACAATCACCGAGGACATTGAAGCTTCACGGTTTCCAAGATCTCTTCGTAACAAAATGTGCTCTGTTGGAAAGTGTGTTACTGGAATTGAGCAGGCGTCCCAAAGATGTGTGGGAGCTGAAATTTGGCAAGGCCTCTCTCCCATGTTTAAGCCGCATCATTGTGCATATATGTTCCTTTGTATTTCATTGACGTTCGTAGAATATTTAGATACAGATACAACTCATGAAATAGAGGTAGGGTTATTCCCGTTATAAGACGGACGTAACTTAGGAAACGAGTATAACGGTTCATGATCAAGCCAAAAATCCATTTCATGAATAGCACTGAACCCTGTGGGACGGCTGATAGGGGAAGTCAAGGAGGACCTCGTAATCGTTCCCAGTCACATGAAATGGATTTCGCCAGGCCCAGCCCAATATATTTATATGCCTCGCTAATATACACAATTCTACGAACGAAAGAGGCGGAATATATACGGGCCATGTGAAGCCCGAGAGAGATAGAGGAACAGATAAAGAGATCAATAAAGATAGGAAAGAGAGGATGGTTATCGATACACCGATTGCGGATGGTTGTGCCAATAAATATGAAAATGAGATGAAGATGAAAAGAAGATCGAAGGGGTGAATGAGTGTGGACAGGCTAGATGCGCGGGAGGAGCTCAGAACGTATATGTGAGCATATGGAAAAACAACGACGTACTGCTTGACCTATGGGTGCGCTTTATGCGTCAAAATTGTGATGTCGGGTCGGGTATATGGGGTGAGGTGTCATCGCCTGGAGGAGCGCATTGAAAATGAGAATCGTTGGGACGACCAGGAGGCGAAAGCGAAACTTACTCATGAGATTGTGCACCACGTAGGAGGACGATATGGTGAGTCCTCGTCAATAGGAATAAGAACCTCGATGTCCTCAGTGGCATTGCCAGCCGGGAATAGTGTTATGAATTGGTCCATTTGTAGAAAGGACAGACAGCGAGGATCAACGAGGGGGTGTCGCTGAAGGTGGTGTCGCTGGCGTCGCTGAGGTGTTATTTGGCTTGTAAAGGAGCGGGATCTCATCTTCCTAGCCTTTATACGAACCACCTACATTTTTTCCCATCGCAGCCGCTATTGTGGACCAAGCATAGTTCAGGGCGCATTGTTCTACGATATGCGCGGCGTTTGAAATATGGAGGAACAATGGGGTCAGAGTTCCGTGACACACGACACGATGCGGATTAACTCCGAATTTCAACAATAGAACTCTGCTTGGAATTCTGGTACATGATGCAGATGGCCATTGTGTCCTGGTAATGAGTGCTGTCGTCGGGAGAACGGAAGAGATTATTTACCCTTATTTGGCTGTCTGACAATGGTTCCCGGCCGACGTTTGCCGGGACCAAAGGCCGAATTCAACAGTTCAATGATTGCCGACGACTCTGCTCAGCCTCTTGTTCGATATCCAGTGGGTTTGACACCATAGGCTTTGTTGTTGAATAACTGGAGCTTCAAATGTGGATCTATACTGGCGAAATCACTTCACAGAATACTGACGGGCGTGCCTGTTACTCATGATACTGTTTACCTGCCGCTTTCGTCGACCACTGCGCGTTTCACTTGTCGAAGGATGGCCGCTACAGTAGGCACCTCAAACGGTTCCGCAATTCTACCTGAGACATCGCAGACCGGACACCATTCCTTTAGTTTCTCCTTTGGGCTTCTATCTGGGTAACGCTACTCCACTTCGGAATATCAGAGGTTAATTGAAGCCCCGTCGACCACACTGGACGACGCAGACAATAAAATTTCGCGTGGTTTGCACCGGAAGGGCGCCCTTAGAATGGGTACTGATCCCCCCGATACGGGACTCTAGTGGCTAAATTGAAGCAATGCTGCTTGCATTGAGTTGCACTGCTAGTCTGGACCACGCCGAACTTGCACCTGATCTCAGTTCTCGTCAGGCAGCCATACGAGAACGTCGTAGACAACTATTTTTCCGACCGCGTGTCACTTCAGTGGACCGCTGCCGGCGATATGACTCGAAGATTAACGCTCCTGGTTGGTAGTGTCAAAACTCGCCGATCCGTGCCGGTGAGAAGGTCAGAACAGTGCTTCCAACCGCAAATAGACTGTGATATCTTGAGGAAAAAATTGTGTCAATGTCATCTTCGACAAGGCTTTCAAGCACGAGCAGGATATGGCCAACGGGGTATTTATTCGGAGAATATAGATATAGGAATAAGTTAATCGTCGCTGAGGCCTGTAAATATTCGCTAACAATACAGTGATTCAACGGAAGAAAAGGAGAGAAAAGATAAGATGAGGGAGTGGCTTTGCGTCGATACGCGGATGCGACGTGGGTGGGAAGGCAGGTGAAAACGAAATTCAGACTGTAAAGAGGGTTGTCGCCGATAGTCCCAGCTATCGGATGGTATGGGTTGTTTGAGCTGTTGAGGACAAGACATCAGCTATGAGGCCAAGGAGTACAGAGGGTATATCTCGTACGTCATAAAGACAAACTTGTGGTGTTTAATTGTGGTTGTGGTTCATGCGATGACGCAGAAACCATGCGAGGTGTAACCATCCATGCGTTCGAAATCGATGGGAGGGGCGGAGGGATCTAATGAGGTGGTACTGGTAGTCGCAAGGCGAGCTTGTGCAGACGGGTCTGCGAAGATTATTGTCTCGAAGTGGTCGAAAGAGTCCATGTCGACTGTAAGGGTGTGGCTGCGTGTGGATGGGGGTAGCGCAAGAGTAGACGACGACGAACTCGACAAAATCTTTGGGATTTTGCAGTGGTGGGCACTGGGCAACGCGGGCTAGATGCTGAATCTCGAGGAGTGTACAGAATCCGTTCTTAAAGGTTTTCTTTGGTAGCCACATGGGTCACACAATGCCCAGGTCGACCGTGTTGAGTTCCACATTGTCCGGCAGCAGCGCTCGGCCTTTCGTTGGATTTGGGTGAACAATGGATTTCAGGGTCGTAGCGTGAGTGCGACTTGGTTGTAACAATGGTCACAACACATGTGACATATGCCGTGACGCCTTTGTCTGTTCTAGTCAACCATGCTGCCATTGACATTCTGGTTTAAAGGTTTGCGATGGCCATTCTCACTCAAGTCTCTCTCAATATCCTGCACGATCTGCCATGCACCACGTCGAACTACCTATAGGTGCATTTGTATCGGCCCTCCTCGTCCTCATCCCATTGCCGTGGCATTGGCGTGCTCGTAATGTCCCAACACTTTCTATCATCGCGTGGCTCTTTATCTCCAACGTTATTTTCGGAGTAAACTCCGTTGTATGGGCAGGAAATGTTAGGATCGTTGCCCCAGTGTGGTGTGACATAGGTACGCTCTAATTCTCCTCGCAAATCGTCGAGGTCGTGCTCATCGGTGTCGGTGAAGTGACAAAATTTCAGATTGGTTCCACGATGTCACTTCCGGCCTGCTGTCTATGCCTTTGCATCCACCTCGAACGCATCGCATCTGTGCGATACGTTCAAACAACACACGGTCAGAAACGCCGGCGGATGCTTTTCGACTTAGCCCTTTGTTGGGGTCTTCCTCTGATATATATGGCACTTCGTACGTCCTGTACATAACTGCGACTTCACTATCACCCTAATACTTATTTTCCTTAGATTACATTGTGCAGGGCCATCGCTACGACATTGTAGAAGACTTTGGGTGCCGCCCAGCAGTCTACACTTCGGTACAATCTATTCTGATACTTTGGGCACTTCCGCTCCTAGTCGTTTTTTTGACGATGATCCTTGCCAGTGAGTGATCACTGTTAATCGCCCACCCCTCACAACGTCTGACTCATCCTCATACTTCATAGGCATTTCGCTGGTCCATTTCTTCCGCAGGCGTTTAGCTTTCGCTCGTCATCTTCGTGACTCAAATTCTGCGCTAACCACATCGCGTTACTTCCGTTTGATGGCAATGGCCATTGTTCAAATGTTCTGGGGGCTCGTCGTGATGTCAATTCACGTCTGGTTTACCTGTCGTAACGGCCTACGCCCGTGGACAGGCTGGACTGATGTCCACAGCAACTTCTCTCGCGTTGGCGTCTTTCCTTCTCGCCTCATCCCGCCTGACATTCTCCGCTGGACGCATTTCACCTGGTGGACTGTGCCCATCAGCTCGATCTTCTTCTTTGCATTCTTCTCCTTTGGCGATGACGCCGTAAAGGAATATAAAGCGTGTTTCCAATGGATCACGCCCCTATTCAGGCGAAAGAATGAGACAATCCTGCCCATGTCGTCCTTGCCTCGGTCAGTGCCAGGTCTACATCACGTCTCGCTACCTGGCTGACAATGTCCTCATATTCCAGAACCACCTCACCGAAAGAATTCGCTTCTGCTAGACTCAAACATGACAACGATGACAAGCACGATACTGCTCTCCGGATACATCTCAAAACTGAAGTCTCTCAGTTCCACTCCGAGTCTGTCTCGACATTAAGGACAGTTTGCTCCGATGGGTCATTCCCAAGCGACAATTCTCCTACAACCCTCGCTTTCTCTGCCTACGTGCCTGTCACGCTTCCAAAAGCTTCTTGAGCCACGCATGGTTGGCGCGAAGCATAGAGCTCCTTCATTCTGGGCTAGTTTTGTTATACCCGCCAAATATTCGGCTACTAAATACATCATAATATGTACCCATATTCTGTATATCACTTTTACTTCGGCTTTAATACAACCATCACTTGGGCAACACTTTTTGTTGGGCATTCTACAATCAGTACTTAAATTGAAGCTAGCAATCGCGTCTGTCACAATCATGTGACGTGACATACCACATTGGAGGCTATCACGGGGCGGACTTTGGGCGGACTCCATCATATCAATGCAGTATCCTTCAGTACAATCTATTGTCCAATGACTGTCAGACTTTGTCTGTTGCTCGAATTGACTCTCGAGACAGTCGGCGACAGATAACATGTGAGCCCATGTCGCCCAACCTGAGCCGAAAATTTTGCTTACCAAATAGGGCGAACAAAGCCTGGCAGTAATTAACCACACGCATTGTCCTAGGAACAATGGTGTGTGATTCAATACGTTAAATAGGAGCTGCCTAGATAGATCGCGTTCTCCATTCCACTCCACCAACGCCCCAAGCGTCTCAAGCTATTCGTATATAACATGGACTCATTCACCTCTTTTGAAAGCCTCTTCGCCACGTTGGAAGACTCCAATTCACACATCCAGTCGCAGTCTGCCACAATTGGAGACAGCAACCCGCCCTCCGATCAGGAGAGATACGACTCGGGCAGCTATAATGCGTTCTGTACTATATCATGAGGTGTGTCTTCATTCAAGAGACCGGCAGCTTTTCCGCTCACGACATATGTGTGCCTCATAAAGCGAGCTATCGTGATGCCCCGCGAAAAAAAGATCGCGATTCAGTCTCCTTCCATGCTTAGCGCAGTAGGTGCCCCTTTCAGTTTGTTTTGAATGTGTCGCTGACCATGATCATGCAGACCCCAAACCACATTCAACACAACTGCTCACTTTATTTTCCATCCTTTGAGAGGGTGTCTATCTTTATTACCTTTGCTTGCTGCCAGTACGATACTGCCATCCGCTCCTTTCAATCTTCTTTGTTCTCGTCATCTTGTTCCCATCGTATACCTGGCTTAATAACATTTTTCACCTCTCGAAACAATATTTGCTATTTATTTGAGTACGACAGCCTCAATGAGCTCGCCCATGTGGACCTGTGTTTTATGGTGCCGACTCGTCGAAAGACCTATTCCGTGCGTTCCTCCAGGCAGGCCGCTCAAGAGGACGCGAAATTCATGGGCCCTGAGGCAAGTACTAGCTCAAGTCAGACTTGAGTCCGAGGTCAAAATTCACTTTGCAACCTTCGTTCTTCAAGACATTCGTGTCTGGATATAGGGTGTACACATTGTTACCTACTACTTAACTAGCATCAGTTCACGATCACTAGATTTAGAGCATATTTGCAACCGCCAAAAAGGGCTTCCGTGACCAGCCCTTCGTGTGTCGAGAGAAGAACCAGGTAACACTTCAAGCAAAAGGCATTGTCGAGGAAACAACACAAGTGAATGGGCTCTCATCCAAATTTTGGTTAAAGTACATGGTGCTCGGCAAGTTGCCGCTAAACCGACAAGACCTCATTGCCCCCCCATTAAACTCCTCCGCCCAAACCTCCAACTTGTGTGGATCGTCGGCGATGATTCGAACCCATTTGCAGATATGCTCCTACAGTATTTGACCGGTGCTTTGTACACTATGGGTGCTTTGCACACTTTTCATCCATTCATAACTATTTCCACACTCCATTTTCCTTCAAACAAATTACACCATCATACTCATACGCATTCAAGGAACATTTTCTCTCGCACAACCGTAATGTAATTGCTTCTCATTCTCTCTCAAAAACCCACACGATGAAGGGGTCAAACGGCGATCGGAGTTTTTCGGCAAATACCGGCCGTCTGTACACTAGTAATATCCCCTGCATTTCAGCAAACCATCCTCGTTCCCTTATATACCGTGCAGGGAGGATACAAGGATGTATATTAACAACACTGAACAGAAGTTTTTGCTGTAGGACAATGTGGCCAGATGTAAATGCCAAGATTCATTTTTGGTGTCCAATGCACCGGTCAATTACTGTATATGAAATACTTGACTCAGCGGGGTTGAGTTAGAATTTCATCATAACATTGTTGCATCTAGGAGTGTTGTTGGGCACCAAAGCAAAATGCGACAAAGGTGCGATGAGGGTGCGATGAGGTGTTTTTTATTTAATATCCCAACTATAAAATACAAAAGCGGCAATAGGCTGAGTGTTATACAATAGAGCCAGCTAATCTGGGATCAGTTGTCCGATGAGTCGTGGATGGAGGGAGTTCGTTGGAATAGATAGAATGGGAATCGCTTGGTTCGGAAAGGATCGTGAAGGTGTCGTCAAGGCTGATAGTGAAGGATTTACTGGAGTCGGGTGATTTGAAGTCTCGGGAAGGGAACGTCGAGGCTGATGACGGTGGTGAATAAGGAGGCAGGCTCGATTCTGCACATTTCAAGGGAATGGAAGGGGGTTTATATTGACTATAAATAGGACCATTAGCAGACAGCAGAGAGAACGACTGGAAACCGGCTCACTTGATAGGTTTCGCAGCCCTTGGCGTTGCTGGCCGGAAACCAAACGGTTTGGCTAGGAACCAGAAGGCGCGACGATAGTTCCTCTTGGCCTCGTCCGCGAAGCCAAAGAAGGCGAAAAAGATGAGGGCGCACAATGGCGTAACCCAACGCGTGAACTCCACCGCGATTAGAGTCAGGCGATCAGAGCGCCAAAGGATGGCTGGATATTGCACGACGCGGGAATAGTCAAAATGGGTGTCCTCCCAACTGACCCAAGGGCTGACGGTGGTTGCTGACAGGTTAAGCCAAAGCATAAAGATTGCGGGAGGCGTCGTGAAAACGATGTCGGACATGGCCAATGCCATGAGTCGAAAGTAACGGCTGATAGTTAACGAAGTATTGGATGAGAGGAATTGCCCAAACTCCACTCTACGTCGAGCGAAAGATCGAAGAGAAAGTACTGATTAAGTAAAAGGTAAGCTCGAGAGTCGAGGGCGACAAAGCGGCGACCTACCACAGAAGACAGCAGAGATTAAGCCAATAACTATAGGCCACATGATCGATAGGAAGTACGTGAGGGGTGTGTTGAACAAAGCAGGGTAGCACCCAATGTTTTCAAAGATGTCAAACCGGTGACCTTGGACAATGTATTCTGAAGCAAAGTCAGCCAACCCCATCAAGCCACAAGAAAAATAACTGACGCAGTGCGATAAAGACTACAGGAAATACCACACATATCAGGGTGTCAACGAGAATGTTCCGCAGTTTCTACAAGACAATCTTCAGCAGGTGGAAGGGAGAAGCTATAGTAAGACTTACATCGGCGTGAGTGATCATGACGGCTTGGGCGCTTGAGATGTAGTATAGGCGCCTGTTGATACACAGGGAGGATGCAGGCAACCCGACAGATGCGCCCATCATGATACGTATCGCTACGCCAAGCGTTAGCCATCGTCAGTCATATCAAGGTGGACAGGTGACGTACAGATTTCACACCATATTGGTGCCACGTTCAGAGCGTTATCTGCCCACACGATAGAGTTGACGAACTGGTTGAGGCATGCTAGTGAGGCCCACATCATGAAATAGCATGTGCCGGAGTTCCATGCTTGCAGATGCCAAGGCAGAGGTATCAAGACCAGGAAGAAGCCGACAAATGCGAAGATAGGGAATAGTGGATAAGTCGGGTCAAACATAGTGAATATATGGGCGGGGACGAAAGCGAAGGATTGGGCACTGGGAAGAAAGATACATTGAAATGGGCCATCGCGCTTATATCGTTTCAAGCAGGCCTTTGTTGCGCGGCCAAAACAGTTCCACAATGGTGTTCGGGAAGGTGGAACATCGTGGGTGTCACACTCGAACAATGAGTCACAATGGTAACACCCACAACATTACGTAATGAATGAACACAGCCGTTTTAACGTTTTCCCGCTGTCGCGCGGCGCGCCACCCAAAGGAGCCCAAAGGATTGTGGGTAAGTACTCCGGACTGCCGGGCATAAACCTGCGGGAGCTTAGGATACTTATCCGTATCTGCCGACGTCTGTTTTTAATAGGGTACTTACCATCGTTAAACGTTGAGAGGGTAGTTTGGATCGCGTTTCGGAAACAAACATTTCTGCTATAGGTCCATGCATTAACACATTAAAGTCATATCAGTGAATGGTCCGCTCAAAATACACTTGTATTGCTACAGTATATCCTGAACCTTGGAACCTCTGGGCGAGTCCGTTTTGGGTGCTACTACAGGTGTGAGACTAACCTGGTTGGCACAGTTGTAACATCCAATCTGGCCAAAGGTTGTGAACGTTCTCCAATTCTCAACTCTGACTTCGTGTCTTAAATGTTAGCCATTTTCCTCTTGCCAAGTCACTCAGTCTAACTGCGTGATCTTGTTCGGACGTCATTATCCCAAGAAACGGGAGGAGTAGATACGCTTCACTGACATGAGAGACCTAAACGTTGAGCAAATGATTGTGCAAAAAAAAGTGCTGAGGAGAATTGAATTGAGGGAGCTGTACACAGGACATATTAAGATTGGCTATGAATAATTTAGCAGGAGCATGCGCATCGCCACTAGCGCTACCGATATTCGGATTTCGTGTCATAGTGAATGTCGTGAGATGTAGTCGATGTGGTTGGTGTCGGAGGATATGTCAGGTTTAGATGGTACTCGGGAGGGCTCAATGGTGCGTGGATGGATGCAGTGTAATCGCTTTTGCTGAAACTATTCCTCGCCACTGACGATGCGAAGGAGTCAGCCGGACGGGTTGCAGGACGAGGCACGAAGATGGGTAGAGATCCGGCCGTACAAGTGTTCTTGAACGGAACAGCGCCTTTCGACCTAGGGAAGAGTCAGAGTCAGATAATTAAAATGATAGGCAGAATCTAATACTCACCCAGCCGAGAAGCTGCGTGGCGCAGGAGATGGTGGCACAATGCCGAAACGCTTCGCCACCGCCCAATACGCCTGTCGATAATGTTTACGGGCTTCGTCCGCAAAGCCAAAGAAGCCAAAGAACAAAAAGGCGCAGAACACGAGCGACCAGCGGCTCAGCTCGAGCGTGACGACTTGGATAGGACTGTTTCGCCACAAGACGCCCGGGAACGTGTCGATGGTGAAATAGTCGAAGTGGATGTCGGACCAGCTTTTCCAGGGGTATATAGGGCTGGTGGTGATGTTGAGGTAAAGGCCGTATGTGGATATGGGAGTGTTGAAGAGTAGCTCGACGGTGGCGAGGGACATGAGGCGGAAGTAACGGTTGACAGTGAGGGTTGAGTTGGCGGAAGAGAGAAATTGGCTGAATTGAGCGCGACGTTTCATGAAAGCGCGTAATGTCATGACTGGAATGAGAGCAGTTAGTTAGCGGTGTGGTGTTGGGGGTGAGATACTGGGGACGTACTGCAGTAGATAGCGGAGACGAGTCCGATTACATTTGGCCATAAAAAGCTCAAAGGGTAGGCGGCTGGAGTATTCACGGTGGTTGGGTAGCATCCAATGTCTTCCCAGATATTATATCTGTGCCCTTGCACGATAAATTCTACATGCAAACTGTCAGGAATGCGCATTATCGGAACTGCAGCGCAACTCACGTAAACCCATCTGGAGGAATGGTATTCCGAGTCCAATTGCGAGATCAACCATGACAGCGCGTCGTTTCTGAAAAGAACGCGTGAGTCTGGAACGTGGAAGACAGGAAGTAAGTTCATACATGTCCTCTCGTGATCGTAACGGTGCTGCCTGAGGCAATTTTGTACAGGCGTCGATTAATGCATAGGGATGCGGCAGGTATCGCAACAGATACGCCAATTGTTATTCTTGTGGCTGCAGGGCAACTCAGAAAACGACAGCGTTCGAAAGGAATGAGAACGCGTACAGATATCACACCAGATTGGTGCCCAGTCAATGGCGTTATCGTGCCAGACAATAGAGTTAACGAAAAGGTTCAAACATCCAAGCGCCGTCCATATCATGAAAAGACATGTTCCAGAGTTCCAGGCTTGAAAGTGCCATGGCAAGGGAATCAAGACGAGAATGAAGCCGATGAAGGAGAAGATTGAAAACGCAGGATAGCTTGGATCAGCCATTGAATAGGATTAACTGGCCGTCGGTATAGACGACGGTATGTTCAGGAGGAGGAGAATGGGAAGCCACGGCGCAGGAACCCATTTCTACAGATCTTTTCTCTCTTTGTGTCCCACTAGGTCGTAAAGGTGGTACAATGGCGTTTGGGTTGTCGGAGCTTGAACTAATTCTCATTGATTATGTAACAGTCCGCATTAATTAGCTCCGTTCCGGCCTTCCGGTCAATCATGAACCTTGTCCGCTCACTGGCCCAAGCATCTCGATGTTGTATACTCTGCTCCGCACGGTCTTCCGCTCGCCTTCTCTCACCATTCTGTGGTTGTAAGACACCTCGCTCTATGTGCTTGTCTGAGATCTGTCAAAACAAACCGTGGAAATTTTCGCGGTTGCTGCTTTTGGGCGACAATGGACTTTCTGCTGCACCTGGTATTTTGCCGAGACCACAATGGTACACGTTCCCCGAAAGCTCCTAGACAATAGCCATGAGACCGCTTGGTAATGATTTTACCGTCTGCTAAAAGGCCGCCAGCCCGAACTCAGGTTCCCAAGTCAAACCCGCTGCGCAACACCCCACACCACTCAACCACACCACCACTCAACGCAACCAATCACTCTCATTTTTAAATTAACACATTCTCCGCTCTACCAATGGACTCTTTCACCACCTTCGAGTTCTCCATCATCCCTACTGAAGAAATCCCCACCTTCTCCGCGTCTCGCAGCGAGGACGACATCATGAAGGAGCTCATCAACGCCGATACTAAAGTCGGCTATGGAGGCTACTGCGTCATCGCATAGCCCTCCTTCACACCACCCCACGCATCACTCATCAAGCACCTTATCTTCACACCCGTCAACACGCGCGACACCCACACATTCATGTTTCACATTTCGACTTCTTCTTCGCGTCACTTTTTCTCTTCACTTTCTACAACACAAATGTAGCCATCAAGTCCGTCATCTTTTGTCTGCATCTCATCTCGCACTAGCTGACTGATCTTCGTGTGTAGATATACCCAACTTCCGAACACACGGCTTAACTTAATCCGTACGCTCCTAGAGAGCTGGAATATTTATCACCACGCTAGTCGAAACATCGAGTACTGGTACTAGATGTTGCCTGCTCGTCGGCCATTCGGTCGCCTCACACGTCGCTCTTTCAACTTGTCCTCTTCCTCTTTCATCTCATCATCTCTCACATTAAATAGTTACCGAAATGTATCGCTAGCTTGTCGCAGATGCTGTATACTACAATGGTGGTCATGAAGCCGTCCACCGGCAAACGCACCCCATTGCCGTAAAATCCGTTTCAAATTCTGCAAAAAAGTCTCTCTCATTCGACATTAGCAAAAGCATGCTCCAATACACCGCAAATCCGAACGCGTCATTCGTCGGTGGACTTGGATGAGATTTGCGAGGTTCGAATTGCTGCGTAGTAAAGCGACTAATCCAAGACCCTATCAAAAACCCGCACGACCGAGTAAGACCTTCTACACAGTCCAGAAGTTACCACTCGGCCAAGACTCGTTGCTCACCTTTCAATACAACAGGCCAGCCTCCAATGCCAAATCAGAACCATGAGATACTACGGACGGTATCGAAGTGCACAGGTCGTCGAGCACCTTCATCTTGAGATCGGTCGTCCTGTGGGAGTGCTGAGTGTTTGACAGAGAGCGCAATTTCCACCTCTGGTAGATGCGCTTTGCCATTTCGGCAAAGAAAGGACCGGAGTCCTATTGGAGGTCAACAAGGTCAGTTATGCCCTGAAGAGCGAACGCTAGGAAGACACTTCACCTGCTCGTCTGGCGCCTTGGCATCGAACATTTCGGGGGTTTCCTCGATAGCGTCAGAGAGAAGGAACTTGAAATCGAGGTCAAGATGTTCGAGGCCAGTAAGCTTCTGTGCAAATAAGTCGAATACTTGAGGGCTCAGCGATATGAGCTCCACTCCAAGGTGCTTCAGTCCGCACTCAGGTGTCGGTGAGCAAAGCTCGATGCAAGGGCGGTAATTTCTTCAAAGTTCAAGGCAAGGCCACCCAGAGTGAGGCTACTCATGGTATCCCTCGAATGCCGAACAATGGAGGCGGGCGAACCCAAAGTCCATGAAAAGGTCTTTGAGAAAATCCTGAGCGATTTTAGATTGCTTAACCGCAACTCACACAATGGATTGTCCGTAATCCACTGCAGGCATTCAGTCGATGGATTGGTGGAACACCAGATATTATCATTGTGGGGGAAAGAGAGATACTTCAAGGTCTCGGCATTCTTGTTTAAGAATTGTACGAGCCCAGGCGGATGACAGAAGGTGGGTGGATGTAGCGCGAAATCGAGTCGCAAGTATTCAAGTTTTGGCGCATAGCCCAGTGCATAAAATAGTACCGAGTGATCACCCAAAGCGGTGGATCCGATACTCAACGACCGTAGCTTCTGAGAGACTTCTCGAAGGAACGGTGAGATGACTTTTGATAACTGTTCTGTATCTGTGGGTGTGCTAGCTTTATTCGTGGTGGTGCCAACCCACCCGAATGGAGTGCTCCCGACGCTGAAGAAGAAAGATAACTCCGTCAGAGACCTAAAGACTGCTGGGGAGGGCAGGAATCCTTCTATTCCTCTCAAGGGCACATGAATTGCGAAGTCGCGCAAAGTGTGGCCAAAGGTCTCCCAAGCGCTTGATAGGAAAGAGACAAGAGATGCAGCTTCAGGAAATGAGTTCCCGAAGATCATAAACGAAGTGACTTTGGAGAGCCTAAGAGCGATTTCGAGCGTCAAGGCGTCAATCTGTTGTCGTCGCCTCATATACTCGAGGCCACTCGCCGAGAGCTGGAAGGGTATATCAACTTGCGCCGGCTGATAGAACCATAACACGTCAAGGACTACCCTGCGAGCTCTCGAGCAACAATATGGTTCTCTGTGGGAATACTTGAGCGAGCAAATTCCAGTCTACCATTGCAATCAGGGTCTACCTACCGTAGATGCTCGAGGCGCTTGAGAGCCTCTTCCAAAGATCCCATGTCACAGAAGTTGAGTACATTGTACCTTGCATCGAAAGCCAAATCGAAGAAAATTCGATTCACGCTAAACAGGTTTTGTAGCTTTTCTCGTGGAACAAAGCTTGCGATATGGACCCAGATTTCGACAGGAATATCAGTCGGAGCGACCATTTGAAATCTCTTGAATATATGATAACTGCTTAACTTCCTCCCGCCTACAACAGTGGGCAACGATGCGATTCGCAGGCGATCGGATCCCGAGATTGGCAATCCTGGGAGTCAAGGCAAGGAACTTCAAGGGTTCAAAAGCACGCCAAGAGGTTCAAATGATAAGCTAGTCATAAGGTACCCAGTGGTAGTGGAATACTTACGGTAGAGTGGGTAGTCCCAGCTAATGTTGCAGTCAGATTTCAGAAAGCCAGGACTTTCATGGGCTGTTGTGCAAAAAGGTGACCGGGAAATGCCGACATCACTCTTTCCCCATCCTCCATCTCAAGTCGGCAGGAATTTCGAAAGACTCCTCTGCAACCAAGCCTAACACGAACATCTAACCTGATCTGACCTTCCGTTGCCCACGTCCAACAGGGGAGAGAGCTCCCTGTTGACTTCAAGATCCCTAAGGGTGTAAGTATCCGCAGTATCATCCGTTATTGCATACTGTAGTTGCCTTAATAAGATAAAAGTTGTCCCTCACTGTCCACGGGAGACCATAGTTGCCTCGCATTTTTTACTCTCGGTCCCATAATCTGTATCGAGTACGTTCTTCGCCCAGGTACTCAACCCCAAGTTCAATGACCGTACTAACAGTGACCACCAAGAATCGTCTCGCAGCGATACCCACGAGCTACACCAATGCCGATCCGTATCATGGGGCATCAATGCCTCATGTACTATGTATTCGATGTTATATTTATTATCACCACTCTATCTTGTCATCAGATTGCTCTTTTGACATGCAGCCAGCGGCAGGGCCACACTCTTCCCTCATTTCGTCGCTCTCATTTTCCTTCTCCATCTATCTCTCAAGCGTACTATATATCCTCAATCAAGAACTTGCTGCACCGTGCGTTTACTAGACTATACCTTCCGGGGAAAAAAAAAGGCAATCCAACGTGCTACTTCTTCCGAATAGAACCCTTATCCACTTGTTGTATCGCAGCTACCAACTTGAACAAATTAGCGGCGATAACTCGAGACAAATTTGTCAACTCACTTTCAGTACTTTTAACAGGATCTCCCTCATTGCCATCTCATCAATGTCAAACATCAAATCCCGCAGAGGGTATCGGCGCTCGCAATGCAGACAGGATTTTCAGCCTGAGGTCCTCGGTCTCTTTATAATCCAAACTGTTACACCAAAGGCGTAACTTCCACAACTTGTAGGTGCGTTTTGCCATTTCCGCGAGGAAAGGGCCGGTATTCTGTTCAAGGAAATTTAGACTAACGACGCTCGACACCGAATGCGAGAACAAACCTGCTCCTCAGGCTCCTCAGCGTCGGACATTTCGGCAGTTTCGTCAAGGGCGTTTGAGAGCAGGAATTTGAAATCGAGCGTCACCTGTTCGAGTCCAATGAGGCATTTCGCGAATAGGTCGAAAACTTGAGGGCTCAGCGATACAAGCTGAATTTTGATATGCTTCAGTCCGCGTTCAGCTCGTCGGTGAGCAAAGGAAGTCGCGAGTGCAGTAAGCTCTGTGAAGCTGAATGGAAGGCCGCTCAAGGTAAGTTTTGTCAGGGTGTCCTTGGAAGGTTGGATGAAGGAGTTCGGAGAACCCAGGATGTGCAACAGAGTCCCTGATTTAATCGTGAGGGTGACCAGGTTGCGTAGGCGTAAGTCACGCAATGGGTTGTTCCTTATCCATTGCAAACGCTGTGGTGGTAGAGTGGAAGGAAGCTTCTCGAGGTCGGAGAAGGAGACGTGTTTTAAAGTCTCAGCGTTCTCGTTCAGGAATTGCGCGAGGCCGGATGAGTCGCCTAGCGTAGGTGGATATAACGGGAAAGCAACTCGTACAGATGTGAGCTTGTTTGACGTACATCCCTTGCCATGGAACAGTACCGAGTGATTCTCCGAAACATGGGATGTGATGTTCAATGATTGTAGCCTCGGAGAGACTGCTCGAAGAAATGGCGCCACGACATTTAATAATTGTTCTGTATTCGCGGGGACGCTAACCGAGTTCACGGGAACGCTCCAGCCCCGTACTTCCCATTCTGAGAAAAGGGGGAGGTGGTCTCTCTTGACAGCTTTTAAATCTGCTGGGGCGGGGAGGAGACCTTTTATCTCTTCCAAGGGTGCAGAGATCCTCAACGCACACAAGTTATGGGCGAACGTCTTCCAAGCAGCTGATAAGAACGGTTCGAGGGATGGTGCATCAAGGTGCTCATATGTCAAGAGGATAAAAGAGGTGAGATTGCCCAGCTTGAGAACGATGTCGACCATCAAGGCATTGATCCGTTGTTTTTGCCTGATATTCTCAAGCACATTCGCCGAGTACCGGGATACGACCAACTTTCCTGTAGAATAGAATAATCCGACATTGAGTTCCAAGCAACGAATGTGAGAGCAAATTCTTGGATCTCTGCAAGTATAATTGAATGAGGAACAGTCCGAGTGCCCGCTAAAGGATCCTACGTACCCAAGATGTTCGAGACGCTTGATGGTCATGTCCAACGATTCAAGTTTGGTGAAGTGAACCACCTTGTACAGTTCACTGCAAGCCAAATCAAAGAAATGCCTATTAACGCCAAGGAGATTTTGCAGCGCCTTTCGCGGGAGGAAGCTCGCGATATTGAGCCAGATTTCGGTAGGAATTTCCGTCGAGGGGACCAATTGAAATCTCTGAACCTTGTCAGCGCAAGGGAATGGTCCACATGTATACAAAAAATGCTCTTGCTTGAAGGAGCGTTCGCTGCCTTGTAGCTGTCAGTCGATTGGGGGCACTGGGGAAACACCCCGACCGACTCGAGTTTATAAAGAAAGGACGTCGGCTTTTCCCGAACCATCTAACTCCCAAGTGCACAGCCGACCCTTGTCCGAGGGCCTCTCAAAGCCCACGGCTTGCCTGCAAGTTATACATAAGTCCAACCTGTAATAAACAGAGTATTTCAGTCGTGTAGTGGGAAAAGACTGAGGTATGCTTGTTCGTATCCGTCCGTATTCGGGGTGGTCTTGTATAGTACCACAACGGGACCGTAAGTACCGAGACGGCGATGATGATGATGAGTTTGATATAACGCCGACAAGCTACAAGTACAGAGCTAAGAGGCGTGGGTAGATACCGAGACGGCGAGACCGACACTCATGAACAGTGTCGGCATCTTCCGGCCGTTACTTCATTACCTTCATCAGTTGACGGTGAACATTGAACGTTGAACCATAGCCATGTGCTGGACTGCTCAAGGAATTCGTGTTCTCGACATATGAACGACTCGCGGTACCAGTTGAAGAAAGCGGTGGTATCCAGGTAGGAATGCACATTCACGTTATGTCCTACACGCTCTGTAACAGGCTAATATTCGCTTCCTCATCAAGATAATTTGGTATTTTCCTCCGTCCTGCACCTTCGCATAAAACGGAAGCTTCTTGTTTCCACCATTCGAACGGCCTCCCTATATATGGCATCCCTCCATATTCCAAGCGACATATGGATATACATATCCCAATTTATCCCAACGAAAGCCTTGCGGAACCTTTACAGTGTCAACCGAGTCTTCCTACACTTGGCTTTGAACGAACGTTACAAAGAGATTAGTTTCCTCCAGGTGAATCAGAAAACATTAAAGGTTCTTGAGCATTTGAGGTTGGTGTTACACTTGAAACTTCCCTCTGTCTCTAACGTCTAGCCTATGTCGGCAGAGACCCCAATATATCCTCGAGGGTTCGTCGTGTTCGCGTCAACCCCCTCTGGTTCAGCTTGCCACCAGCCCCCACAAAATCCAAATGCTCCCTGCGTTCTATCATCTTGCGTTATAGTCCTTTCGACCTAGGACGGTCGGCAGATACTTCAGTTCGCGACAACCGATTCCACCGGCAGCGAATTAATATATTAACAACCGAAATAGTGCTTAGTTTCACCAACGTTACCTCGTTCGCCATCGTGACTAGGTACTTCCCTCACCCGGAAGCTTTCCATCCTTTCCTATCGAATGCTTGGCATACATTCGGCTCGAACCTTCAACGGCTGACTATAAATGGGCCGCTACGTGGCTTTGATGCCTTTCTCCCATCTCCCGGTGATCTTAAGTCTCTGGAAGACTTGACATTACGCTTCAGCACTGATCTGTTATCCGACGAGTCTGCGGACGTGGAATGGCTTTTTGAAATCGTTTCACCTTTCCTTCGCGAACTTTCGTCCAGACTTCGGAGGTTGAACATCATGTCCTCTGCACTGGGAGATCATTCAAGTCTCTTTCATGCTCTGCATGATACGTCAAATCTTATTTCCCTCTCGTTGGACATCGGGTTCTACCCACAGCTTCTACTGGATCCTTCGGGGCTTACACACCTTCTGCGAAGGAATGTGGGGATACTAAAACACGTTAAATTCCAGCCACACCAGACATTTCGGTCTCTCCCAATCCCAGGGCATGCCCACGATCATTTCTCCCGGTGGATGAATGCAAACCTCTCCGATGAGTTGCTGTTGAGCGACCTTGAGACATTCGTCGTTGCACCTCTAGCCGATCTTACTACCCCTCTTTCCATGGGTTTCGATGCCACCAGTCCATACATCACCCGCTCGAAGGATACATTAACGAATCTTATCCTCGGCGAGTGCTGCCTGAGTTTTGACGAGCTAGCTCTCCTTGCGTCTGCCTTTGCTCACCGTCCAGCTCATTCTGGATTGAAGACATTGTACGTGAAGGCATTGTCTCTTAATCCTCAGCTCTTCGACCTGCTAGCAAAGCAGCTCGTTGGGCTCAACGATTTGGACATAAAGTTCAATCGTCTCATAGCGGATGTCAAAGATGAAAGTTCAATACCACCTGAGGACCAGGAGCCCTCAGAACAGGTGAGGCACCTAACAAAGCTCGTTATCTCAGTAGGCCATTCTACTGACCTTGGCATCCTCCCGAACAGATGATCGATGAATTTCTTGGTGAAATGGCAAAGCGGGTGTATGAGAATTGGATGCTCTACTCTTTGTGGATATGGCAGCGTTCCCATATGACTACGAAGACCGCGCATGACATTTTGACCGCGCTGAAGCCATCGATCCCTTCTGTGCGAATAGTTTATCGTATGGACCATATTCACCCACTCAACGGTATTTTTTTATGATATAAATGTGACCTGTCTCGGCCGACTACCACTGAGGTCGAAACGGGTTATGTACGAAGCTCCTTAACTCTTCTAGTGAAGAATATTCGAGGTCACGTTGAAACAGCCTTCTCACTAATCGCGCAAATACTTCATGATATCTGCTGGGAATCGGGATAGACAACTCTCCAACGTTCTGATTCCAAGAAAAAAGGCGCAGCGTCAAACTTTACGACACAATGCTAATTTCACGCAAGTGTATTTGTTGTTTTGGTAATTGGTGAAGCGTTAATGAACATAAGTCTACAGGGCTACACAGAAATATGAGTATGATGCGAAGATATGAATTTAATGAGTGTATAAGGTAGGGTGGTGAATGTTTTCCGGCTAAAGCTACAGTGATATGAGGTGGTCATCGAAACATAAATCCCGAGCGCAAATGGGTATGGGTGGATAAAGATACGCGGGAAATAGAGAAGAATCATCAAACGGGAGAAGGACCGTCGAAGGCATGTCGAGGAGCGGCAATGTTATTGAACACGGGCTCGGGGACGGCAAGTGCGTCAGGAACCTCGCCGACTTGAAGATGTCGGACAGAGGAGATTTCAATGAATGAGTCGGGACGGGTTACTGCACGTTCTGGCTCGGTGGCGGGTGATGATGGGGTGGCGATGCTTGACGCAGATGAGGATGCGGAGGAGGGACCGGAAGACGGAGCGGGAGAGTATGGGTCTGCCTTGAAGTCAGCGAGGGCACCACCGGCATCAGACAGGACGAGGCCATCATATGATGACAGTCGCGGTGCAAAGGGTTGGTCCCTTAGGTCCTTCTCGTTCAGCACACCACCAACATCAGCGAAGGATGCAGACATGTCCGAGAAGGAGTCGAGGGAATCGTGCTTGCGGAGGGTGCTGCGCTGAACGAAGACAGGGATGGTTGCTCCGCCTCCAGTGGAGCTCATGTTGCCTTTGGATTTTGTTCTATGGAGACAAAAATGTTAGACTGCGACCATGGTTCAGATTTAAAAGGTGGTACTGACCCAGTGGAGCTGAAGATACCAGAGCCGAAGGAGCCAGTCGAGACACCGACGCGCTTGGCGACGGACTGGACGACAGAGCGGTAATTCTTGCGCGCCTCCTCGGCGAATCCGAAGAACACGAAGAAGATGAAGGCACAAATGATGACGAACCAGCGGGTCATCTCAATACCGGCCTCATACCCTGGAGCGTAGCGCCAGATGATAGCGGGTACCTGGTCGACACGAGAGAACCCAGCATGGGTGTCGGCCCATCCCTTCCAGGGCGAGACAGCCCCGACACTGCAGTTGGTGACGATGGCATAAATGCCGAGGGGGACAGTGCAAGCGGTTTCGATGCCGGCAAGAAGCATGAGGCGGAGGTATCGGTTGGTGCTCAGGTTCTTATTGCCTGACAGCAACTCTTTAAATTGTGTACGGCTCTTGTTGAATGCCCGAATGCTGAGGACTAAAGAATAAGATCAGTAAATACTCCTTCTGTATGAGTGATGATAGACACATACCCGAATAACACGCCGATACACAACCGATCAACACAGGAGGCACGGAGACGAGCGCGATTCCAACAGGAGTGTTGTATGTGAAGGGGAAGCACCCGATGTCCTCGTAGATGTTGAAGCGATGACCCTGGGGAATATATTCTAAGAGGGGATCTCAGCATGATGTTTATATCACCAACTTCGCCACGTACGCAAAATCATCTCCATGATGGGAAGACCGAGCCCAATTGCGAGATCGACCATGATCGCACGGCGTTTCTCAGCTTTGGTGATGGTGACCGATCGAACGGAGGCGATGTGGTAGAGGCGGCGGTTTATGCAAAGTGAAGCAGCGGGAACTGCGACAGCGATGCCGACAATGAAGCGGGCAGCTAGTGGGAGGAATATGAGGAAGCATCCAAACGCGAAGACAAGCACGACTTACAGATATCGCACCATACCGGGGCCCAATTGATAGCGTTACCGTTCCAGACGAGTGAGTTAATAAAGACGTTGAGGCAGCCCAGGCCTGTCCATGCCATGTAGAGACACGTCCCAGTGTTCCAAGCTGTTCCAAGCATGTCAATTTCAAACTAGTAAATCCAATGAATGGTGTACCTTCGAGGTGCCAGGGGAAGGGAATGCAGCACAAGATGAAGCCAATCCCGGAGAAGAGGGAAGTAACGTAATTGGGAAGAGTCATCTTGAGAACACGCTGAGAATAACTCTTCGAAACTCAGGGTACAAGTCAGAGTACACGAAGGTGGAATCAACTGGAGGAACAGTGATTGCTCGCCATCCCTCCAGGTTTAAGAGCGAATGCTCTGATTTTCCCTCCTTGTACGCATTTTGGGTGATCCCCTTGTGTTCGGCAAGATGCTCTTTCGAAATCATCCCCAAAGCTATCCCAGATATGGACGTGAGCTTGTTGTCGGCTCAAGTGGGACGTTCGGGCGTTGACATCAACTTTTCCCAATTTGGACGTTCACTTGTGATGTCCAAAACGGTCAGATCACGATGGCAGACGCCATGCAATCCCGTTCGGCCCATGGGCCCAAGGGCAAAAAAACGTGCGAGAGGAAGCCGATAAGCTCTAAATTCGATCAGAAGCCTTCGCGGAAGGGCAGAGGGAACAGAAACGAACGACCAAGGCGGGACCCGACACGTGACCGAGACGCGTTCAAATCCCGAAAATACAAGGTAACCACGACCGAACGAGAGAGCAAGTCAGGCGAAATTTGGGATCCGGAAGATGCTTTAGAACGCAACACAAGAGTTCCCCTGTTCCAATTCGAGGCGATTCCAGATTGTATATCAAAGGGAACATTGTTGCATCGATGAACAAGGCAAAACGGTGGCGCGGTCGAGAACCACCGTCAGCGTGACTACACTGCAGATATTGAAAGATACTTGAATTCGTCAGTTGGTATCAACTGGGAAATGCTTGTAGTTGGACGCACCAGAACTCGATCATCAACTCGAACAAGCCATCCTGATCTTAAACGAAACCATCGTTTTCGCTGCCTCTGAGGCCAGTAAGGAAGATCCTGACGCGAGAAGTTGGCGAGAAGAGATGAGAGCAAGAGGAAAGGGTAGGTGTCAGTGGCTCCAGCTTTATGTTGAAGTTCAGGTAGCCGACCTCTATTGTCTCTATTGTCTCGAAGCGAAGCAACCACACTGACATAATCACAATAAGAAAGTGATCGCGCACGGACCAATTGATGATGGGAAACGATGAACACAACAAGATCATGTTATGAACAGCTAAAATACACAGGGAATTCGAATAGCTACAGAACGATGGGGTGGTATGACAGAAAGATCGACAAAAATTTGCTACAGTGTACGAGATATGCGAGGGAACCGAGACGGACATGAAAAAAGACAAAGAAATCGAAAAATGCACAGAAAGGCTGCACACGGTCTTCATACGAGAAGGACGTGAAGCAGAAATAGGACCAGACCATCATGAGCTGAATCATCGTAAGATACTACACTGTCTCCTTCACCACCGTCATGTAAATGACATCCCCAGGGGCATACCCATAGCCCACCTTCTCACCGCTCAGCTTCCTCCTCAGATTCTTGACACTCGGCCCGCGCTTCGGTCTCGTCTGAGGCAGGACGGGAACCACGATGTCAGAGACAGATGAGATGCTCGAGCCCTCGAAAGGCTTGGAATGTTTGTGTGGTGGGGTGATGGAAGGGTATAGCGGGTATCCGAAGGTGGCATCGGTGGCTGAGGGTTCTGCAGGTGAGGCTGAACGCGAGCGGTGCTTCGAGTGGGCAATGGATGGAGGCACGGAGGCTGGGGGCTGTGGCCACCTTGCATCGAACACTGACGAGATCACTGATTCAACGTCGTCTGGGACTCGACGGGGGGACGGTGGGATATCATGTAAGTTTAGCGGTGACATGGGTGGGACGGGTCGAGTTGGCGTTGGTGTTTGGGGACGATCCTGCGTGACTTTCCGAGGAGAGACATAGGCGGGAGGAGGAGAAAGAATGAGAGCGGGAGGGGAGATGCCAAGGGTCTTGGCTATGGGTGACCCCAGATAGTTGGCAGTGGATGCTATGAACGCCTCGTCCTCTGAGGCGGAGGCCGCTGAGGATGGACTGGCACTTGCGGAAGTGGGGCTTGGACTGGGAGTCATAGCCCTCAACGAAGTTGGTGATCTCCGTCCGGGGGACCAGAGCTTCGGTTTCTTCGAAACAAGCATGTCGTCCCAGCCTGACTTCAGGTCAAGCGCCTGGGGTTTCGGGCGAGGTGTGCTCAGCGACTGGGATCGGGAAACCATCTCTGTCGCAGCTTTGTCGACGCTTTGCGGAAAACTCAGCTGGAACCTCAGGATTTCATGTGAGAAGACTTACTGAGTGGGGAGAACGATCAAAGGACGAGGTCGTGGCTTAGACATTTCGATGATAATACCGCGGATCCATTTCGCTGCATCCCGAGCCTCCTCGCCGACGAGGAATGAAAGCAGGATATAAACAATAGAAACAGCGGGTATTCCCCACCACGCAAGTTGGATACTTTTGATATCATCTCGAGATTGCACCACATCGATCACTGCGAACTCTGCATGGACGGAGGCCCAAGATGTCCAGGGCCGGAATCCTGATATCGAGAACACGGAGAAGAGCGAGACGATGAAAATAGTACATGTTGTGAGAAGGGAGACTGCGATACGGCGCACGAAGAGGGATGTGTTTAGGGGAGACCGCGATTCGAGGTGCGAAGAGAACCGCGCGAAGGGTAGACGGAAGGAACGATGTATCGCGAGACCTGCACCAGGAAATATTAGGGAATGTTGGAAAAACCAAGATCCATGAGGACGTACCAGAAAGAATAAAAGAAATGGCACAGATGATAATGGGAGGCACCCATATGAGAATTAGTACAGGAGTAGAGGGGTGGATAGATGCTGAGCAGCCTATGTCCTTGACGAGGTCAAACCGGTGATCCTGCGCAATAAGGTCTAGCATAAGTTCCTCACGTTAGTACAAATACCCTCAGAAAACTGAGAAAGGACATACGTAGCGCCATGTACATTACAGGGATGATATAGCAAAATAAAAATTCAATTAATAGACGATTTCGTTGACTTTTCGGATCATTGGATATGGGTCTCGTGGAGGCCACAAGCTCCAGCCGACGGGAGATACAGAGACATGCTCCCGGTAGCGCCATCTGGGCTCCAAGGAGGAGTTTCGTCACTAATCCACAGTTATTCATTAGAACACAACAGGTTGCTTAAGAAAAGAGAGAGCTTGCGTACCAAGGTCGCACCAGACAGGAACGTGTATATCGACGTTCCCAGCCCAGATGATTGCATTAGCACCGTGCACGACGTTGCACCCCACAAGCCAAGATACGATGGCCAAGTTCGCGACATTGCAGCGTACACGGCGGACAGGGATGAACACGGCGATCAAGACAGCGCAGACGAACGAGATGGCAGGCAGCTCTGCGCGCATGTTGTAGTTGGAGCGCAAGAAGAGAAGAGAAAAAAAAATAGATCCCTAGATCGCCTAGGTGAGGACGAGGAATCCTCCGGCAGATAAAGGAGGGATATTAGACGTTGATAGAAGTTGAACGAAGGGGGGGTAGGGCGATCCCGTGGAAGAAACTTACGCATTTTAGAAGCAAAATAAAACAAGGACGTCTTTGAATTCCAATGAGGTAAACGCCGGAAACGTAAATGCGAGCTTTGCGTAGACGATGGAGGGATTTGCGAGTCAGCCGAATGTGGTACTGGAGATAACGGCCTGGAGTATCCGAGTGGGTTAGCGGGACAAGTGGGCTGCCTGTTTGAATACAAGGCAATTAATGTGGCCACTGTTCACTGCGGTCCGGAGGCAGGAGAAAAGTGAAAAGCGAGGTAAAGGAGGGGAGGGGATGACAATGGGATGCACAAATGCGGAAGCGTCAAAGACCGACAGGATAGGATTGAAGGTAATTCCAGGAATGGACGATCGTATGAGATTTCTGCTTTGGGAAATAACGCCTGGTGGCTGTGCAGCCCTTTTTGCTTCCGGCCTGGCAACGTTCGAGGCTGAAGGAGATACCATTGCAAAACCTTGTATTGCGTCAGAGGATAATAAATTTTCCCTGAAAGAGTGCTCGTTAATGTTAGGACCTCGTGACGCTTACACTCGAAGTCGTTGATGAATATCCATTCCCGAATGTCCTTCGACATAGCTCAAAAAAGGGCGTTCACTCTATAATTTCTGCGACAAAATAAACAATAAATCACTGAAGGAATGTCCCATAGTTTGCACATACGCACAGGATAGCAGGTCCCAAACTTGCATTCAAGGTAGGTCAACAATAAGGACCACACAACATGTCTGACATTACGGGTACACCTCTCAAAGCCAGGACTGCACCAGGCGGAAGCTTGCTCATGCAAGGACTGTCTTGAACACGTATTCGTGAGTATGAAGGCCTACAGATTCAAGTCAACACTATCAATCAACGCTATTAAAAATAACATACCGTCTCTCGTGAACCTCTCCCGCCACACTTTTTCCGTTTCCTCCTCCTTGTATACTGGTAACTCACTCTCAGGCATCCCTTGATACCCATCGAAACGATCCACTCTCGTAACAACCATCCATTCTATGTCCTCATCACCTTCTCCGATTGAGCTGAAGTAACCGCCCTGGCGGCCGACATGGCCCATAAGATGGCTCCATGCAGCCCCTTCATCGTCCTCATCATCAAGGTTGTACACTTGACCAGTCAGAAGGTGAGCCCATCTGCACATGACATCCTTCTCCATAACGAAGCCGGTATACACCTGACGGCGTGGCACCCGTTGCTCTGACACGGAGGAGTCAGTCAGTTGTTGTGCGATGGATGCAAACGAGGTGTAGGATGAAGAGCAGGCCGTGGACGATGATGACATGGCTTCCTGGTAGTTCCTAGTTGGCAAGTGGTATGATCGAGGCGTGGGAATGAATAAACCATTCGCCACCATTCCCGACTCCATCGGACGGCTTCAAGGCTACAGAAGACTGATGGCGTCTGTCTAAGAGAGACTACTTCAAGGCCTCCAAAATCACTCACCAATACTGACAAAAGATACTTACAGTAATACTTACACGTCAGAACTTACGACCAACCCAGAACAGTTGAAACTTCCCACTACTAGTACCATCGCCAAAATAAGATGCATCAAAGAGAAACGGCATTCCTCATTTTAGGGTTCTACAATGCGATGTTTTTGCACCGTTGAGATTCCTAGTGTGTCGGAGGTGGGGGGACCTGGATATCCCTCAGCCCCATCGGAGGCGCGGTGGCTCCAATACCCATCATCTCATTGTGGATGTTGTGATCAAGAACAGGCAATCACGACCGCTCGGCGCAAACGTAGTTGTCGTAAGGCAGAACTTTTCAAAGCGACAACTTTGATTCATAATCCCTGTACATCTGAAAGAAGTTCTCAGACAGACACTGAAAAGGAGTCCTTCTCGTGACGTACCCTAAATTATGCGCCGTGGGTCTTAACCCGAAAGCAAGTCTCCCCAGGACCGCCGTGCAATTGGCCCAGTCAAAGCCTTGCTCAAAGACTGTAGCCTCTCACGCTCGGACACGAATCGCACGATTCCATGCGCGGCACAGAGGGGCAAACGACTCTGAACGACGTCTTCGGTTACCTCCGACATCTCGCTCAGCGTGAACACCCGGAACGTCAACCGAGTCAAACGAAATGCCGTGCGTGGGTCTGTGATCAACCGGTCGAGAGATGCCCAGTCGAGGAGATCGAGGTGGGGAACACGGTCTGCATATATCGTTACGGTGGCTTCCTCGAGTTGTGAGTGGTGGATGCCTGATTCAAGAAGGTCGCGGAATAGCTTCGGCCAACCATTGTGAAGGGTGAAAGACCGGAGAGCGGTGTTGTGGTTAAAATTGATGTGTTCACAGAAGATATCTGGAGGACATGGGCACTTGTCAATAATTTCGTACAAATAAGCTGTGGATGACTTTGAACTGACCTGCGTGAGCATGATCCCATAGCTCTAGCTCAAGATGCTGCAAAGAGCTGCCCAATACACGTAGTGTATCTGAAACCGAGGGAATATGCTCCTCTAAAAGGTCGTACATTCGAATCGTGGATAGTCGTGGTGTATGCTCGAGTGAGTTCAGCCAGTTGAGGACGAAATTCAATTTCGGCGTGCGAATGTTCAGCTCGCGCAATGACTCAGGCAGGCGGAGATCATTTGGAGTCAATTCCGGGGAGGTCAACCAGAAGCGGGATAGGGTCAAGGTCCGGAGAAGTGGGAAAGAACAGATGAAGTTGATAAGGAGATTGAAGGTCACGATGAGGTCACTTTGCAGCTCCAGGACTGTAATTACAGGGAAGATGGATGGCAGTCTGGAGAGAGTTGCGGGACCGTGATTGAAATGATTAATAAAGAGCGCTTCGACGGATGAAAAGTGTTCGATGCCGTCTGGGAGAGAAGCCATGGACCGGATCATGAGCCTGCGCCCGTAGCTAGCAAAAGCCGATGGTGGTGGCAAGCTTAGAATGAACGGCACAGTTATTGGACTGAGGCAAACATCAGACAGAAGGTGATGTCTGCTCCGCGATATCCAAGCCTTGCATACAAGGCTGCATGCTGCCAGTGCGCTTCGGTCGGAGAACAGATGGTCAATGATTGTATCAATGAGTTCCTGTGGAATGACGGGCGTAAGTGCCATGGGCGTTGCTAACGTCCCTGTTGCAACGCTGGTTGGTCGTGTCGAGATTAGTGGATTTCCTAGGTGGACTTTCGAATGTTGTGGACCAGAACAGTGTTCTGAGGAGTTCGGAACTTGTCCAAGGACCAAGAACGATAGTGGAGTATTTTGACTTGTTGAATTGCAAAGATCTACCACGTGTTCGCGTCATGACCGGACTTACCAATTTCGGGTTTCACTAAGAGGTTGCATTGAAGTCGCCTGTTTTCCCTCCATGCATCCCAGCCCCTCTTTGCTTTTCTCCTCTCACCACCGTGTATCAGCTTAAAATGGTCACGAAAACCAGTGCTCTCCTCTCGAACGAGCCTCTTCGTCGCAGAATACAACCATTTACAAACGGTACACCCACCATGCACACGCTCACCCTCAATACCGCCTCAGGAAGCGTCACATCGTCTGACTCTGCCAAAGATTTTACTGTCGTGTACGACAACGAAGATGAAAATGCAGGCGACGAAACAAAGCTGGATGGGCTGTCATCGGGAGACGAGACTGGATCCGATCTTGGTGCGGGGGATGATGACGATGACGCGCTGAAGAAACCTAGTGAAACGAAACAACGCAAGGAGAACTCGTCGTTGCCTCCCCTGGATACCAAAAATTTGCCTGAATATGCCGATCACGCTCGCTCTCCGGACTCTCCAAATACGCGTGCATGGTATGAATTCGACCTCGCAGTGGTCGTGGCGCTCGTCTCGCCCATAGGAAACTGGCTGACAGGCGGAGACCACATCAAAAATCTGTTTCTGATTATTCTTTTAATATTCTACCTGCATCAAATTATCGAAGGTTCGTCTCCTATTTCATACTTTGCCATTTCTTTTTCTCACATAAGAATTTTTTTCTAGTCCCATGGGAGCTCTACCGAAAAGCACGCCCACGACGACGCGCCCCTAATATCCCTCCCTCAAAAGTCGATGAGAAATACAAGCAAATCGCCACCTCTGAACTGCACGCACTTGAACTGTTTTTCCTTGCATTGACCGCCGCCTCCCCCTTCTTCGGCGCCCTCTTTCTCCGCTACGCTACGGCGGCTGTCTTAGGCGAAGACTCCGTATCCTGGTTCAGTACTGCTCTCTTTGTCATGGCGACGGGGATGCGCCCATGGTCGCACCTCGTCGAGCGGTTCAACCGGCGCACGACCGACCTGCATGACGTCATCCACTACCCATCGCCCAATCTCAATGCCGAGGACGTGCAAGCGCAGATGGCAGACATGCTGAAACGCATTGCATATCTCGAGAGATCACTTGCAAAGACAAAGACCAAATTCGTGGATGCGACGGAAGAGGTGTATGAGTACGTGGACCATGCCGTGGATAGCGTGGATCGGTCGGTTAGGAAGCACGACAAGAAATCTGACAAGCAGGAAGCGAAGATCAAGGATCTTGAGCATACGATCGAGATGCTCAAAGGGAAAGGAAAGCAGAAAGTCGGACTCTCTGTTAACACGCAGCCCGCCTCGCCGTCGCTTCTCAACTATATCCTCCCGCAGTGGTGGTTTTCACCGCCGCCGCACCACCGAACGATGTATACCTCACCGACATATTCCCCGTCGGGTAAAGCCTCGCTCCGTTCGTTCCCATCCTCGTCATCCATGCAGCTCGAAACCATACCCGAAGAAGAAACGTCGAAATACCCAGTATTGGCTCAGCCTGCAAACCTCCCTGCGCTCGTACTATCTCGCATCGGGTATCTCGCCACCATGCCGCTCCGTGCCGTCCTCCGCATGGTGTTAAGGAACTATTAGGTGTTATCGTTTGCTTTGCTTATTGTTTTTATTTTGGGCTTTTACATCAGTTATTCACGCAGCCCTCCCCGCTTGGACTTGAATTTGCATTTACCACCCCACTCTGCGCCCTTCTCTGCTTTGCACTCATAGTCTGTATATTCCCCTGCATCACTTCATGTGTAACACGTCCGACACAGCAGTTGTATTTATTGAAACCGAGCTTTATGATATAGCACAGTGTAGTAATCTTGTCTGTATTCCGTATACATTATTGAAGAGTATCTTGTTGCGGTTCAGCCCCGTTGAAACTGAACGTAGCGCTTCTGAAAGAGACAACACAAATTGAAACAGGATAATGCTTCGAGCAACTGTTCTAAATAGATTCATTACCAGTTTCCTCGAGTTGCTAACCTCCAGATGTTTGTGGAAAAAGTATGTGGTCCGTGGGCGGCAGGAATTGGTAATATATACTTCTGGTTTTTCCATTGGGTACTAGTTCGAAATCTGGGAGGACTGAGATGTCGAGGACAAACGATGCTACTCAACGTACCGCATATGTGGGAGTACGCATTGTTACTTCAGAGACAAACCATCCTTGGAGTGAAGAAATCATAGTCATATTGGTTACAAACGTATTGAATTTGTACCTCCCCGCCTCCCGCTTGACAGCCACTTATTTTTGTATAATCGGGGTGTCAAGGAAAGGGAGGCTGGAAAGTCAATGTGACATACGAATAGCTCAACTGGTGGCGACTGAAACTTGACAGTGACATGTGCTCACGGAAAGCGCGTCATACGCTTCAGGCGTGTCTTTGTCCACCCTAGAGGCTGCCCGGCCCACTGGCATGATGAATTCCAACGGTGTTGAGTACTCGATCATTGTCGTGGAACTGCGAGTGTGGTTCATCAACCTTCAATGCAAATTGTATAAATGATATTAACGCGAGAAATGGCATTGTGGGATGCTTACCAGTTTGTAGATCGATGACGAACACTATTCTGCTCCTTCTCGTGTTGACCACAAGATTCTATCCACTTTATTCCACAACTTGTTGCTTTCCTCCTCCTCAACCAATCCACCAGCGTACAGCAGCTTTGGGAGCATCACCCTTAGTAAACCAGCCACCTTCTTCGGAGACTCGATAGGCGAACCAAGGAGGTACAGATCCTGTATCCAGCGATTTTTTACATCCAAAATGCCCGGCGGCGTTGGTCGGATCCTTGCGTCTATCCGCATTATGAACTCTCGCAACTGAGGACAACCACGGAGCAGGGAGGACAGCCCTCCGAATGTCGCTTTTGGATCATGCCGTGTTTGACTCCACAGCTTCAGTTCCTGGAGACTTGGCCAGGCCTTCCCAGCGTCTGCAAGCCACGCGTCGTCCAAATCGATTGCACACTCGAGTTTAAGTGATATGCGGCGCAGGTTTGGGCAATCGAAGAGTGGCCGGAGGGCATCGCCGGCTGACGGATCGTTCATGGTGGGTGGGGAGAATTGCAGGAACTCTGCAAGGAGTTCAAAAGAAAGGAGAGTCTGGCGACACACGTGTTTACTGAGCGGCAGCAGGCTTTGTTGAAGCAACGACAATGGAGCGACCAGCTCCTCGGCCCCGTACTCTGGGAACTCATTCTGCGTCTTTGCCGAAAATTCAACCAATCGGCACTGCATAGACTGAAGTACCACGCCCACAACAGACAGATCTTCGGCCACGAATCCGAATTTGCTGAGATTTGGGAATCGACCATTGCGTGTATGATATCGACTGGGATTGAGAGCAGAAATCCAACCCATAACGAGGTGTTCCAGGGAATAAAGATTGCCAATGATTTGCAGAAACTCTTCGTCGCATGGCGAATCTGTAAGAAATTCATTGCCACAAGTCAACACTCGGAGATGTCGAATATGACGCAAGAGGCCCAGGAACATTGGGTCGATAGTTAGAACATGCCACGGAAATGACACAGACAGGCTTGTAATGTTTGGCGAAAGGCGTGAAACGGCTGAGTACAGCGCATCTACAACGGAGATGCTGATAGACGTATAATTGCCGTCTTCATCGTGAATGTCCTCCCCGTTGATCGTGACATGGGCTACGTTTGGGCCAAGGAATGCTTGAATGTATTTATACATTATGGTGCTCCATGGCGTGCAATGGACAACGCGAAGTTGGGGCAGAAAAACCCGCACCGGGCGATATGCTGCGAGGGCGATGAAAACGTCCTCTGAGGGTTCTAAGGGCAAATAGGGCTCATCACTGGGCAGATAAGACTCTCCAATCTGTTTTATTCGGCGTGCGTAGAAGTCAAATCTTTCCCAGTCCGTTTCGCGCAGTGCTCGCTTGAAGGTCTTTGTAGTGTGGCGTATTCGGCCATTTGTTAGCTGGAAGAAGCGAGATTGTAAGAGACCACGCTCACCAATCTGTGTGCCAATACTTCTGTCCAAAGATCGCGTGGCATACATCGAATGAGGGGTGTAAAGACCCTTTGTACTCTCCAGAGCACATTGAGAGCGGGTTCTAGGATTCAAGGTTGCTCATCAACATTGAATAATAAATATTGCCACAAAAAAGGCATTTTACCAGTAAACGTGCGGCACGTAACTGCGAGTCTTGATAAGGCTTGTTCAGCATTCAAATCTTCTCCAAATTGCATCAAGACATCGTTCCCTGAGACTTTTGTGAAGAGCTGTTCAAAAATATTCGAGAGAATTTCGCTGATCAGAAGACATGCATGCATGTCAAAAATATTCCCCGTAGGGTTTCATAAGAAATGGGTATGATCAAATCAGAAGACAAAAGAGGTGAAGATGTGAAACGATGCTTTGGGGCTTGAAGACTGAAGTTTTATGCGTGGTTGAACGTAGAACGTGCCAGTGGATTGTAGGTGCCAGTTGACTTGTGCCTGCAGGGACATCGGTCCAATGCGGCCACGTGGAAATTTGATTTCAGTTGTCTCTCATTCCGGCGCCGCCACTTAGCGCCACTTCTCTGTTGAACTTGCTCCCAGCTCACGCTTCAAGTAAATCAGAGAGCAAACAATGACATTGCCGATGGTGATTAGGGTGTGAGTACTGTGTGTCCTTCGCAGGGAAACACTTGGATGGCACGGACCATCCCTATGTTCGCGATGACTCTTTGCGTTAAGGACCGACGTCCTGCCTTGGTCCTGCCTGTAGCAGTCTGCAGTTGGTATCATTTTGAGAGGTCACCAGTTTACGGATTCCTTTCATTTACCTCAATGTTGCCATGCTTTCATTATTAGTCGAAGATACCTTGCGCCATACGCCACCTGAGAATCGGACATACGGTGTGTCAAAGCCCTTCCCAGTACTTCTTAACTGCACTACTTTGCCAGGATATAAGTAGTGCGATATGAAGATCGGGTCTGATGTAATGAAATGGTATGTTGGACTTCTCACTCCCTCCCATCGCACGTACTTACGACCAAGGAGGCTCACCTCTAGTTACGCTCGCAGCGTATCTCCACACACTGCATACATCCACCCACATCGTACGCGCCCGGCTACTCTACGGGGAACAGGGAACCTGCAGCCGCCGGTCACAGCGATCGCTGTCGCGGTTCAGAAGGAAACATTTTTGAAAAGATGGTTCGTCGCCCTCGAAGTTCATCCTTACATATTCCAGCGATGGATCTGGGGTCATCTTCGGCCAAGGACAGCATCCGCAATGATGAAAAGGTGACTATATGCTTTGCGTTTTCGATCTAATTTACTCAAATTTATCATACAGAATTCGTTCAGTGTTAATTGGTATGCTAGATGTTTCTTTCGACACCTTTCGCGGCACTGATGACCTGTAAGAAGTATCCTTGTCCTTCTCCAGACACAGCAAAATATGCAGCTTCATCCAGATCAATCCCTAAGGGTTCACGAATCTTGAATCGCCTCCACATTGGCTCATAATTGTCGGATCTGGCCAGGGCCAACCTTCTTCACTTGTCAGTGCCTTCCCGGATGCCAGCCTGCCACTCGCATTCCGGTCCCGACTCTCCTTCACGGGGTAACGAAGCTATCTACTCATCAATTGGGTTGGACCTTGAGGCAAACACTCTTTGGCTTCTTGAACGCTGCATCGACCAAAGCAGACTTTCCGAATATGCTCCGGTACCAGGTTGTGGCCATATTTTTGGAAAGCTTCAAGCCTCGCGGTCTAATCAATGCCGGATCTGTTATCGGCTCTTCATCGTCGTCAGTGCGTGTTCTGCTTCCGCCTCACGGTCTTCCGAAGCTACATGATTCCTGATTTCTCCCCACCCCAATATTTAGATGAGACCTAGATTCGTGTCATCTGAGCATCTCAATTTTGGACCTAATCACTTCATTTGTTTTCCTGCCTATGTCATCTTCAAATACAATGCAATTATACCAATACTAGTATCCCGGATGTTTCCAATCGTTCATGCAAGACGTTCTAAAGATTGGCTTGGCCATGTGCTCGGCAATATCGTCGCGTGTTTGCCGTTTTAGGACCTAGGTCCTACAGTCACTTCCTTTCAGCCGACTGCAACGTGCACTCTACTCTCCCCTACGCCCTTGACCTTGCTTTTCTTCATATTTTCTCAGCGAAAGCTTATCTGCTTGTTGAGAACGAGTATTAGCGCCGAGTAGCGCCTGGACAACGTGCAAGTGCAGTGCACACATCAAACAATTGTGTCTCAGCTTTCGCACCTTTCACACTTCATTTCCGACTCACTAGCTATCCTGGTCATTTACTCGCATTCACATTCGAGTTATCTTTAATAGATACCGACTATGGCGCCAGGTTTACTCGAGGCTACCCCGAAAGGGGTGTCAACCGAGAATTCTATCCAGGTTCCAACTGCATCGACTTTTTCATTCAAAGCACCGTTCCCTGCGTCCTCTTCAACGACACCGTTTGCGGCTCTGAAGCAGAGACGTGTGTCGCTCGCACTTCCGTCTTCACCACGGGTCGTGCAGGCATGGAACTTCCGTGATGACACCGGGCTCGACTCCCATGTCCCAGAGACCGAAGCTTCGCGAGCGATGCCAGAGAAACGTGGAAAGATGAGGAAGATAGCTACAGGCGCGGATAGCGAGCCCTTTCAAGAGAAGAAGCAGCGGAAGAAGTGGACAGAGGAGGAGACACAGATGCTGGTTACGGGATGCAATATCGTGAGTTGGCCACGGGTTCTTATCAATGCTTATACTTAATGTGACGACAGCACGGAGTGGGCAACTGGAAGACAATCCTCAGCGACCCTACCCTCAAATTTGATAATCGTTCCCCTGTCGATCTCAAAGACAGGTACGTCTGTTGCTGCTTGCATTTGTTCTCGTGGCTAACACGCTGCAGGTTTCGCACATACTTTCCGGATGCATATAAAGAACACTACCCCAACGCCCGCACCCACCTATCCAGCAAAGTCCGATCGACCCTGCCGGACGGCTCCTCCCTCTTCGAAAAGACCCGGAGCAAGAAACGGCGGCCCTTCACGGAAGAGGAAGACCGTGCACTCAAGGCTGGCTACGAGAAACATGGCACCATCTGGGCCACCATTGTCAAGGATCCCATATTCCGAGAGCAGGGCAGACGCTCGACCGACCTCCGGGATCGGTTCAGAAACGCGTTTCCCGAGCTCTATCAGGCCGCTGGCTACAAACCGCGCAATGCGTCGAAGAAGCGGATGCTGGCTGATGGTGCACAGCTGCCCCTGCGCGCTGCTACCGACGATCAGCTGTCCATGTCGACCACCGGCCCAGTGAGGAGTAGGCGGAGAGCACACACCAACCAGGGCCTGCTCCGCGGCGGGACGAAGAGTGTACCGCAGAGCACGGCATGTTCAGAAGACGAGGACAGTTCTGCGGGAGAGGAGGAAGGCGACTCTGTGTTTAAGGCGCCCCGCACGCCTGTGCTCGTCGACAACGTGTCCACCTCCGCGCCCTCCAAGAAATACCAGCCCTTCGCCGCGGACCCCTTCCCCTCCACCGACGACGACGAAATGGAGATGGTCACGTTTGACCAGCTTTCAGACCCACTCACCATCCCCGACTTCACACACTCCTCGCAGACGCGCTACGACATGGATAGCCAATCGCAGACCTGGTCCTCCGGCATCAACACGCCCACGCACTCGACGCACGCATGGTCCACCGCTGCGGGCTCCCCGACCTCCTCCCACCTCTCCGCCGACTACCTCATGAATCCCACGCTCTCGCCTTCCTTCCACCGGCGCACCGACCTCGGCGGAAACATGGGCATGATCGGCAAGTCCGCGTGGGGCACACAGGACTGGTTCTCCGCGAATCCAAGGCTCGACCCAGGGAGCAGCGGCACGACGTCCGCCTCGTCGTCGTACCCAACAGGCGACGACGGGCCCGCGTCGCCGTTTTCATTCCACAGTCTCAATCACGGTGTGCTCGACAGGTACGATCTGCTCCCGACGCTGCTTCCACACGACTTTTCGTCCGAGGTGGGCGTGGGCGACTCGCACTCGACGTTCTCAGACGAAATGTTCCCGCCGAGCGGGTTTAGGGGGTTCACCCACCATTCGAACTACGCAGGAGATCTTATATTTGGCGCTCGTACACATCAACCTCAACAAACAGGATATGGATCTGGGTTTGGGTTTGGCACGGCTGGGTTGGGACTGTCCGGGATGTCGCAAGCGACGGGGATTCACCCGATGCTGGCGTTGCCGGAGATTGATGAGATTGGGCTGACGGGGATTACGCTGAACGACCACGTTGAGATCGGCGGTGTGCACGATAATGCGATGGACGATGATACGGGGATTGGGGTTATGGACCAGCAGCAGCACAAGGACGAGCCGAGGGAGCCGTCGTCCGACGCATTCAGTCTCGACGACCTCGTAGACCTCTCATCACACGATGCGGAGCTGCATTCCACACCGCCTGGGACGCCGCAGCTCTCCCGTCAGAGGTCAACGACGAGGCGGTCGTCCGAGTCGACGTTTTCGCAGTACCATGGCATGCACGGGCGATCGATATCCGTGCCCCCATCCGAGGCGCGTTCGCCGATGCCTTCATCATCTTCTTCAGCCCACCGCCCCGCCCAGCACCACTCCAATTCGCAGCCCGTATTGTCGCCGGGCGTCATGCGGTTCTTCCACCAGGAGCAAGAGCAGCAGGGTGCAGGCGGTACCAGCACCACCACCGCGACACAACGACAACAGCCAACCTCACCACGTCCCCCGCCTTCGTCGTTCCCTCCGCAGTTGCTCATGCCCTCTGTATCGCAAGATGGGTACGCATGGCGCACGATGGCACCTGGCGATATTGACCTTAACCTTTCATTCCTCGATTTGCATTACCCTTATGGTGGTGGAACCGGCCAGGATGGTTTGGGCGAGGACGGCCACGATACGCAGCAACAGCAGGATGTTATTAGGCAGGGGCAAGCGTTGGACCTTGCGGGGTCAGTGGCACCGTCGTCTTCAAGGAATGTGGGTGTTTTTAAAGTGCCTGCACTGAGGCGACAGCATGTTGTCCATTCACCTGGCCGGATGGGAGGCGCGAGTGTGGGTGTGGGTGCGACTGGGAGGAAGGGGATGATGGGAATGGGGAGATCGCATTCGACGCACCAGCGTGGACAGAGCGCTGTGTGCCCGCAAGACCTGGTGCTGAGGAGCGACAATAAACGGAAGCGCGCCAGCTGGGATGGGGGCCATTCGTGAGTGACTGAGTCGGAGGGTGGTGGTTGTGGTTTGCTTTTGCTCTGATATCGTGCATTCGCACTTTTCTTCCCGCTTATACTTACACTGGATTTACATCAGGGTCTCCTGTGTTTTCCCCCCTGTTTCCTTCTTTCACCCCGGACTGTTAGTGTCCGTTTCGTAAAGGAAATGGGGGTTTTACCCATGCATGCATACACGTCGCATTTCGATACTCATAAGCATTTTTATTTTCGCAACCTCCACGCCGACTCGTCCATCCCCACCAGCACCATATTTTTTTCCACTGTCTACTTTTCGTCGTACAGAACGACGTTGATACATAAAGCACTCCGTTTAATAGAGTCTTTTTATTCCCAGAATGTTGCCTTGTGGTTGCGGGAAGAAATCATATCACGGAGGAGAGTCAACTGAAATCGAATTTCCACGTGGCCGCAACGGACCGATGCCGCGGCAGGCAGGCTCCGGTCAACCAACTAAGATCGACGTTCTTCAACCACCACACCACAGAAGTAAAAATGCTTTCGATATAATCATTGGCTTATGGTCGCACCTTTGGCGGATTTTGGTCATTCAGGCTCGTTTGCGCAACATATTGCCTTTTCCCTATATTCTTGTCCGACACGCAGGACTGGCCAGAATGGACAGTCGGTCGGGTACCCTTTGAGCTGAGTGGCTCCGTCTACCAGGGGCACTGATGATAAAAGTAAGGGATAGTCAGTTGAGTTCGGTGCGAAGTTCAGTTCCTTTAATTTCCTTTCGCTGAACTAGACTTCGAGAAAGAATCGAGCACCCATATACCAAACCTCTCGCGCCGGCACCTGCTGGTGCTGTCTGCCAAATTGTAGAAGAGACCGGATGATCATCCTCAGCCTGCATCTGCATTCAATCTTCGCGGCGCGCTATCGACGATGTCTCTCCAATACCTGTGAATCCGCGTACTTATCTAGACTTGAATTGAACAGATGCTGGTACCACTTCTGTTGCATTGATTGATCAACCGTCGGACGCAAACTTGGCTTGAAGGCCATTGAAGCCGCCTGAAGGCTGACGGCCGCTGAATCGTATGTGCGCTGGCCTCCACGTCAAGTCTTCAACCCTAGCTCTGGACTCCTGGAAACCGAACGCCTTGGGCTGTTTTTCCATCGGGCCATAGACGGAAAATTAAAAGTACAAGGACTCTCCTCCGATTGTTCTGGATGCTCGTCTTCCCGCGCCTTCATTGTCGAACAATCAGTTCTCACCACCACTTCTTAGAATACGCCGACATGGACGGATGAGAGTCTATTCTTAATAGCTATCGTCCACATTGCGCAAGTCTGACTTATCATCTGGTCGAATATTCCTGTTCCAGCTCCCTAGCACCGCTCTTGAGAAGTTCTTCCACTCGTTCCTGCCCTCTATCACGTCAGGAAGTCGTTTTTCCAGATCGTCGGGTTAAATTATTGGCGGCTGGTTGGCCTACTGGTAGCAGACGAAGTGAACTGGATTCCATCCCTGGACATACCCATCAATCAAAACCTGGGAAGCGCTGTCGCACGTAGCAGTGGCCATCTTCCATCTACTTTGATCTGTGAATTTGATTTTCAGGAGGTCAAGCTACATATGGCAAGTGAGATCAATATTTCGGCAACAGTGCCTATACTTGCATTCTGTTCTTACAGGCATTCAACTACGACCTTTATATTAGGCATTCACGGCGTGTCAATATCTCAATCTGTGTAAATGACTTTGGGTATACTTTTGTAACACTGAACAAACTCAAGTCTCGAGTCTCCCACACGGGCCCACCCACTTCGAAGCTATTCTCAGAACGCCATGCACAGAAAGCAGTGACAGGCGACTTCTTCTCGTTGATCTGACATTGGTTTGGACATGAGAGTCGTCCTACATCTCATGTTTGACAATGGTTCCTTCTAGGTTGGCCTGGCTTGTTATTAATGGCGAACATTCGTACCAAGTAGGCAAAACAAAGGTCAATCATGGGAGTATAAAGGTCTAGTCGTCACACAGGGTACTCCTCAGAGCCCGTCTCAAATACAAAAGACGAGCTCTACCAACCGAGTCAACCATGATCTTCTCAAAGCTCTTCGTCTTCCTCGTCGCTGCCACTTCAGCCAGCGCAGTACCCTTCACCCCAGAACCAGTGCTCACGCCGTCGGTGAGCTGCCTCCAAAACATTCCAAAAGTTAAAAATAAATACTCATAATGTCCCATAGCTCATTCCCTTTGACCGCGCTATTGCCACAGACAACACGACAGGCACCGAATCTGCACTCGTCAACCCCACTATGCTATTCTGCTCCTCCTTAAACTGCGTCGGGTGCTTCCGACTCTCAATAGTCGATCGCCTCCAACAAACGTGCCTACTCTCCACGCCTCCAACTTTTGCATCCGTCGCAATCGATAACCCCGACCGCACCTTCCTCCCTTACACCGTATGGGTCAGTTTCGTGGGTTTCTCATGTCCCGCGGATAATGCGCAGATCCCGCAGACCAACACATGCTTCAATTTGACGCCACTTGGTAACGGCTGGAGGATCCAAAACACGGGCGGTGGGACATTTTAACGTGGATTTATTAATATCAGGGAGACGAGAAGGTTTAAATTTCGATTTGCATGCCAGTTTTCCAGTTTCGACAGACTTAATGTTCTGATAGTACGGTGAAGTTGAATACTGAATCTCATCGAATGTTTTATGTCCTGAGACTGCGACGTGAACCTGGTAACTAGGGTAGTATGAGATGGCCACTGCGTTCATGGCCCTTCTTTCCTCGTATTTAGTACACTCTCAATTAGCAATCTGTATCCACCTTGCATACTTGCGGCGACAAGATTACCCTGGTGCGATGTTGAAGATGACAGCAAATACGATCCTCATTGCACTAGTATACAGGCGTAATATCCACGTTCACGCATTAGCAAGTACCTCCGGCGCGATTCGCTGCTCAACAGCATTTAGCTTGTTAACCCACTCATCCAAGCGTGTCGCCAGTCCACCGATCTGCTCTCTTGAGAGCACACGCGGCTGCACCCAGGTGATCTGTGCCTTTTGGTCCACTTGATCCAGCGAACCACGGATGAGTTTCAGGCTGTGAAAGAGGTAGGAAAGAAGGAATGAGAATTTGTGCCCCGTTGGGAGAAGGAGGGGGGAAGGAGCATACCTGAGTGCTTTCATGACGAGATGCTCAACCTCGTCCACAGGTAATCTCGTCTCTTCTGCAATAGTCTGGAAACTCATTGTTCGGTTATCCGCATGGCGCTTGAACACAGATTCAATCAGCGCCATGAGGCAGATTTTCTGCCGGAGGAACGCATAGTTTTCTTGCAGAATAGGCTGGACGGTGAAAAAGCAGGTGAGGATATCGAACCAACGAAAAAACCAGACTTCAGAGTTTCTCACCTCCTGTGGGAATAGTGGTGCCAGCGCCTCAAACTTGCCAATGTTACCCTCGTTGAAGGTAAACAGGAGCTTCTTGATCCATTCATGTGGGGTGTTGTCCAAGGCATCCAGAATAGGATGCATCAGCTACGACAAACAAAAGAAAGATCAGGATACAACTCGAAAAGTGAAAATAACAACGGCAGACAAAGACTTACGAGTTCACCAAAGTTATAAATCGTATCCCCGAGGAACGCTGAGATTCCGAGATCGTGTGCTCTCACTAACCGCTCCTCCGCCGTCATGTCTTTCTCTGTGTCTACACACGCAAGATACAGCAATGAATTTCTGTAATATGGTGCGTACTCCGCTCGCGCCTAATTCATTATCGAATACGTCAGATAACGCTTTGCACGGCGAGATGGTGCGCACCTTGTAATAATCTGCTGCAACCCCGTAATAGGCAGCGTTCACCCCAGTATCCACACCCTCCAGCGTATCGAGCGTCTTCCACGCAGCATCCATGTCCGTCTTCGTTCCTTCCAGATCTCCATATATCAGCTTCGCGTGTGCGATAGTCGCGAGTAGGAGGACATGGGCTTCTTGTGATTTTGTGGCGTCGATTCGGGATAGAAGGGATGTGAGGAACGTTATGTGGGTTTGAGGGTCTAGTGCCACAAGGTGTTAGATCCTATGTTTTGTTTTGTAGTAGATACAAACGCACTGTCAATCTCTTTCGACACTTTAACACCCATCTCGACTAACCGCAGCTGGTTGATCTTGCTCTCGAAGTCGCGCACGAACCGTTCGAACACATCGACCCGGTACGGCTTGGATAATGGGTCATCGAAGAATTGGAACAGCTTCTGTGTTAGCTGATGCCATAATCTGTCATAATTCAAATGAACTTCAATAACTATTGATAGAGAGAACATATGAAGCAATTTAGACATACTTTCGCGTATGAAGCGTCCGAAATGATTCAAAGTATGGATGAAGTTCGGCTGGAGTGCCTGATAGCGCCGTCGCTACAAATTCATCAAGAACAAGTTTTGGCGGTTTTGGTGCATCGACGGCCATTGCTGCAGACATTGTAGATGAATTATGAAGTGCAATTTTGGACCGAGGACGAGGACGCGTCGTCTAAACGTTGGTGGTATTTGGCCTAGCCATTAGTTGCAAACATGTACAATCTGGCCGCATGAGGGAAATTCAAACAGGCTGATCGGCATGACCGTTCAAAGCAAGGTCAGAGGCTTCAATGTCAAGTCGTCGAGGGGGTAACATTGCAATTAGCTAAGGATGAGCCTCAGATGACAAGGACATCAGACTCTGGGCAAACTCTCGGCAAAGAGGCCGCGTTGCAAAAACCTGAAAGTCTGAATTGGTTGAGGGAGTTCCGATGGGATGACTGTTCACTGTCAGTAGAGCTCTATCTAAGCCATAGAGTTGGGGATCCCTTCCTGGTACTACATTGTTAGGCTCGTTAGAAAGACTTCGCAATAACTTCACATATATTGTATCTCTCTCATCACGACTTGCCCGACTTCCTAGGTACGGAGGCTTTGCCGGGGTGTTGGCTCTTGGATTATAGCTTGCACGAAGACAGGGATAATGTGACAAACTGACTGGTTACTTATACTGAACGCCCCGTTTATGTCTATTCAGATAGAAGTTTTCGCAGAAGGAACTGCTTTAGGTCGTCGAATTCTTCATGCCCCGCGGCTTCCCTGAAATTATAAGGTCAGTTGGTCTAATCATTCAACTGGGCGATGTAGACACTTACATGCAGTACTGCAGATCTGCAGAGAGGGCGAGCTCTGCTTCCCAGGATCGTCGTGTATAAGGTCTGACCAGTCGCGCATCTAGTAACTTGTATCGTTGACGTTCCGACAGGAACCGAAAGACACCAGGTAACTCGAACTCGGGCAATTGCCAAGGGCGAGCCATCACCCAAACATTCACAGAAGATAGGTGCAGCGGTGTCTTTGGGTCCAAAATCATGCTATTCAACTCGGTCCAATCAAACTGGGCCATTTCTTGGTGGTACGTCGTCAGCGAAACTGTTTTAAGCTTGGAATGCTGCGAACAGTCGTTTAGAAAATGCATAAGGAGCTGTTTCCAGCCCTTCTGAATCGTCAAAGATTGGAGTTGGGTGTTGTAACTCAAATTAATTTGTTTGAAAGCATCTGGCGGAGGTAAATAATGATGTCAGTCAGAATTCAGCGTGTCTGCGGGGAAATCGTACCTGCTCCCCCCTTATCGGCGAGTGCTAGTTCTAGATGCTGAAGTGAAGCTCCCAGTGACCGTAACAGGGTCGCAATAGAGAATGCAGCAGAGGTTGGAGCATAATGCACTCGAACAGTGGCCAGCCTTGGGAGGCGTTTCTGGGTTAAGAGCCAGTGAAGGACATCATAAAGTCGACATGTGTCGATATTTAGCGTGCACAATCCCCTCGGCAGGGATATGTGTGGTATGACAGCGCCGTGGTAAGCGGGCCATGGGTGTGATCCCGTACGCATTGTGAAGGTTTGCAGCAAGGGAAACGAGCAAAACATTGTGGCGAATTCTCCAAATGATTGATAGTGGACGTTTTTAAGCTCCAGACACGTGAGGTTTGGGAAAGTAGAAGATGTGGCGGGCTCCATTGTGAGGGTATAGCACTCGTTGATAAACAGTGAGGTCGTCGAGGTGAACTGTGCAAGATCATGAGGAAACTGTGTTGCTGGCAAGTCCTCCAGCATGAGCATGCGAACATATTTCGCGGGCGAAAAATTCTCTGGAACGTCGCATTTCGATCCATGGTAATCGAGCCCCAGTTCGTGGAAAAGATGGAACCTGCTCGATGGGAGCCATGCTTTGCAGACAAGGGAGCATGCTTGAAGAGCACGTCTGTCATCCCATAAATGGTCGATGGTGGCTTCTGTTAGCTCCTGCGGTAGCGATGGCGAGGGAATTGGATACAACATCCTTGCCATCAGATAAATAATAGTGTATGCAAGCGCTGAGCAGACTGCGAGCTGCAGAGGACTGATGAGGATCTTTCAAGTTCAGGACCAACGTTTCCACGGACTCGGCCAGCCACGTGGAATTTCTGTTCCAAAACCAGGTGAACCACTTTGATTTGGCACTGGCGCCTTGTCCATTGTGTCTTCTGCTCAAGCTCAAGGCTCTATAGCCAATGCACCGTTGCCTGAATGTCCCTGAGCTTCAATCTCGTATATTTTAATATATTCACCTTGGTGGCGATTCGGACGGCTCCTCCGACCTCTCATCGCTTGCTCGTCTAGCAAGAACATGCCAGTCATTCTCTGGTGATTATGGGTCCACGTCTTACATTTTTAACTAGAATCTGACCCAGATTCTCGCAGATCTAGCATTGGACATTCTATGGCGAAGTCAGGATTGTGGCAATTGATCCATGTTTTACCTTCTGATTTGTGGGCCGTAACGGAAGAGAAGGTTTTGCCTGATGATGCTGTGTTCTTTCAGGTCATTGTGAGTTGTCTGGAACACCTTTCTTGTGGCGATTTTTGACTGACAGCTCTTGTAATGTTCGACGTAGAACTTTGTCAGGGAGTTGAGAGCAACTGATTGGGAGAGATTCAACTACTACGGGCGCAAAATCCAAGCATTAGAAGATCCAAATTTCGATGTCCCGGGCGCTATAAACGAGGACACAGTCACTGTCCATCAAGACATCCTCGTGGCGCTAAGCTCCTACCGTCCCGTTCTCAATCCTCTTCCCAACCTCAAGAAGTTGACCTTGAACCTCAAGCTGGCTCATATTCGAAAGCATGTACCATTCATCCAGTGCTTCCTTGGTCCCAGCATCACTTGGATCTCCATTATGAATGTACCGAAGAATGCCACGTTCCCTGTGTTTTCTCTGATGTCTCGACTCTGCCCGAACATTCAGACAATCAAAATACAACCACTATCGAGAGCAGCAGACTATTCTCCAGACCTCTTCCAACTTGTCGACAATTCACAGAACCTGCGAGACGTCCAATTCGGGCGTTGGACCGTGCCAACCCGCGATGTAGTACTCCACATGGGCCGTCTGTCCTCCCTAACGTCGTGGACAGGGTTCTCTTTACCTAGCGATATTTCACTGTTCACCACAAGTGATGGCCAGTTCCCAAACCTACGTGTTTTTGGTTGTTATTTTAGCTCCTGGACAGCCGCCTCGACAGTCATGGCTTCGATGAAATGTCCCTTTGAATCTTTAAGCCTTCGGGCTCTAAGATGCAAGGACCCATCGTCACCAGCAGAACTCATATCCTCGATCCTTCAAAACCGGGCACTTCCACTGTCTCTTACTCATTTTCAGCTCTTTTCTTGCAATTGTGCAGCATCTCTTCCAGGCCATATCATGGACTTATATCAAAGCTTCGAGCCGCTGTTCACTCTCCACGCCTTGCAATCCCTCGGCGTCTATCTGTCGTCTCATCACAGGCTTGATGACGACTGGCTAATGGCTGCGTCCAGGAGCTGGCCGCTTCTCAAAAAGCTTCTGATCAGGGGTGGTATGACCACTATGTCATTGGATGGACTTGTCCCCCTTGTTCAAGGTTGTCCCCACCTCGAGGTCCTTGCTCTCTCAGCAATCTGCCATCCCTTCGATTTGGAAGCGCATCCGGGAGTTTGCAATAAAAATCTCGAAACTATCTGCTTCCACTCGTCACCTATTTTTCATCCGGTAGGGGTGTTTCGATGCCTCGTTTCACTATTTCCAATGGTGAAAACAGTGCAACACTTTGGAGATTCGGAATATTCTCAAGGTTGGTTAGAACTGCATAAACTACTTACTGATAGTTTAAAACGTTGAATGATATCTCCGAGTTGCAACTAAATCCAACGATATGTTGGATTGAACGTGCTTAGTTGGTATTAGTTCATGCCATGCAGGACAGACTATGAATTGAGATCTCATGTATGTAAGTCAAACCTCCAAGTCCTCCACATCCTCTTCGCCTGTCTTCCCAAGGTCCAGCTTCCGTTTTCTCCCTGGTATCATCTTTCCTTCGCCATATCCAACACCAGCTTTCTTTCGAAGCATGTCCAAGTCCTGTTCTGCTTCCTCCGCCCACTCGAGCACCAGATGCCTCCCAAGCAAGTGCGTATGCCGAAGCGCAGCATAGGCGTTCTCTGCTTCCGCTCTCGATACAAAGTCCAGGAAGGCGAAACCCCGCGTTCTTGAGTCAAATTTCTTTGGAAGACGGACAGACTTCAGGTGGCCATGTGAACTACGAGGTGTATCAGTGTATTGATACGCAGCAATGAAATGCGAAGGACATACCCAAATAAGGCCTGGATATCCTTCCTCGTCGCCTCGAATGGCACGTTCTTCACGATCATCTTCGTCGTGCGACTGCTTGACTTGACAGCATTCTTTCCCTTCCCCTCATCCTCGACACCACGGCCAGCGAACTTCACATGAAGCGCGTGCCCATCCAGGACAAAGTTCTGCATGCTGCTCAGCGCCTTTTTTGCACCCTCCACGTCCTTGAATCCCACAAACCCATAGCCCATGCTCAACCGTGGGGCATCCGGACGTTTCGGGTCCGGCTTCGTCTGCACACGCGCGAACGCAAATGAAGGTAGGTGTCGGAACATCTTCTCTAGTCTCTCTTGCGTCGTTGAGAATGCTAGGTTCTTCACATAGAGTGTCGTACCCCCAGTGACGGATGGCTCCTCCTCCTCGCCTTCCACAGGGGCCGTGACGTCGCCCAGCTCCTGCTCGGCAATCTTCACCCCGCGGAGCGCAGATCCTGTAGGTAGAGCATATGAAGAGGGACCGGGAACGGCGCCTTCCTCGAACATCCCGAGGGGTCCCTTTTCGAGATATATGACAGAGTTTCCTAGACGTCTATACGCTACAGCACGGAACGCCTTAGCCGCCTCGTCGGGTTTCTCGAACTCGACAACAGCCATGGTGCCAGCCGGAGGTACCAGCACCCGCGACAGATCGCCGTGAGGCTCGAACATCTCGCGGATTTGGTCCTCATTGGTGCCATATGGGATGTTCTTGACGAGTATTGTTGTGTCGGATCTAGAACGCGAGGAGAAAGAGGAGAGGAGAACGCCTTGGGATTCGAGGTATGCTTTCGTCTCCTGAATGATGTGCGTTTCGGCGAGGGCGAGCTTGACGGCCGCGTTGTCGCCAGTTTCTGGATTAAGAATGGAGGCTTTGTCGATGTTGAGGCGATCGGCGACCGAAGAGGCAACAGCGTCACTCTACATCGAGGAATATTAACCTTTGGTTTCGGTATTATGGTTAATGAGATACGAACGTTCATATAGAGCATGCTCCAATTGAACTCTTTGCCAGCCATCGCTTTCCGTTTTCCCGCCTTTTTGTCTTTGACGGTCTTTTTTCGCCCTTCGCCTTCTTCGACCTCTATTTTGCCTTTCCGATCGACAGCGGCAAGGATATGGATCAGGCGACCTTGGAATGACTTGCGATCCAGTGCCTCGTATGCAGCGAGTGCACTCGTGGCTTGGGCAAACGTGATGTAGGCGACACCTTTGGGCTGCTTTGTAAGAGCATCGACTGGAATGTGCACCTTGAGAGGAAGTAATAGGTTAGCGACGTGTGTCCTTGACGATATGACGAGAAAAAACATCAGAAAATATTTCTACTATCGGTTTCCATGAGGATCAACATGCCCAAAGGTCTGATGTCCCTATACAAGTATTCATCCCATGAACGAGAGGGACGTGATATTTACCTGAAAGGCAAGCAGGTGTCAGTACTGAGCATAAAGTGATCTGGATGATGTGGAGAAAGAAGTTTCAGAATAAAATTCTACTATCGGTTTTCCTTAAGGATCAACATTCCCGAAGGTCTGATGTCCCTATGCAAGTTTTTCATCTTGTATCTTGTATGTCCGGGATAGACAATGTTTCGTAGAAGTGACATATTCTTACCTGAGAGTGAAAGTTGTTAGTTACGGTACAGAAAGAACAACAGAAGAGGGTAGAGGAAAAACGAAAGGCTCAGAAATATTTCTACTATCGGATTCCTAGAGGATCAACATGCACCGATATGGTGTCTGATGTCCCTATTTAGTTTGTCATCTTTGCCGAAGTATATACTTCAATAAAGAAACGATAAAGGAACAAGGCTTACCTGGGATATTTCACCAAAAGGACGGAAAAGTTCGAGAAGTTCGGCGTCGGTGCATGAGAATGCTAGATTACGAACGAAGAGGCGGGCGGTTTGTAAAATTGTTTCTTTCGTTGGGTCTTTTGGCAATTCAGGCTCGGTGGTCGTTTGTGCAGTTTCCTGCAATTGTATATATCATCAGTGACCGATGAAGAAGACAACATGATACACAACACGAACAGTTTTTCTTGGGCGATCTGAGGTTTTACGCTCATCTTCGTCATCAGATTGCTCGAAAACTTTCTCCACGACGTCAACAGTCTGGGTCATCCGTCGCTTCATCCAATCAACGTCCGAGATTCCCTCCTCCTTGGGAGCACCAGCGGTCTTGTCGTCGGCCATAGCTACGTCTTCGCTAACGTTAGGCTCCAGTAAGGTTGCGACAGGCTGCTCTGATTGAGCGTCGTTCGCCCACGCAGGCCCCTTCTTCGCTCGAGGCTGCATCACTTTCATGAACTCGTCGAGCTGAGCATCGGACTTCGATGTAGTGGAATCTTTTGCAGTTTTTGTTGATGTAGGTAGGGTGACAGCCACTGGTCCATTGGTAGGTGATGGACCTAATCTTGGCCGTTTATTCGGTCGGGGAACGGGTGCATCCTTCGCGCCCTATGATGCGTATGAGTCAAATAACGTCCTTGGAAACAGACGATGCAGAACGAACCTCAATAATGTTTACATTTATTCTTGTAGAATCAATGAAAGTTCGATCGAACCACTGTTTCGCTGCAAGAGCTTCCCGCTCCGTCTTGTATCCGAGGAATCCAAACCGACGCGGAGTACCGTCGGGTTTAAGAGCAACCTTAGCATCTGTCACGGTCCCTCCTGGACCGCCTTTCTGTTCGAAATGCTCTTGCAGACGGAGAGGAGTAACGTAGGTTGGCAGATTCTTGACTATCAGCCGGGACATGATGACTTTGAATAGTCAAAGAAAGTCAGTAGATGACCACGAAAGAAAGAAAATACACGCACCTGAGAGAAACTTTTGAGATGCGAAAAATACAAGATTTTATAACAAGCGTCGTGTTAACTCCGCTGCGGCTATCGCCGGATTTCCTCGCTCGAAATTGCAAGACTGCATCGTCGCTCAGATTACAGAACGTAACGAATACGGATAGATTATGACCTCTAAAGCTGTCTTTTCCAATGAAAAAAATCCTCGAGGGATTCCAAAAGCCCCGTTCCTCGTGCGTTACTCAGGTGAATTGGTCGTGATGACACTAACGGCAATAAACCATGATAGGCAGATGTCGAGGAATATCTAGGTGGTCCAGATGCAGAAGTTGAAGGACCTTTGAAGAGTTTTCAGGATGCTCTAGCGTACGCCTCATTGGTACTCGTCACCTGCCCTACGCTTAGCTAGGAACGAAAGGATAGCAAATACCGATACATGGACAGCAACCTTACCCAGCGGCGAGAGAGTCTAGAGGAGAAGATCCCCGATATCAAAAAGACACTGGACATGGTTGAATTCCTCCATGAGCGGCGGGTGCGTAAGCCTAAACTTCAACAGTGTCCAGTGGTCTAACTAATGTCGTTAGGAAGGTAAAGGCAAGGCTTCAGAGGACGCCGATGACCTCGATGATCTAGAAGACGACGACCATCCGAAACCATTGAAGACTACCTTTGAACTGAATGATACTCTCTATGCTGAGGCTGAATTAGAGGAAACCGACATGGTGTACCTTTGGCTGGGGGTAAGCATTCTTTTCCGAGAGCTTTATGATCCCGCGATCTGATGCAACTTATACTATCTAGGCGAACGTGATGCTGTCGTACAAAATTCCTGCCGCTATCGCGCTACTGAAGTCGAAACTTGAAGTTGCGCAAATGACATTAGCGAACACTGTCGAAGACCTGGAATTTTTGAGAGAACAGTTGACCATTATGGAGGTGAATACCGCACGGGTTTATAACTGGGATGTCAAGAGGAGGAGAGAGAGGCGGGAGAAGGCAGAGGCATTGGCGGTGGCTGGAAAATCAACGGATAAGTAGTCCTTGTGACGTTGGACACTTTGTCTGTAGCCCTCCTTTTTTATGTTATTCTTACCTCTCAAGATACCTAGGACATCCTTTCATCCCCTCAGTTCTGAGTCCTCCATTGGATTTGGAGGATCGTGCAGTGTCACTCGCTGAAGTATTCACAGAAAGGGAAGCGCGGCCAGTTAGTATTGTGTGAAAGGATGTATGAAGGTGGCGGCATGCTTTGCTTCATATAATTCAACTTAAAGAGGTGGCCGCGCGCCCTTTCAATTGAACATATTGTGAGAGCGTGATATCCGGAGGTATCACTAGTAGAGTGTCAAGTTCTCTCAACGATAGACAGTAACCTTGAGGCCAATTGGCTAGATAGGAAGAAAATTCTCAAGGTGGGTCCATTCCACAGATGGAGTCAAGCATGTTCCGCCCGACATCCGAAAAGGGCAATCGTCGGGAGCGGGGCGCCCCGCCAGGCACGAAATTCGGTGCTGACTCATGTGCGAATCACGTGGCGGGTATTTTTGTTCGTGTGGCTTCGCGTCCTGATTTCTTCACCCCCCACCACGACCACATTCTAACGCGTCGCCTGCCGGCGTCTGTCCCCTTCCTTCAACTCCAGCCTTCAATGCGCCACTCTTTCTCACATCATGTTGAGAAAATCCAAGTCCCGGTCACAGATATTTGGCCTCGCCGCGTTCAGGAGAACTTCAGACCAATCCTAAACATCCAAGGATTATGCGAACTCCTGCAAATTGCCACGAACGATGATGACAAGGCTTCAAGCTCTGAGTCCTCGTCTGCAAAGGGCAAGAAGCGCTCTTCTAGCCCGCCTGCCCGCCGTCATCGGTCTACTAAACGGGCCAAGACCGTTGGTGGGTTCTCCGTGCAACGTGGCGAGTCTGAAGCAGCCTCAATGGACTCCAGAGAGGCAGAGGACTTCGTCTGGCCTGGAATGACCTTCCCCAATGTGGAGTACAATCCGTTGTCCTTCATAGAATTGTTCGAGAGCACAGAAGTTGTCCCCGTTCTTCAACACATCTTCGAAATTCAATACACGAACAAGCCCACCATTGAGGATGACATACCCGCTTCATGGAAGATCGAAGACGAGCATCTCCTTGAGATTCTCGCTGAGTTTCAGTCTCGTATTACGGAGCCGAGAGCAATCGACCTTGGCGACGTTGTTTTGGCAAGATATTGCGGACGTCTTGTCGTCACTTCTCCTTCTCTGAAGACCCGCTCTTCGTGGATGCTTCTTCTGCCATCTTTCGCCCCACCAATCGATCTTGCGTGGCATGGCATATCGTCTCAAGTAGTTGAGGACATTATGATGGCATGCTTCGTATTAGAGACTGCGGATCGTGCTGCGATGCAGGCTCGCCTTGAAATCGTTATCCTCCCATCGGATACATGCGATGTAGGCAAGAACGAGCTTCCCTTTCGGCTTCAGCTCACCACGAACATTTCTTTACGAACCCCTTCGATCTATGAGCCTTTTCCTCGTGAGATGAAGAAGAAACCTTTAGGAATCGAGGATGCACAGCGACGGGTGCTTGAATTTCTCTATCCATCCGATGCTACAACTCCTGAATCGTATGGTGGCGCGACGAATATACCGTTCTTTTACTCTATCTTACGCCCAGCACCGTATCTGCCTTCTCCTTCAATAGAAGAAGCCATGCAGCCATCTGAGCTACGTCCCACCCTTCTTCCTTTCCAGCGCCGGAGTGTCGCATGGCTTCTTGATCGCGAAGGAAAGACTGCCACGCCGAACGGAGATATTGTTCCAAAAGCCCCAGCAGCTGAATTCTCGTTCTGGGACAAAATAGAAGAAGGAAACACAACATGGTATTTTAATCGTTTAAGTGGAATGCTGTCGCCTTCCCCCCCTGAAGAAGCTCCTGTCCTTGGAGGAATACTCGCCGAAGAGCCGGGTCTAGGCAAGACTCTCGAGACCATTGCTTTGATTCTCATGAATCCCGCACCACCTGGAAGAAATCCCTCACTTACGCGGTGGGATCCAGAAGCACGCTTGCATGTTAAAGCGATAAAGGTGTTTATTAAAGCCGTCTGAAAGCGCTATAACGATTGACCATACTCCTTAGACGTCACTTATCGTTACACCTCCCGCTTTAGCTTCCCAATGGGCTGATGAACTGGCCGCGCACGCACCTTCATTGAAAGTACTCATCTACGATGGATGGTCTAAAGTCCCTGTGCCTATCACACGAACTCAGCTGGAAGAAGCTCGCAGCAAGATGCTAACGCAAAAGGACAAGAAATCCAAGCAGCAGAAACTTTCAGAAAGCAAGGTGAAATTGAAGAGCAAGAGGAAATTAGACGAAGACATGGATATCGATGAGGACCAAGCCACTAACGCAGATGACACAGAGATTATGGATTGGTGCACCTACGTTAATGGGTTCGATGTGGTCATAACGACGTACACCGTTCTACGCTCAGATTTTAACGTCGCACTTGCTGCACCGGAGCGTCCACGGCGAGAGGATGTTTATTATGCCAATGTGGAGAGACCAAGAAGCCCTCTGGTCATGTGCGAGTGGAATCGTGTTATCATGGACGAAGTTCAAATGGTGGGAGGTGGTAAAACTGAGTATGTAGTCTTCTCTTTGCCTTGGCTCAGTTGCTCATCATCAAATGCTTCAGAGATATGGTTTCTCTAATTCCCCGACTATCCTCTTTCGCTGTTTCTGGTACTCCCGCGCGTACGCAAGTCGCGGATCTCATACACGTTTTAAAGTCAGACTCCTTCATCTTATATTCTTGGGATGACCTTACCTTTTTTCCAGATTCCTCCGTGTCGACAGGATCATTGGTTCAACTCGCCTATGGCATCGACTAATCACAACAGGCTTTGGTGCAGCCCATTTTGCAGCGCTCTTCCAGAATTATGCCCTCAGGTAGGCTGTTTTTCAATCTTCCTCTCTGGTCTCTGGACTCATCTTCTTTTCATTTAGGACCTTAAAATCAAATGTGAAAGATGAATTGACGATTCCTCAGCAAACACGGTACCTTGTTGGAATTTCACTAGGACCCGTGGAGAAGCATGCGAGTCATCACTGCGTTTCTATAGACTTCGTTTGCTCATTGCCAACAATAGATTTATGATCAAGCCGTGGAGGCAGTACTACTGGACATCGGGCTAGACGCCCGAGGTGTTGCTGGATCAGAGGGTTGGCAAATTGACGGTTCTGTGCTCCGCTCATCGATCCGGAGACTCAGGGGCATATGCACACATCCTCAGGTGAGCACGCAAGGTATATTGTTCCCTCGCTACGTTTGTAACCTCTTTTCCATGGCAGGTTGGCCAGCTTCAACGACCGGGAGATCGACCATACAAACCGGGGGCGGTGAAGACGATTGAAGACGTCCTACAGGTACGCTACATGGTTATTCTTTCGGGCTTGAGGTTCACACTTTTGCAAGAATATGAGAGAAACCAACTGGCGAACGATGATGGATGACCACAAGGCCAAAGTAGACCTATTCGTTTTCTGACATTTCCTACCAAGTTACTGATGCATGTCGTAGGTACAGGGACTTGTCCGGCTTGCTCAACTCCAGAACCGGGATGAGCAGGACGAAAACCGTTTCCAGCATGCGTTGAATACGCTCCTTTTAGCGGAGAAGGAAGCAGTGGCTCTGGTTGAGGAAGCTCAATCAGCTCTTGATAAGCATATGGCTAAAGCCTCGACAAATAGAGGGGATGGGCCTCGTGAATTGTCGGATGGAGGGAAAGGCAAGCAACGGCAATTGTCCGAGCCCTTGTCCGAAGACGACGCGTCTGAAGATGAAGAATCGTCGACTTCTCCCGTTACAGAAGAGTACGGAAAGAAACGCGGTGCACTTCAAAATCGCCTTCGAGAGTGCCGTATCGCTCTACATCGAGCCAAGTTCCTTCAGGGAGACATGCACCATGGACTGGGGCCCGCTCATTCAGCCGACGAGGATGCTGCATACGCCGCAGCTGATGCTATGAGGCGTGATCTGCTGAAAGGTTCGTTTAACCCGTTAGCACTAGATCGGAATCTAATGGACAACAGGTACTGAGGAGGATGCTATGCGCGCCATGGATCTCCTGGAACATGATGCCACGAGGAAGAGATTAACTCAGGACGCGTTTATGATCGAAGTTCCTTTTCTGGATGACTCTGGTATACGAGCTTTGATGAAGAAATATCATCCGACGAAGGCAGAACGAGAGGACAGGCCCCAGCCTCACAAGGTCAGACTGCACGATAGGGCAGCTAGATCGCAGGAGCTTGTACGTATTCTCTTTTAGTATGCTATCGTCGCCCATTTCACTACCTCTTCGCTGTAGATCGAGGAGGCTAACGACATCATGGGCACTGTCCTGAACGACCAATCCGTACTAATCTGGGAGTGGAGAGCCCACATCACGTCTTTACTTACCCAGAAGCTCTCTCCTGGAGAAGGCGAAGCTGATGGCGAGGAGTATCAGAGAACGTTGGACAACCAAGGCGAAGCTGAGACGTACCTCCAGTCTTACGCGGCTCTCTTAGCCGATCGTAGACAAGCACTTCTGAACGAGCGAACTTTGCTTGCTGCTCACGATGCGCGCGAGCAGAAGCTTCGAAATACAAAGGCAGCTATGAACGCGATCCAAGCAATCCTAGCTGAGGCGGTTTTGACGTTTTCCGAAGACGTCGAGTTGCAGCCAGAGCATGAGGTATTGCATGCTCAGTTATCCGCCAAACGGAAGAGCCTTCTTGAACGATTGAATGGAAGGGCAATTAAAAGCGCAAGTCAATGTCTCAAGTTCTGTTTCGATATTCTGACTCCCTTGTAGATTTTGATTGACCTAAACGCTTCCGCGACTCAAATAAAGCAAACTCAAGATGCCGAGAAACTTATACTGAAGGATGTTGTGACCGACCTCCGTCAGTTTATCGCTGAGCAAGGCATGTCATTTCTCTACCGTTGAATGTTTCGTAATCTGAGAACGACTCTTCAGGTGCACTGATGGATAAGCTTGATGCCGATTTGACTCTCCTTCGGAAAGCTTTTAACCAAAGGATTCTTTATTTCCGCCAACTTCAAGAAATATCCGACTCCGTCGCTGAAGTGACGTGGGAAACCACTATCGTTGATGCGCTTCTGGAGACCTCTTTGGATAAAGATGAACTGGATGCCAAATTGAACAGAACAAAGGCTCGACAGAGATATTTGGAGCACCTGACAAAGAACAAGGATGACGGTATCCAAGACGAAGACGAGGAGAGTTGCATTCTCTGTCGCTGTGAGTTCGCACGTGGATTTATAACCCACTGGTGAGTTTCCTTTATATCATAGCCTACAACCTGGCGCACGACTAAGTAATGACCGGTTACTCAGCGCACATGTATTCTGCGAAGTAAGTTATTCTGTCCCTGAAGATAACTTGGGTTGCTTACATGAGTAGGGATGCATGAAAGCGTGGCTTCTGCGGAAAGAAGGGAAAACATGTCCTGTGTGCAGGTCTGCCTTCGACCTTCCTCTCGAGGTTGCGATGTTAATCTTACAATTCTCAGAGTACCAATTGACCCCTATAGTATCGAACGGTTCACAGTTGGTCAACCAGAGCAAGAGAAGCCGCCTCAGCGGCTTGCTAATGGAGAACCCGCACCAAAATCACGTCGTCAAATTTCGTACAACATGATAGGTACCCGGTTACTCTGATTGATTTGGGCATCCTCTAACAAATTGCACTCCACAGATGCTAATTTATTCAGTGAAGTAAATTTGATGGAATCCTTTGGCGACTTTGGGAGCAAAATACAGACGCTTGTTCGCCACCTCATCTACATCAAATTTACCGATCCAGGCGCCAAGAGCATAGTTTTCTCAGCTTGGGCGGACTCTCTACATAGTGAGCATTATTCCCGTTTCCCGCCATCTTGCTGACACTATATGTACCCAGTTTTACAACGTGCTCTCAAGGACAACGGTTCGCTCCTCTCATCCAATCTTTCATCATAAAACTGAATATTGATCAGGAATTCGGTGTCTGAGGATTGACCAAAAATCCAAGGGCGAAAGTGCAGCGAAGGTGTTCAAGAGCGATCCAGATATCCTCGTTCTACTATTGCATGGGTTTGTTGTCCTTCAGCCCTGAGGTCAACTTTTAATTTACATTCGTTTCACGCATAGCGAAAGGGAGAACGCTGGTTTGAATGTGACCTGCGCTTCCCGTGTATTTCTGCTTGAGAGCGTCGTACACCACGGGTTCGAGATTCAAGGTACGAGAACCGCTTTTATTTGCCACTCTTTTAACTTAGGGACTGTTCAGCCATCGCTCGCATCGACAGGATGGGCCAAACACGACCCACGGAAGGTATGTTTCTCAAGCTAATGGTCTTTCTGACTTGCTGACTTCGGCTACCTAGTCTACTGCTATTACGCCGAGGGTAAGTTCTATCATTCAGATCTAACATTTCCTGTTTTAATCTTCGTGGCACAGATACTGTGGAAAGGAACATTCTCGACCTGGCCGCGCGTCAGGGCTTGTCTCTCTATACAATGGAGAATTCTGCAGGAACCATCAATGTTTCGTCCCTTGCCACAGATGTCGAAGCTAAGGTTGTCGATTCACCAAGAAAGAAAGCTCAGAAGGGAGATTTTATCTTCAAGTGCGTTGTTTATTTGATTATCTTCCAGGTGTCTCAAGCTTACAATATTTAAGGATGGATGACATGTTAGCGATTCTCTTTCCCCACATGTTCGAGGATATCGAATATTTGCTTCCTGCCGAAGATTCTATAATGCAAACTGCGCATACGGAGGATCAGAGTAGCTTTTCAGGGAGAGATACGGGGAACGCTGTGGCTGGGCCGTCACGATTGCCGATTCGCCATGGCGCGCAATAGCACAGGAGGTCATCAGATATTCCTTTCGCCATTCTTCACTTTCACTGATTTCAGTTTCATTCGAGTATTTAATGCATCTCCTCCACACATATCCCTTTCTAAGCTCACAATCAGACTGTTTCTCATTCAAAAAAGGCATTGGAAACCACTATTAATTTATAAATCATGTCGGAAAGGAAATTGAACGGAGTGAAATAAAGCTACTAGAGCATATGCCTTCGTGTGTATGACATACGCGCTGTTGCAGGACTAGACTTCACTAGTGACCATCCTCAGGCGATTCATTAGGACCACCTCGATTAATACTCAAACCTGGGGCCTAAACATACGAATGGTAAGCACCTGCATTCAAGAAAGCTGCTCAGGTTATTTGAGTCCAACACTCACCGAATCACCGACTCTTAAGTCCCGGTCGAGAGATTCTCCCAATTTACCTACGCCGCCACACGTGCAACTGGAGCAGTGATGAGCAGTGTCCCCCGTCTGCGCTTGTCCAAGATCCCCGGACATCGTTCCGGCCTGAGTCTCCACCAAACCATCAATGGAAACAGGAGCAAGGATCCTTGGCTCGCGAATGACAGGAATCTCGTGAGATACTTGATGAATTGGGATGACTGTGTGAATACGGCTGCGGTCGATGGCTGTGTGGTAGGAAGTCAATCTTTGTGGTCAACAGCAAGAGAGGACGCTGCATACATTCTTTCTCGATGATCGGTTGTACTACATGATGGACATGGTGCTGAACGTTCTCGTGGACATTGGTACCCTTATCGACAACAACTCTCTCCTTCGGTTCGTGTTCCTGACCGTGTATGTGAGGCACGTTTCCCATCAAAGAAGACCTCACTTACCACACTATCTTGCCTCTGTCGCACCTGCGATTCTAGCTGGTTCCTCTCCTCTGCAGAATTGGCATGACGTTCTTGTATGTTCGTTACCGGGTGTACCTGGAGTATAAAAAGATCCGGTTACATGAAACTCCATATTGAAGAAGATATAACACTTGCCCTGTCATGATGCTGCTCGGGACGAGTGTCAGAAACGATAACAGGTTGGGTATGATGTTGGATATGGTGAACTGAGAAGGACGTCTCAGAGGATAGTGTTGGGAATGTGGCTGAGTACATACTATGCCGATCATGCTCTTTCTGGCGAGTGACCTCTTCAACCTCAACGTGACGGACTCGCTCATGCGTTACAGCTAACCAAATGACTGAGATGTGGGTACCTTCAAGCGAAGAGGAGAAATCTCACGATTCAATTGATGGGTTTCATGGAGAGTTTGATCGTCAGATTCAGCGAAGGCAGTCGTGGCTTGCGAATGTCCAGTAGTATGTGGATGAGGAATGACTTGAATTCCTGCGTGTTCATCAGCTAAACAAGCCAACCTGTAGTATGCACATACCGCTCGCTTTACGTGAGTCACCAAGCTGGTTACTTCCCGGAGGATGATCCGATATAGCCTCCTCAGACTGAACACCTGGGGGGGTCAAGCCAGGAGGACGAGGAGGACTAGACGATGTCATGTCTGTTAAACTAGGTTATTGAGCTGTTAGGAGGTCATGCTTGTGGGTTACCTCGATTCTGTACATCAGGTCGATTGACGCCAGTGGTAGCTGCTCCAGATTTGAATTCTGTGGGGACGGAGCCATGATCCACACTCGTCTGCTGAGGCGCTTCCCTCGGCTCACCTTGAAAAAAATAAAATTCAAAAACAATCACAAAGACAGAGGCGAGAGGTGCTCACCCGCAGACTTGGTTGCACCAGTACCAGCCTTCAGCTGTCCTGGCTTAGTCATGGCTGCTGTTGTAAGTTAGTGTGGACGGATGGATGCCTTCAAGAAGCTTACGTTGTGCGCCCCGTGCTTGGCCCAGTGGCGCCCCGTGAGGTCTAGAGGCGGATCCCGTCGGTCCTGCACCCCTCGCTGCAATGCTATCTTGGTTAGCTGAGCGGCCTGTTGCGGTACCTGCACAAGGATAGCGTACATTTAGCTTTACGAAGGAAGTCAACATAAGTTCCCTACCTCGTTCATGGCTATCGGGCTCCTTATCTGGGTCAACCGGTGCATTTGCAAAGCCAGTTGAACCTTTTCCACGAGCGGCGCTGCTGTCCTGAGGAGGTGCAGGCTTTCCTGACGTTCCAGGTCCAGTACCGGGAGGCAGCTTTCGAGGGCCAGTTGACATGTTGCGTTGAGTAGGTTGACAGGGGTCTGAACCTTGGAAGTTATTCTCGGTATTGCCTGTTCTATCGTGTAATTTGATGTCATGATATCGTCACGAACATAAAGGACGATGCTCCTTCCGGATATTGCTGCAATGACGAGGTGGAAGGAGAGTCTGAAACAATACTCTTCGATTACGGGAAGCAATCGAGGACTGAGTGTCATAGTTGTCCTCATTCAGTGTCAGAAATAACCTTGGACGAATTTGCTCACTCTCGTTAACGCTTGGATCTGGCAGAACTGTGGAGGACCAACTTGAGAAATAAGGAGTCGCTGGAACCCATGGAACTTATATAGTTGCATTGTAATCAGCCAGAAATCAAGCAACAATCATCGATTTAGGTCAATGGCCAATAAACAGGGCGAGGCTGAGAGATCGAACAGTCGTTATTCGGATTATGCAGCAGGCAGCACAGAGAGCCTGACTTCGACTCAATTTGATAGAATTTGACAGCAGGAGCGAGTGGGCCGAGGGCCTTGGCCGCGCCGAAGCTCTAAGCAGAAAAGCGGTGCATTGTGTTTGCCCCGCAAGATGCTGTCAAAGGACAGCAAATAGAGCAATACTACCGCTTGCCACGGCGACTTCTGGCGTTCGAAGTTTGTGATTGACAGTATCATCACACATGGTCTCATCTCAGCCTTGCTCACTTAGACATATTTGATTACGCTTTGCCTCCCTTAACACTGTGTACTTAAGCAAAACGCATGCTCGAAACTGCCCTCCGCACTCCTCAAAGCGACCTCGGCATTCACATACATAGATCGACTGACATCTGTTTACTAGAGTCTGCACTGGAGACTAGCATTCACTCCTCAATATCGTACGTGACTCCTGACTCTAGCAACAGCGTATCAACGATATTGATATCCCAGAATGAAGATGACTTTCTCTGCGGTTCTATTGCATTGGATTATTATATTCTACGCTATCCTCCGCTCCTGGATTTTGGGATATTATCCCCGCCTATGGATATCCGCAAGTCAGGAGTTTGCTAATGTGGGAAGCCCTGTCAGCTGCTTGAATAGTACGATGTCCGCGACACTCGCCCAAGCCATTGAATGCCTCGACAAATATACCGTCCCTCATGATTACTACGACAGAACTACGTACAACCTCGCTCAGCCCAACACAGAGGAACGTGCAGCGTGGACAACCATGATATCATCGTTGCTCAACCCTAACGACAATTGCTCCTCCGTCTACGTGCCATATATACTCTCGGAGCTCTATCTAGTGTCGCTTTACACTGAATCTTCTGGCTCATCGTTTTGCATCCTCTCCGAAGTACAAGTAGAGGACGGATTCTACAGGAAGGGTTGGGGATTGATGGTTGTTCCTGCTACTCGTACAGCTGTGCTTCGAAATCTACATATATCTGCACCTCATCCGGCGTACGATCTTTTCACCCCCCAGCAGGCCGCCGCTCTGTTTTCATCGGTCGGCGCAAAAAGCCTTCTGATTCCTGGACGGTCTCGGACCTCATTTTTACATCCCACGGAATGTGTGCAACCAAGCTCCGGGACTGATTATTATGAGACTGACCCCGCCCATAACAATGTATTTACGATTCAACACAATGACGTTGACCAAGCTAACGAGAGTTCTGTTTTAGCTCGAGCCTTTCTACGATGCCACTAGAGCCATCTTCACGTGGCAAAGGGCGAATGGAGGATGTCATGCGAACTCTTGTGCTTTCATTCAATTCCATGGCAAAGGACCCTCTACCTGTTCTTCCGATCACGCATTTCTATCAAGTGGCTTAGGTACCTAGACGCAGCTACGTATCAAGTTCCACTAGCTGACCTACCTGTTAGGCACCAGTCCGTCGTCGATATCCTGGTATAAAGATAACGTTACCAGGCCCATCAAACGCCTCAAAGCACAGCTTCAAGTAGTCTTTCCTATGTGGAATATCTCCCTCCCTACGGATAGTAAATGCGCACTCACAGCAACCAAGAATGTGGTCGGGCGATTGGTAAATGGCGTTGAAGATGCATTGATATGCCGACAAGTTTCCAACGCAGAAACAACGACTGGCATGTTTATTCATGTTGAACAAGCTGCTGTAGCACGCTCTCAGCAGTCGCATGACGGCTGGCGCAATGCTTTAATCGATACGTTCGAGCAAACATAAGTGGAAACCATCAGTCTAATTTCGCACCATGCGTTAGATCTTAGAGACAACAACAAAATGATATTCTTCATCGTTATATGCGATATATACCCAGTTTATACTACGTGTATTTAAGCAGAAAGTTGCAAGGTATATCAAGCAGGATAAACGAACGATAAAGAAGAGCTTTACATGCTTCAAACCACGTTGGAAGCATCATGCTCAACACCGCGCTGAGCTAAATTACTAGAACCACGACCAGCCATATTATCAGCGCTATGGCCACCCTCATCACCATGTACACCTGTATGACCTCTGCCCCGGCCCCCATACTCATTGTTTCCACGGCCGAAGGAATTATCAGTAGCGCGGCCTTCGAAGTTCCCAGTATTACCACCTTCAAAGCCACCGCCCTACAAAGATCACATCAATATTGAATCTTGTATAAAGTGGTCAGATAATGCTCACGGAGTCATTTCCGATCAAATTGCGAGCCAAAGTCTCTCCCTCTCCATCGACTTGACGCGTGCATTCACCACCGTTAAGCACCTTCTCGCCGATCTGGTCATGGGACAGACCGCCGGACAAAGCACCTCCTTTTTGCGAGAAATGCTCCATGGAGACGGGGTTATGGGTTTGAGATTGGTGAACAACAGGCGCCTCGTGCGTGACCTGATGGATGGGAATGGTGGTATGAATGCGATGTTGGTCGTGGGCTAAGAAGACATGAATACAGGGTATAAAAGACAGAGAAATATTACATACTCTCTTTCTCGATGACAGGCTGAACGACATGATGGACATGATGTTGTTGACTCTCGTTGAGATCTTCGCCTCGATCAATTATCGTACGCTCCTTCGCACCATGTTCCTGATGATGAAGTACAAATCAGCCCTATTCAACGACCAAGGCGATATTACTTACCAAAGAATGCTGGTGCTCCCCGACCTGACCATGAAACAAGGCCTTATCGTCAGAGCTGTTGGTATGACTCTCGCTGATGTGGGTGGTCGGGTGAACCTAAATTTTATGGCCATGAGATAATGGTCTTGAGTAATGTATGAGACGAACCTTATCGTGTTGCCGCTCCTCCCTGACATCCTTATCCATGACAGGCTGAGTGTGATGTTGGACGTGGTGTACTATGAAAAAAAAGTCAGTGTACAGGGCGAAGTGCAGGTGGACATGGCATACTGTGACGATCATGATCCCTTTGACGAAGAACTTCCTCGGTCTCGTGGTGGCGAACTTTCTCATGAGTAACAGCTGCGGACCGATCAATGAACGACAATTCAACGTCACTACTCAGAAACTTACGATCGAGCTGATGGCTGTCATTGGTAGCATCCTTGCTGGGCATTGAAGTGTCATTTGATTGATGATGCCCAAAGGTGTGACCGGTGGAAAGGCCTGTGAACAACGTGTGAGTAGGGAGAAGCACAACTTCGTGTTCGTGCAGCTTACCACTCCCGATGCCGGAATCATGGTGACGGTGGTGTGTACCAGAGTCGGTTACTCCAGACCTTTGACCAATCCCTTGCTCATCGCCGGTGACATTAGACTGCTGATGATTGGTAGCAGTCGACGCCCCAGTCACTCCTGGCTTTCTACCACGGTCACTTCCCATGCCAGTAGCGCCTAAAATGAACTATAAGTGTCATCCAGTCGTAAAGGAAACGAAACTCACAGGTGCTGTTGTAATCTGGTTCATTGGCCCCATGGTGAGTGGGACCGCCGCCGCCGCCTGCGAACTCAGTCTCGCCAGTACCGCTTTGAGTATGCCTCTCGTGAGTCAGGCCTGCGGTATGATGGGACGGGGCTGAGGCGCCGCCCTTCCCCGTAGTACCAGGTCCCGTTCCGGCTGGCAGGCCACCCGAACCAGAATTAGTGTGATTCCCAGTAGTGGCAGGACCAGAACCGAAGCCAGCCGTAGCAGGACTCTTGTTGGAATTGTTCGGATTGAAGTTGGAGGAACCAGTAGTGTTTCCGGATTGGCTCGAACCTTGAGTCGTATTCTGACCGGCTCTGCCTTGAGTGACAGCAGGATCCTCTTCTCCGAGCATGCTCTTGATAGTACTGCCGATACCTAGGCATGAACCGTTAGCTTAAAACTGCTGAGAGACATCGCCGCATACCCATTGTATAGATGTTGATAGAAATTTGCGATAGAAGTCAATGCTAGGGAAACTTGAGGACTATCTAGAAAGTGATACGCCTTATATGGTACGCGATAATGCGTCATGCTTGCTATCACAAACCGTCATGCGTAGTCTCAGCAAAAATAACCACGAAACCCTGCCATGACGCGGATCGTCGATGAATCGAACTTTTTGAGACATACTGCCGTTGAACGGGAGATGACAGCGACCGCGTCAGGGCGCGTCAGCCGGTGGATTGATCGACACCCGGTGGGACTCCGAGTATGACAAGAGAAGGTTGGCTGCCCATTGCGACCGTAAAATTGAGTAGTGTTGGCGGACGAGAGGAAATGAATCCGAACAAAAACGAGGATACGTTGTCAGAAGATGGCCCTGTGAAATGCTTAACAGACCACAAGGATCGAAGATAAAGGAGTTCATATCAGATTCGCAGTTGCATAGGTATACGCACTGTTCGAATAGGGACTAGGTGGTACACTTGAGCTGTATCGGGCCCTAGGCTGACATCATGGGTGTCATTCCTGGGAGCGGATGTTCTGTGGCGGTGACTGGTGTTGACTGAAGCCCTTGACGACAAACAATGTACATGGATCATCAACTTTCTCTAAGATACAATTGGTAGATAAAGAGGTCTACGCAGGCGTGATGGGGAACCATTTGTTGAAAATGTTATCTGGGTCGTACCGCTTCTTGGTTGCCTGGAGCCTGGGGTAGTTCTCTGCAAAGACTAGCTTCACTTTGTCCGGAACGGCATCCTTTTCACCAGTGACAGCAGCAGGATCTAGTGATGTTACAATAAGAAAAGAATATTATCGAGAAGCTATGGCATACCGTAATTGCTATACCCAAGAGCCTGCGATCTGTCCGCATCCGACTGCCCTTCTGTCAGGAGCGTCGTAAGTTCGTGGGTCGCGCGACGAGCGTGCTCGGCGATTTCGGCAGAGTCTTCCTTCCAAAGCGTGCCAACAACTACACCGGGAACGGGATCGCGACGGAATGCCGTGACACCTTGCGAGACAGCCCCGATTTTTCCGAGAGGAAAGTATTCGTAGAGGACATTAGCTTTGAACTCGCCACCCTGGGAGACTTCGATCGCCTTCTGGTAGACCTTGGAGATGAGGGCGTAGTCTGGTCCATGGTGTGTGACACCTTTCATGTAGATACCTTGTCCGTGATAGGTCACGAAGTTCTTCCATGACAGATCAGGAGTGTCATCAGAAGGAGATGAAAGCGACTACCTGGATTCCGTTCAGCTCCTCGTATGGTATTTCTCGTGTCGTGTCCATGACAGGACCTATAGGACATATGTAAGTTCCAAATCGACATCTATGAATTCGCGTAAGGGAACGGACCTATATCGAGGAAAGCCTTGAAGTTCGCCCTTCCTTCAGCCTCCGTACCATTGTAGAAAGGGAAGACAATGACAGCGGGCTTCACAGACAGAATAAGATCAATTGGTCAGGAACCAAGGCGTCGAGAAAATCGCACATTCCCGTCCGGGCCAATGGTCGTCATCATCAGCAATGCCTCTTTCTCCCCAGCCTTAGACCACCACTCCGCGGTAACGGCAACGACCCTCTCCAACGCGGGTGGAGGAAAGATCACGAATCCAGCATACACCGTGCTGCGCTGTGGGTGCAACTTGAAAACGAACTCAGTCACCACTCCGAAGTTCGAGCCTCCTCCTCTGATGCCAAAGAACAGATCAGGGTTCTCGGAGTCGCTGGCCGTCAGAACCGAGCTATCAGCAGTGACGACTGTGGCCTACCCATTGGTTAGAAGAACAGCATGGTAAAGGAAGGGGTAGACAGCATACTTGGACAAAGTTGTCAACCACCATGCCGTGCGCAGAGCTGAGCCAGCCATAACCACCTCCGAGCGCGAGGCTGTATCAAGTCCTGTTAGATACATTGTTACTTTACATATGCAGTGTGATACAAACCCTCCCACTCCAGTCTATAGAAATATCAGTAGCGTGTTCCAACCAAGCAATGATCTCAACATACATGATTCACAGTGCCCCCCACTGTCGCGAGCCCATACTTAATCGCCTCCTTATCCACCGCCTCCCACAGTGCACCACCCCCAACATGAACCACCTTCTTCTCCGGGTCCGCCTTCGCCGTGTTAAGATATCTCGACAAATCAATCACCAATCCATTTTCACTCGACGACGCGCCGGCGGGGCTGTGTCCTCCACCACGGATAGCGATCGGGAGTGCGTTCGCTCTGGCATACTTGATTGCAAGGCCTACGTCCGCCTCGTCCTTAACAAACGCGACTACCTTGGCGCGGCGCTTGGCATTGAGTGCCCAGCGTGCGATCGCTGCCTCGTAATCCTGGTCGGCGGGAGTGACGATGTCGCCTTTGAAAGCGTTCTTGAAAGCAGAGAAGTCAGCCATGGGTGTGCAAGATGAGAGTGTCGATTGCTGACGAACGAAAATGTGTCTGGATGTAAGTTCTTTTTATATTCAAGCCAAGGGTGCCCTAATGTGGGACATCGCTTGAGGAGAAGCTTATTTTGCCGATTGAGAGGAACTGTCTGCACACCGGAGCTGTGCATCTGATCTGCTTTCATCACCCCAGAATAGATCTGCTATATACGTACCTCCGGCAATGATAGAAAAGATCGCGACTGCACAGGTTTAGCCCCTGATCGAACCTCCGCATGTTTCTTTCGTATGAAAGTCCTATATCGAGAGTAGGAAAGGGCAGTCGACCATCAGCCGCGTTAAGAAGGGAATCTGTTGAATGGATGTCCTCCCAATCGCAGAACTCGACCGGCTGCATGCCCATGACTAACACCCAAATAAGGACTATAGAGGGATCAGCCGCATGGACTCGAGTCGAACACTGACATCCCGAGGTTTCCTTTGCCTGATGGTTCACAAGGTCCTACACGAGGCGAAGCCAGAGAATCCACGAAACCATAATCAGCCGCGTTGACGTATCATCTGCCGACTGACGCACTCACCTCGTATGTAGTCATTTTTCACCCAGCGAAGATAAGAAGCACACATCTCATGATACCCCTGCACTTCCCCTCACTCCGACTATACCGGGCTTGTTCATCATAGAAACAATTGTGCTGACCATATGTGTGTGAACTCGAACGACCATGGCTTGGCACATACGCGTTCCAACGGCTTCAGATCAGCATTCAATAACTTCTCACCCCACGCACCATTTTTTCTGACGCAAAGCAGTTGCGATACGGGCGTTGATGATTCGCAACATGTATGACCGATCGGCTTGCAGGAGATGAGCAATTGAACAACACACTGGGGACCTCAAGTCAAATCCAATTGACAAACAATCTTGTTCCATGTTTCTTCGATGGCATGTCCCCTCCCGGGTGAACGGGTAAAAGGGTGCGTGGTTACAACGTTCCTGATAACAAGTACAAAAAGAGAAAAGCCCTCCGTCGGATCCAGGGTCCAATGTCCAATTCGTAAGCTTTATGCTGGAGTAATGGGGAACCACTTATTGAAGGTATTCTCTGGGTCGTATTTCTTCTTGATCCCCTGCAGCCTTGGGTAGTTCTCCACAAACACGAGCTTCGCTTTATCTGGGACGGATTCTTTCTCGCCCGATACTGCCTCCGCATCTATTATGCACCACGTGCAAAATGTCTGTCAGTAAAGAGGAAAAGCAAAACGACCAACATAAAGCACATACCATAATTACTATACCCCAAACTCTGCGATTCGGTCACTTTCTCTCCCGCTGTAATCAGCTTGCCCAACTCCGCTGCCAGTCCCCTCGCAACATCATTATTCTCTACAGTATTCTCCTTCCAGCTTACCACAACCAGCACAGTTGGCGTCGAGTCACGGCGGAACGCTGTCGTACCTTGGGGTACAGACATAATCTTGGCCAGCGGGTAGTACTCGTACACGATATTTGCTCGGTGCTCGGTAGGCCCTTGCACGATGGAGATGACGCGATTATAGGCGGCGGAGATGGCGGCGAAGTGTGGCGTACGGTGGGCTTGTCCTTTCATGTAAATCCCTTGCCCGGGGTAGACGGCAGCGTTCTTGAGGTGTGATGGATTAGCTTAGGGAAGAGGACGAAAAGAGAAGAAAGCGCTTACTTGAATCCCATTGAGCTCTTCATAGGGGATTTCCTTTGTCATATCTGCAACGGGACCTACGAGAGCATGATCAATTAATGCAATAATTGAGAATGGAGATTCGGCACATACCGATATCGAGGAACGCCTTGAAGTTCGCCCGTCCCTCAGCCTCCGTTCCATTATAAAAAGGGAATATAAGTATCACAGGCTATGATGCAAAAAAAGCCAATCAGTCACTCTCCCACCCCACAGCGGTTAAGCAAGGAACACACATTCCCGTCATGCCCCACAGTGGTCATTTGCAACATCGCCTCCTTCTCCCCCGCGTGGGCCCACCATTCAGTGGTCACGGCAACTAGTTTCTCCAGCGCAGGCGGCGCGAAAATGAGCAGGCCTGCATAGACGGTACGCCGCTGCGGATGGAGCTTGAGCACGAACTCGGTGACGACGCCAAAGTTGCACCCGCCGCCGCGGATACCAAAGAAGAGATCAGGGTTTTGAGTATCACTTGCGGTGAGGACTGAGCCATCTGCGGTGACTACGGTTGCCTGAGGGTATCTTAGATTGAAAGAATTGTGTTCAAAGTGACGTAGTATACCTGGACGAGGTTGTCCACTGCCAAGCCATGTTGGGGGCTGAGCCAGCCATACCCACCGCCGAGAATGAGACTATCTCAAAGGTGTTTAGCGACTCCAGTAAATAGCATGAATAGATGGGCCAACGAACCCTCCAACACCAGTCTGTGATGATCGATCAGCGCCGCCCACGATCAAATGAACAGAAAGGACTCACATGGTTAACAGTACCCCCCACTGTCGCCAACCCATATTGAATAGCTGCCTTATCTACAGCTTCCCAGAGAGCTCCGCCGCCAACATGGATAACCTTCTTTTCCACGTCGACCCTCGCAGTGTTGATATACTTGGATAGGTCAATTACAAGGCCATTCTCGATGGAAGACGCCCCAGCAGGACTATGAGCACCTCCACGGATTGCAATCGGAAGGTTGCTCGTCCTGGCATACTTGATCGCAAGTGCAACGTCTGCCTCGTCCTTCACGAACGCAACGATCTTCGCACGCCGCTGTGCATTGCAAGCCCAACGAGTTATGGCAGCCTCGTAGTCGGGGTCCGTAGGGGTGACGATGTCACCTTTGAAAGCGGATCTGAATACTGGGAAATTTTCCTCGGCCATGAAGACTGGGAGCTTGGGATTGCCGAGGCCTGGGTGGGTTCCTATTTATGGGCTGGGAGTCACTGGTCAGATGTTCGTGGTGACTGACAAAGATTGGTGAGTATGAACTGAATTACTCAGACTTGAACATACGTAGTGTCAAGTAACTTTCCCGGCTGTTCCAGTCAGTGGGCTGGTATTCCGGACCGCTGTTTCGACTGTCCAGTCGCTCGGAGGCCCTACAGTAGCAGCTCCAGCTCCACAACTCGAGTTACCCTGCGTAGCACATGATGGAAATTTGAATGTCGGCCTTAAGGAATAGCTGAGATGAGTGCCGAGTGGTTCAAATATGGTCATTGCGACCTGTTGCAGCCTGTTGCGACCCAGACGAATCCGTTCAAAACTCTCGCGGTAATCACGCGTTGCTTAAGCGCGATCACGTGGCCTTAAAGCGCGACGCGCCTCGCGCGCGAATAATTTTATCGATTCCAGAGCTTCTCAAGGAGCTTCTTGCCAGGAGTCAAGTAAGCACTACCGTTACGACCACCGAGCTTATGTCCATTTAAGAATATATCTTTATGCCTGGACGTTCGATGGAAATATATTCTTGAGAACAATAGTTCTAGCATCCTGGCTGAATGGAAGGATGAAACCGTAACTTCAAAACACAGCGATATACTATTCCAATGAAGAGGACCGCAATATATTTAGTCGTGTATCTTCCGGTTGAGCAGTGGCGCCAATACACAAATTTTGCTCGTACGAAAAGAGCCCTCCAGCAAGTCCATACCGTGGCCCTCACACGAAAGGGTAATAGGGAAGTTGTTGAAGATATTCTCTGGATGGCATCTCTTCTTGCTTCCCTGCAGCCTAGGATGAATATCCAAGAAGACCATTCTGGCTTCTTTATCAGGAACAGACTCCTTCCCACCCGTTACTGTCTCCCGGTCAAAGTGCGTAGAGATGAGAGACGAACAAGTTCAAGGCATTTAGCAGAATGGTCGATATTTGTACGTTTGACTGGTTGCTGACGCTTGATAACTGTGTTATTGATGAAATGACCGTATGGCAGCCGTAGGCCCAATTGTAGACATCACGCCGAGCGTGTTGTGATCACCTGGAAGGGGGACATAGAGAAAAAAAAAGATATCGAGAGAGATATGGCAGCGAAGGCTGGCTACGGCAGGAGAGAAGGTCACAGAGTCGCAGATTTGGGGTATATTGTGGAGAACAGTCACCAGTGGAGGATGCGAGCTCGCTGGCGAGGATCACGTGAGACCGCGAGGTCGAGGCACGCGACGTGTAGATAAGTACTCTTTCTTCAGCTCACTCATTACTTTGTACCGACGTAACACGATTATCGGCCCTATTCCGAGGCGTATCCACACTTTTTCGAACTGCAGTTGATCTCTCGTCTTCAACATATAACATTTATGGTGTGTTTTTCTTCTGCCACTATCTTCTTTTTCATTGATTGGTTGGTATCTTTATCTTATCAAGAATCAAGATCATATCCATCAGGAAAACCAAAAATTCTGAAATCGTTCTGAATCTCCTTTATTGTAGTCTACTTCCCGACGCGTGGTCGTTGTCGAGAGGTCGGTATTTTTGAACTCCGCTAGCAGGGAGAGGAAACAAGCACTTGCGATGGATGGATTCCACATTCCACTCTGCAGTCAGAACAACTTAGGTTTTGCCAATGAGACTACCATGGCAACCTTATTGTATGAGCCTTTACCATTGTCAGCCACACATTTTCATGAGGAAGATGATTCAGTGTTGTGCAGAGGGTGTGGCGGAGTTTGATTCGAGAAACAGCTGAGAGGTGTGGCATCGAGAATAAGTATGCTCAACGTCGAAGAAGTACTTAGATAAATAAATACACATTTCGCGATCCTGTTCCTCTCTGGGAAGTTGAGGATTCAAAATTCCAACAACCTGCTCTTTGAGCCGAGCCGAGCAAATTTGCTACAAAGCATGCAGCACCAATCCATGAAGATCTTCTCATTCCAGAGAGCGCTGGCACCCATGCTAGCCCACAAGATATCCAGATGACTGAACACATCCAGAGCCACTCAGCTACACTTGGTATTAATGGATTGAGTGCGCTGGTCACATATTGGAAGATACTGTACCAGTGGTTGGATTCCGGCATATATATCCTTGACCTGGGGGGGGCGCGTAGCTTGTAATAGACAGAGGCTATCAAATCTTGCAATGTTTCCCCCTTACAAGTGCTGTACTCCTCACTGTGTGCAGGCGGAGGCTTAGATCCCGAAACTTGGCTCCGAGCGAGGGTGAAACTGACGAATTGTGGGCAGTGTGTATAGCCAGCGGTTCCGGACGGTCAGGATCTAGCAATAAAGGTGCATTGTGAATCAACAATCCAATTTGACTTCAAATTTGTGGCTTGAACGCATAAGAACGCGTCGTTGGTGCAAGTTGGCTGAACGCGACGAGAAAATTTGGTAATGTTTACTTCCAAAACGTGACCTGCCGAATTTCGGCAACTACCCTCCCAACAAGGGGTACCCTATAGAAAGCAGACGTCAGATACGGATATCCGAAGCCCGCGCAGGTTCAAGCAGAGTAGCTACAACTGCCTTTGGGAGACTACTTTATTGTGCTTTAGACGATGGACCTACTTTTTGTGTCTGAATCGCTTCTTTCGCTGTCTTAAACCATTCTAACATCGCCTTTCCTCGACCTCGCAAGTTCGCAAGTACATTCGAGATGCATCGAGGAGTAAAAAGAAGACATTCAGACTATGTAACAATCAACAAAAGTCGGTCTCTGTTCTTGTTTCTGTTTATTTCTTCATTAAGGCGAAACAGAAAGATCAAGCATGAATTCAGCAATTTCGGGTTTTCCTGATCTAAGTCACTCATGTTTCCCGCCGTGGCATGCCTAAGGCTACCAGCGAGGGTGTTTTTGTGAATCATAATAATGATCTTTTTCAAGCTTGCTTTCACTTTGTCTTGCCTTTTGGGTCTTTTGGACACCAGCGGCGCCGTCATCATCGTAGGATATCCATGACCCAATACAGCTAGTCCGAGTCGGTCCAAGACGGGTGATCCCATCATGCCTCATGTTTACCATCCACATTCAACGCCACGCTTCGAGTGGGACCCTTCTTTCGGCGCTTACTCCTTCTTAACCACAGCATCTCCCCGTCCGCACATTTGACGATGGAGCATTCCCGTTTCTTTGCTCAGAAAACAGGCTCAGAGTCATCCGGAAACGACTGGTCATTCACGCGCCTCATGGGCTTGTCGTTCATCGCCTCGCTGCTGCAGAATCAGCATCTGGTGGATAGTGCCAAGCTGCTCGTGCTGGGTACGCTCATCGAGACTGGACGCAGGCTGTGTCAGTGGTTGATGGAGCGATTCCAACTTCGTATGTCGTCCCCCGTCCTCTCAGCGCACGTACATCGATAGCTCAGCGTTATAAATGCTTATAGAATACTGTATCACGGCGCAGTTTGACGAGGGCGATCCGGCGTATGAGTGGATTGTCTTGTTTCTGGTGTGTACAGTGTAGCTTTTCTGATTAAAGAGAGCTGACTTCGATTTGACATGATTCTTTTTTTAGACACAAGAGAATGTCTGGCGCCGCTCGCGCGACTTCCGCGTCAACGCAAAAAACTCACAGCGCAAATGGGGTATTCAAGCTGAGCATGATATTGACAGTAACGCCGATTACGTTCCTACGTACGAGATGCCCCAGCTATTCCGGTGGAAGGGGTACTGGGTCGAAATCAAGCGGAATAAAAATGCGCGACAATGGACGTCTCCCGCTGGACCAAAAACGCTCGCCACCATGATTATCTCGTATGTCTCACGAACATTACCTATTTCCTTCAGTTTTAACTTGACAGGGATTCAGAATCTACACCCTCGACATGAACGTCCTCTCATCCCTGGTTGCGGAAGCACGAACCCGGTATCAAGAGACGAGCAGGCCCAATGTTACTGTTCACATGGCTGATATGGTACGTATCCGGCGGCATACCATGGGTACCCTCTCTTACACCCCTTTACAGCCGAGTTATGGGCCCGGATTCATATGGAGTAGTGTCAAACACAAAGCCCGAAGGCCGCTCAGCTCCATCATCCTTATGGAAGGCGTACTCGAGTCCTTGGTTAAAGATGCACAAGAGTTTCTCGACACCGAGGATTGGTATACAGAGGCAGGGATCCCGTATCGGCGGGGATACCTCTTATATGGCCCTCCCGGGACTGGAAAGAGTATGTGCATGCACTTCTATTACTATTCATTTCTCATGAGATGTCGATGTCTAGCCTCCACAATTTACGCTCTTGTATGAACTCAGTTACATCATCCTCACGCGTCCCTCACGTAACCTTCTTCTAGGCAGGCGAACTCGGCCTTGAAATCTTTGCCCTTCCCCTCTCCTCAGGATTGTGCGTTGACCCATCGCCAATCCCAGTCTTTACACTGACGACATCCCCTATCCAGCGTCGACGACGCATACCTACAAAAAGCCGCTTCCTCCATTCCCAAGAACTCGATCCTCCTAATTGAAGACATTGACTGCGCCTTCCCCTCCCGTGACGACGCAGACGAAGGAGATGGCCCAAACTACCAGCAGGAGAACTACGGCATGGTCAGCCATTCACCCTTCCCTCGTGGCCGTAAGTCCGCCGTCACGCTCTCGGGACTCCTGAACGTCCTCGACGGTATCGGGAGTGAAGAAGGGAAGCTGTTCTTCGCTACCGTGCGTTATTCCGTCCCTAACCTCTACAATTCAAGCTCAAGCTCATACATATGCTTTCACCTCGAATTCCATAGACGAACTACGTTGACAAACTGGACCCCGCCCTCCTTCGCCCCGGTCGCATCGACAAAAAGATCCAGTACAAATTCGCCACCCAATCCCAAGCATCTGCACTCTTCAAGCGGTTCTTCGGCCGTTCCCCAACTCTCCCCACTACCGACTCCTCATCAGACGAGAAACCCGCATCACCACCACCACCCTCATCCATCGACGCTCAAGCCCAGGCATTCGCTTCCTCCGTCCCCGAACACGAATTCTCCACCGCCGAGCTGCAAGGCTTCCTTCTCCGTCACAAGAAGGATCCAGCGGGCGCCGTAGCATGCATCGGCGCATGGATTTCACAGGAGCTCACGGAGCGGCGGGAGAAGGAGGAGAGGGAGAGGGAACGGAAGGCGAAGCTGCGGGAGAAGAGGGAGGAGCGGGAGGCGAGGCAGATGGAGGGGACGATGGCGAAACTTGGTGGGATGGTGGGGGCGATGTCGATGTATGGGCAGCCTGGGAGGACGGGGATGGTGGGTGGGATGGTTACAGGGGGGCTGGGACCCGCGACGCCGTCGCCTGCCTATGATGAGGGAAGGGAGGTGCAGGTGGTGGATGAGAAGGTGGAGGTGGAGGAGGTGTCCATGCCTGTACCTGTACTTGCATCCGAGGCGGTTGTTGGGATGGCCGAGTCCAGTGGTCCAGCTGTAACCCTGGCTTCGTGATGATAACAGGGCTAAGGTTTTCTTTAGACATTGGGTTTTTCTATGGTTTTGATGAGATTACGAAGTGTACGAAACCGCTTGTCACGCAGTAACTATTGCTAGGACATCCACAAGATTTGATATAATTAATGTATGTATGGACTTCAATATATTGGTAGAATGATGATATACCCAGCCAAGATACACTGGCCCCTGCACACAAGTTCAACGGAACCCTCCCGAAAACCACAAACTTCCAGCATAGTATCTCGACACTGCATGCGGTGCCCTCTTCAACATCTCACTCCCCCACGGGTTCTTCGACGGCCCCAGCGCGGGTATCAGTTTCGCGCCAAACATAGGCCACATGTTGACATCCGTTCCCGCTTCGTCTTCGTCAAAAGCCTTTCACAGATTCGATTGCTTGAGTCCACTATGTAGGATAGAGACTTAAGAAACTCACCGTGAACACGGTCGGAATTTTGCCTTTGACGAGGGCAGCCATGGTGGGTATCCAGGTATGCTGAGATTGCTTGGAGGTACCAGCGTTGAAGGAGATTGCAAGGTCGGGGACGGTGTACGCGCCCCGTTGGGTGAGTATGAGATCATGGTATGTCCTGAGAGTGATATCGCATGCTAAGAGTAAGAGAGCAGTTCAAGGCTGTAATCGGAGGTTGTGAACGTACTGTGGGAAGAGTCGACGAGTCATTTTGCGTCCTTTCTTGCGACAGTCGCTGGAGAGATGTCAGTCAGGGCAGGAAAAGAAGATGGAGAAGTTCACTGACCGGCAGACGTCCAAATCAGCTTCTCCCTTGAATCCCTTTTCTCTGCTGAATTGATCCAACTCAGGACCACAAAGAACGAGCTGCGCGAGATATTAATTGACGAGACTCAGAGGGACAGTGAAAGAAATTGGTTCGTGCCCTCAAATGTTTTACTTCAGGTAGACGATGTAGAATTTCCTCGAACCACACAACTCCTACCACTTCATTCTCATACGATCCCAGGATCTGTTAAACATCATCAATGACTGGTACATTGGAACAAAAGAAATGAAGAACTACATGGATATTGAGTGTCTCTTGACGAGTCCATGAGTCGCTGCTTCCATTCAGAGTCTCCAGAGACCAGAGAATCGACATGGGCATAGACAGCCCGTCCGACGCCGCACGAATCCATGCCCCAAGCTTATCTCCTGAGACTTTAAACTGGTTTGCGAGGTCAGCACCAAACTCCGTCTTCCAGGTCTTGCCCTTCAATGACGTCCATCTAGTATGTGGTTTTTTGAGGCGCCCACACGAACGCCCCTGCTTTCGTACGCTGTATGAAGTCAGAGAACGCATGGTCGATGAGTATTTCCTGGTTAATCCCGCATTGCGAGAGCCCATCGTGCCCGTCCTCGCACGGCTGTCCAGAATGGAGCTTCTTGACTGCCTGCCAGTGACTGTCGCAGCAGTAGTATGATAGGCGGCAGGTTTCGCAACGTTTCAGTACAGCAATGGGAGAGCCATCGTTTTTTGCCAATGTTTGCATGCGTAGGATCCGGTCGGACCGACCACTGGTGCATGAATTTGAGTCAGTTATAGTAGGAATAGTCAGAGGGCCAGAATATACCATCCCATGCAATGTGCTTCGTCTCCCAGGAGCATCTGTTCTGCAGGTGTGAGATTTCGCTGGAGGGCTCTTTTTAGATAATCCATCTCGGACACAACTGCCTTGTCGATGGCCATGTTGAGGCGTTGAAGATCAGTCGTTGGCTTATCTGCGAAGGATCGAAGGTGGGTGGAGCGGAAAGCTGGATCCATTTGCAACTTGTACAGTGCATTGCAAATTGCTCTATGCTGCTTCCAATCTAACTATAGCATCGTGAGGTGGAAATCTATACAATCTGATGAGTCTTGTTTGAATGAACCTTTTGACAAACTGGGATCATTGTTTAGGAAAACGGTCAAATGAGCGATATCGAATCATGCACACCAGATCCGCAATATCGAACACTCCAACACTTCGAACACCTTAAGAGAGGGGGCCCACTGCTTTCCTTGTAGCATCGAAAACACGCTAGACCATTGACAGCAGTGAACGGCGGAATGCGTAGCCCCGTTAAACCTTCAAGTATAGAATCCATGATAGTAGATTCCCCTTTTGTATAAAATCCTAACGCGTCGTGACAAGAAGATTAGGACCACAGTTGGACCACGGCGTATTTCGTGAATATTCGCAAGAGATATGTATCCTTCTCCGATCTTTGTTGATGAAAGGATAACGTGGTTCACCCAGATTTTTTGGCTCAGGCAGCAAAAGAGTGGGATGGTCCAATGCGTGGGTGTCACTGAGAACAACAGCTCTGAGAACTCGAGGAAAACACATTGTGACGGCGTTGTCGGTCTGGGCCTCGGTCACGTGGTGGAGTACGAGAGTTTGATGAGACGCGTCGCGCGACGCGTTATCCCAGAGGGGGGAACGATTGGCATGAAGACAACCTCACATCGTGGAGGACAGTAGAACTAATCTAAGCTATGTCACGTAACGAAAGTAATTTATTTACAGCAACGTTCTTGCCTTTACTGTTCATTTTGAACCGACCACCAGTACCTATCTATCTATCCCAATCAATGTAATCAACGGAAACCACCTGCGAGCCAACCATTCGCAGCATAAAAGCCCGTCACCCTATTTGGCTCCTGCTTCATCGATAGGCTTCCCCATATATTCTTTAAAGGTCCCAGAGCAGGTTCCAGCGTAGCACCTGCTTGCTGTAACATTTTGACTTCCACCTCAGCTTCTTCACGATTATACGCCTGTGATTGAATGGTCATTGGGGATGCTAATATTATGGATAAACATTCCACGCACTGTAAATACTGTCGGAATCTTATTCTTCACAAGGAAGGACATCGTGTCTCTCCAAGATTGCGAAGATTCTTGGGAGGCACCCGAGTTGAAGGCGATTGCGAGATCGGGTTTGATGAATTTATCCTTCTGGGACTGAGCGAAATCATGATACGTGCTAATGGTTGTCGATCAGCAAGGGCGACTAAAAGGCTTGGAGTCAGACTTACGTGGCATAAAGTCGTTGTATTCGTTTGCGGCCAGTCCTTGTGCAGTTGCTAAAACGACCTGTCAAACTCCAACGCAGCAGGACGAGGAAGATGAACTCACGGGCAAGTGTCCATGACAATATCTCTGCTTCTCTCCCGTGCAGAGCCGATTTGAGACAATTGCGGACCACACATCACAAGCTGATTTGGGGGAGTCATCAATGTCACATTTTAATAAAGACGAAGCCACGTACTCTGAGTGTTTTTACTTCAGCCAGACGATGGAGGATCTCTTCAAACATGTCGGCCTTCATGATCTCTGCTTCAAAAGCACCCAGGATCTGCGGGAGACGAGGATCGATGAATTTGATATTCCCAGAAGAAAGCCAATTCTGGTCTCACATGGATCGTAAGCGTATCGCGGCGCGTCCAGGAATCATCATCGTTCACACTCTCCAGCGCTGAAAGAATCGTCATGGGCATGGTCAATCCCTCTGATACCGCACGAAGCCAAGTGCCAAGAGACTCTTCAGAAACCCTAAAAGCCTCCATGATATCAGTGCCAAACTCCCTCTCCCAGTTGGAGCCTTTCAAAGAAACCCATGCCGGTTTGACGCGCTCCGGTGCCCAGCGGAATTCGCCTGCGTTTGCTTGCAACATGATCTCACGCAAACCAATATCCATACGTATTTCCTGGTTCATGTGACATTGTGAGAGTCCGTCATGGCCGTCCTCGCAGGGCTCCCCAGCATGGAAATGCTCTACAGCCCGCCAATGCTTCTCAGTGCAGTAGAATGCCATCTTGCAAGCAGGGCACGGCTTGAGCGTGTTCGGTGTCGCAGGCTCTGAGGATCCCTCATTTTTCTCTGCTTCCATTCGCATAATTCGATCAGTACGCCCGCTGTGGGTACGCAATATGTAATACGCAATGGCGACAATTAACGGAAGAGAACATACCATCCCATACATTTGGGTTCCCAACCCATCAGATTACGCTCGGGGACCGTTAGAGGTCTCCCAAGTACTTGCTGGACATATCTTGCTTGAGTTACTGTCATGGCACCGATGACTGTGTCGAGGTCATATAAGCGAGTGGCTGGCGCGTCAGCAAGTTGTAAAACTAGGGTGAAACGAAGAGTTGGATCGTTCTCAAGCTTGTGCAGCGCCCTGCAAATTCCTTTGTGTTGCTTCCAATCCGCCTGTTGTGGATTATCAGAAGAAGTCCATCAAACCCCACTCTTGGTAAACAGACCGTTTGACAAACTGGGATTCGAAAAAAATATCAAGATCAGCGAAAACACGATGGGACATTCATACATACCAGGTCCACAATATCGGACGCTCCTGCATTTAGTACACTTTTGCAGAGTGACCCCAGCCCCTTCTCCTTTGAAACAGGCATAGCACGCTTGTCCAATGACGGCAGTCACTGGCGGAATGCGCTGCAGGTGTTCCATGAGAGCAATATCTGTGGGTCAACGTCGAGGATCGTAAATTTGGAGAAATCGAGCTTTCGAGTTGTCCAGACTAAAAATGTTTCGAGGAAAACGTAACAATGACGGTGAAATATTCTCAAGCAAAGCGTGTATGTGGGTCGATAACAACGTTCAGCCTAGCTTAACCTTTGACAAGGTGATTGAGCGTGGTCAAGGTCTGCGACGGAAGTCTCGCTCCTTCAAACACGGTCACGCGGAACCCTCTGATGTCAATATATACAAACTCTCGCGTTCCCTAAAGTGGAGAGCTGTTTGAAGGGGCATTGCCGGAACCCCCTTGTATGCCAAAGGGGCAGATCTGGTGTAGAGGGTCTCATGATATTATTTTTTCGCCCATTCACATGCCAAAACGCAATGCTTGCTTGACCAAGAAAGGAACAAATAGAAAATAGAACACTTGCAGTCTTGTTGCGGTCCAACGAGTTCAACGGAATCCACCCGCGAGCCAACCATTCACAGCATAGAAACCAGTCACCTTGTTCGGCTCTTGCTTCGCCAATAAGCTTCCCCACACGTTTTTCCTCGGTCCGAGAGCAGAGAGTAGCTTCGGCCCGGCTCGCTGTAACATCTTGGCCTCTTCTTCCGCCTCTTTGCGATTATATGCCTAATGTGGACATAAAGAATGAATGTCAGGACATATGGGCGAGATCAACGGAGGAATGCCGACCGTGAAGATAGACGGTATGTTGCTCTTCGCAAGGAAGGACATAGTCTTGGACCAAGACTCGGTCCATTCCTCTGAGGCGCCAGAGTTGAAGGCGACTGCAAGATCAGGTTTGACGAATTTGCTCTTCTCGGTTCGAGCGAGGTCGTCGTAGGTGCTAAAAGAGAGATCGCACATGGTAAGAATTACAAGAAACCCCTGCGGACGCCGGAACTTACGTGGCAAAGAGCTGTTGAATACTTTTGCGGCCAGTTCTTCGGCAATTCCTGGAAGGACCCCTCCAGTAAGAAAACTTTGACCAGGTAATGTGACGAAGATGTATACTGACGGGCAAGTCCTCAGATCAATGTCTTTGCCTCTCTGTCGTGGATCGAGAAACTTCACCAGTTCTGGACCACAGAGGACGAGCTTGACAAAACATCAGTGGGCATCAGTTATAGGAGTAAAAGCCCTCTTACTTTGAGTTTTTTTACCCCAGGCAGACGGTGGAGGATCTCCTCGAATACGTTGGCATTCATTATCTCAGGTTCGAAAGCACCCAGGATCTGCAAAATAGTCAACAATCATCAACATTCCAACTCAAGAACGTACATGTATAGTCAGTGTATCGCGACGAGTCCATGAGTCGTCAACGTTCAAATTTTCTAACGCCCAAAGAATTGTCATGGGCATGGATAATCCGTCCGACACTGCACGCATCCACGGCCCAACCGCGGCTTGGGAGACTCTAAACTTCTTCATGACCTCCGCGCCAAATTCATTTGTCCAATTAGATCCTGTCAGGGTGGTCCAGGACGTCTTGACACGCTCGGGAGCCCAGCGGAACTGGTCGGTCTGTCTCTGACTCATAGTTGCACGTAGCCCGACATCAAGACGGATTTCCTGGTTGATTTGACATTGAGAGAGCCCATCGTGGCCATCTTCGCAAGCCTTTCGGGCATGAAGGTGTTCGACTGCTCGCCAATGGTCCTCGGTGCAATAAAAGGCCATTTTGCAGGCAGGACACGATTTGAGCGTTTTTGGTGAAGAAGCATTCACGTTGGCCTCCATTCGCATTATTCGGTCTGTCCGACCACTGAAATACACGTTGAACAGTTTGCAAGACTAACGAAGAAAACCATAACATACCAACCCATGCATCGCGGTTCCCATCCCATTAGATTGCGCTCTGCAGTTGTGAGGGGCCTTCCAAGGACGTGCTCGATGTTCCATGCTTGATCCTCGACCATCTTATTCATTACTGCATGAAGATCTTCGAAACGAGTAACGGGTTCGTCAGGTAGAGAAGGAATAAGAACTGAACCAAAACTATTGTCGTTCTCGAGCTTGTGCAATGCGTTGCAAATTGCTTTGTGCTGCTTCCAATCATTCTGTTGTAGATTGCAACAACGAATTTGCGAAGTTGTATTGGCACTGAACAAACCTTTTGGCAATCTGGGATGAAGGTTCATTCAATCCGTTGGAAAGAAAGAAAAAAGCGCGACCACTGTATACCTGCTCCACAATATTGAACTCTTCGGCATTTTTTACACTTTTGAAGGGTGACACCGTTAACTTCTCCCTTGAAACACCTATGACAAGCTTGGCCAACCGCAGCAGTAGTTGGTGGGATGGATTGCTCCATGAGAGTGTCGTGAGAGGCTGAGAAAGGCCTATAGTTTTTAGACTTTAACTTCGTTGTTGGCTACCTCCTGCATTAAGCTTTCAGCGATTAAGCTTTTCAGGGCCTCTCGGGCATGAGGCATACATCTGTCGCAATTGAATTGAAACAAAATCAGCATCAAACAATGTTGCGGTCTGAAATTCGCCTTCCACAAGAGTTCAACGTTCAAACGTTCAAGATTGGTTCAAGACTGAAACGGCTATAGACGGTTCAAGGTGACGCGGACGATTGAACAAAGTTCGTCCACGGCCCAGAAACATGCAGTCACGTGAAAGGCATTGGAAGTCAATCTGCGCAAATAGGACGATTGACAACTATCACTGATTCTGTCACTCAAGCTCAAAAGTCGGCCCATCAAAGAGGACCGGCGCTTTTTCCCAGTCTGCTTATTCCGAATACTATTCCCAGTGGATCGATATCTCCCCAGTATTGCGCTATTCTTTTCATGTCGCGAAGATGCCTTCAATATTACCCAGGACAAAATAAACCACACGAACCCAGTGGCCATGTCATAGGCCTATAAGGATTGGCGCTACGACACAGTCACTCCAATTCGCTGCTTGGAGACGATATCAACGTTTGAAGGTCGTTGATGACCTCCTGTGGAATCATCGAAGACTGTCAGGAGACTCGGCAGCCCATGTGGCACGCCTTCAAACTTCCTATTTAACCCTCAAGGAAGGCTATACATGGGATTCATCTTAAATTTAACCCAGTACGCCCTCTTCCTCCGCCAGGATGCGAGGTATGTATTTAAACACTAAGCACATGAGCGAACCTTAGACATTAATCATGATGCGTCCGTACAGCGAAGTGGGGATTATATTTCTTTGGAATCGTACTCAGTGTTTGCGAGCCACTCTTTGTTGGTGTGTTTCATCGTTCCATTGTTTAGAAACTGCTTGCTTACGAGGCTTCTCTAGCGGCACAGAGCACCATATCCAATCTCCAGGTCGAGAATAAAATTGCCCCTGTCGGCATCGATGTCAAGCCCCGTTTCTCTTGGGTCGTTACTTCGACTCAGCGTGGAGTTATCCAGAGTTCCTACCAGATTCTCGTCTCGAAGTCTCAAGCAGGCAATAGCGACGTGTGGAATAGCGGGGTCGTGAGCTCCAGGAAGCCATACCTCATTGAGTACGCCGGCCCAGCTCTAACATCTGACACTCATTATATCTGGAGTGTAAATGTCGTGACGACAGCTGGTTCTGGCTCTGGCTCCTCCGAGTTTACGACTGGATTTCTGTCGGCGGATGATTGGGGTTCAAGTCTGTGGATCGGAAAGCCAAGTTCTGACCAGGGATTACCTGATGCTCTTGTTACTGGGTTTCAGTCTGCATCATGGATCTGGACGTCAGAAACTAGCCCTCCCGATGCACCACCGGAGGATCGTGCCTTTCGTAAATTGTACGCTCCCCCAAATGAAAAAACCCCTACATCCGCTCTCATTTTGATATCCGTCGACGACCGATTCACATTGTATGTGAACGGTAAGCAGGTTGGAACATCCCCAGAAACGGCCGATACTTGGAAGAGTGCCCAACTGTTTAATGTTGCCCTCAACCCGGGTTCGAACCTCTTCGCCGTTCGTGGTGTCAACCTTCATGATGTCAATTCTGGTGGGAATAGCCCTGCCGGCCTTCTTGCTGCGATACAGATAACATTTTCTGATGGCACGACAACCATCATCTCCTCAGACGCTACCTGGCGTTCCATCAAATCGATTCCCGCGAACTTTGAGTCCCCATCAATTGATGATTCTCAATGGACTTCAGCAACTGTACTTGCTATGTACGGTTCTGGTCCCTGGGGTACTCAAATCGTCCTGCCTTCTGTCGTGGCTCCCCCAGCATTATCCCTCACAGATTCAACGTGGATCTGGTCATCTGAAGTGTCTCTCCCGGTCGCTCCTGCACAGCCTCGGGCTTTTCGCAAGGCATTCTCAGCGCCGAATGGAAAGGCTTTGAGATCAGCGTCCATATTGCTGACTGTCGATGACGGATTCACTTTTTATGTCAACGGCGGTCTTGTGGGTTCATCCCCGAATCAGCTAGATATATGGAAGTCCGCGCAGCGCTTTTCGGTCGACTTGTCCGGAGAGTCTGCGTTATTCGCAGTCAGAGCGAACAACCTCCCAGATGTCGCGAGTGGTGGTGACTCTCCTGCTGGTCTTCTTGCGGCCATCCAACTCACCTATTCCGATGGCACAACGTCCACACTGTTGTCTGATTCGACATGGAAGGTCTCCAAGGATGTCCCTAGCGGGTTCGAGCTCCCCTCCACAGATGATTCGACTTGGAGCACTGCCACGTCTATCGGGAAGTACGGTGTTAGCCCTTGGGGAACCGGTGTGTCTGTCTCCGACTCTCTAGCAGAGCATCCCGCTCCTTTACTTCGTAAAGAATTCTCAGTTGCGAAGGCCGTATCATATGCCCGATTGTACTATGCAGCCGGTGGATACGCAAGCATTACAATAAACGGATCCCCGGCATCAGATCACGTTCTCACACCCGGATTCACCAAGTACGACATCCAAGTTCAATATGTCGTCCTCGATGTCGCTTCTAAACTCCAAGTGGGAAATAACGCCATCGGCGTTGAACTGGGGAGAAGTCATTACGGAGTTACCCAAGGAAATGTGTGGAGTTGGAACACCGCTTCGTGGCATGCTGAACCTGCCCTAAGGACGGTTCTTTCGATTGGGTACATGGATGGAACGACGTCTCGTGTCGTATCTGATCCTTCGTGGCAGGTCATAGAAGGTCCGACTCGGTTGGACGATGTCTTCGGTGGAGAGAATTATGATGGTGTGTCCTCAAACATTTAAACGACGAGCACCGCCTCCTGAATAGAGTCCACCATTCTAGCCCGTCATCTCAAGCCTGGTTTTGACATGCCCGGCTTTGACGCCGCGTCGTGGACCCACGTTCAGTCCGTGACTGGACCAAAGGGTATCCTTTTGAATCAGCGCCAACCACCAACAAAGGTGGTTCAAACCTTAACGCCAGTCTCAATCACGCAGCCAGTGAATGGAATATATGTCGTCGCCTTTAAGCGAGTAGTTGCTGGCTGGGCAAAAATATCCGTGACAGGACCCGCCAAAACTTTAATTACCATTCATTTTGGTGAGAAACTCAAGGTACGCCCCTATGTACTTCTCATGGGCTTTTGTTCTAGTATTAAGTTCTGTCCCAGGCCGATGATACAGTCGTCTACGAGGACTCCAACCATTACTATTCGAACAATTTTCAAACAGGTATCATATTTTGACCATGATGTGCCACTCTTCTCATAGGCTTACTTATCATTTCTCTTAGATCGATTCTGGCTTGCAGGCACAGGAAGTCCAGAAACTTTCGAGCCGAGGTTCAGTTACAAGGGCTATCAGTATGTTCAAATTGAGGGATGGCCTGGTACCGCGGCACCAACAGCTGCTAATGTCGTCGGGAAAGTCGTTCATGACGACCTCTTGTCTCGCGGAGGGTTTGAGTCATCGAATGACCTGCTGAACAAGCTACACCAGGCGTCTGTCTATACGATGCTCAACAACGTTCACAGCATTCCTGAGGATTGCCCCACGTACGAAAAGAATGGGTGGTCCGGCGATGCGATGTTAGGAGCAGTATGTTGTTTCTCGCTCGTTGGCACATTATGAGATCGTAACGTTTTTATCTAGGAAATGTTTCTGTCGAACTTTGGTGCTGAGGAACTTCTGGCCAAGTATACTCGTGATCTTGCCGAGAGTCGGCCAAATGGATCCGGCCCTCCTGGAGTCATCTCCCCTGACAGTGGTTGGGGTGCGAATAATCATTCGCCGACTTGGCAGTCAGTCACTTTCAGACCTTCCAACTGCTACTTATTTCGAGTTTGACAGCTCTGCTTTCGTTCTTATTCCTTGGTGGATTTACCAGTATCGCGGGGACCGACGGGTTCTCGAAGACCATTACGACGCAATGAGGAATTACGTCGCATTCGAGCTTGCAAGGTCCCCGAACAATATTGCGACCACTGGTTTGGGTGATTGGGTAACTCCGGAAACCAGCCCCAGTGGGGGGAATCCACCCGAGGATCTAAGGGTATCCGCCACAGCATATTTGTGAGTGTCGTTCAAAATCAACTTACCCAGTAATACTTGACAATCGTTCCAGATACAAGATGATAACCACGATGAACCAGATCGCCATGGTGCTTGGAAAGGGTTCGGACGTATTGCCATTTAGCACTCAAGCAGCAAATGTAAAGATTGCATTCAATAACGCTTTCCTCAACGCAAACGATGGTCATTACATTGGTGAGGGCGACTCGGGATATCGACAGACCCATAATCTTCTTGCTCTTGCTTTTGGGCTTGCTCCGAACGACACCATCAGGCAGATCGCAGCAGACAGCATCTCCCGGGACATCGCCTCTAGGGACAACCACTTAAACACTGGTGCTCTTGGGACGAAGTACTTGCTTCCAGTGTTGACTGAGAATCGTCACGCGGATACTGCCTTCGCACTTTCGCAGCAAACCACGTTTCCTAGCTGGGGATTCTGGATTGCTAACGGCGCCAATACTATGGTGCGAGAAGAACATTACTCGTTAACTCTTTGCTAACTTTCGTTATGCAGTGGGAACACTGGGCATTGGAATCCCGTTCGCGTGATCATGTGAATCTTGATCACCACACTTCATTTCTTCTCGCGTACTAATACACCCGATAGCTTTTCCTCGGAACGTTCGAGGATTGGCTGTACAAGCACCTTGCCGGGATCCAATCGACTTCCACCGCGTTCGAGACCGTCAGCATAGCACCCATGCTGACTGCTCAGTTGTCTTCAGCTCGCGCTTGGATGTTCACTCCATTTGGAAATCTAACCGTCGATTGGTCAAAGAATGCCGGAACCCTCAAGATCGACGTAGGCATTCCGGTCAGCGTCAACGCGACAGTGACAATTCCAGCAACAGCCGCTGAACAGGTCCTTGAGGGCGGACAGCCGATTCAATCAAGGAGCGGGTTCACAGTACTTGGCGTCGATAGCGCAGGGGTCCGGGTAGCTGTAGGGTCGGGAAGCTACTCTTTCAGTGTGACATCTGCATAATCTTGATCTGATACTTACTGTCGAAGTGAAGATCTTTAGGTGAAAATGAATTGAGTAAGTAATGGGAACTAAATACATAACGACTTGGAGTGAAGAGAAAAGGACTAAGATACCTCGCCTGATACTGTAAATTTCCTTCAGTTTCCGCCAGTCCAACTGTGTTTGTAACACTTTTTAGCTTTGGAAATTATTGAACATGGAACAACTTACACAGCAGGTCCGGGGATGGGATAGGTCTTGAGAAAGCATGATCAGTTTTTTGAAAACGGAGGATCGCGATATACTCACGCCAGTATCTGCCATATAGAGATGCGTGAGTATCGAAATGCAGCGACAAGGAAAAGAGCACGCACTCGTATAGACATCGTACACGATACCTGGAGTGGACGCAGTGTATGCACCAGGGAAGGATACGAAAGATGTGGGCAGAGCTGTTCCAGAACCAGTTACCTCCACTTGTATGCAGCTGGGGTAGATTTGCACGCCGGGATAGGAGTATGCTACGAAACTCATAAGTACGTCCGATAGAACGTATCTCAAAGCTCTTCATACCAGCGTGAAGGGCAATGCTATGATAGCGAATTAGTAAAAGCTACGGAAAAGAGCATAATAAGTATCACACCTTTCATGTCTGATGATATATTGTCCAGCTTTCAGCTTAGGCGGGATGGTGAAAGTGTAAACACTGTTAGTGGCATACAACCCGTCCGTGGCCGCCCATTTGCCAGCAGAATCCTTTCCAGCTTGCGCGACCTTGAACCACACAGCGCTAGTAGGAAATGGGAAAGTTAACAACAGCACATTCTCAGCTTTTTGGAGCCCTACGATGTCCCTGGATTCCACTTCGTGATATCAGAGGGCGCACGCGCCATGTAAGTGACCAGAGGGCCCTTGTGGCTATCGGGCCACGCGGTCCAGTTTAGCTTGACCTGGGAACCAGCTGCGACTGTTCCAAAGACGGGTGCCGGTGCCGTGGTGAAGTCTCCCGCGGTCCAGCCGTTGCACTGAACACTTGATAAGAGTTTCAGTGAGAGATTGCATACGAAACAGGTGGCGAAGCATACTCGATGAGCGATAAGTCTTCGACGGGGCCATTTCCTGGAACTTTGCGGACGATGCGGCTGGGAGGGGGGCTGTAGTATCTATATTCCTTGAACGTCAGCATTTAACGACGCCCGGAACGACGGCGAATATGTACGGATCTGAGTACGGGAGGTATCCCGTATATTTAGTAGACCCGAGCGTAATTTCTTGGACGTAGCCATGCGCGTTAACAGAGCTGGCTACATGGAAGACAATTATTACGAGTGCGAGTACGTTCGTGAACATGGCGAAAATATCGAGGGTTACATCTCGCATCTCTCCACATTGCAGGTTAAATACCCACCAAAAAACTCACGACGACCAGCACGGCCCCCGCCCGGTCCGCGAGTACTCGCATCGGCCAGGCCAACATATCCACAAGGTCGAGTCACGCAGCGGTCGCCTCTCTGGTCAAGTGTCCCTCCCCACGGTGTCACGGATGCAGAGGTACTGCTGCCTCCAGGTGATACAAGGTTGACAGAAGAGCTGGAAAGTCTTGGCAGACTATCGCCAGGTCAAAAAGCCAGTACAATTGTGCCGCGACCGATCAATCCAGGTGCGAGCTTGTAAACCTCGGAAAATGCGTGGAGGAACGGTGGTAAATAGTCTATTGCGTCTGGCGAGGAACCGGATGAAGCGGGATCCGAAAGTTGAGAAGCTTGACGTCAGTGAGGCAAAAACGATGAAGGATGGGGTCCCGAGTCGGATGGAGATGGCATGGAATAAAGAATTTACAGTTGGCCCCCAGCAAGGCTCTCAGCGTCTGTCCGGATCTCGGGGACCGTTGTTGGGTGTGTTGCAGCTGAAAGATTATATATCGCCGAGCTTTTCACCGGTGCGAAAAACGGACAATGCGCAGGATCGCTCCTCATCTCTAAAGCAATCGATGGATGTCACCAGGAGCATTGCTGAATATTCATATTCCGGGAGCTTTCAGTGCGCCGTCGCAAGGTGGTTGTAATTATCCGAGTACTCCAGAAGCTCGTGAGGTTCGCAAGCGGGAAAGGCATCGTCTAAGCTCGTCCCTGTGTGAGGTATTAAAGTACTAACATACGACCTGCAGACGATAGTCTTAATGAATTGCATCGACCCTGTGAGGTACAAGAAGATGGAAGTTGACAGTGTTGACAGGGAAATAAGAAATCGTCGAGGTCCAAGAGGACCAAGAAATACATACCTGCAGAGACTGATTCGTCAGAAATAATCTGACTAAATGGTAGATTAGGATATTGGTTTACCTTCTGAGTATTTCGTCAGCTTGGAATCTTCAACACTGATTTTACATCTGAAAGGATTCCGGGATTGAAAGTGGCTATGTGGATTTGGACTTGTGAGAAATCTCGATTCGTTCCTGCTCTTGGCCATGAGCAAAACTCTGTGCTCAATGATTCCAGAATTAGAGCATGCAGGATAAGGATACTGACATACTCCTTTACTTATGGCCCATGATGAAGGAAGTGAAGAGGTATTTGGTCGTGTTGCGAAACTGGTGGGAAAGAAGACATGTAACAAAACTGAGCGCCACAAAGGTAGCCGAGAACACCGAAGTCGAGAACCAATCACACACGCCGGCTGCGGTTTGCACACCTACGTTCCAGCGAATCAGAATCGAAATTTCCAATATTTGCCATCTTGTCTGTCAGAATTTTGGGCCGAATCCTAGATCGAGAAAATGCAATGCAAGTCATGAGTGCAACGTAAAAATGTTATCGTACAAGCAGATACTACAAGCCAACTTTTGTCATCGTACACAACGCACACCGTCTCTACTGTAACGGGCGTAAGCACCCCATCATGTCCGCGGTCGTTATATTCATACATCGAGACTCCCGCTCCCGCTCGCCCTCCCTTCCTCCTTCCCCCGGGAAAAGTCGTGTACCCCATGTTCACCATCATCATGCTCATGCACCTCAAGCTCGGCCACACCAAACTCGATGTGCGGGAGCTCCTGCTCCTCATCGTTGGATCGCAAAGGCGTCGACGGAGTGGAAGATGTGGACGCTACTGGTGGGGCAGATAAAATCGATGCCGATTTTGACTTTGACTCCTGCTCCTCTGGCGGCCGCGGCATAGCAATGAGCACCGCAACTCTCACTTTTTTTGTCGTCGCAGCCGCTGCCATATTCCCTGTCGACGTACCCCCACCCGCCTCTGCGAGTGCCGCCGATCTATTCGGCGTCATAGGATAAGTGGACGCTGTCTCGAAAGTTGGTCCAGGGCGCAAGAACCTGATAACGCGACGCGTGAACGTCAGCGGAGGTGGGATCTGCATACCGTCTGCCACACTGGACATGGATCCGTCGGGAAGACGTATCGGGGCAGGCGGTGGGTTGACATATGAAGCTGAGAACGGGCGTATTGAGTCCCAATCCCATTCCGTTTGCGGGGTGCGAGCAGAATCATTCCCATGATCATGGCCCTTTTCGGCTCCACCGACATACGCTTCCCACATGACGGGTTTCCGACTGAGGTCGACTCTGGAGCGCGCTCCGAAGCCGAAGGGGCTACCACCAGGGGAGGGAGGTACCCATGTGCCGTTACGGATCGCTTCTTCGACCATGCGGCGGTGCCGTCGTCGGAGAAGCAGAGAACGAAGGATAATTGCGGCGCTTACGGAGAGCAGAAGGACGAGGGTTGCGAGAAATGTGTAGACTGCGAAATGCTATTAGGGTAATTTAGGTGAAATAATTCGTTAGACTGTACGCACGGTACAGAGATGCAGATGAAGCGATCGAGGTTCCGAAACCTGCGTTGTTTCCATCATTTCCTCCTCCACCACCACCACCACCACCGCCCCCCGGAAAACCACTGGTTGTGGGAACAGTCGGGTCTGAGAAAGTCGAGGAAAATAAGGGGGTCGAGGTCGACGAAACCGCAGGCGTAGAGGACGCTCGTCGACTGGTCCCGGATGTCGACAACGAGTTAGTGGACGACATGGTCTTTACCGTTCAAACACGTCGGTTAGCTCTTAGTCACTATATGTATTCGGGCTTGAGTGGATTCCACACTGTCGAAGCTGTGCGAGAGTGATGTCGCCGCGTGATACGGTGATAATCGTGGTCGTTTCGAACAGAAATAGTTGGAGCTAGTTGAGTAAGGCGACGAGCTGCGCTTTCGTCAACCAGCTTGGGCTTGTCACCGCCAGCGTCGTTACGGAGAACGTCGGACCTCGTGCTTCCGCTATTGTCGTGTACTGCAAACGTCTTGTGCTTGCATTATTGATCAGCTACTCGGATCCTCGGCAAGGCCGTCATCTGGCTTTCAACCTTTGGACTCCGAATGGTCATCGTTTTCCTATCTTCTTCGTCTGTGCCCTCCCACCTTCGTCGCATTGAGCAGCACCTGGCATCGAGTTGTACATCAGATTCAAGTCAGAGAGCGAAAATTTATCCTTGATTGAAGATGGTACAGTGTCAGACGGATAAACCCGACCCGTCGCTGGTGACTTCAGTTTTGGTCCCCTCGCAGAATCCTTTTGGATTTAGAAGGAAACCAGGTCGAATTAGCGTAAAAATGCAGTCTTTGAAATATTTAGAATCACGTGACCTAAATCCACTTTTTGAGATGAAAATTTCAATTTTTGACCCCCTTTTGGAGACTTTCGGAGGGGTACAGGACCCTGTTAGAGGTCTATTCGCCATGAACTAAATGCTGAATGATGCGAAACTGGTAAAATCCTCTTTTCCATGGTAGATATCGGAGGTAACTTCCATATTTGGTACATCCTAATATGGAATTAAGGGTCCTTTAAGGGTCCTCAGGGTCCAAAATCCACTTTCAGGTCGGAAAAAAAATTCAAACCAAGAATTTCGTGACAAAGCTGAGTTCATTCGAAAGCTCTCTTCAATCAGCGTCGATTGCGCTAGTTTTCATAAAATTCTGGGCATTTTTTCTCACGCAGATAGCATCGGTAAATATGGGGTGCCAAGAGGTCGGTTTTGAGCATCCGACACTGTAGAAAGGTCGGCGCTGTGAACCATGTTATGTAATCGCTTAACTTTTTGATCGCATGATCGACATGCCAACTAGTGACTATCTCCTCTGAGTCCTCGTTGCATTGGTTGCTATTGGTTGGGATCGATGTTCTACTTTGTGATGGATTGAAGACATGCATAGATGTCTTTCTGTCCACGAGATACTTGTGAATATCTTCGAAAAGCTATCTACTGGGAAAATGACCCGGAACTGCAATACCTAAACGATTTGGAATCAGAGAGGGCACTCGCAAGGCTTGCAGTTACATGCCATTCATTTACGGGTACGTGGCTACCAATTCTATCCCCTTAGCATAATGGACGTAACCCACGAGCAGAGCCTGCTCTTAATCAGCTTTGGCGCGTCCAAAGGATTTTCACCAACCTCATCAAATGCATGCCACACGATCTATGGAGTCAGTTTGAAGGAGATACACTTGTGAGTGACATGAATGACTTGGCATTCGTTTGAAAATATCTAGTAACGAACACTTCTTTTGATGACAGCATTTTCTGCGGCCCATTACTGAGACCGACTGGGATAGATTCGACTTCTATGGTGGATTCGACTTCTATGCCAGCCGAATACGACAACTTGGGGAGGCGGATCTGGCCTCCCTCGAGCTTGACCGGCCATTTGAGGTCTCCAACGAAGACTTTGCCGTACTAGCAGCATACCGCCCAATCCGAGTCTTCCTTCCGAATCTCCGCGAGGACCACTGCACAGCCTGGGGCCCATCCATACATCAGTATATCCAACCGTTCATTGGTCCTAATGTAAAGCGCGTCTATGTCAATGGCCAAACGGTGAGAACACCGAATTCTGTTTCGTCAGTATCTATAACATGATGGCGATATGTTCTGCTTTCTTTCGCCACTCACCTGGGATCACTGACCTCAGTGTGTCATTCGGGTCATCGATTCCGGCTATCGATGAGGCATACCTCGAGTTCCTACATCGCCTCACTCACCTGCGCGTTCTTTCATGCCTGAACCTTTTCAGGCCACCGGGCTCCCTGGAAGAACAATTCACCAACAGTGTCGCAAAGCTTCCCTCCTTGGAGGATCTCTCTGTGGTATTCATCTCGTCCGATAATGTTCATCGTTATGCCACCTCTGGGGACCGATTTCCGGCACTTGAACTTTTCAATGTCCTTATCTCCGAGATAGTAATTTTGGACACCCTTCTGCAGTCTATGAAGTGCGCTTTCTGCAAATTAGACATCCTGACACTGGAGGAGAAAGGCGACCATGGAGATGCCACGTTATCCCAACTCCACCGTACACTCGCAACGCTCAGAAAGCATCCTTGTCATGAGACTATAACCTCTCTTGACCTGGATCTCGACCAACACTTTCAACCCCCCACCGCGGACGATGCAACGTTCACGGCTACCCTTCAACCGCTGTTTCATTACCCTAGCTTACTACATTCCGTCACCATCGCGGTCGACAGGGCTGATAACTTGGACGATGCTTGGCTCGCCGACGCGGGGAAGCCGTGACCGTCTCTCCGTGAGCTGGGGGTCTGGGGTGGAATCTCTGGGGAGCCGGGGGTCACGCTGGCCGGGATACCCACCCTCCTCCGCTATTGTCCGCAGCTCCAGGAACTCACGATACGCATCGATGCGAAGACTCGACCGCCGCCTGACTTTATTCCTGATGCACAGAATCGCTGGATCGAGACGCTGCACTTTCATGATTCGCCCAGTCACTCTGACTCGCCAAACGAGGTTGCCCAGTTGCGGAGGCGTATGTTCCCCAATCTTGTGTGTGCGAGTGGTTTTGTGGGAAAGGGGATACTCTTAAAGAGATGGGCTAAAGTGGATGAAATTTTGCGCTATTCGTGGTTGACAGGGCTTCAGGTTGGGCAGTCCTAAGTAGTTGATAGAATTTTCTTGCTCCATTCGCCACTCCTTGTCACTATTTGCTTGTACGTCTAGGTCAATTCCGCGGTTGCTCAGAAATTGCACCACTCCATATCAGTGATTAACAACTATCTGAGGCATTCAGTGATACTTACAGTGACCTGTCTTGCGAGTAACTTGACCGTCGCGTCGCGTCGGAGTTCTAACCTGAGCTCCACGTGACCGCGCCAACGCCGAATCAGAAAATCAAAGTTGCTCCTTGAAATTCCAACTTTGAGGACGTCTGAGCAAGCATTGTTTGTTCAACACTCAACATTCAAATACACCGCTTTTTATCCCAACACCAATCTGGAAACCCTTGTTCTGCTCGTAAACCACCCCACGACGATGCACCGGTGTCTCGCAGTCAATGAGCTACTGTCGCTTATTTTCGAAAACCTTTTTCTGGACCGCGGTTCAGAGGACGAGGAGTTACTCGAGGATGTAGTGGCAGAGGAGGCTTTGGCTAATCTTGCTATCACTTGTCGCTCGTTTACAGGTATGACATATATTTCTCATTGGAAATGCCACTCATCAAAATCCGTGGCAGAACCTGCGCTGAACCATCTATGGCGTGTTCAAAGGGTCTTCGCGAACCTCGTCCGGTGCATGCCGTATGATCTCTGGGTTCAGCACGGTCCCCGTGCTGTGTTGGTGAGTTGGTTCCTGCTTGCACTTTCCGATGTAATGTTTCCTCCGGCTTACGAAACGCTCGTTAGACATTTCGCAGGGCCCTCTGTCAGACTGATTGGGATAGATTCGACTTCTACGCCCGCAGAATCAGGCAGATAGGAGCCCCCAACTTACTCGAAATTAGTGATGTCACGATGGTGGAAGTCGGGGAGGACGTTTTCATTGCATTGGCGACATACCAACCTATCAGGGTGCTCCTGCCAAACCTTCTTGCATTATACTGCATGCCATGGAGCTGGGCTGCCCTGCCATATATTCAGGCATTCATAGGACACCAATTGACGACTTTTGACCTCGGTGTTGAAGCTTTCTTTGATGAAGGCCGCGGTAGAAGTGATCTGAGCCCTAACTATCTCGTTTCGCTCTTTTCCGCGTTGTCCCATCATTCACCGATGATCACATCCCTATCTATTGGACTGAACGGCCTCAACAGAGATGTCGAAGAGGCGTTCCTAACCTGCGTCGGATCTCTTAAACACCTCCGCGACGCCGACATCTTTATTCCGGACATGGAAGGTGAAGAGGAATTGATGACCTATCTAGCGAATGCACCTCTGTTGGAATCCCTCTGCGCCGACGTCACATCCGCATCATGTCACCTGTATACCACCGTTCACAATCGGTTCCAAAATCTCAGGATCCTTGTAGCCGAATTTGAGGGATTGCAGCTTGTAGGAAGAACCCTTGGAGCTATGCAATGCCAATTCGATGAATTGAGGATCAGGCCGTCGGTCCCTGAAACCACAACGAACTGGCAATTACCACAGCTTGGTCAGAGTCTTTTGGTATTCCGCAACCATCCCTGTCGGCTCACTTTGACTGTACTGGAGCTCTGTCCAGTCGAGCTGCGCACTCGAGATCCGGAGGACGATTCAAAAATGGCCGACATCCTTCAACCTCTCTTCGATCTCGTGAATTTACAGCATGTTGAGATAGTTATGGATCAGACCGTTGATCTTGGCGATTCGTGGCTTACTGACGCAAGCAAAGCGTGGCCCTCACTTTCACATCTTACTTTGGCAAGCTCATCGCCTTCGAAGCCTAGTCTTACACTTGCTGGTGTCGACTATTTAATACAAAACTGCCCGGATTTGCGGTCCTTCTCACTCCGTGTTGATGCCACATCGAATGCAGGCTATCCCGATGATTATGGTTCGTGTAATTATTGGATCACAGACATCTACATTATGGGCCCTATTGATTGTCCCGAAGAGGTCTCCCAGGTACTGCAAAGGATGTTGCCAAATCTTGAGAGGACAATATCGTGGGATGAGGGCGACTCTCGTTGTTCCCTTGAGGAGCTAGACAAATTCGAGAACAGCTGGAAAAAGGTGGACGAGATATTATGCGCGCAGTATAGGTCAGTTAAATGACTTAGGACTGATCAGTATAACACTGCATCTGCGCAAAACCCACTGCATTGTTTGACTTTATTTATCGGGGAGGCTCTCCTGTTCAAATCCTTCAATAATCGAGCATTCGTAATGGTACCACAAAGCTCCATTCGTCGAGAGCTCGGGACATGAACGGTACGTACCATCTTATGATCATCGTCCTGGTCAGCTTCGAATCAGTCACCCTTAGATGCCGATCTTGGTCCTCGGAATATTGGAGAACTAGATATCGTCTGAGATGGCCTATAAAATACTTCAAAGCATCCGTTCTCGGCAGACGGTGATTTCTAGACAAGAATACAGTTTCTCAATTCTGCGACGCTCCACAGGACGCGCTACTTGTAGGCCTTAGAGACTCTGCCTTGAGGCATTTGCAACACGTGGCATCAACAAAAGATTTTATGTCCTGGCGATGGTTGGTGGTCACCATCCCCCGTAGGGCTCACGCCATATGGTTTGCCTCTTTCATCTTCAGATAAAATTCTAACTGCTTAGTATCACTCCACATATTTCCGAAAATCGTCCAGTCAACACCGGTATTGTTGCTAAAGACGCAGCGGTTGAGTCATTCATCCACTTCACCACAAACATCCGTCGCTTTGCCGATGCTCGCCCAAGTAGACTTCGTCGCAAGAGAAGCCCTTCCTAGTAATGGTCGACTTGGGAACCGGAAAAGCTAACTCCACCTTCGAACAGATATAAAAGGAGCCATGACCGATTGCTTTCAGTATTCAAAGTTCTCGCTGATTAAATCGCTTGGGAAAACATGAAGCTCATCAACATTGTCGGTCTGGCCATTCTTGCGCAAAGCGCATCTGCTCACTGTGAGTTTTGACCCGTATATTTCTACCTGTTTTTCAACCAACCGTCCCAGACATATGGTATAATCTGATTGCTGGGAGCACCACCTCTCAAGCAGCAGTTCGCAAACCTCTGAACAACTCCCCTGTCGAGAGTGTCACGTCCGGCGGTATCACATGCAACGTGAATCCGAGCCCTGCAACAGAGACAGTCTCCGTTGCTGCGGGTAGTACTATCGGCTTCCAGCTTGACAATACAATCTACCACCAGGGCCCTGCTGCGATCTACCTCGGCAAGGCACCCAGCACGGTTGCAACTTGGGACGGAAGCGGAGCGAACTGGTTCAAGGTACGACACCTTTTAAACTGTTGCTCAGATGTTCGCATAACATGATGCGGGTAGATCGCAGAATGGGGCGCAACTTTTAACCCGTTTGCCTTCACTGACTACAATGCCAATCAATTGACAACCACGATTCCGGCGAGCACCCCGCCTGGCGAGGTTTGCGCTGTCACTACATTGCGGCCTTAAAGTCAATTAATGTCTTCCTGCACGTCTTACAGTACTTAGTGCGAATTGAGCAGATCGGCCTCCACGTAGCTGGTGCACCGCAATGGTACATCTCCTGCGCACAGGTCAAGATTACGGGTAGCGGAACCGGAAATCCTTCGAAAGTCTCTATCCCTGGCTACGTACCTGCCACCGGTATGTTGCACATTTTCTGTAATTGGATATCCTAAGTGCTCATTCTAAAGATCCCGGCTTGACTGTCAACATCTACAACCCGGTTCCGACTGCGTACAAGGTGTGTTTGTTTTCGTGATTGATCAAAGTTTCTACACCACATGCGTCTAATGTGCGGTCATCAGGTCCCTGGACCGGCTGTCTGGAGAGGATAGAGGATCATCTCATGCTTTGCAATGTGCCCTTTTCCAGTGTAATAAATGAAATCCTATGTCAGGTTCTCAAATTCGCGTGACGTTTAAATTCAATTATCGGGGAATTAAGCTTGGTCAGGCCCCATGCAGTTTGCTCCGAACTTCTCCCATTCTCTACTACCGCTAGTCTATGGATGATCTCCTCAACGTTCGGCAGAGTCATGCAGCCTCCCGTAGCATTCATTCTTTTGGCTCCAGTCTCTCACCGCGTAATAAACTCAACGGAAAAGTTACCGATTATCATCGCGTTGCGGAGCCTTTCCAGAGCCAAAAAGGATCAGAGCTCGTCTCAAAACATGCAACCTCTCTAAGTTTAATATCTTGTAACATGAAGCTTACAAGTTGTCTCCTGGGCATCGCTCTCATCGCTCGTAGCGCATTAGGCTAGCCATCGTGTGTAATGTTCTTTGGATTAGACATTCGCGAGTTCCGAGCCTGACCCCCTATCTTGAAGAGATATTTGGTATAACCTGATTGTTAAAAGCACCACATCTGTGAACCTCTGAACAACTCTCCTCCAGTAGCATCTCCGGCTACGGCCAACGTCACTGTCGCGGCTGGCAGCACATTGGTTCCAGCTGTATGATGCAATCTACCATTTAGGGCCCGCGGCCATCTATCTTGGAAAAGCGCCCAGCACAGCCGCAAGCTGAGATGGAAGTGGCGCTAACTGGTTTGAAGTGAGAAAATTCATCAAGCTCTACGCACTTCACGGTATTCATTGACTGGTATTGTATCTACATACATATGACTCTTGAATCAATTCCAAGCCTGGTTTCACTATCTATCCACGCCAGACAGCTGGTCCGGGAACCTAGAAAGATGCGAAGTCAACTCAGTCGACAACATAAACGGAAAAGGCACTGGGTACTAACCCTGTAGGAGGTGGGGACGGGGTAGTAAATGTTGACAGCAAGGCCGGGGTCTGATTTGAAAGTTCGTTAGTGGGTGATCGAAGCTAAGAAATTAAATATCTTGCCTGAAGCCGAGACGTATCCAGGGATGGAAACCTTCGCAGGGTTCCCACTGCCACTGCCAGTGATCTTGATCTGGGCGCAGGAGATGTACCATTGCGGTGCACCAGCTACGTGCAGACCGACCTGCTCGATGCGAACCAAATACTAGAAGCATCATGGGATTTAAGGAACGGTCTGAGTTTGTAAACGAGCGTTACGCACCTCGCCAGGAGGAGTATTAGCAGGGATCGTGGTGGACAATTGACTCGCTCCTTCGGCAGTGAACTTGAAGGGGTTGAAAGTGGCGCCCCACTCGGCGATCTGAATATGCAGTAGGTGAATGCAATAAACATCGGGGTCGGTAAATATTTACCTTGAACCAGTTGGCGCCACTGCCGTCCCAGCTGGCGACGGAGCTAGGGGCTTTACCTAGATAGATCGCAGCGGGACCAGAGTGGTACAATGTGTTGTCGAGCTGGAATCCGATGGTGCTGCCGGGTGCAACAGAAACGGTCGTTGTGGCAGCTCCGGGGCTAACATTACATCTCAGGTTGGCGGACGTGGCACTCTCGATGGGTGAGTTGTTGAGGGGCTTGCGCACGGCTGCCGTCGATGATGTACCTCCAGCAATGAGATTGTACCAGATGTCTACGAGCAGGAATTAGTTGTCATGCACAATAGAATATCCTTTGCGAGGCTCACAATGAGCTGAAGCGCTCTGTGCGATCGCAGCAAGGCCGAGGACGGTGGTGAGCTTCATTTGTGGAGAGGAGAGTTTTCTGGGAATGTGAAATATTGAGTGACTTTTGCCTCGTCTTTATAGTGAGAGTGATGCCGTGCAATGCTTATTTGTCTATCCGCATCACTCCAACCAGACGGTACCAAGCCTTCCAAGACATCACGACATGCAGGAGCCGGAGAAGTTACGGAGGACAAAGAGAGTGTTTGGGCAAGGGAAAAGCAGTTGTCATCGAAGGATGGGAGTTGGACAAGGAAAAGACGTGACCATGTGCCCTCTTCGCAAACCAGAAGCGTCCAAAGTGTGAGTCCTATTTCTTGAGAGCTGCACACGATACGGGCTGAGGAAGAAATGACGCAGATATGATTTTCCGAGGTTAGAAACTTGGCCACGCGGATCTCAACCACGAAACGGAAAGGCGGCGAAATAGACGCTTCTTGCACAGAGTTTCCGCCCAACACGTGCGACGGCAGTTATTAAGAAAAATCCGAGTATTAGCCCCCCTCCTGAGAAGCCTGGTCTTCATTGGAGGCCCGTCATGGCTGCCCAGTCCCATTGGTTGTCCATTAAGTGTCGCAAGACCTTGGCAAGACCTGATGATATCGCATGATTTTTGTGATTGTGAGCCAATGGTAGTGAGAAGCACTGGTTACTATGATGCAGAACCCAAGACCAAGATCAAAGGCTCTTCCGCCGCCAACAACGAAAGTGGATGATGAGAGGAACTTAAAGAAAACTAATGTCGTTTCGCTTGATTCAGACCGAGTTGCACAACAAACGTAAATATTTCGAGCTCCCCTTCCGTTCTTTCATGTCCAGCAAAAAAGAAAACATGAGACTGATATGTTCAAAGAGCTTCAGAGGGACAGAAAAGCACATTATACTGATAGATGAACCCTATAACTTGAACATGAGGTTCTGAAGACTATCGTTGATATTCAATATCTTTATAAGATTACACAAGCATGACACCGAGAGAAATATTAGATATTAACCGCTGCTACAGTAATAGTAGTACAGGTACTTGACAGAAACGACCAGTCGTTCTGTATCTATCCACGCCAGACAGCCGGGCCAGGAACCCTGTACGAAGTGGGAACCGGCCAGTAGATGTTGACGTTAATCGCGGGGTCTGTGAAAACAAGACTGTAAGTCTCGCTATGAATCACAAGATGCTGCACAGTGCTCACCAGATCCCTTGATGTATCCGGGGATGGACACCTTGGGAGGGTTTCCGGAACCGCCATTGGTGACCTTGATCTGTGCGCAAGAGACGAAGGACTCGGGTGGTGTGATGTGCATGCCCAGCTGCTCAACACGGACGAGGTACTACGGAGCGAAGACAAATGAGCATGATTCTAGAAGTGAGACGAACGCAATGCATACCTCTCCGGAAGGGGTGTTCTTAGGGATGGTGGTGGTAAGCTCGGTCTTGCCGGTAGTCTTAAATGCGAAAGGATTGAAAGTCGCTCCCCATTCAGCGATCTGAGAACAAACGGAGTTAAAACGATGCCTGAATGCCGTATAAAGAGTAAAAGTACCTTGAACCAGTTGGCGCCGCTGCCGTCCCAGCTAGCTGCAGAGCCGGGGGCCTTGCCAAGGTAGATAGCGGCGGGGCCGGCGTGGTAGATGTTGGCGTCGAGTTTGAAGCCAATGGCGCTGCCAGCAGCGACGTTGACTGTAGCCGAAGCCTTGCCAGGGTTGACGTTACATCTCATGCTCGCTGAAGTGACGGGCTTGATGGGCATGTTGTCGCGGGGTTGGCGGACCGCCGCGGACGACGTGGTGCCACCAGCAATGAGCGTGTTGAAGATGTCTAGTTGCGAAGAAGTCAGGAATGGGTAAGGGGCTAAAGAAGGAATGCGGGAGAAACTCACAGTGAGCGGAAGCGGTCTGCGTCAGAGCGACGAGAGCGAGAACGGTGCTTGCAACTTTCATAATGAATGAAGAGTAGTGTGAAAGAAAGTGGGCTACTGTGGTGGGTAGGAAGGTATGCCGAGGGCTGGAATGAGGTTCGAGGCAGGATCCCTCATGGCTTTTATACCAAACACGCCCCCTCCAAAAGCGTACGGGGCGTTGAAAATTTTAGGGGTGGCAGCGCACATTCAGGGTGCGGGAGGTGAACAAAGGCGTGGGTCACGCTACAAGGCCGACGCACATCCAAAACGAGTGATATCAAAGACCGACAATATGATCGGGGAAAGCAAGGAAAATTTCACCACCACTGATCGGAAGACGGATGCAACAAATGCGAGCAAACTTCCAAGAGCCAATTGTGCCCCTTTGTGCTCTCGTATAGAGAGAATCAAGATCAAGGGTTCAAACGTTCAACTGCTAGCTGAGTGCAGAGAAGCTATTATTCACTCGCGTTACACAGTTAGGTTGCTTGGACGCGAGGTGGATTGTCCACTCAACAATAACGGGAAGTGAAAGCCATGATCGCCTGTTGAATTGAGCTCTTCAGCTTTGGAAACGGTGTACCAAGTGTGTATATGAGAGTCATTGAGCGTCCACCAAGGACAAGTAAAACATCAAGGCCGAGGTGCGAAGTTCAAGCGAAGCTGCGAATCCTTTGCATTGGAGGAAAAGAGATAAGCCAGAGGGAGTCTTGAGCCAAGGACAATAGTAGAGAGGCGAAGTTTTTTCCTATCGAAACACAAAGTTCAGTGGTAGCAAAATCGTGCAGGCACCGCGCACTCATGGGAGTTCAACGGATCACGAAGAATCTGAAGATGAGGCACCAGTGAGGCACGAAAGAAAAATGTTTTCTTGAGCGGGCTGGTCAACATGAGCAAACTCTGTCAAACAACCCAATGCCGTTCGGATGCCGAATGGCTAAACTGTCGAAAAAATCTCTAATCGTCGATACCACCCCCAGGCTCCATTTTACCTTTAGGATTAGCCACGGCGAGGAGATTAGCACGACTGCTGAACGCAGAAAATCGAAGCAAAAGATTCGGAATACCTCTTGTCTGCATGTCCGGGCCGGGCAAAGAGCGAGCAGTCGACCTCATACAGCGAAAATTGCAATTCAAGCATTGCAAAACAAGAGTTCAGCTAGAAATCGATGAGCCTCTGGAAAGTTGATCCGTTCATTGAAACGGTTCCCTTTTCACTGTTTAGGATGTGAGAGCCCAAGCTGTTGAGCGGGCTCACTCAGGAGGAACCCTCAAGTCAAAAATTTCCCCCTTGTTCTCGAAGTGCATGGCTATTTCGCCTCATCATGCCATTTTCCGGCTGGACCGTGGATGGTATCAATAAACTCTATCGATTCTTGAACTGTAATTCACAAGTTTTGCTGGTAAAGCTTCAGCCGGCGAGCACGGCGAGCGTGTACATGCTTTGCAGTCTGGAAGCTTAGATATCCACCCTAAGCACACCAAGCATCAGTCGGAGGGCTAGATGAAGAAAGAGGGACGTACTTCAGAACATGCCTATACCTGACCGAATTATCCTTGACGCGTCTAACCGCGTTCCCCGCGTCTTTCACTTTTCAAGCGGTGAGCGCGGAGGCCGGATGAACTTCGACAGGAAAGAAGACGCACTAGGAAGTAACTCGATGTAACTCTTGACCTTCTTCTTGGCGGCGAGCTCAAGCATAGCAATGGCTTCTTTCTTGCTTCCGCTATTTGGGCGAATATTTCAGTAATATGACGTCGAGATATCGAGGCCTCTACGCACATATGACTTCCGCCGATCAGGGCTCCATTGCTCAACAACTCTATCAGAATAAGTGAACCTCAGAGCCTGTATATTTCCGGAACCGGTAGAATGTAAACTTGGCAAACTCTCGTCAGGAATAGCCACCATGATGAAGTGGCCGTGGACACCCAAAGTCGTGATAAGGTCGGTGAGGGGAATGCCATGCGAAACATCCGCCGTACACTTCAAAATATTTGTGGTTAGAATGTGATACACGACTGCAAAAGAAAGCGAACGGACGATGATTAGATCCAATTTCCCTTTCCACGGCTCCGCGAAGTCATCACCCCCTGTAACGACAAAATCGGTCGCACCCAATTCCAGTGCGTCATCCTGAATGAGTACATAGTGAATACGAAGTATCAGATATAGTTCGACAAATCATGTACCTTTTTGTCAGAGGAGTGAGAAAATGCGACAACTTGCTCTGCTCCCAGAGCCCGCGCGAATTGCAGAGCATAGTGGCTGTTGTGACAATGAAATCAACTGCCCGCGACGATCAGAGGGTGCTCACCCTAAACCTCCAATTCCGACTACTCCAACACGCTTCCCTGGACTACCGAGATGCGTGGAGTTATAAGGTGCGTGCCCACACTGATGAGTCATTAACATACCCAGTTCCGTTCCTAACCAACGGGGAGTAAACCGTGAGGCCAGCACACAGCATGGGCGCAATCTCTTCCAATGGAAGTTCCTTAGGCAGAGGAAAGACGAAGCGCTCATGTGCACGGATGGCCGTGGAATATCCACCCTGAGCGACATCACCCTATGCATCGAGTCAGCACAGGTAATGCAAGACATCATCTCGACTTACATTGGGATACTTCGCATTATACGTACTGACACCGTTGAGGCAGCTGGTAACGCGATTTAGACGCATACAGTGAAAGTGTGGAAGGATATATGCGCACTATTGCTCGCTGTCGGACTTGCACGGAGTACATTTAAAGCAAGAGCAAACCTGAGCCCTAGTATTTTACCGGTTCGTCAACGATAATATAGAATGGGGAAAGAATGCCTCTACCCAACACCAGCTCGATCACCAACTTTAAAGGACGTGACCTTAGGCCCAACTCGAACAACGTGCCCTACGATCTCGTGTCCAGGAATAAGAGGCTTTATCGCAGCTTCAATCACAATCCTGAGAATAAACCAAACATTGCGCACCAGGAGAGGTTCCCCCCATCCGCCCGTGATGGTGTGCACCTAGAGGATGTGAAATCGCTGGAAGACAGCGGTGAATGACAAGGACGAACGTCTGAACCACAAACTCCACAGAACTCTATCTTGATATCGATGTCATAGTCTTCCTGCTGTTTCGGATGGAATTCGATCACTTCGAACTTGTCCCAATTTTTGATATCGCGAATTCTGTAAGCCTCAACGCGTCAGTTGAGAACAAGTCCACCGAGACGTTTCATGTTTCACATACGCGTATCCCTTCCACTTTTCTTCTGCTTGAGAGGACATATCAAGTGTAATACAGAGAGTTGGGCAGAGTGAAAGTCGACTGAGGGTGCCTGATGGAAGTGCGAACGTCGGGGAGGGAGAATCAAAATTTATGGTTCGTAGCCTTTATATAGCAGGGGATGAAGAAGTTCGTGGGCGCGGATCGGCGAGAAAGCCATCGATGATGATACGCATGACGTCGAACTTTGAATAGTCGATGAGGGGTTGGGAAGTTGAACGTTTTATGTCGACGCGTCGGGTTTGTATGCTTCTTCTTTATTCGCACGTGACTCCCCTGGCCTCGGGCGTTGCCGAATCCCAACTTGCTTTTAGTCTCCCTCACGATGACTTTTCCAGCATACAGTATATGCATCTCGCTGCTCTCAACCATTCATTCCTTGAAATTGAACAACATGGGAGAGCTTAACTCATTAATCCTTACTTTTCCACAGGAAATGTATGACATGAGATTTACTGCACTTCATGACGACGTTTCGACTCTCAACTCCTGCGCGACTCGGTCGTTCTTTCTATCCTGCTGCAAACTTCTATTCTGCATAATCCTCTGCTCAAGTCTCACGCGAACCGCTCCCTCGAAATCCACGTTTGTCCACGGTCTTCACATCTTGGAGGGCGATTGACTGCCTTACAATGAAGAGAGGCCCGATTACTTGTCGCGAAATTCTTGCCTGCAGAGACTGAGGTGGAGAGCCTGGCGTGGTAATGGCAAATCCTTCCCCTGGTCTACAATACATTGCTTCGTTCAAATCCTCGCTTCCAGATGGCTTTCGCTACCCACGCTTACATCTATCTTGACCTTATGGGTATCCATGTTAATGTTGAGGTAAGTGAAGTGACGGGCTGTTCCACACACCTCCAGCAGCAGCAGAACAAAGCCTTGTTGCAAGCTATATGTCGCCCTCCCGACCGTGCCCAATCGAGCTAGAATATCTATGCCATAGGGACCAAGAAGTCATCGGAGACTTTATCTTATGCCCGGACTCCCCATTTGACTTGAGTGGTCTCTCGGTGCTTATCACATTCAAGAATGCGGCAGTCAATAGAGATCTGCTCCCGGAATGTCGTGAGATTCGTGAGCACTGAGGAGACTCTTGAGCACTGTGGGGCCTTCTTCTGGGACGTTTGGACTCCACTCTTCTTCGTGCACCATACTGATCCTCCCCTTATCATCTGAAGAATTGATGTATGTTCATCCAGTGGTTCAGGGGACGATGGGGCTTCTTACACTTCTATGTTCAAGAAGTTCTTTGTCGTTGGCAATGAGACTTCCATCAAGGACGCTCGTCTTGTGATACAAACTATATCAGACATAGTTTGCTTGTGGCCGACGTGTGCCACTGAGCATATCGCTATCTTTCCCGACAACGTGGCCCAACGCCCATCACCAATCACGGGAACGAAATCAGAACGCAGATGCTATCCTATCAGATCAACTCTTCTAACGATACCCACACAAAGTCACCATTGTCATCCCCCAAGTAAAGAACGATATCCTGGTCTGAATATTGAGTCGGACCAGCCGGAACAGACTACTGGACACCATATTTATTGCTGTGCGTATCGATACTCTACCGCCAATTTATTCCTATCGCATGATGCCTCATCGTAGCGATGCAGCTCCCCTTTTTTCATGGTATGAAAGCAAAGAAACGTTGCGGTGAAAATTTCTGCCTCGCATTTCGGGCAAATCAGAGCCTTTGGTCGTTCCGATGGCAATGCCCATGTGCATTAGGTCACGTCAAAGGTTATATAGTCATAGTCATAGACATTACCCGCGCGGTCCCTAAGTCAGGAACACCTGTTGTGGAGTACTATACAATGAATCCCAAAATCATGCAGCGAAATCGCTCCTCGTAATTGGTTCTACCCGCTAGATTCGTGTTTGATGAGAATATGGCAGGGAACAATGGGGGTGGTTCGCACATTGGAAGTATCTTTACTTGTATCGTGACTTGGCGTCGTTCGTGAGCCACTGCTTCGCGTCGCCTGCTCACCTCGAAGATCAAGCACGACTCCTTTCTAAAAATAGATTCGAATATCAGCACGGGGCAGGTACCCAGAATCTTGACGCACTCACCGTGCTATCCTTCTAACGACAGATAGACCATCGATCCGTAACTCATGAAACATTTCACTGGAAACGGTCACTCACCGGTCGCGAGTCGTGCCCGAAATCGATGTCTGACATCCGGACACTGTTCACCAACGATCCAGCCGAGCGTAGGGAATGCCGACTGTTCAAATGTGCCAGCAGGCTGTTGGCATACACTGCGCCGGCGAGATGATTGATTGAGATGAAGTAAGCGCGATACGAGAACGATACATACGCTTCCCAACGACGAAGTCTATTGCCAGAAACCACAAGCTGTGTGGTGAAGCGGCGAACTAGCATCGTGAGACGCAATCAGAACTGCGGTATAGAAGTGTTGTCAATACTCACAGTGATGACTTCGGCAGTTGCGACGACACTGGAGACATCACCAACAGGCGATTCAATAGCTGGGGAGAAGCAGCCGGTGATACGATACTTACGACGTCAACACACATCGATTAATCGCGTAAACCATGAGGTTGTTAACAAGCGTGTTTGTCCTAGATGCATATGGTTAACAAGACCTGAAGGCAGTGGGGAACACTGGACTCACCTGCGGAAACCTGTGCGACTTCCGTGTAGTAAAATGCACAGTGCAGCAGCGATGAAGATGTCGGACAGAACCGCGAAAAGAGCAAATGGCATCGCTGCAAATAACTGCGCTCATCCTTAATCAGTTCAAGGACCAGAGTTAGGGTACATGTAAATGTACAGTGATTTCCGGAAGTTTCTTTAACTCTTTCTTGATGAACCTGAGCACATCAAAGTCAACGATGAATAGACAAAGAGAGGAGCGATTCCTACAGGAAGACAACGGTTTCTGGTTACCCAGTGAGTTAGCCGGGTTCATACAGATTTTGCTGATACGAGAGACTGATAAACATACCAATGCCGAAGCAGAAGTGGGCCAGAACGAGAAGTCCCTGGCGTGCCAACGTGAACATGTCCCGGTAGTTAATTTAAGCAAATTACTTACGATGAGTAGTGACAGCCACCATCGCACTTTGTGGCTGCTCACTTTCGTGAACATATCCGGCATCAGTGGCTCGGCCAATTTATGTATCGCAGAAGACGTACAGCGGAAAATTCGAATCGTGAAGAAACTAAGTTCAAGGGTAAATTGTTGCCTAAGATAGATTGCCATGGGCACGAACCATTTTACGAGAAAAGCAATCGTGACCTGTGTTTATCATTGACATGAAAGTGTTCGGGAATCTAGGGACCTCCTTACATTCATGATAACAGATATCTAGATATGGTTAGTTATCTGCATTATACAATGGGCTGCAGAATGCCATACCCAAAGCGACCTTGAATTTACACATCGACATCAAAAACAACGCCTTCGAAATGATCTAGACATACCAGTGACCAAAGGCTAACGCAGGTGGATTGGCATAGTTTGTTATCTAGGAAGCAATTTCAGAAATCATGAGACTAGGAGGAATACATCAAAACGAACTAGATAATAATACATGCACATTGAGGCTGATATATAATATATCGCACATATTGCAGTGAGCGGTTCATAATATTGAGCAAGGGTGATCAATTGTAAGCTTACCAAAGATCATATGGGTGGTGTCGAGGACCCTGTGCCATGGGATTACGATAAGTTGCGGAGAGATAAAAATTGGTCCGTTTACCATATGGTTGCAACCTAGGTCTGAGGGTTCAATGCTGAGTCACAAAGGGAGACTGATAAGACGAACGAGAAGCTTGTTCTCTACTCGATCTTTAGGATAGTAGATAAAGAAGAAGTATGTCTAGCGAAGGTGCGGTTGAGATATGATACCAGTAGCGCCACATAAATCGTACCTGAAGCGTGGTGATCCCATATAGCCTGACTTCCGATCTGTTGAGCTAGTCAAGGGCCAGGGGTGAAACCGATCTACGCACATAGCGGTAATAAGCACCCCGATAAATGATGCGCCTACGATTTTATTGATCGATAAGGAATATCGATGTCATGAAATCGAAGTGCTCACCAAAAGTATCATCAATCACGAGCTTTAGTGGAGCAGCAGACATGGTGTGCAGGGAACAGATTTTTCTCTAGATAGTGAACCGGGACAAGAGACACACATGCGAGAAGATGGGGCATGAGGTTTATAAGCGGTTCTTCTGCGGATGTTGGACGTTCAGAACACTGAACCTTCAATCAGCGGGGATTGACATCGAAGAGAGGAAAGGATCACACTATCTACATATGTCAGCCTTCAAGTACCCGTTGGACAAGCCCAGAGCAGATGGCGATTGCATCAGCGTTGGACGGAAATGTACCGGTATTGCGCTCCTGTGCACAAGGAGCGTGGATGATTTCTATACGGAGTTTCGGAAGTGATCAGGTGGTGTCAGCGGACTTTGACAGGCTTGGGTTGGACTTACAGACCACTGTGGGGAGATACACGAGGAACCGGAGGAAGCTGTGGAATCGTAGGGAGAGGGAGAGAAGGAGATTACGAGAAATTATGCTTACCAAGTGACTACTAGGAGCAGTTTTCTTGAGACAGATAAAACCCGATATACTTACCACTATGATGGGCAAAGTTATTGTTATTGTTGGTGATGTCGAGCGGTCAATGGCTAGCCTCAAGGCTCTTAAATAAAGCTTGGCACTTGGGGCTTGTTGCAGCTCTTAAAATGCTCGGGAAAGAGGTTCGGTACCCAAACGACGCCCACTGTCCGATTGAAATATTTCACTACCTGTAATTTTCGACAGGATATCGGAGGCAGGATAGGTAGACCAACCAAACTGCCCGTTCAAATGCGCCTCATACTGAAATACCGATAGATAGCCTCACCTGGAGAGGTAGCTGCTGATTCGGAAGGAAGCGGTGACAAACATGATCATTGAAGTCGAGCGTCGGAACAGGACCATGATGACAGCGGCGCATGAGCAACATGGGAATGCTGGAACAAGATCAAGCAGACCTAAGAGGAAATCGCATGCTCCGTCTGACAAGCTTATGGATCCCACGTCTGCCATGGAGTAGAGCCTTCCAGATCCTGTTTTGCAGCTCCAGCGAAGGAAAATAAGACTCGGATATGTCGGCACTACACAGTACTGTCGTCACGAATCCAGCCCATGGAAGTCGAAAGAAATATGCATAGGAAAGGAGCAGATTTGAAGCATCAAGTTCGAAGGGATTTCCGAAGGGTTCAAGTTCTTGGAAGTTGGTTAAAAAGGAAATTGATTGACCACTTTGGCCGTGTTTGTTTCGGACGTGGGCCGGATCGGAACACTCATCCCGCTCAAGGTCCGCAAATTGAATTTTCGCCAAACGACGTCGACAAGCGTCGACAGCCCAACGACAGCCAAGCGCTAGCAAGCTAGATGCACACAAAATGGCCAATGCTTGCCTTCTGCACCCAACGAACATATTTGCGCCGTCTAGGAAGAGTGCGTCGCTCTCCGGTCATAACCTCCAAATGTCTCCTCTCTATGTTGCGTTTCCCTGCAGCCGGCAGATACGTGCCGCTGTTCATATATTATTTCCATAGAAAGTGAAAAGCGCTCATTCACTTCTCACCTTCTACAGAGACGACGAGCCGTATAACACTGTTATTGGCCTACCCATCGTCAAAGAACTCTTTGAATGGCAAATGCAAAACTGCTAACCTAGCATAACCATTTGGTTTTCTGGACTCCAATAAGTGCTCTTGATCAAGATTGAGATTTCGACTATTGGAGTAGTGCCTTCGAATGTGCAGAACTTACTCTAATTTACCCCAGATTCTCTATCTCCTGGGATTTATTTGCCGTGGTTGAGCTTCTTAGGGATAATCGATCGTCCGTCGACGAAGCCGCTGACCGCAGTAGGCATGCCACGATTTCAAGCCGGTCTTGCTCCACCATCGATGTCATGACCACGCAGAGTCAGATCTCCCACATGAACATTTCTTTCGTATCCTTTTTTTTTTTTTTTTAATGTTTATTCACTGTCCTCTGGGGCGAAGCCCTATGGGGGACCTTACAGTTTGTACGCTACGAGATAGGCTCCTGGGCCCATCAACCTCCCCCAGTACTTCTCCCTGGAACCAAGGGACTCTAGCAACGGCCTGTGCGCTGTGTACCGCGCACTCCTCCTGCCATCCTGAGACCCCCCTTGGACCCGGCACGGGAACGCCGTTGGGAGCCAGTACGTGACGTAGTGGGGTTGGTGCGTGTATCGTTCTCTCTCCTCGTCGGTGTCGTGTGGTGGTGTCCTCGATCTTTTAAGTACCGGCCAGCCCAGGCTCAACATTAGTGCGCTGGGTGACAGATACGGGCCGTAAACATCGACTGCGAAAGAAAATTTGTGAGTGGTGCCAGAAGTGAGCCGGTTCTAGTACGGCTTTCGGAGGTCGACGTGTTTGACGCGTAATGCGGTAGACGCCTCTGCTCCGGGGCATCGGGGTCGTAACTTGTCTGTTAGCTAGCAGTTGTCCTGATAAAGTGCGTTATCCGTGTGTCGTGTGAATTAGTTTGTATGAGATCCGTCACCTGGTATGTGCCTCAGCCTGCTTGTTCTGGCAATGAACTTCGCCAGCTGTGTCATTCCCTTCTCGCTTCCCAGGATGAACCGCATGTCGCGGGACCTCCGACCGAGTGCTGTCGACATCTGATGCCGCTCCCGACTGTATGCCTGGCATTCGAAGAGGTAGTGTTTCACTGTCTCGGGTATAGTCTGTCCAGAGCACGCATAACACATCTCGCATCTTGGCGAGCGAGCTTTTCCTATCCGGTGGAGGTACATGTTCAGGGGGATGTGACCAGTGCGCAGCTGCATGAGTTGGCTGGCTTGGTGACGTGTGAGTTTGTCGCGCAGTTTTCGGAACTTGTTGAACGGGAAGTTGGGGTCGATCTTGGAGAAAGTGGCGTGTCGTGGTGATTTCTTCCAGTCGGCGGTCCAGCGTAGCTGTAACTGCTTCATAAAAGCTTGTTTCTCTGCCGTTGCGCTGCTTGGAAGGGATTTACGCAGTATGGGTGGGAGAGCATTCGGATGACTGGATTCACCTTGCGCGGCACGCTTTGCCTCTTCGTCTACCCTCTCATTTCCATCTACTCCACTATGCCCTGATATCCATCGCAACTCAAATTTTGACGGAGCTGGGCTGGCGACCACACGCCCGCTGCCCATGGACTCGGTGAGTTCCAGGTACTCGTCCATAAGGTACTGGCCGGACTTTGCTGTTTTCGTATCCTTAACGGATGACAGGTCTGATTTTGACTTCCACAGACCATCCCTGCGATTCTTGCTTGTAGGTGCCCAAACGTCTCGCTACTACTGATGACATCGATGCACGCTTCTGGGATGCTTTTCCTATGGCCTCGCCGCGAGATTTGCTCCATCCAAGTTCTCCGGGGATCCGTAAGGCATATAATTTGACGCACGCTTGCAACGGCTACAGGAACTTGGAGACTCTTGGCACTTCCCCAAGCTCTCCCTGGACAAGATCTCGGCTACCATACACGTCGTGAGCATTCGCTTCTTAGTCTTTGTGGGTGGTAGGAATTGAATCGTTCTGCATGAGGAAATTACGCGAAGACAGCTCCGAAGAGACGAATGTGATGTGAAGAGGTCCCCGTGTACAGTATCACAAGCACAACGCGCCGGAATGTCGCCGGAACTCCCTCCTTTCGTGGTTACTAAAAATGGCGCAATGTAGAACGAGCACTACGACATTCTCCAAGACGGCTCTCGCTCACTTGGCCACAGACTGCTGCATGAAGACGTCCTAGATAATATTCAGAATTATTCTCGTCCAAACAGGATTTTGTCTGGGGCAGCGACTCACTAGGGCTTTGGCTAAGCAATGGTTCACCATGCTTAACATATCTTCAACTTGACGGCGTGTATATACGGGTCTTTCTTTGCGGCTTTGTCGCCTCCTCAAATTTCCAGATTTCTGGATCCCGCGAGTGGCTCGCGACAATGGCCGTGCGCGAGAATGGTTTCGACTTTCCGCTTCCAGTTGGCCGGTGAGAGACGCAGTAGGAAGTGACGAACCCTGGGCCTTCTGATCATACTTCATTTAAATATTACTCTTGGGCCACAGGATAAAAACAAACATACCTGATTTGGCAAGAGAGTCTTTCTCGACGACATGCGATTTTTTTCTGAAGATTTTACCAGGCTAAAATGTAGGTGTGCTGGCAAGAGGCGAGTAGCTTTTGAACGGAAGCTACTGGCGCGTTATAACAGGTCGGACAGCTGTACACATCTCGGAATTTGGTCTCGTGCCTGCCTCGGCCAACCCAAGGGATCGAACGGAGGACAAGGCTGTATATCAAAGATCTAGGAGCCAAGTGATGCTAAATTGTGGGTGCAGGAATTAGTTCTGGGAATGCCGCGGCCGGGTAGCAAACATAATCAGGCACGGAGCAGCTGCTCCGTGAAAGCGCTCATCGCGCCGAAAGAGCAGGTTGTCGGATTTATAATTCTAATCCGTCACTGGAGCAGACCGAAGGAGCCTGCGAGAGGCCCTGAGGCATTCATTCATGCAGGGATCAGGGAGTCTCGATGATTGCAAGAGATTGATATACGTACCACAGATGTTCGTTCGTTGCTTCGGGCATTGATAACCACGATAGCGACTGAAGATTATTGTTATCTGGGCGATGGATGGATCAAACTCGGTGCAGCTCCTCTATCTGAGAGACATGCTGCATGAGGCACATGTGAGTCCGCGAGGAATCGAGCGACCATCGTGGGTGTGGTGTGGGCGTAAAAGTGACTGACTGACAAAAGGCTCGGTGTTCACTCGCTTCGTGGTCTCGGGCGTGGGATGGCTTCTGTTTCAAGCTCCACACTTGATTGTGGCTGTCAAACCCAGAGAAAGTGCAAGATAATCACCGCCTTCAGGAAGCCTATTGTGTGTAAGAGCCGAACGCCTTGTTTGTCGGATGAATTGTGGCGGCTTCAAATAAGACGGGAGCTCAGAGAGAATAAAAATGGAACTTTAAGGAAGTTGACTTCAAGTTACATAGCCCAAACATAGCCCGATTGATGGCCATGTAAAGTCGAATGGTCAATAAGCAAGGTCAAGTTGCCGATTGTATCGGTAGCCGTACGCAAGGTCTTGGAAATAGGTATTCGGGTTTGAGCTTCAACCGCCGTGGGACGCTGAAAGCATTCTTCTAATGACCGTTGACATTGAGTTGAGAACTTGACATGTAGAACATTTGAGCCCACATAAAAGATGATGCAAGAAAAGGTCCAAACGTAGCTTTGATGAAATACATACATACATTACTGCCAACCGTACAATAATAATCAGATAGCAAAGAACGTCTAGCTTCAGCTATGCATCCTATGCCTATGCATGGTTGTCGGTATAAGCGCTTATTCTAGGATCCCATCGACCATGAAGGGGCTCAAGCAGGGCCTTGTTAGCGAAGCTGAACAGCATGCTCACGACAAGGATCATAGTGATAACGATCCAGCCTAACCAAGCGAAGGCGAGCATTGTGGTAAGAATTCTGCATGCTTCGAACTGCTGGCAGAAAAAGAGGTTGCCCCAGATGTTCTTGACGGAAGGTCAACCATGCGGCGCATTAGATGCCTTTGATGAACTTACAGAAGCAACGGATGCACCAACTATCCAGAAGATCCAAAGGACACCCAGGCCAATAAGTTCTCCGCGGAACGTAGAGACAAGTCGGCTCTCGACTCGTTTGTGAATACAGTACACGCTGCAGCGGAAATGAGTAATCAGGTGGTTCACAGTTATTGCAAAGGGGCGTACATGAAGATGCTCCATGGAATTGTAATCAACGTGGTGAACAGAATTTCGGCGACAATGGGGTCTATTCATAGTTTGTCACTAGTCGTCCACGGTAGCATGGCACCCCACTAACCATAGAAACTCTTTCCATTGTTGAGAGGATCCCCGGGAGGCAGATGAGTAGTGTAATGCAGCCTTGCTGCAGAGAGGCAGAAGAGAATGAATGAGAAAATTGCCTAGAAGTTCCATAACAGTAAATCATAACCCAGACGTAAATACAAGCACCATTGCTCACCAGAGCAATATAGAGGCCAATGCGAACGGGCGGCAAGTCGAAAGCCATGACGATCAACGCAAAGCTGAGGTGGTTAGAAGCGCCCGGGGGAGAACGACGGTACTGAAGAGAGTGGGCGACTGACACGAGGAATCCGTCCTTGAGAAAGCAACATCCTCGTTTTCTTCATCTCGCAGTTTATTGTTGGCATGCTGGTGGTCCGGTCTGGAAGTTTGTCCTGACAACGCCTGCTTGCCGAAGCAACGCCGTGATCGGTGTCCTGATGGGTCTCCATGTTCCAAAGCGGCCTTCCCGCGCTCTCTCTCTGTGCACTCACGTTCACCTTCATTCTTCTGGCATGGACTGGCTTCGTGCATTCGATATATGTCAGTTAATCTACGCTCAAAAGCTCCTCTGTCACCCAACACGCAGCCTTTTTCAAAACCTCATCCAACGCCTCATGGATTGGCAGGCGGGATGACGCACTTTCGGAAACAGCTGCGGGATTCATCTCGGAATTCATCGAGGGCCAAGCGGTATCCACTAGTTTTTCCTGACCTAGGTGCCGGATTAAATGGTGGGCATAATTTAGGGGGCTGCATCGAAGCTGTACGCTTGTGCAAGTTTGCTCCTATGGAGGCGGCGGCGGCGAGGCCCGATTGACGTGGATACAAGTCCCACGCGTCACGAGACTGGCCTTCTGTTTATAGCAGACGGAAACAACGCGCTTCCAATCGCGGCGATTGTCCTATATCGTCATTGGCAAAGTAGGTTCCGAGTGGTCTCAAGTAAAGATAGCGACTGGCGAGGAGTACGACGTCATCCAAGACTTCGACGCCTTATAAGCTGATCTTCCAATCCTTAGACACCATCTAACCATGGCGTTCCACCCACTTCGCTTCGCTCTCTATGCAGCCTTGGTGAGGAATGTTTTTTTCTTTCATATAATTGGCTCACACACCACGACAGATACTATTTGCTATTACGCTCATAGGATTAACATCTGCTCGTATTAACTACACCAGAAATCTCCGCTTTTCGGATCCTCTGCATGGCGGTTTCCCCTATTATGGTCAGTGGGATCGCTCCTCTCCACATTGACATATATCTTACAGTAATTCAGATCCGATTATTGTTGAGTTACTTGTCACAAGCATCCTCGCATTCCTATGGTCCCTCCCCATGTGCGATTTTCTACCCCTTTTCATCCACAGTGAACTAACATGTCATCCCCAGGATGTTTCTTATTCAACGCCATGCTTCCCGAGGTTTTGCCACGTCTTACGCGTTTGAAATGCTCGGCCTATTCATCCTTTGGGTGATGTACCTTGTTGGCGCGGCCATTGCTACGGTGAATACTTTTGCCATGAACTGCAGAAAGAAAATGACAGCTGAAGCTTTATCTTCGATAGAATAAATGGCGTAACATTGGCTTCTGCAGAGGTTTCTTCGGCCAATGCCGTATCCTGACTGCGATTCTTGCATTCAGCTGGATCGCTTGGGCAACTGTCACCTTCCTCCTATTGGCCAGCTTAGCCGATCTCTTCAGTGGTCATTCGGGGGTCACTGCTCCCCTCGCTGGAACGCGCGCCGCCACTGGTCCAGAAACTACAAAAACCGGAAACGCGTACTCTGCGCCGGCTGCGGGAGCTGGAACGGGCGGGGCAGTAGGAAACTCAGGAGGATATAGTGCAGCGCCTGGCGCAACAGGTACCACCGGGGGATATACTGGTGGTCCGGATACCAGGAACTTGGGAGGTGTTCCACCAGTCTCCACTGGCGCGCCTGTTTCGTCCAACGTATAATGGAGTAGAATTTACTTTCTGTATTTATTTTTTGTCGCCCGCGTCTCGTTATAAAAGTCTTGCGACGCTTTTCCACTTTACCATCCCGAACGGTAGTTTTAGATGATGTTGTATGATTCTTTGTGACATGAAGGAATTCTACTGTTTTACATACTTATTATACATGGGCGAACACTTTGAATGATTTCTTAGGCGTTGGTGTCGGCTTCTTTCATCCTTACCCACAGCCCACCCTGGGAGGGATTCACAACTATCAGGTAAGAAACATATCATCCAGCTTGGAATAAATACGCACCGAAGCGTACATCGTCAAATGAATTTTCGGCCACACCCTCTCAATGGACTTGCGTCCAGCTGCCTGGGCCCATTCAGCGGGAGGACGCGATTCAGGTGGGACGGCATCTTCATCGAGGGAAATCGAGGAGAACTGTTGGAGGAAGCGTATGACCATGAATGACATCTCATTGTACGCAAACTGGTGACATGTTAGTAACATTTACCATGCTATGTATGTAGCCTCGCACCTGTTGACCAAGGCAGATACGTGGTCCTGCGTTGAAGGGTAAGAAGATAAATGCGTTCTTCATGAGATACTTCTTGAGTCGCTCATCAAGGAAACGATCAGGATCGAATTCCTCCGCTGATTGTGTCAAAATGTAAATACTAGTACAAAAGGGGAAGTCTGAACGCACCATCAGGGCCCCAGAGGTCCTTGCGTCGGTGCATGAGGAAGACGGAGTAAGGAACCCTGAAGAAGAAAGACGTTATGGTCGAACGGTTACTTCACGAGATCCTCGGGAACAAATGACGCACTTAGTACCAGCGGGGATATAGATCGGCTTCTTGGTAGGGTCGGGAGACGGCCAAGTTGTCTCATTGATTGCTTCACTGAATGTTCAATCCCGTTGGTGAGCTGCCAGACCTGAGCACTGTTGTTGGCCTTACCGAGTATTGAAAGGACTAAGAGGGTCGACGGTAAGTTAAAGAAAAGGGCAGCCATAAGGATGATTTACGCACACAATAGGGAAGAGTCGGAGGGTCTCTACGAACATTGGATATGTTGAGGTCCAATGACTCCCTTAGACACAGTGAATAGGACACACCATTGATCACAGCCCGAAGATACTTCATGTCCTTGATATCATCATAGCCGGGGCGTTGAGTCGGGCCAACCTTGTCGAGGATTTCTTCCCGAAGGCGCTTAAACACCGCAGGGTACATAGCAAGGAAGTATACAATGAAGGTCAATGTCGCTGCTGTGGTATCTCGACCGGCAATCATGATGTTCAACCTGTTCTCTGGTGTCAGATAACATCAGCCTATAGCTTACGCGGAGTACTCACGTCTCATCTCTCAGTACCACGGGGTCTGGGAAGTGGATCAGGGTCCTGGTTCGGAATGAAAGGTCACCGGCTGAGCTCACCAGAAGACAGACGAACGAGATGGTCGATCAAAGTCTCCCCATCCGTGACGTTGGATTCAGTCTTCTTTTCGAATTGTTCTGTCTTCGCTGCCGCTTTTTGCTTCTCGATAGCCTCCTGGATAATCGGATCAAGGTACGCGTTGACGATCTTCATTGGCTCCTTGGTCTTGTCGCCCCATATTTCCGCGAGTGGCCAGATCCAGCCATACCGTTCGCGGCTCGAGATGACCTCCTGGGACTCGAGGAATGCGCGGGCGAACTGGTCGGCCCTGGCAGCTTGTGGGGTCTTCGACTCCGGAGGGATGTATGATGCATTGTGGGGATAGGGAAGACCGGCGGTGAGACTGTGGACACACGTGCCGAACAGGAATTCGGAGGCTGAGTCGAGAGTGAAGCGGGACATTAAATCCTGTTGCAAGTATGTAAACTCTTCCAGCATTGGCATTAAACGGCATGCTGAACACTGACCTGGAAATCGATAGGTTGTCCGCTTCGCATGCGCTCCTTAATATGAGCAATCGCGGTATCTGCATGACGATCAAAGAGCTCGAAGTCGCTGATTCGATCTCGAGTAAAGAAGGGCCGTGTCATGGAACGATGGAACCTGGGAAATACAGTTACAACGAACTCAAGATGAATGTATTTCGGCAACTCACTTCCACATGTCGCCTGCCTCTACGTATCAGTCAAGTACACTTGTGGAAAGGTGCGGAACTCACCGTCCGAGTTGAACACACCAGATCCCAGGACAGAGAACATGGTCTTATGAAAACGTGAACCTCGAGGAACATACTAAGATGAGGCTACTTTGAAAATTGGAAAGAACGGAGTGATTCACCTTTCACGTAATTGTTGAAGTCTGTGGCAAGAATCAACTTAATGTGGTCGGGATGCGCCGTGAATATCAGATCGGACCACATAATACGCATGTTGAAAGCGGGTCCCTTCTCCCCAAAGGTCTCCATCATGCCATCAGCTGGAAGAAAGTTATGTCAGGTCGTGACAAACAAGTTGACGAGCGTACCGGGGTATCCAGTGTCCCAAAGCGTCCTCATCTTCTTGAGCATATCCAAGTTCCCGATAACAGTACCTTCGATTTCAGGAGCAAGACGAGCACCCAGCGCTGCAGCCCTTCGCCTCTTAGCAAAGCTTGTAGTGACGATATGTGCTGCAGAGAGTAATGGCACAATAAGAAGGGATGTCGTGACCAGGACCCATGTAGGAATAGGAAAGTTATAAGATGCAGCCAACGACCGAGCAGCGATGACGAGGAGAGCGGGAGGGATGCCGACAATGACGAGACCGCGGGCAATGAAATCGATTCCTGGAGTGACAACAACCATCGGTGGGCAGTAATTATCTAGACTGGCCTAACTAATTGGTTCGATACCAAGGCTGTTGATGATAGAGATGGGCTGAACCTGAATTCAGGCGTGGGTTAAATAGAAATGTCTCTGTCAGACTGGAGATACGGCCGCCGATGGACCGTGCTGCCGCAGTCAGTACGACCGATCTTACAGAGGCAGGTTCAAGATTGTCTCCAGAAAGGAGCTATCATATGCATCAAACGCTAAACAGATGACTGTGAACAAAAGATGGGATGGTCATGAGGCGTCCGATGGCCTTGAACGTGAAATGAGAGCCCGGGAAATGACGCAGCCGGATGGCCCAAAAATAGGGTTAGGGTCTGTTAGGGTTCGTAAAGACCGACCATGATTGAGACCGTTGAATCGCGTCTCACACATCGGTTGAAATGGCATTCGCAAACAGTTTCGCTGGGCCTTCCACGTTCGGGTCTGACGATGAGCTGATAGTCATGGAAGAGGAAGATGCTTTTGGTAGGCACCGACAACATCCATCCTGAAGCGAGCTCCAACCTTTCTGAAAAGGTTCCGATAACCCAGACTCCTTCGAGAGTAGTGATGAAGATGAGGAGGAAGATGAGGAAAGTGATGAAGATGAAGAATCCCGCGGCCTTGAAGAAGGAGACGCAGAAGAAGAAATTGAGGGCGATTTTGAGTGAGTGTTCTCGGGTTCAATCCTGCCAGTTGATGCAATTGGTTTCAGCCGCCTCGTCCAGAACATTCGGTCGCACGATGGGCCATCCACGAATACAGGCTTGAACAAGGACTGGGACTTTAACATCGAAGAAAAGGATGCAGAATTCCGAGATGACTTGCGGGAAGCTTCTGGTGTTGGGAAGAGAAGGAAAAAAGCGGTGAGGGCGATATCACAAAAATTCTATTTTTATGCTCAACAAGTTTTTGGTTAGAAAGGACGCCAGGCAGGGCCCGTACTATCGCAGCAAGTTCGTTCCCTTATTGGTGATGGAAATCAAGCGTATGTGGACAGCAATCTTCCAGAGGCGGTCCGAATTATGCAAGAAGTCATCCGCATCGAACCGCGTGCAGCCTCCGCCTGGTCAGTGTTGGCTCAGTGTTATGAAGACATGAATCAGCCTCAAAAGGCTTTACAATTAAGAATCATGGCTGCACATCTGAGGCATGATGCCGACGAGTGGGATCGCCTGGCGAATCAGTCAAGGTGCGGGTTTCTGTCAACGCATTCTCATCATCTACAACGCTTTTTCAGGGAGCTGGGGTACAATCAGCAAGCTTTGTACTGTTACCGAAAGGTATATAGTCTTGATCCGACGAATGTTGACGCACTTTGGGATCGGGCTTCGCTCGCGAAAGAAACTGGTGACCTCAAAACAGTACGCATCCTGCATATCTTTTTGAACATTCCACTCTGACATCTTTTTTAGTCCCGTAACGCATTCCTTGCTATTCTCAAACGATTCCCGCACGACCTCACAGTCCTGGCTGAACTTCGGACAATTCTCATCGAACTTTCTGAACTCTCCACCTGTGCCAATCTCTTCCAACAAGCTTTCACACATTATCAGAAAATGTATCCTTCAGGGCGCGGAATGGATATCGCAACAAATTCGGAGATCTCGGGTGGTGGCTTCGGTCTGATGGAGATACTTGTCCTCGCGGACTTGTTCAACACCCTTGGCGAGTACGATCGCGCTGTAGACGTGATCAGGAAGGGATGTCGGTGGTTACAAGGGCGCGCGGATCAGAAGTATTGGGATCTGTGCGATGATGATCGCGAGTATGACCTGCCTGAGACAACTAGGATCGCGGCTGGTGAAGACGGAGCTGTGGCACCAGGGAGGTATCCATTAGATATCAATGCGCGGCATCGGCTAGCTGTGGCCCGGATAAAAATGGGAGAAATCGAGGAGGGCAAGGTCAGTGCTGGTCTCGATTTTCTTGTCAATGACACTAATATTGTCTTGCATTAGTTGCATGCAAACGCCGTTCTCTCTCAGGACGTTTTGGATTATGCTGCATTGTTCGCCGAAATCGCCGATGCGTATTTTGACAGAGAAATGTACGCAGAAGCACGGCCGATATACGAGCTTCTAGGTGGTGATGCGGCGGTATGTTTATTGCAGTTTTGTGGTTCATTCTTACTAAGAGATTGGGGATTGGGCCCCAGACTAGCAGCTTGTACATACTTCTGCAAACAGCTGCGTGCCTTCGTATGCTCGACGAACTGAAGGAAGCTGCGGAGGTGTACGAGCACGGTTTGTGCTTTACTTGGGCATTTTTGAAATGTATCTGATAGTCGATGCAGTGCGGCTTGCTGATCCCACTCACAACGAAGCCAAGATGAAGCTTGCTGAGATCTATGAGATTCTCAACGAGCCTCGAAAAGCTCTCGAATTGGTCTACGAAGGTTGGTTTTCTTACTTAATATGTAGAATCTTCACATCTCAATTCCAGCTCTTTAGTCATTGACTCTCGGAAAAAGCGCCCTAAAGAAACTGGCGCCACCCAAGCTATGGACAGTACCGCAGCTACCACATCTCTTTTCGAAGAGAGAGCTGCGAAGAAGTCAGCTGCGATAAAGGCTCAAGGACGGCTTACCCACGCACAGCTGCGCGAGCTGGAAGCGCAGAAGGAGAAGGACGTTCTCAGGGGTTACAAGAGGGCTCAAGAATTGTGGCCGCAGATGCTGTCGCATGACGAGGAAGCGGAGCGCTTGTGGCTGGTGGAGGCAGAGAAACTTGTTGAAACGTTTAGGGAAACACGGAATCTGTTTTTGACTACCAGGGTATGAGATATTTCTTCAACTTGGTGCCGTCACTGACCAGACATGTAGACAAATCCCTTTCGGGGGATGTTTCCGAGGTCCCGGAGAAAGCAGGAAACTCATGAGGCGGACGAGGACAGGATGGCGTCGAGACTCCATCTTGATCTTGGTATGTATGACACAAAGCTTGCAACTCTCATATGCTTATACCGAACAGAGCATGATACGCTGTCAAGGAAATCTGCAAGGGATAAGGCAGTAGACGTCTTCCGTGGTGTATCTTTCGCTGATTGGTTAAGGCTGATCATGCAGGTAGGATGAATATTTTGTCCTGAAGCTCCTTTTTCTAATCTTGCTATATAGTACTGCTTCCTGCTGACGACGCGAGGGCAATATGAAGTTGCTGATGAAATCCTGCGACACATTCTCGTCTCCAACGCATATCAGGCCCGTGAGCGTCAGGATACCATCCGACTAGCGTTGATCGGTCAGTTTAATATCCTTGCTTTACCTGCCCTCGTCACTCCTCTGAACTCTCAATTTACACTCAGCCTGCGCAATTGCAGAGCAACGGCCAACCGTTGTGGTGGAACACGCCCGAAAACTAATCACCGTTCACCAGTTTAACAACGAGCTGCAGCGCATCCTGATAGCCGTCCTCTCGAGCGGCTTGCGACCCACCGATGCCTTCATCACATCAACACTACAAAAGCACCTGTTCCGAGAAATGAAGCTCGCAGACACGGCGGTGAAGAACCCGGAAGTGCTAAGGTGGAATCCTCTCAACAAGCGGTACGCCCCTACGGCGACCATCAAGGCTGGAGACGCGGGTGAGCCGGGAGACGAGGACGCCGACGACGTTGAACCTGGGACGCCGGCTTCTCCGGAGAAGGACACTCCCCGGACGGAGATCCCGACCAAGAATAATCCGATCATTGTGGCTATTTATGGCCAGATATGCATAGCTGCGAAAAGCTACCAGAGTGCCATCTGTGAGTTCCCATCTTTTTGGAGGCCAATCAGGTTGAGAGCTAATGGAGCTCCTTCGATCAAGTCTACTTACTGCATGCATATGATTACTGCCCGGAGGATCCTATGATCTGTCTTTGCTTGGCGATCGCCTCGATTGGACGGGCGATGCAGAGGCAGTCTGATAATCGACACCACCTGATCACACAGGTCAGTGATACTTGGGTGAAACATGATGTTTTGCGGGGTATCTAATCCTAGTGTAGGCGATGGGATTCCTGACCCAATATCGTAAATTCAGAACCATTGATTCAAAGACCGTAGGGGAAGTGGAGTACAATTTTGGTCGCGCATTCCATCAGCTAGGTCGGTCGCATGGGAATTTTGTTCCTTTGACATGCTCTCACCGCCTTCAGGTCTGTATTCACATGCCGTCAAACATTATGAACTGGTCCTTGAATACGCGGAGATGGCCCGTCCAACTGTATGTGCTGTGCTTTCTATCTCTACAATCGTCGCCTTGATCTCTATGTTCGCAGGAAAACAATTTCGCACGTGAGGCGGCATATAATCTCTCCCTAATCTATGTTATGACGGGAGCAACGTCGTTGGCCGATGCTCTATACCGGCGCTGGCTTTCCATCTGAACAGTATCAGGATGGCTGTGGTGGCGTTCGAATTGTTGCGTGTTGAATCCGCACTTCTTTTCCGGTAAATAGATTGATCCATGATTTGTTGTTCATGAGCCGAGTGAGGCGTCTGTTGGTGAAATATCATGTTGCTGTGCCCTTGAAATCTTCAGATGTCAGGCTCTTGACATATATTACATTGTAAACATCGCAGATGACAGGACATTTTCCTTTTCGCTGTATTCATTGTTCCTTGCTCATGTCTGCGGCGCCTCCAAGGATTGATATCAATAATACGTATGGTGAGTGATTGTGTCCGTCCGGGTAAAAAGCGTCAGCTAATCCTTGAAATGGGTAGGCGCCGCACTTATCGGGGCACTATTCAGTGCTATGTAAATGCTTGACACCTCGAAGCTGGTCTTTGCTAATCATTCTATAGGTTGTATGGAGTAACCACACTGCAGGTATCATCGTAGCATCACCTATCAAGCGCCCTGACGTGGACATCACATGGCAGACAGGCTTCTTCTATATCCATTACCCCGATGACAGAATTTGGAATAAAATTCTTGTTAGCTACAATTATTTCGCTACCTCCTCTTCATTGACCATCTCAACAAACCTCCCGATGCAGGTCGGGATCGTGTGGTAGGTGTCTACACTTGGGTGCCTGCAATCTAAGCATCTGAAACTCACCTCGGACAGGGTCCTCGATACCATTCATATGATTCTCGGTGGGTTTGGGTTATACATACTGTTGACTTTCATGCTCACCACAAAGGAATGATAGTTGGTATAGCGACGTACCATGCTCTAGTATGTTCCAATCTCAAGTAACAGCCGTCTCTAAATCAAGCGTTCTCCAGATAACAAGCTACGCGAACCCACTCGCGCTGGCTGCCCTTCATTGGTATTCTGTTAACCGCCCATTTTTGTTTTCATACTTAATATGCGAGTTGCCAGGTCTCAAACGGTGGGGCCATTATTTCGTATTTCCACTCAGCGAGAACTGACGTTTTCCAGTCTTCTAGCGTTTGCAATGCAAGCAAATCTGTTAATCTCTTGACATTACTTTTCTCATTCTTGAACCGACATTTACAGATTCTCACGATGTTTCTTGTACACTGGTCTGTCTTATTCAATATTCTCTCTTTACCTGCAAAATAATACCTCACGCGGCCTAGCTTCTTTGCCATTCGAATCTTCCATCGTAGGTGTATTCTGTTATCTTGAAGCCCGATGGCAACATCTCAGGCGCAGACATGTTCGCAGTGAGTGGTCCTAAAATACGCTGGTGGCTAGGAGCAACCAACGTGAGAGGTCGTTTTACACAGCACAAGGGATGCCGCTCAATCCAATATTTTCAGGGTTTCCTTGCGCTGGGACAATTCTGCTTGGGTATTGGTACGACACTTCGATTCCATACGGAATGATTTCAAAGATGTTGAATGCTCCTCGGACCAGAAACGGCGACCCTTGTGTCAGTGCAAATTCTGTCTCTCCATTTTCATAACCGACTTGGGGAATCCTCCTTTTTTTACAGGTTTATCAAAAATGATTTCAAAGATTTACGAGAGATCACTGTGTGTGGATATTCCGACGTCTAATTACCCATGCCAACTCCCTTTCTACACAGTTTATCGCACTCGTGCCTTTTACTGTGGCCTCAGTCTTGTCCGAGATTGTTATTGCCGCCGCACTTTGTATTCTGCTGCATGGAAAAAGGTCACACTTCCGAAGGTGAGCTTATGGCACCTGTTTCCCAACATCTGGTAACCTGCTTTAGGACAAATCAACTTCTTACGAATATCATGGTTTATGCGATTAATTGCTGCGTCTTGACGTTGTCAGTCTTCCAATCCTTGTTTGTGCGCGCGATCTCTGATATCCTCCATCCCTGCTCAGAGTCGTCACAGTTGCGGAAACTATCGCCGTTAGTGCATCCCATGGCTCTTCACGCAGCTCTTGATTCAGCTCTCTCTTCTAGTTTGCCGTCTCGCCTCATACTCTTTGGTTTCTGGCGATAGACGTTGTTTCTGGGAAGCGTTAGTCTAGTGACAGCTTCCATGAGACAGGCATCTTTCTTACTCTGCTCAGTATATGTGAACAGCATGCTAGCGACTCTGAACCGGCGACACTCGCTCAACAACCAGTTGGTGAATCGTGTCGCGCTGTCAGAAATGGATTTGGAACAGGTGCGCGATGTTGTTCCCCACAGATCGGCCGCTCAGTTGACACAAGGTTTTATCTTAATAAGTCTGATGCTACGGTGAGCAAATAACAAGGGAAGTAATTGTATGCGCGATGCTAATTCGCAACTAAAAGCAGAAACGAACTGCCTTGAATTTTCGCGTTCCCGGTCAGGGCATCGAGATCAGTCAGCAGCATGGCGCATAGCTTCGAATCGACCCATCGCCACGAGCTACCCGCAAAACGCTCATCATATATACGTGTACCGCAGTGGAGATAGTTTCGCTCGCTTTCTAGGAAGCTTATACGTTGTCTGGTGCTCCGGCAAGCTGCTGATTACCTTAATTCGCTGTATAAACATTTGCCTCGGTTCACAAATAGTGGTCATCTTTCCATATTTTGTCGCGAAGACCAGGGCCCAATCTGAGAAATATAGTGTTCATGTAACGGCAATGCCGTCTTATTCTTATTCTTATTTGTTGGCCGTGGGGACACAGGTTAGAGCGTCTTGTTGGAACATGCTCGGAGCTGAGCATGCTATCTTTTATCGGGGCTTAGATAGTATTTCCGATCTTACAACTTATACGTTTTGTTACAGTTTCATCTCGTCCCACTTTGTTTCCTTCGTTACCATTCCTAGTTACATTCCCGTGATTACGCCATTTAACTTCGCTCATTTACACTGAGCTCGAGCACTTTGTTAGCGCCCGACACTATTATAAATATTGGTGAAGCTGAAGTCAGTTCCGCGATAAGTACCTCAGGCTGCACAGGCCTCCACAGTAGACTCGTTGCCAACTGTACACGAGAAAGGCGCGCTTGTGCGTCACAGCAACATGAAGAAGCAGGATAAGCACGACTTCACCACCCTACAAAATGTCGGCACGCGGCAACTACCGTGTTATTTTGAGCGGCGCAACAATCATAACAGTGCAAAGACTTATATCAGTGTCACGCAACCATCTGTACTTCAGTTGGCGCACACTGCTGGTTCTTGGCGACTTCATCGATTCTCGACGCCCATATAAGCTCGGCGATGTTGACAGCTTATTCCTCGGAGGGCGATATAGTAAGAAGCTATTCCTTACACGTTTTTTTGCATTTCAATCATAATGACAATGTCGCAGAATAGTAATCTCATCGAACGCGTCGACTCAGGCGGAACTGATGAATCGCCCTTTGGCTCAAGCCTAACAACGCCAGTGGACGAAGATGTGGAACTTTTCACTGGGATAGAGCAAAGGCTTCTTGCAAAAGAACAGCTTGGCACCATCGACGCGTCTGAAATTTTTCTTGGTCACCATGATGATGAAATTTCAGCTTTTCCCAAGGCTTTATCGAAAGCAGCACGCAAGGGGGAAGAATTTTCAGAAGAATTGGAAGATGAACGCAAGGTATGTAGTATGTTGTCAAATAATTGGATTACTGAAGCCTTTTCAGTTGTCAGTCCTCGAAGCTCTCCAACAAACCCAAATTTGCTCGCCGAATGTAGATGAACTTTTCGACGCGCCACAACCTATTGCATCTCGCCCTCGCTCAACGGTGAGCTATACTATCTTTTAGCTACGCTGAAACTCACGATTTCTCAAGAGTATAGACAGTCGTCAGGCTAACCACCCTGTCACCACCAGTAACAATGCAGAGATCCTGATTGGACAACAAGTTTGAACTCTGTTATTCGCACTCCACGCTCGCTGACGATTCATTTAGCCAATATCTGGCTTCTCCGATGATTTTTTACCGAGTCCTCTCCCTCTGAATATTGGAACCACGGTTTGCTTCCATAGTAATCGCCCACCGGAACAACTGACATTTTTCTAGTTAGCTCTCGAAAATAATGACCTTTCTGATCAGCAACATTTGCATACGGAAGATCGTGATGATGAACCTCTAGCGACGACTAAGGTAGCAGTTATGGCGGAGGAGTTGGCCGGTGCGGCCAAGGTACGTGTCATCGACCTGACGAGCTCGATGTCTGACACCCTTTCTGTTGTCGCGCCTCCAATAGATGGAAATAGCCTCGTCGAATTTAGATGGATGTTTTGGTGCCCCAAAACCTATCGTGCCCCTTACCGCGAACAGCGAAGACAAGGTTTGCTTCTAGCACGCCATTTTTCAGGAACGTCTAACACTGCCTCCAGTCGGTTTCTGAAACTCTTAGCCCTTCTGATCAGCACAACCTACCTATTGGAGATCGCGCAACAGTCAACGAAGAAGACTCGTCTGTCCTTCCTTTTTCTCTCAGCAACCCTGCATTGGACGAATTTTCTCCTGAAGCTGAAAGCAATCTCTTCGCCCTGCCTCTCCCAAAGCTCACCCCTCGCTCTCTGCTCTTGACTGTTCTACGTACGTTCCTCTTCCTGCCCTGGTGTGTCGCCGTCGGCGGTGCTATCGTTCTCTTCCCTACGCATCTCGAGCTTGTTGCCTTCCGTCCCGGATACATTTCCACCCCTCGCGGAATCCGCCGCTTCTCATTCTGGGCGGAGAGCGGGCTGGAGCTTGTAGCCATCTTCCTTGCCTTCCTTGCTTCAATCTGGTGGATCTATCCTACTTTCGGTCTCCTAGCTCTTGGTGGCGTCGTGGCGCAGTGCATGTATGCGTGGCAGGGTTTTGAGGTCGACAGGAGTCTTCCGTTGGGTGACGATGATAGACAGTCGTTGTACCTCGTGGCGAAGGTTTATGGACTTGGCGATACACTTTTGGACATAAAGAAGACTGGTAATAGTTATATGATTTCGCGACTGGAGAAGGATGGGGTTTACAGGGATGAGTCTGAAGACGAGGGTGATTTGTAGGACGACGGGTTGAACTGCAGCTTGTGATTGTGTCTTCCTCGTCTAGTAGTTCCGTGGCTATTTTTATGTGTACTGTACTTGAAGCTTGAATGATCGAGCCGCTGTCTTCGGAGGTGGGGAAAGCCACAGTGAATAGGCGACAGATAAAAGGGGACCTATCGACCTTCAAACGTCCTCTAGAGACTAAAAACCGACAGAAAAAGCACAGGTCGTATTCAAAGACAAACGCATCCTGCATGGGGGTAGGTATTCACAATCAACATCTATGTATGTATTGATTATTCTAGCATAATTGGCGAGTCTTGCGACCATCTTATCCCTTTACTTAGTACTTAGCAGCTGGGTAATCAGTGTAGCCAACACCAAGCTCGCTGTGATCTTTGCCCCACTGGAAGTGCTTGTAATCAGGGGCATTATCGAGCGGCTTGCCATGCTGGACACGCTTAGCCAGGTCCGGGTGAAGGATCCAATTGATCCCAATGACGATGGCATCAGCTTTTCCGGACGCCACCAGCTCAGCGCCTTCTTCAGGCAGAACTTGGGCGTTAATGAAGACCTTAGCATTCTTGATGAGGGGACGGTACGTTTCGAGCACGTCGTGCACGATGCTGCGTTTGACGCCTAGGCAGACCTGGGTTAAAAGCTAGCAATAGATACTGTCAGATGGCGAACGCACCATCGAATGCGACGTCATAGGCCTCGACGTAGCGGACCAGGGTAATATAAGCCAGCTTGAGTTTATCAGCTTCGGTGATGAAGTAGTTGAAGGTGTCGAGAGTCTCTTGGAGGGGCATCCTATACGACGACGGCCTCGGTAAGAAAAAAACCATCGGAATCTGGAAAAACTGATACGCACCCAACGTCGTTATACCCGCCAGCAGGGCTAAGCTTGATGGCAACGTTCTCTCCGAAGACTTCAGTGGCGGCCTTCAAGACTTCAAGGCCGAAGCGGGAGCGGTTCTCGACACTTCCACCCCATTGGTCGGTGCGCTTGTTAGCAGTGCTGTCGAGGAACTGGGTGACCAGGTAGCCGTTGGCTCCGTGAACTGTGAAAACAAGCGTTAGTAGAGAATAACATGCAGAAGAATGACTCACTCTCGACGCCGTCAAAGCCAGCTTCCTTGGCATTTATGGCCGCCTGCTTATATTGTGCTACGAGGGTCCACGGATCCTCGACGGCGGTGGGCTAGATGGCATTGTGGGTCGAGGGATGGATGAAGAAACGCAAAATATTTACTGTGACATATCCGGGCAGGCCCGGGAGTTGGCGGAATTTACCACCTCGAGCGGCGATAGCAGAGGGAGCGTATACGGGCTAAAGGCAAAAATATCGATATTAATCGAGCGAAGAAGCGGAAAGAAGTAAGAAGTAAATCACTCACCACTCCTGCAAGTATCTGTTCGGGGGCATCGGGATGGGCAACACGGCCAACTGAGGGAAATGAATGAGAACATGTTAAATGAATTCTGATGTGGAAGGTTACCATGCCACAGCTAGAGCGTTTCCTGCATGAGTTTCGATCAGGGGAGGATACATAAATGGGGAACTAACCTGAGAATAGATGTGAGAGCCGGCCGCATGGACAGTGTCGACGATCTTCTTCCATCCAGCGACTTGCTCTTTGTTCCAGATGCCCGGAGCGTAGGGCCACTCCGTTCTGACGATGGAGAAAATAGTCAGCCTTCGTCAAAATATGGGCCACAAAATTAGAGGGACGCGTACCCTTGACGCGAGACCAAAGTGCCTTCAGTGACGATGAGGCCGGCACCGCCTTCGGCGCGTTGGCGGTAGTACTCGACCATAACATCGTTGGGGATCGTTTTCAACGCGCGGTTACGCGTGAGCGCGGACATAGTGATACGGTTGCGGATTGTTACAGACCCGATTTTGAGCGGGGTGAATAGGCTAGCGGTGGATGACATGGTGATGAGGGGAAAGAGGTGTGAGTAGAGAAGAGTGAAGTTGAACTGTTAGAATTGCTGTTAGATTCTTCATCCATGTCGCTTTTATACCGTTTGTCATTCCTGGTCCCTGGCCTGAGTGTTAATAATCCTGGGATGCTGAAGGGACGATCGAAAGGTCGAGGCGAGACGAAATGGATCTCTGCTTATGCGGGTTTGAAAAAAAAGCTGAATGCGACCAAGACATAGCAAAGCGAAGATGCCGATTGACCTGCCTATCGTTATGAATTCCAATATCGCCCACACTTTGTCATCACATAATTACTTTCCGTTGACCATACGAAGTTGACATTCGTATTACGGGTGCAGATTGAAGGCAGGACATTTGTAAATTGTCAGGCCTTCGATGATAGGATTGATAAGGGGATCGCGGGGAGTCCCTCGGGATGTGAGTGGGTTAACTAGCACCTTCAAATCAAGTGTACGTGATAAAGTTGTTACTTTTTGCCCTTTTCTTCACGCGTGGCAAAAATCTAGACTCTATGCAGAGCGTCACGCGTTGGGTCGACGATGACGTCATACTTCTTCCGTCATCCTGCTTGCGCCACCTTCGGTCCTTCCATCGGCATCGTGAAATGTGCATATTGTGTGGGTATGTTAATTGTGTGGGTATGTTATCTCTCTGCATCCACTGATTTGCAGGTTACCAGTCGAAGGCCTGGGCATCGCATCGCGGTCAATGTCATGCCGTTTGTCAGATGACTGGAAGGTCTCGAGACCGGCGTTTGGTACTATGGGCTAAATTCATTCGTCATGTCTCAGAGAGGAATGAGGAGGTTTGCACGTTTCTGTTCCCTTTTATGTTTTCGTCTAATGGGCATCACTTTGAGCTCTCCGTCGTATCTGCATTGGTTTCAGGCACACGGCCATTGTGGAACCCCACTGGGATCTAGGTATTCCAATACTTCCTTTCCAATAATCACGTTGTTCACTTCCACTTGACCCTCGTTGGCATCGCTGAACATAATCAACCGAGGACGATACTTCATGGCGCACCAATGTTACTGTTTCAGCCAGACCCCGCTTTCAACGATCCCAAGGCGGATTCGCATTTGTGCGTTCATGTATCAGAAGCTATCTCCTGAGGTAATGCCTATTTCTCATGGATCCAGGTGGTCCTTGTGGACAGTTCCTCCGAGCGAATGCTGCACACCACATTGCTCATTCTCAGAACGATAGAGGAGCAAACCCCGTCCTCCCCCACCCGATTTATTGCCGATACGGTGTGTGGCATGAACTCTGGCTGTAAATTAACTTGCCTTCAAATATTCAACTGGTATTGCCCCAACAACGCGTATGACGGATTGTTCCGATTCCCGAGCCAGCAACTACAAGAGCTTGCTACCCACACGGGCCAGATATTTACTGTGAACGATCCTGGACAGAGGGGATCCAATCTGAATTATAATTACATCGATACTATCAACCATATGCCCGGTGGTAAGTATACTTTATGTGGGATAGTCTACTTCGGAGACTTTCACGTCACCTCGCGTTTAATCCTCTCCAATCAAAGTGTCTGGATCCACGATGGTATTGAAACTAATGCTTCCCTCACGTTTGAAAAATACTTGAGCGAATTCCGGACCGATGACTTTGGGACGTTGGGATTGTCATTGTTTGGTTTCAATGGCTTTAAAAATTTCAGGGCGCTTTTGGGCATTATGATTACGGCCGCATTGCAACATATCAGGGTTGAAGTTGACAGAAGCTGACTCGACAGCGAAGGCATCCATGTCTGAATATTGTGGAGATCCAGCACCATATTTTCAACCTCCTGTATGACAGCTATAATCGATCAACAGTAGCAGGCCTTGCAAGGACTTGCAGAGGGTTTTCTGGTACGTCTCAAAGCATATGCTAGGGTTGAACATGTATTCATTGCAAGGTGTAGAGGTTGCCCTCGATGTTCTTTGGCGCATTCAACCAAAGCTCGAGAATTTGATCCAAGTTATGCCAGAAGATCTGTGGAAAATAGTGACTGAACTCCCTGACCCAGACTCGTATGATAACAGTGACCAGGAATTCGTCGTGAGTTGCGGGTAGCTCATGAATTATTTAGACCATATTTACCCACTAGCACATAATCTAACAGACTTTTAAACGACCGTTACGAGCAGATGACTGGACCAGATTCGACTGGTACCACTACAGAATACGTGAACTTGGCTTCCAAGACTACTTTGACGACCACGATGTTTGGGTCCACAAAGATGTTTTCATGTTCCTGGGAGCTTATCGGCCAGCTCGTAACTTCTTACCCAATTTGCGGAGGTTGAGGTTCGACATGTACGAGCCCCATATCCCCGAGTCCATGCCATTTATCCAGTGTATCCTGGGCGCCAATGTCGTTGATGTCTCAATCACTGTTGGGTCGACATACGCGCCAGAATTTCATCTGCCGTCACTATTTCCATCACTCTCTCGGATGTGCCCCGGCCTACAAACACTACGATTGTCATCCGCCTGCCCTTTACCACCCAATTGTAATACGGAATTCCATCGATTGGTGATGAGCCTTAATAGCTTGCAGACTCTGATGGTTGTTCCAGCCATGTCTATGCCGGCGGAGGTGCAACAACATCTTGCCGAAATTGCTTCACTTGCCTATTTGAAGACACTTGTACTATCCATACCACCTCGTTTCGAGACTCCTACTACATCGCAGCATCACTTCGCGGGCTTGCGCAGCTTTGCCTTTGAAACCCACAATTGGGTATCTGCCGCGGCGGTCCTTCGGTCTGTGCAGTCTCCCTTCACGGACCTGCGTGTCAAAGTTTTACCCATGACCCAGGCGGCCGACCCACTACCGGCATTTGGCCAATTCACAGAATCGTTCCTTCATCATACATCATTGGCTTCCCTCACGTGTGTTCACTTGTCGGGGATGATTACGCCAGCCAGATACAACGACGGATCGTCCTCTATACTGCACATACTTCGACCACTTTTCTCTTTAGCGAAGTTAGAAACTGTGTCGATCCGATCAGGAGCCGTCCGCTATCTAGACAATCTTTGGCTGGGTGAAGCCGCCAGAGCGTGGTCGAACCTGAAATCTCTTACACTGATTGCGTCTGCACCTGCGAAGATGACATTGGAAGGGCTAATACCGCTCATCCAACAATGCCCAACATTTCAGGTGCTGCGCATTTCCATCATCGCGGATCCATTCCCACCAACACGATTAGTTGGGATCAGCAACATGAAAATTCGAAAACTGTCATTGCCATTCTCTTCTATAATGCATCCGGAGAAGGTATCTCGCTGCTTGGTTGCAATGTTTCCCAGACTATTGGGCATCAAGGAGATTGACAGAGGGTCGCAGAGCGAGAAAGAAGCTTGGGAAAAGGTCAACCGATGGTTGGCTGATAGTGTATAAAAACGAAGAGCCGTTACAAATCGTTTTCTGCTTTGCTCCTGGCTGTGGCCTCAAGCTCCGCGAATGACCCACTCTTCAAACACATGTTTCTAAAAATCCCGTTCTCCCTCTGGATCAACTTCCATGGTGTGTCGAACTCGGCAATCTGGAAAATGCTTGAGCATCTGGAATGGGGCTACAAAAGAAAGCACCATTTACCTTTCCCTTATCGAGAACGATTAAGCGGTCATAATCGATGACCGTGCGCAAACGATGTGCCACTAGAGAAAGGGGTGAATCAAAATCGAGTAAACCTCATACCGACGCACCAGTCAAAAGCAAAGAATCATTGAACTCTTCACGAATGGTGGATTGAATTTTGGCATCAGTAGCGAAATCAATACTGCTTGTGGCTTCATCAAGCACAATGATAGAACTGCGGCGAAGAAGGGCTCGAGCCATGGCGATCAACTGTTTCTGGCCCTGTGAAAAGTTGTTACCCCCAGCTGAGACTTGAGTATCTAATGAAACTGTGGTCTTGGTGTCAACTTCTGTCACTGTCGTCGAGATGGATTCCGCTGTATCCTCTCTCTCGGTGCCGTGAACAGAAGCTGGTCGAGAAGCAGCTCGCGAGGAACTAGCAGACTGCTGGCGCGAACTGGAAGGACTATTGCTAATCATATGAACACGTTGAAGCACGTCTAAACACTCGCTATCAGTGTGTTCACGGAAGGGATCCAGGTTATCCCTCAAGGTTCCCGAGAATAGGGTGGCATCCTTGACTCAAGTTAGTGGTCAAATGAGAAATGAATCAATGAACAAACTTGCCTGGGGTATGAAGGTCTGAAAGTTGTTAGCCCAGCAACATCACTTCAAGTATTGGAAACTTACTATACGGGAGCGTAGATCATGAATTCCGATGGTCGAGATATCAATTCCATCGATCAAAATGCGTCCACTGGTAGGATCCACCTGTAAGGAAAGATGAGAAAAATGGTCTACCATAGTAATGGCAAAACCCACAAATCGCAACATGCTCATAGCGAGGGTCGATTTGCCACTTCCTGGGAGAGAAAGTTTCCGTCAGCTCTTTTCAAGCCAAAGAGTTATGACAACAACGAACCTGTCCGTCCCAAGAGCCCAACTCTTTCTCCGGCCTTCAAAGTGAATGATACACCTTGGAGGACGGCGGGCAGGTCAGGTGCATATTTGATGACTAGGTCCTCAACCACGATGAGAGAATTATTGTCGGTACTCGATGGCCAGTATGCGGGGACTCTGTTTGATTCGATGATCGCTGGTGGTTCCTGAGGAAGGTCAAGACTATATAGAATTTAGAGGGCGAAAAGAGGAATGAAAGCGGCGGGCTGACTATTCTACAATCCGCTCTACTGAGCTAATGATGGCGTGATGGCGTTAGCTAGCAATTGTCAGAGAAGGAAGTTACGGCAGCGTACTTAAGATCTAGTTCCAAAGCTGGGGGTAAGAGGAGCCATGTGAGATCGAAGAATGTTTCGGGGACCTTATACACTTACCCGTCCAGAATCGGCATGCCCAATAAACTGGAGCAGAGTCAAGTAAGGGACGATGCAGAAATAGGTGAGGGTGACCTCTTACCGGAGGTAGTGAAAGCCATGGCGCTCGTGATACATAGACCAGCCAATCCGGCGCCATCAGTTAGGGTAGTGATTGAAAATAACATAGTCAGAAGAACTGCGAAAGCACCAAGAGCATCAAAGTTCAGGAGTAGCCATCGGTTGGTCATCCAGAAAGTATACCACATCTTAACTGGGTCAGAATGTTGTATTCAAACACGAATAACCCAGGGGAAATTATACCTGGGTAGTGGTATCAATCTTCCTGTGCAAGTTGTCAAGGAATCGCCTTTCCGCCGAAAATGCACGGACAGTAACAATACCCTCTAAAAGTTCACCGAAGTCAGAGAATATCGGGGATCTCGTGTTCGATTCCATGCGACGGAGATCACGTCCAGTATTGAGATACCCGATCGCCAGTTCCCGGTATGCAAGCCCAATGAAGATGGCAGGTACGAAGAACCACGGAAATACAAAACTGTTGCGACATGGAATCAGCCTTCAAATGTAGACATTAGTAGGACTCACGCGACTGTAATTATGGACGCAAAAAAGGTGGCAAGAGATGAATTGACTGCTTGGAGGGACCCGGCTAAGGATGAGTCTATAGTTTCGATATCCTGGTAGCCTGGGATTAGAAGAGGTAACACCATGACAATTGAATGGCTTTACTTTTCCGAAACGATTGAGCATGCGACCTGGACCAAGCCTTCAGCTAAGATGACACGAGGTGTCCAGAAAATATACAGACCTTGCGGAGTTGTGTCATGAAACCTGAACGTAGCCCGCACAACGGTCACCAACAGCTGCCTGAAGAGAACAATCAGGAGAGATCTTAATGTCCATAGTTTCATCCACAAACTTGAACAGAATACGAGACGCCCTCAAGGCACCCGTGTACTGAGCAGCAGTAGAACACACACTTGTCACAGCATTGATGAGCCCAATGGCTGCATATATTCCAATATAGAACAAGGGATGCTGGATCGCATCTGGCCAGTTGATTCCGAAACGTCCTTTTCTCGAGAATATCCCGTAGAACGAATTCAGGTTGTGATGGGAGGAATGATACCCATCAACTTGGATCTCGGGTACCCTAGCTGAGAATGATCGAAATGCATAATGAGTGGACACACTCTCCACGTTCTCGTAAGCCTCGCCCCAGATCTGGACCGCGATGTATTATAAGTTCAAAAATGAAGTGTGATACAAAAAGAAAAATTCCTACCATAATCCAGACTTTTTCGGATACACCCAGGATTTGGTTCACAATGACAAGGAAAGCCAGGAAAGCCCAGATGTAATACGACCTACCACACTTGTAAGTCAAGAGAAGTAAAACGAACACGGAGAAAAACTCACGAAGCCTTGAGGTAGCTCTTGTATATGGACCATTTAACACCACCTGTTTCGCGATGTTCGTCCTTGACAAGCTTGCGCGGCATCTTTGCGTCGATCACCTTCTTCTCCTCACCGTTATCCACGGCCGGTATATCCTCAGCCAGCACCATCTCCTCTTTCTGTACTTCGACAGCTGCGTCTTGCTTGATATGCTCCAGGACGCCTTGGGCTTGCAGATCCTTGATGGTACCCTGTGTATCGATCCTTCCATCGAGCATACGCACGAGATAGTATGCGCCTGGCAGGACCAGCTCGACATGATGCGTGACGAGGATCTGATAAATGGAGAATGTGTTTTGAGCGGCGTGCGAGCAACGATTTCAAGCAACATACCACAGTACGGTTAGCGAGGAGAGGCCCACGCAATAACCGTTCGTACAAGAATCTTGACGTGTGGCTATCCTGAAGAAATAGTGGGAATTATATTTGAGTAGTAGCGCGTGGTAGTTCGAACTCACCACAGCACTCAGCGGGTCATCGAGTAGGACATATTTCGTTCTCGCGTAGACCGCACGTGCGAGTGCCACCCTACGATCTGTTAGAGCCGAACTTGGAGAGAGACCAGGAAAAGCATTTACCTCGCTTTCTGCCCGCCCGACAAACTCACGCCTCTGCAAAATTCCAGTTAGTGACCTCAAAAGAAGCAGATCTTAAGATATATGATGCACCTTGCGCCGATCTCTGTTGCATCCCCATCCTCCAACATCTCCAAATCTGGGCCCAGCGCACAGCACTCAATCACATCCTTATACCTCTGCTCATCATACGGGTACCCAAATAGCACATTGTCCTTGATAGATTGGTGCCTGAGCCATGGCGACTGGGCGGCGTACGATATGGAGTGCATCATCCCGTATTCATCAACCTTGCCTGGGTTCTTGGACATAATGAGCTTTCCGCCGGGTAGGAGCGTCATTTCGCCAAGGAGAGCCATCTGCATGCGTACGTGGGGTGCTTAGCTTTTAAATTGGGAGGAGTGAGATGGGAAGGACGTACGAGAAGTGCAGTTTTTCCCGACGCGGTGGGCCCGGTGATGACTGTGAGCTCACCCTCAGGGAACCGCACGGATATATCCCGTAGCTCGAAGTGGTGATCCAGATTCTCAGTGGAACCATTGTCCCCTTCAACATCCACCTGGCTCAGAGAACTCGTGCTCTCAGTTCCATTCGTTGACAATACCAATGAGCCCTCGGGTTGCTGGTGATTGGCCGTCTTGTCTCTGTCCTCCTCCTTGAGTTCCTCGATCTCGTTCCACTTGAAAGACGCATTTTCGATCGCAAGGCCATCGTCGTCGTCCAAGGAAGGTCGCGTGGCCAAATCTTTTTTGAGGCTAGAGACTTGTTCCGTGACCTCGTCTTCTTCAAGGTACACTGCGATACGATTAAGGGCGACGCCAGTCTGAGAAAAGCATTACATGAACCAAGGGCGATCGGATCCTTGGATGAAAACATACTTGAAGAATCTGCACGATCCATGCTGGGATTACATTGAGCGGAGCTCTGTTTGTTGCGTTTAAATAGTGAGCGAAGAAATGATAATGCAAAAACGCCAGCATAGCGTACCGAATCATATTGAAAAGCGCAATTGACTGGTAAAAATCTGGAATCAATAACATGGAATTGAGGGAGAAACCAAACACCGACCGTAAATGCAATGCTGATCGACAACTCCTTGCCCTGCATAACATAGGCAAAAAAAGAGATGACGGATACAAGGATCGGGGCACATGTCCACAGGACGTAAAACAAGACCGAGTTGATACGAGCTATGGATACAGAACATCAACGCCCATCATTGAAAATGGAATCTAGCACGAGACAGACCCTTGATCATCCACTTCATCTCTGCCTCCCGTGCATCCATCGCCCTTCCAATCCACCTCTCCTCCCATGCAAAGAACTTAATGAACTTGACCTACACCAATGTATCAATGATACTATTCATGCCACAGACCGGATGAAATCAACCTACCGCGCCGATAAGCTCGTTTAGTACACCCATCCGCTTGTCTCGTGCGGCAAGCACACCCTTCTGGATGCGGATGCTCCGTCGTGCAATGTAACTGTTGAGCGGCCAGCCAGCCAGGAGGACAATGAAGCCCGCGAAGGCACTCCATCCAAGGAGCCTATTATTGCATGATGCTTTAGTTATAAGAGACATGGAATGTGATGAAGGTACGCACTGATAGAGGAATGAGCCCGCAATAGCAATCTCGAAGGGGGCTGTGCATTCACTCGTGGTCAGCGTAATGGAAGGCGGTGGAATGAACATGCTAACCTCCGTAGATGAAATACGATGCAGAGACCGTTTGTGAGACCTATACGTATGTGAGAAGGTCTTTGGACACGAGAAAAAGGAGCGAATCCCACCCGATTCGCATCCCCAGCCATCAAGTTAACAATCTTCCCAATATCCGCACCCGCCTTTGGGTCATCCGCCTTTGCCGCCTTTGCCTTCTCCTCTTTCTTTCTCTCCTTACTGGTCTTCTCTATGGCTTCATCAATACACAATCGAACTAAGAAGAGGGAAAAACGTACTCGGACTAGACGCATCAGCGCCATTCGATGCCACCGTAGCAGCTTCCTTCTGCTTCTCCTTGTCGATAACTCCAGAGAAATCCTTCCGCTTCAGGGCTTTGTCATATATGGCGGCCATGAGCTCTGACCGGATGCGCGTTGCGGCACGACGTCCGAACCACAGGTGCTGCATTTCAGTTTGGGACTGTGAAGTTTTCGCTGAGCATCGAGGCAGAGGGGACTGGAGTGGGTACGCACTTTGGCAAGCGAGAAGCCGAATGCGAGGAATGCGTAGATATAAGCTTGTGCCTTGCTCTCGGGGCTTGGGTTTTTTAGATCGATCGCATCCAGGATCCGTCTGGGTTGGAGTCAGTATATGCAATAGCTGCCAGGCAACGGAGACTGACTTAAGGAAGAACGGCCCAGCATAGTTGAAGACAACGCTAACGATGGTGAGTAGAAAGTCAAGACTGCGGTTATGATCAGTCTTTACATGAGCATATGAAGTTCGCGTGAAGGGGCACGTACAGTAGATCTAGAGAGTTGGCTGTCCATAGTTTACGCAGGAGCGTTGAGCTTCTGCATCGCTCGGATTAGTAACGTGGAATGGATGTATAGTGAGCAGGAACAAACTTGATAGTCATAAATTTGATAAAGATTGGTCGAGATTGCATGGTCGGACTGAGTCCCCATACGTCCTTTTCGTTTAGTGTTGTGTTTCGGCCCTATCAACTGGGTTTGAGCGGACGCAGCGCAATTCAGATTGATCACTTACACGTCTAAGTAGGGGGTATACCCAACTGAATGTTATCCAGCCCCACAATGAAGTGTAATCTTCAGGCGAGACGGCTTGTCCCTACAAAGATACGTGGCATTAACGACAACACAACTCAAAAGGTGTACCTAATGGTCCCATGGTACATCCACTGACAAGACATAACAGTCCAACTCACAATCTCCTCTTTCTTGATCCTGTTACTAGGCACACCCAATGGCATACCGAGCAAAACTACCAGCAATCCAACAACGGCCATCAAATTGAGAGAAAGTGCCCATGTCACGATGGCTGGGGGCCATCGTGCACCAACTACACCACGATCGTAAAACACGCCCCCAAGCTGTAATACCGCACCGATAAGATGCAAAGAATACAACGAAAAGAGGTCGAATGGGGCGGTAGCGGCAGGTCGGACGACTGGTCGAATCACTGTATACAACCAGGATAGCGCGACGAGAAATGCTCGAACTCCTGCCCACACGTCTGTCGAGTCGTTCACCAGCCTGAACGAGCCATATGCAATCCAACACAACGTCTCCGCAAGCCCAACCATCACGAATAGCACCATCCGCCAAAGCGGCACCGCGCTTGGCACTTCAACTTTGAAGTCCTTGTCCAAAACACCAGCATCTTCGTCTCCTACCACTGTGTCCCCGGCAGCTGCGTTGACGTCGAGTGCTTCTGCTTCATGAAGAGTCAGATACGTGGCGAAGGGCGCCTTGAGGATGGCAAAGAGCTTCCGAGCACGTTTTGGGATTGGGAGAGAGAAGAGACATAGCGAAAAGACGAATGCAGCGGGAAACAGAGCACTCCAGGATGCTCGAACACATGGGTCGCGGAAATCGAATACACCTGAATCTTGGCAGAGGAAGACGCCCATTGTGGTTGCTGAGCAAGTTCGATCACACGGTTCGATCACACGGTTGCTGTGTGAACTTCGGGTATTATATTGCACTGCCACATTCTACTTGCCTCCTCATTGGGCAGTGATTCAACGAATCAGAAAGTGTTGATTGATATTTTGTCCATGAACTCTTGTATGAACTGGTGGATTTGCGAACCGTACAATATTGGATGACTTCCCGCAGGATTTAGAAACATAGAATAAATGCTAAACCGTCTAAGCGACATCAGCCGAAATGCCGATTGCCATATTGGTGAGGTGTGATCTCGAATCTTTGAATGGCACCCTCTTCCAGATTTTAATCTAGACGAGGCCTCCCTACCCCCCTTCTAGTTCTAAATCCTTTTTCTAAACCCTTCTTTCATCGCCCGACTCTCTCATCAATCTCGCTAACGAGATGGACATGACCTAGGCACCATCCTCGTCACGTCCATCCCTCACGACGGTGCTTGACTCTCCACCAGTCCTTCAGATAAAACTTTGGTAGGATCGAAAGTCATTATGGGCCTCGGCATATGATTTCCCGTGCAAAAAATGCGTGGATTCGCGCTGCGCGGGTGTTCAGCAATCCGTTGGTACTCCATCTTCGCTCCAACGTGATTGGACGCGTCTCCTGCTCAAAATCTGCACTCGAGGCCGTGTAAGCATGAATTTCAGCTACTTTACATGCTTCTCTGCTCTCAAACCTGCCTGTCCTACTCTCTCGCGACACGAAAGAGGAGCCAAGGCTAAGGATCCAGGCACCAGCAAAATCCATTCATGATTCTGTATCTGTGGTGCACTTGGTCTACGGTTTGGAAACATAGAAATAGATTTTTCAAGTTCCGCTCGCTTGACAGTCTAGAAAATAATCTGTGTTTCTAAATCCTGCGGGAAGTCACCCATTGAGCACAGGGACTAGCGCGAAACGAGAATTCGGAAAGACGAAGATATCTGATGGTGATTTAGAATGTTCATTCCGAGGTTCCGAGTTCAACTTGTTGAACGAGGTCTTACACCTCTGGCAGGAGGCACTATTTAGTCCCAACATATCGATCACATATCGATTACATATTGAGAATAACAAAGTGCCATATTTGGGCGCCACATGTCTATTGTCATATGCGGAATATGTGGAACAATATGAATCGCCGGCATCTAGACTCTCACACATCCTGAATAGGCTCGAAATATTATTTCCAAAATATGCCGAACTGTATTTGGGGACCACATATCTGACCATATTTGGAGAATATGTATTTGAATATGATGGTGGAACATTTTCGGCGGCAGAGTTTGGGTATTGTATGACTACATATGGTTGTACATATTTAAAATGTCATAAGCAAGGATAGTCCGGATATGTGTTTAAAACATAGAGATCGATATATTTAGGAAATGATAAAGCATATGGAGACTGATGATAATGAGGAACATGTTCAGCATATGACGGTAATGCATGTTGAGTGGGCCATGAGTGGCCCGTGAGCGGGTTGGCGAGTGGGCCCATTGGGGGCCGCTCATTCAATCGTGGAACGGAATATAGCGAGCTACCGCGTTCGAAACCGATACTGATTTCGAGGCAGCCACCGCCTTCGAGACAGCCATCTTGACCTCAGCAACAGGGCTTGATGAGGTGAGAACTGGCAGCGCCAGAATCTGCGATGCGAGCATCTGCATTGCAATCGAAGCCAACAAAACCACAATGACCTGCCACGCCATGAAGGATAGAAATGCTCTCTTGGATTGTACTTGTACCGGTTGGTCTGCCTGGAAAACGATCAGCTTCGTGGAATCTATTATAATAAATAGAGACACATACCTTCGATTCAGCCCAGACTTTGATATCAGTGATTGAACGGATATCGGATGCACCTGTGGCAAGCAGGTAGTAACCATTGTGAGAGTATGCCTAGGCAAAGAGTGGACATGAGCTTAGCGGTAAGAATGGGAAAAGGACTGCTCTCACCGTCACGGCCTGAACAAGGCCGCCCACTGAATAAGCTCAGCATTTGAAAGCAGAAAAAAAACTCGTGCGGCGCTTACCGTGACTGTGGGGAAGGGTTTGCGTGAGCGACCCAAGCCGCAGATCAAAGAGACGGGGTGAACCATCATCACTTCCAGCGAGCGTCAACGCGCCATCTTGAGTTGAGCATACGGAGAGCGGGACATTGGACGAGATCGGGTGGCGGAAGGACCTCAAGGGCTGGCGAGGAGGGAGAGAGTATGTGTCGATCCCGTCCTTGAGATTGGAGACGGTAAGTGTACGCTCATCAATCGAAAGCGAGGCATTGCCACTACAGCGGAATATATGAGGGACCGAGTAATGCAGATCAAATAATGACCTACATGCGAGTGGGAAGCTGATGCGACCATTTCATGAACCATGGGTCGATTTCGTATGCAGTGCTGGAGAAGGGGCTTGAGCATTTCCGGGCCAGAAAAGGAACGATCACTCACATCTCGTGTGACTCAAGAAAGCACACGAGGACATTTTTTCCTCTGTCGAAAAATGCGACGCTTCGAGGGATGAAGGGCCTCTTCGGGGTACTCTTGAGTAGCTTGAGCTGGCCTTTCAGTAGGATTAGTCTAATAACTCAGAATAAGAATGATGCCCAGCGAACCGTTAATATCCATGTCGTAGATGTTGAGACAACCCGCGCCAATGCTGGCCAACCTTCGATGGTACGGGTCGAATGCGAGGCTTTCAACCGCTCCGACGTTAGCAGTGTTGAGTGAGGCGAAGTCGAAATTGGCCTATAAGGAAACGTAAGATGAGGCATCCTTGTGACTTGAGTGCAAAGAGTACATACACTGCCTGCATGGCTCTGAATGTATGTGTATATCGAGCCGGCAGCGCAGCCGAAGGCGAATGCTCCAGCTGGAGCGTCGTCCTGCACTGGAGTCCAGACGACTGCGCCAATTGGGCCATGGAATGGTACTGTGATTTTTTGGGTTTGTTGTCCATTTTCCAGTGACCAGACGATCAATGACGCATCGTCCGCTATAAGATGTTGTTATTTAAGGTATGCATGAGTAAGATGAAGATCATTTACCTCCGCTGAGGAGGAGAGACCGATCTGCACTGATGGCGAGACCATTGATGGGCTTCGTATGACCATTGAGCATGTACTTTAATTCAAACTGCAAAGCGGGCGAAATAAGCCTCTCGAAGTCCAAGAGATCAGACGTACGTACCGACGGGATTCCTTTGTAAGACATGGCTGTTTGCGAGATTTAAATTGAGGGGAGGATACGAGGGGGCTGAAGTGATATCGAAAAACATGCATTAGATTGATTTTTAAGTGCACGGAACAATAAAAAGGCCAAATCGCCCAAACTGCATTCGCGATGTTCCTTAAGGGATAAGTATATCATAGCAACGTCAAAAGAGAAAAGAAATTAATCGACTTCGCAATCCAGCAGACGTCTACTCCATAATCCGATCGCACCAGATCACGCCTTCACAATGGTTCCACAAAGAATGGCGCGCGCGGTGCTCAGGTTCATCGAACCCGCTCATCAATTGCGGTGCCAAACAGCACCACAGATCCGCCCGCTCTTTTGTGAAGGCATGATTTCAACGCCACATATCCATTGGGATTCCTAATGGCGCTGAAATTCCAAATGGCGCTGCCCAATACAAAAACGAGCCGCAGAGACAACCAATGTTATAGCAACAGCCATTGCGGAATTTCTACCACAATAAACGAAGTCGTCGAGGTACATCTGAACTCCATCGACCAGCATGTAGAATGGAGGGACTATTACTACTACAATAAACTAAGTGAGCGAGGCACACACCTGAACTCCGTCGACCAGCACACAGAACGGAGAGAGTGCTCCAGACACTCCGTAAGAGCGCAAAACAATAAACCCCGCAAGGAGATTGCAATGAGGACACTTAGAAGGCACTCCAATTGTCAGCGAGACTTGCTCAAACATATTTAAGCTGCTCGACGCACCGGCAGTTTTGCTCAAATTTAAATCCAAATCTAAACCGAAGAAAGAGTTCCTCAACTTCGACCACGCGACAAGACATCACAATGATAACCACTATCATGCAGACAATCGTTGCACCTTCCCTTCTTGTTTCTGCCATGGTGAGACAACCATACACAGTAAAACAACCCGATCTCACCCATTGACAAGGACCCGTTACGGGAATACTTCTCTATCTCGCGCTCTGGAAGCGCTGGCCAAAAACGAGGAAGAGTGGATGAGGTATGTTCCGATGACGTTGGGTTAAAACTTACCTAACACTGGATGTAGGACCTGGGAAGTGTGGGCCCAGACATACGGATGTCGAAGAAGCGCAAGTTGCTGCGCTTTTCGGAAGAACAAGGGGCCAGAGGACCATCCATCTTGGATACTCCAAACGAGGTTATCTTAGCCATTCTGGAGGAGGTGCCGGACAACGGTCTCGTTGCGATGGCTGGCGCATGTCGCCGTGTTCGGCCACTCAGTATATTGGTCTACCTGCGCCGTCTTCGAATCCTCTCATCAGAGTTGGGTTCTCAGGAGATGCAGCTATGTCGAAACGTACCGGCAGCCGTTTTCCTCCTACTTTCCTCTGTGCATCTCACCGACAAAGTCAATCTCACTTGTGACGTGTTCTACCTCCTCGAATACGAAGCGGCTCTGCAAGATTTCATCGTTAGGACCAAGATCGTCTCCATATCCCTCCAAATCTATAGCCACGAACCTGCAGTCATGCTTGCTCCAAGAACCGCGTGCGCTCTGCGTTCCTTCTTGGGCTCCTTATCCATCCAATGCCAGTCCATTATGGTGGAGAACCTACGCTTCTGCGCCTTCACTCCCCGTCAGGTCACGCAGTCGGAGGCTCATCTCGGCAGCAACGCGTATAACGCCGGTATCAAAATACTGATGTCAAACGTTCGCACTATGGTGTTGACGGACGACCTTTTCGAGACATCGTCATTGGCCAAAATAGGGTCCTTGCTTCTCGATGGCCCCCGTATCAAGAATTTTGGCCTGACTTGCATGTCAGCGCAAAGAAACAGGAGTAACTCTATTCTCTTACAAGTCAAGTTCCCGGCTCTTCGATACCTTCGAGTCTCCAGCACCGTCATCCCCCAAATTCCGACCGATTTCTTTCGTCGCCACAGCTCATTGTACGCGTTGGCGTTGTTCGGTAAGTATACGGGCATGCCGCAGCAGCCTCTAGCCAGAACTTCAAGGTCATCCAGCCGCGCCGTTGAACTCCCTGGCCTGAAATTCTTGACGTTCAGCGACCGGTTTCTCCCATGGGTGTCGACCTTGTTGTGTCCCGACTTGAACAATGTGACGATCTATCCCACAAGATATTGGGAAAAGGGGAGGATGATTGAAAGTTGGAAGGGACTTCGCACCTGCTTCGACGCCATTATCCAGCGAGGGATGTCGGGAGATAATTTGATGATTTCAATCCCGCATGGTGATAAGACCGTTGAGCGCGAGGCGAGTCGAATTCGCAATCAATTTGCCGAAGCTCGCAAGACAGGTTACCCTGTTCCAAAAACGTCGCGACTTGCCTTTCAATTGTATGATCTGTCGAACGAATCATTGGTGAGCATAGTCCACATTTTCAGGCATATTCTAGGACTCACAGTGATCGTGTCGTAGAACATGGTGATCCGTTGGGCGACCGTCTTTGTTCACGTTCAGATAGTGGAGCTTTCCGTCCATTCCGGTTCTGCAGCGTATTCACGTCCATCTGAGGCCGAGGTTCAAAGGTTTCTGGCTGCGATGCGCCAGCCATTGAAGGAATTTAATATGTTACACTGCACTGCAGGGATCTGGAGATACCGCTATGGATTATGGATCAAGGATTGATAATGTCAGAACACTATACCTCTACCAATTTATGTCTCATCGTCCCCTGTCTGTAATGAAAACGAGCTTTCATGAGGCTTCCGAGAAGAGGCCATTAGAAAAGCATTTGCATTGGTGGTCGGAGGCCTTCTGCAAAAATAAGATGGTGATCTCGATCCTCTGAGTAAACGGCTAGTAAAGAAAAGATACCTGGTTGCAGCGGCCTACGAAGAGCCACACTGAAGATGCAGAGGCCGCTAGTCTGGAGACATTGATCTCGTATGCGTTTTCGAATGTACTATTGATACCAGAAGTGGGACGCCACATGCCTCGTCTTTTTCTGCAAGACGTCGAAAGGATACACATCTACATTACATTAGATTACAGTTACACCCTTCGCCGTTGATTCAGCCCTCGTGGAAACATTTCTAAGAGTAGTCTATCCTATCATGGTCCATAGCTATTGTATACTTCGGCTCATTAACGTTCAACGTTGGAGATGGTGGAGGTTGGGAAGAAAGAGCGAAAGGTGTTGCAACGACACAGGCGCAAACATGGCACCATGCGTGACGTGACAGCCTCGGAATGCTCCGCGTGAGCAAACGTGAGCGTGAGCGTGGGCATGTGAGCGTGAGCATGGGCATGTTCACGCGTGAGCCTGGGCATGTGAACATGCCCACGCTCACGCTCACGTTTGCTCACGCGGAGCATTCCGAGGCTGTCACGTCACGCATGGTGCCATGTTTGCGCCTGTGTCGTTGCAACACCTTTCGCTCTTTCTTCCCAACCTCCACCATCTCCAACGTTGGACTCAGGTAAGCCAACGTTAATGAGGCAAAGTACATACAATAGCTATAGGATCATAATAGAATAAGATACCGTTGGAAAAGACTCCACGAGAGCTGAATCAACGGCGAAGAACATTTACAATGAAATCTAATGTGCATCCTTTCGAATCGTTGCAGAAAACAGAGACATTATGGCGTCCCGCGTCTCAAGATTTCTCGACATCGAGGCGGCCGTTCAAGACAGTAGTGAGGAATCAGAAGGCGAGAGTGAATTAGGTATGTCAGACCCTTTTAGCCACATGTAATAGAGCCCTGACACATATTAGGTTTTCTCGACGAAATGGATGCTGACATCGAGGGCAATGAACGAGTCTATCAGTGGAAAGAACTCGACGAATGGCAGGAAGATGAGGATAGCCCAGACTTCCTACGTTCAGTTGCGCAAGCGATTGAATCGCGTCATCGTTCGTCGCATAGGAATCGACCAGAAGAAGACGAAGGTTCCGAATCCCTTCAACTCCATCTACCATCTGAGGCCGATTATCTCTGGAGGATCAAAGTGAAGGTTTGTGATGGCAGTCTAATGGCCACCTTCGGACCTGACCTACAACCATAACAGTTTGGCTCAGAACGCGACGTTGTTCTCGCTATCATGCAGAAAGCTTCTTCATCGGGCTCGGCGTTCGGATTGCGAGCAGTTTTTTCTCGAGACTCAATTCAAGGTTCCATCTACGCTGAAGCCCCCTCGCAAATGGCAGTAGAGAGGGCCTTGCGAGGAATACCTGGTGTTGCACGACGAGCGCAGCAGGATACGTTTCTAATCGAGAATGTGGATCTTCACGATCGCCCCCTCCTGCTTGAACTGGATCAGCGCGCATACCAGCCTACCCTATCTGAAAACCATTGGGCTCGGGTTAAACGCGGCCGCTACAAACACGATCTTTGTCTCATAAGGAGTGTTCATTCGCGCTCGCTCCAATGCGACGTTACCCTGGTCCCGCAGCTTCACCTCAGTAAGAAGAGGAAACGCAGCTCCCGCCCACCGCAACGGCTTTTCGACGTCGAAGAAATCAGTCATTTGTTTGGAGAAAGGTCTGTGACAGCGCTTGGCAAAACCCACCTCTTTCGAGGAAGAGTGTATCGCTCAGGTCTTTATGAGACCACGTTTCACGTATTCGACCTGACGAGCGAAGGAGTCAATGCGTCCGAGGACGAACTGAATTATTTTCGTGTTGACGCGGACCTTTGGTCAGCCGCGGAGGATTTCGTGACCCCTGTCAGGTCTGGGGACAAGGTTCGCGTTGTTAGTGGGGAACTTCAAGGAACTTTGTGCCGTGTAGTGGGTTTCAAGGAGATGATGGTCTGTATTTCCACAGGGGACAAGAGTATCGGTCCGCAGGAAGTCATGAGAAGAGCAGTTCGTAAAGTCTTCGATCTTGGAGATTTTGTCCAAGTTGTCTATGGCCCCAATCGCGGCGCATCAGGTTTTATAATAGGTCTTGAGCAAGGCACGGCGTTAATCTACAGTCGAGTTATCGGTGTTTTGGGTGATATTCAACATGAGCTCGAGGGGAACGAGGTGAGCAATAAAACCTTTTCAACTAGCGGAGAGTCGAAGATAAATTGAAATAGATCATTGCTGCATTGAATCACATTGACTGGAAATCAAGCCCGGGAGTCGTGTACAATGCGACTACGACCGTTACGCCTGCTACCGTGCTCGATGACCGTCGCCAGCCTCTAACCCCGACGGAGCACCCCACTGCACAGGTTCTCCAGTTGGATCGACATGCTCTTCCGGAAGCAGTCAGGCCCAGTGATTTCATTTCGCAGCAGATGTACACCGGTGACAGATACAGGCATATGGAAGTTACGATCCTCAAAGGAGACGCGAAACGCCATTTCGGCGTGATCAGGGGGACGCGTGTATCAGCCAAAGGGGAACCTCTTTTCGACGTTTTGACAGCTACTCGTACCGTCAACACGGTGCTTACGTATCAGCCTCAGGAGCTCAAGGAACGGCAGTAAGTTTGTACTTTTGCTCTTCTCTTTATAGGAACATGTGTAACGGTGTATAACAACAGTACGGGCTTGCCCTTGGAGCGGGCACGCTGGATTCCTGCAAAATTCAGAAAACCGAAGGCAACACACCGTGTCGAAACTCTTCCGCCCAGGCCATCCACTCCGCCACACTCTGCTCTCAACATGAACGAAGCGTTCACCCCGAATTCCTTGATATCGATGACACCTGCCAGCAGAAGGGACGATCCCCCCTTCTCGCCCCTCGCTGGTACTGGTACGCCAGCTGGCCCAGAACCTGGTCAGTACTAACATTGCGTTACTCGAATCTGAGACTTATCCTTCTGATCTTAGGCAAGTGGCTCCTCAATTATCGACTCGCGTATCGCAAGCTCGACGTCCGCATCCAGGGCACAACCGACATTGGTGCCCTTGGAAATCACAGTGGCAGGTATGAAGGCCAGGAGGGTTTTGTCGTGTTTTTCTCTTCCCCTAGCAGCCTCAGCGACTCGATCACCGTCAAGGTTGGGTATAATCAAAGTCAGGTGAAACTTCAACCACGCTACCTATATCCGCAAAATACCATCTCCATAGGCGACGCATCGCAAACGGTCTCATCTGCGTCCACATCCACCACCTCTATATCCTCAATCATCTCAGTTCCTGGTACCCGCGTTGTCATAATTGGGCCTGATTTGTCAAATAGTAACGAACTGGTTGGAAGCTACGGCACAGTGGTACAATGTCCATATGTATTGGGACCAGGGCAGGCTGCGATCCATATAGCGTCACCGGGGCCATACTGGGGTACATACGCGTATTTTCATGTAGACTCCCTTTGTCGGTCTGACGCCCGCAATGGCCCTGTTCATTGGCTTGGGAAAGTTGTATATTAACCATCTGTCCTTGTGCTAATTGTCGACGAAATCATGTAATTTGCCTCCCCATAAATATGAACGTTTTCACACTAGCCGCCTCATGAGGCAGGCCCGGGTGTTCAGTCTTTGAGTAAAACCAGCGGTGAGTACATCCAGTGGGAATTGATATCCTTTAACATCATACATTTCTGAGCTATATATGTCGGAGACGCTTGATTTTGCTAACGAGTTGAATTCTTTTCAATGTTCCACTACCTAGAAGTCCTTCAAAGCAAGGTAAGTCGCCCAACATCCATCTCTGGTTCCAAAAAGTGGCATTCGACTTACCTCGATTATAGGTTTCAGTACAATTGTATCCGTGCCCCAGGTGCGATACTCGGCCCCATACATTCGACGCTCCTGCTCTATGATCTCGACGCCATCCACGGTATCCTTGGACCAGACGCTAGCACCAAAATCGGAGAACGCCAGAAAGGGATCGGATTCATTATTCGTGAAATCTGCACGGCGGAAGCGGTGCACAGCAAGGAATACTTTTGTGGAGTCCTTCCCCGGTGAGAATATTTGTCGAATAATGCCAGGAACTAGCATTGACGCGCCAATAGGTTGAAAGAAGACGACGCTATTGCCCTTCGAGACCTGTCTCATCGCGAAATCTCGGCCTCGAACTGAGTATCGGAGATGCTCGTGAACATCTTGCCCTTGAATACCAGTAAGTGCAAGAAATGCTTGTTGCACATCGCGCTGTAGGGGAATCAGTTTCTGATTTCGGTTCTGGTTCTTCTCATCCCCCAGAATTTGTATGTCGTGCATTAAGGTGCCACCGGATACATCGGGAAAGCAGGACTCGAGAATTGGTGCGCATTTCAAGAGCACTTTCGGGCATCCAGGGCGCTGCAGGAACACTTTAAGTTCAGATGCCGCACAAAATGTTTTCATCATGGTCGCCTCGATCTCACCTATTTATAATTCATGGTGAGTCCCATGATCATTAAAACGCAGGAGCAACTCACCCATTTTGAAGTTGGTCTTGATTTTCTGCAGTCGACCGATCAGTCTTTCGAAGGGAAACATCCACCACCCATGGATAGGTCCAAATCGCGGAAAAAAGTCTGCTAGGTGCAGTGCATTATGATGCGAAGGATGAAGGTCCATATTGGGGCGAAGGATGCGCGCACTGTCCAAATACTTCTCCATATGGTCCAAGTAGCGCTCCTTATGATGTTCTGATGTCCGATGCGAAGTAGCCCAGCGTTCGGCCATTGAGAGGTACATGGTACTTTCGGCTGTCTTCAACTGGCGAGTTTCCAGCGAGCTGGATTCTGCATCCAATTCACGTATGCCCCACATCTTCATTAAGGAAACTGGGAGGTCGAATTCGATGGAAGTTCGCCATTGATCTGCTTTTAACTTTCCCTGACCAGGAGCGCCGAAGTTTTTGGGTGCACTGGTCCTCCAGCTTGGTCGAATTGTGCTTGCGATATCTGCTTGTATCTGACATAGATCCTTGGTATCAAGCATCGGCCCACAGGAATCGCTAGCCTCGTCAATGGTCAAGAGGTCAATATCCATTTTCGCAAAGTCTTCTTCGAAGGGTATGCCCTCGTATGTATGAGGTATAGGAATGGGTGCCGCAGCTGACTGTTGATCTCCCGTTAGGCTCTATCATTTCTGGTGTTAATATGAAGCAAGCTTACGAGAAGTGCATTGATCAGTGGTTGCTTCTTCGTCCTTTCCGCGCCTTGCTTGACCAGATTGAGTACGTCGTATTCTGCGCAAAGAATTCGGAGAACTGGGATTGTAAGGGTGTGGAGCTTCGACTGGGTGGGTTTGCTCTTCATAATGCTTCTGGCCTTGTTGATGAGCTTATCCGGCACTTGTACTTCTTTCCCCTCCGATTCGTCTTCGTCCACAGGGTCTCTCCAGCGAGTGCCAATAATCTCGCGAAAGTGATGTGCGACCACGCAGTGGAATAGGGTATGCATGCCGTCAACGACAACATACTTTGTTGGATCCCAGTACGAGAGCTCCAGGAGCTCTGACCACCGAACGCCGTTTTGCTTGTACAACCTCTTCCGCGCTGCTTTATTAGGGGCTGCCCTCCATGCCTCTGCGGCCCTATGATGCTCTTCGTATGTGACTGGCTTCCACGCTGAGCGATCGAGATTATTGATGTCGTGTTTTGTCAGGTAGCAGAGAGAACAGAACCTTGTCGCAGAGTGACCTGCGCACCCCGTTATCTTTCGGGAGCCTGGAAGGTCAGCGACCACAGCGACCACCGCCTCCCGTGATCTTCGGCCGTGCGCACATTCCGGTGTTTGGCTGAGCCATGTTCCTCGATGATAGCACAGGTCTAACTCTTTAACTAATGGAGCGAGGTATGGATTTAGTCCATCCAGAGCGGGCTGTCGTGGCCCAGGGACCAATCCCGCTAAGAACATGTTCTCCGATCGGTAGCGGATACTGGACGGTAGGCTGAGGCACACCATCGCAAGTGACCCCACTGACACAGATTTCCCAGCAGCTTTGTTCATCAACGGATTGAAGCCATCATAGCTAAGACTCCAAACAGTCCGTATTTCATCGTCCGACCGGAGAAATAACTCTCCATCGGAGCCTTTAAAAGTCCTAACGGCCTCACCCTCGTTAACGTCGTGGATGAACAACTCCTCGGCGGAAAGGATTTGATTCGTCCTGCGAATAGCCTCTTCGATGCCGTTGCGCGTGTACAAAGCGGCGGCGAAGGCTGTGAAGCTTTGTGCCATGTATGGTCAGGCAGGAACTCGGATACTCTTCCCATCCTTCACGCCAAATTTAGTCAGGCGTGCACCGCATGGTTGGCTGCTCGGGTATCGTTTGAACTGGCAACGAGCTGGGTAAATATCCTGGCCATCCTGGTGCGTCGGTAAGTGGATGTACGAGCAAGTAGGGCAGCTAGCATATGTTGTCGTTGTGGGATCAAGCATGAACCTTGACCTCGCTGTACGCATATCGGATGGAAGCTGCTCCAGCAGATATTTATCGTTGGGGTCTCCAAGAGCTTCCGACAGGAGGAGTTTTGTCATACGCAGAACAAAGTTACAAGGGAGCCGTGCCACATTAGCCATTAGATTTAAGACGACAACCATGAATAACGCGACGACAATGATCGGGTTAGCGCTCCTGAGCGGGTGTTGCAAATGACGGCCTAAGGTAGTATTTGATTTCCGACCTTCGAATTATTACTGGCTGACACTCACTTGTATCATAGAAGTCCTCCCCCTTCCCTTGTGCCTCTTCCATATCCTTCCACTGCTCGATTCTCTCTGAAACTACATCTATGATGATTCGTGCTTGAATCACCATCGAGTTTCGGAGAAGAGTATTCGTCGGATCCCCAACCATATGGGCTGACTGGATGCGAGCGATGGTATCACGAAACCACGCCTCTTCACCTTCAAGGAAAGCCTTGGCTTCTCGCCTGAGGCTGAATCGTGATGCCGCGTGGAGAGGAAATCTGTTTTCATGAGACCATTCATCAATGATTTTTTCAATGTCGCGCTTGCGATGGTGTATTGTGACGTCAATGCGGGTTAAGTCGCGGTATATTTCTTCGGCCAGGTTCAGTTCTGGGGAGTTTTTCGCAGGAGTTATCGGGTTCTCGGTAGGTAATTGATCTGTCATCGTGGGGACGGGTGGCGATGTTGGGAGAGGAGAAGTGTCAGAGGATGGCCGGTGGGGTTGTTTCGTCGTCAAGGAGACAGGTGGCGATGTTGAGAGAGGAGAGGTGCCGCAGGGCGGCGGATGGAGTAGCGCAGATGTCGCATCTGCTAGAGTCAATTTGAACACGTCCTGTTCTAAGGATAGGAGTTGTTGCGCCTGTGAGAGACGTTCGTGTAATTTCCAGTCCTTTTCGTCTAAGACTGCACCATCGCACTTGTACGCCGTACAGTAGCAAAGTCTGAGGCGGGGTTCCTTGGATTTGGCCATTTTCAGGAACAGTGAAACGCGAGGAAGTTTTTTTTTGTGCTTTGGATAGATCTCATTTTATTTACCATAAAATAAGGACGCGTTGTTTTTTCTTCCCTTGTTCTGAGTTGGAGACACCATGCAGGCATGGGACGGTTTCCACATGGACACCTTGTTCACCTTGTATTGTCTTTGTTCCTGTCCTTGCATTAGAGTGTAGTACCCTAGCAACTATGTTGTCTTATACTTTCTTTGCTCATAAGGGCAATGCATCATTGTCGACAACCATGGCTTTCAACCTCACATCTCGCACCGTCTTCCTCGATGAACCTGAACCTGAGCGACCCGACTCTTCGACGTCTCGGCGTGTTTGGGCACCTGAAGCCTCGCCTCACCCGAATCTCCGGACCTGTGATCTCGACACGAAAATCCCAAAGCCGCGTGGCGAGGTTGGACGCCCAAAGAGAGGTGGATATATCTTGAAGAATGCTCTTGACTGGGACGAAGACTTCTACAGACAGGTACAGGTAAGGATATCAGCTGTAGTTTTGTGGTTTGCGTGACTGATTTTTTGAAGACTTCGGTATCTACACAGGTCCGACATGACCTTCCGCAGCTCCCTCTCAGCAAACAAGACCCAGACAAGATAAAGCTAACATGTGACAAAGTTACAACATGATTTTTTCAATGTGGGCTTGAACTGACACAGTTTTAGATTTCCGACATATTCCCAATTTTAGAGAGGTATGAAGATCAATGGGCAACAAAGAACTTTATACATGGTTGTCTTCATAATACTCGACGAGGACATACAGACTAGCAGATGTAACTGTAAAGGAGTGTGGAGGAAAATTTGTAAACAAATGTAGGGAATGGCAATGAGTAATGACGAACACGAAAACATGAAAGCTGGATTGGTAGCAAAAGGAGTGTGTGACATATGGTGACCATGAAAATTGGTAAGGAGGTAGGGAGGGGTCCATTCACGCTTCACCGACACCCACTAACACTACAACAGCCCGCGACCAATAATAAACCTGATTCCGAAGATTGTTACTGACCACGCCTCTTGCTCCCTGAATACGACGGTGGTGGCTGGGTTTCCATTAGGATAATCGCATCGAAAAGCAGTCCAGCCAACACCGAAAGACCGCGGATCGCGGAGTGTGACAAGACCATACCCGAATAGATAAACCTTTTCCCCTTCCTGTGCGACAAATGGCATAGCGCCCTCTCCCTCAACAGCCAACCAATAGTTTTCATCGTCCATGGGGCGGTCCCGCGCGTCAAAACGAGTGAGGGGGACCCAAGGATAACCCTTGCAGGGTTCTATCAACCTCCCGCTATAGAAGGTGTGTTGCTCGTTTATGTCGCAGGCGGGGTTTGGGCAATGGTATTTGTGATTAACATCAAAAGATGGGTAGTGGGCGCGGGGGATTTTGTCATAGACGATAGCATGCTGGCTGCGGTAAGGCTCCGAGTACGGCCGCCGTTGTACAAGGCTTCCGGAAGTTGCGTAAAAGAAGAAATTGAACATGATTGAGGGCGAAATGAAGAAATTCAGAGTGTGGTGGTGTACGAAGTTTCAAGTGGGTGGTTAGAATTGAAAAATTCAATTGAACTTGGATCATTTTATGGAGCGGGGAACTCAGGGTCGGTACATCAACAGCAACAACAGGGTTGATGTGGCTGAACTGAATTCAGCGAACGAGATTACACCAGGTATGGACGCTGCGCGAAGTACAATACATGAATACATGGAGGTCGATAACCAAGTAGCTCATATAGCATCCACATTCAAACACACTAGCGTGTCACCCCAAGCTGAGAGCTTGATTAGAAATGGGCAGGAAAAGATGTTCAAATAGAAGCCTTACCTTTTGCGGCAAAGCCCTGAAAGACCGGCGCTCGAGGTCTTCCTGCTGTGCCTTCGTCTGCGATTTCCACCAAAGATCATCATAGAAGTTGGCAGGAAGCTGAGGTTTGGCTTTCGACGAGCATTTCGTCGACGTCGATCCAGCGTAGGAGCGAGGATACTTGGAATTCCCGACAGATGACCTCGACGGCCTCCCGACCCTCTCAACAGATTCCCACAATGCGCTTACTGCAGGATTGATCCAGACTTTCGGAATCCGACGAACAGTTTTCGGAGACAGGCCTTGTTCTTCTGTTTCTGTTTCGTCGGAGCTCATGCCCTCATCCCCAAAGTCTTCATGCATAGCCTTAACTTGGGCCCAAAAGGCGGTGTCTTCATTATATCTTTCGTTTATAATTAAACCGCGCCGAGTGAAGGTCTTGAGTGAGAGAAAATGTCAACACAACATGAGCGAAGGTAGATGAGTATTGGACATACACCAAGCCGACGGGCATACCGCCTTAGTAGTTTCTTACGCTGTTCATCTTTCATCTTGAGCCGAAGCTGTTTCTCGTTTGGGTTCTCGGAAGCACCTTCAAGAGGTAAGATATTGTCTCTAAAGGCCGTGCGGACACGTTCGAGCTTCTGAACGATCGATTTCCTGAGAAACTTGAGATTGGACCATTGCTTGTTCGCAAGGCCAGGAGTGTCTGTAATTATGGGCTTGAATGCAGTGGCTAAAATGAACACCATTTCGACATTCCAGGGTGAAGCGAATGGGCTGAGCCAATCGAATTGCGGTGTATCCAATTTCGGGCCACCGTAATGATCTTCCGTGAAGGCTTTGATCAGACTGGGAGGCGCAAGAGTCATCGGTGAGGGGTTCTTCAAGCCCTTTGCTTTGAGAAAGTCGCGTAAGAGTCCCTGTTTCACTTCAGATAGCTGGACATAGGCGGCAGGTTGGAGAACTTACATGTCTTATGTTGTCTTGGTCGCTACGAGAACCACATTTCTTCCTGATGGATTGATTGCTTGGGATACCCATATCTTCATCATTAGAATCGTCTGAGTTGGCGTCCTCGGCTCGTGCTTTACCCTTGGATTGGCCTTTCGCAGAGGCTTGGTTTGTGAGGGCTGTTTCGACGCTCTGGTGGACGCTCGACGATATCGCGCTGACAACGGGCATCCAGTTGATTCCCTGAGCCTGACAAGTCAGCGGATTGATTCCATACTAAACTGATACACGCTTACACTTGGATTTGATTCGCCGCTAGCTACGACCGTCCTGACACTTTCCTCTACAGTTCTTGATATCAGATCAAGTATGCCGTCCCAAAACTGACGCTGTAGTGTAAGAAATTAGACAGTGTGAAGAACAGTTAAATATGACTGAGACACATATGCCAGGCGCTGCACTAGCATCAACATGTCCCGAGCGCTGGACGGTAGATCACATTAAAAACATGATACGCTACAAACGAATGGGACTGACCTGGGGATAAGCAGACTCGTGTTGGCCGGCACCGGAATTCACATCGTTCATCGGGACGTCTTCCTGGCGTGACGGTGTAGTCAGTATAGTATCATGGAATCTCTTAATGGGACTTACTTGATTGGTACTCAACGATGGACCACCACCCGAACCGCTCGCAGTGTTAGGTGGCGGAGACTGTCAGAAAGATAATTAATTTGCGTCTTTCTGAATAATGCTCGGCATCTAAAATTTTCACACATACACCTTCACCACTGACTGCAGGCATTGGAGGGTTGCGATCTACGGCTGCTTGTGAACCCCCTGCAGCATCGCTCATCTGAATGTCGTGCTACCGAATCCGGGTTAGCGTCAGATGAGATGATTGTGAGGAAGACCTACTTCAATAGCTGTGCTTGATGTGGGAGCAGCGTCTCCAGTCAAGGGCTGACTGGAGCCGCTCGCAGCGTTAAGTGTTGTAGGCTAGAGATTAAGAGCGGTTAAAGATCTGCCCGAGGCCAGTACAATGAAACTCACGACTCCCGATACAAGTGTCGCAGGGTCGATATGTGTAGCTGTTCCACTCATAGCATGGTTCGTCCGAATGTCAGCGTTCATGATGTTATGTGTTGGAGGCTAGAAAGTAAGAGAGGTCAAAGATCATGTTCGGGGTCCAGTACAATGAAACTTACGACTCCCGAGTTCAATACAGGTATCGGAGGGCAGATATGTGTAGCTTCTCCGCTCGCAGCATGGCTCATCTGAATGTCGTGCTATCGAAACAGCATTAGCATCAGAAGCGACGATTTCTAACAAAGCATACTTCAACAGCAGTGTTCATAGCGGATGGAGATGGTCCAGTCAATGATGGATCATCTGTACCATTCACAGTGTTGGGTGGCAGAGGCTAGAGAATAAAAGATATTCACGATCATACTCAGCACCCAATTCAGGACAACTTACAACTCTAGGGGAAAATAAAGGTATGGGAAGGTTGGAATGTGCAGATATTCCGGCGGCCCTCGCAGCATCGCTCATCTGAATATCGTGCTAGAGGATCTGTCTTAGGCTATGATGGGGCAATTGTAGGTCTTCCAGACCTACTTCAATACCAATGTTTGACATGGGCGCAGCAGGTCCCGTCGGACAGCCGGCACCGTGAGGTAGCAGAGGCTATTGTAATGAAAGATGTTCAAGATCATGGCCGATCTCCAATGGAATAAGACGTACACCTCCGGTGGCGGGTATAGCTGTGGATACATGGGGATCCCTGCCGGCTTGAGGAACCTTCAAAGCGTGATGCACCTGACCATGTTATCATGTGTAGAGGTGACGATTAGGAAGACTTACTTCAATGGCCGTGTTTGAGGTGGGCGCGACAGATCCAGTCAAGGGCGGACCGCTCGAGCTGCTCACAGCATCAAGTGACAGAGGCTGTTGGGTTAAATGATGTTCAGGATCATACTTTGCCTCTGATACAACAAACTTACAACTTCTGGAGTGGACATAGATATCGAAGGATTGTAAGTTACAGCTGCTCGGCTCGCCGTACTGTTCGACTGAACGCCATGCTGTCGAAAACGCGTTAGCATGCTAGGCGACAATTCTTCATGAAACCTACTTCAATGGCCGTGTTTGAGGTGGGCGCGGCGGGTCCAGTCGAGGGCGGACCGCTCGAGCTGCTCACAGCATCAAGTGACAGAGGCTGTTGAGTTAGAACATGTTTAGCATTGTACTTTGCCTCCAATACAACAAACTTACAACTTCTGGAGTGGACATAGATATCGAAGGATTGTGAGTTACAGCTGCTCGGCTTGCCGTACTGTTCGACTGAACGCCATGCTGTCGAAAACGTGTTAGCATGCTAGGCGACAATTCTTCATGAAACCTACTTCAATGGCCGTGTTTGAGGTGGGCGCGACAGGTCCAGTCAAGGGCGGACCGCTCGAGCTGCTCACAGCATCAAGTGACCGAGGCTGTTGGGTTGAATGATGTTCAGGATCGTACTTTGCCTCTGATACAACAAACTTACAACTTCTGGAGTGGACATAGATATCGAAGGGTTGTGAGGTACACCTGTTGGGCTCGCAGCATTCTTCACCTGAATACCAAGCTGTCGAACTACGTTAGTGTATGAAAAGATAATCATTACTAAGACCGACTCCTATAGTCGGTACTTACAGTGCCGATACTGGGCGAGGCTGGTCCGTTTGAGGACGGACCACTCATAATGTCATGCGGGTAAAGCTACCGGAGTAGAGCCGTTAAAGGTGATTCTCCGTCGATAATTGAATAAAACGTACACCTCCGGCATCGGGTACAGGTACGGGAAGGTTATGATCCTCAGCTCCTGGGGAAACCTTCATAGTATTACGATTATCAGTGTTCTCAGAATGACAATAGGATCATGGAGTGGGTAAACTCACTTGCATGGTAAGGGCGAGGTTGAGGTTAGCTGATGGGTGAGAGATTGCGTTCGTCTGAACATCGTGGTCCTGCTGCTAAGAAAGAATTAAGATTCGGAAAACAACAAACCAGATTAACATACAGATATCGTGGATGATTTGCTGGGTGCGCTGGACCGCTGACATCGCTGGGGCATGAATTTCTCGACGTCCCTTGACCAAAGTATTCAAACTTACCACGAGCCCTCTCTCCAGCGGAACGTTGCTGGCCAGTTGGCTCCCGCTTAACCCCACATGTTCTGAAACTGGCGGTCCCTGATGTTTTCGAAAGTCAGAGGAATTATGCCTCGAGGAAACGTGGTGAGAGCCTACCGAAGCAGGAAGGGCTGTAATAGATGTAGCATCGCGCCGTGCGCGCAACTAGAAGGGCAGCCTGGTTAGGAATGCATCAAATAACCAGAAGTAGTCCTACCGCGCCAACAGGAGCTTCCACGAGCGGGTTAGTGGCAGAATTGGACTTTGACAGGCCCTAGGCGCAAAGCCATTGAGGGTTAGGAAAGTAGATGCCTTTTCGATGCGATACTTACGACTGTGCTGCGTGCCCTACTCGCATCCTAGCGGATCGCACATTAGAAAAATGGTGCTCAGGAGCTCAGGCATACATAAACACGTACTCTTGGAGTCACACTTCTGTAGTGATGTCGGGTTATTTGCTTCTACGGAAAGTTAGGCTGATATTGTCATCCAAAAAAGCATGGCCAGACTTACTCCAGAGACCAGGCCCCCAACGCCTACACTGCGAGCAGCAATATTCTATATGCAGTTGTAAGAGGGTACTCAGAGTTCCAAAGTTCAACTCACCCTCGCGAAATTGAAAACACTCTGCATCGTGGACATTTGTCCTTCATGGGGCGGTTCCACCTCGAATCGTTGAACTGACTATTGAAATGATAAGCTTTAGCATCTGAAAGGAAACGAAAAATAGAAGTACAGTTGTTGACAACGTTGACAGATTAGCAAGAACTTGAAGGCGATCTTCGTCTGATAGATTAGCCAGAACTTGAAGGCGAGCATTTGAAGGCGATCTTCGTCTGATAGTTCAGCAAGAACTTGAAGGTGATCTTCGTCTGAGATATTCGTCGAATCCTGAGCTCTTTGCTTCCCTTTCGAAGCCGAAGATGATGCGCCGTTATTGTTTTGCGCGGAATGGGCATGAGGAAGATATCCACCGGGAACGTATGTGTCAGACTGACGAGCTTTTAGCGCGACTACAGAGAAACAAAGAGTGAGAACTGTCTTACATTTTCCTCCAGGGAAGACGCGTGCAGTCCATCGTAGGAAGAGGTTGAAAGTGAGTGGGCGTATGGCGCAGATTCCGCGCTCTCGGGTGGACTCTGGTGCGACTCGTGTGGATTACCACGCATGCGCTCAGAATACCCGGCCTGCTGAACTGAATCTTGCGAAAACGTTGCACCTCCATCTTTATCGAGGTACGGGCTTGGAGAGGGGGAGCTGGGTCCGGTTTCGTTCGTATATGACTCTGCTGACGGGTCGGCCTGCGATGCATCAGCGTGAAGAGCATGGATAGTATGCGGGAGCGCGATCCCGCTTGATTCAAGGCTTGGTTCTTGGATTGAGGGTGAAAGATTATTAAGTGGTGATTCCGACTCAGAAACTAGACGACGGTATGTGCGTCGTTTCGGAATGGGGAGGTAAGGGTGGCCCGGCTCAGAAACAACGTGCGAAGGGGGGGATCGCTCTGCCATGATTTTAGAGGTCGAGGTATCGGTATGCAGGTTTTTCAAGGACATACTACAATAAGCAGACATGTTTCAGCAAAAGGCCAGATTCGAGATTCGAGCCCACGCGCCTGTCGCATTTTTTATTGTCTAAGGCCGCTCACGCGGGATCCGTTGAGATTAACAACAATCATCACCAACCCGCTCAGAACTACCGCCGGAGCAAGCCCCTCTTTAGAGCAGGTGTGAACAATGATTTCGACATAGGGCTGTCAGCGACGTTACTCAATTTGAATACACCGACAGTGTTATACGTACGACCTGATTGTAGACTGTTGCTTCGTCCGATAACCAGCGATTTATTTCCTAGGTGACAAATCAATCAGCTTCAACTTAGAGTCTATGAAAGAGAACTGGCCGCAGGTTTTGTGGCTGTCGGCCGCACCACCGTAGTACCATCTGCCGAAAGTGACCTCTCAGGAAGCTTTTCCTAAGAACTTGATGATGTCCAGAGTTTCATTCTCTATGTCTAGGTATATACGCTAACGAAGAGCAGAGTCTGTCTACGGGGTACGCGAATGCTTTCTACGGGATACTCATGCCTGGTCAGATGGAAGTGCGAAAGAACACAAGTCACACCGCTCACACGAACAAGAGGCTAGTGTGACGTTACCGCTTCGGAATTCGCCATTTTCCGAGGCAGTCACGTCACGCTGAGCAGACAATCGTTCGCCTCGAGTCACCAGTGTCTTTTCCGACTCTCATCATGAAGTGCTATTGCCGCTCCCCCCCGTAGAATACAATTCTTACATAGTCCAATCGTATATCATACGTGAAAAGGTCCTTTGAAATAGACATGCCTCCACAATGGCGGGTCAATAGCCTCCAAGGCGTTTCGATACTGAACAACGGTCAGCAAATATTATCCCAGCAGATGAATTGTCGCACCCGTTGCCCGTAGGAATCCCCCGTCCATTAGGTCCTGAATGTCATGGGAAAGAATATATCCAGGTGTGTATTCAAATACAGGCCGGAAGCTCTGGGGATTGATGACCTTTCAGGCAATGAAACTTCGCCCTGCATGAAATAAGGACCATACTTACAAGAATTTTTCGGTCTTGGCCCAACTCCTGGCGAACGCCATCGAGGTCCAAGTGACCATCCGACCCGCACAGGTACTCAACCTGTTTGACTGGCCACCAGTCCTTTGCGTCTCCGTAGAGCTTGATTATGATTGATCTTTGCTTCGGAGGTACGACAATTTGATTTTTTGATTGCGCGAGGGGTCGTAATTCGTCGTGGTCGCGAGCGTCTCTGTAAGTAACCGTTTTCTCCGTCAGCGTCAGCCTTCCAATAACCACTTGAGCACTTCACGCCGTAGTTTCTGTGTCGTTCTCGATATCGACATCCATCCGCCCAGGTGATTGAGCCCGAGCTGCATGTAAGTCACTATTATTTCCTCTGGTGGTTTCCCTATTGGTAAAATTCAGCCTTCAGGACAGGCCCATAGGCAATGTAGAGCCTTACAATTCATATTGTAAGTTGGTTGGCTCGTTGCCTGCGGCTTGAGTTTTACGGCTTCGTGTCTGTGTTTCCAAGGTGAGTGGTTTCGGCAGCCTAGTTTTTCAAGCTACTGACATATTCCAATAGTGCCGTAATATAATCGCCTTTCACCGGAATATTGCGACTCAAGCCCGTGCATGGCACGAACAATCTGTGCTTTTCGCAAAGAGCTTGAAGTACGGGCTTTCGATATGGGAAGAACGCGGTCTTTGGAATGTTGTCGCGTTCGAGAACTAGTTCAGCATTTTCGATGGTCTTGTTCGAGGGCATCACGACAAATGATTTTTTTTGGTGACCTATTCGTACTTAAACGCACTGTCAAAATCAGAACAATTGTTTCCAAGCCTGATGACATCTCGTCGTTGCGTTGTTGCAAAGAACAATAACTATTAGTACAATAGTTCCAAAAGGAGAAGTTGATTTTATATCGCAACTTAAAAGGAGAAACTCGGCTGATTTACCTTTCCCCCAACAGAATCATGCATCGTATCCAGCAACACTTTCATCCTTCGACCTCTCGAGCTCTCTTCAGCCCGGAGCGTCAGCTTACACCTCCTCCGACCACCCCCCGAACTTCGTTCCCACTTCTTAAAGTCCCCTGCTTGGTTCCCGCCGACGAAATAGACCTCACTGCGGATGAGCCCACCATTTCTGCACCCATTCCAAAACCCACTGGCAACTTTAATTTGAAGGCTGCAACAAAGCTGAGTAACAACGTCTTTGCCGATATTCAGGTCGGTACACATCTGTCCTATCGAATTCGAAGTCATGTCGCTTATATCAGACTCACACAGTCTTCCCTGAATGCATTGGTGGAGGAGCATCTCGACACGACTGTGCCGTTCTCGCAACAACAAGAGGCAAGACTGAATGTTGTCCACAATGTCGTAAGTCTCGGCAACGCATAGAATTCGCGCGTACTTATATCTTTGGCTAGGCTTTGAATACATTCCCGCAGCTTTCTGCCTTTCAAGCGGAATGGGTGACAACGGAGCTCATCAAAATCGAGCTTCGACGGACAGTCCAAAATTTCTCGCGGAAGAAGACTCGCCCTCGTAAGGTGCAAAATGTTCGTATCCGTAGTTCCGTTGATCCGCGGTGCTTCTATTGATGCGTGTTCAATTCAGTGCGAGAGCACACCGGACGATGCAGTCATTGCTCCCTTGACTTAGGAGGCCCACTCATGGCCCGCTCCCCAACCCACTCACGGGCCACTCATGGCCCACTCAACATGCATTACCGTCATATGCTGAACATGTTCCTCAATATCATCAGTCTCCATATGCTTTATCATTTCCTAAATATATCGATCTCTATGTTTTAAACACATATCCGGACTATCCTTGCTTATGACATTTTAAATATGTACAACCATATGTAGTCATACAATACCCAAACTCTGCCGCCGAAAATGTTCCACCATCATATTCAAATACATATTCTCCAAATATGGTCAGATATGTGGTCCCCAAATACAGTTCGGCATATTTTGGAAATAATATTTCGAGCCTATTCAGGATGTGTGAGAGTCTAGATGCCGGCGATTCATATTGTTCCACATATTCCGCATATGACAATAGACATGTGGCGCCCAAATATGGCACTTTGTTATTCTCAATATGTAATCGATATGTGATCGATATGTTGGGACTAAATAGTGCCTCCTGCCAGAGGTGTTATTGGAGACTGAGACCCTGCCATCAAAATTCAAGACAAAAATTTCCCCATCAAAGCCCAGCCTAGACCCCATCAATGTTTGCCATCAAGGCTCAACCAATTGAAACCAAATAACCAAATAACCAACTTCGTGCCAATCGCGATCTTTGACCGGAATCCGGATACTTACACGATCATGTCACTCGTCGTTCTTGACCTCGTAGGAGGTTCCTGAGGCTTTGGGAGCCTCGAGTTGTGTGCCCCGGATGGTAATTCCGGGGTCTCAGGTGAGTTTTGCTTTAACTTGGTTTTGGGCTGATCAACGCTCGACCCTTCCCGCCTCCAGGACCTTGACTTCCTCGACCTAAGCACCGGCATCGGGAGCGCATCTCTTACGACACGCACGTCCACTCCCTCCTCACCGAAATCTCACGTCACAATTCACTATCTCCGCAGCACCATACTCTTCCTCCCATTTCCCCCACATGCCCGTGGATTCCTCTACTACACCATGACCCCAAACTTACTTCCCACCTCCGCAGGCATACGATTCCGCTGCACGTCCGATGCTCACGTATCCAGTTTCGGCTTGGGAACGGACCCACTGTCCCCAGACGGGCGTGCACCCGTGGGCAGTGTGGATTATGGTGATCGCGACGAAGAAGACCTACGCGGGGCTGAAGGAGTTGTTGATTGCGGACGGGCTGGTGACGCCTGAGCTGATACGGCATTGCGCAGAGCTGGGTGCGGTGTCTGGGGCGTTTCATGGGTTGAACAGAATGCATCGGCGGACGCTGTTTACACTTGAGCAACCGTTCTTTTTGAATTTCCAGTCAGTGCCGCGCGTGGTGGCGATGGGAATGCACAAGATACGGGCGGCGCAGATCCAGTTCACGTCGGTGGCGTGGAAGAGCAGTGGGGCCAGTTTTTATCAGCATTCTGGTATGTTGGTTGTGATCTCGTGTTTCGTGCGAGCGAGAGGTGTTGATTTGCATTGTTCTTGGTATTAGGATATTGTATGGTGCGGTTCGAACGATCGGAGGAACATCAGGGAAGACGCGTTGCCGTCGTTCGCATTTTGGAGGTGCTCAAGTCCATCAAGATCACCGACCCGACGTAGTACAACTCCCGTCACGCCAATCAAGGTCCGTTCGAAAAGCCCCGCGCAGGTTCGCTGCTCATGAAGGGAGGCCGACCGCTCACGATCAATGCTGGGGTGAGATCGAATGACTTCCTACCGCTTACGTCTTCCTCCAGGTATCCACAACGACGAGAGTGCATGGCACTCTCGTCTACCAATGCTAATCGATGACGATCGCGCTGATCGAGCCGCGAGGGATGATGCGAGGGATGGGTACAGGGTACCCCAGAGAAGGATCTCTGCACGTCGTAGGACGTGCTGGGTGCAGTTTTCGAGGTACGTGGCCCTTGTTCCTTGTCCTGGGCGGCCACGATAATGCTGCCCATGGTGCACTGACATTGTTCTAGGAGGAGGGTCGAAATCCTTCGTCCCTCCTCCACTTCGTGATCGACTCGCCTGCCCATTCGACAACAACGGTTGGGTAGCGACGTTAACGTCACCACTATCCAATGCTGCCGCTTCGATCTCATCTCGTCCAATGACGAGGATCGTTCTCGCCGCAGGACGAGAAGTGCCATCCTGCATAGCCCATGTCGACAGCCGTTATCTGTCGACGTTAACATCACCACCACTTGTAGTTCGACATTCTGCGAGCTCATCTTCCACATGCCCCTTCAGGCGAGCAACGCTGGCCTGGAACTTACTTCGTCCAATGACGCAGGTCGGCAATTTTGAGCTTCAAGGAGCAATGTTGCGCTCCTCGGCCACCTCTTCCTGACGACCATCATGGCGACCGCTGTCTGCATTGGTGAAAGCATCGTACGATGCTCTCTGTGACATACGACAAATGCTGTTGACTCCAGAGTGGGATTGACACCTTTGGGTGTCCGTGGTTTGACGTTCGACAATGACTTGTGTCGTCGTCTCATGGTGATAGGAGGGTGATCAATACCGCCCTCGTCGACTCCCATGATGACGGCCCCCACGGGTCTGGCACCGGGTCGGTTAGGAATTGGGCACCAGCGCTGCTGAGGCTATTCTCATTGGGCACCGTTACCACCCACAGTCTCGGGAGTGTTTCCCGTGCTGTTCACTGCTGTACTTCCTCTCCTGCTGTAGCCACAGCGGGGAGTTCTCGTGTGATTTTGTTTATGTTTCTTCGAGACTGTAGCATCCTTGGGATGCTTGGGGTTCGGAGTCGGTGGTGCAGAGGGAACCAACTCCCTTTTCGGCATGTACATACTATGGTATAGACACACCTCAGTAATGATAATTCATTCATTTTTAAAATGAATTGACAAGCCCATGGGTTATGATTCTGTTGAGGTTCCCCCCTGACTGAACTCGGACCTGCCGTTTACCGGCCCGCATGACCAAGTCAGTAGATGCCTGCGGTAACGTCCTCGAGTCTCGATACTTGGGTATCAATCTTCAGTATTAACGTCAAGAAAGTCGTGGCAGGAATGGTATAGTATCATGCAGCCTCTCGAAGGAGCTAGTTTGTCATTGGTTCATGCATTGAATCAGCCTTGAGCAGCTTTTGAAGCTCAAGGAAACGTTTCTGATGATTCGAGGAGTCAATTTCTTCCTTTGGTTTCTCGGCGCCAGCTGATTCGGTCCCATCCCTCGATCCCACTTCATTCTCAGTCCCCGATGCTGCTGAGTCACTTGGTACCCTGAGCGAATCTTTCCCATTCCAACCCCTGGCCCACTCAATCCTTTCCAGCCACGGGAACATTGCCCTCAAACACTTCGAAACTTCCATAGGCGATTCGATACCCCATGGAAAATACTCTAGGGAGGTAATCCGTAGGTTGTATTTCCCTTCCAGGAGATGTATATCGAATGGCTTCCATACGGCGGAGACGCAGAGCTCGTCAAGATGGAAACATTGATGAATGAGGGGAATAAGTCCCTCTAATGTCATGAGAGTTTCCTCCTCGGATTTGACGAGAAGAATGAAGGTTCGAAGATCCGGCCAGGAGTGAGCAGCTTTTAAAAGCCCCCGATTGTCCAGGCGGTTCAGAGGCGCGTCAAACCGGAGCTTGATAGATTGTAACGCTCTTAACGGGAACAGAGCTTGAAGAGCTTTTGACGGTTCCATGTCATCGTTGAGGTCGCCATGAATGCTAAGATGGGATAATGAGGACGCTAAGGATGCGTTTCGCATCAAAGCTCCTATGAGTTTGCCTGCGAAGGCATTTCCAGGTCCTGGACGAGAGCCTTGAAAAATAGAAAAATATCCAAAAGGACAGTGCATCGAATCCACGATCTGGGTTGCCATATCCCAACTCTGCACAACAAGGCAGATCTTGCGTACGTTCGCAAATCGGCCGTTGTCCACAGTAAAAAGTTGGAAATCCACACCAGACATTGGGACTGAATGGAGATCAAATCGCAGAGAATATAGAGATGCGAGTGTGCTCAGATGGAGCATGGCTTCCCGTGAAGGGATTATTCCACGGAAATCGACATATCGGAGGTGTTGCAGGCGGCAAATAAATTGATGAATTGCTGGAATATCCTCTGATGGTTCTATGTCACAGGCGTCGATTACCAGCGTGTCGATCCGATAGCAAATCCGAGAGATTGCTGAGAGTGGAGGTGCGCCACTATACCCTGGGAATCCAACCACTAGATATAGGTCCGTGATTGAAGGGCTGAGCAAAAACTGCATATACGGAAAAGATTCGACGACGCGTTCATCATTAAGGTAAAGCCTGAGCTTCCGGAGGTTCGGAAGAGGGTTTAGAGCGGATGTTGAAAGAGGGCTATGGGCTGGACGGTACGCACTGAGGGCTATAAGCACCTCGGTGTCAACACACTCATAGAGTGGTGCCGGTGGAGATCCCAATTCACGGATCTTCCTTCCATAGTAAAAAAGCCTTTCTGACCAGTCACTCTCTTCCAACTCTCGAACAAAGTTCTGTAAAGACACTGCGGGTTATTCACCTGTGTTGAAATGAAAGAGACACGTACAATGACATCCACCGGGAAGGACTCTTCCTCATACATTTCCGTTCGGGCCATATCAGAGCCCTCAAAAACTGCCCATAGGTCGGGTGGCATAACTTGGATTAACGGGCACAGATTTGCCTGGTATTCCCACAGAACATCCAGTGCGGAATCTGTATAGCATTATGAAGAAAATGTTGTGCACCGATGAAGGGCTAAAGATACCCGAGAACGAGCGACACGTTCTGGCAAGACGAGCCAGTGTTGGAAGCTCCTCTTCGCCCAACATGGATAAGGCGTCGAATATGATGCGCTGAATTTCTCGAATCTCCAGACATCGGTGCATTGGTCGTGGTGTTGGTTGGTTGGTTCGAAGCGAGGGACAAATGACGCAACTGCGATACAAAAAAGGCACCAGAGGCTCAGTTGAGATGTTCTTTCAAACAGAGCAAACTGTGAACTCTCCGCCTGCAACTTGAATCACGTGCGTGATGGGCAAAAGGACGTGTAAAATACAAAGGGAAAAAAATATTCAAGTTGAAGCAGGACCGAAATACACTTAGGCTTCGGAGTCCTGATCTGGAAGACTGCGGGGTAGCACATCTCTCAGCTGTCGCCAATCCGATTCGTCGTACAACTGCAGGTCAACGATATTTCGCACCTGCTTTAATTTCGGAGAAACATAACCACCAGACATCGAAACACCGAAATCCACTTCCCAACAATGCCCGAATGATACATGTCAATCTCTTCAATGTTTGTGTTGACCGCGCCGCAGAGTAGGCCTATGTCGAACGCTCTCCAGACGGAGGTCACGTCGAGTTTTTTGAGATTGGGACACTGTTTGATTAACGGTATAAAACCGGATAATGTTATGGCGCTCGTTTTACGAGCTCGAAGTGTGAGATGTCGAAGATTGGGCCAAGCTGCTGCTGCATCCGCTAACCATGAATTTTCCAGTGTAACGACGATCGAAAGGTCAAGGTAGAAGGTTTGGACAGCAGCAAGGTCAAGCAACTGCCGAAGAGCTGTAGGCGGCCCTGACTCTCCGGTCTCAGAGTCCAGGACAACATTTCCGCGGATTTCCAGATGCACCAGCGACGTACGAGAAGGATGTTCGAATAATGAGCGCATCAGCTGTCCAAAGTGAGAAAGACTTTGCGCATCGGGATTGGACACGATGGTGATGGCCAACGAAACAAACGAGCAACGCATAGCGTCCACGACTGCTCTCGCTGTATCCCACAGAGATGTTGTAAAAGCGAAATCGCGAAGGTTGTGGAACCCGTTGTAATTGGCCGTGAAAATTTCCAGGAAGTCTGGGTCGGGTCGCATGTGAAGAGTCCGCATGGATCTCAAGGTTTGAAGACTCATCAAGTGGTATATAATTTGATTGGATAGGTGGAGGGAAGGGATAGAGATGTCCAGATAGTGCAGGTGATGCAGATTGCGAATCATGTTGTCGAGGTCCGGGAGTAAGTAGCGCGACGCATGATCCCACTCAACCACTAGGGTCTGTATATTGGGACAAACCCGAGGTATCATCGAGCAAAAGAAATGGAAGTTTTCTGGCGCCTTGATGAACGAAAGTGTGATGTGAATCGTCTTCAGGCCAAGGAGACACGGCATATAGAGGAAGGATTGAAAGGTCGTGGGATATTGTTTTTCGAGGAGGATTCGGCGCAGATTTGGGAGAAACGTACGAACGGGACGGTACGCAGAGAGGATGGGAATGACGGTACGATCAGCATGGCATTCCATCATTCCACAAGTGTAAAATCCAAGACGTTGCACTTTCTGTGCATAATAATCGAACCGAGGCCAATCCGACTCCTTAATGGGCGGGCGAACTTCTGCAAGGAGGTGGAAGGCTCAACACAAGACGTTGAGAGGAAAATGAGAACATATGACGTATCGCATGTGCGCCTGGAGGTACGTTACCCAAGCGTCCGACGGCATGACTTTAATGAGGGGACTCAGGGATGTTAGGTATTGCCACAAGACATCGAGCGCTGGTTCTATATGACCATAGTTATTATAAGCCCATGAGGATACGTTTACGATAGAATGCACCAGTAAATGCACGACAGGTTCTCGCAAGCTTGGCGAGCGTCGAAGCAACTTGTTCGCATTCCCCAACAAGGTCAGAATGATCCGGAGTGCGATGGAAGTGGAGAAATATGAGGGACCGGATTTCTGGAATCTTTAGGCAATGGTGCATGGTATAGTACTTATGAGGGACGGATGTACTGTACTGAGTGTGGGGAAGGTGGAACCAGATGAAGACGCGTTAATTTATCCAAATTGGTCACGCGGTTGGAAAAAAGGAAATAATCACGTGTTCCATAACGCGACGCGACGCGTTATGATGTCACTGTCCGCTTTGGGTGCTTGGTTGGTAAAAGCGTTCCTTTCGTCGAAACTACTTAGTTTCAAAGTTACTCTAAAATAATGTATGATCACGAGGCCCCCAACTTTGGGTTTTTAAAGGTGATTCCATGCAATGAGGCTGAGGAGTATTTCACACGTTGAAGGGAAAGCGAACCACTCTTGGACATGGAGCAGATCGATGGTGCAGATTATTTACGTGGGGGTTCGTGGTGTATAGAATGGGACGCTGTCGGAATGAGTTCGTACGTGTTTAGTAAGAAGCAAAGCCAAGGTAAGTAGAATGGTTTTGCTCTCTCCACTTCCAGGCAGATATTCTTATCAGTTGCGGCAGATCAATAGTTCAACGTTCAATGTTCACGATTTAGACACAGTCATACAACTGAACTAGCGGCGAGGGCTATTTGGGCGCCATTGTTTTTGGCATGTCTCAGAACTGTCGGTTTGTGGGACCCGCCACCTTGTTAAGCATGTGAGAGCTCACGGGTGGGGTAATGGGCATGTATATAGCAATGGTGAACGCCCTCATAGTTTGGAGATGCTCGACATCCACTGGCTGTCGATACAATGATTTCAAAGGGAAAGAACAGGAAACAACACGCGCCTACACTCACGACCCGAAAACCTTAGAAATTGGTGTCATCTCACGCCCGCGGAAGACTGGAAAATCCGATCCTGGAAAGTGAGGCTCAAAATCATGTTTATTTTTTGCGTCACATCCGACATGTTATTGTTCTCATGTGGTCGTTCAAGATGAAAAAAGCGCGAACCCACCGCCACTGCGGAACAACAGGACTGAAGATCTCGCTTTGCGATGTGGTTTATGGCGTTGGTCTGGTTGAAAAACCGCTTTAAAAGAAAGCAGTCAGGTACCCCTGGTGATAGCTCTCCTTACAAACAGAGGCGATTTGAATGATGAGAAACCATGTTTGACAGAAAACCGCTTTGCGCGTAGATCATGACATCATGCACCACGGTCCACGTATCGAAACGGGAAAACCAAGATATATGCGAATATATGCGCCTTTTATTGCGTGCAAGGTGGGTATTTTTGTATACTCCCTAAGAAAACTAACGAATTCGTTCGTCTTCCTCACGGCGATCTCGCTCCCTGTCGCCACAAAATAAACGTGCGAGGTGAGAAGCGTCGTGCGAAGGGGCGTCAACAAGAGAAATGGCCGTCATGCCGATGTGAAAGAAAGCGAACGATGGGAAAGAGAAGAGAAGACAGGAACAAGAAGGGAAGACGGGCAAGAATAGATATGGCCAGACTCCGAAAGCACGCCTGAGAGCTGACCAGTTGAGGGGGTATTAAGCATTGGTGACTGGTAAATTCCTCGAGTGCTAAGATGATAGCGTGCAGGAAGCTGGTTTCGACTGCATATATGCGGAGTTCGGACACAACGGCAATAGAACCCGGACCGACGGCATATGCAGAATATTCTGCCTCTCGGGATGCCGCCTTGGCGCTGCTGAGCGCGCTGCTACGAGTCGTGTGGAGTGGGGTGAGTCGCGTGACGCGTCGATGACCTGGGTAACAGTTCAGACGAACGGAAAAGCTGCCATTTGACACCGGATTACGCCATCGATGTTTCCTTCCATGCCAGACGCATATAGAGAAAAGCAAGAGGCTTGTGGTTAATTCCCTCTCTCATGCATGAGAGGACGCAAGGAAGGGAGTAGCGGTCCAATGCAACTTTCCAGTGAAAACTTCGGGGGTGGGATGGTGCCTTTTTTGTTTCCGTTCGGATGAGGGTGGAGCTCTTTTTTTTAAATATGCAACTGGCCCGAGTCCGACGGGTTCTCGGCAGGTGCGCGGTGGGTGACGGAGTCGGACCAAGGTTGATCCAACTTCCAAGTGGGCGAATGGCAATCTCTGGATTCATAGGGGCGAGTATGAGAGCGCTTGAGTAGAATACGGCATCGCGCATACATCGAGGTGAACGGTGAGGAAGAGGAGCAGAGGAGAGGGGTGGAGTTGAATCCAGTGCCGGCATAAAAAGGTTGTGGGCTAGTCCGGGGTCCTGTTGTGGGCCGTGGCATGATCTGTGCCAAGATAAGAGTGATTACGTCACACACCTTTCTTATCCTCTTCCATGCAGAAGTGAGACAGACAGGCTCTGCTCGAGATCGCACTGAGACAGACAAGAATCGGCGGCAAGCACAAATGTCTAGCAGCGGTGAGTTCGCACCTTTTTTCTATGGGAGAGAGTAGAGGGAGCAGTGTGGACCCGGGGATAATCAGATTTCCTTTTCTTTTGGAGATTAGCCAATCTGCCGCAAGGCAAAACCACGACTCCGAACTGACGTCGTTTTTTACGCACTCGTCCCTTCGCTTTTCCTCGAGGCGATCGCTGCGTCGACCTGTCTCTCATCTCGACCCCTCTCGGTTTCAATTCTTTTCACTACCCTTTCCATTTCTTAGTCGAACTCTCTTTTGTGCCTTTCGCTTTCCTTTGACGTCGACGCTACATGTCCTCTAGCTCCACGTCTGAGACGGGAACTTCGTCATCCCAGTCTTCTGTGCAAGAGTCCCCATCTGGTGCTTCCTCTCTTCTTTCTTCCTCCATGTCAATATCATCATCATCATCCCCTTCATCATCCTTCACATCCTTCACATCCACATCCTCCACATCAATGTCCACATCCTTATCATCCACTCCCTCATCCTCATCCATGTCAATATCCCCTTCCATACCATCAACTTCATCTATACCCCCGTCCTCATCTTCTCTTCCCCCTGCATCTTCCGACCCTCCAGCATCCTCATCCCAGTCATCTGACATACCTTCTTCTGTTTCAACAGACACCACCTCGATTACATCGGATACAACGAGCTCTACGAGCTCGTCCTCAAGCTCATCTTCCAGCTCGTCGTCGGAGTCATCACTGACATCCCCGACGCCCACGAGCGAAACACCTACAAGCCAACCAACCTCAACCCCGACGTCAGCACCGACACCAACACCAACACCCAGCGACACAAGCTCGGGAACGTCATCTGGAACGTCGTCAAATACATCCTCAGCACCAACATCCCAGCCACCAAGCACAAGTCTCATTCGGAGCACTTCCGTGTATGTCCGCAAACTTTTTCCTTATCATGTCTTCCCCAGACATCGTGCTTCTCTCAGTTCCTGCCCCGCTCTTAAACCTAATCTGACGCGTCTTGCACATCCAGTGGTACTTCCGATGGACAATTATTCACGACCGTGGTTGAGGTTACCACAACCGTTCCCGTAGTTGGATCGTCAAACACTGGCACAAGCAACAACAATTCAGGAGGAGGATCAAATATTGGGGCCATTGTTGGTGGCGTCGTCGGAGGTTTGTCCTCTCTACCTTATTTGATTTGGTTCTATCTCGAAATCCGAGGCATACGATTATCCTTCCCTTTCCCCCTTCTTCCTTATCGCGCATATACTCACCTTTTCGCATATCCTGACCTTTTCACGCGCATATATCCACATCTTATCTCGCATACATCCACGTTCTCTTCACATCTAATCAAACACTACCACAGGCATTGCTTTCCTACTAGGGCTCATCTTCCTCATTCTCTTCCTCATCCGGCGCCACAAGCGGAAGCAAGAAGACCTCGCCTTCGACGGCAACTTTGACCCCGCACGCGTTGTGCACTCCAACACCAACCAAGTCGACCTCGGCGCTGACACCACAGGTGCCGATGGGTACGACGACGGGATGGGTGGGCGTCTCGGTGCCGGCGCAGGGGGCGTCGTTGGCGGTGTCGTCTCCCCGTTCACATACGTGCCTCCCGGTGAAGCAGGCAGCGCGGCTACGGGTACTGCCTCTCGGACAGACCCGGAGATGCGGCAGCGGTACCCCGCATCTGGTGAGGGGTATCCCAACCAGACCTCGTATCATAATGCAGCGTACGCACAACCGTATGGGCCAGGGTCAGGCACACACTCACCTCCTCCCAGCTCTGACGCGGGCACAGGGTCGACGGGCGGGAGCGGGAATGCGTATCACAACATGTCCCCGCAGAACCCTCAGTACTCGCCGCCTGGCACGGGGTACCCCAACCTCAACGTCTATCCCGCAGCAGCCGGGGCAGGGCCAGGCGGAAACGGTAGCGGTGCCCCCCTGCCGAATCCATTCAACGGGTATCACCCACAATCGCAGGCTTACTCCCAGGGAGACTCACAGGTACCTGCGAGCCTTCATCCTGGAGGTATTGCGGCTGTTGGCCGGGGCGGAAGCGCATCGAGCCAAAGCCATTCACGGACGTATAGCCTTGGAAGTGCGGCTGAGAGCACCACGAATACGGGGAGCGGGAGTGGAAGTGGACTGGGCGCGCCGAGTGCAAAGGAGAGAGAGGCGTACCCCGGACGTTTCTCGCCTGGCGGAAGTGGTGGGTTGGGGGTGGTGAATCCGGATGGGGAGGGCCAGGGAAGCGGGTCTGGTGCGAGAGGGTCGGGTGCGGGTGTGGATGAGGAGAGCAGGTTGGCGTATTTGAGGAGTGGGCCGATTGTGCATCGGGATGCGGGGAGGCTTGCAGGAGATGCAGAGGAGAGTGAGGAAGAGCCGGCAGAGATTCCACCGACTTATGATAGTTTGCCGGCTGAGGATCGACGGTGAACGATCCCCGGTGAGAGGGTTCCGATCGCCTTGATCGACAATCGTGAAGCGGAAATCGCTGGTCGGTTTTGGCTACAAACGATAAGGGGACGAGCGGAGATGCGTGCGTTGATGTTTCGTCTTTCTTCCAAGATCAACCAAAAAAAAAAGGATTGCCCCTCCCACTTTCCCTTTACCCTTCTCTCCTCTCCTCCTCCTACCCACCCTTTCCACACACCCACTCTTCCTCCTACCATCCCCATCCTGTTCCTTTCCCTATACCCTATTGCACACTCCTCCCAGTTCACATCCTTGCCTATCCCTTGGAATCTCGGTGGACCTGGCTTCTCTTCCAGACTCTTTCGCCGAACAAGTAACTTACTCTTTTTGGCTTTTACTTACCTACGATGTTTCCTTCCCTTTTTTTTGTTTTAACGGCAGTAGCTAAGGTTAAACGTGTGCATGCTGTATTGTAGTGTACATTTAATTATTATTCTTCAAAAAGAAGGTACCTTTGACAGGTTCAAAAGTGAGGGCCCTCGAGTTTGTTTTGCTTACGTAGTTGCGAATTTGCTTTCAGTCTGCCATTGGTCTGCCACCACTTGGCCACCACGTTCAAGCTTGCAACTAGCGTTGAACTTGGTTCATCTACTGAGGTCTACTGCATACATCCAAGTCAAAGGAAACCTTTTTGAGCATCGAGCCACACCTTATTGCAATATTTCTGAAGTGGTGTGTCGTATTTCTTGACCCATAGTGTACCTGCCCTTCAACTCATGCTATGAAGGGATTGAGCCATACCGCAATGGAAACTCTTCTATCTCCAGAGGAAATTGCGACAATCACATCCGCCGCAACACACAACGATCTTCTACCAGACTCTTTGCAAACCACCGTTCAGCTGATAATCACCGATGCGCAGCGGTCCATCTCTCAACTCGATGAAGAGATTGTGCGCATTCAGGCGACGCTTGACGACCTTCGCAGCCAACGCACTGGCCATATCGCACGAATTCAACGATACCAGACGGTCATCGCGCCTCATCGTAGACTCCCTGTCGAGATGCTTGAAGAGATATTCGCCATGTGTAATCTGGAGCCCGTGGCTATCCCAGTCGAACTCGAAAAGGCGCCGTGGATGCTGGGCCGGGTATGCTCCAAGTGGCGGCGTGTGGTGCTGTCCGCCCCCATGCTCTGGTCCGATATAGAGATGAACTCCGATGAACACTTAGTATCGGTGGACACTCGCATGCTTGAGCTTTTGTTATCGAGGAGTGCGCACACGCCTGCCTCACTGAGAATTGCAGTGGACTACTACCATGAAAACAACGAGTTCGGCATGGTGGAGCTTGATGATGTCCTCACTTCATCTGCTTCGCGTTTGCGACGCCTCTGTTTTGAAGGTCCATTCTCCTGCGTCAACTCTTTTTTGTCGCTTCCGCTTGGTTCGATCGGGAGCCTTCAAACGCTGGAACTGATTGGTCCAGATTTCTCTAATGCGCAGGAAACCTTGTCCGTTGTTCGGAGTGCGCGTAACCTCCGCGAAGTCACACTGGAACAAGTGACAAACTTATCGACCATCTCCATCCGTAGCATCCCGTTTCACCAACTTACATTATTATCCATCGTCGCCTTGGAAGAACCGTTACCCGCTGCTCTTGGATTTGACCTATTGTGTCAATGTACATCCCTTATCGAGTGCAGATTGGAAATAGCAGCCTATACCGTGCCAGGACACCCTCATTTCAGTGATTGGCGCGCAGTAGTTACTCTTGAAAACTTGAAAACATTCCAATTTTACACAACGGGATCCTTGGAGAATGTACAGTGGCTGGAATACTTGTCTTTTCCCAACCTTACCAAATTCTACCATTTCCATTACCCTTGCGATTCCACATGGCCATCAGCTTGGACAGCTGGAATCTGTCGCTCGGGACATCTAGAGAGTCTCGATCTCAATATCCCCATCTCATCAGTCAATCTCGAAGAAATCCTTATGGCGACACCTCTCCTTTGCATGCTGAACATACCACAAGGCATAATGATATCCGAAACACTCCTGGCGGGAATGTCGAACGGTGCTCGCATCCCAAAACTATCGACCCTTAGATGTCGTACCGACACGGAAAGATCCCTCTTGGCACACCTCGACATGTTGGAAAGTCGCCGATATGGACAAAGTAATGTGGCCAATATTTCCACAGTGGTATTCCATGTTCAATACTATGGTTGGGGAGCAGCAGTGGATCGGGTGAATCAGCTAATCAATGATGGATGGAAGATCACGATTCGTTAACTCCTCACTTGTGTGTTGCTAGAAGGGCGCACAATTGCCTGTACCACTGCCACTCGAATCATCCTGGTATGTTGCTGTGGTTGAATATTTCCTTCAAGCAACCTGTGGTCTACTTTGGCTCCTTGGAACGTCGAAAAAGGGGACCCGTATTTCAGGTGCTGGGCTTATTTAAGATCTTGCATGTCCACGGTCAAATTTAATGAGGACAAAGAAATTCAGAAACGAAGGAGGAGTGGACAGGTTTCGCCTCTTTGTGATTGATCATCGCCGTGGGTGATTATGAAGTTGAAATATTAGATGGGTCGATGTCGGTACCTCGCTTGGGAGGCGATATGAGTTGGAGATATAAATTATATTAGTATGTTGCAATAATCACTGATCGAGTTTCGTTTGTGCAGGGAGAGATGTTGGTAGCTATCTTTGGGCTGTCTTCTACAGAGAAGGTTGCTCCGATATCCGAGCTCGTGCCTCCGATCGACCTTGGATCGGCTCGGAAGTTTGCACATTGTGCACTCAGGCAGCCACTATGTAGCATATTCAACATACGAATCTAACGGAACATCACATCTCTAAGCCCTTGTTGCTGCTCTCAGGTGGGAAGACTAATTACTCCTTCGCTATCAAGTCCTCACGTTGTGGGAGATTTAGCCAGTTAACTTCGTCAACCATGGAAGCTCTATTGTCGGCACTCTAACTATAGGTGTAGCGGCTCCACAAGAATTCAATTAAATTAATTAATTAATTCGAGGGAGGAGGAAGGAGAGGAATAGAATGACGGTTCGAATGTATGGAGCCGCCAATCAACCAGTATTGATCAGTGGCAGTATCAAGTATTATGGGGATATTACCAGAAGAGGAAAATGAAACAAAGTCTGCGAGAAATAAGGAGATGTGAACACGATTAATGATGGCGAGACAAACACTGAAAGAAGACGGAATTTGGGCTGCAACTCAAAATTAGGGAACGGCTTTGAAGGCAGGTACAGTAACACTCACGGAATCAACCTGGCGGGGCACGATATTTGCATGGTCACCCCATAAACGCACCAGGACAATCTGTCTTGCGACAGTGTACGCACGTCCGTTTTGCGCGGTGCTTCTTCACGGGAAGCTTCGGAGTTGGGTCACCTTCTGGGACTGCCCGTCTTTTCCCTTTCCTGTCATCCAGTTTAGATGGTACCTCGACATACTTGAATTGAAGGGTGGACTGCTGCAGCATCTGACGACCCAGCAACAGGCCAACTTCCCACTCTGTAATCGGCTCATTCTGAGGCATGCGGTTGCACACGTTGACTTCTTCATCGAGAGGCGCCGGTACCGCAGCTCGAACATGAGGCATCCGGGCCGCGTCAGGAACAAGATAGGCATGGATCTGATCGTATGCGGCTCGGTATGTCTCGATTGAGTTGTCTTCATTGCGAAATTCTTTCCAAGCCTTGTAATAGTTCTTGAGATGCTCTGGGAGCTGTATGTATACTATTGTTGAGCTCAGGAAACAAGAGAGTGATTTTACTAGGAGCTTACCTTGTAAAATATTGTATGACCATCACAATATTGTGACCAGCTGCGTGAGAGAGCGACCCAGTTTGGCTGAGTGCGTCCGGCAAAATGGCCTTCGTGATCTTTGACAAGAAGCGAGAACAACGCTCGCTCGTTTGGAGTGTGTACGGGAAGGATCGCAAATCGTGTCTCTTGCTGCGCAGTAAGGTGAAAGTGACGGATCTTCTCCTGAACAGCAAACTTGTGATGGAAATCGGCCATTCCGAGGTTTGTTTTCATTGATTCGGAAAGGGGTAAGATACCAAAGGTCTCCGAGGACTGCTCAAAATCGTTTCCGTTGACCCAGCCAATAACCGAGACCTCTCGTGAACGTGGTGGGAAAGCATCGCTGGTCAGATCGGCTAATTTGGCAATTCGGTTGCGTGTCCAGATGTCGTATGAGCTATTGTGAAGTTTTCCTGTGCGATTGAATGTTCCAACCTATTGTAAAATTCAGCTTCAGTGAGATTTCACCACTTCACTGTAGGAATGACACATACTTTGAGATTATGATGGAGGCAATAATCTCGGAGCAAGTTTACGGCGAAACGAGGGGATGCGTTATATGATCCAAACCGTTTCGCAATGTTTTGATGAATCCCGCCTTCGACGCTATTGGTTCCACGGATGCACCGATAGAGATTGAGACCATTATGATCATTTCCCTTGCTCATGTAGAGGTCAAGTCCTATTGGATCCGAGTAATACCCTTGACGAATGTTCTCGAGAATGTTCTTGGCTTTATCCCAGGATGCATCATTGAATAATGGCTGACCAGTAGTTGCATCCTTTAATGGTCCAAAGGCTTGGTACACCTGCGAGACTCGAGCATGCAGGATTTCCGGTCGTGGTGCGAAACGTTTCACACGTTCCCATACCCATCGTGGCTTCCAAAGAAGCATCTGATCCCATGTGACATTACGATCAGCAAGAACGGCCTCAACTGCAGCCTTATCCTCGACATCTGGAAGTAGAAGGGCATCTCGGAGTGCACGAGAAAATGGTCGGCGGAGCCCATGGTTGACTGAAATTTTAATTTGATCCATAAGGTGCCAATGATCTCCGAGAACACGAGAACGGACATGTTCATCTCTATAAGAGAGAGATGAATCGGAAACCAAGGCCTGAGCCTTCGAGACACTCTGAGAATCAGGAACAGCATCAAGGCAAGATTGTTCTTCATCCGGGTCATATGCTATGTCCTCGATCCATCTTGACAATTCATTATCACTGCTATCAGGGATAGAGTCTGAATGCGAGGGAAGAGGGAGGCTATCAGAACAGTTGCTTGGGCCAGATGGAAATGGATGCGGGGGAAGCGGTGCTGATCGAGCTTGTGTTTCGTGATGAGAAAGCTCATTGTGTGTGCATACTTCGAGATCTCTGATGGCACAAAGCAAGCCAAATGGAACTGTGGAGCTGATATTGCCCAGCGGCGTAGATTTGCGGGACCTGAGAAGGTCACCTTGAACAAGATATGCGCTGCAAAGGACTGACGTAATATTGATGACGAGGCGTGTTTTCGATACGTTTACGCCGTCAAACTGCTTTGGCTGATCTGGCGCAACATATCCTAGTGCAACAGCCGAGTTGCCATCACGAGAAATGAGTTTGACTGGTGTCCCAGCAGCGGTCGATGCTGTAACTGCCTCTCCAGTTGGAGAATTTGCCAAGGATTCATAGATAGACCATGCCGCGAAAACATCGAGTGCGGCATACTGGACATGAGCTTCTGATAGCTCCGTAGAGTCCCAAGCATTGCTGACTTGTAGTGTTTCGTCCTTTGGGAGATATCGCCGCAAAACACATGCGGTGAGATCTACGAGGCTCGTACTAGATTTGCTCGTGACCTTACGTTCAAGAGCAAGAGCTCCCAGTTCAAATCCTCCAGAAAATGGTAAGTCATTGGGACCAAACCCGCAGTCCTTGAATAAACGTGTGAGGTCGGCTTTGACATGCACCCCCACTTTCTTGATGCGTATACTTCGAAGAAAGACAAGGAGGGCTTGTGGGAGGTTTAGGTGGCTATCTTGACCCACAAATTTTGTAAGCTGTGTCGTCAAATTAGCCACAAGTTAGCTGATGGAAAGTGTAAACGCACTCGAAGAAGATATATGTTCTTCATATATGCAACTGAAATCAGAGAGACACGTCCATGAATCCCGTTCGACCGATCAACCGACCACTCCATATCCAAGCCAACAGATAAGTGATCTTCTGGAGGAAGACGAGCGAGATCCTCCATGAGACAATTGAGGCGTGTGTTAATTTGATAGGTGGAGTCAAGTATCACCACGTTCCAGCCCTCCTCCAATGACAGCCGCTTAAATGTAGACTCGGTGGGAACACGTAAAACATCGGAAAGAAGTGAAGGAAAAACTCTTTCTAGTTCGGGGCCATCACCACGAGGGACATCCGTAAAAACACCCTCCAGGTCACAATGTCCATACATCCGGAGTGAACGCGGAATATGTGCGAGAGCCGGCATGAATTGGTCATGAGCTTTTGTTGGCGTGAGCACCATCTTTCGCACTTCGTTGTATTCATTCCCAGAAGAATGAAGAGCCCCGAACACTGGCTCTCCGTTAACCTTGCCAAGGTGTTTCGGTACCTAAATTACTGTCAACTTATTGGAAGAACAGGAGTTTGAAAGCAAACATACCTTGTGGCTATGATCAATGGAGAGAATACGAGCAGAGAGCATCGCCATGTGCTGGTCAATTTCAGGTGCGTGTTGTTCAAGGAAGCCATTGTAAAAGCCACCAAAATATCGTCCAGTCGGCACATAGTCAGCGTATCCGCTAGGGTCATTCCAGGCGCTGAATCGCTGATGTGGCCGAAGAAGACTGCCGAATGCAGATCCCCTGTTAATCTTCACCATTTCGAGGTACAGGAGCTCAAGTTGCTCAAAGCGACGAAGGTGGAATGTCCTCAACATATCAGCAAATGGAAAAGGACCCACACCTCGCTGAAACGAGGACCGAAGAAGAGCGGCAACTCGGTCTGTGAGGCCGTTACGGTACGTCAAATGGAATGTGAATTGTGCCGCAAGCGGAGGCGGAAGAACTGCCAAAATGGATGGTGACCAGCTTTGGTATGTTTTCTTGCATTCAGAGTGGCCACAATAGTAGCGATGCCCAACGATAAAAATATTATACTCCACGTCAACGACGCGACGAGGAGCACGAGGCCACGTGAGAATACGCAGCTTCACAGCATGCCCATCGTCTCGCTTTCGACCGGCAGCTTTACATGCGGGACAAGGGATTTTACCAAAATGGTGGGGTAACCAGATAAAATAATGGGGAGTGTAAAAAATGGCGGGGGAGAGTTGCTTGGTGTGCGCTCCGGCAAAGAACGGGGTCTTCGGTGCAAGGAAGAATGTTCCGTTATCGTAACAGGATGGGTTAGAAGATGGGTTCCTTTCCATCTCCTGCCATAGCTGCTCACAGATATCCTTATACGAAGTTTGAAGCCACGTAGGCATAGAGGAGCGAGGATGGTTTGTAGCCGGGGGCTGCAGAGATGCAGTGGGGGGCTGAGGATGTGTCTCGGTGGTGACACTATCACTTTCCTCGTCATCTGGTGGTGGACCGAGTTCCTCCATCTCGATCGATTCATCCTGGCACCCAAGCCATGCATCAAGATCATCCTCGCTACTCGCAAGAGGGTAGTGCAACTCTTCAGATATGCACGCCGAATGTTCGACAGCGGCTGAATCCACGGGTGGAAGAAAGGGCGGTGGTGGAAAAGACGCAGCTCCTGGCGTCGGCTTTCGATTTGGCGTGCTCTCTACGCGCAGAATTGTCGTGGCTACAAAAAAAAACCATGTGAGTCAGAGAGATGCGTAACGAATTTGGCATTACAAACCTGGAATTTGTGCATGTTCCATTTCGTGGGTCACAGAAGTTCCCTCGTCAGAACGCGCTTCGTGAATTGGCGCCGATTCTTGCTCAGGAGTTTCTGTGGTTGTCGAAGTGGCGCGGCTTGTCTCGTGCGTGCTGGCGCCGAAAGCAGCTGTACACATGGATCAGCCTCTTGAAAAAAAAAAAAGAAACATGAATGCACTTACTGCGTCCTGCGCTGGATTCATCGCCATTACTACGAATGGATGTCGTTGCAACAACGGTCGCGGCTTGATCTGCAGGAATTTGTTAGTTCATTCTCTTCAGCACGAAGTAAAAATAACAGAATGAACGGTACATACCCCGTTTGGCAGCTTTGCGCGAGGTGTCAGCAACCGCCGTCGGCCCCGTCCCCTTTCGTGGTCTTCCTACCCTTCTCCCATTGGATCCGGCACCAGGTTTATTCTTTGAACCTCGAGGTCGCCCAACAGGCCGTTTCGGAGCATCGGCCAATCGCGTAGCAGCGTCCATCACGTCTGTCGGTCGCTGTTGCCTTTTGTTCTCGACGTGTCTAGTGTCCTGTCGTGTGTGCGCGTGGCTTTGTTTGCGGGAGTTACTGTGTGAGCAAAAGTGGTAAGTCGTTTTCAAACTCAGTTAGGTCCTATGACCGCTACACCTATAGTTAGAGTGCCGTCTAGTGTCCTGTCGTGTGTGCGCGTGGCTTTGTTTGCGGGAGTTACTGTGTGAGCAAAAGTGGTAAGTCGTTTTCAAACTCAGTTAGGTCCTATGACCGCTACACCTATAGTTACAACAACAACAACAACAACAACCACCACCACCATCCCCACCCCCGCTCGCGGGGAAAGGGCTCTGGTTGCTTGTTGGTTGCTCGTTCCGGCTACTTCGAAGACAGGGCTCTCGTTGCTGCCGATAGGTACATCCCTCATACCGCTATATGCGAGGTCTCGTACACAAAACACACACCATGCCACCCACACCACCACCACCACCACCCCCATCCTCCCGACGAACCCACATCCCGCCCTTCGCGCCACGGGTTTCTCCTCCAGAATTGCTCCGAACCAGGAGTAGGTGGTTCTCGCTGCCGCTGCCCGCAGGTCCATTTCGACTGCGTCGACGATTCCCGAGCAGAGCAGATTCTGCAGCATGTGCACGCTTTAGGCTCCGAGGAAAACACACACAAAAACACATCCCTCCTCCCATACAACCCATCCAACCACCGTTCCCATCGCGAGGATTTGGGCCTCTTGCGACGATGGTGAACACAATCGAGGGTCTCGCGTCAAAATTGTTGATCCTCACCCACATCGCATCCAATGCTCACGCATCCAGCCTTTTCGGCGATTCTACCGCCTCAGCATCCATTCTACCTCCATCCACTCTCCAGCCATCAACTGTCCTTACGCACATCTCTGCGTCGCATCCCCGGCAAACGCCCTTCGCTCCTTTGCCGACGCTGAAATTGCCCGCCAGTGGCTCGACTTGGGGACGGATCACGTGAATCTTTGTATTGGGTAGTGGGAATAGGCTTATATGCTGGTCGAACACTTGGGTCTTCGATGGACATTCGCACTTACTTTTCATAGGTCTCAGAGGCCGCATTTATTTATATTCTATAGGTCTACCGAGGCGTTTTACGTCCTTAGCTATTCTTTAGCGGAGGTAGATATCACATTAGTAAACATAGTTAGAGTGCCCAATTGTCTCAGGAGGAGAGGGAAGCAATTTCGTCCGCAGCAAGTCACAACGATCTGTTATCAGATTCCTTGGAAACCACTCTCGATCTCCTGATAGCTGACAACAAGCGATCCATTGTGCAACTCGATGACGAGATCATCCACGTCCGGAACATCCTCGATGGCCGTCGTAACCAGCGTATGAACCGTATTGCACACATCCGACAATACCAAACACTCCTCACCCCATCGGAAACTGCCTGTTGATATGCTTGAAGAGATATTCGTCAGATGCAGCCCACAAAATGCGATTATCCCGTACCAAACACCGCAAACTCCATGGACGTTGATTCAGGTGTGCTCAAAATGGTGGCAGGTAGCACTCGCTCTGCCCACGCTATGGTCGAATATCAAGATGCAATATTATCCCCGTGAAAGCCTCTCAGCTTGTCTTCGAAACGGGATCCGCCTCATGGGCATGCTTTTTTCGAGGAGTGCGGACCTCCCCGTCTCGCTGGACGCCGCAATCAGAGTTACGAGTGATGTCGACGACTACGCTTGCGAGTTCGATCAGTTGCTTGTTTCAAATGCTGCTCGTTTGCGACATTTTCAGTTTTCTGGTTCCCCCTCGTGCATAACATCATTCATTTCGTTGCCCCCCAGTTCGATGCAAAGTCTTCACACGTTAGTGCTCAATCAAATTGAATTCCCGGGCACTACGCCCTTCTTCCGAGGCAACATCCAAAATAATACTGGCTTCCAGGTCGCAGTGCCTCCGGCGACCTCGCTATTTGACATGCCGTTTCCCAAATTGAAGGACCTAGCTCTCGCCCACTTCAGCATGGATTCAGATGCTATCTACGACATATTGAGCCGGTGCACATCGCTTGTCAATTGCGAGCTGCGGTTAATTGCCCATCCGGGACAGTTGGGTCGCTATAATCGACTGTCGACACTCTCTAAATTGAAGAAGATGGAGATTTGGACAACTGGGCCCCTCATTGGCTTCCAATGGATCCAACATCTTATCCTTTCGGATCTCATCGACTTCAACTTCAACTTTTTCGGTCTCAGCACCCCTGACACATGGCCGTCGGCCTGGACACCTGCACTAATTCGCTCAGGACACCTTCGAAACCTTGTTCTCCGTATTTTTGTTTCCCAACTTGATCTGGAAGAAATCCTCGCAGCATCGCCGTTACTCTTGAACTTGGAGATCAGCGACGGAATGCCAATCTCGGAAGCACTCCTCCAGAGAATGTCTCATGGAGAGCTCGTGCCAAAGCTCTCGTCCCTCACGTGTAGAGTTGAAAACATTAATTCACTTCCCGCACACCTCGACATGCTCGAAAATCGAAGCAAAATCAATGATGTGACCCAAATTGAAAAGGTGACGTTCAGAGTCGACAATCCTCGACACCGAGTGGTTGGAGGAGCAGTAATGGATCGAATTCTAAGGCTAATTACGGAAGGACAGGACATCAGGTTGCTCCCTTGAAAGGAACAGCGGCGTTGCAGGTCGTTTCGTGAATATCATCACGTCGGTATTATGTCCAGCACACCGACTACCCACAGCAGATTTGCTGATGAAGGACCTGTCATGGCCTCTTACCGACGGTCGTTTTTTGTGGAGCAAGGTGGCGGCCACGTATCTGGCTAAAAGAGCTCTGAGAGGCGATGGTATGCTGCGAGACCAAAAAACTTACCTATTTATGTCTCCACTCCCATGCTATGATTGAAGCTTCAGTGTACAGACCAAAATAACACATAGGAGCACCTCTTTATGCAGGCTGTTGTAATAACACGCTGTGGCTGCCGCCTTGCAACTCAATCTCATCACCCTCCATGAACGATCTCGCAGCCCCTCCATCGATAGTGACCTTCCCGCCCATTCCCATCGGCACTTTGAAGACACCAGAACTTATCGACGGAGTGTTTACCCAGACCGTCAGTGCGCGCGAAGACGCCCCATTTATCAACGTCCATTTGACGCCAAACCAGCCTAGCGGTGTCTCAAAGCCACCTTCAGCATTAGGCACCCCGCCATTTACATGTGGCGCAAGGGACCATGTTTTGCCTTGAACGGACGTAATTGTGAGGCCCAGAAGGTAGAACGTTAAGGCAGGGGTTGGCCCTGCAGACCAGCCGTGCGCATGGGACGTGTAGGCTGGATCATAGTTGTACCCACGGTATGACCGGTAGCTGAGAGCCTATAAGAACAAGGATTAAAATGATCACTTCGCGAACGCACCTGAGCGATCCGTTCGCCGTAAATCCTTCGAGAAGGGTACTTTGGACGGACAGGTTGGTATATAGAATGTAACCCCATGTTCTTCTCAAGAGGTCCAGCGCCCGTGCATCGTTACCTGATTCGAAATGGGCTTGAAGCTGAAGACGCGAACGCGTTAGGTAGTCATTTTGATAGTTTAAATTAGTATCGAGTCTCGACTCACTTCGAATCCTGCAATGAATGGACTGATAGTGTCAGGCAGTTCAGGAGCAACGGGACCTATGTCATTCCAATTCTTTTGTAACCCTTCACTTATCCTGCTTGCCTGCGGCGCGGAAGTGGTCAAGTTGAAGAGGATCGCGAATGAATTAGCATCCTGTGGACATAGCGTTGTAGTTTGATTGTCCCTATACAACCCGGCGCTTTCTAGCCAAAACGCTGCATTATACTTTGTCTTGAGAGCGGTGGCGTTCTTAGACCATGCCGAGGCAAGTGCTGTGTTACTCAGATAATTTGCAAGGTCTGAGGCAGTGGTAAGAACCTTTAAAAGGAAGGTAGTAAGAGATCTTATCCATGACGCGTAATATCAGAGCCTACACGGTAAAGCAAGGCATTCCCTTCAGCGTTGTAGCCTCCGCCGCCAAGCCTCGCCCAATCCCGAAGACCAGTGATATTGATTAGGCCTGTCCGATCAACTTTGCCTTCCAGAAAAGCGACTGCTCTCGTGTAGTTCGCCCAAACCTGTTGTAACCAAGACGTGTCGCCGGAGAACAAATAATAATTATCTGGAGTCATATCTTGAGATATCACAGAAACTCAAGAAAAGGGAGGAAAGCACATACGAGTTCCAATGAGGGTCCATGCGTGATAAGTGTCCGATCCGAGCTGGCTTAAGGGTGGTCCAGACTCAGGCAAGGCACCCGTTGAGGGATTGATTGCGGAGAACATCGTGGAAAGCGCGTTGCGCGTTGGGATTAGATCATTCGTGGATACAAACTGGGCTGGGACGGCAATACCCATGTCCCCTGGTGAGATGTCAAAGGCCGTCGCTTTGCTGAGACATAAAAAGAAACATACCGGGCCATACGGCTCTACAAGTACATCGTTGTCAATTTAGAGTATAAAATGTCGAAATAAATCAAAGGCACCGATCGCGTTTCGCACCGTCCACTATGATAGGACCAGCAACTCCCAGGTTTGCGTCGTTTGCCCAGGCTGTCATGTATTAAGCTTGTACTGGAAAGCTCAGTTCAACGAGAACCACTGACTTCCAGCTGGAGCAAAAGGGACCTTTCGGCCAGTACTAAGAGGTACTGTATTTGTTTGTACAGTGTAAGCACCGGCATACCAAACTGATGCGAATTTCACCTTCAGTCATGGCATTTTGTCAGAACAGAAGATCTTACTTTTGGTTAGGAAATCCGCATCGTGAAAGGCGGGATCGGTAGCATAAAAATAGCCTGAATATGCTCTCAGGTCTTGGACGTGAGGCATGAAAGATATAGCACAGGACACGTTTGAGATTGTCACAGGAGAATCAGAATCCGAAATGATTGTCAGGAAGCGGAATCCTCCTCGCAATGCCGAGGAAGGCTGAGTCCAGAAGGCTGTCTTCAGAGGCGCAGGTACGCGTAACACACCGTCGTAGGTGGTATTCGCAGACGGAAACGATGAGTCGTCTGATGCCATGGGACGAATAAAGCTTGCTGACTCCGTGAATGAGAACGAAATTGCAGACGTAGATGTGACGGCATCGAATCTGAGGGAAATGAGACCGCCAACCTGGAAAGCTCGTGAGATCACAGGGTACGACGGTAAAATGCAGAATATACCTCGACACCGTAGTCCAATGCTATCCAAGAGCCTCGGGTGGCGATCGTTGTACTTCCCGCGTTAAGTACGAGTTGTTGTGGATTTATGACAGAGCCATGGACAGAATGTATGGCGGTCGGGTACACAGTTTTCGATTTCGGCGCGAAATTGAAAGCATCCCAAGGGCCAGCGGGGGCACGTCCGTGAACCAAGACCGTCGAAGTAGACAATAAGAGTATGCGTAGCAAATTCATGCTCGTACATAACAGAGAAGGGTGTTCCCTTCCCCAATATTTATAACTTGCCAGTTAACCTTCTTAACATTGTCATGGGATCTGTGTGGGCCGTCTGACGGCCCGGATGATAAACATAGCCTGGCGGCGAAGAAACCACTGGCAGCCAGGATCAAAACATGGCAATAACAGTATAATTGTCTGCTGAATGACGCGAGCCACTTATCATTGAATTGCTACGTTTTGAGTTCCAATCACGACGTACTTGGATTGCCTGGTGTGCCAAAAAAAATTGAAAAGGTGATATGAAATTTGAATAAGACATGATGTGATACTTCTCAGAGAGGCCCCTTTAAAGTTATGAATCTAGTCAAAAATGACTCGGAGATGTCGTTTTCCAGAAATTTCCTTCGCGTTCAGATTGATCAGCGATTCGGGCAAGGTTGGGTTGATGAAGGCGTTGCAAGTATACTGTATGTAGAAAGCTCAGAGATAAGCTTTAGAGGTCCCAGGTAGACTTGCAACTTGCTTGCAACTGTCTACTTGACTGAGGAACCGTCGCGGGTAGTAGGTACAGCATTGTTCTGCATTGGTGTTCATCATTGTTCGGCTGAGGAACGGAATCAGAGACTAGAATGGATTAGTCATCAGGCCAAGTCGAGCGGTGTGATCCGTTTGATCGAAAGTGACATCGCGATGGCGTGGTTAGGGTTTGCACCTTTCTTCAGCCAACGACGTTCATGGAATCTCTCAATCTCCATACACTGGCGAATTCACTTCCAAATGCCCAGCAGAATGCAGAGAAGGAATTATCCAACGATTTCAAGGGTATGTTGCATATTTCTTATCTCTTTACTTTCAGAAACTAATCTTCAATTGTGATTAGCCGCTGCCTTGAGCATCACGACGCTCTACCGTTCTTCCAGGAAGAATGCAAAGCGAGCCTACAATGCGGGCTATGCGGCAGCATGCCAGGACTTGCTGACCATGATCCAGCAAGGTGTATCTCTCAATGCTGCTGGTACATCACACGATGTGGAGGGTGGAGGCATGACGATAGGAAGGGTCATGGATTGGACAGAGGCTAGATTAGAAGAGCTCAGGTCCAGAGAAGAGGAGGAGGACGAAGAAGAGGAGCGAGAGAAGGAGAAGGAAAGTGGGCGTGCCCGAGCGGCTGCCACAGGCACCATTGTGAGGAACGACAAAGCAGCCAAAGCAAATGTCGCGACCGCATCTGCGCCTCCATGCAAGGATAACGTATGTTTCTTAATTATCGTAACAAGGATGATAGTCTAACCATTTTGTCCATTCCAGCAGCCCCCATCACTACCAACGCCTAAGTCACCTCACAGCCACTTAAATGCTCAGCCGCCTTCCGAGCCATCGTCGCCCTCACCACCGCCACCGGGTAGTACGCTTCGTCCCATTCAAAGGCCAATGCGACCGCGTGGGCCAGCGAAAGGTGATGTCACCGCGTCGTACGGCAGCCCTTTAGGAGGAGGTGCTGAGTTCATTAACGATGGAATATCATCCGTGCCGCCGGCCTCCGTCCCGCTGTCCGACATACCAATCCCTATCGCAGCCGGTGCTAAACGCCGGCATGCAGTGATGATGATGCTCGACTCATCAACACCTCCAGTTGCCATCGGCAGCTCCTCTACAACGTACCCCTCTTCCACAGGGGCAGGGAACAACACTAACAGTGTCACACACGGTTCTGGATCAGTCACAAGCAGAAGACGAACAAGAAGCACAAGAAACTTGGCTCTTCAGCAGAGCCAGAATCAGAACATCGTCCTTTCGCAGGCTGCATCGGAAGCGATGGACGTCGAAGAAGACGGGGGCAGAGAGCGGAAACGTGTTGCGCGACGATAATGAAGGTATCCATTTAACATTTTTCTCGTCATGATGCATTCAGTATTTAGCCATACTTTTCACCGCCTTGTAACATCCACGCATCCATTTTTACGTAGCATTAGCATTTCTTTGTCTCCCACTCACATTTCCTCCTCCCATTACGCGATAACTTGCTCACATACCTCCCACCTTCAAGATTACAATTTTTGGATAGTATGTATATAGGCTTGGTTGACAAGTCATATGTTACGACCATTGTATCCTTATTCATTGTTCCTTTCCACTTCTAGTCCAGTCTGAGACGTCTGAAACCTGTTGGACAGAAGCATTGCATTCCGATCCGGTGCCTATGATTTATCACCTGGGTCCCCGGACCTCGAACCATCACCATCCTCAGGACTCGTAACCACCATGTTTTTCTACAATAGAATTCAGAGCTATGCAGCATGCATTCGGTCGTGATCCACACTTGTTTAAATAAGTCATGATGTGTAGATCTGGGATGGATTGGCAGACGGTTCTCATTGATTGATGCGTGATTTTCTCTTAAAAGCTAATCTTCGAGGTGATTGACACAAGCCGCCTATCGTACTACTACTGTACGTACTCATCCCATTTCACTCAGTTTAAAAGTGTTTCAAGCCTCTAATTGAGTTGGCGCGAAACAGGGGTGCGACGCCTCTTCCTCGAGCGTCATTCCATCTTCCAATCAAATGGTTGTTCCTCAAGGGGATAAATTCGGCGAAAGAGCTCCCAGCCCCATGCACCAAGAGAAGCACAACCATGGCACTTGATACCTTCGGACGAACCACATCGACTTCGAACGCCATAATTTCGGTATGTCCAGTTAGAAAAACTGAGCAACTCCTAGGACTCACGCCTCAGAAACTGTTCAACAGTCACCCTAGACCGGGCGCAGAGCCGGCCGCTTTCATGACTGCTTGTGTCACAAAATCTACGACGTCTATCGAGGATAAAAGCAAGGCACTTGACAGTCCAGTCATTGCGACTTGTCGGGATCTGGCGGGGGATAAGCACCGAGGAGCTTCGAAGTCATTCTGAGTTCTTCGAGCACCATGGATATCGCACCATTGGTAAGATCGGCGTCACTTCTGGAAACCGTCAAGGTGAGTGTTTGAGCCACCATGGTTATCGAAATGCTCTTATGTTATCATCCTTGGAATCTAGTATATCAATGGTAAGTAACTGGCCTTCATGCTGAGTTGCACATTAGCTCGAATCGATGGAAACCTTTCTTGTTTGTCAGTCGCCAGTGGTGCAGTCTTCGTGCGTCCTTTCTCACTGGACTCAATGCGCATCATCTAAGAAACCCTGGCAGCTTACCGACTACGTTCAAACGTTCGACATGGAGGTACGTTCTGCCTGACCAGCTTTGCAAGTAAACTTCGATCGCCAATACAGGTCGAGCACATATGGAAATCGAAAATGAGCATCGCCAATGTTCTCTTCTACTTGTCCCGCTACCTCCCGTTCATTGACCTGCCCATGGTTCTATATTGTGCGTGGTGCATTTCCTCTTGGCTTTTTGATCTGCGGGCTTAATAGGGCGGTACTAAGATGCTCTCGCGCCTAATATCACCCACAAGGTATTCGTTGAGGAATCCCTACTATTGCTGGTTCTGATCATTTTCCAGACCTGCTTTCAGCTTTATGTCATATCCTCTGGTAAGTAGATTCAATTCGCGGATTGACTACCTAGCGCGGGATGTTGAAAATAGAGTAGGGTTTACGGCGTTCGGTATCGGTGTGGCCGAGTGTGCGCCATTTTCTACTTGGCCCATGTGGTCGCGGCCTCCTAACCATGTGGTTATATTTCTAGCGATTATGGTTCTTCGAACGTACGCGTTGTGGGGAAACAACCGTAGAGTCCTTATATTCCTCATGGGTTTAATTGCGGTTGGTTTCTTCCTGTGCTGGTTGCTTCGCTGCTAAACTAGAATTTAGGCTTGTTATATACCGGTCATCGTCTTCCTTGTAGTCTTCTTTCGATCGCTAAAATGTGGGATGCACGTTTCGTTATTTTTCACGACAAAATTGACTTCTTTGTAGACGGAGATCCACCATTGCCAACAGTCCTTGGATGCTATCCGACTGAAGGCAGCATCATCTTGTTTGGGGATTTTGCCATATTAATGTTTCTCGAAGCAAGTCAGTACAATTGTCATACCGATCTACGCAATGGTAACACCTCTGATTTTCCTCTAGCGATCATGGGTATGACTCTCTGGATTGGGTACAAGCGGTTTCGGCATTCCAGAAATCCTCTGGTGCGGACGCTCTATCGAGACGGCATCTTCTACTTCGTGTATTTGTTTTGTAGGCTCCTCTTAGTCTATTGGTTCCTGCCTAGCTGACTTCAAGTAGTGATATCTGCGGGTAACGTTATCGTCCTGGTTGCGGGTCCCGTATGTCTGCTTCTCGAACGGCACGCATTTCGTTAATTTCTATTGCTTTTAGCCCGAATATGTCGACCTTCTGAATACGTGAATTTTCCGTCGCCATTTCTATGATTTTGCGGCTTTTCTCATCAACTCATGTCATCCTTACAGCTTCCAACGGGTCATGCATAGTGTCCTCTCAACGCGTACGATGCTCCATGTCCGAGACACTGCTCGCCGCGACATGAGGACCACGGAGCGAGAAGAAACGACAGGGTCGCTCGCGTTTACGACACTGGTGCCGTCCACAGCTCATACTACATACCGAGAACAAGAGCATAACGTTCAATAGCATCATCTAGACGATGACCCCACCAGCGAATGGTACAGCCATTCATGATTCCTTTTCTGAAGTATTTGCTGAAATGCACATGCTCTCTCTTCAGAAAACTGATAGAACGCATCAAGCTCGAGCATCACTCCTGGAATCCTTGTAGATCAGCCTGGTCGGCGTCCTCCATGGCCTACTGTACAGTCGCCTACTACCACATTCCACCCCATACCCTCCCCATCATAAGGGCGGTCGCTCACCGGCAAAAGTCTCAGTCACGCATGCCTGAGCCTTGACTTGGGTTTGGGGTTTAACAGATGGATCAGGGGGTTATGCCTCCACGTCGCAGTCAAGTCGCAGCATCCCAGGCCCGTCATGATATCGAGAAAAGGGAGATATCTGCCCAGCCCACGTGTATTGTAGCCTAAGCTCAGAACTTTGTATCTACTATTCAGACACAATATCAACAGAACATATATGAAGCTGACGTTGTCTCCAATGCACTGGTGCACCAGAGGAATCGCCCGCCCTGTAGGTGGCCGCACTGTGGTCTATCCACACAAGTTCACTCAGCTTCCAAATACAATGAAAGATGGTGATAGCGGAATGTAGAACATTGTTCCTTTAGTAAGATTGGCTAGGCTATTGCGAAATATCCTTGCGTTCAGCTTCTAGGAAGCTATGAAGGTATCTATCCTCGAGGTATATGGCTAAAGATCGACGCAGGATATTACTGTATTAGAAAGCTCTCCTTGTCCTGAATGACTCATAAGAAACGAAAATGAGTGTGGTGGACGCGACATCATCAAAGTCCCATAATCTACGCGAAGAATCCTGTACTGCGCAAGTATTCTCGGTGTTCTTCGCGGTGGGCAACCACTTTTTTGTCAACTGATGATCGCCATATGGGGGTGGCGATCTATTTACAGTTTAGTCGAATGAAGGCGTAGTGTGATGAGCGAAGATACGTACGTATGCCACAAAATCGAATAAACCGTCCAGGATCCAATTATTTCGAGGAGAAGCACCACGTGTTGACGAACGGAAAAGAGCCGTTATGAGGTCCCCGGTGATGTGTGCCTGTCCATTTTCAACGCCTAGATGCCGTCATAAGATCACCTAGGACTGTAGAAATGTTTTGAGAAACAGACCTTTGAACATTGCGAGTGCAGCCTGGTCAGCAGTAAGCCCATCGTCCGCGCTCTCAATCTCACGGACGATCTTCGGCTTCGTCTTGTTCTCCTCGTCGAATCCAGGAGTGAACATGGTCGGTGGAAAAAAGATGTGGACGTCAATCCCGTACAACATCAGTTCTGATTGAAGTGTATCGGCAAGGCCTGGAAGGTATCACTGTCATGTCAATCTCCAATGAAATACAGTGGTGGACGGCGTAATACCTCGCAGCGCGTGTTTTGCGGGAGAATAGGATGACCAGCCGAGGAAGGACATGTACCCGAGGGTTGATGATACGAAAACGATCTTGCCTTTACGCTGTTCACGCGCCATTTGTTTCGCTGCAGCCTATGGTCGCGTTCAGTCTGGGACGAAGAAAGGTTTCAAACCGTGCTCACAAAAGCTGTCCATGCCTGGACCCAGTATCCATTTGTCATTCCATCAATGAGGTCTTGTTCCTCCATCTCCACGAAAAACATCGGTTTCGAACCTCCTGCACACGCAAACACTGCGTCAGGAGCTCGTCCTTCATGAGGCATGCACGCGGCTTTAAGCGCATCTGCAGAGTCTTTCGCGTTATTCAAAGAGAATGAGTAGGCCTTAAGTATCTGCTCCGGCTGTACACGAGCATCCTGGATTAGGCATTATCAGGAGGGCTTCCATTGGAGCATCACGTCTAACGCACCTCAAGCTGAGCAAGTGCGTTATCCAGCCTCTCCTTATTCCTCGCGACTATCGACACATGAGCTCCTCTTTTCGTCAAAAGAATGGCCAATGACAGCCCGAGTCCTGTGCTCCCGCCAGTCACGTATGTATGCTTGATCCAATAATTTGTGCATATTAGTGCTTGAGGGCTTCATCCTTGCGACAAGAGCACATACCAAACCATCTGGATTCCATTTTGACGAGAAAAACATGTTGAGAAGAACAGTTTCTCCAGAGCCTAGGGTTGGAAAGGAACGTGGTCTTTATAATTTCGCGAGCTGTGTGAAGGCGAAGGGATCATGATGCATAGTGATGGACGTTTGAGAGATAAAATTAGATTATCTCACGCTTTCCTGTTCATTCTACACCAAACGTTCAACTGTATCGTATTTAACTCTCGGTTCAGCTGGTAAAACTGGCATCTGCTTATCACTGATGACCATGTACTTATGTCGCAGGAACATCGCCGGCCAAAAATTGAAAACCCATTCAAATGAAAGCTTTGACCAGCAATCTATGTTGAAGACGATCATCTGCCGTTTGTTTCCTGGTTCAATGGTTGAAAAGGCGGCGACTAAAGGGAATTGGCTGGTGGCCACTATGAACCAATGTACTGAGAAGGTTGGCTTCGCGTTCTAACCATCACCTTCCCATGACACATGCCACGGCGGTACCGGACTGAGGAGGAGAAGATCTATGATAGGAACAGTACAGCATTTTGATCGCAGCACCGCCATGGAGAAAATTGCGATCACATCTCTGATATGGATTCGGCCTTGCCAATCTTGGGCTAGTACGCCTTTGAAAAGGTCAGGACCAAGTGAAATGTTCAACGACCTCACGAAGCCCGTATCGCAGTGTCCATAGGTTCCGACATCATGAGGGCATATATCACGCAGACATTCGACTCAATTGGATTATGGACCAGGACTGGTCGTAACTTGCAAGAAATTTCGTGTCGTTCATGGAACAATCGGTGAACCCCAGCCGAGGCTGGGCTTCCTTCCGTTTAGAACTTCCCTTTTGATTGCACCGGTATCACCTTCCCAGTGATCACAAGGGATGATGCATTGAAACGCCCAGTCTCGGTAATGGCCCTCTATTTATGTGGATTCGGACGAGTGTTGACGACCTCATTAACTCCTCGATGGTCGACCCATCCCTTGTAGCATCCGCAACCCTTCTGCAACATGTAAAGGTCAGTAATGCGCTCAGTGGCGGTTGATGGATCACTGATCATTGTCCGATCATACACTTATAACCATTGACAGTATACCAATGGTGACTATCTAAAATAAAATGTGTCAAAGCCGATCACTGATCACTCCTCCAAGTCGCGAGTTTTGCGCTTTTGGTGAGTGAATCCCTTTCCCAATCTCATCGAAGCTTATGTTGTGTAAAGCTCTTTGATTACTTTGAAACTTTGGAGATGGAGGCAGGTATCAATGTCCCCGGTACCAAAGTCCCGCCCTGACCACGAATCTTTCCAAAGGTCGAGCTCATCTGGAAATCGAGATGGGGACTTGGCAAGGTCCTTTTCCTCCTCGCTCGATATCCTACATTTGTCGACGTGCCCTTGGTCTTATATTGTACGTCTTGCCTACATGCATTTTTTGAGGAACTAACTCATATCACTTCCACCCAGATGCAATGGCATCCAATATTTCGCATGAAGTAGGTCAATATATTCATGATGTTCCCTTGTGGTGCTGACTGACCCTCAAAGGCATGCAAGCGCATCTATGATGCAGCGTCTTGTAAGCAGTAAAACCAATGGACACATAAAGAGACGAATAAATTCTTCGAACAGGGGCAACGGCATTCGGTATTGGGGTGGCAGAAGGTTCGTCGACATGTTATGATCCGTAGCTATAATAATGCTGACTTGAGGCATCTTCTCCAGCCATTTTGATTCTCCGGACGTACGCACTGTGGGGAAATAACCGCAAACTGCTTATTTTTCTGCTTGTATTATACGTCGTACGTGTATATCCCACTCTTTCTTGTCACTAGCTAAGGAATCTTGATAGGCTATTTATATCCCAGTCATTGTCATCTTGGTCTTCTTTCTGCGCTCTCTTAAATGTATTTTCCCCTATTTTTGTCAATCTTCACTTGCTCATGTCTTGTTCTAGATGGAGCACCACCGCTCCCGACGGTGCCGGGCTGCTATCCGACGGAAGGGAGTATTATTTTGTTCGCAGACTTTGCGCTCTTGATGGCGAACGAGACCAGTGCGTTGACGTTTAATCTAGTTGACTATCAGTGTCTAATATGCCTCCCAAGTCGTTATGATCTTAACGCTTTATGTTGGAGTGAAACGATTTCGTCATTCTCGCAGCCGTCTTGTTATCACCCTGTATCGTGACGGAATATATTACTTTGTCTATCTGTTTTGTGAGTTATCTGATCTCAACGGTCTTCGTCTCACACTAACGACAATGCAGTGATTTCGGCAGGCAATATTATTGTCCTGGTCGCTGGCCCGGTACGTTTCACTGCTCTGACCCTTCAATAACACATTCTGATTGGTGACTTTCAGCCTGAATACGTCGACCTCCTAAATACGTGCGTTTACCGAAGCTTTACACCTTCATCTCAAACTAAACTTCTCTGATAATTAGTTTCCAGCGGGTTATGCACAGCCTGCTCTCAACGCGCATTCTCCTCCATGTGCGTGAGACCGCGCGAGGCAACATGATCTATGACTCGACCTACATTTCCGGGCTTCGATTCGAGCCAGGGAAGAACTCAAACTCGAACGCAACTGCGGTGACCACGGGGATCTCGGGGACGGCATCCACCGTATGAGGATGAGCACAGGTTATGATTCATGTTTCCGGTCTTTCGAGGGCTTCCCCTCCCTCATTCATCCCGCTCAGGGGGCACCTTTGACCATCAGGAGATGGTCGAAAGATGGCATATGTAATTTCCAACGCCCTGCGGACACAGCGACCGAGGCTGGTCTGTTGAAGGATCCAGGTTCAGTGATGTAGCCATTCATTCCTATCCCACTCCCCACACCTCCCGCATCCCCCGGCCATCACACATGCGACCCAGTGGGCGACCTTTCATGACACCCCAAGCGCGACTCGCGATGAAGCGCCGCTACTATCACCAAGTTTATCTCTGTACGAGAAACAGTGCGATTTTGCAAAAGTCTGGAATATCAATGTTTTATGGACCAACTGCCCAAACCTCCAACCCGACACACTCAAACGACACGACGCCGGCGGCCTTCGGACCCGGGGAGCATAGAGGCTCGTTGGCGAACGTGGGACAGGGAGCACTCGACCCTTCAAAAAGGGTGTCGTCGAGGTATAGGCCGTAGTTACCATCCCTATAACATAAACATGTAGCCATTAACGAATGTAACGATGTAAAATGAACCATGTAACGTACCCTCCTCCGAAGGAGATGTATTCAGGCTCGCACAGAGCGACGTAATTATTTTTCCCTGTCCACTTGAATACGTGAAGCTTGCCTCCAACGTACTTCCACAAGAAGCTGGCGATTTGTCTAGGATTCATCTCGGAAAAAAAATGCTATGAACAAGAAGACATACCTGTCGCCGCCTCCATAATATCCCTTCCCTCGACTCGGGTGTACCCCTTCCTTGCCCGTCCACACGCCGAACAGTGTATCACCGGCATCTTTGACGACGACTAGTGCACCCGCCGGCAAAGACACCCCCGGCCTAGGTTGCATGGGAGCTTCGCATCTAGCGTACAAAGTCTTTAGAGAGATGCCGTGTTGATCTAGCGAGTATAAGAGGGTCCATTTCCGTGGTAGGCGCGCCAAGGCGGGAAGATGTGTACGTATCTATTGAAGGGTGGATCAGATGTTGGAAGGGATGATAGAAGAGGAAACGTACCATATCAGCTAGTTTAACCCCTAACAAAGGTGCTGTCGACGCCTTACGACCAAGAAGCTCCACACTGCCACTCTTCTTCTCCATGAGCTCTCCTACCACATCCTTCATCTTTGCCTTCCCTTTCGTATGCCCGGCGCCCATTGCATCGATGCCAACCAGCTCTTTGTCTTTCGGCTCATCCGGCGTGCTCAGCTCGCGCTCAAGCTCTGCCGAAAATCCTTTATCCCAATCGTATCGCTCACCACCATACCCAGGCGCCCCAGTTGGCGGGATATATATGTGCGAAGCAAATGGCGACGACGTCGACTTCAATGATCGAGCAAAGGGCGTTCCGTGGGAGATTTGCACATCCTGATTAGGTTGAGAGTATGTGCGATACAATCCAGTGTGAGGTTGTCGATCGATGCTCTGGGCTCTTGTCCTTGATGGTGGGTTTGCCACGTCAAATGCGAAAAGTGACTCAAGAGAAGGGCTTGGAGCCTGGACAGTGGGATTTGATTTAGAAGACGATGGGAGAAGGGAGGACATGAATCGAGAGGGGAGATTTGTCAACGTTGAATACGACGGGGAGCGCCTATCAGGCATCGAGCGCCCCCGCTCGGGGCCGGTGGCAGTGGACAGTGGATCAGAGATTTCATCTGGTGGTGATACGGACGGGGGCGCTGAAGCTGTGTCAGCAACTGGCGGTGCGAGTGTGGGCGGAAGTGGCGGAAGTGGCAAGGTCGACGAATGCACGGGGAAGTGTCTCGGGTTGATTGCAATGTGGGGTCTTGGTTGGTTGAGAGTAGATGCGGCAGGTTTGGTTGTAAAAAACTCGTGGTCGAGGTCGTTAAGTGGAGAGGATACATCAGAGGGCGCCTCTGACGCTACGGTACTAGAATCATCCACTAGAAGTGCAGGTTCTGGCTCCGGCTCCGGCCATATCGTGGTGTTAGACCCCGCTGCGTCTCCAGTCTGGTCTTCGTCCGTCAACCAGTAAAGAGGATCATCCTCGTGGATCAGAAGCTCCTCAAGCACGCCACGCTTTTTTCTTTCTACCGAAGCTTTCGCATCTTGTGCGAATCTATCGAAAAAACTGAGACTAGGGTTCTGAATCGTGCTTTCTTTGGATGATTCGCCTGTCCATGAGCCTCCTTGAATGGGTGGTGGAAGTTCAAGGTCTGATGCTGCCAGCGGATCCTCCATCGCTGGGACCGAGACGAATGAGCCGAAATCTGAGTCGGATCCAGATGCCTCCTGATGATATGAGCGCGGTCGTGGCTTTGCATACACCATCGTAGGCGTCATTATGGGCCCTAATACTGGTGATGCGCGAGGTGTCGCAGGAGAGAAAAGGGTCGCAAACTTGTCAATGGCAGCCTCATCGAATGCTCTCACAACCTGTGCTGGTTGATTTGGAGATGCATCAGACGGCTCGAGTTTCGGGAACAAGGAGAATGGTGTCGTCATGATATTGTCTTATCGTCTGTACCACGTTCTATTAAGCATTCAAGGGTATACAATGATAGAAACATACTTCAATTCAATAAAAGAGAATTCAGTCAAGTCCATCGAGGATATGAACTCGGGAGTTTGTGGTGTAACTTTAAGAGCCAAAATCGTAAATCGATGTGGGCGTTGGCAGGGACGGCACGTGTTGTGCCTATTCTTAGATTCTGGATGTCTCTATTGTCTTTGCACTCAAGTCTCATGCACGATTGAGAAATGAAGGGTTAAAAGATATAGACAGATGAATTACAATGCTAGGGAAGTCAAGTATGTATCGGGAGACCGTGAACGAACATGACATGCATTTAGTCAGGTCCCTGATACACACTCATCTTCAATAAGTTGTCGAGTTTCGTCCATGCATTTCGATCTTTGGCGCTCATGCGATACCCAAAGGCTGAGGACAATCAGGGAAAAAGCAAAGTCAACGAACGAAAGACCTTTTCAGGGGATCGTAATGGAGAATAACTGAAATCGAGCATCTGTATCTTCGCGTTGCATGTCCCGCAAATCTTCATTGAATCGATTGAATTGGCAACAAGAGCGATGGTCAACGAATGGAGACAAAGACAGTGTCGAACGAGCGGGATCAACCCTGCAAGCGTGAAGCCAGTGATTCGGCGGGACGATAACAACTCAAGCGACCGAAGGGATGGCCAAGCTCCTGCCGCATCTGAGAGTCAGTTATTGTCCAACCCAGAGACGTCCGGTAGCAAGAGCGAGACCTCCTCAAGAGTCTTGAATTCTAATAGCGCTGAGATGAGCTTTGCCATTGCTACTCCTGATCGGAAAGGTACCCTTGGTAATCGTATTAGTTCGGAGATGGATATCTTGCGTAGCGTATCACGACAACAGTGCTGAGCCATCGACTTTATCAGCGCATCAAGTCCCTCAGCGAGTTCGGCCGTGATTTGGATGTCGAGCGACTCCAACGAAGAGTCGCAGTTGCTTAAATCTCGGTTCGTTCACCCTCGTGGAGAATACGATGGTATCATGTGGTAATTCAATTCGTTTCAGCGCCCGCAGAGACGGAAGCTGGCAAAGAGAGCTTCCCAAATCCGGAGAAGACAGGGATGGATGAATGTCGACAACACGCAGATGTCGTAGGCTGCCTATCATTTGAGCGAGTGCTGGCCCGATTTGTGATTCCCGCCAAACTCCAAGGGATACCACGAGGTCACGGATGTAGGGGCAGAGATCTGGGATGCAGGACAGTAGCGTGGACAAATAGGCTTCCCTTCCAGTGATCTGTAACGTAACGCGGGTTATTGTGGGATTGAGGAGCAATGCGGTGCGCGCAAGACTGTCTGAGCTGAGCGAAGCCTGCCGATGAAACTGAATCGCACGGAGGTTTGGGAGTAGCAAACGAAGGGGTTGATAAGTCTTGATAGCCGTGAAGACGGACTCGTGGACTGGGAGACGCCGGCCCCGAATACTAGAGAACCCAAGGTGACGAATTCTTTTCCCGTAGTACTTGAGCTTGAGCCAATCATTTTCTTCTAAGGCTCTCGTCAGTTTCTTTGGGATGGACCGGGTTAACAGACTCGTCTCATGACCTTCCAAGAAACGAGAATCTGACTTACCAGATGGTCCGCCCATCCGACACTTAGATCGCGCTCCACAACCCATGCATCAGAAGGTAAAATTTGAACCAGGAAACCTAACGCGAGTTGATCCCGCCACAAGGTATCAAGTGCAGGTTCTGTGCAGTCGGTATATAGTTTGCAAAAGAACCAGATACATATAATAAGGAGCCACTCACCAGTAAAGGCCTTGCAGGTCCTGGTAGGGCATGTGAGCCCAGAAGAATTTGATTCGGGCGCCGGGTGGTCAACGATAATCGACAGGAGTTCAGGGATTTGTAGGCAATGATGCGTTGCCAGTTCTCCGGGGTGGAAAGTCAGTTTTTGGGACGAGGGAGGAAATAGTTTCCCTGCTGCATCTGCAGACATGATTTATTGACGTTCGAAGTACAATAATGTTTCCAATACAACAGAGGCTGTTCACGCGACGTGTTCGAGTCGAAAAATTGGTTGTGGGCTTTGACACAAGGCTTTTGCGGCAAATCACGAAGACTAAACTGGAAGAAGGAGAATAGTCTGTGGTGAATACATCGTCGAAGTTGATGTTGAGCCCCAAATCGAGTCATGGTTGAGGATGCAGCCAGTTCAAGCTCAAGATTGGTTCAAGAACAAAAGCAACACCGCCACGAGTTCAACATGGCCGCCTTCTTAGAACGAAACTAGGGTTAAGGTCAGGCACCGGCAATTGATGAACCCGATGCCGCCCCAAACGTTGCTGGCCTTGTGTTTACCCTTCTCCCCCCACCACGGCTTGAGATAACTGAGGCATATTTCAGTATATAATGGTCTTGGTTCCATCGTCGTCGAGGTCTACGACGATGTCCCTAGAAAAGCTCGTGGGGGCGTTGGGCCCGTTGTTAACCTCCAGCCTAGGGTCTTTCTTCCGACTCTTGCCGACCGTGACGAAATATCTGCTTTTTCTGGTGCTCTTGATAAACGTACGATCATGGCCACTTGCATGGCATTGTGAGTGGGTTTTCTCGTTGGGATTGGATGACGGGGCTGAAGTCGCGAAGTTCGTGTTTTCAGACCCGTGTTTCGCGTGAGGATCCAGCATAAGCTGATGAAATGGCGGACGATGTTCAAATCACCCGCGGGCCAAATTGCAGCAGAGGAGGAGTGGTTTGATTCCATCTCGCCCATTGGCGCGGATCCCTTCAACTATACCGTGAAATATAATTCGAGGGCCAGTAAGTACGCGCCATCGCCACAAGGGAGACATGGTTGAGCTGGAATCTTCAGGTATCGATGATAGCGATTTCAATGGGCATTTGAGTAATTCCAGTTACGCGAAGGTAAACTTTATCGTTTCTCTGCCTTCTATCTCATTTTCTTATCTCCTTCACCCAGACGCTCGATTCTGCGCGTTTTAAGACTGCAATGGCCATGTTCCCGATGTTCTTTCGCGCTGGTGGATGGATGCCACTCGCAGGTACGCAGGTTTATAAGATAACCCCGCGTCCGTTTCATATAACCGTGAACCCCAGCTACACACTATCACTTCATACGAGAAGTTCCAATGTTGGCGCAATACGAGGTTCGAGTGAGTTTGGGAGCATGGGACCATAAATGGGTACGCCAGGCAATCCTTTATCATGGCACGCATCGCCTAACGCGTCATTCAGTTATATGTGGTTTCAAAATTCGTTACCAAGCCTTCCAGGAAACACAAGAAGTCCCATCAAGAACTCGCTCAACAAACTACACCTCCCGCGGACTCATCGAGCACTGGCGACCTGTTCCATGCTTCTCTGCGTACACCAGCGGATGAGATTTACGATTCCTCAACCCCCAGCGAAACCCCCGCACTTGTTGACGCCTCTGCTCCTGCTCCAGACACCGCCAAGGCCCTCAAAGCCGTTGCTGCTTCCCTGGCATCCGAAATTGAACCGGATGGGGCCACTCTTCACACCATCTCAGTCTCACAGTGCTGCTACAAGATAGGCCGAATTACTGTCCCACCTGCTCTTGTTCTCGCAGTGAATGGATTCAGCGTCCCGCAATTTACTGCTGTAGATGGATCAACGCCTGTTGTATACTCACGAAGCAACCCCCCTCCCCATTGGGCAAAGGCGAAGGCTGTCATGTCAAGACCTCATGGGGGGAGTACGAAGGCTCTGCAAGCGCTGCTCAAGGGTGGATGGCGCGATGTGCCTGAGGCAGAGAGATGGTGGGATGTTGCAATGGGTGGCGCAGTTGAGGAGAGGAGAAGGAAGGGTCTGGACGTCGTGAAGTCGCTCGGACTGGGGATGGGTGGTGCACGCGCTCTTTAGGCGCATAATGCGGACGGAGATCCTGCGGCTCTTGTAGACTAGAGAGTGCCATATGTACCTCTGTCCATAGAAGTCGTCTCATACTTATTTAGTGTACGTGATAACTGACACACTTAGAACTTTATTGCAGTCTACTGTACAAGGTATAATAAACTACCAGGAACAGGATATGGGTCGGACATCGGGATCGTGGATGAAGCATGAAACACGAGACGGGATCGAGGCCGGACAGGGAAGCGGAAAGAGGCAAGATCAAGACAGAACAGAGCAACGAAACAGACGACATCAAGACCGAACACAGAAATGAAAACAGACAAGAAGGCTACAGGAACAGACAGGGTGAGGGTGGAAAGAAAAGGGTATTCGTAAGCTTGCCTCGCATCCTTTGACGCGATGTCCTTTGGCAAAGCTTGGGTATCATGACGACGTGACGGGGATCGTATTCTAGTCGTTGAATGAACTGTTTCGGTGGAAGCTGGCATCATGCAACCCCATCGCAATGGACATCTCGCAAATCGGGAAGTCACTAAATTCACCAGGTGGGTGATCATTGACCGGAGACAAACTTCGTCGTTCTGCGAGGTGACGGCGCATGGCATTGGTCTCGAGACTCTCCTCCACAGAATCGTTGTAGGTCTTGTATCGCAACGCATCACGCAGACTCTTCTCCAAAGCGGGGGCGCGACTAGACTCATCAGATTTTGGCAAGTTGGTCATGCCCCGTATTCCGAGTTGAGCGACGCGAGGAGTGGGTGTGTGAGGTGGATACTTCCAAACATTGTTATAATCCACCTGTATAGCTCGTTTGGCAGGAGCCGGCCGCCGGCGGCCGTATGGAGGGTTGCCAGAAGTGCGTCGGAACGGTACAAGGGGCCACATGTAAGTAGAGGCACTGTGAAAGCCAGTTGAGTAACACGAGTTAAGATCATCTAGGAAACGTACAATGCGACATTCATCTTCTTCTGTTGTGTGGCGGAGAACTTGTCGTATGCGGGCCGAGTATGAGGGACGTTTCCTTGGCCATTAGGCAAGTCTCTAAGAGGAATATCGTCGGGCTCAGCTAATTCGGCCGTAAATCGACGGCCGTTCGAATTCCACTTGGGCAAATCGGGCGCAGGAGGATTTTCAGGAGGAGCAATGACGATGTAGATCCCTAAAGGATTCTGATAACCGGAATGAGAAATGAAATGCTTGGCTTGCTGTTTCCTCAAATCGTTCGGATTAGAAACGGGACCAGGAGAAGGAGAGGTGGAACTAATTCTGCCTGGCCCGGCGCCTTCGACAGGCGAAGGTACAGGCGGAATTCGCCCTGTTCCAATCGGAGCCTGTGTAGGAACGATGCGAGATGAACTCGAGACAGAGCGAGGGGGTGATGAAGTCTTGCTGAGTGGCGAAGACGTGCGACTGCGGTCGAAGGTCCGAGGATATGTCGACTCTGATGTTCCGGAGGATATGTCAGACCCGCCTAAACCACCAGTGAAATAACCCTTTGACTCTGCTCCGAAGACAGGTGGCAATGCAAATCGATTTGCCACCTGTAGGTGATCAGATGCGACTGGTTTCTGAGCCTTGCGTGTTAACTCGACGAATTCAACGAGAGAGGCGCAGATATTGTCGGTTGCCTCAAAAAGACCGACGAAGGCATCCAGCTTTGCTTGCTGGCTGACCACATGCACAGCAGTGGCACTATGATGATTTGGACCCTGTTCCCACAAGGCAGGGGCGACATCGGATAGCTCCTCGATTTGAGGGACTACGATCGACATGGTGATAGAAGTTTTGTAGAGGTGTGGTGGCGGGGAAGCACGAGATACTAGACATGTCATGGATGGATCAGTAAATGGCGCTGCAGTAGGTGACGAACAAGTTTACGTTTTGATTACCTCGGCGAAGGGACAACAGTATGGGCCACTAGTAGAACATAATCCACGCGCTTTTATACATCCGTTGATGTTGGTTGTTGTCCTGAAAAGGTGGCCTGAACATACAAGGATGAACGGAACACTTCAAAGAATAATACAAACGCACAAGGTTGAAAAGCGTGAGCTCTCGTAACAATAAGCAATGTCGTCACAAGCATCAGAGCCAGAACAAAGGGCACCAGGAGGCGGTGCAAGAATGGTGATTGTCGACACTCGACATGTCCATACTTGTCCAAGGTAGTGTCATAGCAGCAGGTAATTTCCTGATGCTCAAGACAAGCCCTTGCTTTTCAAACTTCAGGAAGACAATCGGAGGGGGCAGGAGGGGGCGTGGAAGTAATTGGGACCCGGATGATGGATCTATCGGGATGCGGCGATATTTGTTGTTATTTTTATCAAAGGCCGCTGGTCCCATCACCGCCGGCTCAGTTACATCCAGACCCGTCATCTTGTTCGACCCTCATTTCTGCATGCCGATCCTTGCTTTCCCAGGACAATCCCCTCAGAATGACGGAGGGCTTACGGTGACCCAAGAGATGAGGGATATACTGAAGCAGCCGGGTTTTATTTCCATAAAAGATGGGGGACAGAAGCTTCGTGGGCTCTACGTGGATCGTCAGTTCATAATTTGGAGATTTGAAAGGAAGATTGACGAACGTTGAATCAAATCATTAGGAAGTTTGACTTTTGACGCAATGAGACTTTCTCTCTTCGGGTTCGATTGCTATGTTGGTCAGTTGGAACAGGTCATCAAGGTATGGATATCTGTTTTTGTCTTTCGAAATGATGTGGTCTTCATATGTTTCTCAGAAAGTGGAATCGGGATCCGCTCCGGATCTGGAAGGCACAGAAACACCGTTCAAGTTTGGTTATGCAACTTTGGTTGTCGCAGGCGCTCAACGAATGGATCTTGGCCCCCCAGGCAGCATGAAACACTACGAAGTACTCAAGTTTCTGATTTCGCGTGGCGTTCCTGTTGATCTTGAGGACATTGCTGGCATCACTGCGCTCGGCCACGCTGTTACGGGCCAGGCCCTCAAGGTCGATCTCGCTCGCTTGCTATTACAGAACGGAGCCAATGTCAATCACCAGAACCGTTACGGCGAAGTCCCGCTCTTGGGGGCCTTTCAGCAAAACCATACTCCTGGGATCGACCTCCTCATGGAATTTGGAGCTGATCTGGATATCAAAGATGCCGACGGAATTTCTCCTATGTCTTTTTTCTTATCGTGTGGTCCCCAGGTAACTGCAATGGTGCGAAAGTGGATCAAGAAGCGAAGTGGGGAAGAGGCTCCGCGGGTTGAGAAGCGATGTGATTGTTGTGGCAACATCGATGCTCCGCTAAAAAACTGTGGTAAATGTCAAGTCGCTCGCTATTGCTCGGTGGAATGTCAGCGTAAGTCAAACTTTCTTGTTTCCCTTGTTCGGGCCAACGCACAACGAATGTATAGGGAATGCATGGCCCGCCCACAAGAAAACATGTCAGCCATTTTCGGCCTCGAATACCATCACTCTGAAGCCCTACTACGAGGCGCTTGGGCACGTCATGCCAACCGCCGCCATCGCTCGTCAAGTTTTCGGGATACCGACTCAGCCCACTCCAGAAACGCACCATCGTTCTGCGCACGTCCCAAAAGGCCTTTCCTCCGAATCGAAAAATATCATCATTAAAGTTCAGGTTCCATTCAATCTGTTACGAGGGGGACCAGATTCGGGCCATGGGAACTTGTTCGTTTACTCGAAGAAGCGCGATTTTGTATGTGCGATAAGGAGGCAAGATGGTCCTGCAGCGTATGACCGGATATCGCAGGTTGTGAAGTCGAAAGGAGTGGGCGGTGCGAAAGCATATTTCGCAGCAGAGCTGAAGAGCAAAGATGAGCTCGTCGTCAAGGTATCGGAAGTGCTAGCTGAGCAGCCGTTTTGAAGCCCACATTTTGAGCGCTTTACTCGTCCTGCGCACTTACTCTGGTTAGCGTGTTATAATCAGTGATTCAAGCTTATATTCACGTTGTGTTCTACAGACATCCGTTTTGGATATAATTCAATTGGCGTGGGTTCCGCCTCGAATCCTACGACCGAATTGTACATCTATTCACCATACTAAGCGTGTGGCCACGCTTCTTAACCTCAATGTGTTTGGCCATGTTGCTCATCCAAGTCTGCTCCCAACCATCATCCTTTGTGCCACTATACTATTCAGAATTCATTACATGCAGACTGTTCTTCCCGAATCGCTGTCTAACGAGATCTCAATATCCCAAGAGATGCTAGATATCCTTAAACAGCGGGATTATATATCTGTTGCGATGGGCGGGACGAGACTTCGGACGTTATATCGTGCTGGTGCGTTCGTTTTTTGCGATGAGATACAAATGAGGATCACCAACCTAGCCTAGAGAGCTTAAAGTTTAATACCACACCCGTGACTCATTTTGCGCGTGCCTGCTTTTTCGGGGACCTTGAGATTGTCGTGAAGGTAGGAAGGCCAATTATCGCCTACATATCTATAACTGACTTCCCGTAATTTTGGAGGATGTTGCCCTTGGCTTAGCTCCAAGTCTCGGTGGCACGGAAACACCTTTCAACTCTGGCTATGCGACGCTGGTCGTGCTAGGTGCTCAACGTGTCACCAACGATAGTGATCCGAAAAATCTTCGACACCTTCAGGTGCTCAAGTTTTTGATTTCGCGTGGCCTTCCTGTCGACATTCCGGATATCGTGGGGATCACAGCCCTCGCACACGCTATCACGTCGCCAGTTCTCAAATTAGACCTCGCGCGCGTTCTTCTCGAAGCCAAGGCCGCTGTCAATTATCAGAACCGCTATGGAGAGGTAGCACTCTTCGGGGCCTTTCAGCAACGTCACATTGCAGGCATCGAACTCCTAATGGAGTTCGGAGCTGATTTGCATTTCCGGAAGCCGACGGTATCAGTCCGATGGCCACTTTCATACGGTTTGGGCCACAGGTTGCTGCGACTGTGTGCAAATGGATTAAGAGAAGAGAGGGTAAGGAGGCGCCGAGGACGGAACAGCGATGCGAATGTTGCCAGAAGAGCGACCTTCCCTTAAGAAATTGCAGCCGGTGTCAGGTGGCTCGTTATTGCTCGCCGGAGTGTCAACGTGCGTTTATGTTTTTCTAGTCAGCCGCCCATTTTACTAACCTGTCCGTCGGACACAGGCACATCGTGGATTGTTCACAAGAACAAATGTCATCCGTTTTCGGCGGACAACACAATAACGCTAACGCCATACTATGCAACGGACGAACATCTCAAGCCAGTCTTGCTAGTGACCCATGAGGCGTGCGGCGTCGGTACACCTGCTCAGGACGTCCCGAAGAGTCACTGGCGCGCAGCACACACACCCAGTGGCATTTCCTTCAAATCTAAGCACCTCGTCGTGAAGGTGCAAGTTCCATACAATTTTTCGCTCGGCGTTCCGCTTCAGGACACTACGAAGTTGCTCATTTACTCCAAGAAGCGTGACTTTGTGTCAGTACGTCGAAGCGGGATTACCTCTGGACCTTGCAGGTACCGAGACCCCTTTCAACAGTGGTTATGCCACTTTAATCGTACTTGAAGCTCAAAGGCTGGCCGAAGCGCCACATGGCCTTCAGCACTCCGAAGTACTTAGGTTTTTAATATCGCGCGGCCTTCCCGTCGACGTCGAGGACATTGTTGGCATCACAGCTCTCGGGCACGCTATTACTTCGTCCGTAATGAAACTTGATCTCGCACGTATACTTGTGGAAGCCGGAGCCGATGTCAATTATAGGAATCGGTACGGAGAAGTAGCGATCTTCGGTGCCTTTCAGAAGGGTCGTATCGGTGCAATCGACTTAGTCATGGAATTCGGTGCCGATTTGGAGATTCCTGAGGCGGATGGTGTTACTCCGATGGCATTCTTTCTGTCGTGTGGCGCACAAGTAACGGCGACGGTGCGCAGACACCTTAAAAAGCGGCAGGGGCAAGAAGCTCCTAGAATGGACAAAAGGTGTGATGGCTGTGGAAAGAACGACGTGGCCTTGAAGAATTGCGGAAGGTGTAAAGTTGCTCGTTACTGTTCCGCAGAATGTCAACGTGTGTTGCAATCTGTTCATCGCGTTTTTCACATATCCTGACGTTCCTTTTCCGGACGGGTCTTAATAGGCGCGGCCTGGGTTGTTCACAAGAAGCACTGCGAACCTTTTTCGGCAAGCAGCACCATTACGCTGAAACCATTCTATGATGAGGGTGGAAAACTCATTCCAATGGCTGTCTTCACTTACCAGAAGTATGGATACGGTAAACCTGCCTACCAGGTACCAGAAAGTCACTGGCGTGCGGCGCATATCCCTAGCGGCCTTTCCTCGGAATCAAAGCAGCTCATCGTGAAAGTGCAAGCCCCGTTCGATTTTGCACGCGCTGCTCCTTGGGATGAAACTGGAAAGTTGCTCATTTACACCAAGAAGCAGGACTTTGTTTGTTATATTCGGAGGGAGGAGAACGTTTCGGCCTATGACCGCTTGTTAGAGATCGTGAAGGCGCAGGGGATACAGGGCGCAAAGGCTTATTTCGCGGCCGAGCTTAGGAGCAAGGATGAACTTGTTGTGAAAGTGTCCGAGGTACTTGCGGAGCAGCCATTCTGAGGGTTGGAGAGCCATACCAAGGGTTGAAGCCTGATATTCGAGCTACATAGATTACTTCGAGTTCAAGTTCGGGAGAAAATATCCGCAGTTCACGAAATACAGCCTCCATTCTCTCCCGTTTCTGGCGTTATGGAAACACAGTGCTGACAAGCTTCTCGGATACCTTTCAGCAAGCCCCGTTCATGCTCCTCCTGGCCTATAACAGGAGCAAAATAGTGATGAGAGTGGGATTCGAACCCACGCCTCCGGAGAGACCAGATATAGGGTGGGTTCGAATCCCACTCTGAAGACAGCAACTGCCTTGGTCTTTCCTTAGTCTGGCGCCTTGGACCGCTCGGCCATCTCACCATGGTGAGACACTTGACTTTGATATATCTGAGCTACAGCTTCAGCTCAGACTTAAAGCTATGTAGGTGGCGTACTACTTGCGTAGAATATATCTGACATTGTGCAAGGCCTATATGCTGTAAAGAAGGGAAAAGTTTGAGAACTCGACCCAAACTGACCTACTTAAAACTGACCCGAAACTGACATTGGATTTTTCAGACTGAGAGAACACAGAAAAGGCGACACTCATTTCTAGACTCGAGGATTTATCCTCGCCTGCTGCATACTCCAAATAAAACGTCATTTCGAATGTAGGGTCAATCTAACATACAACGAAAAAAAAAGTCCTCCAGTACGGGTACTCTACATTCTACATCTACCCCACAGCTCAAGGATTCACAGCACCCCATCCTCCATCCATAACAATGACATGCCCATTCGTGTATCCCCCCGCCGACGAAGCCAGGTACACCGTCGTCAACGCGAGTTCCGCTTCCCTATTCACACGAATTATCAGCCGCACGTTCTCCCAATATCACCCCGCGTAAACTTACCTTCCGGGTCGCAACACAGGTGCAGGCTCAAAGGCCCCGGGGATCGGGAGTTTCGCTGCCTCAGTCAGAGCATCGCGGGAGCCAGTCATGTCAGAAGGGAACGTGCCCGGCGCGATGGCGTTGACGCGCACGGGGATACGGTGTAACGCGAATTCAGTCGCGAGCGATTTGGTGATCTGCTCGACTGCGACTTTGCTTGCTCCATACGCTAACTAAATCCATTCTTCGCGTTAGCGAAACTGAACTGCGGAGTGAGCTGTTCAGGGTACGTACGACGCCCATCGACAGGTCAGTGTGCGCGAAAGAGCTGGAGATGTTTATGACACTGGATGTTTCGCCGGGTCTCGCCTCGGCGCCCTTTTGCAGTAGGTTGAGGAAGGCGGTGGTCACGAAGAACGGGGCGATGGTGTTGGAGGCGAAGGCATCGCCCCATTGCTCGAAGGTCTGGTCGGCGAAGAGAGATGCGCCGACGCTGGGGGTTTGCGGGGTGCGGTTGAGGAGGGAAGGGGAGAAGGGCCCGACGACGCCTGCGCTGTGAGTGAGAGGACGAGGTTAGTGGTGATTTGGGAACGGGAAGGTGTGGAGCATACTTGTTGATTAGGATATCGAGCTTTCCATCGGCTTCTTCAACGGTTTGAACGGCGTTCTTGATGGAGTCTTTCGATAAGACGTCCATGGATAAGCTGAATATTGAGTGTTTAGTCGACGGTTACGAGCGTAGGTCAAGAGCTGGGACGCACGCAACGAGATGCCCAGTCCCCGTATTCTCTTTCCCGGCCGCCTCGTCCAACTTTTCAAGTCGTCTGCCGGTAATGTACACTTTGGCTCCATTGGAAGCGAGAGCTCGGGCCATAATAAATCCACTGGGACGTAGTAATACATGACATCGAAAAAGAGACACACGGATGCTGGTTGTACTCACATTCCCGTTCCTCCACCAGTCACCAACGCGACGCGTCCAGTGAGGTCTCCAATCGTCGAGAGTCTAAGGTCTGCTGCCATGGTCTGCTGAGTTTTCTACTTTCGCAGTTGTCTTTGCTGAGTGGTGATGTTGCTCCATTTCTGAAAAGTGTGCCTTTATACGATGCAATGTCGCGATGTGTAAAGTAGATCATGGATATGTCGAGCCTAAGCGTAGAGTATCTGGGTACATTAGTCAATCATCTCTTGATGATGATGAATTGGATCGATAATCACGCAGAGGCTTTGCTGAACTGGGTGATTTGGCATGCCCAAGAGTTGCCTAAGAGCATGAGTAATCGTTGTGATCGTCCCAAGCGAGATAGGATTTGCGATCGGTGGATTGGTCAGATCAGGGTTTCCCACTCTTATGCATTGGGGCTCTGGCATACAGTTGACAAAATAAATGGAACTTCTCTGCTCTATGTAGTAGCCATAAACCCGCAGAAGTAACGCTGAAAACAGTTTACCGACTTCCAAAATGGAACCAGAAAGAAAAGAAGGACAGTCTGTCTTTACAGAGTGATGACAGTGAGATTCGAACTCACGCCCCGGAGGACCAGATGGACCAGATGGAATTCCTGTTCGCTAGGGTCACCTGATTCTGGCGCCTTAGACCGCTCGGCCATGTCACCATACTCATCATTGCGTCATTCAGTCACATCATTGATGCATATTACCAACAAAGCTTTTGGACTGTCTGTACCTAGACAATAATGATGACGATGAAGAGTGGCGGGTGGCGGGGTGGCGCAGAGGATCAAAACAATCCCTCAGACTCAGACACCGGAGGCTAAGAAACCCATTCAAGCTGTGACACAGATTAAACAAAAACTACTCGCAACATGCACGCGATGATGAGAGGGAGATTCGAACTCCCGCCCCCGAAGAGACCAGATGACAGGTAATATGGATCGATTCTATGCTGACCTTAGTCTGGCGCCTTGGACCGCTCGGCCATCTCACCGTGGTGGTTGGGGGGGAGGGTGGGATTCCGGGGTGCCGGGGGAGGGGAGTGGTGCGAAGAAGAGGGGGAAGGGAGTGGGCGAGGGAGGGAGAGGGGGTGGAGAGAGGTAAAGTGGGTGGAGTGAGGAACAAGCAGGATCAGCGGTACGATAATGGGGCCGGCGGCATGTCCGAATTGGGGTAGGTTCGGGGAACGAGGGGGCATCGCGACGTCATTGAGATTCAGGATGAGATTGGGAAGATGGCCAGGAGCTCGAGGGTTTGGGAGATGAGATGAGGCGAGCTCGAGGCAGTTGGGTAGTAGACGCGCAGGGAGAAGCGCTCGTTCTGGGAGCGTCGGACCGCTTCGTCCTAAAGTTAAAGCCTTTGCAAGTTTTGAACTTTAAACTCTCCTAATGGCTAGTCGTTGATGGTGATGACGATAGCTTTAGGGTGACTCATGCTCTGCGCCGGACATACGGGTGAATGGTCCATGACGTTTGCAGTGTCCTTTCTCCGGCTTCGTTTCGCGGAGAGGAGGGTAGAGTGTGTATGGAAGTCGATTCTCCATTGTGGGGTCCGTTCGATGGAGGAATTTGTACGCCGAATGGGTGGTGCTGTGTTGACTGGGTTCGATGGAATGGAATCCACAGTCGTTGACGCAGACAGCAGCGAAAGGTATAAACTTCCAACCTATGCTTTTCACGCGCTTCATTCGCGAAGAATCGGGTGCATAGCTGACGAGTCGTAGAACAAGACATCAAATCTGTCCCGATGTGGGCGGGTTGGGGATGGTAACGGTCCATGGAGGAGTGGCTATGAGCTAGGAGGTCGAAACGACAGAACATTGATGCAGGAGTTGCGACGTGTAGAGAATTGCTTCTGGTTTGTCAAGCCTGCTCACGAGAAAACGCCCTGTCCCATTGCAATAAAAGAGCTGTGCGCTGGCAGGTTGTCGTCTCCGCACAAAGAACAACTGAATTTTCCGGTCTCGATACAGAACAAGAGGCAGCGCTTACCTCTGCGTATATATAATATATATACCCCGGGTATTCTCGACCTCATTTACCTCCCCTCCCCCACACGTTGGAAAACTTGAAAATCTAAATCGAGGACAAAATCCTTCATCTGCTTCCGTCGATCGATCTCGGCTCCCGGATCTGAGTCTCCGATCTCCACAAGGACGCGACTTCTCTTTCCCACGAGTACCTGTAAGTGTATCCATGGCGGGGACAGCTTCGACTGCTCCCTCGCAGCAGCACGACCGCCCAGGCTGACTGTCTGTTACCCCGCAGTATAAATCGCGAGTAGCATCCATCCATTTGACTTATCATGTCGAGCCCTCCACCTGCATCTCGTCCATCGAGGCCTTCGCCTCTGAATCCATCTGCAACTCTCCCGTTGTCGTCGTCGACCGCTGGCTCTCCTTCACCGCTCTCATCCTCACCGCCTAAACCATTCCCTGCTCGTCCCCGAGGCCACTCAACATCGACGATCAAACCTCCACTCACCTCCCAATCTCCGTCATTCCCCCGCCGGGAGAGATTATTATCTGCGCAAGACCTTCCTGGATCTGCTGAAGCAATAGATAACGGAACACCTCGTTCGTCGTTCAGGGAAAGATCGCGCTCGCCGAACGATCCTTCGAGTTCGAGTCCCCGGAGCGCACGCACGCAGACGCCGCCGAATGAACCCCCCTCGAGTTGGTGGGGTAACAATGAGCTCGTGCCGCGTCCGTGGCGGGATCCCGGGCCCAAGAGGAAGAAGACGGTGCCGGAGGAGCAGACTGAAGGATGGGTGCATACACGACAGGTGGGTACCAGTCTCGTTCTTATTCTTTTCTTCCTTCCATTTTGTCTTCGCTTTTGGAAGTATCGCCACCTCTACATAAGGACACTCAGTCCTCATGTTCCAATCCTCGACTCCCATCGCGATTGGTTCATATACAACTAGAACAGAAGCCGTTGAACCTCAACGGGTTCTTCAATGATGATGCTTGTGTCGTGAGGTTCCCGCTTCTCCCCCCGTTCGAGTTTTCTGATCCAGTTTCTCATACTTATGTGACGATATCCTTGTTAATTATCTCTTCTGCATTAATCAATCTACTTTATACGCATATACTGACATTTCGTCCCTCTTAGCGCGTCGCCCAGGCCGCGGCATCCGTCTTAGGCACGACTGGCGACATCGTGCACGAGGCACTCTTCCTGAGTGCAGATTTCCTCGAATTCGCACCCATCCCAGGTCTCGAAGCTGCCGCCAAGGCGCTCTTGAACATTTGGGATGCGCTTCAACTTGTTGATGTATGTTATCTACATTTATCATTACATTATGTACATTCTAATAAGTATGTCCTCGCCCTAGATGAACCGCTTGGCATGCCTTCGCCTCACCGAACGCTGTGCCGAAATCCTCTTCTCCGTGCGCCAAGAAGTCAAAGACGCAGGCGACACGGTGGGTTCCGAGCTCGCCGCGCCCATAACCAAACTCGTCGAGTACGTATCCTTTTTCTTTCCCTTCTCCGCGTTCCAAACAATTTACCCCTTCCCACAGATCTTTCACAGATGTGCATACGTTCCTCCAGAAGCAGATCCACCGCCCGTTCCTGAAACGGTACCTCAAACGCGACGAGATCCTCGCACAGATCAACGGGTGCCGTGCGGGGCTGGAGGAGGCCCTGGGGATGTTTAGTTTGTCGATCCAGATCAGGATTCTCAAGCAGGTGCAGGCGGCGGAGCGGAGTCGTGCGGCGGACGCGAAGGCGTTGATGGAGTCGATGATGCGCGTCGCAGCGAAGGAAGGACTTCCCGCATCGTCATCGCACTCCAGCCAGCTGGTCACGTCCACGGAAGAAATGAGCAAGAGCACCGTAACGGTTCGACCTCCACCACCATATAGCCCGAAATCCCCCAGCACGCTCCCGCCGTCAGAAATCCTGCCTACGTTGCTGGATTTGCACTCTGCGCAGAACTTGATAGACGCACAGCGGGACTTGGCCGATCTCAGGCGGCTGATGCGGGATGCGGTGGGGACGAGCAGTGATGTGGAGATGTTGGGGGTGTTGCAGATTGGGAGGGAGGAGATGCCGGAGGCGATCAAGACGCTGCAGAGGGCATTGGAGAGGGTGGTGGAGAGGGAGGGGGCGGCTGCTGTGGTGGAGGTGGAGGAGATAGTGGAGGAAAAGACGGAGAAGGCGGGGGAAGAGGAGAAGGGAGGGAATGGGAAGCCGAAGGGGAAGGCAAAGTGGACAGGGATGGTGGGGAGGAGGATTAGCATCAAGGAACCTGCGAAAGCGAAACCGGTTGCACGTTCCGGCAGCGGAAGCGGTGCAAGCAAGAGCAGCACCAGCGGAAGCGGGAGCGACGAGGGTTGGGGCCGCGACACGCTCGACCGTGAATTCATCGAAAGCGGAATCGACGCGCTCCGCCGGATGAGCCGCGGAGTGGACACGACGCTCCCGAGCTGGACGATAACGCGGTACGAGGTGGACCGGGACCAGAAGATCGGGATTGGGTTCTTCTCGGACGTGTACCGCGGGACATGGCGGGGACGGACGGTGGCGATCAAGGTTCTAGCACCGACGACGCCGAGGCAGTTGTTCATCAGGGAGGTGGGGATATGGAAGGGGTTGAGACATGAGAATGTGTTGGAGCTGTATGGGGCGAGCAGTGCGTGTGGGGATCCGCCGTGGTTCTTTGTGAGCCCGTATATGGGGAACGGGAGCTTGGTGGAGTTTTTGAAGAAGGTGGGGGCGGGGACGGTGGGTGGGGCGGCGGCGGCGATTGGGGAGGAGCCGGTCGGGTTGGGGTTGAGTTTTGGAGCGGGGGTGGTGGCGGGGACGGGGAGAGGGAGACCGGCGGGGACGTTCCCCGTGTGGAGGGGTGGTGCTGCGGGGAACAGGAGCCCGAGTATCAGAAGGGTGACGGAGGAGGGGCCGGTGACCAGGGAGGGAGATCTGTTCAGGTTCATGCTGGAGATTGCAAAGGGGATGAAGTATTTGCATATGAATGGGGTGTTGCATGGGGATCTGAAGGTTCGTTTCCATTTTGCGGTCCCGCTCATCACCATGTGCATGTCACTCACGAGTTACACACGAATAGGCAGCGAATATCCTCGTGGATGACAAAATCCGGTGTGTCATTTCGGATTTCGGACAGAGCGAGATGAAGTCCGAGGCCTATAGGATCAGCGGGACGCCTCCTCCTCGTATGTTCTCTTTTCTCTGGACATTTCCAACACGTTGCTAAATATAGCTTTTTTCGTGGTACAGATGGGACTTTGCGATGGCAGGCCCCCGAGCTCATGTCGGGCCAGAGCCAGCTATCGCTAACGCCGGAAATGGATGTGTATTCGTATGCGATTTCGTGCATTGAGATTCTGACGATGGGGAGGATGCCTTGGCCCTTGATGGATGACGAGGCTGTGAGGCATTTCGTGCTCAGTTAGTTCTCTTTCCTGCTCTTCTCACTCGTATTCTCATGTTGTTTCGTGTAGAAGAAGATACCCGCCCTCCAATCCCGAACACAAGGTTCAATACCCCGGCATTGCAAGAGCTCCTTAGGGCGTGCTGGCACCGTGACCCGGAGATGCGACCTTCGTTTGAGCAGATCGTGAAGGACGTCAAGGCGATACGCAAAGCTTTCATTACGAACCTTAACTCTGCGGCACAGATCCAAGAGGGTGCCCCAGATGCGAGCGAAGAGGGGTTGGTGCTATCGCCGATTGCGGCAGCGAAGGAAAGGCAGTATGAGCTACAGTGGGAGTGGGAGGGGCATAGGTCGCGCCCGTCCCCTGACATGGCACCTGTGGCGTTGCCGAGTGACGAAGGGCATACGAGTATGTGTTTCTGCGATTGGTTGCATGTTGGATTCTGAGGCTAATATCTTCTTTCTTTCAATAGTGAAAGAGGGGTATGGGTTTGGTACATCGCCTGATTCGACAGCTACGGATGCGTCGTTCTCGACTGCTCAAGAAGATGTATCAGGAGAGACGTATCATCATCACCACCATCACCATTCGACTCATACACCCACCCCGCCTAGCTATCCTCGCCACCCAGCATCGGATCCCGGTCATATAACATCTCCACCTCACTCTTCCCCACCTCTGCATTCCCCACTCGCACACGAGCTCTCGCATCTCTCACATCTCGAAGACGCTGTCACCTCGACGTCGCGCATCCGCATGCCGGAGCCAGTGCTCTACACCCCCTCCTCGCGTGCATCATCGCTGTTCACCCACACGCCGAGCTCCCATTCGCTGACGGATGGTGAGCTCCAGGATATGGCGATGATTGTGCCGCACCCTGCGTTTGAGGGCTATGAGTCGGCACCGCCTGTGGATGACAGAATCGCGATGATGAGGGATGAGAGACGGTATAGGTTGCTTTTGAGTCATCAGTTTCATCCGTCGTGTAAGTTTCTTTCTGCTTTCTCATATCTCAGATTACGCTTATCACATATTTTCTTTTTCTTTTTCTTATAGTAACGCTTCCGTTGTGGAGTCCATCGCATGTGGCTTTGGGAGCTGTAGGGTACCTCTCGAAGCCGACAGGGAGCTTCGTGACGCTGTTCAACTCATTCAAACCAGAGAAGTCGACGGAGCATGAGGCGAGGGGATTGCCTTCGTTGCATGGGTATGGACGTGTGACGTCAGGAACACAGCGCCAGGATAAGCGGAACGCGGCGCAGAGGGGCCTTGATGCATTCGTGGGATTGTTGACGTTTAGGAACAAAGGCGATGGGACTGTTTCGTAAGTTTCTTTTTCTCTTGCATACTTATCTCCATTCGCTGATTTGGTTCGATGTCATGCTCAGGCAAAGTGTCAGTCGTCGTTACTCATTCCCTCTGCGCGCTGGTCACAAGACGGCGCACATGTGCACGGAGTCCACCATGTATCGTTACGTTGAGAGCTTGGAGGTTCCAAAGAAGTGGTTCAAGGCGAATGTGGATGCCATTATGCAGATTTATGGACCATCGCATCATATTCAGAAGGAAGACTTGTTCTTGGGTATGTCATACGCAGGCTTTCACTTATTTTTATCTCTCCGCTGATTTGGGTTTACCAGTGATTGGGACGCTCGACACGCCAGACTACGCTCTCTTTGTGAGCCACAATCATCCCGATGGTCAGGTACGTTTGAAGCTTCGTGAGACGTGTGCGGTCGTTCGTGCTCACGTGTTTCTCTTTCTTCCACTTCTTCGATTCCTCAGGCACATTTTAATGTCTTTTCGGCTCCGAGAGTTGGTCGGCCATGGGGATCGTTTACGACTGATACAGAGGTGCCGCCGGAACTCGGAGGTCCTTCCTACGATGAGCCGGTTCCAGGAAACCCGCTCTCCGCATGTAAAGTTTCCAGTACGAGTAATGGGGGTCCATGGCATACTGTTCTTGTCGCTCGACTCCGCTTCAAACCAGACGTTCTAGAACCTACCTCTTTGTAGAACTACTGCCGGCCTCTCTTTCATGATCATGTCTTCTTCACCACACGTGGAGCCACTCACTGTACCACCACTGTACCATCACCTCCCCCCTTTCCAAGTTTCCCAGTTTCCCCACGCATTATCATCGAATGGACTTGACAACCTCTCACGCATACATTACTAGATACCTGTCAAAACATTATTATTCCCTGTGTGTATTACAACCAATAAACACGCGCTTCATTTGGATGATCCTGGGGAACGAATCGCAGAAGTTCACAAAGCCCCTCTCCAATGCTTCTTCAAGTCCGCGGCCGCTTGTACTTTAATCCTTTTTCTCAGCGAGCTGAAAACACCCCCCGCCACCCTGCGATCCAACGATCTAAAATGTACTAGGATGGTTTCCTATTCTTATCTGTGGTCGTAATTATACCCAGGCTTCCTGCTCACGCCCAACGCTGAAGCGCTTTAAATAGGTCAACGACTGAATAGCAGGTTATTTATGGGCGCCGTTCTTTGTAAACGATCTCGTCTAACTGCTCATCGTCGTCAGAAGTGGAAGATTACCGCTAAAGTCGCTGACCTTTTCCTCTCACCATCCACATCATGTGTTTTGTTTTTGTGACCCTTCTGGCTCTGGCCGGAGCTCCATCACTCAAAGAATTTTTAAGCTTTGGTCATGGGGACTGATGCGGTAGGTGCATGTATGTCATCGATGTCCGTAGGTACCAAATATTTAGATATACTTATGTACAAGTTGTCGTAGCTTTTGTTGCACGTTCTTTGCAGTGGCGCCTCGTGTGTTTCTTGTCCTGGGTGTGGGGAACGGCCCTAAAAATAGTCGGCCCCGCGATTGGTAATTCCGGCTTTCTTTGGTGCAAGCGGTGGAACTCATCGATGTCTGAAAATAATAACAGCAAATACTGCCGATGCCCTGGACTTTGTAGCTGAACTTGCCTTCGGTCTTGAACTCGACCTGTCATTGTTTCATTTTCATTCAGATATCCTTCTTCTTCAAGATGGGACAATGTCCCGGCCGTTGCGCTAACCAACGGCGCGTAGCGATGATGCTTACAATTGACACCCGCATAAGTAGCCGAGACGACTCCGAGTGACGGCAGTCGTCGCTGCGTGGAAATGCTGGATCGCGATGTTTATTCTCATCCTTTGTTATGTCACTGGCGCTCAAGAGAGGAGCTATCTGATAGGCTAGTCGTTTCTCTGTCTTCTCTATTTCCCAGATGACTGTTGCTACCATATCCATAGTTTCATTTGGTTGGTCAGTTGCCTTCGCTGGAAAGGTTGTCTATCATTACATATCTATAGGAACGTGTTTCTCTGCCGCACTCGTCTAAAGATCCCGGACGCTCGGCTCGAAGTACAACGGTTTTGGTCCTCGGAGGACTAGGGATTTCATCCAGCACGCCTATTCAAAGTGGTTACCATGATCGTCGCGCGAGACGTCACAGACAATGAACCTCTTCTCCGGTTCTCAGGGAAGTTGACAATTGGTCCTTCTTGCCGTCTCCTAAATGCTGAATTATATTTCCACCAGCGTCCTTTTACACTCCCATAGAAACGTTGGCTAATCGCACGTTTCGGTGAAGGGGCCTTATCGTCGGTCTCTATTGAATGAACGTTTTTCCGCGACCCTATTATGTCTGCGCCTCGCTCGATAAGCAGGCTACCTCGAGTTTATCTGGTTCTCCATTCGACTCGATCTATTTTGGTGAGTTCCAAATTAAGAGCCAGCTCTCTCCTCGCACATTCTGGCGTTGGCCTTAATATCTCACGACAGATATGAACGATATCATACAAGTCCCTTTCAATAGGAAGCGTCGTCGTGGGTCTACATTGTCCGATTAGTTTCCACCACACGCCACACAGATATCTATCAGTCGGTGCAACGATGTTCCATAAGACCTCCTTGCTCTGCTTCCTGCGATGCGAAAGTTTCCCCCTCTTCTTTGCATTTCCATGCCTAGATTTGCACCTCAGCGGCCGAGGCTTCCCTCTGAACATCAGCCTTGGGAGTATTGCTATCACTTGGAGGCAACTCAGACATTATTATTGTTGTCCTGTCGGTACCGGGTGTCATGTTACACTGCGTTGAGCATCACATGCTTTCCCAGCGGTCTATCATAACGGTCAGAACAGCCAGCGCTAGCCAGGCGCGTCTAAAATGTTGATCGATCGTCTCGTCTCGTATCTTCTGGCTCAATGATCTCTGTAACACTTCGAACACCTGCCACGGTATCTGCTAGCTCATGCACAGGTCCATGGTCTTAACGGAACACTTGGTGTAAGCTGGTCTCGAGTTCTTGCTTGTGCTTGATCATCTGACGCCGCTTGTTAACAGCACTCTGCCATTTAATAATCGGTATGAATAATACAGTTCGCTTGTCAAGTCCTGACGCATTCCCACCGCCCTGCTTCGCCCCTTGGCTCCATCTTTCAAGTTACCTACTTTCGCCGTCTTCGATGTCTCCTTCCCCACGGACTGGGTCTATAGTTACACGCAGTGGTTCACAGACCTATCCAGGCTGTTCTATCTCTGAGAAGGACTTCTCCTCAAGGGTCCCTCACCACATACCATACGAACCCAGCAAATCAGAAAAGGCAAGGGTCTCGCACCTTTCCTATGGGACGAAAAAGAGACGTGTCAAAAGCTCCATCGTTATGAGATTCATTTGTCCAATCAAGAAGAAAGCCTGGCTTTCTCTGTATGGCTTTGCGATCTTTGAATTGTGTATTGACCATCAACGCTTCGTTCAAGTTATCAGAAATAAGAATACATGGTAACCAAAAGTGGAAAAACCTCGGATGACCGAGGTTTTCCCTGGCGTGCTGAGAGGCAAAGTCCTGAACGCGTCTTATCCTACACATAGATGGGAATGCTAGAGAGGTCAAAGAAATAACCTTGCAGCAATTAAAATGAGCGCGTATTGTTGGTGAAGACATGTTGAATATCCTGATGGGGTTTCTCACTGGTTAGCCCGTGATACTGAGGCACCACCGTACCGGATCCTATAGACCCTCAATTCACAAGTGCATAGCACTAAATAAGGATAACCGCCAGAATAAACACATGTCCATATATGCCGTCACCTGTTGCGCGTCCGTTGGACCCTCTTTTCTCTTGGTTCTGGGGTCATCGAATCGAGAATCTGACCGGTTGGTGTTGAGAGCATGGTACCTACTGCTTTTTCGTCTATTTTCATTCGAAATTGATCCAGATTATCTCATGTCTCCGTTAACTCTCCGAACCCTTAAGGGGCTTCAGGAACTCACGTCACGCACACCTTATTTCAAGGATCTATAAATCTCTGCGCGGACATTGGAAATTCAATCCTCAGTATGGCCTTTCCGCAATCCACTCCCAGCTACTCCACCCTCGCATCCTCGTCAGCTACCCGTAACGGCGTCGTTACACACCCTCACCTTCGTACGTTGGAACTTGTAACGACATGAACATGAAAGTGGATTTGACCATGCCATAGACGTTCGAGATGCCCACGACGCACATATTGTCCTTGAGGCTGTAAGACAAAATATTCTCCCCATCATCAAACGCCGCTTGCTTTCGAGTGAAAGAGAAGAGCTTAAGAGTGGCCACGTTTACGTTTGGGAGGAAGCCCAGGATGAAGGTGGCTTGCTACGATGGACCGATGGGCGACGATGGTGGAGTAACCGGGTTGCTTGACAATAATGGCAATTGATTATCACTCCAGGTCACAGAGCCGGATGAGAGGCGATTACCTGTTCTACGAGGAGAAGGTCGAGACAACTCAGGAAGAGAGGGATGCGAAGGCTGCCCGCAGGTCCGTCGAGGGCGAAGGCCCCACCTTGGTTGCCTTTCGCTGACGAGGATTTGATCAGAGCGCGTAGGGCTTCAGACCCGAGTGCCGTTCTGCCGGTGCCCACCAGGCGGAAGGACAGACCCTCCAAACCTGATGGATTAACCAAACAGACGTACTCCGTGGCGGTCCACCTTCCGGGGTCAAGTGAAAGCCGGAAATGGCATGTTGTCGCATATTTTTCGGTAAAGGGTAACAGGCTTTTTACGTTGGCACCCCGGGCTTACGCGGATATCATGAAGGGAAACGACTACAATCGACTGCCAGTCATCGAAAATTATGACTATCTCCGAAACATTCACGTACCACATGGCGTTTTCATAAACAGCAAAGTCCTGAGTGCGCGGATAGATCGCTATTCCCACCTTTCAGACGAGAGCGACATTTATGACGATCAAACTCACCAGAACAAATTACCTCTTTACGACTATTCCGGATCTCCAAGAATCCCAATTTCCCCAACTTCTTCTCCCACAACGTCATCTATGGCCGTATCTCCGCATCGACAGCACAACTCTCTTCCTACTTCATTTTCTCGAGAAACGGTCCTATTACCGCCGATAACCTCCCTTGGATCGGCTACTTGCATGCCTTCACTCCATCAGCCACATCGCAGCAGCACGGGTGGATCCGCAAAATACACTCCCCTTTCATCAGAGGATCGCCGGGTCCTGGATAGCTTCCGGATCGTATTGTAGGACCGTATGGTTGTCGGCGAGATCCGACGGAACGACATATATTTATAACGTCATTTCTGTTTCAGGTCTGTACTACATCGTTCAGCATCATCTTTCTCTTGTATGAATATTGTTGTTTTACGAAGACATACCAAATTGGTCGTTGTTGAAGGGCAACATTGGGACACGAAGTTTCTAGGATATCACGAGGACATGGCCGTCAAGAAAGAAGACGTTCGGAACAGGGAAGTTTATGTGCCAACAGGTTTCACCAATCAGCAAACTCAGTTATCGTCTAGAATGCTAGATATAGTTAGCACACTGTCCTACTTAGTGTAGAGATACTCACAATGCGATACTGTGCATGCTTGACTGAGCTCATGCCGGATGTATATCGCTAGCTTGTCGGCGCACGCTTGGAGTGTATAATTTTTCGTTGACGCGGGACGCTCGTCAAAAATCAAAGAAGCAATTAAGGTCACCGAATGTCCGAGCACTTCAGTAAGTCCGCGTCTCTTGGCGCGGCGGTTTTGCGGACTTCTTGCTCGATCAAGGAGGTACATTCAGATTTTCTCGCACACCGGAGGCTGATGGTGTTTTTATTGGTCCAGCAAGGGTGTATTCCGATGTTCGTCCGAGATATAGACAAGCGGTATATTCATTCCTGTGCATCTGGATCAGCGAAGAAGTGCGATAGCTTATTTTCAGACGTCCTCGATCGATCAGTTGAAGTCGCATTGCGTCCGCGGGCATGAAACGGGGCGAAACGGTCCTAGGCGGGCCGTGGTACCAACCAGAAAGAGGGGCTTATCCAGGGTGTTGGCTATGGTATCCGGGCCGTCAGTGTGCCCGTGCGGAGACGATGCCAATTGGGTCCAGCAGGCGACGATGCCCGGACATAGAACGCGTCCCCAATCACCCAAGCAACTCCGGGAATTTAGTCGACAGATGTACGTGTTAACCTCACCTTCTTTTCTTCGACTATAGTCCGGAGTAGGCCACATTTTCGGTGAACCAATATCCTCGACATGGTGGTTAATGGTCACGTTCAGAGCCGTGATGTTGAACGTGACTTGACAAAAATCCGAAAAGAGGCCGAACCTCGCTTTTTCCCACCACCGACCAACGCTCGTAGATCTCGACACGCTTTTAACGAGTTCGAAAAGCAACGTTCGCCCTATGAAAGAGATAATTTATGTCCAAGCGGGAAGTCTAGCAAACTACACGGGAACGCACTTCTGGAATACGCAGGAGAGCTATTTAGCTGAAGAATCTGCGGATTCGGTTCACAATTTCGACGTCTCGTTCAGGGAGGGCTTGACGTCCACCGTATGTTCCCAAACTCTTGCGTGGCCCTAAGTTCAAGTGACTGTTTCCAAAGGGGAAACCTAGTTTTTGCCCGAGACTCCTTGTCTTTGATAGAAAGGGTGAGCTGTGAACTTCCTGATAATCAGCGTGCGTCCTGACCTGCAATGATAGCCAATTTTGGAACCCTTGCGAAGAATAACGCCCTCCTCGGGACGAACGAGGATGAATTGCCCGATGAGGATTTCCCGGCAATATGGTACGACATTCATGATCTTCCATCTAAATTCACCTAACTCGCTTCTAACTACAGGGGTGGAGATGTCATGGAGTATCGACAGGATCTCATACCGAAGAGCACATATCATGCCAGCCTTGACGAATCAGATAATAAAGGACTCGTTGGCGTGGATGATGATACAGAAGAGTTGCATGAAGACGTCAGATACTGGTCAGACTTCAATCGCGTCTATTATATTCCCAGGAGCGTGCAAAAAATTCCAGATCCTGCGGACTGGGAAAGTCCAGAAGGAGACTGGAGGATGGGTCAGGCGCTTTTCTCGCGCTATGATGAGGTGAGAGCAACTTCCTTGCCGCCGTTGCCGTTTCGTAAAGAATGACCTGCAGGATCACGCGTTGATGGACGGTTCTCTTCGACTCTTTTTCGAGGAGTGCGATTCACCTCAGGTGTGTTCGACTTAAATTGGTCTTTGATTTTCCACTCAGAAACGCGACCTTGATAGGGACTCCAAGTCATGAACGATACGGCTACCTTTGGCGGCTTTGTCAATTCCTTCCTTACATCCGTCCATGACGAACATGCCAAGCTTCCATGTCTAGTCTTTCCCCTACTTTCTGATGCCGTATCTCGGCATATCGACGTCGACGATGTAAGGTATATTCTCACATTCATGATGATGTGAGGTTGAGGATTATTTTAGTATCAAGGCACCAAGAAAGCCGTTAACGATGCGCTTTATCTGCGCAGTCTCAACGACTTTGCCTCAATGACCGTTCCCATTCAGTTTCCAGAGACTTGGCCTAGCGAAGCACGGAGCCAACTGCTGAAATCTGAAGTAGGACTTTCCCCTCGTGTATTCTAAGAGCCAAGGGAAACTGAAACAACGAATTAGCGTGGCAACGTGTATCACGATTCCGCCATCCTCTCGGCTCACATCGAAACCGCGACTCTCCCGCTACGGTCCGGATTGTTGCCTCTCGCATCTGACTGTGCGCTGACATGTCGAATGTCCCCAGGCTCAAGGGATACCAAAGTGATTTGTCAACCATGTCCTCTCACCTGAACTGGCGCGGGACGACCCCATATAGCGAGCTGAGCGGTGTATTTCCCGTCGAGCCTGGAGTGGACTTGGAGAAGAATCTGGCCAACTTTTCTAGCTGCAGATTTGACAAGGTCAGTCAATCCAGCAGAAATAACCCTCCTGTTCGACGGCTAATAGTTGATAGACTCCAACACAATCCTCCCCTTTTACTCGAATAGATATCACGAGGGGCTTCACTTCCTCAAGTATCTCCGCGTACGACAGGTGGTCTTCTGCTCAATCACTTCAGGATACATTTATCTCAAGGTGGCGTGCTCAATGCAAATCCGAGTTTGAATACTCTCTGAATGACTTGGCGTGTGTGTAGGGTCCACGCTCCGCCTTACCCTATTCCCACGTCCTATCCTTCATTCTTCAAGGCTGCCGACGGCAAGAATTCTCGGCGCCCAGGAATTCTGACTCGACCAGTCGAGATCTCTATGTTCTCTTCCCTTTCAGCTGGTAGTGGCTCAGCACATCTTTTCTCCGCGTATGCCACGGCGATGGAAACCTGCCTCAAGCGGAAGTTCGCTGCGGAAAACATTGGTATCGATAGCGATGACTTAAAAGAGCTTGCAACCGACCTCTGGACACTCCATGACAACTTCGGCGACGGAGATGGGAGGAATGCGGCCATTGAACGTGCTAGCCCTTTAGGCGAAGATGAAGAGTGAAACTGCCGTGGCTTGCTAACACATTTCCATCTATACAACCTGCCTAATCTCGTGTGAGTGACTAGAGCCCTCTCAACCCCAAATACGAGAGGAAGTAGTGCTCAATCGCTTGGTTGAATCCATCTATTGATACGAGGTGTTTCCGTCTTATCTTACCTCCTCCGCCATGTCTCACGAGTGTTGAATGGTGCTAAACAAATTCCCTTGTAGCTCCGAGATCCCGTCCTGATGGATATGCATGGCACATGAGACTCCTCACGTCGACAATTGAGTGTGTTCCTAGGTCCCAACAGCTGAATCAACAAGTGCAGTTACGCTCCAGCGGCGTTGGTGTGACCTGACAGCATTCTCCTCAATGATCCAGTGACTCAGGGTTATGGTGCTGTTCTGAACCATCAGTTAGAATCCAACTTGCTTCTCAGCTCTTTCTTCCCCACACCGTGGTAACCTGAGTCCGAGGTCTGATGTTGTGACTGTTGCGATTGGTTTTCTTTCCAGACTTTTCACATATTCTTCGTTAGGCAAGAAATTACGCGGACAAGCCCAGGCGCAGGTTGGACGATACGATATGTTACATGGGTGATCTAGCGACAACACTCGAGGTGATTTAATGGCATAACATTTGGGAGTAGCGCCAAAGGCCTTAGTGTAGGGGACACCTCGGCACCCAGGGAAATTATACCGGTCGAATAGGACCAGAAAACAAGTGGAGAACTGACTGTATTTACTGCCCACAAAAGTCGATATCCTTTGTCTCAAAACTTGAAAGTTACTGAAAAAGTATTTCCTTTTTTCAAATATCTTTTGAGCAGCTATAGAAAACCTTTCAATTCTTTGTGCCGAGATCTTGAGTTTAGGCTGCCAACCGTACCGTTTACAGTATACAGCCGTTACGGAGTATGCCACGTAACGTCCTAGGTAGCATAGTACAATTCGAGGTCGCTCGAGTCCTTCTCGTCGGGAACATGGAAGACATGGCGCGGAGTTCAAAATGAATGTTGCCGTATGTAGCCTGGATACGGCATACGGTACAGCTGTTACCCGGACCGTCACTTCTACCGTAATCAGTAGATGCGGAGGCCCTTACGGTATGGTGACGGTACCCGTACACCGTAATATACAGCTTATGGTCGGCAGCCCTACTGGAGTTACGCACCCAGTGATTCTGGGCTACGCGTTGCTTGGCCTTGCTTTGCAAGAGCTTGCCGATGACATCAGTCAACCCCAGTGACGTCAATAGGACGTAGGACGCTTCTTAAATAACTCGGACTGTGATTTATGTTCTGTAATTTTTTCTTACCACATCCTCTATCGATATCGCGAACGAAATGTCGAGCCCTCCGGTCATTGACAAAAGCGCACTCCCCTCGACTCCTGCCCAAGAATGGGCAAATCAAACGGCAGATTCATTAAATCAACGGTCAGAAGAAGACCATGGTACTCCTGTTGCACCCTCGGGGTCGTCGACGCCTGGCCTAGAGTTCCCTGGTGCATATCCCGGCAGTGAAAGTGTTACACCCTCTGGCAAAGGGAGCGGCGTTTATGAAACATGCAAAAGCTATATTCCGGGTCAGAAAGACGTCGAGAACGTGGTTTTGAGTGCCAGCGAGACTGCCAAGCAGTATCTCCCAAGCGCTGTAGGTTCTTACTTGCGTGAGATATTTTCTTCGAATTTCTGAGGTGGTCATTGAGTTTTAATCAATTATACAGCGGCATCAAAGGCCCCTCTTCCGCCAGATGATAAGTCCGTCTCAGTTCCTCGAGCTAATCCAGACGGAAAGGAAGCAATAGACACGGGCCGTGAGGACATTTGTGAGTTTCGACAGTTGTTTTTATGCCAAGAAGGATCATAATATCTCTAGCAGCCTTAACACGTCCGACAAAGAATGCTACTTCGGGGCCAGAGAATGGTACGTGATGAAAACAGCGTTCGTCTCCTTTATATTGATGTTATGATAGACTCGGCTTCTGAATCGAGGAATCCACGAAACATCGACACAGCTTTCTTGACACCTCACACCAATGTAAACTCAAGCGATTCGAATTCCATTTCGAACGTTAGTATACAGGCACAGAACGGATCCGAGAGGAACATGAGCTCTACGCCAGACACTCCGACTGCTGGCTCTTACCCTGCCTTCCTGGGACCACCTAGCGGAGATATAACTGACAATGATTCGGCTTCAGCTTCGGGCGATACCCTTCATCCAGGTCAATGTGATACTTCATCGCAGAGTGTCCCCAAAACGCAGCAGGAAAATGTGCCCTCGGAAGCTGAACACACCACGGTAACGAGCGCGAATTCTACAGCTTTCAATTCCATTTATGAATGATTTGCAATCAGGGGGTCCAGCAACCAGTAATCAACACAACTGCTCGTACACATCCTCTGGCCGGCAAGGGTGCGCAGTGGAAAGGTGTTCCGTTGGAAGAAGGATATCAAGCGGCCCTCGATAACAATCCAGATCGTCAGCTCAACCTCGGTTCCGGGAGGAATACCACTTCCGCGACACAGACGGCAGGACACAAAGAGACCATGAAAGAGATGGTCTTCGGCCCTACGGCTGACGCTCCTTCGAAGGCCTCTCGACCTAATGGTCCTGACGCGAACGTCTATTCTACCAGGGCAGACGCCGGACACTCGCCTATCGCGGACAAACAGAATGGCAGTCCCACATCCTCGTCGAATCAGACTCATCCTACGGCAGATGAAGAAGGTCCCAAGGATCAAAAGGCAGTTCCTGCGGCGAAAGACGAGAACGGGGGTGTTAGTGGGAGCCCACACAAGAGCACATTCATGGAAAAGATAAAGGGCGAGGTGAAGGTGATATCAGGGAAACTTGCGCACAATGAGGAGAAGGTGGAAGAAGGGAAACGATTGATGGGGAAGAGCGTTTAGGGATGGGTGGGGGATCGTTTGCTTGGTTTGCAGATATACGCTTTTATTTAACAACTACCATCATCTTCAAGTCAGATCATACCGTAATATGAACAATGCCGATGATAACCTCTTGATTGAATGCGGCTGAGAATGGTGAGGGAATGAAACAACTCACATCCAATCCATCTGTTTGTCTCAAGAATCGTCCTCTCCAAACCTTGACTTCGTCATCTCCAAACGACACCTGGACTTCGCGGATTCTTTCATCAGCCACACGGAGAAACTGAGAACGAGACAGCATACATTCCTGCTTCAACGCTATTGTTTGGCAATCCCCGGGGAAATGTCCATTGCGAATATCGGGGCCGAGGCGGTAGTGGATTCCCATGTCGATGGTGATCAGTGTTCGACTCCGAGTGTCGTTCAAACGCCGCACGTGGCGTGGCGGTGTTCTTGCGTTCGGGACCTAGGTTCGCGCGCTCATCTTGGACTTCAGCCTTCATCCACCTAGCCACTCACCACCTCTATATCCCCTACTCTTAACCACAGATTTGTTGAGCTCATGCGCATGGAAGAACTCAATTCACTTATCCCTGGTTTTCCACAGGAAATCTTTGGCATTATATTTGATGCCCTTCATGACGACAACGACCTTTCGACACTCAAGCGCTGCGCGACCGTTTCTCGCTCTTTCTTTCCATTCTGTCGCAAACTTATATTCAACAAGGTGACCCTAGACAAGCAAAACTGGGTAGAATTTGCACGCGTTACGCATGATTCCCCCGAAATCTTTTCCTTCGTCCGCGAGCTTCATATTGAAAACTTGGCTTATGACGAGGAATTTCAACAGCTTCTGGGAAAGTTCTTGCATCTGAGGCGGCTGCGGTGGAGAGCTTGGCATGATTCGGGTGGATTCCAGCCCTGGTCCACGTTACCAGCTTCGTTCGAGTCATCCTTCTCCACATTACTTTCGCTGTCAACACTCACTCATCTCGATCTTGTGGGTATCCTGAACTTCCCCTTGGAAATATTCCATCACCTCAATGAGGGACTGCGACATCTAAAGTTGGCCGATGTAGTGGTATTCCGCAGTCCTACAGAAGAACGACAGAGTGCTAGTACCGCTTCCCCTCAACCACGCCGAATCAAACTACGATCTCTATGTATCAGGATTGACCAATTCGGAATCAAAGAGTTGTTCTTGTCAGCGGATTCCCCGTTTGACTTGAGCCATCTTTCGACACTCATCACATTCCAAAGAGGTGGAGCCAATAAGCTCCTTCTCCAAGAATGCTCTAATGAACTTCAACACTACGGGCACTCATTTTGGAATTCTGACAGTTAGTGGGCATTAACTCCTCTTGATAAACTGTATTAAAGAAAACTTCTCATCTAAAGCGTTGGTTTTCCTTCCTGCAGACCTGCAAGCCGCGATCGGACTACTCACGACTTTGCGTTTCGTAACGCTGGCAATAGGGCCCTCCACAAAAGATGCAACTCTTATACTCCAAACTATTGAGATACTCTGCTCCTCACCATCCTGTGCCGTCGAGCATATTACACTATTTCACAACCTAGGCGCTTACTTCAGTAAATCATTGGAGCCGAATTGGCGCACTGTAGATGACGTCTTGTCGGATTTATGCTCTCCGGGATCCTTACGCAAAGTCACCATCGTCACTCCCGTTTTCCAGAGCGACACGCCGGTATCCTTGGACGATTGGCGAGCCCATGTAATGACGACACTACCAAAACTATCGAGCCGCGGCATTTTAGAAGTGCAAGAACAGCGACGCTATGGTAAGTCAAATTGCTTTCTGTGGCTACAAATGAATAATCAGATGTCCCAGCCGGAAGAGATTATTGGACGCCATATTTCTCCTTGTGCACAACCAGGATCTACCACCAATCCACGCCCATGATACAATTCTCACCGTTCACCCGTACGGATTGACATCGTCTCCAAACTTCACTTTCCAGCCCCGAAGCTTATAGTGCACTTTATCAAAAGCACTCCAAGTCGTTCACCTAGGTGAAGAATGTCATGGTCTTATCTGGGACCACTTGTATACTCGACGATGCTTCGGCGAATTGTCGCAAACATAACAGACGCCCCCACAATGAGCACTTTCCATTCATAGTCCAGTTGCTTCACCTCACCGCCCAAACGTGGCGCCAATCTTCCCATCTTACCCGTCTCATTGAATCTTGATAGGAGCTTCGCGCCCGAGGCCGGACTTTCTTCTCTTCCGATGGCTCATCTGCGCTCTCTCTTTTGTAGCCTCCCGCCCTCAATTTGATCCACTCTCTCCCCTCCTCCCTGGCCATCGGGAATCCCTGCCTTCTGTCAGAGGACAGGCGTTTCTCGGGGCTCGGCTTGACCTAATTAGAAGCCCAACTCTCTACACGTCGCAGCTCCTGCATATGTTCTCTTGTTTCAACCTCCTAGATCCTAGCCACTCCTACGTCACCATCCCCAACCCATCCACATCGAGGCGGATTTGGCGTCACGTTCTACGACTCCTCAGCTTTGCATCCGATTCTTCGCGAATGAAGCGCGTGAAAGTACGCATTGGAAGTTCATCCCTTTCGCTACTGTCTTCTTCGACACCTCCGAATTCCATTCCATCGAACCCAGCCAACGTAGCACGACTCATTCGACATTCAAATTCCTCTATCGAACGGACCCCACAGTGGAGAATCGACTTCCATACGCACTCTACCACCTCCCCAACAAACCAAGCCGGAGAAAGGACACTGCAACCACCACGGATCATTTCACCCGTAAGTATCTCCGGTGCAGAGCATGAGTCACCCCAAAGCTATCGTCATCACCATCAATGACCTAGCCATTAGGAGAGTTCAAACTGGCAAGGGCTTTAGCCTTCAACTTTAGGATGAGGCGGTCCGGCGCTCTCAGAACGAGTGCTTCTCCCATCGCTGCGCGTCTACAGCCCCAAACGCTCCCAATCTTCCAATCTTCCCATCTTATGCTGAATCTAGATGACGTCGCGATGCCCCCTCGTTCCCGAACTTTCCCCAATTCGGACATGCCGCCGGCCCCATTCAGCCTGCATCCGTACGCGCGTACCGCTTGTTCGCCTCCCCCATCGTCTCTCCTCGTTCCTCGCTTCGATCCCTCGCTCCACTTCATCCCTTCCATCCCTCGTCCCTCCGCTGGCAGCCCGGAATACTACCTCCCCTCAAACCACCATGGTGAGATGGCCGAGCGGTCTAAGGCGCCAGACTAAGGTTTGGCTAGGAACTAACATTCATCTGGTCTCTTCGGGGGCGGGAGTTCGAATCTCCCTCTCATCATACATTGGTACCTTGTGCTCATTTTTAAATCCAATCCGCATCACAGCCTGAATGGGTTTCTTAGCCTGAGAATCGAGCTACCCTCCCGGAGTCCGAGGGATCGTTTTGATCCTCTGCGCCACCCGCCATTCACCCGCCACTCAGAACTCTTCCTCGTCATCGTCATTGCTCCCCGGAAAGCTCTGTTGATAACGTACACCCGGGTACAACTATGAGCTGGTGATGCTTCTTTCCTTACACGGAGGTCACCAACTGGTCACCAGAGCCGCCTGGTACTTGGTGGTGCACATTATATGCATGGTGACATGGCCGAGCGGTCTAAGGCGCCAGAATCAGGATAATCTCTTCCGGGTATTCAATCTGGTCTTTCGGGGCGTGAGTTCGAATCTCACTGTCATCATTATATGCCTAAGGTGGTGTTTTTTGTCCCTTGCTTGGGTACTTGCCATTTGCTTAAATATGGACCATTGACAATTTGACATCAATGGGATTTGAATTTTGAGTTCCATCCAAGTCAGGACATATTTTCTATCTATATCTATTACATGGAATTGTGCCAAGTATTCTAGGACTCATGAATCACCCTAATCAAAATAATTCAAGAGTCCGTGCTACGTTACGCTATGCAGTATGTTGCCGTGGCGCGAAAGCGAAGGAGTGCGAAGGAAACACGACTGATAGCATCAATCCACGACAGTGGCAACCGCGGCCTACGGTCACCCATAGGCCGGCGAGAATTCATTGAGAAAATAGCATTCCTGCCTGCAGGCCTGCAATGGAGGAACGGCCGTAGACCTTTTGTCTCGGAGTCACCGTAGCTAATATAGTGACAATAAACGCTCCCTCCCCATCAGCCTGTCAAATGCGAACGAAACCGCCGCCGACGGACCAGGCTCGCCGTGGAATGTTTGACGTCTACTCGACATCGATATTTGGCCGTTCCCTGTGGCGACGAGGTGATTTGCGCAGAGGGGTATGGGGATGGTGTGGGAGTGGAGCGTTGGGGAGGTGTGGAAGGAAAGGGAGGCCAAGAGAGGGGGGATCACGACTCGCATGGCGAGAAATTCGGAGACGCGACGGGCTCTGATGAGGCAGAGGACAGATGAAAGGGAACAGTAAGACAGAGGCAACGCGCCTGCAATGACACTCTCACTCGCGCACGCAGACACAGTGGTGTTGACAGGCGTTTCATAGATGACGGTCCTACCCTCGTTCCCAGTTACAGCAAGGACGTCACTGGAGAATAGGACCGGGATACCAAGTGAGTCATGGACGATTACACGCTTGAAGCAGATGTGGAAAGTGGGAAGGCCGACTTCGGATGGACGATCGGGCTTCGCATTTCTGGTCCGACTTTAAAATGCGAGCGTTGGGTTGGAGATAAAGAACGCACACGCTTGGGTGAACAGTTCAGGGATTTGGATCGTTTGAATGGAGGATACACGCCTCTGTCCCGGACTGAGTACATCGGCGGAATATCGGTTGGGTTTTCGTCTCGTGAGGATTATCTCCCAGTTAATTCTGCGTTTGAACAACAAGCGGCGGGGTGACTGTGAATCAGAGCCAGTTGAAGTTGTTGAGTGCGCGGTGTGAGATTGGTGGTTTTGGGCAATGACAGAGACATTATACTGTCACAAATTCCCTCCGGTAGCCTATGATATGACCACAGGGATGTTATCATGAGCTCCAAACAGAACAGTCCACAGCAAGTTGAAAAGAGTTATAGAACAAAGAGAGTTGCCGACCTTGGCGGGCCGATGTCATCATGTACAGCCACAACCCGGAAAATTATCCCACCGTCATGGTTGACATAACTCATGGACATTGCCAGCTCCACCTTGGTACTCTCAATCCCTCTCTAATCTCGTACTAATCCGCTCCTTTTCGTTACGATGCGTAACCACGCACGCCACACCGTCTGGGACCTCTACCCCGTAACACCAACACCAACACCAGCGCCATGGACAAAGGTGAAGTGGAGCCTTGTGCAATCATCCAGAGCAAACCAACTTACTTTCACGTACTTTTTTTTGGTTTTTTGGCTTGTAGCGTCAGGAACCTAGCAGTGAAAGTGATGGAATTACTGATCCTACAGGGTCCTCAAGTGATTCATCGTCGAGTTCGAGTTCAGAGTCTTCGACCAGCCCACCGCCTTCGAGCTCGTCAACACATTCTTCAGACTCTTCCTCTTCTTCTTCCTCGAGCTCGAGTTCGACTCGCTCTCCTCCACCGTCGTAAGCATATTTTAATCGACTTGGAGCTAATCTGAATGCGTTTCTAGATCATCATCTGAGCCGCCTCCTGAGTCCGAGTCGCACTCATCTTCATCGTCCGACACCTCGTTCGAGCCTTCACAAACGAGTGACACACCCACGCCTTCAGAATCAGACACATCATCATCGAATCCTTCTCAAACACCAACACCGACACCGACGCCAACCCCAACCCCAACACCGACAACAACGCCCTTACAGCCCTCTGAAAGCCTAACCCCCACCCCGTCTCCATCCGAATCCTTCACAACAATAACCACCGTCGTTGACGGGACTCCCACAACCGTAAGTACATCCTCACATTTCTCCCAATCACACCACTAACCTGCAAAAAAAAACAAGTTCACCTCTGCTCTCCCTACATCCCTTTCAACCTCCCCGCCCTCCAAATCCGGCCAAACGCGCACCGCCATCATCGCCGGCTCCACCGTCGCCGGCATCCTCGTCCTCCTCGCCATCCTCGCAGGCATTTTCCTCTACCGCCGGCACAGCCTCAAGCTGTACGACGAGATCCAACACATCCTGCACCCCAAGCGGGCACGCCGCGAGGGCCGGGGCTTGCTCGAAGGGGAGGACTTTTTCGATGAGGACGATGAGGATGCGGGGGTGGCGTTGAGGGCGTATCGGGATTTGAACTCGAGTTCGACGACCGCCCATGGGAGAACGGGCTCGGCGTCGGGGTCGGCGTTGGGTGTGCATGGGAGGAACGAGAGTGTTGCAAGGAGTAGAAGGGAGGCGTCGTCCCCCATGATGGATGTCTCGCGAAGTGGGACACCGCAGTCGGCTGCGCCGTCGTTGTATCGTGCGCGAGGGTCGGAGACGGGGTCTTTGTTCCGGGAGGACGTGTGGCCGCCGCCGGGGCCTGGGAGCCAGCTGGTGGATCCGTTCTTGGGGAACGTGAGGCCGAGCAGGGATGTTGGTCTTACGAAGATCGTTGATGATGTTATGGGACCTGATGGTGGTGGTGCGACGAAGAACGCGGTGGCATCGTCATCTGGCGTGAAGACCGCCACACCCTCGTCGTCGCCTGCTACAAAAACAGCTGCAACATCATCATCCCCCCCTGACACATCAAAAAGCATCGCCAGTCCACGAACCAGCTACATGGGCTTCGGTGCCCATGCCCCTCTCGTCGTGACCAACCCCAGCGACACAGACGCGCAGTCATTGTACATCGACCCGTTCTCGTCCAGCATGGACGCGTCATCGGTGTATCTACCCACGATACCACCACTTCCAGCCAAATCCCCGCCGTCGCGCTCGCCACCGTCAAGAACTCAGCTGTCACAATCACCCCCGGTGTCCCCGACGAGGGTGGGGGCTGCGTCGCCGGGGCTTCCACCGGGTGCGGGGCCGTCGTTGATGAAGTAGTAGGATGGGGAGGGGGTTAATGTGGGTTATGTTGGGGAGGGTCTGTTTTCATTGCGTCGGGTAGGGGTTCTGCGTTTTCAGAGCCTTGACGTCGTCATGGCTGCGGCAGCACGTCCTGGATGGACTTGAACCCGATCGAGAGGTGGGGTGGGATCTGGGAAGTGCGACGGGACGGAGGGAACATACATGTCGCATGGAGCAATGGACGTTCTTATAGGCTCCCAGAGCGGTAATCTACATACATGGCAGCAGGACCGCTTGCTGCGCCACATTGAAGTGAATCCACTACGTTACATAATTGGTTACATTATCCATGCTTGGACTCTTCGCATGCAATCGTTGGACTTTGGACATTGGACTCTGGACAGATCCTTATTAGTACTTCGTGCTCAGGTGGACTTGGTAGGGCTATGCATTTGGTTTCGTGTTCGTTGTTGCTTGCGGTTCATACCCGGACTCGCTTGAAGTTTTACTACACATGGAAGTAACATTACTGTAGGTTCAGGCATTCTCGATACGGTGGATGCGTGTACGCGTCGCGCTCGAAGGGAATGTATGTGAGGTGGGAGCACTTGCCACTGGGCGGTTGTCCTCGTCCAGGGTCCTATACGCTCAATTTTCTATCCCCAGCCCAGATATGAAGGGGGACTCAAGGAGTCAAAAAGAACTCTTCCGAAAGAGCCAATGATGATGACAGTGAGATTCGAACTCACGCCCCGAAAGACCAGATTGGATACAGATATAACCTGATTCTGGCGCCTTAGACCGCTCGGCCATGTCACCATGTTCGTTATAATGACAGCAATATAAATCAATACATTGTCCATGATGACGTTGGAGGTCTCGCGATCGCCGCCCACTGTGTTAAAACTTAACTTTCAACTTCGACTTTAAAACGTTTCCGATGGTCTCAGTAAACCCCTCCTAGCAATTTCTCTTCCAATGTCCCGGTGTTTCCTGGCAATTGCAGAAAAGATATTTCCATGCCTGGTACGACGCCATCACACAGTCGGAATCTTGGGGACGCTCAATGGAGGACCGGAGGACTTTTCGCTCATCGCTGACTTTGTGCACCTCCATGGTCTTACCCCAGGAGATCCTAGGTTGTCACATTGGTTCGTTGGTATTGGCGAGGAGGAAGGCGAACTCGACTTCGGCGATTCTGAGGGACTGGCTATGTTGCTACGATCAAAGGCTTGTGCAGAACGCATCAACCATTCGAATCAAGGACACAAGTCAGCGCTGCAACCAAAATTCGCCCATCAGCTCTACAGGACTGCGAAGGATGCAATGCGCAGAGACGTAATATCCATTGTGCTCATTGGACAGACGATTCCTTCTGGCGAGGCCATTGATGTTGGGTGGGGAGATGAACGGATGATTTCCCCATCGACACTGGAACGTGCCCTGAAACACACAAAGGCTGCTCGCATTTTTGTCATATCCTCTGCATCTCTTTCCAATAACTGGATTAACCCGCTGTGGACGCTCATATCCGTCCCGTCATACGGCCGTCGAGGTACACGGAAGAAAACTATACCCTTCCTTCGCAGAACACATTCTGAGGCGCTGGAGGATATATGGCGATATCGTCTTTCCTTCACCAGAGCTTATACGTCACCCTCGGTTCCTTACCTCATTGTTCTCGATGGAAGGGGTTCTTTTGGCAGTGCCCTCGATCCCCCTGCGAAGTCTCCATTGGGTACTGAGGATGAAAGCACCGTCACCAGGAAAACAGACACCGTGAGGAGCATTTATGGAGGCGATGAGTCTGGTCCTCGTGTGCCCGATGCATGGAAAGAACAGCTCAACGAAGCCCACCTGAAGGAACTCGCTCTCGCATTTCATCGAGACGGGCCACGCTGCACGGTTTCGAACTATTTTCTTCACATTGGCGCAATTCACATCCTAGAAGACTGGAGAGGCGGTACCGCCAGCACGCGTCTCGACCTCCACGCTCGCTTGTACGCAATGTTCCTATTTCGCGTGCGCCAGTGCGAGCGCGTGCACGCTGTTGCGACGGCACTTGGATGGAATTATGAGGAGGCTGAGAAGGCGTGTGTTTCTCCGATTAATAAGTGTCGGGTGCCGATGTGGAGAATCAAGGAAGCGGAGGCGGGGGGGGTGCCGTGTGCGGGAGCTGATGGGAAGGGGTTTATTGTTGTTTGAAGAGGGGGCTGCTTGGTTGGCGTGCATGTGGGTGCATGAGGGCCGGCCTTGTATTGAGAAGGAAGTATGGAGGGAGGCGATGACCGTTGCAGATACTATAGTCGGGGGAATGTGAGTTTTGATTCATTCCATCGACCTGTTATAAATTGATTGTCATTTGTATGTTAGGAATTAGCTACTGGAGACTACGCCGCCAGTATTTTCGTCCGCCTTGCTGGAAGTCATGCCACATCCTAGCTGTAAGTCTATATGTAAGAAATAAGCTTTGTACATCTTAACACGGTTGTAATAAAGGTTGTAGCCTTTGGATGCGATGGATGGAAGGCAGCACAAGGGAATTCGAATTCTCAAAGATCAAGAATCGTCCCAATCCTTGCTGACACGGATGAATCTTGGGTGGTCGGGTTGGTTGAGAGCATACAGCCGAACTCTGGCTTCCTCATCAATGGCGCGATACCGAAACATGAAATCCACATGCATCAACTCAAGCTCAGCCGCGTAGACGTCTTCATCCTCTCCGCGCTCACGTCTGCTTTCGTCCCATTTTGCAGCCATTTCAGAATGCTCCATCCTCGACTCCACCATCATCACTAGATCGTCGTCGCTCACGTCCAACTTCCCACCGATGCCTAAATAGTCCAACCTCGGCGCCCTGGGGCAAGGCTCCCTCGCACACTCTGCCGCCCAGGGCTCCGCCAACGCTTCATATCTAGTGAGCCATTTCACCAATACTACCGACTCGAATCCAGGTGGCTCGTCCAGATCCAATTCCCGAACTCCAGGTAATGCCTCGAGACAGTCTACGAGCTGCTGCGCCGTGAAGTTCACATTCGACAGGTGCAGGTACTCGAGGGTCCATCGCAGCTCCGAACGCTGGACGAACGCTAGGAACTCCGAGTGTGGCCAGATGACGGCGTTCCTGTTCCACGCGCTCAACGCACGGGGCTCGGTGTGCCAGCACTCGAGATCAATGTAGAGATGCTGGAGAGCTGGGACTGTGAGCCCGCCGATCATTTGTCTGAGCACATCTCGTGATTTATACCTGGGAGACGCATCCTTATTGGCTTCCTGGGTGAGTCGGATGAGTCGCAGGGATGGATGGGTGATATTGTATCCAGCTGATCGCTCATCGCTGTCGTATGGAGAGACAAACTCAAGTTCCTCGAGATCTTCCATGTCATCGGCATTCCGGAGCGATTCCGCGACAGAAGATCGCTCCGAAGTGTAGTGCGTGATGTGGTTGGATTCTGGGATGATGAGAATGGCCTTGGAAATGTTACGCAAAGTGAGGGTTCGTATATTCTCGGCTTCGCTGAAACACAATAGCCTTTCATCGAAGAAGTATCGTGTATCACGAAAGCCGAAATCCAAATCAACCAAGCGAGGTAAAGGCCGAGCCTCCTCAAATATTAACGACATCGAAGAAGGGACAGCGAGGGTCACCCTCTCCCACCTGCTTGAATGCTCCATGATCATGGGAAGAATCGGGGAGTCTTCGTGACGACGGTCTAGATAAGCCTTGACGTGCAGTGATTTCACCCCAGATCGCTCGAGATACAGCATAAGAAGAGGTATAAGATTCCTTTCGTGAATTACATCTGCGTCCGACACGATGAACGAGGCCCAGCAATGGTTATTCGCTCCACTTAGCATAATCTGACGCCAAGGTCCACATACGAGGCCGATGGACAGTGCTGTGCAAGTACGCGGTTGGTGGTCGACGTGTGTTAAATAGTCATCGTAACAAGCTTCAACGAAAATGAGGCTCAGAACTTCATTCGAAAGGGAATGTATCGAGAAGTGGTCGACGTCGGGGATGCTTAGAGACCTGGCAAGGTCTTGTGCCATTGTCAGTTGTAATGACAGGTTTAAGGGGAAAAGAGAGGTGACTACAATGGAAGGTGCCGAGTTTGAAGGGAAATCTGAGGAAGAATGCCGCACATGCCAGCTGCTTTTATACACTTCTGGCCAGTGGCATCTTGTCCATTACCAAAAGCATATAACGAATGGAAGCCTGACCGGAGGGCGGTGGCTATCGACGATGCTCCTTACTCTTTCAAAGCACGCAACCCAAGTCTTTGGATCGTGGCAGTCACCATAACAAAAGCAAACCCAATCGGCTGCGATTGCTCACTTTTCATTGAGGGAGTGGCATAGTGACAATCGCCCCTTCCGCGACAATGGGCCACCAGTGTAAAGCGATGGCGAAGCCCTCACTGACGTGGGGAATTTTTAGGAAAGAAAAATGGTGTTCAGACAGTGAATTAACAACATTAGAGTTAGGAGTAAATACTAGCAAGCACGAAGTGAGTAGACGTTGAATGAAAAACTACAACAAACGTACGCCATTAGTATCGCCCCATGCTCACGGAGGTCCAGGTCCTCGTCTCCACTAAGATCCTCGTTTGAATCAAAGTCGCTATCAGCTTCATCTGAGTCGGGATCAAGGGTATCAACGTCGTCGTCGCCAACAGGCTCTGCTTGGAGGTCAACTTCGGCCGCGGCTGCGTCAGCCTCCATGATAGCGTCTCCCACATGTACATCTGCTATCTCCGATTCGGAACCCCAAGGTTGATCAGGAACGTTAGCCTCGATGGCCCAACCTGAATCAGTGTCCATTTCAATGTCCTCGCGACCATCGCTGCCGACAACTTGGAGCTCCCCATCTTCTACTTTTACCACTGCTTCCTCTTCGTCGGATGTTTCATAACCAGGCGAAAGGAGAATTGGCCCATCCACAGGAGGAGGGCTTGCGAGGGCCCTATCGTGGCACGCCCGATCGTCATCGAGTTTATCGTCATACATAGAGGAGTCTGAGTCCGAGTCCGAGTCCGAGTCCGAGTCTGACCCCTTGTCGTTGTCATCAACATCTTGCATAAAAATCAAGCGTGTGAGCCAGATTCCTAGAGATTCCTCGACAGTTTCCCAAGCTTGCTTCGCTGGAAACAAAAGCGCGTCTTCGAGGAGGCCTTCGACGAATATTGACCCATCCAGATCATCCTCGTCTAGATTGAATCTTCGGCCAAGCTGGATCTTCCAAAAGTCGCCTTTATGCATCTTTGGGCCAGCAAACTGATTGTATAATTCTCCATCGGCCCACGCAAAGATACCCTTTTCGGAAGTAAATTCGAGGTTAAATGTCTCAATCATGAGACGCGTTGCCCCTCGGTGAAGAAGAGCTTCGTATTCCTCTTCTCGTTGCCAGTACGCTGGCAGAGGACGGAAGGGACCAATATCGTCAAGAGGGGTTGTGCTACGACAAGAGGAGGTGCGGTCTTCGTGGATTGCAGCATTTTCTTCCAGAGAATCAGATGGGAATGAGTCCTCTTGCTCCTACAGAGGGCGTTATGTTTTTAACAAGGAGGATCGAATATGAGACTCACATCATCCCATCTAAATTCTCTTGCACAGGCTTGACACATCCTCTCGATGACCTCCCATTGGCAATCAGGACAGCGGTATATGTTGTCATCCGAGTCCCAATTTGCCTCTACTTCATTGTCCTCGTCACCACTTTCTTCGTCTTCCTGTTCTTCATCATCGCCTAGAGTACCCGATGACGCAGATTCGCGAATCTTTTTCTCGAGCTTTTCGATCTTTTCCTGGTCTGCAGCGCGTTTCTACGTTCAAAGGATGGATCATTTCGGAATAAGGATGAAGATAGGACGTATTTAAATGATTGTAAGCACAACTTACTGCCTTTCTTGCCTGAAGCTCTGTACGGAGAGCTCTCAATTGAGGTGTTTCCATAGTGCGAAGAGTCGAAGGCTTGACCAAGAGATTGAATCAAGTGGCGGAGCGAAAGGAAACGGGATCACATGATATTATCTTGAAGGAGACGCGACGCGTCAAGGGTCTAGACTCAAAGCGCAAAGCCTGAAGGCTGTGTAGCAAAAATGAACTTATGGATTGCAGCCAAATTGAATATATCGATTAAGCTAAAGTATATGGTATTTCTAAAGGTGAGCCTGCGTTTCCTCTCCATGCAGTGGGTTTACATTAGCGACATCAGCGAAAGGGTAATCGATATATCCAACGTTAGCATCCGCTCGCTCTCCAGGAACATAAAAAGTGCTTCGGTCGTACGGCGTAAGGGGAATGTCGTGCTTCAGGCGGTAAGGGAGATCAGGCTGATTTGAACGAAGGTCAGGATATGAAGGGCCATATTAAAAAGGTTGCAGCTGACGTTGGAGATGTACAGACGCCCAAAAGTGACGAGCTCTCCAGTTTCCTCCGCGGTTTGCAGGGCAGATTCCCGAGTGTACGCGCCCGCCGTGATATAAGGAAGGGGTTTCCAAATTGCGCGAATAAAGTCATTAGATTCATGGGCACTAGCCACCCGATCAACAGACCCGCTGATGCGGGGTTCGACGACATGGAGGTAGGCGAGCGTGGGGTATTGGATTCGCAGTTGGGTGACAAAATAGGTGAACTGGGGTATAGGATCCGCCATTCCCATATCTATTGAGGCATAATGAGAGCTGAAAACAGGATACGATGAGCGAATCCATCACCTTGGAATTTGCTCCATGGACTTAAACGAACTCCCGTCCTTTCCACACCGACAACTTTGGCGACGGCATCAATGATTTCCAAGGCGAATCTGCTTCTCTTCTCTGTGCTGCCGCCGTAGGCGTCTGTTCTGGTATTGCTGACATCCTGAAAGAACTGATCGATGAGGTAGCCATTGGCGCCATGGATCTCCACGCCATCGAAACCAGCCTCGAAAACGGCATTCTTTGCAGCCTGCGCGAAGATATCGATGTATTCCTGAATTTCTGTGATCGAGAGCTCGTGGGGTACCGGTGTGGCCTGCGTCGATAGGGGGATAGCCGACGGTCCAACGATGTCAAAGGATGGGTCCTCGGATGAGAGTACCAGAGGGTCGGCCCCTCGCCCAACTGCCCAGAGCTGAAGGAAAATATGCGAGCCATTTGCGTGAACTGCATCTGTTACCTACAATACAGAATCAAATGGGGATAGTGGCTGAAAGTGAGGGTTAAACTGACCTGTTTCCAGGCGGATATTTGCTCAGCGCTCCAAATCCCAGGTACATTCGCATACCCACCAGCTTTGGCAGCAATGAGGGTGCCTTCGCTGATGAGCAGAGTCCCAGGAGTCCGACTCCGCTGCGAGTAGTACTCCTTCACAAGAGGAACGATTGGCACGTGTGTCGATTTCGTGGCTCTGAAACGAGTCAATGGAGCGAAGACTACACGATGGCCGAGTGTAAATCCTCCGACGTCAATAGGCTGGAAGAGTATAGGCGGGGCTGATGACATGATAACGACTCGCTTTTGTCTTCGATACTGCGAGAAGATGTTATTTATGCAAAAGGCAAAGAAAGATCGTCCGTATTATGAGATCGTTATCTTTCGAAGTGACTTAGAAAGCAGATGACGCCATAACGACCTATTTTTTGCTGATTAATGGTTGTTGGGCGAGGGGGAGAGCCGGGAGGGGGCACAGTTCAGGGCCAGCGTAACTGCAGGAATGGATAGAATCATGTTAGACTGATACACAGATAGATGAAAGCTGATGAAGCATATCGATGACTGAGTGTGCTCATCGAAGCAGATAAAATTGAAGGCATGGTTGTCAACGCGTGGTGCTTCCCATCGTGTATCTTCCTTTGTGCAGGTCATGCTACCTCCTAGCTCATCGGCGTCGATACTATTAGAAAGCGCAAAGTGCGGGCATGACGCCGCCGTGAGATTACTAAAAGTATCAATAATCAGTTGTTAGATTGTAACCTACAGGGGAACAAGATCCACGAACCTGATCAAATAAGGGTCGGTTTTCCTGGAACAAGACTTGAGAGTGGCCATGAGATGAGATGAATCACAGATATGGAGACCTGGGTATGATATTTCCTCCCCTATGTGGTGCCAGTCGATCGCCTCGTACTGTATTCACCCTGACAGAAGTGTCGTATGTATAGTGTAGGGAATGGGTTAATGCTCTCTCTTCACAGCGGCCCAAGTGACGAATACCCGTCTGAGTTTGAGGAGATCCCAAGAGAAGAACTGTGGTGATGACTCAGGGTCTCAGGGCAACCGGCTAGGGGACAAGGAATAGTTACGATAGGATAAAGGAAATGTTCCTGTCAAATCCAACGTCGATTCAAAGAGCGATGATAAGTCGGGAGGAAAAGGACTCAACGACAAGGAACCAGCGATTCAATGCCACGTGGCTCAGATGTCTTTCAAACAATATGCAAACAACGCGTGCGCCGTGACCGCCGCCCCGTCAGGTTGCTCCCCTTGCACAAGCCTCAAGGATTCAGCATATCTCTTCTTGTTGTAATGTTCCCTTTTCCCATTTGACAATGGATTTATTAACCACTGATGTCGAACAACTTGATAACTTGATGAGAATGAAGAGAACCGCCCGATCCTTCAAAGCTTCACTTTCGAATGAATCGAATCGCCTTCCGATCCAGAGACTTTCCATCGACACTTCAAGACAGCTAACCGCAATGCATTCCTGTCGAGATCCAATACATGATCGCCGGAGAACTGGAACATCTCTTATTGCTTGCAATTGCCCGATCGTCCCGACCTGCTACTTGCCGGTGCTTGCGCGCAAATCGGCAGGAACTGAACATTATACAGATATCCCCCCTCCCTATTGTGTGGAAACATCTACCGAAACTGGCACCTCTGATCAAGGTGATACCGAGCGAGCTCTGGACACTCGTCGAGACCAATTCTTCCGACATCTCCAAGGAGTGCGATCCTTTGCCACCTTCCCACCTCATTGTAAGTTTCTAGTTCAATCATTTATATAAGTGCGCTAGGTTGCTTATGACTCCGATATATCTATCAACAATTATAAATTCGCCAGCTAAAGGAAAGCGACTGGGAAAGGGTCACATACTATGGCTCAAAATTAAAGTCTTTAGGATGGAACGCATGTGGGCATGGGTGAGCTTTGGCTCATCTGTTTCATCTGTTGGTGTTCATGAAGACATCATGAAGGCACTCAGCGCATACCGGCCTGCTCACCATATCTTACCGCAACTCGGGCACTACAGCTGTGCCCTCTACCGACCGTCCACAGTTTCCTCGTTCCCTTGCTTAGAAGTTAGACGTTCTCCTTGGGAAAGGCATTATCCATGCTACCCTCTTACTCCTTGATATCTTCGATGACGATGCAGGCCACACTCCGATTCTCACTTCTCCTTTTCATCTATGGGCCGACTTTGCCCAGAGATACAGGCGACCTCAGTTACGACGGGTACGCCTGTCATAATGAACCATCGAAAGATACTGTGGCAGGATAGATGCTGCCCAGTTTACATCATCTCAAGGTCATCGAGATTGATCCTACTGTACCAACGCCCGAAGCTGTAGCTCACCTAGTTCAATTGTCATCCCTCATGTCCTGGACAACGGCTGTACTACCCTCTGACTTCGATCTAACTGTCTTCATAGGTAATGATATTCAGCTCACGGACCTCCGCAGGTTCGATGTCCAGGTACACGGATGGACACAGGCCACAACACTTATGGAAAGCGTGCGTTCTCAGTTCGAGTCTCTCAGTATCTTTATCTCCGAAGAATCCCCTCCAGCCACGATTTCGACACTGTAAATTCGTATCCTCGCTTCTCCCATCACCCTTTCCTCCCCTCGACACGGCCATATCTGGAGCTTCGCCACCATAGCTCTTTCGGAGGGGACGTGCCTTGTTCATCCCTCTGAGCGAACTTTAGACCGTTGCTTTCATTTTCTGTACTCTAGAGAGTGATCTTCGAATTCAAATCTAAGGACACGACTATACAGCGTTCAGAAGAGCAGAAGCATCGCGGTTATGGCGTACAAAATATCCAGGGCAAGTGCTTCACCATCGAACATCTTAGATAGTTAATCTTTCATTTGGGTTGATGAAATCCTTTCGAATGCGAAGATTCATACAATTAACGTCAAATTTTGCAGCGCATGGCAATTGTTTTACAGAAACTCGATTAATCACGGTATTACGAGGACCTTGATCAAATATCAAGCGCGTTCTTCAACTGTAGTCCACTTCTTCGCTTGTTGTACATCCAATCCACTCCGAATTGTCTCCAAAATTGAAATCATCACCTGAATGTCTTTGTTATCATGCATATTGGGCTGCATCAAGCCCCGTTGAAGGGCAGCGTACGCTTCAAAGCTGTTTCCGATGCGCTGATACGCAAGGCACAGAGCCATATACCTGTGCAAAGCATGGTCAGTTCTTCACCAAGGACACGTGCATCAACGACTTACCCGAAGGTTCCAGCAGGGTCGTACTCTTCGATCTTCTTCCCATTGAGGATGGCCGCTTCCGTCGCTTGTGGATCACTCTGTCCAGCTTCCATGCGCAAGCGGAAGAGGAACTTGTGTATAACCGCCAAAAACTTTTGCAAAAGCACTATCTGTTCAGTATCATCTACCGGCATGCCTTCTCTTACACACTCGAAACGCTCAATAGCCATCTCGAACAACTCGATCGCCCGAGCTCGGCCATGGGGCTTTGCGGCTTCTTCTTCTGCGATACTGAGGTACTCCCGACCTTCGTTAAATTGGCTGAGGGCCTGCCCATGGAGTATGACGTTGACTAATGGGGGCATCATCTCCCAACGAAATGGGAATGGAAGCGAGTCGAGGAAAGGCTGGATGGTTTTGAGGTGGGCGTTAAATTCTTTTGGAATGAAAAGGATTTCAGGGAGTGTGTGTGGACGCGTAATTGGGCGAATAATGCAACATTTGATGAAGCTGGGGAAGGGTCGTTAGTGGTCACTCCTCAGACGAAAGAGAGAAAGACAGACTCGAGCAGTTCCTCTGGCGTGGGGGCGCTACTAAACTCTCCGACAAAGCGAAGCTCGCCGAACTGGCAGTTCTGGTCAACTGCGAAACAGGACAGGAAGTAGGGGGATTGTTCCGTGGAATTTTCGTCCTGAGATAACCCGATGCACCAGCAGGAATTCTTCTCGATTGTGGGACCAAGCGACGCATAGTCGTATGAGTTGATTTCGACGTCATTCAAATCGCGTTTTGACGAGTGTAGAATCCCCCCAGGGATCGGCGGCGAGGCCGGCGTAATTTCGTTGTGTCTAATGGGTCTGAGAATGTCGAGTGCCCGTTAAGGTGTTGTAGACCTGGTGGAAATACAAGCAGTGGACTCACCCCGGGCCCTCGAAACGCTCGAGGAGTTTGCGTACGCCCTCGTACTATAAGTAAAAAGCTGTTTGTTAAGACGATGTTCACGTCACTACGACTGATGGTTTAAGAGAGGCTTGCCTGGTGGCTTTCGGACCGCCCCGTTGAACGAGTGCTTTCGCCTCTGATAATAAGCCATGGTACAGTGATCCCAGATTTCGAATAGACACGTCGAAAACCTCGAGCGGCGATGGAAAACATTGCTGTGCGAGGCAGGTGAAGAAAAGTCTGTAAAAGCGCTATCTGTGGCCGGTGTGGTGACGAAGACGAAGTATGCAAAAAATCCTTCATCACTATCGAGAAGTCCCTGTAGCTCATGTCAAGGGGCTTCTAATTATTTTGATGGCGGTTTAGGAAGTCGGGATACCAGACGTCGTCGATAGAGACAATTCTGCTTCACGGAACAACAACACAAAGAATTGGCATACTCACGCAACCTTGTGTTGTCGGCGTATGAGGTCCCAAGGCGACTTACTCGTAGCCAGAGTCAAGGAACAGTGGACGGCGGCAGTACTTATTCCGAAATCAATGGGGGCATAAGATCGATAACCTACCCAGTGTGTTGATAATATACATGAACGCGACGAGACAGCATGTCGCGCGTCTCGAGAGTCGAGGTCTCAAGACTCTCGTCGTCTGGTGAAAGAGTGTGGCGAAGAAATAATCTAGTCTGGATTTCTGAACCTGTGAAGTATGACGCCCTTGATGAGTGAAAGTTGACCACGGAAGCTTTATTCAGTACCTTGACCAACCTACTAGTCGTTTTTTATTCTCGTTCGTTGGAAATCAAATTAGTCTACTTCAAGAACCTTTCCATGATCAAAATCAATGCCGTGATTGTCGAGTCATCCTGTAAATTGGGTTGTGCTAAGGCCCGCTGAAGAGTGGCATATGCTTCGAGATATTTTCCGAGACCATTATACGCAAAGCATTGAGTGGTGTACCTTTACGAAGCGAGTCAGTCCTTCGATGTCGACACATGAATATCAATGACGTACGCATGGACCGAGGACGGCTCGTACTCTTCGAGCTTCCTCCCGTGTTGGAGCGCTGCTTCTGCCGCCGCTGGATCACTCTTCAGAGTCTCCATGTGCAAGCTGGCGAGTACGTAGTGGACATCTGCCAGCATTCCGTGCAACTCCACCCATAGGTCTTCCGGCACCGAGATCCTATCCATGACACACTCCACACGCTCCAAACACTCCAAGGCTTTTTCCAGCAATTCAATCGCACCGGCTCTACCCTCAGGTTTGACTCCTTCCACCTCCGCATCCTCGAAATATTCCCTAGCCCTGGATAGTTGGAGAGGAAGTTGGACACAGCGGAGTATCTTCACGTGTTCGGGTGGTGAAACTTGCCAGTGGAATGGTGAGGGGAGCGAGTCGAGGAAAGGCTGAATTCCAGGTAGATGAGTTTCCCATTCATCCGAAAGAACGAGGAGCTCGGGTAGCGCTTTCGGGAGCCCGTTAGTTGGGCGAAGAAAGGAATGCTTGATGCAACTACGGGAGGCAGTATGGGCAGATCGTCGGAAGGCTTATGAGAGGGACGTACTCGAGCAATTCCTTTTGTGAAGGGGCATGATCAAATTCAGCAACAAAACGAAGGCGGCCCTCGAAACAGGATTTGTCGAACGCAAGACAGGATAGGAAATAGACGGCTGGTTCCTCCGATGCATTCACTTGCTGAAGTGGTTCGATGTACCAGAAAGAATCCCTTTCTATTGTTGGCTGAAGCGATAGGTAGTCATATTCGTCGAGCTCGGCGTCGTGTATCCTCGACTGGGGAAAGCCCTGGAATATTGATTTAAATTGTGGAATATGCTGGTTGTCCTTCATGAGCCTGTTGGAATTTCGAAGCGTCGAGTCAGCAAGTATCGTGTAAGTTCGGGGTGCAGGATAATTGCCTCAGTAAGTCAAAGCCATCGACAAGTCCCCCTGTCATCCTACTCTGCAAGGAATTTAGAAAAATGTCACGAAGACGGGATCACGTTGACGACATGTGCTTTGCAAAAGACGTACCTCTGTCTTTCTAGGTGGCCTTGTTGAATGCGCGCGTTGGGATCTGGTACAAAGCGATGGGACCCTGGTCACTGTAGAGCCTGCAGAGACGCGTCGAACACCTCGCGCGACTAAAAACATTTCTGGGGGAGGAAGTGAAGAAAGCCTTTAATCGCTTTGCCTTTTATTGTGGCTGTATTGATAATGTTGATGGCATCTGAAGAAGCCTTTGCCAGAATCTGAACGTCTCTGTCATTTGTGGGACGTCTGAGATCTGCAATAGGAAGGCCGTATGCCATATCGGTCGTCTGAGACAACAATCGCACGCCCCCGCTGCAGGAAGAAGTACCGTCAAAATCTGTCGAAATCTTGGATTGAAAGTACACCACTTTGCTCGCGCCCTCCGGGTCGTCATCCTGTGCTGGTCAGAAATGAAGCAAGTGACTGGCGAAGTTGCAAATGCCTGCTCTGATGCATCATCTATCATGGTCACTCCCGCCGATCTTCCAGAAACAGAGCATCTAAAGTATTTTCGGGTATCTAATTTCCACTCTTATTATTATCTGACGAAGTTTATAAATTGAGAGATCCAGGAGACCGGATACAACTCACGCAATCAACTCAACACGGCAGGAGCCGTAATATAATACTATGCACCAGCAGCAAAAGGATAATCGACGTAGCCAACCTCAGGGTTCGGTTGGTCGGCGGGCACGTAGAAAGTGCTGCGATCATACGGCATGAGCGGGATATCCTTCTTCAATCGTAGTGGGAGATCGGGCTATGTGAGAAAAAAAAAGGTGGTTCTGTAAGTATACACGGTAGGCTAAATGGATTCCGGACAGGACATCATTTACATTCGAAATATACATCCTCCCAAAAGCGACAAGACCTCCATGCTTCTCGACCGCCTCGATTGCGGTCTCCCGAGTGTACGAAGCGGCGGAAACGAGCGGAAGTGGTTGCCAAATCTCTCGGATGAAATCGTTCGATTCATATACGGCGACGTCCGACTCGGCACGGTCAAAGATCCCATTCATGCGAGGGTCGGATGTTTCGCCTTAAGTGCAGAGACGAAGTGGCTGAACTGAGGGGCAGGGTCTTTCATTGCCATATCTGCGTGGTAGGAGCTTTAGCCAATTTCGACGACTACACGAGGAAGGCTAGAAACGCGAACCTTGGTATTTGCTCCACGGACTCAACCGTATAGCAGTCCTCTCGGGACCAACGGCGTCCACGACCGCATCGACGACTTCGAGCGGGAATTTACTTCGCCCCTCGACGCTCCCGCCGTACTCGTCACTGCGCTGGTTGCTCACATCCTGCAGAAACTGGTCTACGAAATATCCGTTCGCGCCATGCACCTCTACCCCGTCAAATCCGGCTTCGTGGACGGCATTCTTGGCGGCTTGAGCATACAGTCGCACATATTCTTTGATCTCTGCGATTGTAAGCTCGCGCGGAACTGGTGTAGGTCTAGAGGAGAGGGGTATGGGTGAAGGTGCGACGAAGGACAAGGAGGGGTCTTCGGATGCGAGGACGTCTGGCTGGGCGGCTCGTCCCTGAGCCCAGAGTTGGAGGAATATGAATGAACCGTTTTCGTGAACGCGTGTGGTTACCTATTAAGTTCGTGGAAATAGATATTAGTCCCTGCTGGGTTGGAGGTGGACTGAATAACGAGTAATCACCTCTTTCCAGGCGCGAATTTGATCTTGACGCCAGATCCCCGGAACACTGGCGTATCCACCGGCTTGGGCGGCGATGAAGGTGGCTTCGGTGATGACAAGAGTTCCTGGCATCGAGCTTCGTTGAGAATAATATTCTTTGACGAGCGGGACGACTGGAATGTGGGACTTCTTGGTCGCCTTGAATCGCGTCAACGGAGCCAGGACTACACGATGACTGAGAGTTACGTTTCCGATCTGGATCGGTCGGAAGAGCTGGGGCGTTGTCGCGTTGGGAGCCATGCTGGTACTTCTAAGTGCTAGGGGAGTTTCAGGGTGGGATTAATGAAAGACGCTGCGAGTTTCATTCTTCTTATACAGGAAGTAAGAGGCGTGGGGGTTCTAGCTCATCGTGAACCGGAACGGAGTAGATTACATGAGGATTATGAAGCAGAATGCTATAGGAACATGGCGCAACTTCTGTTGTTTCATCCAAGGTCCCTGTTATTGGGAGCGCTGTTTTTTTTGTCGGGTGACTGGGGAACAAGAATAACTAGCCTTAGAAAGCGATGAAACGAATGATACAGCTACCGCAAAAGTAGTTGCGTGGTAAGCAGAGGCCGAAGATGACAAGATTGTTGAGCGCGTTTAAATGTCGGAAGGCTGTTCGGGATGAGCAAGCAATGTCCGAGGCTGAGGGAAAGTTCTGTCAAGTACAGCCAGGACGCAGTTTCCCGTAGTCAAGGCAGTAATGACATTTTAAAAAAGGAGGCGACAGTGATGTTTAACGAAAGGAGGTACCCGGGCGGTCATTTTCTGGGAGGAGGTGAAAACTTTGCACCCCGGCCTCGAGGCCATGACGGGTTATAGGGATAGAAGGTTTCCATAGGGATCAGACACTGGCGTCTGATATGCGCATGCAAACCCAGAGAGAGCGTAGATGCCCGCAAGGGGGCCAGCACATTCAATGGTGACTAGGAGAGGAACAACGTGGGATAGTGTCGGATGAACTTTGAATGCCAATTTCGACACGTGGAGTAATTTGGCACATGGGTTGTTGACAAACAAGCAAGTCGCGTCACGTCCTTCTCAGGCATCTTATCGCTACCGTCACCATGTCTGAACGCCGTACTGCTTGTCTGGTCTCACTGCGCTGCTCAAAACACGTCTCTTCGCTGCTCCTGTTGCAAATCGCAAATATACTAGATATGTCTGATTTCTGTTTACGGTGATGAATATTTGTCCTTCAAGGTCAAAATCATCATTCTTCCCAATAGACCAAAGAATGCCGAGCGGCGGACTCTCCAACGCACAAGCGCCACTATGTACCGTACTGTACCGCCGTCAGAGAATGGCAGTGGCACGACGGAGGTATGGTAAGACAAACGCCGTGAGACCTAGGCGAACGATGAGCATTTCAGGAAGCTCGAGTTGGTCACTTATGGACGGATAGGACGAAGATGGCGGTAATTCATTCGACGTCGTCAGATTTGGCATGAAAATGGTAGGTTCCAGCTCTCTAGAATATAGTGACATTCACTTATTCATTAACGGGAACAATTACAACAGATTCTATGACTATTACCGTTTACAATATACACAACTTATTTGTTCGAAAAAGGCGTCTGATAATTAACTGCGCAGTCTCTGACACTACCTGCATGGATCGCGAGCTCCTCTCTCAGGTAAAGCCACGCGAATCTCCTCGCAGCTTGTATACCAAGCCTTACCAACACCTTTCATCCGCTCCGCACTCTCTGGTCATTACTCAACACATCGTCGATCCATGCATCGAACTCTTCTTTCGTCTCAGGATATGGCTTTTCTCCAACTTCCATCTGCGACATTGTCATGAGGCTCACAATGAGCTTTTGCTCCTCTAAACCAACGCGTTTCAAGGCTCCTGCAAGCATATTGAGGGCTTTCCCAAATTTCCCCAATACTTAATGCGCATGTGCTTCCGTTGTATATCTGGAAATGCTTCCGGCGTTCAACATCAGTGTGAGCTAGTCCTGTTTGCCAGACTAGACCCACGCGAAGGCATGGCTCGGATCGTGTTCTTGCCCACACTGTGCGTCTCTGATGGATGAACCAGGACCGGGAGTCAAAGAGGGTAATCGCATCGTTGAACATTTTGATGGCCATTCCTTTACCTCCCTTGAGGTAAAATCCTTTTCGAGCTCCCTATCCTTATCGGCCCAGTCTGTGCAGCTGGTATACCACCCCATGGGGCCTTTTGGCGTTTCTCTCGTTCCTACGGAAGAAATCGTCAAATCCGAAGGATAGTTACAATCATATACATCGCTAGAGCTCACCCCAAAGATGTGTCCATCCACGCTTTGGGCTGCGTTTCTGGTCCGAAGATATCACGAACTCCCTGTGCCAATCGTTGAATGCCAAGACTCGTAATGGAGATAAATTACGCAACAAGCATTGACAGACATCCTCCGGAAACGCTCTAGGACCCAGACATTGTCGTACTTACTAGAAAGCCACCGACGATTGAGGACTGAAATGGATGATACGATTTGCAGCAAGCTGCAAGTGCGTGCTGCTAAAGATGTCAATGGTGGGTTCGCTTGGACAAGAGACAGCATCATGAGCGTTCGAGGAGTGCACGGATTTCAGGCGGAGGGAGAAAGAGAAGATTTCGACCGTGACTCGTTTTGACCGTCCGATTTCACGAGAAACCTGCCCTCATTCATCGGCGCATCTTCTTCTGCAGCTGGGCTGGCCGGGCGGATACACAGACATCAGGCTTGCCACAAAAACATGATCGAAAGAAACAGATGACTCTTCCCTCAGGTGCCGGGTTCAAATTAACTTGGAATCATTCATTAATGAGCGGTCGAAACGAAACTACACCAAGTAGGCTACATATCAAGTATCACAGTCCAGAATCGCACATGTGCTTCCACTTGATATCTCCCATCTTTCGCTCTCTCTCGCCGTATCTAGCAACGTCCTCGACCAAGGCCCCGATTAGCTTCTCGAAACCCTAGAGCATCCCTCGGTCAGACATGTCCTAGATCAGGGTATAGGTCCGCCACGCATTCGAGTAACTGTATCCCAAGGCTGATAACCTGGTTCACCATTGCCGCGAATTCGGGATCATCGCTGAGTTCAGGTTGAAGGTCCAGCATCGGTGCGAAAGCACCACAAACTTCATTCGCCTTGTCCAGATACCCATCTAAAATGGCCTGGAGAAGACATCTGCGCAATATCATGTTAACCTCGTCGATAATCAAATATTCCTCTGACATGCTTACGGAATCGGGGACATGGGATTATACTCCTCAGCCATTCTTGCAATTCGAAGTGCGGATTCGCGATCACTGCCCTGCACGTCTCCTGAACTTAGATCCATGCAGAAGTCTTTTAGACACATGTCGGCGAGTACGAGGTAGCCGAGTCCGACCTCCTGCCTCTTGAGCTTTTCGAGTTCCTCAGACGCCCCAAAAAGGACCTCCCAATCGTGCGACGCGGGTTCGATATCGTCAATAGCCATCTTCCCATATTCCATGGCAGCTGTTATGCTGCCAGCCTTAGTGTCCAGTTCAGACCGGGCTGCCGTCAGGCACGCATCGATGTGGTATTGGTACCATCTAATGCGACGAAGGGCATGTGCCACGGCATCCTCGCGGAGTTGATCTGTGAGGTCGGGTGATCCTACTTTCCATTGAAAAGGCGCAGGAAGCGTGTTGAGGAATGGTTCAATGTCTGGGATCTGGCTTTGTATTTCTTCGGGGAAGAATAGGAGATTCGGAAGTGATGGAGAAGTCAGCAGGCGTGGATGGACGAAACATGATTTAAGGTGCCTGCACCGAGTCTTAGTCACTTTCATACAGAACGGAGAATAAAGGAGACGAACCCGATGAGGGCCGTCGGTGTAGGCTGGGAATCCGAGTAGTATAGAGTTGAGCGGACCAGACCATGGTGTTCGTCGTCATACATGAAACAACATAAACAACCAGTGGTTGTCGATGCGGGATCAATGTTCGGCATTGTCTTGATGTACCAATACGAATCTTTCTTGATGGTCGCATGGAGCGAGGCGAAGTCATATGTGTCATTGTTCATGGGAGCATCTACCGTTTCTGGTGCTCGTTTTCTTCGGTCAAAAACTTCCTCGAAGACTGCGAACGTTTGTGCGTTCTTCCTGATATATCTACAGAGCACATTTTTTTCGTTTAGTGTTCTGTATCAAACCACGACGAAAACGTGGCCAAGCACACCTGGCCACATCCTTAACCTCAAATTTTCCTGTGATGGGGTTCGGAGGAATATTTCGATATAAGAGTTTCAATTCGACCTCAAAGGGACAATGAGATGAAATATTAACATCGTTGACACGGACCAACACCGTAAAAGAACGTACATCGTCCGTGGATGCAGTTGAATTCATGCGGCGGGCTATTTCAGGAATGAAAGATCGCTTGCTGGGCATTATACGTGCAGGAAAGCATGAGAGTTGTCGGCGAGCGAGACATAGCATGATTGTGAGCTGCGCGAGACAAAGGCTCTCAGCGATGGAGTCTGTTAAGCCAGTACTTACCGCGTCGACTGGTTGAGATTTTCAGGAGAGCTGGTCACAACGTCCGTGCACAGGCTCAAAGCTTCTATTCGAGGCAAGATGGAAGTCGAGAAGCATTATTTGGCATCACTGCCCATCGTAGGCATCCCCACCCCCAAAATGGGCATGTGCCTGACGAGCCCGCGATGCGAAAGATCCCAACGGTGCGTGTCCCCCATAACAAATCGTTACGAGTGCAAGGACTTTCCGCTACAGAAACGAGCGATGAATATTGGACATGCATGAAGCCAAGCCAAGTAATGATATATCAAGATTCAAAAATATAGCAATCAGATTTATCACATACGCAAAGCACAGTCACTTGACATTCCATCTTCCGTGCTCTCTGCACGAATACCCTGATAATTAACATCAGTTTTCAACTCTTTTACCCTCCGAACATGGACTTGAATTCGGGGTCATCGCGAAGCTTAGGTTGAAGCTCCCACAAGCGTACGAAAACATGATTTCGGATATCTTGTCCGAATAACTGGCACCTGCAGAAAGTTGGAGTAAATAGCTGCGCAACATCATGTCAGTGGCGCAGAAAACCGAATCCAAGTCTGACGTGTGTACTCACGGATCTAGGGAAACGAGATAGTACTTTTCGTCCAGCATTGCAAATCGAAGTCCAGATTCCAAATCGCGACCGTCCGACTTTGAAATGCATATCAGCGTCCTTATGACTACGTCGGGGACATCGCGGTCCAGCGAAGCCTTTGTGAAGTCCATGGACCATTGAGTAAGTTTGAAGCTTCTCAGAGGGAAGCTGAGAAGCACTGCCATCGACATCTTTGGGCGTCGTACGGAGCGATTCTTCGCGGAAACAGTGCAAAACGGAAAACACACAAGAGCATGTGAGGTGATGTGACGAGGCGAAAGGAAAGTTGTTGGCATTCAAACGTTTCGTCTATCCAAAATTCACATGAATACTGGTAATCTTCGAGAAATCCACTCAACAAGCCAAAGCCGAATGCGAACCATAAAGCCATACTTGAACGTCATTAGCAACGTCGTCGCCCCTCTAAGCCGTCGCCTCCGGATCCGCAAACGGATAATCAATGTACCCAACCTCAGGGTTCTCCTGATCGACTGGTACGTAGAATGTCTTGCGATCATATGGCGAAAGTGGAATGTTCTTCTTCAAACGTAGCGGGAGGTCGGGCTGTACAAGGAGAAAGTTTGGTTCAGATGCAACTCAAATCAAATGGTTGAAATGCTTACATTCGAGATAAACCACCTCCCAAATGCAACAAGCCCGCCATTCTTCTCGACGGCTTCGATCGCGGTATCCCGTGTATATCCACCAGCGGTTATGAGCGGAAGAGGACTCCAAATCGTCCGAATGAAGTCGTTCGATTCATGGGCACCGATTGTGGTACGGTCTGCGTTCCCATTGATGCGAGGCTCCACGACATGTATGTAAGCCAGTGTGGGATGCTTCGCTTTGAGTGTTGAGACGAAATGAGTGAACTGAGGAACGGGGTCTTGCATGCCCATGTCTGCATGGAGGAAAGTGAAATGGATGGAAAACTATATTAGATGCATGGAAACGCAAGACATGAAGATGCGAACCTTGGAACAGACTCCATGGACTTAATCTTATTGCGGTCCTCTCCGGTCCAACAGCATCGACGATCGCATCGATGACCTCGAGTCCAAACCGACTGCGCGCCTCGACGCTTCCTCTATACTCATCACTCCGCCGGTTACTCACGTCCTGCAGAAACTGGTCTACCAGATATCCATTGGCGCCATGCACCTCTACGCCATCGAAGCCAGCTTCGAGCACAGCGTTTTTTGCTGCTTGTGCGTATAGCTGCACGTACTCGTGGATCTCCGTTGTTGTTAGCTCGCGTGGAACAGCTGTCGGATGAGAGGACAGGGGTATGGACGATGGCGCGACGACTGACAATGAAGAGTCTTCGGATGCAAGAACATCGGGATAAGCAGCTCTCCCAAGTGCCCAGAGTTGCAGGAATATGAATGAGCCGTTGGCGTGCACTTGGTCCGTCACCTTTAAAGGGTCAGTATAACGGTACGGTGGGCAAAGGAACGAGGGCACCTCTTTCCATGCAGCAATTTGTTCAGGACTCCATATCCCAGGAACGTTTGCATATCCACCGGCCTTGGCTGCGATAAAGGTTGCTTCAGTGATGAGAAGAGTGCCTGGCGTGGAGCTTCGCTGAGAATAATATTCCTTTACTAGAGAAACCACAGGAACATGGGCTGTTTTGGTTGCCTTATAGCGAGTCAGGGGAGCAAGGACCAGGCGATGGCTGAGGGTTATGTTTCCAACTTGAATCGGCTGGAAGAGCTTGGGCGTTATGGTGCTAGGAGACATGGTGGTAGTAAAAGGAGGAATTAATAATCGGCATGGTGGATGTCGGGCTTCTTATAAAGGGCATGGAGAAAAAGAAGGATCGGCGTTTCTCAGGCACTTTTGTGACCGGGAAACGGAGGCCTTACAAGCGCCAGATTATCAAGCAGCGAATTGCACAATGATGATGCAACTTCTTCTGCATTGTCGCGGTAAGCATGATAAGGCCCGTCAACGAGTAAGCTGTCAGTCTAGAGAAAACGACCTATGGCCGTCTCGTATCTGGCAGCCCGAAGTTCGAACTCTCTCATGTCGAGTGAGAAAGTGTGAGCAAGTCAAAAGCAAGAGCATGGTAAAACTTTATCATCGGCCCGAAGCCTAGGCACAGCCACTCATGCCAAAAGCGTACCATCAGTAGTTGAGGTGACAGTAAATAATGCACAAGGTATATACAGATTGAGATGCGATGGAGCAGTAGTAATGAAGCAAGGAGATGTAGTGTGAGATTAGATCCAAGTAGTATATACAGTATAGCCATCCAGGTGCGAACAGAGGTGTCTAAAAAGAACCAGGAAAGAAACCCCATCAAGGTGTAGTATAACACACGAGAAGGAACGAACGACCGAAATCGAATGAACGAAAAGAAAATAAGGAAAGAATGAATGAACGAATGAGGGGAATAAAAACAGAGCAAAGTCCCAATCCAGAAAGCCACAAAGCAACTCACTCGCCCCATCCATCATCCTCATCCTCGCTCCGCCGCCTTCCCAAATCCAAACTCTCCATATCACCAAGATGCACCTCGTGCTCCGGCTTCAAAAACAGGCTGCTGGGGCTCCCGGTAGCCATCGACATAGAGAAGCTCGCCGTCGTGGGCGAAATGCTCTTGACAGAGCTCGTATGGGCATGGCCTGATGCACTTGTCCCCCGGTCTCCGGTACTGGCGGCGCCATTGGAATGGGTACCAGACGCAGATTTAGTGCCGTTGAACCTTTTCGAGTTCATGTTCATGGTAAAACTGCCATCGGTATCGTCATCGTCATCGTCATCTTCATGCTCGTGATCATGCAGCAGCATCGTCATGTTAGGCGGGGGGACAGGGAAGATGGACGATGTGGTGCTGGGCCTTCTTCTATGTGCGTGTGCAATCTTAGAGACAGCGGCTGGCGTCGAGGACGACAGTGGACCAGAAGAGGGTTCGTCTAGGTCCAGATCGTCGTGTTGTTGCGGGTTTAGGTACCGTCGTTCCTCGTGCTGACCCCCTCGTTTCCCTGCGATGCCAGAGTTGAAAGTATAGTTCGATGTCCTCGATTTCTGCGTTTCAGGCGGGAGCCCGTCCTGTCGTTCCCGAGTCTCCCACCCGGCACCATGGTTGCCATCCCGGTCCTCGTCTTCATCGACGTACAACGGCATGCTCAGCCCGCTTCTCCGCCCAGGCAGATGCATATGATTCCACGTTCCAAACCTCCCATTCCCCTTCCCGCCAGCACCCGCACCACCCGATCCCACCAAGGCCCCTCGTAACTCCCTCACTTCCCCCTTCAGCTCACCAACAACCCTCCTCAGTGTCTCATTCTCCATTTCCGCCCTTCCCAATCTCTCCAATCTCTCCCTCAATTCCCCCACCTCCTCCCTCAGCACTCTCACCGTCCGCTGCGAGTCCGACAGTGCACTCAACAGTGCACCCGTCTCGAGCGTATGCTTCGCCTTGAGCTCCGCCAATTCCTGCTCGGACCGTTCACGTTCACGTCCCATGAAAGCGAAAGACGACCCAGACACGCTCGTGGGCGCCGTCGAGGCGGAACGCGGCGTATCCCTTTCCCTTTCCCCACGATCCCTACTCCCACTCGACACAGTAAACGTCGGACTCTCCATCAGCCCATACGAATACAGTGCACTCCCACTCCCACTTCCACGTCTACTGACACTCCCTCCAGCAAACGTACTCCCACTCCCAGCCTCCGAGAAGGCCATGCGCGACGGCGCACGTCCACTCCCCCACCTCCATATCCCCCATACCCATATTCCGATGCAGCACCCCCACCGGACGGTGGTGTATTCCGTAACGACGCGAACCGCCCCAATACACTGCCATTCCCACTCCCGGAGCTAGAATGCATATCACGCTCCCCATCCAACAACCCAGCCGCCCTAAACGCCTTCACCGTCCTGGGCCCCAACCACTCAGTCATGGGTGGCCCAGCCCCCATCCCAGAGGGCGACCGAGCAAATGTACCACCACGTCCAGAAAGGCTACTGCTCGGTCTCCTGTCCGCCTCGCCGAATTCGCTCGTCGTGCCAGCAACGAACTCATCTCCCTTGTGTTCCCATTCCCGAGCACTACCCCCAAGGACGCGCGCGAATCTCTCCTGCACGCTCATGCTGCGCTTGCGCGTGCGTGTGCTGGAGGCGTGGAGGTGTGCTTGGACCTGGGGGTGGGGGTGAAGAGGGGGTCGGCCACCAGCGAGGGCCGTGTCTAGTGACGGCCGGGCGGGGGTTTCGTATGCGGAGGGAGAGGCGGATACGGAAGGCGAGCCATATGTGTGGTCCGACCCATGTCGAGAAGGCGATACAGTCAGATCATCCATCATCAATGGGCGTTGGTAGTCCAAGCTCCCGCCTTCTCGAGTACTTCCCCTCGCACTACCCCCGCGTGAGAGAGGGACCGGGAGTGCGTCGAACGAGGCTCGAGGTGGTATTGGAGAGGTACCATGCCTCGATGGAGAAGTCGATTCGACGTTGACTTTTATGGTTTCGCCCCACTCCGATACAGATGCCGTGGCCGAGGTGGATGGTGGTGTGAGGGAAGGGGAAGGCAAGAGTGCCGATGTACTCGCATTGGTGCTCGTTGTTGGAGTAGTCAGTGTTGTCGTTCCCGACGTGGACGTCGACCGTGTAAATGGAGACGTAAAATTTGGAGACGACGTGCCGTTGCCTAATAACGGCTGCGAGATGAGTCTCCTCGATGTGGAGGCGGTGGGCGACGGGTTTGGTTTTAGGTGTGAGGCGGATGTAGACGAGGCAAGCAGGGATGGCGACGGTCCATGTTGCGTCTTTCCAAACTCATCCACGCCACTCGCTTGAGTCCCTGACCCCGAAATAGACAACGAGGCTGAGGGCTGATGCTGATATTTCAGCCGAGGAAGCGACGAAGTAGACTGCCTCGGTAGCCGCGAGCGGGCAAGTGCTTTCATAGACCCAGACGACACGCTACCCCCAGGCGTGAATTCGTGTGAGGGGGATGAGGGAGAAGGCGGGAAGTGTGGCGACGCCGGAGAGAGCTTTGTGAGGTCTATAGGCTGCTTGAGCTTTGTGTGCGAATAGGGAAGTGTGGAAGGTGGAGGGTGTGGTGTGATGGTCAGGTTTTTTGTGTTCAACGACCCGTTTGCACTCGATTTTGAATTGAGGTGAGGGTTTGAAGATTTTGAACGTTGGGAGGAAGAGGAAAGGCGGTTTGGGCTTAGCAGCGCGGCGAGGTCTGGGTCAAGAGAGGATAGGTTGAACGTGTCATTGGGACCCGCACCCCGGGAATCTTTCAGCTCATCGGCCTCATCGACGATGACTGCCTTGTCCGCGTTGAGCCATTGCCGCGCCGTGTGCGAGTCTTCCGCCATTATGGCGTCAAGAACTTGCATTGTTAAGTGTGTGGTGGACAGGTCCAAAGCAGAAGTATCTGTGTCGGGTGGTGTGCATGCGTCTGCTGGTGTTCCCGGTGCAAATGGTGAAGGGGAAGGAGATGGAGCGCGAGAGGACTCGGACGCGGATGGGAAGTGTTTGGAGATGCCTGACGTATCCGCCTCTAGGATAGTTGAGAGGTCGGCAGATATGGGTGGACCGGGTGAGGGCGTGCGAAGCATCGGCGCTCGTTGACCTTTGGAAACAGCAAAGCAACCGTCAGTAAATCGGGACCGATATCATTACGAGTGACATACCAGTAAACACGACCGTATCATCCCCATCATGGAACTCGTTCGAGTCATCCTCACCGACACGCTCTCCAGGTTTCCCAGGTAAAGGCTTGTCCAGCTTTGAGCACGAGACACTCCTTCGTATAAGAGGTGGCTCCTCCTCGGATTGAAGGCGTTCAGTGGGCCGGTCAATCGAAATAACAGGTGATATATCTAAGGACAACGACGCCATGCGTTCCCTCTGCATCGAGCGGCGCACGGTGCCAAAGTGTGCAAAGGGGCTCCGAGTGGCGACATGTGGTGTGGGCGCGACAGTGGAGGAGACCGGGATGGTCGGTTTGTGAGGTCGAAAAGGCAGGAGGGAGCGGAGAGCACGGAAGCTGGGGATGGAAGTGGGCGTATGTGGAGAACTGGCGGCCGTGCTTGTGTTTGGAGATGAAGAGGTGATGGGGATTGCACTGGTGGATGTGCGTCGGGCAGAGGGGATCGAGGAGGGAAATGCACTCCGTGCTGGCACGGGTATATGTTGAGAGGAGGCCATGGTCTGGCAGATACTGCTGCAACGGGATTATCGCTAGCCCAGCAAGGATATCCAAGAGCAAGCCATAGAAACAGTCCAGGCAACCGTTCACGACAACGTTCAAAGTTCAAAATGTTTGTCGCGTCACGTTGGGAAGGACCCTGATGAATTACATACGCCTTCCACACGCTCAGGGGTTGAACGGAAGTTTAAGTCAAACTTTCCCCATGAATATTGCAGATATACTTTTGCAAATGTCCCATGCTCTGATAGATATTCCAGCAGTTCATACATTCCCCGGGGTGTTGAAACTGGGGGCCTTTAAACCAGCCATGCCCAAAGCCACATTAAATCGGACCAAGATTATCTCGGAAAACATCATGGAAAACATACCAAAACATACAAAACGAAAACATGGAATGAAACGGGTTTGAGCGAGTTGACCCTCTAGTAAACGAATTAAAAAATAATGGTACCCCAAAAGAATTTTGGGCTCTGTTGGTCGTCTCGGGAAAGAGCCTCGAGCATTTCTGATTGCCTCCCACAGTGGTCCCGGTGTTGGGATATTTACAAGGCCAAAGAGTCTCTGCAGGATAGGAGTTACCAGAAGGACGGAATGGGCGCGACCAGCAAGTTTCATTCATAGTTGTGTGAAGAGAACGCCAGACTTTAGGCCAACCAGAAGGTTTGACTATATAGAGAAGCGATGGTTCAGGAACCACCCATAGGGTGTGATGATCTCACATGCACCTATCAAAAGCACCGAACAAGCCAGAATCTGGGGCGAAAGTGCATCGATATCCGAGAGCTTCTAGTGACAGCGAGCGAATGTTCTCGAGCTTGGGTTTACAAATGGGCAGAATCTATCATGCCGGATAGATGGTGTCCACCAGGGAGCAGAAATGAGTATTCACCGGTTTCGGGCAACAAACGCTCGCCGGCGGCATCCTGCACACCGTATAGAGCGACGTGGAGGCAGGGCATCCGGCACAAGAGGAAGGATGCCGGAGTAGGAGAGCGTTATCAGCGGCATTTCGTCGGGGTTTCTCAGAGTGAGAAGAAGTTGGCAGACCGCCCACGAATGTGTCCACAAAATGGAGAGCAGGAACGGCGAAGATCGCGGCCTAGAATGAAGAGCTTGATAACAAGATAAGATACATATACGTGGGCGTCCTTGAGACGGGCGTCGTGCTCGGGCTTCTGCTGGCTATCGAGTTGCCGCGAACATAGTGGGGATCCATGATGAAATTATGTGATGCTTGGTCGACGAAATGAGCGACTGCATCCGAAGGCTTTCGGATGACGAGTACAATCTGTCGGTCGTGGACAAAGTGTAGACAGAGAAGAAGACTGGCCGAAGGCGCGAGAAGCATTGCAGTACCGATCAAGGGCTTGAGTTATTCTCATCGTCAGAGCACCTTTCGAGATCACGCTATGAGCCATGATGGGGCCGTTGGTGCATGCTTCATCGTCAGGCAGATACGAGAGTGACCATCCTGTTGATGCCCTGCCACGGCGACGGTGCAGTGCCACAGATCATGGAGGAGACATACATCAAATACCACCAACGCCATAAATCCAGAACACCCACATGCCTCAGCCCTTTATCGCCATCGCCGACAGTGGGCATTGGGCGGAGCATGATGCATGAGCGTTGAGCCTACGTCACATGTGAGCTCTCCAAAAAATCCACGATTGCACCACGATACGTGATACTGGTTTGCGATGAGAGAAAGGGATTGAAGGAATGTACTTGGCGCGGATGCGGGCGATCGACAGTTTGGGGAAAGGATAGCCGAGTGGTAGATATTCCGAGGAATAGGACAGGAGGGTCTTCCGGAGCCGTGTCGCGGGCATTGAGCCTATGTTTTCATGTAGAGTGGTGTCTGGTTAGACGTCAGGCCAGTTCGAGCCTTCAAAAAAGACATAATCATCAGGTCAAGGATCGAGATCCTGAGAGGGGGACCTGGAAACTGACCTGGGGATATGCAAACCATCGGTTAGAGATACCGCGCAACGTCGCAATCAATTCTTGCCGAAAGTACAAACAGAGTGATGTCAACGAGTACGTAGAAATGTCCCGGGGGAAAGGGAACGCATGGTGTCTGTCCTTCTGACAAGCTTCCAAGAAAACGGCGTGCTCGGTTTGTGCTAGGTGATGATTATTGTATTCCTCAAAAGAACCAAATAGAGCCGGACATAGGATGTCAGGACTCAGTATGCGAGGCGATACCAGCAGAAAACCTCCGAGATGACCTTGAGGTTGAAGTTCATAGAAATCTAAACTCCTACTTAGTGAATCGCAGAGAACTCACCAAAGGTAAGGGCGACACACACATTTATTGGATATCACCCACTAAGCGGTGGACTCGGTTTCGGTGCAGCACCAGGTGGATGTTTGAACGCGGCATCATGGGAAAATAGTGGCGGAGATCGACGGAACCTAAAAATTGAGAGACTATGCAGCCAAATAGTTAACAACAACCACCTTCGAAGATTTCCTTCCGAACTTTCTCATCATGTTGATGTGAACCTATGTGAACGGAAACTTGGAGTTCCTCCTGTCTAGTTCCCGGGTCAGATCTAGGTGGTCGGAGAAACGGCGCCTCTAAAGAGACAAAAAAAATACCTGCCCATCTGTGGCCGTGGTCTTCAAAGTTACACGCCAATCGTTCGTTATCACGCAATGGAGCGTTACATCCGCAGTGTGCCCTGAACACATGAAGAGGGACATTACATTGGTGCTCTTATGAACCATTCTAGCTCCAGATGTCTGTCGAATCTCGTCTGGATCTGCAGAAATTTGAAGTGCAAATCCGCATTCTGGTCATGGTTTTGAATAACGGCCCTGCAAGGAATTCATGTCGTTTTCTCGAGGAGAGGCTTCACACGACACGATCGCTGTACCACGAGCCGTCCAGCTACTTACGCGCTTCGATGTCCCTTTCAGAATTCGAATGGATGCATCGGCTATCATGTCCTCCATTGACCTTGGTTCATTCTTGGCAGCGAGATACCACGTGGGTGCAGCTCGTTTCCCTATACTCCACGCATTATCGCCAGTTGTCGCTTGTGGACGTGAAGAAGCCCTTCGCAGATCCACCCATCTGGACAGCCTCCAATAAGGCTGGAACTGACATGAACGCGGCACTCCATAAAACAAACAGGTATCCCCATGGATGCCAAGTTTCCGATAAGCGGCACACAATCCCTGGATTGCGTTTGGTTGAGACAGATCAAAGCATGTGGTCCTACCTCTCGCCGCGTCCGTATGCAAGTCCATAAAGAGAGACCGTGCCACGATTATGTTCGAGTGTCAACTTCCCTTAGTTGATTCATCTCGCACGCAATGGCGGCCATCGAGTCCTTACCCGCTCTCCCAGAGCGCAAGAACTCGTATCACGACGAGAAGTTCGACGAGAAGAATGGGTCTGTCGATGAAACGGAGTCGATCAGGGGGGATGTCTATGATGACTTACGCATCATCGACATGGGTGAGGACGGCAAGGAGCGTCCAATTGGTACGACAAACACAAACACTTACATGCACTCTAGCGTCACATTCATACCATCTACAGAGACAGATATTGATGTCGCAACTCGTCTTATATCCCTTGAAGACGACCCGACTCTTCAAGCCTTCACATTCCGGATGTGGTTTCTTGGTATTGGCCTGTCGTGCTTCGGTGCAGTGCTGGGTCAGATCTTTGTAGGTCTTCTTCCGGGCACATCGCCGCATTGTTTCCCTGACGAGCCCTTTCCAGTACTTCCGTCCTCAAACTGTCTTCGTCAGCCAGCTTTTTATTCAAATCATTGCCTATATTCTTGGGCGTGTATTGGAAGAAATCATCCCAGGTCCTGGTAATCCCCGCCCAGGCCTCAAGATGTCGGATAACAAGTTTTGGCGGTTTATGAACCCCGGTCCATTCAGTACGTCAATACCGGATTGAATAGAAAGCGAGCCATGAACCCAACTGCATTCTAGACATCAAGGAGCATGTCGCGATCACTATTTTCGCTTCTACGGCTGCTGATTCCGCACTCGCAATCAACATCTTTGCCGCGGATGACCTTTACTACAATATCCAGGTATGTTTTATAGACTTATCCAATATTATACGCACAGCTTAACCCTCGCCGAACAGCCTAATGTTGGCGTTGGTATCTTCACCCTGATTGGTAACAACTCGCTCCGCTTCGATGAACATTCAGCTGATATTACTTCATTCTTAGGATCTCAGCTAATGGGCTATGGTCTTGGAGGTTTGTCCGCTCTTAACAAGGCTCTTGTGTCCACAAGTATGAATTCTAATCATCTACCTCAGGCGTAATGCGCTCGTTCCTTGTGTACCCGACCTACATCGTCTTCCCCAATCTGCTTCCTACCGTCCAGCTGTTCGACGCGCTCCACCGTGGAAAGAAGATCATGCTTCAGAAGAAACGTGTCAAGTTCTTCTGGGCCGTGTTTGTTGGTATCTTCGTCTGGGAATGGTTCCCCGAATACATCGCACCGTACGTCCATAACATTCATCCCATGTTTCGACCGTCACCTTACATCACCCTTCAGGACTCTGACCGGCATCAGCATCTTCTGTCTCGCCAACCAGAATAGCGCCTGGTTCACTCGCATCTTCGGTATGATCTTGTTTGATGGAACCACCGTCAAGTGAAATTCTAATCCTCCTGTTCCAGGTGGTGCGGCTGGTAATGAAGGGCTCGGTGCATTTGCACTTTGCTTGGACTGGAACTATGTCGGATCAGGAGGAGGCTCTCTGGGTGCACTTTTCACACCCATCTCGACCCAACTCTCCCTCTACTCCGGCACAGCCATTTGCATGTAAGTCCGCCCACCCAACATACGCGAGTAGCATCTCACTCAATGCCATCTCACTAGGATCGCCTTCTGCGCATGCTACGCAACGAACACCTGGAACGGACAGAACTTCCCTTTCCTCTCTCAAGCTTTGTTCTACGAGAACGGTACCCGTTACAAGCAGCTTAACATTCTCGACGAGAACTTCAAGCTTGACCCCGCGAGATTGGCCATTGAGGGACTTCCCTGGTTCGCCAGCTCACAGGTTCTTTCGAAGATCGGCTCGAATCTCGCTATCGGCGCTACGATTATGCATGTCCTCGTGTGGTATGGAAAGGATATCATTGACGTCATCAAGAAGTTCAGGGTGCGCCTTTCTCCCTCTAATTCTGCCTTCGTTATCTCACCATGTTATATTCATCAGGCTGGCGAGAATTACGATCCGCATCTCACGAAGATGAAGGTATGTCGATTTAGGCATTTTTCGCTGACATTGCTGATCGATGGAACATATTCAGGTATACCGCGAAGTCCCCATGTGGTGGTACATCGCGATGTTCTTCGCCAGCTTCGCTATGGCTATGGCAACTATCTACACTGGTGGATCGGGTCTGCCTTGGTGGGCACTGATCGTCGGTCTTATCATCTCCACTGTGTTCTTGCCCTTCGTCATCACGGTGTATGCCATCACTGGTATGTCTGTTCCCTTTTCATTAAACTAAGTACCTCTTATATTTGGCTTGTAGGTTTCTCCCCCAATATCCAGAGTTTAGTTCAGGTAATGTTGCATTTTTGATTGCGATGGACGTTTAGCTTATTTTCCTTTGAAAGATGCTGGGTGCCGCCTTGATTCCGGGAAGCCCGCAAGCGAACATGTACTTCACATTATACGGCTATAATACCCTCGATCAAGCTCGTGGACTGATTCGTGATCTCAAGATGGTTCGTCTCACAATTCTCATAACATCGAAATTTTGAGTCTTACAATCGGATACACCAGGGTCAGTACACTAAACTTCCACCTCGCGTTACCTTCACCGTTCAGTCTTTGGGCGCCGTCATCGTAGGTTTCATTTGCGACTCGGTCGGATGTGGCTGAACTGAGCAACGATATAGGGTGGACTCCTGAACTACGTCATCATGAAGATTATCATCAGTAGTCGTCGCGAGATTCTTCTCGATGTCCAAGGTAGCAACGTGGTACGTATTTTATCTGCTTCTCCCCATGTTCAGTTGCTTACTACGTCGTATACAGTGGTCTGGTCAACAAGTCCAGGTATAAGTTCTCGCATCTGGGGATCTTGAACTATGGGCTCATTATTCGACAGTCCTTCAACAGTAATGCTATCTCTTGGGGAGCCTTGGGTGATCGACTATATGCACCAGGCGGTCGTTACGCTGTACGTCTCTCTTTTCGTCTTATGCTTATTAGCTTACTCATTTGCACCTTCCAGATCGTCCCGTTCTCCATTCTCGTCGGTCTAGCCGTCCCTCTGCCGTTCTGGCTTCTTCACCGCTATTACCCCCAAACTCGGTGCCAACAAGGTCGTCACTCCCATTCTCTGCTGTGCGTCATCTGTGTTCCATTTGATTCAATTCTTGTATCATTAACTCGACCTCTAACTTTTTCTTTTTCTCACAGGGACGCTCGGGTACCTCAGCGTTGGAATCAACAGTTCTGTCTTCACTACATTCTGCCTGGCTGTGTTCTCGCAGTACTATCTGCGCCGATACCGTCCCGGCTGGTTCAGGAAGTACAACTTCCTCCTCTCTGCCGCCCTCGACGGTGGTACACAAGTCATGGTCTTTGTCTTCACCTTCGCAGTCGGTGGTGGAAGCGGCAGGGTGGTCGACATGCCACATTGGGCATTGGTATGTTTCTTTGTTTTTCGGCAGTGATACCTCATTTCTCATTTTTTTGTGCCTTGTAGTTCCCTGAGGGCAATCCCGATTATTGTAAGAGACTCACATGATGACGCCGTTTACGAGCTATTCTACTTGTATTTTTACATCACGGAATACACGAACCTCACTCCTCGTCACTCACGGGTAATCGATAACGAATACTAAGCAAAATGTGCAAGACACCGTGACTGTGACATCGGGAGCTTGCAAGACACACCCAACTCAGCGAAGAGGAAGAAAAAGCCCACATGTCATGTAGCAACGCCATCCCGGTTCTTGAACTTTCCTCGTCGAATGGCCATGGAAGGACAGCGACTTGGAAGTGAAGACGGTGGTGACGGATAACGCGGCATGCACCTGGTCTTCCGCAATGCAGTGACCGACGAGTACTGCCGAAGCTTAGCCCCCCCTCGTAAGCTGAGAAGACACGCGTCAAGCATAACTGATTTTATCGATCTTGTGGGGATGGGCTCACAAAAAAAAAATCTCGATACGCAAGCGGGGGAACCTTAAAAGCCCGTATTGCAGAATACTCTCCAACTTATTGGTCGGGGAAGAGCGGTGTGGGACAAGGAAGGATATGACGTGTGGATGAATGATGTGGTCAGATTGATGAGTGGCGTAGAGTGTGGAGAGTATGAATGATATACGATTGCGCGCGGGCTTGCCCTAAATAGAGAAGAACCGAGACAGTGACAATGCATTTTTGATGAAGTATATCCGAGAATATTTATACAGTGTACTATTACATGAAATCCTGCTAGCTAATCTGTTTAAATGGTCAAACATACATGCTTCGTACCGTGGCCCCAGAAGGCAATGCACGACTGAAGCCTGGAAAATTCCTGAATGTGTTACATTGAGGGAAAAAAGCAGGACAGACTGGCACACGCTCTTATATTTGTGGCTACATCGGGAGTGAGAATATCGAACGGCTGACTTCTGTGAGCAAGCCCGTTAGTGCGAAGTAATTCAGAACGCCGTGGCAAAGTGTACCAACCAGTGATAGCGTGAAGGCCTAGGTTATATGACCTGATGATGTATTATTAGCATTGAGTCCTGGGACGCAACTCCAAGTGCGATAAATACCGCGGGTCGGGTCCCCGAGGGATGTTCAGCCCTTTCTTCCATGTCGTACGCGTGTTGTAAATAGAATTCGGTAGTGGTTTACCCATCCTGAAAGGTGAAATCAGTCAGTGCTAAAAGCGGGACGAACTGGAGAAGCTGAATCCAAGCGCGTGCTTCGCATTAAGCAACGGAAATGAACGGAACTTACACGCAGAAATCGCAGGAACACCGCGATGGTCCTGTTCCATGATGATCGCACCCTAAGGATCTACCTCCTTCCAAGCCACAACACGTCCACCTAAATGCACGAGGCCAATATTTGAAAAACTTCTCCTCATCTCCTTTTAGTTCTTCGTAGAACTTGGTACGCATATCCGAGGTTTCCTCCGCGATAGTCGCGCCCCAGCCGAGACGTTCTGTAAAGACGAGTCAGCACTGATGCGATGATGTATCGGAATGGCATTGGGTGAATTACCGCCATCTTCGTCCTGTCCATCCCAGGTGACCAGCTCAAGCTTCCCGAAATGCTTGTCCTTCGCCTGGGTCTTGCGGTATTTGTCATACCACACCCTCGTCGCGCCACTGCCGTTCTCAGACGGCGGTGCACAAAGGCGCTTGTGCGCTGGCCAGTCTGCCGCTTGGCATTCTTTGGCCTGTCCAGAAGAACGATGACTTCCAGGAGAATATCACCGTAAACAGAAGTTTAGACATACGCAATATACTCGCGATTTACAACGAGAGCAGCGAAGAGCAGCGTCTTGAGCAGCACAGTGAGCACAGACGGTCGTACGGCCTTCAGACATTGAGCTGATGATAGTAATGATAAGATAAATTCAAGCCTGAGAAGGACGTGACGCGACTTGCTTGTTTGTCAACAACCCGTGTGCCAAATGACTCCACGTGCATCGCGTCGAAACTGACATCCATGTTCAGAGAAGTTCATCCGACGTTGTGCTCGTTGTTCCCTGTTGTTCCTCTCAGTCACCATTGATGTGTGGGCACCCTTGCAGGCTTCCTAATGCTCTCTCTCTTTGCGTACACGTATTATAAATCGTGTCTGATCTCCCAGGCAGGACCGCGCCGGGAGTGAGATAACCCGTCATGACTCTCAGGCAACTCTCAAGCCGAAGTAGAATGTTTTCGTCTCCTCCTGGAACACCTACAGTAAAACAATGGGCGCCCATGTACCTCCTTTCGTTAAGAATCACTGTCCGAGGTCGCCTTTTTCGAAATACCATCCCTGCTTTAACCACAGGAAACTACGTCTTCGCCGTACTTGACCGAATTTTTTCTTCGCCTCGGACATCGCAGGACATTGCTCGCTCATCAGGTCCAGCTTTTCGACCGATCCAGACGCACTCAATAGTCTTGTATCTTCACTGGCTGCTTACAACACAACAACTTCCACCGCAATTGGGCCATGTGTTTCACGGCTTTCTAAGGCTCGTTATTCTTGTCCCTATGCTATCTGACGAAAAAGCAACCATTCCCATCACAAGGACCCTCTGGCAGCGATGCAGAAGAAGTTGCACCATGCTGGCGTAGTGTGCTTCATAATCTTTACCGATCCTTCGGCTACACGATGGACGAGATCCCCGACCTTTATTTTCTTTATAAGGACGATGCTCGCCATACGTTTAACCAAACCCACCCTCGAATTCAAATCGCAAACTACCATGTCTCTTAACGCCACGACGCCCAAGCTCTTCCAACCGATCCGGATTGGAAACATAACTCTCAGCCATCGTGTAGTCCTGGCTCCATTGACGCGGTTCAAGGCGACCAAGAAGTCCCACATCCCAGTCGTTCCGCTCGTCAAAGAATATTATTCTCAGCGAAGCTCTACTCCAGGAACTCTTGTCATCACCGAAGCCACCTTCATCGCCGCCCAAGCCGGTGGATACGCCAATGTTCCAGGGATCTGGAGTCAAGATCAAATTCGCGCCTGGAAAGAGGTGAATACTCGTTATTCAGTCCACTTCCAACCCCGCAGGGACTAATATCTATTTCCACGAACTTAATAGGTAACGACACGCGTTCACGAGAACGGTTCATTCATATTCCTCCAACTCTGGGCTCAGGGACGAGCCGCCCAGCCAGACGTTCTCGCATCCGAAGACCTGTCCTTCGTCGCACCTTCACCCATACCCCTCTCCTCTAGACCTACACCAATTCCGCGCGAGCTTACAATCGCAGAGATCAAAGAATATGTGCGACTGTATGCTCAAGCTGCCAAGAATGCCGTCCACGAAGCCGGATTTGACGGGGTAGAGGTGCATGGCGCGAACGGATATTTCGTAGACCAGTTTCTGCAGGATGTGAGCAACCAGCGCAGTGATGAGTACGGCGGGAGCGTCGAGGGGCGAAGTAAATTCCCGCTCGAAGTCGTCGATGCGGTCGTGGACGCCGTTGGTCCCGAGAGGACTGCTATACGGTTGAGTCCGTGGAGCAAATACCAAGGTTCGCGTTTCTAGCCTTCCTTTTATACTCATCAAAATTGACTGAAACTCCTACCACGCAGATATGGCAATGAAGGACCCTGTCCCTCAGTTCAGCCATTTCGTCTCTGCACTTAAGGCGAAACATCCGTCCCTCGCATACCTGCACGTCGTGGAGCCTCGCATGAATGGGATCTTTGACCGCGCTGAGTCCGACGTTGCGTCGTACGAATCGAATGATTTTATCCGAGCGATTTGGCAACCACTTCCGCTCATCTCCGCTGCTGCGTACACCCGGGAGACTGCGATCGAGGCGGTCGAGAAGCATGGGGGTCTGATCGCTTTTGGGAGGATGTATATTTCGAATGTAAGCGATGTGCTATCTCGGCCCTGATTAGCCTGTGTATACTTACAGAACCATTTCTCTTTTTCACAAATAGCCCGATCTCCCCCTGCGATTGAAGAAGAACATTCCGCTCACCCCGTATGATCGCAACACTTTCTACGTGCCCGCCGACCAACCAAACCCTGAGGTCGGATACATCGATTATCCGTTTGCTGCCCAGGAGGCCTAGTATTCCAGCGTGGATATGACGGCGTACAATGAGCCCTTGCCTCGTTGAGTTGACCGCGTGAATGATGCTCGATCTTCTGCATAACTCAATACACACACTTTGTCAGATAATAATAGATGAGATTTCTGAATCGAATAAATACTTTAGATGCTCTGTTTCTTGAAGAAGATCGGCGTGATGACCAATGACGCTTCTCTGGAGTCTGCAGCTTCTAATTCTGCAGAATCAAAGGAATCTGTTCATGGACCTGTCGAGGGACTCAACGTAATCAGCACCGTCCCAATTTGAAAGCAAAGGTACGATCACCACCTCCCGCCACTCCTTCCACCCGCCGCCCCTCTTAAGCTCAGACACCGCGACTTGACCCCGACGACTCGGAATGCTCTCCACCGCCCGAGCCAGTTTTCGCTTGATATCTTTCTCAACGCGCAATCGAACTTCCCCATTGTTATTGTCAGCTGGGTCAGTCCTGGGGCATCGGTTTCTGTCGAAGGAGAGTATCAATGTGTGGCATTGCATGGGCTTGGATGAGGGGGAATTTACGGCGGTGCGTTATCTATCCATTGCTAGTCGTGAACCTCACGCGATAAATGGTGCAGAAGCTTTGCCGGGACAGCGTCCTGAAGCATCGCGGACCGTCAGTGCGCATAAAGAAACTGGACACCCAGTAGGAATGCCAGCCAGTGATCGTGAAGGGTTGTCATTGATTCGTTTTCCTTCAGGGACTCTGATGACCCGCAGATACCGCTTAGTATGGTACTTAAGGAGTTGTCTCGTAGATCCAGCATACTCGCCGATGATTTCCTCACAAACGGAGACAAAGAACTGGCGATCGAGGCACATACCGATGCTATTTTTCACCTTGAAGTGTCGCTAAGCTTTGTCGAATCGCCGGAAGAGGAACATGAGACGAGGATGCTGATGGCAGGGAAATATGGAGCGCGAAGCTATGCGCACCTCTCTGGAGATCCTGATCCTGAATCGGCGCTCTGCGATGTATTTGCCGCCGAGGAATGTTGTCCATCTTACTCACCCACGTAAGCGTCGAAGCGTCTACATGCGACTGGTGCTGATTCTTGAGCTTGTGAACAAATCCTTGAAGGTATACGACTATGGCACACGCGCATTACTTGATGGGTGAAACTGGAAAAGCTCTCGATGTCCTTGCAAACGCTGTGAAACGCCCGTATTTCCTGGACGACCTGTTTCTGGTCAACATGTTGATTATGTCACAGTTGGGGTTCCGCCACAGGGACCTTCGGACGAAAGAGGAGTTCGACGAATGGATGGACGATGTGCTGGTGAATGATCCGGAGAGTGTGCAGCGGATGAAAGGCGTCGGAGAGGCTTGGTATACGCGCTGTGAGGAGATTCGTGCGGCGCTGCCCTAGAAGATATCATGAAATAGCTTTGCGACTCAAGGACGATGCCTAAAGATGTGTACTATATGTCTTGAGCCATGATAAATTTGTTCATTTATGCGCTGTAAAGCGAACAACGTCGTGAAAATGTGCTTGTCAACCCGATATGTAGTGAAGGTGAACATTTACTGTATCATTGGTATTGAAAACCTACCAGAATTATGAGCTCTCGCTCACGCCATATGCTCGCAAAACGTCCTACGTACCCGCCGATCAAGAGAGTCCTGAAGTTGGATACATCGAGTATCCCTTTGCAAATCACGTACGTTTTCGATGTTCTGAAGAGGATCGCCATGATGACCAATGTCACTTCTCCATCTCGGACAGATCGACTGAACACGTCCATGGACCGTTTGAGGAACTCGGCGTAAACAACACATATAAGGACAAAACCGTCGGTCCAATTGGCAGATAGGACGAGCCTCTGGCTCAATCTGGCCTGTAGAAGTGTAATTCAGAAATTCCCCAGGCTGTCGCTTTGAGGCGCCGCGGTTTGAGAACAACTTGATGACGATCGATATTGAGTTGTTGAATCAAATAGGGTGAATTATTAGGAGAATGAACGGAGGCACCGTATGACCATAACATTGTTATCTTAGCTGCAACGAACAACTGTATCAGGGATTGGCTGACATGACGAGAAATGCTGCCAAAGCCGTGTGTTAGAAAGGGATTACACTATGATCTTGGGATCATTCACCTCATTGACATATACGCATTGACCCCCGGACACGCACATAGTTGATCCTTTATAAGACTGCCCTGAAAGAGGAGAGGTTAACCAATAGCAATTATCGTCGTAGAACGTCGGCGTACCTCCACATTGAGCCCACTAAGAGAGCGAAATGTCAGCGTTGTGATCGAAACGGCAATAATCGAATGCAAACCATAGGCACGCCATCCCCGCCAGGCGTGACACGGCAGCATGACGTAGTCGTACCAACCACAGGCGCTGTACTTGAAGTCGATGGTGGCGGAGTAGGGCAAGGTGTGGGTGGAGGCAGAAAAGGATCGGCAGACTATAAATGGTGGCTCATTCCTGAATAAATGTCTTGAAAGCACCCGAGAGCTTACCTGGCAAGCAACACCGACATCCACCAGCAGGAAGTGTAGGACAACGCCACTTATGAGCTTCATTGGTGGGTCAAAAGGGTGTATCCAATCCGCGACGAGGTGGCCCACAGCATGAACAAAATCAACATCGAGACGAGGGAAGTGACGTTGAAGAAGGCAGGGTATATATCGGGGAAAAGTTCGGGATAACGTGGATGTAGATATCGCATGTGGGATATCATCTGACCAAGATAATGTGCAACGCGGTAAAATAGCAAGTCACTGAAAAAAATATGCCATGGAGAACACTGTTAAAATAAGCGCTCTATCCAAAATTCAATGATCGAAGGAACACTCACACGAGACAATTTGACTTTCAACAAGCTACATCTGCTGATTGTGTTACCATTCTTACGTACCGTACGCAGGTTGTGCCCTCTATATACTTTCGTTCATTCTGAAATTATGGGGCTTCGCGATGTCTTCGAAAGACCAACGAAAGACAGCCAGGTTCGAGCCATGAGCGGAATTAAATCATTCTCAGAGACATTTTTCGCAGATTATTCGTCAACATGCTAAGGTCTGTGCAAACATTGCATACAAGTCGTACTAGTACTGGGAGACTTGGATTCGGAGGGGGGTTGGAGACGAACAATCTTGAAGGAAAATTCATAAACCCGCACGTGCCAAGACAAATATAGGCATACAACGCCCGCTCCTAATGTGGAACTTTGCCTCGAATTACAGTAATGTAGCATGTATCTCCTCTGAATGAAATGGTAGACGTGAGCTTGCGCTGCCAGGGTGCTGCCAACCGTAAGGCTGCGAGTTAAGTATCTGCCCCCAACTGATCAGTAGAACACCTTAACTCAATTTAATGTCCTTCAATACGTACCAACGGTGGGGCATCGTGTTGTACGCGGAAAGCACCCTCCTTGTGTCATCGCCGTGTTGAGTGGCTTCGCAGGGCATCTCGAGAGCTACAATACCCGAGAGTCGGACGTGATGGTTATTGGGTTTCAGTAACTGAGTGTTCCCCGTCAGCGTTCGGTCATTGAGCGGTAGAGTATGCGATGACTATGCGACGTTATACGTGACTATACATCGAAGTGCGATAAGGGCATTGGGGAGTGACAGTTCAGAGACCCATGCATGCGACACGAGTCATAGAACAAGGTTGAATATGTCATTTAGAAGCGGGCAAGATATCGTAGGTCACTACGGCGTGTTCGTGCCATATTTCAAGAGCAAAGTGTTCGAGTTCCTGATGTGATCGAACTCGATGTTGTGGAGCCAGGAGAGATGGGTAGGCATTGATACCAATACTGGGAATGAACTATCAGCTTTCAGTAGCATGAAAAGAAAGAAATAATAACTTGCCGGGTTGAGTGCTTCACAAAAAGTTCCGTCGACACATGTGGTCACTCCACTGTATCCGATTCCTGATCATTGAAGAGTCAGTGTCATATATATTGTCAGACGATGAACATCGAGACCTCCGCATTGTGCCCACTACCAGAGTCGTTAGTCGACGATGAATTATTGCATGATACCTAAGGGGGTACTTACGATTGGAACTGTTCCAGCACGGGGAACTGCCGTTCGGTAAACCCAGCAAGAGTCAGTTCCACCCCCCGTTACCGTTGCGCTTGGTGAAGTCGTAATGGTCGCAGGAGGCGTGGTGAGTGCGTCCTGTGGCAGAAATCATTCCCCGTGCAGTGCGAACGGGATACCACTCACCACGACTACACCTAGAAGAGGAGAGGAGGAGAGGATGGTAAGGACAACGGAAGAAAAGCCCTTCATGGTCGCGGTGAGAGAGAGTGAGCAAGGTCTGCTCAGAGAGAAGGTTGTATAAATCTTCTGACTGTCGATGGCAGTTCGAGTCTGATCATCGGATACATACAACGCTGAACATTAAATCGTGGATGAAATTCGGAAGTTTAGTGCCAAAGAAGAATTACCCCTCCGTGTCACCCAGAGATGCCAAGCGCCTGATTACGAGGACCAGAAACCAGGTGTCGAGAAAGCACTTGCACTCGTTAAGCGACTGCCTAGCAAATAAAACGATTTCGCAGAAGAAATATGGGGCTGTGGATTGAGTCCATCCGGCACTGTTGCTTCTGGTTGGAAGTTTGCAAGCATTGGCGTTGAATTGAAGTTGAAGGTGGGCGTCAGTCTCGGCTATTCCCGAAAGCATTTCCGGCGATCGTTCAAAAAGGCTTGGCAGTGCTGAAGTCATGTTCAACCTGGACTGTAAAATTGAAAGGTTTAGTAAGTTTCTTTTTGACTGTGATATAGGTCCTACCTATTATCGTGACTAGTACTTCCTTTGCTCAGTACTCTGACGCTTGGTCAGTTGGATTCAGAAAGACCTCCGATAGGCTCCGAATTTTGACCTAGTCCAACGTTGGACAAAAATGCCATGCACCTTGACCTTGCCGCGGTCGACAAGGAGGATGATATGGTAGTGCTGCATAGAAAATCGGCCTTCAGATGGCATGGGCAGCTTGGTTGGTGCGCGTTTGTCTTGAATGGATCGCCTGAAGGCTGCAAGTTTGTATTTATTAATTTCGACTGTAGGACTCGAGACTTTGGACGACAATGCGTCAAGATGATCCTTTCATCCGGTCTGCTCTTGCACTTCACTGTTCGATGTTTCTCTGCATTGCCTATTTTGGGAAAGAGGATCGCCGTGAAGGCTAATTATAACGCTTCCTGACCTAAGTCGGTGTCCAAAGAATAGAAGCTTTATCTTAGTCCATGGACCTTTCGAAGGACGCCATATACAGACCGTCAACGTAATCCCTTGCAGTTCGCGACGAAACAAGCCTCTCGACGAGACTTTTGGCGGACTCCAAGCTTGCAGATATATGCTGTCTCTCGCTCGACGACGATTTCCGTGTTTTTCTGCCAGTTTGATGCGCAGAGCGCCACCCTTGACCGTTGGTGTTCGTCGCATGCATTCAGCAACATTCCCTGAATTCGAAGACGTAAGTTTTTTTAGCAGCGCTCGGCCACGATGAGTATTAAGCGTTTCTCTCCATTTCAGCTTCACAAGTTCTACTTGGATCTTGTACCTCAAAAGATTCGTTCGGACTCCGTCACAGGAAGATTCGAGGTTAGTAGCGTTGTCAGGTGAGTTTTGGACCTCCTTGCGTTCAGGCATTGATACAGGCTTTCCATCCCCTAGATATTTCAACGAAAATACCCAATTGTTTAAAGCCGCTCAGGACCTTCTTGAGAAAGGACAGACCGCTAGAGAAGTCAAAGAGACGTTTGACTTCGACACGTTCAATTTTGCATCGCTCCAGCCAACCATCAAGGAAGATTCCTTTTGGTATATCAAGGCAATACCGAACCTTGACGTTGTCACTTTGTGCTGTTTCATGTACGACAACGAACATCATGGCATAGTACGCTCGATGACGGAGTATCGCGGTCACCAGCCTTCGGCAACACAATTAAAACGGCAGGCCTCTTTTGATCTCAGTTCCATTTTAAAATAAAGAAATTTCACCATAGTTTCCTCAAGACATGCTTCGCCCATCCGCTCATGCTACATCCGCCATTACTCCCGAATTTCTTCATGTTCCCTGAAGAACTAGAAAGCCTTGTCCCGACCGTTGCGCCATTCCTCAATTCGCTCCCTTCACCTTTCGAATGGGAAGTAGGTTCCCCTGACGTGACATATCGCGATCGTGAGGATTCAGTTGCACATGCCCTTCGTAACGTCAAGACGTACGAGCATCAGTTTTGGGAATGTATCGAGGCCGGGTGGTCTGAACTCGAAACCTTTGGCGGTCTGGCAGGAGCAGTTGAGTTCATGAACATGGCTATCAAATGTGTTGAGCATACGTTTCAAGAAAACAAGCATATCCATGGGATCTCTGAGGAGGGAGCAAGTCATCAGCAGAGGCTCGGATACGCGTACCGTGTGCTCGCCGATATGCATATATGTAGTGGGGATAATCGCGATCTTGACGTTGGGCTTCGGATTGCAAGGATGGCCGAGGAATATGACCCGTAAGCAAATCTGAGAAATGATTCAATCGCGGGGAAGACTGACAAGAAGCTATGCAGATCTCTTCTCGAGAATACTGCTGGTGTATTTTTCGTCAGGATACGTCACGTTCACTGTGTTCTCGCTGCTGTCTTGGAGCTTCAACCTGAGCTCGAAGAGGACCCCGAGTTCAAGGAAATGGTAAACCGTGTTGCGACGCTTGTAAACAGGTTGCTCGAATTGGCGAAATTGACAGACCTCGGGACTGGTGACATAGGAGGACGATAAAAGGGCCCAAAGGTGAATCCAAGTGGGGTAGAGGACGTCCGGCGGGTTTAATAATAGAACGAAAGGTGGGTGTGCTCCAGCATCCGCGTGGTATAGCTGACGCGCCATAGTTACATAGACTTTCCCCTAGCGTAGTATGCCACATGCAGAAAACCTTTAACTCAGTCGTGGTGAATAATCAATTGTAATCGAACCAACCTGAAAATCGCCCGATCGTGCGTGTCTCCCCGTCGTATACCTACGGTCTATATCTGCTTTCTGGAGAGCAAAAAAAAGCGTCCATCAGCAGGGGAGTTTTGTGAAAGGTGACGGATTCCTGAATTGGTTCGCGATTTGATACCCGCCGTTTCTCCTCGTTTTCCTGGGATGGCTTGTCGTGAGGAGTCGAGCAGTCCTGAACCAGTTTTTCAGCTTACCTTGTTTACATTGTGCCCTTGAACCCAGGAAGCCTTGTCGAGAGGAAGGAAAATTGTAACGCATCGATGTACGATGTTGCCTCGCCGTGGAGGCTCAAAATGCCATTGTGAGGAGATCCGGGCAGTGCCTAAGAGAGAGGTTCACGATAGACACCTTTCGTGACGTCAAATTCCGATCAAAGTGGTGAGTGTCGAAGTTGGGGGTAGGAGAGTAGAATAGCCAAAGATTAAAAAAATTGACACGGAAGACAAGTTTCTTTTGCTGCGCCACATCCATAGTGCTTTTGTTAAACCGCGAAACGAGGCTTTATCATCGCAGTTCTTGCCTGGGTGGACATAAAATGACACAGACTAATTTGCTCAGCGACGGACCTTGTCAGATGGGTCCACAGTCATTCACCACAAAGCCTGGTTGGAACTGATCACGCCGGTACGCATTTCCATAACACACCCAAACGAGTATATTCCAGCGCGAGATAAGAGTTACATCGGTGAAAGGCGAATCAGGCGAAGCACGGGACAACAGCAGACGAAAGCTAGCGAGAATACAGAAGGGCGTGCATGAGAGGATTACAGCCGGAGCCAGCTACAATAGTCGACTCAAAGCCGAGCAAGGAAAGCTGGAAGCGACTGTCCAGCCTGAACATCGGAATGAGCGGGCGAAACGAAGCTTCCTGAAAAGAAAATGCATACCTGAATCTTCACCAACGCATCGCGAGTCTGATTCATTGAAGGCCTGTCCTCCGGAACCCCGTGCCAAGACAATGTCATCAGCTCCCAGAGTGATTGGTCCTTCTCGACCGAGTCGAGTACCCTCGTCTTGTGATGGCTGAATGGAAGACCCCCATCATACAAGGCGAGAATAATCTCTACAACTGTCCCGAGATTGGAATACGGATGAATATTGGTTAAGACCTTAGCAGAATGCAATATAAGACATAAAAATGGTGCGATCATCTAACACGAACCTCATAGCAGACACTCGCAAATGAGAATACGTCAGACATATTTGTCGGTTGTTGAAGGTTACCCTGTACAAGCTCGGGAGACATATAGCGGACGCGATCGAGACCTTCGGAAATGTCCAAATCCTCCACTCCCTCACTGGAGCTCATTCCGAAATCTGCCAGCATTGGAGCACCGTCGTCGTTGATCAGTATGTTTCTCTGCGAAATGTTTGGGTAAGCTAATGTTCACTGAGTTGACAATCTGTGTTACGGGATGCAGATCTCCATGGACTACGCCTTTCGAATGAAGATATTCGAGCCCGTAGGCGATACCAACGACCTGTCAGTTAACCACTTAGTGTGTCCGCCAGCTGTCACTAGATAAATGTAAACTCCACCCACCAGTGCGAGCCTATTGGCATCGGGTTTTCGAGCTTTGTATTGATCGATATTGCCATTCTTCATCCACGGAGAGATGATCGCGGGAGATGGCAGTTCACGGTTTGAATGGCTTAATCCCAAGAAGGGGAGCACGTTCGGATGGGAGAGTTGACCGAAGGCCAGCACCTCGCGGGATAATCGCTGATGTACTTGTACTAAGTAAACCGAAGAATGGAGACGGAAAGATGTAATGTACCTTCCGATGCTTGTCGATATCGCGAACAGTCCCAGTGCACCTCAACACCTTCAGGGCAACAGTGTTCCCATTGTAAATACCTTTGTAAACCTCGCCGTATCCTCCATGTCCAGAATATATGTTGTCAGAAAGTTTAGGGGAATAGTATGGTACAGGTGGTGATATGGCCAGGACTCGGGGGGTTTGCTGCAAGGAAGTGACGACCAAGCCAGGGATAGAGGAGGCATGGCTGTAGGCAAGTGATTCAGGATTGAGAGGCTCGGAGTCAGCGGTGGAGAATTGGACTGGCATGTACAGTAAGAGGGAGATGCGTAGGGGGTGAAGAGTTGTGGATGAAGAAAGATCGGGAAGACATGAATTTCTGGCGTCAAAAAGAGTGGCAGTGTGCAAAAGGCTGTTCGGGCGTTCAGTTGAAGAATGTCATCACGTGATTCCAAGTGCTGTGAAGGTTTCCGCAGGAGGCGCTTGTTTTCTAACTTGAACAAGTAATTCGTCAGGGAGATGGCTACAGCCTCGTCGAAGCGCCAACACCGCCATTGCTCATGCGTGCAATACTAGGGGAGGTGGCATTGCTGGCTTTTGTAAACTTCCTCTCCCACATCCCTTACTCTCTCTCATGGCCTTACACAGCGAGTCGAACGAGTCAGAGCGATATGGTAGGTCATTCAGGCTCTCCGACTTCTGGTCGAAAGGGAGTGTTAACTTGTCGCCATATCAGATAACGAGCTGAAGCAATTGGTCCAGAGATGGGGTGAGCATTGTCAAAGAATTATTTTATCTCACCTTTATCGCTGTGTTAACGCGCCTTTTCAAGCATTGAGGTCGTCCTTTATCTCACTTCCAGTCCCCGAATATGCAGAGAAATTTATCCTTGACTATGCCAGGATGAGAGATAGAGAGGCTAGTCATCTTGGACTCAAAGTTTGCAGTGTTTGTTCCATATAATATAACCAAGTTTACTGATGTACTGTAATGTATGATGTTTCTAGGTCCTCCTCAGTCAGGTAAACCCATCAATCAAAAATCAAGATTTCAGAGCTTTATTGACTCTTGGATACTTATCAGGATGATTCTGGGCCCGATGGTACTCTGGCATCGCTGTCACTTTCAACATTGGATACTACGGAACTTCAGAACCTTGTGGACGAGATCTATACCGTAGGTTCTCAGGCAAATTAATGTTAATCTTTGTCTCAAGGCCATTGTCTCTCGCCAGGTTCTCACCTCCAGCAATGCTGGTCCCGTCGTCATAAGTAAAATCATTTCTCGTATATGGCTATCGACGCAAATACTACCATCCGAACTCCTGGTCCGGGGCGTGACCGATAAATCGGCACATGTTTTCGCCACGACAGCGTCTTCTAATGTGTATGAAGGTGGAACAGACTCGCTGCGTCTGGCTTTGAAGACATTCCGACGTACTCAAGCAGGCATGCCGGAGGCAGCAGTCAAGGTTCGCTAATGCCATCTGTTTATAATTTGTCTTATGCTAACGTCAACTTCGCAGCGTTTCTTTTTTGAAGTGCTGATCTCCAGCAGCCTCCAACATCCAAACATCCTACCTGTCCTCGGAATCTACTCCGGCGCATTGAAGAGCATCTACATGGCCTCAAAGCTTATAGAGTCTGGACCCTTGCCCCATTACTTGGAGTCACATCCAGATGTGGATCGCCTTGGTCTCGTACGTCAGGATTCTGTCATTCCGGTGACAACAACCAACTCACTCTGTTCAAGCTCACGAGGACAGCAGAAGGTATCGCATACCTTCACACTCTGCCGAATCCCATCATGCACGGCGATGTTCGTGGAGTTAGTGTGGTCTACCCGATCATCAACGTCCATACCTGATACTTCACCTTCGCAGATGAACGTCCTTGTTGATGGAGACAGTCAACCGCTCCTCATCGACCTCGGATATTCCATGATTCTGGATACTGGAACTGGGACGTTCCTTCCTGCAGCACATACGCACGCTGGCAACCCGAGGTGGACTGCACCGGAGAAAATCCGCTCGTCGGAGTATCCTATTACTCTGACAGCGGATTCGTACTCCTTCGCCTCTTTCATGGTCGAGGTACGAGTGCTCGCTGTCATCCCCTCAATCGTCGTTGAAAACAGGAATATAGGTTTTTTCAGGGAAAGTACCCTTTGACCACCTCCGCAACGATGCGGCGGTGGTCATTGAGGTCCTCGTTCGTCAGAGACATCCCGCTCGGCCAACAGGACCGTATGCTCACCAACTCACTGATCCTTTGTGGGAGTTGATGCAGCGTTCTTGGTCAAGGGATCCAGCTGCTCGTCCTTCCATGAGAGAGGTGCACGAGTTCTTGGTCTCCATGGCCAATGCCGAGTCGCCGCGGATCTGAGGCGACATCTGCTCATCTACTCATTGTTATTCTGTTCCCTATCACTTTGACGTTCTGAGACGTTGCCAGCTCGAAAATTCATTCGAGGTGGGAACGCATCATGACCGTTGTAAACTTGTATGATCGTAAATCCGTATCTTCTTGCATATCTACGCTTTCTTTGCACCGTGTTTTCTGACAATCACACCTTTTTTGTAAGAATGCCGATCCCGCAAGTTCAAACCCATTCCTTGAAGACTTGCACCCTGGGCCAGAAGATGAAAACGAAGGAAGTAACACCAACGAGGTGTTGATGCCAATCCAGATCCTGCTGCCATGCGCATGAATTTCATACTCTAAACTGTTGTTATGTTCTTAGTCCATTCGCTAGTCGACATAACGGCGAGATAATTTAAAAGACTCGTGAATCCTTCTGTTGCGCGACCCATTCCAAGAAAACACACGGGCGCCATTCTTCCGAAACCAACGTTCTTCTTCCGGCCCCATTGCATAGTCATGTCCCTGGATCTCCAGATTATCCAAGGCAATCCCTTCGCGCTCGTCGTAGTGATCGCGATGTAATTCAGCAACCCTCTTGTTCAACATCTTCACCATATACCGCAGACCCGCGGATGAAAATCCAGAGCATCCGTAGATGTCCATGTATCGCATTGGGACATCGATCATTTCTCCTATTGCTGCAAGTCCGTCATCATCAAGACCAGGACAATTTGATATATGCAGATCTTCGCCACTCCAACAGCTGAGGAAGGCACCCAGGTTCTCATCGTGGTCAACCTGGTCGACCATGAGGAAGTTTGCCGAAAATCCGTACGGCAGACTCCACATAGGGCAATGCGACATGCATAACGATTCCATGGTATCAGCGTATTGCAGAATGCTGGAGACCAGTTGATGGCCAAGGTCCTTGAGCTTAATGGCGGCCGCTTGGATTACTAGGTTCGACGCAGGTCCCGACTCATCGCAGTGAAAGTCAATGGAGGACAAGGATAATTCTGGGATGGACGAGAACCCCTCGAGGAAACGGAGAAAGTCTGAAAGGGTGAATTGGAAATCTTTCGGGAGGAATGGTGTGAACGTGTGGATGTCGAGAGAAGGTCTACTCTCGTGTAAGGATTTTATCCAGGATGGGAGCTCGAGGCAAACATGAACAAAGTTGCGCCCGTCAATGGAGAGATCGCTGAGCTCCGGGCTGGAAAATGGCTCGTTCCTGATGCGAGGAGTATTGGATGGACCACCGGGGATTACACCATCGTCAACCCTGCAATTCAAAAGCAGCTTCTTCAAAACCGGTGCTTTGCCATAAAAGTCGTCAGAAATCGAAGGAAGGGACGAGCTACCAATCACATCGAAACTGATTGTCTGGCATCGACCGAGGTGCGGAAGAAGTATTTCGATAACGTCTCGACATCTTTTGTATTCATCTGGGTCGACTTCGGAATACGTGTCGGGTCTCCTCATAATCAGAATATCAAGTGGCAAATCGCGAGATCGTTTGATGTATGACTCGATTTTCGACAACGGTGTTGGATGGGAGTCAACGAAAGCAACAATGCGGGTCCAGAACATCGGAAGGCTTTCTGCAATTGCTTTCCACCTTCGGCAGACGGCGTGAATTGATTTGGGGAAGAGAAAGGGATTAAGAAGGTCCTCATCCGCCCATATCGTTTCGACATCGACCTTATCCTCGATCTCGAAGTCCAAAACAGCTTTAAACCAGAAACCATAAGGAGGAACTCGTGACTTCATGTAGACATGCTTGAATATAGAGCCAATAGTCTCAGTTGGAAGAGAATCGATGTTTCTCCGGGTCCGGGCAACGAGAGAATAAGAAAGCTGGTGTCGAGTCATGGCATGAGAAAATGTCCACGATTTGAGGAGTACGCGCACCTCAGAGTTAAGATGGAGTTTCGAATCTGTAACCTGGCCTTTTGGCGAGTTACAGAGCATGTCGTCGAAAGTCGACACGTCAATGTCCTGAAGAAGTCACGGATTGGCCACGGCGTCCAAGGAACGTACGTCGGACCCCGGCCCGATAGCCATCAGTTTTTTTCAGAGTCCAATTCAACTCTTCTAAGTTCTCTCCGCCGCATTTATCGCATCGCATACCACATACATGCCATGTAATCTTCATAGTAAGAACAATCCATCTTCATTCCAGTGTTCGCCCTATTGACAAGATCTCACTAGAAAGGTCACTTCGTCTGACGTCGTCCATTTGAAGTTTCCATATGGCCACACATTCCCTCTGAACCAGCGTTTCTCTTCGATGGTCAAGGGCCGTTTATGTCCCTCAATTGTTAGATGAGATAGCGTAAATCCGTCGCGATCATCATAGCCACCACCAGCAATATTTCGGGCCACCGATTCGTTTAACTTCTTCACCATCTCCTTTACCGCCTCCGGTGAAAAGTTCCAGCAGTTCCGAGTCTCCATTGACTCAAAACTTGAAATGCCTCCAAGAGACTCAAGAGCGTTATCATCGAAGCTCGGGCAGTCAACAATCTTCAGCTCTGCACCGGTCCAACAATCCAGAAAAGCACTAACGTCTTCACTTCCATCGATAGTGTCCAAAGTAAGATGGTGGGCGGAGAACTCAAAATCCGCCGGTCCAACCGGACATCGGGAAATATAAATGGAATCCACGTAATCGTTGGCGAGTATTTCCATGATTTCTGTGAGGAACCAAAGGCTGAGGTTATCGAGCACATAAGAGTCAGCTGGAAGGATAAAGTCCGGCGTAGGGGTTGATGGAGGTACGTTATGAAATTCGACATTGGATAAGGACAGACGATTGACGCGCAGCTGATCTAAGACGTTGACGAAATCGCGGAGAGTAAAGGCCAAGTCCCCTGGGGATAGACTGGGATGGAGTAAAGGTGTGTACCTGGAGTTGAAATTCATGGCCTTTCAGGGATTCGATCCACGCTGGAATCATCAGGCATGCATGGGAGAAATTGCGTCCATCGACAACGAGTTCTTTGAGCGCTGGGGTCAAGAACGGGTCGTTGTCAATTTCTGGGCGGCGACCAGAGGCTCCAGGAGCCTTGGCATCATCTATCCGACACTTCAAATTCAACGTCTCGAGGAAAGATGCAGAACCGAAGAAATCTTGCGAAATCGAAGGGAGAGATGAGCTGTAGATGACATCGAAGCTGATCTTCTGGCATCTCCGAATATGCGGACGGAGAAGTTCGATGACGTCTCGGCATCGTTGATGCTCATCCAGGCCCTGGTCTAGATATGTATCTGGCGGCCGCAGAACGTAGACGTGGATGGGAAGATCCTTCGAAAGAGTGAGGTACAACAGGACTTCGGATAAGGGAGTTGGTGTAGAATCGACGAAAACGATGATGCGAGTCCAGAAGATGGGATGGCCTTCGGCGATCGCTTTCCATCTGCGGCAGGTGGAAGTAATTGCTCTCGGAAATAAAGAGGGTTCGAGAAGATCTTCCTGCTTCCACGTTGTTTTGAAATTGATATCGTTATTGTTTGAATCGATGTAGCTCCTACGGCTCAACTCGACGCGCGATTTCATATACGTATACTTGAAGATGGAGGAAATGAGCTCGCTGGCAAGAGAGTGTATTGTTGTCTTCGCTTCCTCGGCGATTGATTCAGACGTGATCATCGCTGCATGCTGAACATGACTTTCTTTGTAGTGATGCATCTGTCAAAACAATGGTGTGGGCTGTGATTGAGATGGCCGAGTGCGACTTTGTAGCGAACAACGCACCGAACTTACGTTGAGTTGAAGTACCGTCTGGGACCGTCTATAGTCGCATGTCTCGCTGGAGTCAATTCCATGCCCGTGGGATCCATCATCCATGTGTCAGGCCTGTCTTTGTCAGGTTTCACGATTCGATGGCGCGCGTGCCCCAGAGTACTCTTACAGATCAAGCTCAGGAGCGACAGTGAATGACAGGTCAGCAAATGTCGAAACTCAGTTTTTCGACGGCAATGAGACTACAATAAAACCCCAAGGACAGCGATATCGCTAGTACTAAGCGAATGAAGTGGTATCGAAAGTTCTAACGAACTTGAGTATCAAATGAACACAAGGAGAGTAAACAACAAAGTGAAAGTGGGTCATGGTAGTTGCGTACTAAACGACTTTCATCCTCAGAGCTTGAGCAAAGTGAAGAAGAGAACGAAGCCGAGAGAGTGGACGAGACCCGCAACACCAACCAACCTGTGGCATGAATCAGCAGATGACATCAAAAATAAAAGGATAGATTACATACAATTTTGCAACGACGCCAGTGAGGCCAAGGACCAAAAAGTCAACACCAACAAGGAGCGTCTTCAGGGCGAGGTCGATCTTGAGAAGGAGAAGGCCGAGCGTCGGAACATGGAAAGCGGATTTAGTCTGGACTCCGTCAAAGGTGGTGGTGATGTCCTATGAAGTTTGGTCGATAATGTGTTAGTCGCAGAAAGGGGGTAAGATTAAGGATTCTGAGCCCACGGTGATGATTCCAGCAGCGAGGGCTGCGATTTCATCCTTAGACGGTCCGGACTCGGTGGATACAGGTCCTGGAATGGCAGCGAACGACGCCGAGGCAGTGTCGAGCGCGGCAGTGACGGCATTGGCGAGGGGGGTGATGGTCGCGTCCGATGCCTTTCCATTAGCAACGAGGGCATCTAGATAGAAACGGGAATTATTACATTATTCACCATGAAAATCCGGAGAAAGGTAATACGAACTGATTTGAGGAAGGATGGAATCGGTAGCACTCTTGAGGGTAAGGAAGACGGCCTGGACGTCGCTGGAGGTGCCAGCGCGTTTGGCGATCGCAGCCTTCGGTGCAGGGGATGCAGTGACAATGCCGAACGTCACGAAGAAGAGGAAGAACGAGATGAGACGCGAGGCAATCATGGCTAGAGATAAAGCTGGGGGTGGAGATTTATTGGCGAGTGAGGGGCTAAGTTTTCGAGTAACTTACGGTGTGCTTTATACCCGTTGACATGGGCGATGACGGCATTCCGTCGAAGCTGGCTCAAAAACTTTTAACGGAGAAGAGCCGGGACGTTGTGGGGTGATGTCGCGAGATAACGCGATTAAAACTGGCGATGGTATGTTTTCCTTGGGCAGTGTCCTTTGACAGGGCTGCGAAATGCAAGTACCGCGGACGAGAATAGTCCAACAGAAATAGTACTCCACCAATTGTGGCGATCTGCCAGGATAAAGGCGTAATCCAAGATCCCTGAGTCTGTGCACTGTGACAGCTTCCATGTCTGATGTCGGGTAGAAACAGGCGCACTTTAGTGACCGTGGAAGAATGGCATGACACGATCTACCGGTAGCGCAGAATTTTGAATATTTTGGTTGGAGGATGCCCTTAAAAAAAGTGCAGCGTGCGAGAGAATCCAATTAACCCGAACGAAGCCCAGTCACCGACAGTAGTTACTGTACTAAATTATCACGGAATAAGCTTTGAAGACTCGGCTATCATGTGAAGAGAAGACAGACTGGTATACTTGGGAGGATGGGCTGGTGGAGTATTCTTCTAGAATGCAGACGTGTTGGTATCATTTAGCGACGTCAAGGGACCTATCCAAAGGAACTACATCCGACGTGAGGCTTCCGTTTACCCAATTTCAAGGAAGAAGGGAAGTACTCCATGTCGATGGTTATCTGCAGCTCGACGGTGAGGCTTTCCTTCCTCCAGAGAATCTACGAAAAGCGGTTGTCCCTGACTTCAAGAGAGTGCAATTGAGAAAACAAAACAGAGCCCAAGAAGCAACGACGGGGCTTATATCACCATTGCGTTCCATGAGATTTGGGAAGATAAATACCCCCACGCTTTCACCGCTCGAGTCAGTGAGATCTCGAGTCGTTCAAGGAGTTAGGATGTTGCCGAGTGAGACGAGGTAGAAGATAAAGTTGTCCCGCAGAACGACGGTCTAGCTAAAAAGCTCCGCTCAAATGAAATCAAGAAGTCGAACTCACAATTGGTCTAGGCCGCTTTACAATATTTCTGAAGTCAGGAGCCAATCAGAGCTCGCCATTTTTGTAGAGCAGCCAATCGGAATGCTCACCGACGCCATAAATACTGCGTAATCCATTATAATAATTGTTTGGCTTCGCTGTCATCATCTGTCAACCTGTCACACCCATACAATTACGACCAAATAAAAACTTCTATTTTCCGTACCGCACCCTCTCCCTCGCACCAACGACCTGTGCACCCATCGTGGCGAACCGCGCGTGGTCACTGCTCCACCAATAGCACCGACTACATAGCACCCCATTCTTACTCGCTGACGCGTCTTTCAGCATGGACACGTCGCTTCTGCAGTCCAGATGCACGAAAATGCTCGACCTAGCCCCTTGACTTGTTAAAATCCCGTCATGCTTCGGGAGGGCTCAAGAATGGTCCGCACTCATGCAGGAAGGGGTTAGCTAGGCAAGCGAGTGCAGGGATGAAACAGCTAACAACGCGGCCATGACGGCAGTGCTACTAGGACGATGGTCCCAAGGGCCTGCAGCAGACGTCGCGCTCAAGGAGAACACTAACGACAGGGCGTGTTTTGCTGCACAGTCTCTTGATTTCTTTGTTCCGATTATCCTGCCAATGCAAGTTTCGGTATCTATTATAAATCTCTAAATTGTATCTCTCACGAATAAGAACCTCGAGGATGACATGCAACCGAACGGGGAAAACTGGAGCTTGTATCCTTGCGCTCTGGACTTCAAGGAAAAAATGTGCAAGCATTGCACCACGCTGCCCCACCACGTTGTAAGCTTCCGTTCCCTTCTGTGGGACGACCCAATACTCTGTAAAGAGTCGAAGGAGTCGTTTGGTCGTGATTGTCGTCCCATGACCCCCATTAGGCCCAAGACAGGAATTTCGTGTGTGTTTAAGCGAAGCTTCTGAGCTTCTACGTCCGACTCGACGCCGGTCACAGGTCAGTTTTCGACCGACGGCTATTGCGTGATTAGAGATCCGCCTGCTTTGGGATAAATCATTTTCTGGTGAGTACCCTTCCACCAACCTGAACGTTTTCAGATCTCCACTTGTAACAATTTTCTCTGCATCGACGAAGCATGGCAGGATTGTCCAATGATCATCAGGCGCAAGGAAGCCCAATGCAAGTCTTTCTTCTTTGCCGCATGTTCGCCTTATGTCGAGATATCGGTTAAATTCTATCGTGTTCATAAAAAGTTGACGCCGGAGGTTCATGAACTCGAAAGGGAAGCAAGATGTCGTGTGGAGCCTATCACTGAATATTCTTTGTAGAACTCCACGACGTATTATGAAGCGTACTTGCGAGACGGCGGAGAAAGTCATGGAGACGCCAAAGTCCCGGGCGAGGGAAAATGTCAAAGTCGTTTGACGTGTGGCAAACGCATTCAAACCACGTGGGATCATCCCATACGCACAGATTCTATTGTCAGTGCCAGGAAGGAATAAGTAAGTTTTAAAGTTACGCCTTCAGTGAAATTCAAATGTAAGGACAGTATGGATATGACATCGAAGCTCATCATGCGAAGCCCTTTTAACCTGTGGATGATAAAATAGGAGGACACTTGACAACGTCAATATTCAGATAGGTCGACGTCGAGAATGGTGCAAAGACATGTTGGCTGATAACGCTTGTTCTTCGGGTATCACTGCACAGCTGTACTTGGCCCTAACTTCAGCGCGGTTCGTGCATATAACGGAAGACAACATCCTCGCCTCGTCTTGCATCTTGGGACCATATCGTAAATGGACGCAAACTTTCTATTACCTCCCCTGTGCTTTCGGGGAATTCTCTGTTCAATTCGCGTTTCTCAACTATTCTCAACATGTATGTGGAAAGGGTCTGTACTGGATGGTACACCCATAACATCTCCACTTCCTTTGTGTAGTCCCCCGATCAACGGATGATGTCACTCCCTGTCATGTCGCATACATGAACTGCCTATTGGCCCCATGTCCAACCCTCGGCGACCTTGGATTACGCCTTTTGTGCTCGCAGATTTCCATTGGATGGAGCACTATTTTTCTTGAGTAATTCTCGCCCGCGTTTCTCACATTTCGCAGCCTATCACAGAACACTGCCCACGGAAAACATACCGCCAGTTTCAATGGCGTTATCTCGCAACATAACCCCACAACGACCGGGCTCCTCCCCGTCACAAGTCTCTTAGCAAGCTTGGACATAATTCCGTCATCGCCCAATGGCGAAGCGGTCATGGAAATGGCTATAAAACAGACAGTAAGTCACTCGAAAACTTCATCCTCTCACTCACCAAATAAATCTCCACCCCCAGCTTCATCTCTAGCCATGTTCGCCGCACGTCTTATCTCGCTTTCCCTCTTCTTCATGACGTTCGGCATCGCCGCAGCTTCCCCTGCACCCAAGGCTGCGATCGCCAAACGCGCTGGTACCTCCAGCGACGTCCAAGCTGTCTTCCTTACCCTCAAGCGCTCTACCGATTCCATCCTTCCTCAAATCGGTTCGTATGCTCCCATCCCTGGATTTTCATGGTGAATGTAATAATAATTCCCGTTTCTATCTAGATGCTCTCGTTGCTAATGGAAAGGCATCGGACGCGACCATCACCCCCCTCGCCAATGCCGTCACCGCCGCGATCAACACTGCGTCGGCGTCGCTCGCTGACATTCCGGGACCTGTATCAACTGAGTCCGGACCGTCTAAGGATGAAATCGCGGCCCTCACTGCTGGAATTGTCACCGTGAGTTCAGAGTCCTCAGAGTACCCCCTTTCCGTGATTGACGCATGGTCGACCAAACTTGATAGGACATCGTCACCAGCTTCGACGGCGTCCAGAAAAAATTTCCTTTCCATGTTCCGTCGCTCGCCCTTCTCATTATCAAGATTGACCTCGCCCTGAAGACGCTCCTTGTTGGTGTTGACTTCTTGATCCTTGGCCTTACTGGCGTTGTTGCAAAGTTGTATGTAATCCATCCTTTTCATTGTGGTGTCATTTGATGATTTGTGCCACAGGTTGGTTGGAGTTGCGGGTCTCGTCCAGTCCCTCGGCTTTATTCTTTTCTTCACTTTACTCCAGCTCAGCCTCTAAGGGCCACGTTGCATGTGAAGTAGAGATACGGACAGTTCCAACCAGTCTGGCCTCAATGCTGTGACAGCAATTACCCTCTTATGACCAATTCCATGTATACCATCTTTTGCTATCATTCCCTTCTTCAGAACTTTCAATTCCACTTTAAATAGTTGATTACTAGTGGTATGCCTGCTCCATATATCTGTATCGCAGTAGTCCCGTGGTCCTTGAAATCTCAATGTTAAAACCCAGTACTTAAAACATTTCGACTCTCTTCTCAGGCCGGGGAAGAGGTTGACTTCTCCCCGCAAAACTGGATAATAAACAAGCTCCAGTATATATAGCTCCAAGAGGTCCTTACTGGACATTCAAGTTCCCTATAGAACATGATCCTTCAACACGAATATCGTCGTCTCGGAATCACGGAAATCGTCGAGCAGAACTGCTTTTCTCCGTACCTCAGAATCGTCGCATGCAGCGGACGGTTTAAGCCGCCTTAAAGTCGCTCCCGACCTTACATCACTACCTCGCGGTAATTTTAGAATGAGCTTGAATCTGTCACACGACTGCTTCAATGCCAAGTCGTGTCATCTGGTACACATTATTTGGGCCTTCTCAGAATAAAAACGTCAGAATATCCCTGTCAAGTTCGCCAGCAAACAGTAAGCGTCCTCGTGAGTCGTAATCGCAGTCGGTCCCAGATTGACAGGGAATAGTGCTGCGGTCGTCCCGGCGAATAGGATCTCTTATAGAGCTTGAATCTCTCACCTGGCTGATATATACACGATCCCGAAACGCAACTCGCTGATCCAGTATACCCAACCCCTAGTATAAAGAACATGAGCTTCAATACATACAGGGGATGTACGAACCTCCAGATTGCGACCACTTTCATTCAGGTATGGGAGTCAGGATTGAATTGACGTATCTTCTCCCAAAATCTTACCGTTAGGACTAAAGCAGGAGCTGGTGTTACGGCTGTGTATGTTCAACGAGAGTCAGTGCCACCTCCCGTGGTTGTCACCCACCTCGGTTTCGTAATCGTCGCCGGAGGTGTAGTGAGCGCCTTCTACGATCTAAATCATACAACAGCATAAACAACGATCAATGAGAATACTCAGGAAAAGTCACCTACCATACGCTCACCCGTAAGTGAGAAGGTCGAGAAGAACTTGAATGCAGGGGGTGTGGAAAGATTCATGTTTAAAAGATAGTTAGAGATCGTGGCAACATCGCCGAGGCGCAGAATACATCCCTACCTGGTCAAAATATGAGCGAGCTATTCTTGGATCTCGTTCGGACTTGATAAGCAATTTGAATTGAATCGAATCCCTTCATCTTGGCGGAACGTGAAATGGGTCTCTGACATGCAGTAGTAATGGGCGGTCGGGCTTGGGGAGGGTCGATGTCTTCCGATGCAAAATCGGCTCTGGTTAGACGGCTTTAGAACGGACAGTAAGGTTCTGCGCTTACCGCCCACGATGTACCCCATATCGATCCCCCTGGCTTCGCTTGTCTTTCGCCCACGATCGTCGCCCTTGACACCCTGCAACCCCCTCGTCAGTTCCACCGCCACCATCTGTCAGGTGGTCTTTCAGCGCCGGAATTCACGTAAACGATGAGGTATTTTGCTGAAACCAGCGGTCCTCGTCTAGTGGCAAAGTGTCCGTGCCCGCGAACTGATAGATGGCTGAGAGCTATAGCTTTGTGTCGGTAACTACATTATCGTTCTCGGCGTCTGCGCGTTGAAGGGGTTTTCCAATGCCTGAGGAGAGAAACTTGCGCAGTTCTCGATCTCCAAAAAAGCCAGTTGTGCATCGGCTTCTCTGATCACTTTGAGAGCGCTATCACCGAAGCCAGGGCAGGACTAAACTCAAGGCTCTGTACCATGCCATAACCTGAGAAATGCCCTGACATCTTCGCATTCATCAATACCAGACAAAACGAGATAATCGGATGCGAACTCAAAATGACACCGACGCAAGTGGACATTGCGAGATGTGGACTGCTTCGACGAGTCGTCCCTGGACCATGCCAGCATTTCGTAAAAGAAGCCGCGGCTGAGGTGTTTGAACTCGAAAGCATCCACACGAAGTATAACGTCCGGCATAGTTCTTGGTAGTGACTCGTGGCAGAACTCCACGGTGGATAGGCAGAGATCAATCAAGCGCCGTTGGTGTCGAGTTGACGAATGCAACGATATGAGTCCATAAAAAAGGAAGGTCTTCCGCGATGGATTTCTATCGTTGACAGATGGACACAGCGGCTTGAGGGAAAAGGGACGGATTAGGAGGGTCCTCCTCTTCCTATGTCATATCCGAGTCATAGCCTTTGTCCTTATAGGAGCGGTCAAGGTGCCTGCTACCTCGCGCGAATTCCTGTACACCTGCTCGAAGATCTCGGAAAGGAGTTCGGTCGGAAGAGAATGGATAGTCATTTCAGTGTCGGTCGCGTCAAGAGGCCGGGATGAGTGACTCCTTTGGCTGATATCTGTTGACTAGGGACGTGGAGTTTAGAAATACATTTCTTAAAGCCGGATATTTCTTACCCTCTTGCGAATCTACCTTAGGACTGTAGTTTGAAAAACCTCGAGGTCAGAGGAGGCAATAATAGATATTCCCACGACAAGCATTTTACGCTCCGGCAGTTGCCGGCATCAGCCAAACCCAACCGTCGGCCACCATGCAGCAGCACACTATGACCTTGACACCATGAACGAACCTTTGGATACTGACGAAAAACTTGGAAAGACCTCTTGAATTTCTGAATCCTTTACATGCCAGTCTCTCGTCATTCCATTGGATTTGGAAATGATGTGAATTCCTTCCCAAAAATAGACCCAGCGCCTCGCACCCTCTGCTTCTTCCAAGGATCTCTCTCCGCTTTGAGCTTGAAGTTCTCTCATCCCTTGTATATCCCCCATTTTTTCTACCACTATTCTGGTGCTGACGTCTAATTCTCATGTCTCGTTTCCCTGCTTCCCGAGAACGCATCGTATTCCACGCATTTATCACCCGACCATCTGCACCATAAATAACATACCTCTAGGCACTCCACGAAGAATCTCCTCCAAAATCAATCCAAAATCATGATTATATTCCGCTCCTCCGCTCCGCCGAGCCTCACCAACCCCCACACGATTTTGCTTGTGGTGCAACTCGAAAAGTTTCGTGGAATAGCTAAAGGGATAGACAGGATGGATTCAACCCCGTACTATCGAATCACTGACACCTTGCCTTCCATCATGCGTAAAGATTAATGGCACTATGATCGCTTCCCGCCTTGCTTCGCTCTTCTCCCTTTCCTTATCGCCGGCAACGTCATCGTTCGATGGACTCCTGGTGGGAGGTCGCTCTGAGCAGAGTGCTGGTTTGGCTTGATGTCTTACTCACGGGCGTGCTGGGGCTCATTATGAACCCGTATGGTGTATGGTTGGTATCTTCGAGTGTACTGATTCTAGGTTGGATGTAGTTAGGCTGACGGCGGCGGCGGGGCTCCTCAGGCGAGCTATCCGCTTTGGCCTTTTCTTGGCTACACTTGGTATCTAATGACGACTGGAGAGTTGAACACAAATGGACACGTACTGTACCATCTTTCCGATTTTCCGACTCCTTCGAATCACTTGGGACTCGCGGTTTCTTGTAAACGGATGATCTAGACGGACAATTTGAATATCGTTTTCTTCGTTTCTGGTTCAATTTGACTTCCATCGACTTGATCAAGAGCATTGGAATATTTGGTCTCGTCAGACCCTTCATAAGTGTTGCTCGCGGTGTCACTCTTCATCCGTCTTGATCACCACATATCTGGGCCAGGAAGCCGCTTTGCCTCGCCGTTTTATGCATCCTGAGGTTCAAACATACTCAATCACGATCATCAAGACACATTTGAAGATGCACCTCGTCGACTGAACAACTAATCAGCGTCGTCCCGGTTCATATAACAATGGAACATCAAGAGACACTGTGCGGTGAGCCTAGATACACGTCACCATGCATGACTCGTAGCCTGAAGGCAGGTATGTCATGGCGGCAATTAGGGACGAGATCGTCGGGATCATCCTCAATGAAGCCTTGCCCCAGGCTAGCTCACCCGGTGACCACCTCACCCCCCAGCCTCCCGGGATTCCGTATGTAAGGTAACTAGGCGAAGGTGGGTCGTTTCTTTTTCATTCATACAGGACATTTCTTCATCAAATTCCACTTTATCGAGCGTTGTATTGCGACGTAAGTATACAAAAACAGGTAGCCTTCAAGCACTAAAACAAATACCTCCTCACAACCGCATCATCACCAGCACTCCATACTTCCCTTCCTCTCACCCTTACATTCCGCACAGGGTCACAGTCCCCGCCCACTAGCTCCGCTCGTACCGCTGGCCCCTCTGGCACTACATCTGCCACATACGGCAGCCCGTCCGTCGTGGCAATCGCCAGCCCGATGCGGCCAGCATCACCATCCACGAACGCGATATCCTCGATCCCCGCCTCGTTCCGCCAGAACGATGTCAATGGTACGCTTAAGCTTCGTGTATCGTACAAAGTAACGATCCCTTTGGATGAGCCAGTTGCGAGCAGATGATGTGCCTCCGAATAGTTGATTGACGTAAGCCCCACACCCGTGGAGGACGTGTACACGGACCGCTTCATACCCAGATCCATCTGCTCGAACGCCCCGTCCTGCAACCCACAAAACACAACCTTGGACCTTGTCTCTGATACCTCTCTGTCGTCTGTCGAGCCAGGGAGCACGACCGATTCTCCGTTGGGAGGAACAGGCGGGCGCTCTCCTAAGCTCGCAGATAGGATGGGGGAACGTGCAGGGAGGGTAGCGATTACGGTGCTGGATGGGACGTCCCAGAGCTTCAGCGTCGAATCGAGTGATGTGGAGAGTATGTTTCTTCCTGGACCAATGATTCCCGTAGCTGTAACTGCACGCGTGTGCCCTCGGAGCGTACGTGCAGGGGTTATCCGTGTACCACTTGGCGAAGTGCTCTCGGGAAGATCGGCAGGCAGGATGGAGAGAGAGAAGTCCGCACCGGCGGAGAGGAGGACGCGGGAGGAGGGAAAGAATTGGAGGTGCGTGACGGTACTAAGGTGTGGACGGGAGGTCGTGCGTGTGGGCTTGGCCACAGTGAGGGAAGTTGGAGTATGGAATTGGGACTTTGGCGAGAGGACAGTGGTGGGGTAGAGGAAGACGGAGCCATCGAGAAAGCCTGTGGCAAATCTGGTGGTGTCTGGTGAGACGTCGAATGCAGTGATGCGTTGTGGCTACGGCAGTCGTTAGAGTATGGCGATAATCAAGAGGAACATGAAACTTACATGTTGAATGTGCGAACGCTCGGGATCAAGGTACTGTTGAGCCGGAAGCTCTATACGCGTTGGTGGTATAACTAGCGATCTGCATGATACCTTGTAATTCTGTGCTACGAAGAGGTTCAAAGAGAGTTCAAAGCAAGTTGGAATTTCAACTCACCCCTTCCCGGTCCTGCGTAATCTCAACATCACCCGTAGGATCCTTAAGACGAACAAGATTACGGTTCACTTCGTCCAGCTCTGCAGTGACTTTCGCATGCACAGATGGCTGCGATGTCTTGTAGCACGAAAGCCAGAACGTTTCCAAAGGCAAGATGCCATTTTGAACATCCTGGATCACCGAGGGGAACGTTGGGTCGATTGTAATCACTGGGAGCATCAACGAGCTCGACATTTTGATACCAATAGGCCGTATTCAGCTCGATGTTTAAAGTTTCGATATCGGTGGTTTGTCGAGAGAAGAACTGTCCGGCCGATGGTCGGTAATCTAGCTTGTTTGTTTCAGAAGTGGCAGACAAATATCCGGCCATCACGATTTCTTTCTGCTGCTGTCAATGTCATGCGCTTTCAATTGCTTTCAACCCAAGGGGCCGAATTTTGTGTCGTTTGACGATTCCGGTAGAAGAGATTCTTGCGATATTGCGAACTTAGCGTCTCCTGGTTGTCTCCTGGCTGTAATTTTGATACGGTCACGACTGGCGCTCACGGTAAACATCGCATCTCGTTTCAAATCAACACCGCAATCGTCTTCTTTTTCTCATGATCTCCTTGTCTAGAAATTTCATATCCTCAATCACACTACTACACTATAGGTCGTCTTCTAGAGGAGACGAGTTTACAAAATTTAGCTCCACTTAATAAAAGAAGAGTCCTAGGTGTGTTACCATAGCTCCCCGTCCGACCCCGGGATGAATACTAACCAGTGACCGTTTCTCGTGGTTGTCTTGCCAGCGCTACTTACGACTCGCAGTCATGCAACCTCCACCGCCCATGATACCCATGTCCTCCACGCCTCTACGCACAAAACGCAACTTCAAATCCCTCCAGCTCCCAGAAGTCGCCCTCGAGGCACCCCCAACCGAGAACCCCGTACCAACGCGCCTTGCTCCAGCGCCGGGAGGTCTGAAAAGGCGACCGCCTCCTCTAGGTGAGAACGTTGACCCAGTGCCCGGATTCCCTTCACCAGCTGGCCTGGATTCTGGCGTGGGTTCTGGACGGAGGAGTGCGATGCACGCGACAATCTCGAGTACGTTGGCGAAGCTGGACATGAACGCAGTGGCACATTTTGATTTGAAGAATGCGGATCTCAAGAATCTGGCAGAGCTTGGGCAGGGGAACGGTGGAAGCGTGATGAAGGTGGAACATGTACCAACTGGGACGATCATGGCGAAGAAGGTGAGCGTGATCTATAGAACACCTAATTGCGTCCTAACTTTATCTGGATATGGTATTTTAGATCGTGCTCATCGATGCCAAGCCCTCAGTGCGGAAACAAATTCTACGCGAGTTGCAGATCATGCATGACTGCAAGTCCAAGTTTATCGTCTCCTCGTATGGCGCATTCCTCGCTGAGCCGAACATCTGCATCTGCATGGAGTTCATGGACAAGGGCTCGTTTGACGGGATATACAAGAAGATTGGTCCAATCGATATTGAGGTCGTGGGCATGCTGGCGCTTGCGGTGCTGGAGGGCCTGACGTATCTGTACGATGTGCATCGGATCATACATCGAGGTGCGTATCATACGGTTGGCATACATAGGATTCCCCTGACCTCGCGCCAAGACATCAAGCCGTCAAATATCCTATGTAACTCACAAGGCGAGATCAAGCTCTGTGACTTTGGTGTCTCCGGCGAATTGATCAACTCCATCGCAAACACCTTTGTTGGGACGTCCGTATACATGAGCGTAAGTCCTCCACTTCCCATTTCGTGCCAAAACTAACTCCGCACAGCCCGAACGTATCCAAGGCGCCGAATACTCCGTCAAATCCGATGTCTGGTCCCTCGGCATCTCCCTCATCGAGCTCGCACTTGGTCGTTTTCCCTTCTCCGATGCCGGGTCGGACGACGAAGACACCTCCGACCTCGAGACCTCGTCCGAGCACCATAAGACCGCGATGAACCGCGACTCCCTCATCGCCATCGAACGGGCTGAAAAGACCGCGAAGCGACACAACAGGCGGCGGAGCAAGGGCGTCAGTCTCCATGGGGGCGGGATGATGATGAGTATTATTGAACTGATGCACCAGATCGTGAAGGAGCCGGCGCCGAGGTTGAGTCCAGAAGGGAGGTTCCCGAAGGAGGCGGAGGAGTTTGTGAATGCTTGTTTGTTGAAGGATCCGGAGGAGAGGAAGACACCTGGTGTGTTGCTGGTGAGTTTGTTTTGTTTTTGATGATGTGATGTTGAAGGTGCTGATTTGTGGTCGGTGAAGGCGTATTCGTGGATGAAGACGTCGCGGACGTCGACGTTTGATTTGAAGGAATGGGCGAGCACGTTTTAGTGGCTCGGAGATATTTGTTGTTGTGCTTTAGTGGTAATGTAACTCATGTAATACTTACGGATGGAACAAGGAGACTTCAATTTACTAACGTTCACGCCATGAGGACTTCGTTTTCACTTAGGCTTTGTCCAATACTCAAGCAATACCACCCCTGCACCCGACATCGGATGTCGCTTTCCCCCATCGGTTTTGGCGAGACATTTCTCAACAGACCGGTAAGCTGCACAGCGTATCCTCCCTTCGGTCGAGCTGGGCGGCGCTGGTGCAAGAGAACCTCGAGCACCATCGTCCCATTGTGATGGAGGTGGTAGAATGGGGCTTGTCCGGCGCGCCGGAAAAGCCTACGGCGGGGAAAAGATGAGCTTTGGGAGAAGCTTCGTGGGCATTGGGAATGCTCACTTCAGTTATGAGGCTAATAGACGTCGACCGCCGCCGTGACAGAGACAGCTATGTAAGTAAATGACTCAAGGTAATTTGCGGATGCAGTGGAGAAGTGCCGAGGAAGAGTAGGAGCTCGTGAGCTCTAGAAGGCCTTATATGTTGGTCTCTTGTGACTAATCCTGCTCCAGATACCCTTCCTTTTGTTGAATGCTTTCGAGATGTGCACTTTGGAGGGCTCGTTATCTTGGCGTCTTACGTACTGCATCTCTTGCCGGATATGTACTTACCTGATGGCGGTATCCGTGAGAACCATCCAATTTCGCCAAACCCGACTCCGACGCGTCCATTGTCTTCCTCTTGTTACTCGATTTCTGACGCTCAACCCTAGCATCATTTACCTTTGTGTCATGCCATGGTATGTTTGTATGTTTTCGATACGGAAAAAACGCGTTTTTGCGACTAAAATGCGTCACGTCTCCTTTCCAGGCGCCCCATGCGACTTCACCCGACGCGTCGTTGCCCGGGAAGTACTGGGGAGAAGTACGCGCACCCGCTGAGCCGCTACCAAACGAACTGTTATGTGCAATTCTCAAGTACGCATTCGTGTCCGCCAGGACTGAGATCAGTGGAAGCGACGGTTATCGCCACTCAGTTCGTCTCCTAAAGAGGGTGCGCTACATCCCGGAAGAGAGACCCATCGACACGATCTGGACGGCCACTGACAACCTTGCCAATCCATTTCTCTTCCCTAGGAACGTGGCATGTGTCTCCACGCATTGGCGGACGATTGCGGAATCGCTACCCATGTTGTGGACGCGTATCGTTCTCTGTGTTGATTCGCGACCGACACCCTTTTCAGCTGTACGGGCGGCTCTCGAGCACTCAAAGGATCTCCCGATCGATATTATTGTCTCCAGAAGACCTGGAATGTTTGTCGATGCAGATCCTGATGAGTATGAGCGCTGTCGAGCCGTCATCGAACTGCTGAAGCCTCACATCCACCGATGCCGCAACCTGACATTCGACGTCATCCACAGCTCGTCTCTTCCCTCCATAAGTGATGACTTCCATGGCGCCGCTTGCCGCATGAAAACCTTGAAGTTGAAATGCAGAATCGACGACGGCACACGCCCCGGGGGTCCAGCGTGTACTCCCGCTCATAACGCAGAACGCTTTGTCGCACAGATGCTGGAGGAGATCATCATGGATGGGCGAAACTTCGCCCACGCGTGCGTCAAGATCCCCAAGTTCGCTGCCTCGCTGCACCTGGCAAAGTCGTTAGAGATCTACGACTTTACTCCCAATCCCACTGTCCCCGGTGACGACGCCTTCACGCTGTGGGATTTCGTTTCCGTACTCTCCAAGATACAGTTAGAAGCACTGACTCTTACACGGGTCTACTTTCCCTTTAGCCTCGCAGATGTTCCCAACCCTGAACCCTGCTTCGGCGCCACCACGCTGACGCTGGACACGCTCGCCGGTGACTTTACGACTCAGATCCTCGACTCCAGCGACTTCGCCAACCTTTACATCACCCGCTGCCCCGTCTCGGGGGTGGCCTTCGATACTTACGCCAGGAACATGACCCTACGTGAGATCCCCGCATCCGAGGACATGTGCGTGTTCCTCGCCTGCTGGAATGGCCAGCACCTCGAAGTGATTGACTGCCCAGCATTTGACGACCGCGCGCTCGCCGGGCTCGCCGCCGGGAACCAGGCTCGTGGTGTGCGCGAGCTGCACATCCATGATTGCACTGGGTACAGGATGGAGATGCTGCGGACGGTGGTGACTGCTTTGAATGAACGGGCAGTGCAGTACTTTCATGATTATTTAGAGGCGGAAGGTTGGGACGATCCGCCGTTGGCGCTCGAGACGCTAGAGGTGACGGGGAGGGGACCAGTGGGGACAGAGGAGGATAAATGTTGGTTGAGAGGGCATACAGATAATTTTTTTACTTGGACAGCGATACAGGAGGGCGAGGCCTGAAGGAGAGCAGGATGTCTCTGGGCATATGCCAGAAGCCAGTTAAATTACCATCAAAATGGGAAGCATACATTATACGGAGCAAGTTTCGTGGCAATTAACGAATTAATAAACTTGTTGTTCGTTCACATAGCCCATTCACGCCCTGCGTGGTTCATAAGGTGGCGGGATCGCAGTCGTGGCCACACTCTGCCGTCGCTCCTCCATCTCCCTCGCTCCACCACCCCCACCACCACCTATATCTGCCACATCCTCTCTCGTCAGCTCCGCAATTCTTCCCCTCAGCTCTGCTACACGCGCACCCTCCTCACCCTCCTCCACAATCGTGCGGTTCAGTTCCAACACCAGATTCTGCAGACGCTGCATTCGGGAACGGAGCAGTCCACCTGGCGGTAGCGTGCTGCCGTTCGTCACATTCCCACCGTCCTGTTCCTGGTAGTACTCGCGGCGAACCGGGGTGAGCGCAGGTTGTGGGCCTACGCCCGAAGACGAGAGGGAGTGCGAGGATTTGTGCTGAGACATGGGCGGCGTGAAAACGGAAAAAGTGGGTGGACTGCTTCCCATTCTGGAATGGGATCTGTAGGAGTGCATGGTGAGGCCCGGCCTTCCAGGTTTGCGCACGGGTGAGAAGGTACCGAAGCCGCCTGGAAGAGGAGCTGTACTACCTGCTGTTGCGTTGGTGGACATGACCGTGAATGGTTCAATTGAAAGCGGGTCTGGTCTTCGAGCTGAAGGAAGAAAACGCAAAAGAGCTCGTGAGAACCAATTGAAATAATGAAAGGAAAGAGACGTACATGACATGTCTACAGGAGGTGCTAATGCTGAAGAGAACCGCTTGGATATCCTTTTTCGGCAAAGGAAAAAGGCGAGGAAGAACCCGAGGAGCGCAATTCCACTGATTACGCCACCAACGATCGCACCAACAGGCGGGGAATGGCTAGTGTTCGCGCTCGAGTTCAAGCCTGTATCAGAGCCAGTGAGCGGGCCCGTCGGCCTCGTATTCGACCCTGTCGATGAGCCCGAGCTCACACCAGGGGAAACGGTCGACTGGGTTGGGCCTCCCGGTGTAGGAGATGAAGGGGAGGTGCTTCCTGTTGGCGCGACCACGGGGGGAAGGTCTGGTTTCGTTGCGAGTGTATTGAAGGAGGGAGAATACAAGATGTAGTCCAACGCGAATACTTGGTTCGAACTCTCCTTCACCTCCATCTTGAGCGTGTGTGGGCCAGGGGAGAGTGAGTTGCTTGAGAACATTAGCGTGTTTTCGCGTTGGGTGAGGCCCGAGGTAAATTCATCCATGGAGGAGGAGACGGCATAGGTTTTGCTTGTGGTGGATCCATCGAGGGTGTAGAGGACTATGAGCGATCCGAGCTTCGACCAGTCGAAGACGCTATAGATGGATATGGCGGTGCCTAATTTGTGGGTGAGTGCGATATACAAGATGACTGAGGAGGATAAACGTACCAGCAAATCGGAATGTTGCTGAAGAGCCTGACGTTGAAGCTTGGTGTGTTCCATTCCCGTAAGGCAATCCTTGGCGTGGGTTGTCTCTCGAAGTGTAACGCCCCACATTGGTCGCCCATTTGCCTTCATACGCGATCGCCGAATCAGAGTCATCGACGATGAGAGTTTCTCCAGAAAGCGGTGTGTTCTGTCCTGCAGTGATCACCATGTAATCAACAGATGTCCCAGCGAGGTGTGTTATGTCGATCGTGTGTGTGGAGTCGGATAAAAGAGGGGATTGATACCATTGGAGAGCCGTGGGCGGGGAGGGATCCCCATACGAAGTGCTGTATGGTATTCCGCCGTCGATGGAAACGAAAATGTTCTGGGAGGCCTTTGCGCTAGGCGTGTTTCCGAAGAAAGATATCGATGTTCCTATATAAACATAGTAATCAGTTGCAAAAAGAAAAGGGAAGAAAAAGTCCTCCAAGTCATCGATGAGGTACCTAGGAAAGAAATGCTCAGAGTCCCATACGTCCCAGTGTCCCCATTATCGTCAATTGCGAACGCGGGCCAGATAGCGCCATTCTCAAAAAAGCGCTCGATGGTGACACCACTCCAGGTCCCGCCTCCGATTTTCAGTCGGTTGGTTTTGTCATCCAGGACGATGCTGGCCATCGTCGTGGTGAAGGTTTATGGAGAGTTCAGAATTGCGAAGCCTCTGAGCATCGTCTGACAGTACCATTTAGCCCTTGATGAAATCAGCGAGCACCTGCATTTAGAAGGTAGCCACCCTATGTATCCTGAGACCGGTGTTCAACTGAGCGATCAGCTGAAGTAAAATTGACCCTTGGAGGGATGAATTGTCATGGGAGACCCGAGATTTCGAAAGATCATCAGGTTCTCTTTCAACTGCATCCAGCGGCGGTTCTATGTGTGCATGTGTAGCCTTTTGTCATGACTGTTCGCTGAAAAAGAGCTCCGAGGGTTACAGATCGTCGCTGTGTCCGTTCATGACGATGGCGACGTCGATGATCATTGAATCAGGGATCACTGATTGCCGTCCCGGAGAGAACGGCATATGACATACAAATATCATAGAAAATTCATCGTGTGTGGTTAAAAGAAGCCCGGAGAATGAATCACTGGCGCGAAAGGGCCTTAGCCAGTATGCACGTTGTAAAATATTCTCCATGGCACGATGTGCTTTCTGGAAAGTGAAGTAGTAAGGTGAGTGTGATGCTTACTCGATGGAGCACTATGAAATTGAGCATGTTGGATGTTTCTCGGAACGCATACAAGTGCTTGACAAGCGCGGAAAGAGTGAGATAGTGCTTGGGCAGATACTGTAAACCCGAAGGTGAGGAATAGGTTTTTCGAAGAGCAAAAGTTGACATGAAGCCAGTAGCGAAAATTGGACTGATTATAACTCACCTGCATAAAACGTTGCGAGTTATCGTTGAACTCTGTTAGGCAGTGGTAGTAGAATCCATAAATCCATTGAGCGCCGAGCGATCTATCCAACGACGATCATTAACATGACAAGAAACACTCCATGAATATACTATGAAGCCTCACATTGTTAGGTCCATATTCAAACTTATCAATGATGTGTTTCGATTGACTTTGAATGCTGCAGCTCTTCGACCGTTCCATTCAAAGAATATCGAGAGAAACGACACGCAACGGTTGTACACAATTTGTTGACTGGAGTCATGATCCCACAGGCGGTCACCTTCGCGAGGAATTAAACAGAGCTTAGAGATCGATGGTAGAATGATGGTGATGACGGTCGGAAGCAGCATGGACGATCTCATCGATATCTGATCTGTACGGTGGTACCCCGGCTCCGAATGCAACGGTGATGCTTTGGAATTCTGTGTCATGACAATGAAGAAGCCTCGAGTCACTGTGGTTTGAATTTAAGGGCTCGGACGCGCTACGAAGGTATCATGATGTATTGGCACCAAGCAGCCAGTTGGTGTCTATCGCAAGTGAGGTCCGAGGGTCAACGCACGTCTGAATCCCGTGGATTAGGCCTGGAGGTTTGTGTACAAGTATCGGTGGTAGAGATAATCCTGGAAGCAGCTGGGGATCACGAGAACAAACAGGAACCGATGAAAAGAAAAGGACCGTTCACTTCTGGAAGTATGGAAGAAAGACAAGCAGGAACCAGGAGTGTTCTCGTCGAGATCATCTTGCGAGATCATCTCGACGAGACCAACAAAGAACAATCGCATTGAGGAAGTCACTTGGAAACACGACTGCACAGCGTCTTCATGCTCAGCGCGATCATTGAATATGTCGCGACAAAGTGAAACAAGAGGCGAGTTCAAGGCTTACGTGGTTCATGTAGCGGTGGAATCGAAGTCGTAGCGAAGGCTGTACCTCGTTGCCTTCCCTATCGTTCACTCCCGTAGTACGGACATTTCCGAATCCTCCCGTGTCAGTTCAGCGGTCCTTCCCCACAGTTGGGCAACCCGCACACTCTCCTTGCCCTCCTCTGGGATCGTACGATTAACCTCAAGGACCAAATCCTGTAAACGCTGTATCTGTGTGTGCAGACAACCACTAGCGACTGCTATCCCGCTGTTCGCGAAATTTCGGTTGTCATGCTCTTGGTAGTATTCACGTCGCAGAGGAACTAGCACTGGTGGCAGAGCAGCGCCAGAGGACGAGAGCGATACGGAGGGTCTGTGCTGCGACATGGCTGGAGTCAAAAACGGCGAGATTGGAGAGCCGGTTACTTCCTGGAATCGCTTATGAAGGACAAGGATGTCAGTGTGATGGGTTTGCGAAGTGGCGACAACGTGCCGACGCCTCCTGTCAAATCTGAGGTGCTCCTGGACATGACGCTGGGTTGAAGTCCGGTAAATGGCACGAATGAGCGTGTATCGAATGTGTAAGCTGTGAAGGTTTGTACGCGAGCCTCAATGCTGGGAACTAATGTCATAAACGGAGGTAGAATGAACGTACATGGCATATCTACAGAACCCGCCGATGCTGAGGAATGCCTGTACCTCCGTTTTCAGAACAGGAGGAAGGCCAGCACGAATTTGGTATACACCACATTAATTCGGTGTCCATTACAATAGAAACCGAGAAAAGAGACCTTCAAATCAGAGACATGCACCATGAAAAGAAACGCTGAGAGCCCCGTATATCCCTGTATCGCCATTGTTGTCAGAGGCAAAAGCTGGTCAGATAGCGCTCCACGTGCCCCTCCGATTTTCAACTGAGTTATTCTGTCATGGAGAGCAATGTTAGCCATCATTGTAGTATATAACACACCGAAAGTGCGACGGTTTGAGGGAAATATCGCCATGCCGATGAAAAGCTTGAAGGATGCTGCATTTATACAGAACTTGAAGGCAACGCCCTGCAGGCTGCATGGTCTCGAATCCTGCGTGGAGAGGTTGGTAGTTTTAGCCATCGGTCATCTTGGTTTGAGCTCCGTGGGCCATTGGAACATGTCGTGCCTAGAGAAAATCATTCGAATTTCACTTCATTATGGTTGAGAGCGCTGAGCAGTAAACTCGCGATCGGAGGTCGGGTTCCGAATGAGACTAGTCAACATGGATGAGTCAGCTTTCCCAACCCACGTTCCTCCTCTTTCCTCCTCCTCTCCAGGACTCAGGGACTGGGAGGTCCCAGGATGAACATGGCGAGCAGCATCTGAGACACACGTATGCCATACTCAAAGTAAGTGCGTCCTCTTTATGTCTCCTGTGATCAGCTACTGCTTATGGCACTAATCAGTTGTCTAAGAACCGGGTTGTGTGGGCCGTTAAACGGCAGGTCCGAGTTCGGACCAAGGAGGGGGGGGCTTAACTGAGGCCAAATCAAGACTCTCGTACATACACGGCAATAACAGGATCCCTAGTGCCCAGATATGTCAAATGAACATCCCCAATTGACCCTTCAAGTTCCGTGGATGCACCTGACATTATTCCATCATGCTTCCAGACAGAACCAGAGGGAGTAATGACACGGCATACAAAATGTTGCCCACCATAGTAAACAATGCCTGCAAGGCGATACTTAATGTTGCTTGGACCACTCGGAGATGAGACTGGGACTGTCAGCTGACTGCTGAATGATGGATGTACTCTGCTCAGGTCAAAGGCCAGTACAGGGGGAGCATTTACAAAGGTATGTATTCTAATTAGGTGCCTCTTGCACACACGGCAAGTTGCAGACGATTCGACACGGTAGTTTTGTATGTACTGCTGCAAAGCAGTGTTAGGAGTGCAGAGAACGACCAAATGACAGGCTTTAGTGGTTTCCTCTCTGCGGCTGACAGTATGGCCCCTGGAACAATACCTAGCGGAGGTTGATAAAACCTCAGAGGAGGTGAACAGGTAATCAAATATTGCATGAACACTGATGTATCGACCTAATGGAAATGTCCTAGGACACGTGGCAAGCAAAGCTTGTTGTAGATCATTTCGTGCATTGTCAAGGCGAATTGGCTCCAATTCCATGCTTGCTGCAAAACCTGTCACAAGAGGACCCAAAAACTCAGGATTAAACTCAGAAAGTATCGGTGACAGTGTCTCAGGATCCTGACACCATATGCTATGCAAGATGGTAATGGTGGCATCATAAGCACAACTATTATTTTGCCAGACTACCCCTATTGGTCGTTCAGAAAGGTTACCCTGTACATCAGTGTCTGCAGACCAATGCACTGTTTTGATTTTTTTGAGTTTAGGCATATCTTCCGTGAGATGGTCATCCTTTGCCAGGTCCTTACCGGCCTTTCGCTTGCGCTTTTTGGAGTCATCTGCAAGTGGCAAATTAGCAGCAGGCAGGCCCACTTGAGAGCTAGGAATGGTACCCTTTGCAGGAATGAAGTTATTATTGGCTGGAGGCATATATTTTGCATTTGCTTTGGTGATCACCTGCCATTCCACATCTTTCACAACCCAATCCAGAAAGGGGTCAGATGTATTCCACCGAAGCGCAGAGTGGAGAGAGGGTGGCATGTATTTCAATCCTTTACATGAACGGAAAGAGTCAATCAATGTATTCCTGCGGTCTGCATCATGCACGCTCTTTGGTAGTTTTCCCTGGTATCTCAAGCGTGTCACATTGTCGAGCAGCTCCAATTCTCGGAACTCTTATCGGAGAGCTCCAGAAGCCCCACCCACAACTTTTTTAGCATCAAATCCTTGCAATATGAGGGTCCCGGAGGCTGAAGCACTGCGTGATAGAGCAGTATAGATAGCTTGATGTGAGCGACTATTGTTAAGATGAACAACATTGAAAATTCTTGTCTTTCCCTGTGAGGCATAATCAGTCATGGCAAAATTAGGCAAAACTTCTATTTGTGTGCGTGAAACATTTAGGGTCGAATCATCTGGCAAAGAACAAACAGTAGCAACAGTAGTTTTGGTAAGAGGAACAACATTTGCAGGCAGGCCTGGTAGATGCACTGGCCGGGGTGGATTTGACAGCTGAACGAACAAGGTATCAAGAATTCTTTGGCCACGCCCACCTGTAGCTGATTGCCATGAGTGAACAAAACCCTCTTGACCACGAGTCATGCACAACTCGGTGGCAGCATTTTGCCGTATCATGACGGGCAAACCAATACACAATGACAGTGTCCCCGGAATGATCTTTGTATTTGCACTGTGCGGTGCATCCCATAGAGCCTTTTGAACATCATTTGAGACCATCTTCTTTCTCACCAGGACCTTGTTTCCAGCTGCTTTTCTTTGTTTGCAATTTTCATCATCCTCTGGGGGGGTAACAAGGTCATCTGAGAAGAAATGAGTTAAGCTTTGACCACTCTCCTCTGCAAATCTGAGGGAACCCATTAAGTTGATACTGTCTTTGTCAACATTCAGTGCAGTTATAACAGAAACATGTCGAAACTCTTTATCAGTGATGCTTGAGCGGCCAAGTGCATTGCTTGAAATGCGTGATCGCAAGTATATCAAGTCTTCTGGAGTGCATGATTTATAACGCATATTTTCTAAGACCAGTCTCAATTTTGCATCATCAGTAGTTTGCAGCTTCTGGCGCATATTTTGTCTTAATATGACAACTGTGGTGACCTGGTGCCATAAAGCTTTGCCAATAGCAGCCTGTTGATCATGTAGATTGACACCCCTAGTTCCAACAGTTCGACTATACAAGGATGCACCTTCTTGGCCAAGCGCAGGAGGAAGCTGTGCAAAGTCACCAGCAAAAATCATATTCATCCCTCCAAAAGGTATCTCTGCGTAACCCAATATCTGAGCTAACCGGGAACTTATGCGATATAGGTCTCGACAGGACAACATAGATACCTCATCAAGAAAAACATAGTCTACACCAGTGAGCCGTGATTTCACTTGTGCAGACTGATAATCAATTGATTCATTCATGTCAGATATGCCAAACATAAAGTGGTAAGTTGATCCACCAAGAAGTGAAGCAGCAGTACCTGTTGGAGCTACCACTACAAAGCGGTGAGACTCTTTCCTTGCTTCAAAATATGCCATCAATGCCTTCAATACTTGAGTTTTTCCAGTTCCTCCCATCCCTCCTATGTACATCTTTAACTGATCAGAGTTAGGATTGATTGCATGATTAGCGACAATGCGAAATGCCCTTTCTTGCTCATTGTTCAACTGGAACTCACTTATTATATTGTTAATAGTTGAGGTCCATTCTGCTGTCTGACACTTTCTTTCCAAGTAAGACTTGTCCACTACTTCTACAACATTAGATTTTGCATGACCTGCAGAATTCACTGTCTGTGGGAGATTTCTTTCACGTTGTTCAAGAATATCAGATCTCACTTTCATCACAGTAGCCTTCCATTCACTACCAGTCTGGTCAACATGTGGAGGATCTGGATTCAAATCCAAATCTTCAGGTAGCATATCGGGCTGCGGTTTTTGCCAGCCTTCATTAGTCATTATAGTAGTCATGCCTCGCATAGCCCTTTCTCTCGTAGTATATCGGGCACCAAGTTTCTCAGAGATCTCATGCTTATCCTGCTCATCAGTGTCTCTGGTAGCAGCTTCATCAAAAGTATAATCATCAATCTGTTGGTCTTGTTGGAATTCAGCCCACAGGGAATGACTTGCATCAATCCAACTTGGCAAGTGAGCATTGCCTTTTTTCATTTCAGCATGGAAATCATCCTGAGCATCCATGCATTCATACTGAACATTGAAGTTCTTCATCAATGTTTGGTGCTTTAGCGTGAATTCCTCTGCAAGAAAAGCCTCATCCCATGAGACCTGATTTGCTTTTAAATCTAAACCAGATCTCCATGGCTTGAACAATGTGAGCATTGTAGCACAGTAATATTCCCGATCACCTTGGTCACAGCGAGGCAAGGTCTGGCCAACAAAATTAGGTACAACTCCATCCTGAATTCCTGCACATTTTGTTGCATGAGTAGATGCCAAAGGATGGAGATCAAGAAAATCATGCAACTGAGGCCCATTGGCATTTGATTTCCGCTTGCCACCACCTAGGGGGCCTTTCATCTTCACTACTGTAGTAATTCTCAGCATCACTACCATCTTCTCCTTCAACTGAATCATGTTTTGACTTTTTTCTTGATTCGCTCACATCTTGATACCCAATCATACAAAGGCATTGACTCAAGTTCAGGAGATCGGTAGATGTAATCATATACAGGTGACAGGCCAATTGCGCGGCCATTTCGATGAATTATTGTAATTTTATCTGGAGATTGGTCTGAGTTAGATTCCTGACCTGGCCAGGCTTTCAGCATTTCACGGACGTAACCTTGCCAATAGAAGGTTCTAAACTTGTGACTTAAATAATGATCAGGATTTCCCAAGAGATACATGCACATCATTGGGGAACCCATTTCCATCTTTGCACTGAGAGAATTGACAATTTTTGTCATTAGTGTACGTGCCTTTTCCTTACGAGAGGCACTTCCACCCAAAACCTCTGTATTTTTATGAAAGATTGATCGAACAGTGTCAAATACAACAAAGGTCTTTAGTGTGGGTTTGGTGACATACTTCGTAACATAATACATGACACCTTTGATGGCTGTACCAGATCTTAAACTTGTCACATCTGTATTGCATCGGAAAAGGTAGGATTTTATATATGGACTCCATCTTGCCAGAGTGACCCACACGGAGAGCTTTTCCGCCTGACTTCCAATGCTTCATTGCGATTCCTTTCAAGGCTTCAACAGACTTAGCCCCCAGCTGCTCGCCAGTGAGACCATGAACAACAAATGGACATTCTCCATTATCTATCCCTTCTTCTTCACCATCATCATGTACACTGGTTGCCTCAGGAATTTTTGTTGTGAGACTTTCACGATATACAACGGAAACTATGGGAGAGTCTTCAGGATACCGTGCCAAGTTAGCATCAGAAATCCCAACATTCGCATAATCAGGATGATTCAACCGAAGCCATTCTAGAGCTGCCCTCACGGCATTTCGTCTGACTAGAACTGGAGCCCGCTTGAGGTCATCCTCAGTTGGCTTGCATGGGCCTGTGAACAGAATTGCGAGCACATCATCCAAGTCTTCAACAGGGGGAGGTAGCATATCATATATCTTTGGGATGGGAGACTCAAATGCCACCAGGTGTGCTTTCATTTTGTGGAGGCCAGATGATGCCACACGTGCAAAACAACATGTATGACGAACACGTGCAATTAACAGCTTTTCCATAAAATTCAACGATGAAAGCACTTCCGGCACTTTTCCCACCCAGAGGCCATTCGCCAAAGCCAATCGCGGAACTTTTCCCTGCCTGATGCTTCCACGGCAAATATCACAAACACGGTTACAGGAGTAATCTAGCACAGGTCCCTTGAATTCTCGTATCGGCTCAGATTCAGATTTTCGCTCAACACGAGTGACGCCGGGAGACTCTAAAATGTGAAGTAAGCGCTTGATGCCTTTTAAAGGAGTTAGTTGCATGACTGGGACCAACTTTCCACAGACAGCGCAACCAGCTTCTTCAAGTACACGAGGTGAAGAGGCTGCGCAAAAATCCTTGATGATTGTCTCGGTAAGTTCAGGGGTTAAGGGGGGTGGAGGAAATGGTGTCTTATCGAGGGGCACGTCTTCTGAGACATCCTTAATGGGAGCACCAGTTGTCTTTCTTTGGGGGATGGCCTTTGATTGCATATCAGGTTCGGAGTCCTTAAATTCTTTGGATACGTGGGTATCAGCAGCGCGTGTCTTTCTCATGTATGCATTTCTTTTCGAAGCAGCAGATGGTAATGCCTTGAACACAGTGAAATAGAGGGTGCATGAGATACAGTCATGGCCAATGAATGAAGAGCAGAGATCTGCAAGGTATGCCTGAGATTTGACAGGTACGCGATGTACTCATGCAATTTTTTTGATATTTGACAAGGATAAGTGTGGCAAAAGATTGTTGACAGGCATTCTTGCATGTACGAAACCGCAATCTGGAGAGTATTCCAGAAGACCTTGGCTATCAACGTGATCAACAAATTTGAAAGTATAGTCATTGGATTTACCAGTGAAGGCCGTGATCAAGAACGGTTCAACGTCATCAACTGAAAACGAAAACGATTTCCCACCTCCTAACGGACGGACATATGGATCTTTTGCTAATATGTCTGAGGTACTACGATGGTAAGGAGGGGGTACAAGGGGTAGGGAATGGGGAGAACCAAGAGATAGTCCGCTGGAAATCAGAAGAAACCAAGGCAGATAAAGGTGAGAGCGTGCAGAGGGATAATTCAGTGAGTGCTTAGGGGAATCTATACTATGCCGGCTATCCCAAGTTACTCGTTTTTTCAAACCAGCGATGAAATCATGCCTAGTAAGATAATTTCGCTGCATAAACCAGAGAGTTATTATACAAGTCCTCTTCACATCGTTCCATGGGAGGCAATATGCATATATAAGCCAGTTTAACGAAGCCCGATAGCTCAAAATAAATGCATGATAGGGCTTACTATGTGACGAAAATCGAAGAAAATCAAAACAATAATTGAATGCTGCATACGCAACATGAACCAAAGGGGCAATGGATGTGGGTGCAAGGGTATAAGTGTATGGAGGATAGGTGGTGCCCTGCATAGGTGCTTTCTTAAGGAAGTGGTAGGATTCGAGGGCGGTTGTGCGTGAAGTGCGAAGCGCGGCAGCGTCAAGATACGTGTAGAGCGTTACAGGAGCAACATGGTAAGCCAAGGGCTCTAGGGCACCAATGTGACCAGATAGATACCCACGGTGGGCGGGGATGCCCCGATGAGACACCCCAAATGAACTGACTGGGCAGTAGAGCGAATATATAGAATTCGTTTCCTATCAATGAAGTCAGATAACATTTTCCGCGATATTATTGAACCATGTACCTTAATCTCGACATGTACATCTGTGATGTTCGCGCATGCATTCAAGGTAGCGAGAGGTACAAGACTACAACTCTGAATCAGAAACGAGAATTAATGAAGACGAAAAGTCACGTACGAAGGCCCAGGTTGCGTGCAGGGGGTAAAAGGCAGTTTACAAAGTTTGAGACATACAGAAATACTAAGAGCACAGAACAACATGTAGCCCTTAAGAGAAAGCATTGCAGTTGAGAGTGGTGGTATAGAGGAGCTTTCAAACGCGTTCAATGATGGAATCCCAACCAAGTCAGGTGACGCCGGTGCACGCGTGCACGACGTAATACCCGGATTTGGCCCGAGTACAGAAATAACCGCTCCATTTTTAACAACACGGACTTTATTTTTGAATCGCGCGCCCACTCTGATGATTTCTGCTCCCCTCCTACTTTCGCCCACAATCTCAACAGACCCATGGAGACCATCCCCGTACCACGCCCGCCAAATTTGCGTACTCTTCGCAGTATCAATGGCAGACTTTTCTCCCGGACAAGAGGCGTTCTAAAAGAGTGCATTCAAGGTCTATGCTAAGATGGAGGGTACGTGATGGTGCCAGGTACGTCGCATCTTCACGTGGACGTGCCCGGTTACTCATGAGCTCGATCGTCACTAGCACGATAGCAACAGCTGAACTACCCACTCTACCAACACCCCTCGCCCAGCAACTTCGCAAACCCCTACAACATCAAACACACCGCGTTGCATGATGGCGGTTAATGATGAAAAGAGGTAATTCAAACGACGAGCTACAGCGCGGCGGGTGGCCGGATGCACACAATGGCATCAGGTACGTCTTCCCTTCGCACATACGTACGTTTGACTTGCCCCATCAACCACACTCAGAATGACGGCAGCGAGCTCACAATATTTACCACCACTGTCCATGTCCCACCAACTTCGCCCGTCCTTGATATATGCAACAAGTGCATTTTTGACGACGAGGAGTTGCGGTATGCTAGATTCTAGGGCGAGTGCAAAGATGCCAGGTACGTCTTGCTTCCACATACCCAGACATCTTACTCATGAAACGATCCCTTACGACACAAAGATAATCGCAGCCGCACACCGCTCCGCCCCTCGCACCTACTACGAACGACAAACGAAAGCTCGATGAGGGAGGAACGTGGTACCGCTTGCCACAGGGGTCAGGACCTGGGAGCAAATGCTCAACCATTGACTTTAGAGGACAAAAGGTGTGCCCTCCGCCAGTATATATTCATCTGACTCCATTATACAGCCGTGTATCGCCGCAGACCTACCTGCGCTCACGAGGAAGGGAGGAATCCCCGGCCAGGAGCGAGGGAATCTTAGATGGGGGATCGGATGGGATTAGCCTGTGAGCAATGTTGAGGGTATGGTGGAGGGAGGGGAAGGGAATGCCATGGATTGCCAATGAACGGAAAGAGATGCACACCCTCCATCTTCGTTTGGATTCTGTACGTATGTGTGTATATACGAATCTCTGATCAAATACCACAACTTATTGGGACAATACGAAAAAAATTGTAAAAGCTATCAATTGGCATGTAAATAAAGCAAACATTTAACGTGCATAAAGATGGCTAGGAAGTCCTACGAAATCCTTCTGGTTCACTGATCTGTCCCACTTGATACCAAGACGAGCAAGTACTGGCTGTCGTACGAAGTGCGCATAACACACTCGATCTCCTTCATCCCACGTCTTCACCTCATGCGTGATGATTTTCCCGCACATATTGACCATGGTTCCGGGACCATACGACAGCGATATACCAATATCAGGGAGGTCGATCGTAGCCCGTGAGAAGGTACCTAAGCTCACAAGCGAGTCATGCCAATGAGGTACGCCAGCACGATCGATGTGTGGAGGGGTTACGCGGTTTACAATGACAGCGATGCCGGAAAAGACTGATGACCATAGGCGAGCGAACTCAGCCGTGTCTGGGAAAGAGCGTAGAAGATTGAGAGCTTCAACAGCTGCATCAAAGAGACCAGGATTGGTGAGAGCGAAAACGAGGTTTATGAACAATTCCGCGGAAGCAATCTCAGCCAGCCACGTTCGAGATTCGCTGCTTAGACGAAGATTACGAGACGGAAGAAGGGGGTGATGATCAGCCTAGAATGAATATTAACGGCGCTCGAGGTAATAAAATGAACGAACTACTTACAGAGTGACCTTGAGCAAACCATCCAGGAGAGAGGTTGACCGCTCCGGATTCGATATGGCACGCAGATGACCCAGAGCTAAAAAAAGTAGGTGCCACTCTCCAGTTATGGGATTTAGCATCCTTAGCCTGCGACGCAACGCTCCTCCGCAGTAGAGGGTTCAGAAAAGCTGTAGCGTTCAAGAGCTCATCCTAAGGACGGGACCAACTTGAGCGGAGATAAACAAGGAAACGTGAATCGAAACTTACATGAAGAGCGTGTGGTAAAATATCAGGGAGATACCAGACGACGATTACACCATTTTTATCAACAATCGTAGTGGGCTCCGTGAATGTGTGAAGCGACTTCGTCGGAAATTTCTTCGCCCGCTTGTGTCGAGGTGTTTTAGCATAGGTAGCTATATCCCAGTCTAAATGGACTTGGGGCAAATAAGTGAGGTACAAGATAGCATGCAAAAGACGATTCGTAAACCTACAGGGATTAAGAAGTGCTGCGCTGATTTTCTGAATCAACCGGTGCTCCTGGTTTTTGATTTCGGACCGCAGGCGCGGGCGATTTTTAGGACTTGGCTGTAACGGAACTTGCGGTTTTCTGTGGCAATTAAACATTAGATCCGAATTTCAGAGAAAGGTAGATGCTACCTGTCTTTATTAGAGTCTCCTAACCGTTGAGCAAGAGCGGAGCGCAAATGAACGACTGAAGCGCGGAGGTGGGCGTCGGAAGACATGAGGAAGCAAAACGCGATCACGTGGTGCAAGTTGATTTTCGGTCAACAAACAGAAGTAAATGCCACGTCATTCCATCTCTCACCATTCCTCCAACCTCAGGCTTATTTGTACCCAGCGCCCTTCCTTGATTCTCATTGTCCAAATCGACATTTCACCGGAAAAGGTCGGGTTGTACAGCGAGAACCACGGTGGCCTTAATCTGTTCACGGTGCATTTCCGTGGCTAACATCACCACGCTGACAGTTTGTCCACTCAGGCTCTAACCAATATCATTACGAGAAATGCGGCCAATGAACAAGTAAGTAAATTCTCTACACTCTATCACGAAAGCTCATTTTCGGACTGCAGCTGTGCAGTTAGACATGATGGCGTGGCGAGATGTGTGGAGATGAGGACCCTCCGCGGACATAGGTGCGCCGCTACCGCTTCAGACATGATAACGCACTTATAGTCTCATACAATAAACAGGACTGGTACTGTTAAATAAATGTGAGCTATTGAACCCTTTTTGCAGGAGACGCGATGATACTTTCGGACAGGTCAAGGGATCCTAATGTTTCGACTACACTCTGACCCGATGAAGCTGCTGGTGGATCCTACCCAGCTGAGGGTCATTCCATGGGTACGGGGGCGACGCTGCTGCTCGTTTTAGGGCGTAGCGTCACCGGCGAGCATTCGCTGGATTTTTTTGGCGGTGGTTTTCATTTTCGGAGCCACCGTCCCTGGCAATTTTATGCCGGGATGACCTGATGAAGCTGCTGGTGGATCCTACCCAGCTGAGGGTCTGTTTATGGGTACGGGGGCGACGCTGCTGCTCATTTTAGGGTGCAGTGTCACCGGCGAACTGTCGCCGGTTGCTTTTTTTCGGCGGTGGTTTTCATTTTCGGAGCCACCGTCCCTGGCAATTTTATGCTGGGACGGCCTATATCGACACTGTTGCTTATCTTAGGGCACAGTGTCACCGGCGAGCTTTCGCTGGATTTTTTTGGCGGTGGTTTTCATTTTCGGAGCCACCGTCCCTGGCAATTTTATGCTGGGACGACCTGATGAAGCTGCTGGTGGATCCTACCCAGCTGAGGGTCAATCCATGGGTACGGGGGCGACGCTGCTGCTCGTTTTAGGGCGTAGCGTCACCGGCGAGCATTCGCTGGATTTTTTTGGCGGTGGTTTTCATTTTCAGAGCCACCGTCCCTGGCAATTTTATGCTGGGACGACCTGATGAAGCTGCTGGTGGATCCTACCCAGCTGAGGGTCAATCCATGGGTACGGGGGCGACGCTGCTGCTCATTTTAGGGCGTAGCGTCACCGGCGAGCATTCGCTGGATTTTTTTGGCGGTGGTTTTCATTTTCGGAGCCACCGTCCCTGGCAATTTTATGCTGGGACGGCCTATATCGACACTGTTGCTTATCTTAGGGCACAGTGTCACCGGCGAGCTTTCGCTGGATTTTTTTTCGGCGGTGGTTTTCATTTTCGGAGCCACCGTCCCTGGCAATTTTATGCCGGGATGACCTGTTGAAGCTGCTGGTGGATCCTACCCAGCTGAGGGTCAGTTTATGGGTACGGGGGTGACATCGCTGCTCATTTTAGGCCGCGGTGTCTCTGGCGATTTGTGCATTTTTTTTTCCCTTCTCGGCGGTTGCGTTTTCCTTACCGTTTGGGTTGGAGGGGATGCGGCATCCTACACTTTATGGGAATACCGCTCCCCCACCTCCTGATTCAACAGTCAGCCCTCACGATGTCCATCGGGAACAGGAGCCTGAAGCATAATAGGCCTCCCCCCGACTACCATCAGAGGAATAATATTCCTTGGTCCTGGCATTCGCGACAATGTAGAAACGCATTGGAGCCAGCTCGAGACGATATATCAAGCGCACATTATTTTACTTTCTTCTACAATTAATCTCGTAGATACGTAGGTACAATTTTAAATGATACCTTGGACCGGACAGGGTGCATCGTGCTCCGCGAACACGATCACGTGATCAAATGTTGGAAAACAAAGCCACGTCACGCAGTTTACTTCCGCACGACAACCACCATGCCCAGGACAAAGCAAACCTGTCGAAAGTCCACAGGAGCCCCCGCGCCACGCATAGCTCTGGGAACTGCTGTTCCAGCTGTCAATGGACCGAAGCAAAGTCAGGAAAATGTCGTCGAGCAGGCGCAATGCCTTGTGCTGCTTCCAAAACTGAATCTCATGCAGGCGAATCAAGGCAACAACGAGGTGCGTCTCAGAACGGTGTACCTTATCTACTGTACTTACGCAGTGCCTTAGTTCTGCAGTAATTGTAAGAATGGTGGGTTCTTAATGGAATGCGGCACCTGCCCGCGTGCATTTTGCGACCGATGCATTGAGTTTCCAAAACGCATGGTCAAGGGGTCGGCATTCATTTGTCCGTACTGTCATTTGCATCCTGGGGGAGAACGGAAGCATAGAATCGCACCTTACGTGGTGAGTCGACCTCAACGATGGTAATTCTTACCTTATCTCACGAATTTTAGGGCCTTTCTGTCATTAAAACCCCACTTACCATGCGTGGCGGAGCCAGTCAGCGGGAGACCTTCCCACTCTGCAATAACCCCTACCTGGTCATTATATCTTTAAGGCTGTCTACCATTGCGAGCACAGGTTCTCCCGCCATGCTGGTTTACCATGATTTATTCCCTTTCATACCCAACAATATCGCTCTCGTAGACCTGGAGTACGACTTCGAGACACCTAACGGCATCGCCGCTTATTCGTTGGAAATCGATAAATTGGTAGATCGGATCGAAAACGGTGATTTACGCAAGTGAGTACTTATGCAGACTGGTCAGGCGCGATTTCTAACACCGAAGAATAGTTTTAAGAGCTTCGCGGTATATATCACTGATCACATGGATCCGGACCGCGGAGACCTCCACTTTGCTCCAAACAATAAAGGGGCAGACCGGGTATTAACCGTAAGCATATTTGTTTTGCGGACAGGATACGCTACTAGAAAGTCAATTGTCCAGGTTCTCGACGCCATCTTACCTTCGCGTCTAGCAGGCCTTATGGGCAGTGAAACGAGTGAAAGAAGCATTCTAACCATCCTTGCTTGTGGCTCGATCGTCACAATTCCTGAGGCACGAGCAGACCTCATTGAATTCACAAACAGGTATGTCGTATATAGTCTTACAATCATGACGGCTGCCAGTTAGCTCACGGAAAGCAACAGGGGACATTTTTCGTGGGTCATGGCCTTCAACCAGACCAATTTCCAGCCTTGTTCCGCCAATATGTTGCTGATGGATACGGCGCGAGCATGGTTCATTCAAGAAAAACGGCCCGAAGTGACTCTCAACGACAACCATCGGCTTGGAGCTCATTCGGACGTTTACATATTCGAATCAGGAAACCAGGCAACTCGATATGTTTGGTCCCATGTTGGGCGTCGACCATTTGGAATAGCCACGCCGTTGCAATGCCCTGCTTGCAAAAGCCTCAAAGCTTGGGGAACGCCTAGAGTCACCAAACTTGGTGAGGCGGATGCAGCGCAGGTAGCAATGAGGTGTACCCATGCAAAATGCGGTAATGTTTTTATCATCGAGAGGCCGGATGGATTCACGAAGTACACGCTAGGTAAAATCAATAAAGGGGAGAGGGGTGATTGGTATTTTCAAGCAGTCTAGTTTTCCAGTAGTCGGCGCCGCCTCCTATAGAAACATAAGTTAGCGTTATTAAATTTGATTTGTGCCTGTTCGACCAATTTGCTGGCTGGTAAAGACAGTTACTCATGCAAGGATTGGGGAGACAACGATGATCTATTGCACACCAGTACTGAAAGGGCGGGAAAGGTACTTAACAAAGTACAGAGTCAAACTAATGATGTCAAAGAGGGGGGTGAAGGTAAGGCAGGCATAGTCCAAAAAGTACAGCGCACAAGCCAAGAAAAGATATCAGCGTCACAAATTGACCAAGAAATAACCTGCCGAAACTATAAACACCCCTGCATATCAACCACCAATAAGCCACTATACTAGACAAAAAACCGCCGGTAGTATGAATGATGATGAGCCCCATCTAAATGGTCGCAGAAGGGGTGCCAAGAACAATTGCGAACTGTATGTTGGGCGACAAGTACTCGTTGGTGCCCGACGTATACTTCCCAACGGTATAACCGAGAGCCACGACGGTGTCGAGCGGTAGCTCCACCTTGTTCTTTGCATAGAGAGGCCATGATTGTAGTTTCTTGAAGTCTTCAGGGGTAAAGCTAAAGCCGGTCCCTACACTGGCACGTCCATCATAGAGCGGAACTAAGAAATGAATCAGCAATGAAAAACCGTGGCTCAAGGAATTGAATCCAGAGCAAAACAAATACTCACTACGATTCTCAAAGCTCAATGTTTGTCCAACTTGTGCCAAAGAGACAGCTTTGGAGACCAGGGGTGACTTGACAGACTGGATAAACCTAGACTTGCTAGGTGTCACAGGAGATGAGACGGCTGAGAAATTAAACATGAGAATCTGTCAAGACGGAGCACTGAAAGCACATACCAGAAAAGCTGGGTGCTTTTCCCTCCCCATACGTTGAAAAAGAGAGACCAATCTCGGACGACGGCCCATGGATCAAGGTGAAGCCAAGCACCTTTCCCCACAGGGATACGTCACGGCGATACTCTTGAGGAGCAGGGGCGATCGCTATGCGGTGTACATTGAAGGTGTTCTTAAAACCCGCAATGGCAGTTGATATAACAGCGCTGTCAGTGACCATGCCAATCATTACACCAACAGCATTGTTCTTGGTGCCGGCGATCTTGAGTCGATTAGAATCGGACCACAGTGCCTTCGGGTGGATGCGGGCAGTGTTGACATAAACACCTGCCTGGACAAACCGAAGACCCAGTAGGAGACCGCTAAAAAAAAAAAAAGGTAAGAAACACATCCTGAAGAGACAAAGGGAGGAATGAAGGACTAACGGAATGTCGTCCTCGTCGATGGCCGATGCCATCATTTCAACAGGTGCACGAACAGAGGAGATACAGGGTGCGTTGCTCCCATTGCTATATGGCAGAATTTCACACAATTGGCTGCAATTGAAAAATTAAGGTAGGATGAGAGAAGGATAGTCAAACAAGACGTACTCGAGATGTGGGAGATCTTCATATAGTTCTGTCAGCTCCTCGCACCACATCGAGCGCTGCATGACTGCGTTCTCATCGTCTTCTTCCCTGTTATCGTACTGTTAAAAAGGTGGAAGAGGTACGAGGCGGGATAAGGTGTGACTCACAGTTTGGACTTCCCCTTTTCTGCCTTCTGTTCCCCAGTGACGGCAGGATCCTCGCCATCGCGATCATCTCCATTGTCGCTAGCTGCTCCCTCCTTGTCGACGTGATCTTCATCAAGCTCATCCTCTCCAATCTCTTCGCCATCGTCAACGCCTCCATCGGAGCCGGCATCGACATCGCTTTCCGGCGCATCTTCAGCTTCGGCATCAACAAATGGATTGTCAGATGATGGGGGCGGAGTCGAAGGAAGTCTACGGATCAGAGGCATGTGAGGAAAGAGGCACTTCAAGAATGATAGTAAGACGTACGGAGACACCCCGCGCTCGATTTCTTCATCTGAATCAGGGGCAATGCGTCTCGCCACTTGTCTACGAGGCTTAGAGGGTGAGCGAGACAGTCTGGTGCAATGAATGAGGTGTAAGCAGAACAGCGACAATATTAGTACGGATGGAAAATACTTACTCGGATACTTCGGGAAGATCATCGTCATCTTCCAGCGTCAGAGACCTTGAAGGAGCACGAGAAGAGACATCAGGCTTGCGAGAAGCCTTGGGAGTCGGAGAAGCAGACCTAAAACAAGGATCAGTGACAGAACACTCCATCAACAAGCAACACAAACTCTTGACGTTTCTCCCATTGATCCCGAGCAACGGCAGCTTCAGCGTTCACCTGCCTTAAAGACTTGCGAGGAGTAGCTTTTGGCGTCACGGTGGTCTCCCTATCTACAGGTGAGGGTCGAACATGAGATAAAAAATAAGCCACTCACTCCTCAGCTGCAGCTTCTTCGGTCAAGCGCACCTTCTCAGTCTTCACCTTTGTCCTGCTGGTGGTAACATTGAGTGAGCATATGTCGCGATGAGGGAGCACAGTGCACGTACACCGGACGCCCACTGGCACTAAGACACCAAAAACTTCATAAGAACGCAACAAACATTGAAAGAGAGCTATGACTTACGCAGGAGGAGGCACAGAGCTAGTAGCAGAAGAATCACCGGAATTGAGCACCTTATCCAGAACGGCTCTGAAACATCGTGAGACATATGAGCATAAAGATAAAATAAGAAACGTTACGCGAGTGAGAGTTTTGGAGCAGTAGCTGTGGAGGCCTTGGAGGTAGCAGAAGCAGCTTGAGTAGTCCGCCTCTTCTTGGGTGAGGCCGGAGGGTTGTCGAGAATCTCGCTAGAAAGGACGTCAACATGCAGCAAGACGATAAATGCAAGTTGGCCTCACATATCTGAGTTAGATTCAGGCGCAGTGTTTTGAGCTTTGCGCTTTGGCGTGGGTTTGATATGCACGGCACTAATAACAAGGGTGAGATGTAGAACATGACAAAGGTAGAATAGGAACAGACCTTGGGATATCGGCGGCAAGACTACGAGTGATAGCCCTGTGCAAGAGAGTCATTGAAAGCACGGCCAGACAAAGGAGGAAATATACTCAGACACAGCTTTGGGCGACCTAGACAATAGTCGGATTCAATATGACTATGCAGACGATTAACGTAGCATATAACGTACAGGGTAACCTTCTTTTTGATAGTATTCGCAGCTTTACTGAAAGAGGGTCAAAGGCCTAAGTGAAAAAAGCATTGAAGATAAGATGACAGCGCTCACTCAGGAGATTTCCCCTTAGCATTTTTGGGAGGCATAGCTGAATGCGAGGGGACTATGAGACGAAGGAGAGGAATGGGAGAGAAAGGGACCATTGACCCAAAGTTTATATGCGAATGATGGAACGATTCGACAGAGAGTCCGCGGAGCCCAGTGGCGAATCCTTAGAATGAATGAGGCCAATCCATAGTGACTGGAGCCATTTGAGACCATGCACGTTCCTGTGAGACGACAGTTCTGAAGAAGGCATGCCAAATGCAGTAGTTAATTAAGCTTATAACAGATGCAGGGAAGACGACCTTGAAAGATCCACATGAAAATTTTAATTAAAAGAACTTTGAGGCGTCATGGGTAAGATAATCGCGTGGAAACCATTTCAGAAGAGATGAAGGGAGCCCGGGATGCCTGACGCCGGATAGGAATCTGCACCTTGAGAGATTAAGTCCGAGGCCAGAACCGCAAAGGCCACCGAAGAGAACAACATAGGCCGTGCATGTAGCGATAGCAGGCACATTGTCCCGCCCAAGGAAATCCAAGCAGCCAGAAACAAATCAAGCATGTGGAAGGAACACACGGTGAAAGCGCGATGTTGGTAGTGAAGCCCAATGGGCGTCGCAATCAGAAGATCAGCGCTAGGACCGATTAGAAACAGTTCAGCAATAAGGAAGTCATCTAATCGGAGAGGCATGTAAAGCAAACCGATAAACGTGTTTGGATGATGGAACAACGCTGGTGTGGTCAGACCAGCCTGAAAGCGAAGAAGGGAGGCAGGAGAAGAGGTGAAAGAGGGAGGACACGGCGGAGGGTGCATAATCATGACACCAAAAGGAGCATCAATCGTGAGAACCGCAAGCGAGGGAAGGAAGAAAGAAAGCCTGCAATGCCCATCTGAAAACGACAGGCTGAACCATTGGAGCACATCAAATCTTCGCATTACCCCACACATACGCAAAGACTGAAATGAGCTTGGAGAATGGGAAACGCACCGCAGGTATACGCAACGAGAAAGGATTAGTGACACTGACCTCATTGACTTCCAGCAGAGGTCTTGGAGGAAAGCGCATCTGCGACTGTGCAAGGACCCGACCGTCGCCTTGCAAGCTTGATCGGTGTAAGTGAATAACCTGCAATCAGATACGACTACCTGACATGAGAGACAATGAAGACGCAGAATTGGATGGATCTTGTCAAAGTCGAACAATTCGAACGACCAAAGACATGGAGGCTTGTTCACACCGGCAAGCAAGGTGAGAAGGAAGAGATCGTATTCGCACTTCAGGGATCGATCCTGGAGAAAGACCTGCCACCTCTGAAAGAAAAACCACGGTGAGCTGCAAGTTATGTGAGACTCACACCAATCAATGCTGAGCAGTTCGACAGCATGAATCCAGGCAAATACCGATACCTACGACAGCATGAATCCAGGCAAATACCGATACCTACGACAGAGTATCAAGATATCCGGTCTCGGAACGCCGACCTTCGACATGGCCCTGTCCTCAGCAACAGAGATATATGGGTATTTTGATCGTCAGTTCCGCGAAGGCGCATTGCAGTCTTGGAGCGTATCCAACGACGATGTCAGTGGCCGTGACGTCCTCGAGGCCTCAAACAGGTACATGACGCCCCGAAGGGATGCTGGCACAGATGAGAGCATACCCTTTGGCGAACTGGTAGACCCGAAGCAAGTCCTGCAGTCGATGGCTGGAGAGGATCATATACACACCGAGGACAATCAAGTGTTGTACTTCATGCGCCGTATCGATGATGACGGAAATAAATCGTGAGTAACGCATTTGCTATCAACAGACCGATAAGGGACTCACTTCCGGACTATAGATACCAGAAGATCGCACCGCAGTCATTCCGCATAGGAGACATCGTCGAGATCCAGGTGTCATTTGTCGTCGTTCCGTTGAGGGGCGATCAGTTCAAGCTCATGACAGTGCTACGTTCGATCGCGCTGATTGACGGGTCTTTCAGTCAGGTGAGACACTCGCCGCGGCAATGCAATATGACTTTAACGACTCACGTATTCCAGGCCTCGATGAAACCTAAGCAGACTGAGCGTCCACAGGTACAATTAAAACGCAAAGTCAGATACGACGAGCCAGACCAAGATGTGGTGAGAGCGACCAAAAAAAGCATGGACATTGATCAGGTTGATTGAACGTTGAGCATTGTCATATCTAGTTTTCTCCTGAGTACAAGTAGGTGTCGAATAAAAGTTTCATTGAAGATCATTGTAGGACATGAGTACTGTCTTAAGCGGCAAGAATAATAAGGCAATGTGAATCAACGAAATAGTCAGAAGACACAAACAATGATTCCAAGAAATCAAGCTACAATATCAAAAAAGTTTGCGCCCGCATCGCTGGGGTCTGTTAATCGATGCGTTTATAATTTTTGCACAAGCGGTTCATGCAAGGCTCCCCACCTTGCCATCGGAATATGGACTTTGGTAAGGGAGGTTCTGAACGCATGTTGCCTTATCGAAGCGGTCAGCGGCCGTGAGTTGTCGAACCAGGATTGCAGCATACATACCTTCAATATCAAGGGTGTTATCCAGTCCTCCCCATGCCAACACGCCTACCCCCGCCATTCGCCTAGTACTCCTCCTAATATACGGACAAGAATAGCCACACGGACGACCTAACGTGCTTGTGTCGTCGTGATGGCCCACTGACCTTGCTGACCACCACTTCTTGGAGACGGAAGTTGCACCAACCGTCTCTCTTTTGTCGAGGAGGCCTGGGTAGACGCAGAAAAAGCGGGAAGGGGTCATAATGCACATGTCGGACGTGAGTTTGCTGGACAAAATCGATGGAAAGCATGAGGGATCGCGCGTCTCATAAATGCGAATACCAGTGTTCTGTTGGAATGTGTCAGAGCACGTAGAGCATGGGGGAAAACCTACTTACTCAACTACCAGTTTCGAACCAGCTGAACCTAACTATGCCCCGAGACAGGGACTTCCCGGATGAGCGAACGACTCTTAGCGTATACCCCATGGGACGCAAAACGGCCTCCCAGTCAAGGTAAGTTGCGGTGGGAGAGAGGATTCGTAAATTCCGTGGTGGTAAGTGAAGGATGTGTCCTGGTTGAGATGCCATGATTTGCCATGGGACAGGACCAGACATAACCGCGTCAAATCTGTCCAAAGCCCCCAAAAAGCCATCAAGGTCAGCGGAATCCATGAAGATCCCTAGGACACATTTGATCCTGTCGACCACAACTTTCCTAACCCTGTTCCTTCCCGTGCGATCTCCATGGCTAAGCGCGACCAAGGCAGCCCAATCGCAGTGGTAGAGAATCAAGTAAAAACATTCGACTATCCCGTAAATGCGAGCTGAAGCAGCGGTGCGGGCTTTTTCTTGCAGACGTCTTGACCTTCGTAAGGTGGGTGCAACCATGGTCAGACGCAATAAAGATTCAACGGATCACGGGGGGCTTCCTTAATTTTCCTATGGGGGACAACTACACCAAAGGACAAAAATGCAACAGAAGAATTATATTGTCGAGCTATTATCTAATTACGGCTGAGGATTATATTTCCATCCCTTGTATGTACCATCGTGAACAAAATTCAAGGCGACGTCGGCAGGAAGTCCACGTGCCAGACTCAGCAGTAGAGGAGGGGAGCGTTGGGGAGCAGGACGACGACATGGATTGACCTTGAAGTTGAACTTTGAATTTCGAGGTCAGTAGAACCACGTGTAGAATGGGCCGGATCCGGACCGACTCACATGATCTAGTGATGGAATCAGCCATCAATTGATTTTGTTCATGCTTCTTTTTGGTCGACCCTCCAGTTGGACAAACCTCGTTCTATAAATAGAACTCGGAATATTTGGTTCAAACGTCTCTACTATGGTTGCTGTGAAAGCAACAAATAGAAACTCACAGTCACTAACTTAACCCAGGACCACAAAATCGATGTCCTGTATATTGACCCACTAAGTAAGGTTGAACTTCTTAGCCAACTGATCTATTAACACATCCGCACAAACCCCGGTAGCCAATACCAGGATATGAGAATTCTGTATGCTATTGCTATAACCGGGTTCATGAAAGAGATTGGGGTCTATCTCTGGGAAGAATCTCCCGTGATGTTTCCCCCAGACTTTATGAGTCCAATCGATAACAGGATCCTCTGCCCCCTTCCTACTACTCCACCATCGAATCCAACCCAACATTGAACGCCATGTACCGCTCACTTTTCTCATCCTCTAGTACGCTCTATGGCCGTCCAAGACGTCCACGAGGACCCAAGCCATCCAGCGCACAGATTCGAAGAGCCGCAGCGGACGCCATTTCTACACTTCGAGATGCCGGCGTGATCCATGCGTGTTTTGTTGGCGGGATGGCATGTAACCTCTTTGGTAATCTACGTCAGCCAGAGGTAGGTGACCCACATAGTTCTCGAATTTGCAACTCAGCTGAATGATTGGACAAATAAAGGACCTCGACATCTTATGCCTAACCACCGAGTGGGAGCAAGAAGCCGTCAAAAGCAAGCTTGTGGCGCTCAACTCCAACTTCTATCTCATCGACTCTCGCAAGAGTGCGTAGTCGATTGGTATAAGTCGATCCGGATCTTCGATTCTTCGGATGTCCGAGGACACCAGAAACGGCAAGCACTCCCGCCTTCAAGGAGTCTCGTGGCAGCTGAGACTGCTCCTCCATGGGTAGACCCCGGCAACTCATCGGCAGCCAATTGGGTTATACGCGGACTTCCATGTGAACATCGAAAACAAGACCTTAAGAAAAATAAAAGTAGGAAAAAATGAAAAACATAAGTGTTTTTGTTGAACAAGAATAATTCCGATAAGTACGAGCTACATATGTACGAGTAACATGGACTTCGAGGTTCGAACCTATGCGCTCTTCTTGTCTGTTGTGGGTAAGTTAATGTGAATAAGACGGATGAAAAACATCACGCCTAGAGGAAGAATTGAACGCACGACCTGCTATACAATACGATCGACCGGCACCACTCAAGACTGTTCAGCCACTGCGAATTCGAAAAGGCAGAAAATTGACTACTTTTATCATCAGGATGCTATATGCCTCGCCCATTGTTTAGGATTTTTGTCCCAATCGGGCCTCGCGCCGCCTCCAAAGACCCGCCCATAACACACCTCTCGTACATCAAGCCCAAGGACAGCCACAAGAAAGTGACTATTTCAGTGAATATATTTTATTTACTTTTCCGAGCATAATATCACAGGCGGGGCAGTATTTTGAACATTGACCAACAAAATGCGCCACAAACGAGCAGTGTCGTTGGTCTTTGAACGGACAATGCCGGGAGCGTGGCCCAAATTCAGCAACAGCGGTGCTTCCCTGTCATCCGGGAAGTCCCGGATATCGGCGATCTGGATCGAGTTATACCATTTGACTCATCACTGCTCTCGCAATCCCACCGCAACGTACCGAGTTCTTTGGTACCTCCTCACCGACACCGATTCCTGTGTGAAAGTCGATCTACTCTTTCCCAGAGTCCTCGATATCCCATCCATCCCCGGTTCGAGCATCACACGAGCAAACGCGTATCATCTCCCATGCGCCCCTCTATCTCTCGTTCTTCTCTTGAAGCTACAGGCGTGGATTCACCACGGCGAGGCACTAGAGTATAGATATCGAGCTAAACAGCCTACTGATGCAAGAGACATCGAGGCTTTGTTGCCAATAGCGAGCAAGATGGGTTTATGGGTTTACAGCTGCGGTCGGACGCAGTCTTGCCTCAGTCATTTGTATTGAAGTCCATGGCGCGTGCAGAGAAATTTGTGAGGGTGATTCCCAGTTCGAGAGCATTGTGGTAAAAATTGGGGATGGTTAAGAAGGCGTTACCAGTTCCGATGAAGACTGTTCTACCGACGAGGAAGCCGGGCGAAGTCCAGATGAAGAAGACAGTTCAGGTGGGGATTCCAAAATCAACGGGAACACCATCGTCTTCAGGAGTGCGACGGCCGGGGCTATACATATTCGGACTTTGACGTTATGTAGGCTTTTGTAAACTGTGTTTTCTTGTTGTCAGTTCAGATATGTGAACGAACGTCCTGGTACTCGGCGATATACTTGTCTGCATAACGTCAATTGTACACCTCACGCAGTGGACGAAGCCTTTGTGTTTTGTCCCACGCCACATGTGGCGCTGCAGCCCGCAGGGGCGTCTCAGTGTTGCTTCACTCCCTTTCCACTCCTATCACCTCTTGAGCTGCACGCGACTTTATGCAAGATAACAGTGACTAACAGTAGGTTCTCGTTTGATTAATCTACGAGAAACGTGTCATGAGTACTTACGTTGCTTCTAGATGCCCTTCCCGGACGCTCGACCTCCTGATCGTCATGATACCACTAACACCGAGATGACATTTGATTCCTTTCCAAATGAACTCATTTCCATCATTTTCACGCACATGTACAAGACGTCGCGAAAGGAGGTGGAATTTGGAAAGTATTCCGTTGAGCCAGGTGTGGATGAAGATTGTAATCGGGACATGACATGGAAAGACGAGGATCTCCTCGACCCAAACCTCTTTCCCAAAGCGATTATAGCCGTTTGTCGGAGATGGAGAGAAATCGCGGAGAGGCTCCCCATCTTGTGGACACGCATCGTTGCGTTCGTCGATTCCTCGCCGACACCTCTGTCTGAAGTCCAGGCATATCTCACGCTTTCGAAGGATCTGCCAATTCACGTCTACGTCCTTAGGCGACCCGGTCCCGGCTCGGAAAAGGACTTGAAGGAGCAACTACGTTGTCGGGACGTTATCGAGCTTCTTGTTCCTCATATTCCATGATGCCAGAAGATCGAATTTGATGTCATCTACAGCTCATCGCTCCCTTCGATATCCAAGGATTTCTTCGGCTGTGCTCCACCCTTGGAGACGTTGAATCTGAAGTGCAGGACAGATGACGGTGTAGCGTCTGGTGACCCGGATCCTCGTCCAGAGATCGATAACGAGCCGTTCTCAACGCCGGCGCTGAAAGACCTCTGCGTGGATGGTCGTAACTTCATTCACGCGTCCCTAGCGCTTCTTTCGTGGATCGAATCTATTCCAAAAGGCCAACTTCGGCTCCGGGTGCATAATTTTTCTCCGTCCGATTCCATTTCTCAAGACCTTCGATTCAATTTGAACGACTTCATCCAGATCCTGGATGGTCTGAAAGTGGCGCGATTGTCACTATCTAATGTCGAATTCCATGATCATTCTACGTCTGCACCAAACATCCTTTTTCCCGCCATTACTTAGAGCTCGATAGCCTCAGCTACGCAACCTTCAACGATATTATGTGGTTCTTCGAAGACGGAGGTAGCGAATCCATTCACATCTCACGATGCAACATTGGATATCTGGGTTTTGATTTCGATTCCTATTTCCTCACACTGGAAGGGTTTAGTGATGCCGCCGAGATCAACGGTTTTCTCAGCTGTTGGAGCGGAGGAGAGCTGAAGGCCTTGAATTGTCGATTTGATGGTGGTGCTCTTGAGATACTCGGGAACATGGAGCTTCCATTTATCGGATCATTGATCATCGAGAACTGTCGAAACATATCCGCGGAAGGAGTGAAGACAATGGTGCAGAGGTTGAATAAATGCGTCGCAGGACAACACCGTGGTGGAGGCTTTATGGGTCGAGGGAAATTCGCGCTCGACAATCATTCGATTCGAGGACACGCGCACGTCTTGACGTCGGCAGAGGAACTCTAGTTCAGACAGAACGCTTCCCCTGGTGAATTCATGTGGACGGCGAGGAAATAAGAGGTTGTGCGGGATTGAGAAACCGATTCTCACATTTATGTACAGTAATCCCAAGCAGGCTGACAATGTCGGCGAAACTTTGTGTTTTGACAGGAAACGTGAGCATAAAAGGTACGCCGAAATTCGAGAATCACTTTATCCTTCTGACGCCTCCATATAGTACACTACGAGGAAAACGTATGTAGAGTATAAGTCGTTGTCCAGACAAATGTGTCCGGATTCACTGTAACAGACGTTTCGAATGCAATGAATGGACATTAGGTAAAGTTGAGGAACAGATCGCGAAAGGAACGAGGGAACGCGAGAGATTGTCGACGAAGTCATGAAGTGCTGGCTGCGTCAATCATACATACTTCCTAGCACCTACTACCGGCCTATTTGGGGAGAGTGGTGCTCGATGCATCCGGAATGCATATGACGTCTTCGCAGGGTTGGCGAAACCTGTCGAGTTGAAGTCTCAAATATATCTGAACAGCAGTCCCAAGCAGACTGACGATGACAATGAAGCTTTAAGTGAGTGTTGGGTCTTTGATGTCCCTTGGTCAAAGGCTTTCATATTGGACTCATCGAGGCCTTTGATACAAGTATTGTCCAACAGTAAACATCGAAACTCCCATCTACATTATTACATTACATTCATCACTCTTACACCCTCTCCCCTCTCAAACAGCAAACACCTCCGTATGCAACCCCACCCTCCTCCCCCTCGCCTTCATCCCCGCCACCGCATTCGCCGCCGCCCTCGTAAGACTCGCCGGGCCACTCGCACACACCGCCACCCTCTCCCCCTCCTCCCTTTTATCACCCCGCTCCACATCCTTTTCCTTGTGCTTCTCCTTGTACTCCTCCGCCTGCCTTGCCAACACCTCATCGCAGCATCCACACGTACACACCTCTCCCTCCCCTTCCCCATCCCCATCCCCTCCCGGTCCTTCTATACTCGGCTCCCCAACTTGATCATCACTGATCAAAGCACAGATATCCGGCCTCCCCCCAACGCGTACCTCCATCCCGGGTATACTCGGCACGTCCTCCGGCACACACAGACACGTCACGTACACCGTCATGCGGAGCCGGATCTTCTTATGTTGTGCGGCGGTGTGCGCGATGGCGCGGAGGAGCGGTGCGAGCCATTTGATCGAGCCTGTTGTTTGGTATTGTCAGTATGGGTTGTGGCTAGGGAAAGCAAGGAAATACGAACCAAACGACCGGATACACCATACGAAATGGACACTCCTCGTCCGAGGACGCATGCCCACCTCTTCCCCCCCACTTTCCTCCCCACCCTTCCCACCACCCCTCCCGACGCCGGCACCACACACCCCCGCAACGAGCTCATCCAACACACCCAGCGCAAACGTCGCGCCGCTCCCGCCCGCCAACAACACCACCCTCTCGTACCTCGGCAGATCGAGCGAACACCCGCCGTACGGGCCGTCGAACATTACTTGCACCGGTATCGGTATCGGTGCTGAGGTGGCAGAGGGGGAGGGGGAGGTCGAGGTGGACGCGATGGGTTTGATTTTTGTTTTGGATTTGGATTTGAATTCGGATGCGGGACCGTCCGCGGATAGGGATGCGGTGGAGGAAGGGGAAGAGGAAGACGAAGAGGAAGAGGAAGAACGGGCACGCCGAATCGTATCCTCCTGTTCACCCGCATACACGTTCAGCGCCCTCGTCCAGTCCCCGACCACCCTCGCACCGAGCAATATCCCCGGCGCCTCGCTCCCTCCATCTCCTCCTTCTCCAACTCCTCCATCTCCTTCCCCTCCGTCCTGTATCTGTATCTCCTCGTCCTTGCCGTTCGTCTCCGAACCCGAATAATACCCCTCAACGTCCCTCGCACTCAAACACGTCCTCTTCCCCGTCCCCTTCCCCTCAGTCGAAGTAGAAGGAGACCCAGGCGCACACATAATGCTGAACGGATGAGCCTCGAACAGCCGTCCCCCAAAAAAGACACGCAGCCGGACGTGTTGGCCGCCGTGGAATCCTGAATCGCAGTCTGGGATGCGGATCTGTGTCCAAGGGCGTGGAAGCGTTAGGGTTAGGGCGTTGAAACAGCGAAAAGAAAGGGAAACACGACATACGATCGTCATCCCCCCATCGACCCTAATAATCTGTGCATCCTTCAATCTATACCTCCCCGCACGCATGAGGAGATCAAACGCATAGAACGCGATGGGCGGAACGATCCACGGCGCCGCATATATCGTATGATAGCACGTCGTTATGAAAAACGCGGGCACCGCCAAAAAACTGCCCACCACCAAAACACGTCAGATCCCCCGTCTCCAAAACTCAACAAAAGGGGGGGGGGGAAAGAAACACGCACTGCACCCAATAAAACACCCCCCACGCCCTAACCCTCACCCACCTAAAGCTCGTCCCCACCAACACCCCAAGCACGCCCAACGCCGCCACCCCACTCGTCTCCTTCCCCTCCCCCAAAATCGGTAACCCCCACTCCACATGGTTCCTAATCCACAACGCCCCATGCACGAGCACACACACGAACATAATGCGTCCCGCCCACCTATGCAACGGGTTCAAGCGGGTGTATGCGAAGAACGGGGGGAGAAGGAGGGGGAGGGGTCCGTTTTTGGATGAGAGGAGGAATATGGGGGGCAGTTGCGCGAGGGCGAGGAATCCGGCGCGGTTCGAGTTGGAGAGGAGGGGTGTGGAGGTGAGTGTGCATGCGAGGACGGTGGAGATGTAGCTTAGGATGAGGAATACTGAGTGGGAGGGAGGGAAACGTTAGAGTGGGAAGGGAGAAGGGGAGGGGATGAGTTAGGGGGAGGGACGTACGCTGGCCGACGTTGAGATTGATATAAGGCGGTGTCCAGTATAGCACCGAGCCGAGCACGGAAAGCACTCTCGCAGCCACAACCTGCTTCGCACTTCTCCTCCGTTCCACACCAAGAGGAATACTCCTCGCCGCACAGCACGATTTCACTTTGTCCTCTTCGTCCCGTTTGACTTCAGCTTCGTCGTCCCCAACAGCAAGACGTTTATATCTCCCTCTCCAATCCTCGACGACGCCAAACATGCCGGGGAGCCACTTCCTGTGCTCACGGACGGTGTGAGGGAGCGCAAAGAGGACGAAGGCTGCGAGGACGGATGTCCATATTATCGTGAATTTGATCTGCCATTTGGGGTCCTCGACGTAAGAGCTGCGATTGTAAATGGTCGTTAGAATTCTGGAAAATAAACACGAAGAGAGGGAGAGGAGACGTACTTGTATTGCTGGAACTCGATGGGAATCGTCGGTGGAGCGCCTGTATCTGCCATAGTCGCTGCGTCAGGAGTTAAGGTTAGTTCAGCGTCAAAGGCGAGGAGGAGACGATGGGAAACGCGGAAAGGAATTCACAAGGCGGAAACACACTTCCGGCGTGGGAATATGGCGGGTGAAAAAGAAATGACATTGTTAGATAAAAATACGAGCAAACAAAGGAGTTTTTACAGCGAAGACGCGCGCAGGAAATTGCAGGAAAATCGATGACGGGAAAGGAGGAGTGTGTGTGAACAGATGGAGTTGGAGACGAAGCCTGAGTATCGAGAAATAACGAAGAGAGCCCGTCCACGAAATAATAATCGAATTTTGAACGGACGGCGTTCCAGCCACAGTTCCCGAGTCATTCCCCGAGTCAACGGTGAGACAAAATACTTTTCTTGAAGATGGGGGATGTGTCTGGGAGTCGGATGGGTGCCAACGGGGAAAGAACCTGGTGACCTTCGATGATGATGGACCTGTGTGCGTGTGTGCAATGCTCTTGGGGCGTGATGGGTTCTTGGAGTGCCTGCGTAAGGGGTTGGGTGTCTGGATATGGGTGTGTGGTGTCCGATGTGGGAAGGATGGGGAGGAAGACCAGGGGAGGAGGGACAGCGATGCAGAGTAGGAGAATGGTTGTACGATGACGACGTCCACTGAAACAGACACGGTCCAGCGAGTAGCGCGTCCAGGTGTAGACGTCCATAAGGGATGTTGTAGCCTTGCGATGGAGCCAGAGACAGCGGCCGGAGGTGGGCAGACCGGCTCAGAAAACAACAAAAACAACGGACACAAAAATCGTCACGCCCAATGCCCAGCACCAAACCTCGGACCTTCCCCACCACAGACCACAACGAACAAAGGACACAAGGATACATTCAGCCAACAAGCCATAGACCCGTGGATGAACACAAGAAGCAAGGCCGACCAACAGCGGAAGAGGGACACCAAATACACAGGAAGAGGGAATGGAAAGGGGGGGAATCGAGGTGAAGCAACCCCACTCCCCCTGAGGCTTTTCTGCGGCGCCACATGTGGCGTGGGATGATCGAAGTGAGTCTATTATTTCATTGGCTCGTTGACTTCACGTGTTTGTGTTGCTTCCGAATTTCGAAATTCACATCACGTTCTCAACGCGCGACTGAAAATTAGGCGTGGACAAGAGGATTGTGGGCTCTTGGCACAGTGGTAGCGCGCACGCTTCGCATCAGATGCATGTGAAATCTTTGCGTGAGGTCCTGGGTTCAATCCCCAGAGTGTCCAGCTTTTTACCTCGTTCTCAGTTCATAAACTATTCATATGTTGGTGATAGGGTGACACAGGTCAGCCCGCCCCGTCTACAGAAGCGAGGTATGAAAATCCTCACAGCATTTATGATTTATAGCAAGCCTCGCCACGCTTCACAATCTTTGGATCGTTCACCAACACATTACACATCATCCATCTACTCACCAAATTCCTCTTTCATCTGATGATCTCTGCCGCTAGACTCCCACCGTGTTACACATGATCAACGAGTTCACGATTCAGAAGTCCCATCTATTATCATGCCTGACAATGTCTGTGGATTGAGACCAGGTACCATCTATGCAACTAATTCAATAAGGCAGCACATCGTCAGATCTGAGCTTGAATACTATGCCCCAGCAGTAAACGGATAATCGACGCATTAGGGTTCGGTTGGTCGGTGGGTACGTAGAAAGTGTTGCGATCATACGGCATGAGCGGGATGTTCTTCTTCAATCATAGTGGGAGATCGGGCTATTTGAGGAAAAAGAGAAATGGTTCTGTAAGTATACATAGGCTACACGGGTCCGAGACAGCACATTTCTTATATTCAAACTATACATCTTCCCAAAAGCAATAAGACCCCACACTTCTCGACCACCTCGATGGCAGTCTCCCGCCGCTACGAAGCCGTGGAGATGAGCAGAAGCGGGTTCCAAATCTCTCGGATGAAATCATTCAATTAGTGAACGGTGACGTCCGACTGGGCATGGTCAAAGATCCCATTCATATGGGGCTCCACGACGTGCAGATATGCGATATGGTCCAATTGCCGGAGAAGCAACTGTATAGTAAGCAGCTAATGAGGATGACAAGACTGTTGAGCACGTCTGAATCATGTCAGAAAGCTGTTCCTGATGAGCAAGCAATCTCCTGCAATGTTTGAGGCTAAGGAAAAGTGCAGTCAAGTACGGCCAGGACATAATTTCCTGTAGTCGGAGAAGTGATGACGTTTTGAGAAAGGGGACGTCGGACGGTGAATTTGACGACAGGAGATACTTTGGCACTCATTTTCTGTGAGGTGAAAACTTTCCATTTTGGCCTCGAGGTCATGGTTATCTCATCCCCAGCGCGAGGCCCTGGGAGATGGGACGTAGTTTCTGATGCGTGTATGTGCAAAGAGACAGGACGCCTGCAAGCACATTCAATGGTAAGTCGGAGAAGAACAGCAAGCAAACGAGCACAACGTCAGATGAAATTTTCTAAACATGATGTCGGAGTCGGATTCGAAATGACGCACGTGGAATCATTTGGCACATGGGTTGTTGACAAACAAACAAGTCGCGTCACGTCCTTTTCAGGCTGGAATTTTCTCTAATCATTACTATCATCAGCTGAATGTCTGACGGCCGCACGACTCCCTGTGCACACTGCGCTGCTCAAGATGCTTCTCTACGCTGCTGTTGGTGCAAATCGCGAGTATATTGCGTATGTCTACACTTCCGTTTATGGTGATATTATTTACCCTCAAGTCGTCGTTCTTCCAGATAGGCCAAAGAATGCCAAGCGGCGGACTGGCCAGTGCACAAGCGCCACTGTGCACCGCCATCCTAGAATGGCAGTGGCACGACGAAGGTATAATGTGACAAACACAGCAAGACCCAGGCGAACGACAAGCCTTTCAGGAAGCTCGAGTTGGTCCTCTGGGATGGACAGCTGCAGGATGAAAACGGCGATAATTCCTCCAACGCCAATCCGGTGCCCGGCGTGTTCTATTTTTACTTGTATTTAGGTATACGCCTACCTGTCAAATGGTGTTTTCTTATTCGTTTCACCCATGAACTTCAATCTCGTTCGTTTCTCTTTCGGCCACACCAGGATTATTATATTATATTGACGAAGCTGTGACCAACAATCACGATCTCATCTCTTCGTCGTCCACAAAAATTCACCGGACCAACCATTCGGTCGAAACCAGTGCTCCTCTTCTGGCGTCAAGATGTGAGGATGTCCTCGGAACGAAGGATGATGGAGTGCAAAATTTCCGCGATCAAAAAGGCTCCACTGTACTGTCTCGCCACCCGCTGGTCCAACCTCTGCACCATTTTCGTCACCCCAACAAGAAACCTTTGGACAATTCTCGATGTCTAAGGATTGGATAGACACATTGTCTATGTACCCCATGTTATCGAGAGCATTGTCATCGAATCTGGGACAGTTAGACACTCTTAGCTCCTCGCCAATCCAATCACCCAGAAAATCACAATTTTTGGTAGGGATCGCATCCAGCATAAGAAGATCAGACGAAAGGTAGAAGTCCAGACCTACAATGGGACATCATGAGATATGAATGGATTTAGTGTTGGTGTCAAGAAATGTGAGCAGGTCGCTGATGAAATTACACGGTTATCGACTTTCTCTGACATTATCAATCTGCTTGAGACTACTGTACATGTGAATCCTTTTCTCCATCCCGCACGACCTCTCATTTCCTCGCTGTCCATACAAATTCACCAGAGCAAGCATTCTGTCTCAACCAGAGTTCCTCTGCCGATGTCAAGACATGTGGGTGTCCTATAATCCATAGACTTTGGAGTGCACATTCCTTGCAATCTTGAAATTCACCACGGCAGCGTTGTTGCAGCGCGAGGCGTTCGGTCAGTCTCTGCGCCATTTCCATCACTCCTTCCGGTGAAATCTTTGGACAGTGCTCGACGATCAACGATCGGATATGCACATTGCCCATGCCCCCCAGTGTGTCAAGGGCGATGTCGTCAAAACCTGGGCAATTTGAGACCTTCAGCTCCCTACCACTCCAACTACTGAGAAAACCACTGATGTCAGTGTCGTCACTGATCCCCTCCAATGTGAGAGAATCGGAACGGAAGTCGAAACCCAGATACGCAACGTTGCATTCCGAGATGTGAACGGATGTGACACCTTCGACACCGATGAACGCCATAGTATCCATGAACATTTCATAGCTGAGTTCTTTGAGCTCTAAAGTATCGGCAGAAAGAAGGGCGTTTGGTGCAGGCGTGGAGTGGTCATGGAATTCAACTTTGGATAATGATAATTGCATCACTTTCAGACGATCTAGGACTAGGATGAAGTCGTGCAAAGTGAATTCAAGATCTTGAGAAATCGAATCGGACGGAGAAAAATTATGCACCGCGAGCCGAAGTTGGCCTTTTGGGATAGATTCGATCCATGAAGGAAGCGCTAGGGATGCGTGAATGAAGTTACGACCATCCACACAGAGGTCCTTCAGTGCCGGCGTTAAGAACGGCTCCTCGGCGATCTCTGAACGAGGATTCGAGCTGCCCGACGCTATCTCCGCATCCGTCTCGCACTTCAAATTCAACGTCTCCAAAAGGGTCGCATGACCAAAGAAATCCTTGCAGATCGAAGGCAGCGATGAGCTGTAGATGACATCAAATACGATCTTCTGGCATCGTCGAATATGTGGAACAAGAAGCTCGATAACATCCCGACACCGTGTTCGCTCCCCCCAATCCTCTTCCAAATCAGGGTCGGGTCGTCTGAGGACGTAGACTTGCAGAGGCAGGTCCCTCGAAAGCGTGAGATATGCCTGAACTATAGACAAAGGAGTCGGCGAGGAATCGACGAACGCAACGATGCGTGTCCACAAGATGGGAAGCGTCTCCGCGATTTCTCTCCATCTCCGACAAACGGCGACGATCGATTTGGGAAAGAGGTTTGGGTCGAGGAGATCCTCATCTTTCCATGTCGTGTCCGGATTTGAATAGTCGTCTTCGTCTGATCCATAGACATGCCTTGCAAATCCGGCCTGCGTGCGGGAAATCCTGTACATGTGGATGAAAATGATGGAAATGAGTTCATTCGGAAGGGAATCGAGTGAGATCTTGTCACGATCAGGAGGTAGACTCGCTTCCGAGGAGGACATCTAGAAGCAACGTAAATCCTCATGACACGTTTCTCTTTGAACAATCGAAAACGAGGGCTTACTGTCGACGGCCGTTAGCTCGTGTAAAGTGCGTGTAGATGGGAGATGGCAGAGAGAGAACAGAAGCCTCGGCACCATTGAATACTTCGAATCCACTCTCCGCGGCGAATGCCGATGCCTTTGATGTAACCAATCACACTTCATCTTGGCTTCATCCCCTTTCTCATCGATACAGATGATCATGAGGATGACAACGACGAGCTCAAAATACTGTACGTATACTCTACTATGATACTGTTTGTCAATCCATCCAAAGACAGGCTTCCCTGCGGATATAAAACGATTTAGGCCAGCATCAAGGCGGAAAACATCGATCCGCTTGTTTTGCTGGAATGCGCCTGACGTCTGAGTTTGGCAGATCAGACCAGCCATCTGCTTCACGTCAGCTGGTAGCATCTCTTGACCTGCCCAAGCAAATATTCGACAGGCAAGTACATGCCTAAAGACCGTTGACTGACATGGGATTTAAATTTTGAGCGCAACATTCCTGCGGCACCACGTCGTAAGAGCGCTCCCTTCCTAATACGATCTTTTTACGCAGACTCATTCCAGCACAGAGCCTTGCGCAGAACCTTGCACAGAGTTCTTCCCAGTTATCGTGGACCCTGCTGGCCGCATCACGGGACTGGTTTTCGAACGTTCCACTTCCGGTGCAGCACGTCAGTATCAGACACTGAAATCTCTCTGATGTGCTACTACATGTCGAACGCTATCCAGCTGCATAGCCAGAAAGCATGTTTTCCTCATACCCGCTAGCGCGGACAGCGCTCCTTTGCACCAAACCCGAGCTTTCACTGGAAGTCTGCTTGCCTCGCATTGAAAGGTAATCTTCCCTGATATGAAGCTAACAGCGGGTGCTTCTCGCTGGACATACCCAATACCCACCTCTGACTACTTCCCACCCACGTCTCAGTGTTCCGTGGCTTCCTCTCCCAACGTTCGAAATGGGAAGATGTCATTCTGGACACGTCAAGCGCCAGTAACTGTCACTACGAAGTATGACCGATGCAGTTTGGGCTCCACGACTCCCACAACGAGTGTGTTCCTCCCTCTCAACCTTTGGCTGAAGATTTGTTCGTCAACGTGATTCTCATGCCCATCCGCGGTATTTGAATCTTCTATCCATCTGTACTCGTACACATTTTTTTGGACGACGCCTTGTACATATATCTTCTTCTCAGATGTATATCTATCTATACTGCGCAGAACGCGTCAGAAGGATGAAGTTGATTCTCAAAATTTAAAGTAACTTTTGTGCTCGCGCTTCCCCTCAAAACACAAAACTTCGTTGGCACCCTAGGCCTGAGTCTGCTTGCAATTACTGCATATATATATATATGAGGATTCATCTGAAGTTCATCTAAATCGGTTTCTCCATCCGGCACGACCTCTCATTTCCTCGCCGCCCACACAAATTCACCAGATGAAGCGTTCTGTGTGAACCAGAGCTCCTCTGCCGGCGTCAAGACATGTGGGTGTCCTAGAATCGAAAGATTATCGAGGGCACATTTCTCGCGATCTAGACATCCATCACGGCGTTGTAATGCCACGCATTCGTTCAACCTCCGCACCGTTTCCATCACTGCTTCTGGTGAAAAGTTTTGACAGTCCTCGATGATCAACGATCGGATACGCGCATTGTCCATGTTCCCCAGTGTTTCAAGGGCAATGTCATAAAAACCGGGGCAATTCGAAATATTCAGCTCCCTACCACTCCAGCACTGGAGAAAACCACTGAGATCAGTGCCAGCACTGATCCCCTCCAACGCCAGAAAGTCAGAACGCACTGCCTCACCCAGGTGTGCAACTTCGCATTGTGATATGCGAATGGATTCCATCCCTTCGTGAGCAGTGAACGCCATGATACCCAAGAAGGTGTCATAGCTGAGTCTATCGAGCTCTAACGTATCGGCAGAAAGAAGGACGTCTGGTACAACCGTGGGATAATCATGGAATTCGACATTAGATAGGGACAATCGCACCACTTGCAGATGATGCAGGACCCCGATGAAGTCGTACAAATCGAATTGAAGGTCTTGAGAAATCGAATCGGACGGATAAAAATTATGCACCCCGAGCCGAAGATGGCTTGTTGGGATAGATTCGATCCACGATGGAAGCGCTAGCGATGCGTGAACGAAGTTACGACCATCTACGGAGAGGTCTTTCAGTGCCGGAGTTGAGAACGGCTCGTTATCGATCTCTGGACGAGGATCCGGGCCACCAGATGCCACTCCGTCATCCGTCCTGCACTTCAGATTCAACGTCTTCAAGAGTGGAGCACAGCCGAGGAAATCCTTGGAGATCGAAGGGAGCGATGAGCTGTAGATGACATCAAATTCTATCTTCTGGCATCGTCGGACATGTGGAATGAGGATATTGATAAAATCCCGACAAATTTGGCGCTCTCTCTCCCGCCCCAAGTCGGTATCAGGTCGCCTGAGGATGTAGACATGAAGTGGCAGATCCCTCGAAAGCGTGAGGTATGCCTGAACTATAGACAAAGGAGTCGGTGAGGAATCGACGAACGCAACGATGCGTGTCCACAAGATGGGAAGCCTCTCCGCAATTTCTCTCCATCGCTGGCAGACGGCAGCAATCGCTTTGGGAAAGACGTACGGATCAAGGAGATCTTCGTCTTTCCATGTCATGTCCTGATCACAATACTCATCCACATCCATGCCAGTCTCAACGAAGAACTTCCCAGATCCCGCCTCCTTGCACGACATCTTGTACATGTGCGTGAAAATGAGGGAAATGAGCTCGTTTGGAAGGGAATCGAAAGTCATCTCGGTGTTAGCGGTATCATGACGATCAGGAGGTCGAGCGTCCCGGGAGGACATCTGGAAGCGACGTAAGTCTTCATGACATGTTTTACATAGAACGAACAACGAGAACTTACTGTTGGACACTGTTAACCCGTGTATTAACTCGTGTAGAGTCACGTCGTTGCTCGAGAGTTAAACGTTGCTTAACGGGAGACACACTTTGAAACTGCGACCAAACACCGCCATTTACTCTCCGCGGCAACAGCCGGGGTTGGACGCTCTCTGCTTCCAACAAGTTATCCAGCATCCTCTGTAGTGTTGGAGTTACAGTTCCCTCTAAGTACTGTTCCAAAATATGTTCCTTATATTCTCGGTTAGCTTACTTACATGCATTCCTTGCGTGTCTACCTCTCGGTGTAAGTACATTAGTCCGACACATGCAAACACGTTCCCTGTTCACCATCCGTCTAGCCAGGTCCCGTACCCACCAAAACTCCAACATGTAGCTTTTTTGCACTTTTGGCAGAGATTTTCCACCAAGTCGCTGAGTAGGGATCATAATGTCCTTTCGTCGGGAATATCCCCAGTACTTCATTTCCAGTCCCGCATTGCCAGTCCATTCGAGAACACGAGAACACAATCCCTGCCTGCCTTCCCCATCGGCATGTCAGACAGCGTAAAACTTTGCATTTTCCGAATCAGATGCATCTCCTCCAAGTCCAAGTGTACGTTTGTTGAAGATGACTAGGACTGACCAGGGGGTAGTGAGTTGACGGGCGTGGCTTCCCCACACCCATCCCTATCCCCATCAATACCTCTTGATCCTGCCGCCGTAACCAAAAGCTGGGGAAGAGAACGCACACGAAATTAAAACTCAATATAAATTATCAGTACCATGTGTGCAAAAACAAGAACAAATGACGAGGGTTACACAATACCCTACCCTCATACGGCAGGGGGATACACCCCTACCCCTCTCTTCCTCCTCCATTCCCTACATATCCCTCTTTCCCCCTCCGTCCCCACCCCTCCCTCGAAAACATCGCCATCCTCTCTCCCCGCCTCATCGTCCCCCAAAAAACACTCCGCATTCCACTCATTCAAATTCCCGCATGTCCATATCCATGCACCTTCGCCGTAGCTGCATCCGTGAACCGGCCATACATCATCTCGCCCACGCCCAAGCCCGCGACGATGGCGATGATGAAGGCGGTTTGGAACGTCCTGTCGTGGGAGGGAGTTCAGTAGGGAGATGAGGCGGGTATCAGAGGAGCGATAGGGTCGGGGGAGGGTAAGACAAAAAACGTTGGGAGGTATGCCGGCATGAACGAAGATATGAGTATGCATGAACAAATAAGGAGTAGAGATGAAAACGCACATAAGAACGAGCATGAACAAGATCGCAAACATCGACTGCGCAACCTGCAGCACGCCTCTTGCCCACGCATGCGCAGGGACGAACGGCTCCGCCCCACGTGTAAGCGTTAGGATCTGTAGGAGCGTAGTATCCTTCTTCTTCTCCCCATCCTTCTTCTCCTCATCCTTCTTCGTATCTCGGCTGAGCTTCACATACCCATACTCATTCGCATTCCTACCACCCCATCAAAACCAAAATCAGCATCCCTTCCTACTCAAACACAGCACCAAAACAAACCCTTACCTCTCCCTAATAAAAGCCCCCTCAACGCCTGCCCTCACAGCCGCAACCCAGCGTTCCGCCACGCCCATCAAGAACAGCCCAACGCACGCGCCGAAGATCGTCCATCCGTCGTTCGCGACCCAGCCCTGGAACCACAGGGTGTCGCCGGTGAAGAAGTGGAGGAAGGCGGTCATGTGGGAGTGGGCGAGGGACATGGAGGTGTCGGAGTGTGAGTGTTGGGCGTGGATGGATGGGAGGAGGAGAGGGAGGATGGAGAGGTGGGAGGGAAAGCGAGACATGGTGGAGCGCAGGTGGGTGAGTGAGTGGTGCGTCGTGAGCTGTCTGGGTTATGTTGTCGCTGGTGTGCACAGCGGAGGGTTGACAATGGAAGGATACGATTAGATTCGAGACGGCCGATCGTCAGGGTACCAGTATCGAGGCGTGGGAAAACGTCGGGAGAAAAAGAATTTGTCTGATTCCGCACGAGGGAGCATGTGACGTAGACGCACGGACCGACACCTCCGTCGATTCGCCGGCGTCAAGGAGGGGACGGTGGACGCGAACCACAAGGAGGGCGGTGAACGAGAACCAATTGAGGAACATAAATAATGGAGTCTATTGACCCGCATTCCCAGAGCTAAGCGCGAGTGATCGTCGGTGGACGACGCTGTAAATCGAGATGCTGTAACGGGTAGGTGGGTAGGTATATGATAATATCGAAGGATCCTCAATGAGACGCACCGAAGCTATGTAATATTAAAAAACTTGAGGAATCGAGCCCAGTCAGCTTGTCGGCTGCAGTCGACCATGACTATGTAGATATATATCGTCGGAATGTAATATATCCGGGACGTCCGTGTTGTTCTTCACGAAGCATGTATATGCTATATGGCCGTTGTGCTAGAGAAACGAGTTCTGTTGTCACTGAGTATTCCGGAATTGCAACGAGTCGTACTTGGGGAGAGTACGTCCAAGCGCGAATCGGGAATGCCCATTCAATCCCTCGAATGCAAGTGGTTGTGTATCAACGCCATAGCTAGTTCGTGCGATTATCTAAGACCCTAAGTAAAGCAAGAGTGAGTAGAGTAGAGTAGAGGGGGGAGAACGAGAGGGCGGGAAGGTGAAGAAGAAGCGAAGAACGGAGTTGAGGCGTTTTCGCGAAGCCCACGTGGTGTGAGCCTTTTTCGTGATTGGGTGTTGGTTGCCGATCGGTCACTTGGCTTCTACCTCCTCCCCTCGACGTTCTCACTTCCCTCTAAGTATTTCTGCAGGTAGACATATACGAGCGGCTCTCTTCGATGACACTCGTCCGTCCAGCCGAATCGTTCCGAGCATGAGCTTCAGGAGTCCAGTACTGGAGGATTATTCTAAGCAGCGCCTGGATCCAGGCCGGACGTGCAAGGAACCTTCCCAGAGCCCTGTCGTTCCGTTTTGCATTGTGCGTGAAGGCCATGGCAACAACGGTTACAACCTTCCGTCGTCGTCGTCGTCGTCCTCATCGGCATGATGTCAAGTCCGGCTGCCGACTACGACCATCACCAACCCATCACCCGTGTATCAACACCGCCACATCCATCACAACCTCATCACTCAATCCGCCACCACCTCTCTTCCCTCACTCCGTCCGTCCGTCTTTGTGCTGGTCCACATCGACTTCCTCCCAGCTTGGCAGGTCCAGCTCACTACTCCACACACACACACGACACTTAAGAATGGCATACGACCCACACTCCCCCTACGACCCGCCCATCCGCACCAGCACGTACACGCGCACCTCCTTTTTCGGGAACCCTGCGCCTCCTCTCCATCCGAGACCGCACTCCATCGCGGTGCCGGGTCTCCTCACCGCCCATAACGTCGTGTCGATATCGGAGGAGGACGGTGCTGGTGTTGGTGGTGTGAGTACGAGGCCGGGGACGCCGCTGGTTACTGTCACCGACACCAGTGCAAGTGCAAAAACCACGCATTTGGGTGTAGGGACGGGCGCAGGAGGAGGAGGAGGAGGAGGAGGAGGGAAACCGCGAGACCGAGACCCGCGTCTGGCGGTCGCACAGGCGCAGATCGACGAGACGGTGGGGATTATGAGAGGGAACCTCGTTGCGCTGGCGGAAAGAGGCGAGGCGTTGTCTTCGTTGGAGTCACGCACTGGTGCGTTAATTTGTCTTTTCTTTCTTTCTTTCTTTTTATTATATTTTGATGAGCTGATTGGGTAAGCGTAGAGAGCCTGGTGCAATCTGCCCGCGGGTTCAGGAGGTCAGCGCAGAAGGTCCGCAGGGTATGTGGTTTTTCGTGGTTTTCCTAGTTTTTGTGCACTGGATGCTTATGCTGATTTCGTTTTGGATTCGATAGGATATGTGGTATGTACCTATCCCACCCCTCCCTTCCTCCTCCTCTACCTCGACACTAACGCTTGTACCCTCTCCCCGTTTTAAGGTGGAAAGACATGAAGGTATGCTGCAGTATCTCCCTCTCCACCCCTCCATGCTTGATACCCATACTCACCCCCCTTGTCGCTCCAGATGCGCCTGATAATCGGCCTCGTCATCACCGTCGTCGTCTCGCTCACCGTGCTCTCGATCGTGCAAGCCCTGCGCTCGAAACGCGCGCCGTCTCCTGATGCGCATGCGAGGGAGGAGGCGGGGTGGGAGGGTGAGGGGGCGGAGTGATCTTGCTTGCGTGGTGGGTATATGCGTTGTGAGGTGGGGAGGATGGGATAAGGGAAGAAGAGGGGTTGGTGATGGGATGAAGAGAAGGAATGGCGACTTCGACTTCACCTTTCCAAGTGTGTATGTACGTACATCGTAACCTTCAACTCGCCTGTCGTTAAAATTCATCGTAATTCGAGTCGATTTTTCATTATCTATGAATTCGCGTCCCACAACCAAATCGCCGTCTCCGGAAGTTGGAGGCTTGGAGCTTTGGAAACTAGTGCTATTCCCATCCCGGAGCCTGAATTCCCACAATAAATAGGAAGAAGCAAAAGCGACGATCAAGGGCAGCGCTGGATCCACAGGGTCGTCAGGCCATCTTCTGTTCCCGTGCTGCTGATCCCCGTTCCACGCCGCGAGGTCGCTGATGGACTGTCAGCGCTGTTGCTGGCGATGAATACAGTAACCCATCCGCGTCGATTGATTATGCGGTGGTGCGGTTGTGCGGGCGGGCTGGAGGGGGTAGTAGTGTGCGTTGGCTCTGCAGGACAAGGTGATCAGTTTCAAAGGCATGACAGTTCGGGACTACATAGAGATGAAGTCAGAAGGACGGGGACATTTCCTCAGACTTCAGAGGATAGGAAGGACATTGTGATAACCGACTCCGCGACTTGAACCCTGACAGCTGCGGAAAGTTTGGAAAGCCGGAGGGTGCTGGTTCACTTATTGGAAGGTGGCGAAAGCTGGTCACACATGGGGAAGATCAAGTTTTGAGGTGGGCTGAAAACATCATATATTGGAAAAACAGAGATTTAGGATCCTCACTGAAACCTTAAGTTTCGGGCCGTCAGCCTGGCGGGGGAGCTGCCGCCTCGAGCTCTTTTTTTTCAGGCAACCTGCTGAAACTATTGTTCTATCTAAAGTTTTTGTCATGACCGAAAACTTGGTTTTCCCGGGGTGATTGAATCATTGGTGAGAGAGGGTCCGACCCCGGCAGGTGCCGCGGAGAGTAAATGGCAGTGTTTGGTCACAATGATGTGGCAGTCGTTTCAAACTTAGTTTCTTTTTTGTCTCCATTTAACTCATGAACCAGACGCGACGTTGCACGAGCTTACATTAGCCAACAGTAAGCTCTCGTGTTCGTTGTTCTATGAGAAACATATCATGAGTAATTATGTTGCTTCTAGATGCCCTTCCCGGACGCTCGCCCTCCTGATCGTCAAGATGCCACTCACACCCAGATGACATTTGATTCCATTCCAAACGAACTCATTTCCATCATTTTCACGCACATGTACAAGTTATCGCGCAAGGAGGCGGGGTCTGGGAAGTTCTTCATTGAGCCTGGTGTGGATCAGGATTGTGATCGGGACATGACATGGAAAGACGAGGATCTTCTCGATCCGTACGTCTTTCCCAAAGCGATCGTCGCCGTTTGTCGGAGATGGAGAGAAATCGCGGAGACGCTTCCCATCTTTTGGACACGCATCGTTGCGTTCGTGGATTCCTCTCCGACTCCTTTGTCTGAAGTCCAGGCTTATCTCACACTTTCGAGGGATCTGCCTCTTCAAGTCCACGTCCTCAGGCGACCCCACCCTGACCTGGAAGAGGATTGGGGAGAGCGACCACGGTGTCGTGACGTTATCGACCTTCTTGTTCCACATATTCCGCGATGCCAGAAGATCGAGTTCGATGTCATCTACAGCTCATCGCTCCCTTCGATCTCCAAGGATTTCTTCGGCTGTGCTCCACTCTTAGAGACGTTGAATTTGAAGTGCAGGACGGATGATGGCGTGGTGTCTGGTGACCCGGATTCTCATCCAGAGATCGATAACGAGCCGTTCTCAACTCCGGCCCTGAAAGACCTCTGCGTGGATGGTCGTAGCTTCATTCACGCGTCCGTGGCACTTCAGTCGTGGACTGAATCTATCCCAAAAGGCCAACTCCGACTTTCATTACACAATTTCGCTCCGTCCGATTCCATTTCTCAAGACTTTGAATTCAATTTGCACGACTTTATCCTTGTCCTAGATCATCTGAAAGTGATGCGATTATCGTTAGTCAAAGTTGAATTCCATGACCACTCCACGGCTGCACCAAATGCCCTTCTGTCTGCCGATACTTTAGAGCTCAAAGGACTCAGCTATGTTATGTTCATGGATATTATGGCGTTCATCGACAACGAAAGTGTCACATCCATTCACATCTCGGAATGCAACGTTGCATACCTGGGTCGCGACTTGCGTTCTGATTTTCTGACGTTGGAGGGGATCAGTGCGGGGGCAGATATTACTGGTTTTCTTGAGTGCTGGAGTGGTGGGGAGCTTAAAATTTCGAATTGCCCAGGTCTTGATGATTTCACCCTTGACACATTGGGGAACATGGACAATGCGCGTATCCGATCGTTGATCATCCAAGACTGTCCAAACATTTCACCGGAAGGAGTGATGGAAATGGTGCAGAGGTTGAACGAATGGGTGGAGTTACAATGCCGTGATGGATGTTTAGATCGAGAGAAATGCGCCCTCAATAATCTTTCGATTCTAGGACACCCACACGTCTTGACGCCGGCAGAGGAGCTCTGGTTTAGACAGAACGCTTCGTTCGGTGAATTTGTGTGGACGGCGAGGAAATGAGGTCGTGCCGGATGCAGAAATTGATTTAGATGAACTTCAGACGAATCCTTACATATATATATGCAGTAATTGCAAGCAGACTCACGGCGCTGACCAAGCTTTGTGTTTTGACAGGAAGCGCGAGTACAAAAGTTACTTCGAAATTTGAGAATCAACTTCATCCTTCTGTCAGTATATCGAGATAGTTATACACCTGACAAGAAGGTATACGTACCAGGCGTCATCCAGAAGTATATGTCCAGATGCATAGAGGATTCAATACCGCAGATGAGGGTGAGAATCACGTTGAGGAGCAAATCTTCAGCCAACGGTCGACAGTGAGGAATGAGATTGTTGTGGGAGTCCCGGAGCCCAGGGCGCATCAGTCATATTTCGTGGTACCAGTTATTTTGGGAGAGCGGCGCCTTACGCATCCGCAACGACATCTTCCCATTTCGAACGTTGGAAGACGAAGCCCTTGAACTCCGAGAAGTGGGCGAGATGTGGTCAGAGGTGGGTATTGGGTACTCCAGCGAGAAGCACCTCATTTGTTAGCTTCAGATCAAGGGAGATTACCATTCCATGCGAGGTAAGTAGACTTCCAGTGAAACTCGGGTTTGGAGCAATGGATTAGTATATACCGCTAGCTGGGATTAAGGGAAACATGCATTCTACCTATGCAACTGGATAGCGTCCAATATCTAGTACCTTACCAGAGAGATTTCAATGTCTGATACTGACGTGCTGAACTCAAGCTGAACTGGAAGTGGAACGTTCCAAAACTCGTCCCGCGATGCGGCCAGCAAGATCCACAATAATTGGGAAGAACTCTGTGCAAGGTTCTGCGCAAGGTTCTGTGCTGGAATGAGTCTGCGTAAAAAGATCGTATTAGGAAGGGAGCGCTCTTACGACGTGGTGCCGCAGGAATGTTGCGCTCACAATTTAAATCCCATGTCAGTCAACGGTCTTTAGGCATGTACTTGCCTATCGAATATTTGCTTGGGCAGGTCAAGAGATGCTACCAGCTGACGTGAAGCAGATGGCTGGTCTGATCTGCCAAACTCAGACGTCAGGCGCGTTCCAGCAAAACAAGCGGATCGATGTTTTCCGGCTTAATGCTGACCTAAATCGTTTTATATCCGCAGGGAAGCCTGTCTTTGGATGGATTGACAAACAGTATCATAGTAGAGTATACGTACAGTATTTTGAGCTCGTCGTTGTCATCCTCATGATCATCTGTATCGGATGAGAAAGGGGATGAAGCCAAGATGAAGTGTGATTGGTTACATCAAAGGCATCGGCAGTCGCCGCGGAGAGTGGATTTGAAGTATTTAAAATGGTGCCGAGGCTTCTGTTCTCTCTGCCATCTCCCATCTACACGCACTTTACACGAGCTAACGGCCGTCGACAGTAAGCCCTCGTTTTCGATTGTTCAAGGAGAAACGTGTCATGAGGATTTACGCTGCTTCTAGATGTCCTCCTCGGAAGCTCTACCTCCTGATCGTGACAAGATCTCACTCGATTCCCTTCCGAATGAACTCATTTCCGTCATATTCATACACATGTATAGGACTTCCCGCAAGCAGGCGGGATTTTCAAGGCATGTCTATAGGTCAGACGAGGACGAATATTCTAATCGGGACATGACATGGATGGATGAGGATCTTCTCGACCCACAGACGACTTAACACAAGCAAACTGTGACCAACAGTAAGTACATGTTTGGATTCCTACTTAAAACGTATCTTAAGTACTTATGTTGTTTGCAGATGCTGTTGCTGGACGCTCTACCTCCTGATCGTTGTGACGCCACTGATGTCTTCCATTCCCTCCCAAATGAACTCAGTTCCATCATTTTGACATACATGTACAAGATGGCATGCAAAGATACGGAATTTGGAAGGTTCTTCTTTGAGCTCGTGGACGACGATACTGAGCGGGACATGCCAACATGGAAAGATGAGGACCTTCTCGACCCATGTCTCTTTCCGAAGGCGATTTCTGCTATTTGTCGGAAACGGAGAGCGATCGCGCAGAGTCTTCCCTTCTTGTGGACGCGTAATGATATTTTTGCATTCGTCGACCAGTCACCGACTTCTTTGTCAAAGTCCAATCGTATTTCATGCTTTCGAAGGACTTGCCACTCCATTTTCATGAAATCGGTGCCATTCTCATCCCGGACCCTGAATTTTTGCCAAAAACAGGAAGAAAAAGAAAACGATCAAGGGCAGGGCTGGATCCACAGGGTCGTCAAGCCATCTTTTGTTCCCGTGCTGCTGATCCCCGTTCCACGCCGTGAGGTCGTTGATGGCTGTTCCTGGCGCTGAACTTCGACACATATGCATCGAGAACCCGGATTCCAGTGATCGTTTCTTGCTGCCTTCTTCCCTTTCCTCCTTGTAGCCAGTTGACCTGGATTGACGTGTATCCCAATCCAATCCAATCCTGGTCCATATCGCAGACACACCAAAACTCCGAATGGCGAGCATCATCATCGACGACACGTCGAACCGGATGGAGAAGCTGAACTTGTGGACACTCGCGAGCACTGGTGTGCGTTCGTATGGAGGCTCGTCGTCGCTGTTCCGTGGCGTCGCGGGTGTGGGCGCGACTGTTCAGATCACGTTTCATGGTGCGTTTCTCCTCTCCTCCTCCCCTCCCCTCCCCTCCCCACCTCACCTCTCACACCTCTCACACCCACCATTCCCACTACCACTCACACCCTCCCACCCCACGCAGGCACATCCATCTCCCTGCACGGCACCACCCCACCTCCGCCCGCGCCCACCTTCGACGTCATGATCGACACCTCTTCCACCATCACCAACCAGACCTCGCGCAACGCGTACGTCTCCCCCGGGTCCTACGGGCAATGGTACACCACCCCGTTCCTCCCGTCCGGCGTGCATACGCTGAGCGTGGGGAACTTGTATGGCGCGTCGATTGATTATGCGGTTGTAAGGGCGGGGTGGGATACGGAGTTGGAGGGGGAGGCGGTGGTTGTTGATGCTGGTGCTGATCTTGTTGGGGGAGGTGGAGGGGGAGGAGGAAAGGGGCCGTTGGTGTTTTATGCTGTGCGTGGGGATGGGAGTGTGGGTGTTGGAGAGGGGTGGACGAGGAGGGAGGGCGAGTTCGTTGCCGCGGACGATCCGAAGCGGGGACTGCCTTATGGAAACACGACGATGGAGACCAACATTGTCGGTGCGGGTGCGCGGTTTCGGTTTACAGGTTGGTTTCTGTCCTTTTCCCTCCTCTCTGCCTTTCTTCTCATCGTATTTTTCACTTTATCATTCACCCCCCCACCCACCCCTCTCCTACCATATAGGCACGTCCCTCTCCATCTACGGCATCGTCAACTACACCATCCCCGGCGTCCTCTGCGTCATATACACCATAGACACCTTCCCCCTCACAAAAACATACACCATCTCGCCCACCTCACCCGAATACACTTCGGGCACCCTCCAGCGCGAGAACAGCTTGCTTTTCGCGAATGACTCCCTGGCGCCGGGGGACCATACGTTGACGCTCGAAGTGGCGCGGGCGGTCAACCTATCGCTGGTGCTGGATTATTTCGTGTATGAGGCAGCGTTTCCGAGTGTTGGCGTTATGCCGAATTTGACGGCGGAGACACCGACTGCGGGTGTTTCTTCGTCGAGCGATACGAGTACGAACACGGATGCCAATGCAACGGGTGAAGCAAGGGGAGGAGGAGGGAAGAAACTGGTGGGTGCGATTGTGGGTGGTGTGGTGTCGGGTATGGTGGTTTTATGCGTCGTTGTGGGATTGTTGTGGTGGTGGAAGCGGAAACACGCTTCTTCGTCGTCGAAGGTCAAGGACCACAAGTTCTCGGATGAAGACCCAACACCGTTCCCATCTGGACACGCAGGACCACGATGTAATGTTTTTCTCTCCCCTTTTTCTTTTTTGGGTGTATTTAATCTTAAGTGTAGCCCGTCCAGGCCCAACGTCCGTATCCCCATACACGCTCTCCGCCTCGCCCACTTCCCCGTCACCGTCTACACCCCGACAAACGATCCGAGAGAAGTTGAGCATGCCCATCTCACTCGCCTCCGATCCTTTCGCTTCTGTACCTTCGAGCTCGTCGTCAGCTCCTCCTCCTCCGGATCATCTCCCTTCGCATGATGAGAAAAGGGGAGGCTTTCTGGGACTAGCAACTGTAACTACACCGACACCGACACCAACACACCCGCCGCCGAGGTTCTCCATATCCAACCCCAGCGTGGGGGTGTTTTCTGCACATCCTCTATCAGATCCATCTTCATCTCCGCACGGCGAACAAGCAGGAGCGGGAGTGTTCGGAACGTCTCGCATGCAGAGACTCCAGGAGCTTGTGTTGGAGCTGGACACCGAGATTGCGGAGCGCGGGGACGGGACGGGGAGGGTGGGGGAGTTGAGGGAGAGGATTGCGGTGCTTTCGAGGGAGGGGTTGGATGGTTCGGGAGGGGAAGGTGGACAGGATAGGGAAGGGGACAGTGGGAGGAATACTAATAGGGAGACGATGAGGACGCTGCCCCCGCCGTATGAGCTTCGAGAGTGAATGTGATTTGTTATTCTTAGGTGTTGTTCTTGTCTCTGTGTATTTTTTGTGGTGCGTTATACTCCTGTGGTGTTGTGATTCAACTTACATGGTTTGATTTTGAATATATCCGCTCTTTAGCGATACTATATATATTCCGTCCGTAGATCAGGACCCGCTAACCCCGGTCCTCCTCGGCCACTGTTGCACGTACTTACATATGTCGCTTGGCCCCGGAGAGCGGGGCGACAAGTCCGGTAGGGATGTGTGTTCTCGAATGTTACTTCTATTCTGATGCATATCATGTCGAGGGTGGGGATAGTGCGCGGTGGCATTTAACACAATGAATAAATTCTTACCTCTCCCCGCCTAGTCTGCTTCGACAACATCCGTACTCACATTCATACCTCCTGACGATAGTCCCTCTACACGATGAAGCTATTTGGGCAGCGTCTTGCTTTCACTCTCATGTTGATAGGGCTCGGGCAAGCGGTCAGTAGACATGCTTTACTCATTCCCTCCATCTACTCACGAGTCACTACCGCTAAATTATAGACAGCACTTACTACGATAACCACGATCACAACCCCGCCTCTTCCTGCTGGCACAACTACCGCCGCCACAACGGGAGGTGGGACCGACCAGTGCTGGACGTTCACGACAGCGGCGAGTCTTTTCCTTTTAGAATTTATGGTTTGGAATCTTGGTTTCTGATTCTAGCTGGGTACTGTAGGTGCCTACGGTGGTTACGACGACGCTTACAGTTTGTTCTTGAGTTCTTGGGCAGGGAGAAGGTGAATTGAGGTGATTTGGGGTATCATGATGTGTATGGAGGGAATAAGTGTGTTGAAATTTGAATGGAATTGAGGTGAAGATTCAAGAATGGTGCGATTGGGTGTTGGTAGTGATATCGATGGAGAAACGGACTGGATTCATTTCTGAGGGTGAGAAGGACGTTCTTACATTGATCAGTTCAGTGTGGACAGTGTCTGTAGAAGGCTTGAAATGCGGAAAGCATTGGAAACAGTGACCGTCCTATGGGATCGCGAGAGGCAAAAGCGTCGGAAGTTGCCGCGGATAGTGAATTTACAATATTTGGTCCCGCCAAGGCTTTTCGGTCCCATTGTCTCCCATCGACCACACGTCTCGACATCGACATCGACACAAGTTACATATCGGTGGCATACAGTAAGCTCCTGTGTTCTCTTTTCTCAGAGACATGTCATAATTACTCGTGCTGCTTCCAGACCTTCTCCCCAGAAGCTCTATCTCCTGGTCGTCGTGACCAGATGGCGTTCGACTCCCTTCCAAATGAACTCATATCCCTCATTTTCGCACATTTATATAGGACTTCGCGCAAGGAAGTGGGACGCAGAACATATCTCTTGCCAGACGAGAAAGATTCTGATCTGGATATGGCATGGAAAGACGAGGATCTGCTCGATCCGTGGCTCTTTCCCAAGGCGATTGTCTCCGTTTGTCAGAGATGGAGAGCGATTGCGGAAACCCTCCCCTTTATATGGACCCGCATCGTTGCTTTCGTCGATTCTTCGCCGACTCCCTTGTCTCAGATTCAGGCGTATCTCGCGCTTTCGAAACTCCTGCCACTTCATGTGCATGTCCTAAGGCGCTCCTATATCAACCTAGAATGGAAGGAAGAGCGCCAAATTTGTCGGGATTTTATCAATATCCTCGTTCCACATGTCCGACGATGCCAGAACATAGAATTTGATGTCTTCTACAGCTCATCGCTTCCTTCGATCTCCAAGGATTTCTTCGGTTGTGCTCTACTTTTGGAGACGTTAAATCTGAAGTGCAAGACGGATACGGAGGTGGCGTCTGGCGGCTCGAATCCTCGTCCAGAGATCGCTGAGGAGCCGTTCTTAACTCCAGCACTGAAAGACCTCTGCGTGGATGGTCGCAACTTCGTTCACGCGTGCCTAGCGCTTCCGTCGTGGATAGAATCTGTCCCAAAAGGCAAACTCCGGCTCTCGTTACACAACTTTGCTCCGTCCGATTTGATTTATCAAGACTTTGAATTCACTCTGCACGACTTCGTCCTGGTGGTAGATCGTCTGAAAGTAATGCGGTTGTCTCTATCCAACGTCCAATTCCATAACCATTCCACACCTGCACCAAACATTTTTCTTTCCGCCGATACTTTAGAGCTTGATAGCCTCTGCTACGAATCCTTCATCGATATTATGGCATTCATCAATGACGAAGGTGTCGAGTCCATTCACATCTCCCGATGCCACCTTGAAGCTCTGGGTTTCGAAATCTATTCCGATTTCCTTACGCTGGAGGAGATCGGTGTTGACTCTGAGATCAGTGGTTTTCTCAGTGATTGGAGCGGTGCGGAGCTCCGGGTTTCGGACTGCCCAGGTTTCGATGATAGCGCTCTTGTGGCGCTTGGGAACATGGAGGACGCGCTTATCCGATTATTGGATATCAAGAACTGCCCAAACATTTCGCCGGAAGGAGTGAAGAAAATGGTGCAGGACTTGAACGAATACGTGGTGGGACAATACCATGATGGACGTTTTGACGATCGCGAGAAAACCGCACTCCGCTATCTTTCTATTCGAGGACATCCATATATATTGACGCCAGAAGAGGAGCACTGGTTTCGAGAGAATGCCTCATCTGGTATATTTGTGTGGACGGCGAGGAAATGAAATCGCATCTGTTGGCGAAACCTGTTCAACTGACGACTTGCATATATATACAGTAGTCCATAGCTATAGACTGACGGTGTCAACTAAGCTTTGTGTTTCTACAAGAACCGCGAACATGAAAAGTTATTTTAAGGATTCAGATTCACCGACACGTGGGCGGGATATGGTTAGTCGGAGGTGGGCGCAGGGTATCTTCAATGAGAAGCACGTAGCCTGCTAGTTTCAAATCGGGCGAGATTAATATGAAATGCGAGGTAAGTAGATTCCACTGAAGCCCGGGTTTGAGGAAAAGGAGTGGATTCCCGGATGGAGGCAGAAGCAAAGAGACGAGCGTGAGAAAGTAATTTCGCTGGCACTGCTGCGTTTGGTCCTCTCTCATCGCGTCGCTCCAGCACGATCGTGTACAAGATCGTACTTGTACTATCCAGCAGTCACTGAAAACGTTGCATCCTATCTATACATTTGAACTTCATAGCCTTCGCAGCTGGTCACCAATATATGGCGCAACAACAGGATCACCCGTCTCTTCCAATCATCGATTTTTCAGCTTTCCTCGATGGATCTGGCAAGCAGGCCGTGGCTAATGCTATGCTCTCCTCATTTCAATCGATTGGCTTTGTCTATCTTACGAATCACGGTCTGTCTGATAACGATGTCCAGAATATGTTTAACTGGGTGAGTCGATCCAGTTGCAACTCAAATGTAACAGTCGGGTCGACATTACATCTCCCGAACATGATGTTTCGCAGTCAAAAAAGTTCTTTTCTCTGCCGTCAGAAACGAAACATCTCGCTCCTCACCCAGAATCTGGAGCACACCATCGAGGTCTGGTATTAAAACATTCTTTCTTGATGTTCTAGACGTGTGACGACCCGCCATTCACAGGTTACTCTCCTCCGGGTTTAGAGAAAATCTCCCAGGTAATCGAGGCGGATCTCGAGAAGGGGAAAGACGTTAAGGAGAGTTTCGAATCTGGTCGTGAGGAAGACGAGCTCATGCCGAACATCTGGCTACCTGACGGCGTCCTTCCGGGTTTCAAAGAAACCTGCTTGGATTTCTTCTGGGTATTTCTCCCTGTTTTATAGCGATAATCGCCTTACGTTCATCATCTTCCTCATCGCAGAAATGTTTTCAACTTGAGAAGACGATATTGAAAGCGCTCGCGATCGGATTTAATCTACCTGAAGACTATTTCCTCTTGTTCCACACAAAACCCGATAATCAACTGCGATTGCTTCACTATCCGAGGTTGAATGTCTTATCTCCATTAACATCTGGACTGACGATCGACAACAAGCGTCCCACTCCACGCGCTCGAAACTCACCAGATTTCAAGGATCAATGGCCATACGGATTTTGGATCCCTTACCGTTTGTGTTTACCCTATCTATCTCTCCCTGATCTGATGCACTTTCCTCATTAGATCCTTTTTCAAGACGATGTAGGGGGTTTGGAAGTTGAGGATCCGCATTCGCCAGGAAGATTTGTGGTACGTGCCCAAAATCCATCCCCCGTAGTGTCCGATGGGCCTCAAAGCAGTCTGTTCAGCCTGCCCCGCCTGTTCCAGGTTCTATCGTGGTAAATGCAGGCGACTTTCTCATGCGGTGTACGCGTATCATTTAGCGCCGTTGTCTCCTTGCTAACGACTCTTCAGGGTCTAACGATACCATCCGAAGCACTGTCCACCGCGTGCACTCACCACCTGGTCTGGTGTCTGTCGATGGATTGGTGCCCGAGCGGTATTCGATCCCATATGTAGGTTCTCCTCTGACGCTTCATGCTTTGGTGTGATGTATCTGAACATCTCCCTGTAGTTTTGCTGCGCAGTACGTCATTTCGTAGTAATGAAGAAACAAACCTTATGCAGTCTGTGTGGAATTTCAGGACTTCTCCACCATCGTCGATGCTATTCCCGGTAGCTGGTCCGTTGAGAAGCCTAAAAGGTATCCACCGATATCGGTGAGCATCCTTACTTAACTGCGTTATAAGATGAATCACTAACTCTCTGGAACACAGGCTGCGGAGTATGTCTTGGAAAGATTGGCGGCGAACTACTGATTTTGTTTCTCTTCCACATCGTTAATCCAAAGTAATTCTTGAATATGAGAGGGATCATATGTTCCCCGTTCTCGGGGGTCCTGTGGAGCTAACCGTTTCCTGCCATGACAGATGTCAGCGAACCATCTGAGATTGCAGCATAAATTCAATTCCAGCGTCGAGGCTTATATCCTCGACCATGAAAGCCGAATAACCCCAAGAAGGTCGTTGAATACACAGATTACCGGGTCGCGGCGTATATCTTCGGTTTTTCTCCGGAATACACCTACCCTCCGTGATCACGGACAACGTGTCGTAGCGGACGGATGACATCGGGGATCGTATGCCAAGGCTCGGCAACTCCTTCACCAAGTCGAAGTGGTAAAGCTTATTACCAAGCGCTGGCATGAAGGTGCTATTCACCCAACCCTCTTCGAGGAATTTCTTCGGCGCTTACAATCCACAAAGTACGTGCCATCACACCCCCGTCATGAGTGAACATCCATACTACGAGGTTTAGGCAGAAAGCGTACCCGCGGCTACGAGTGATCGATGTTTTGTCTCCTTCGCTGTCTTGTCTTCATAAAGGAGACGCACTTCCCATCCCATCCCCCAGCCGCACCTCGTTGTATCGTTCCCAGTTTCAGCGTGTTAAAGAATGCTTCATCTCTTATTAGTTCCCCTCGCACTCACCGCTCACGGCGTTCATGCCCATGGCGGCGTCATTGCCTACTGAAACGGCGGAAAGTGGTACAATGGTTTCGCACCGTACAACTCCCCCACCGGCCAGACGACAATTCAGAGGCCATGGGCCACTTAGTATGGGTTTTCCTTTCATCGTTTGAGGCACATCCGTTGAATGCATTGTGATATACTAGCGACCCCATTCTCAGTGCGACCGCCTCTACTATCGCTTGCAACAACGACGGGGCTCCAGGACCAAACCAGTTGACCGCTACCGTGGCAGCTGGATCATCTATCACAGCTTACTGGAATACCTGGCCGCACCCACAGGGTCCTCAGCTTACATATCTCGCTCAATGTCCCGGCTCTTCATGCAATGGCGTGAATGCCAACACTTTGAAATGGGTATGGCTTTCTTTAATGCTCCCCAGTTGTCGTCTGATATATTCTTCACGAAGTTCAAAATAGACGAAGCTGGTCTCCTTTCTGGCACCGTCGGTAACGGTAAATGGGCTGCCGGAAAGATGATCGAGCAGAACAATACTTGGACCTCCACTATCCCAAGCACTGTTCCGGCCGGCAACTATCTTATTCGCTTCGAGACCATCGCCCTCCACTCTCTACCTGCTGTAGGTCTCTTCCGCCCCCTTGTCGATTACCATCTCCTTCTAATGCTTCTCATATGCAGCAACACTACCCGGAGTGTGCTCAAATCCAAATTACAGGCGGAGGATCGAGGGCGCCCACCGCGGCTGAGCTGGTGTCTTTCCCGGGAGGATACAGCAACAGTGATCCCGGCTGTAAGTTTATTGCTTCTCTTGCCTATCTCCGCGACTAAGATTTGTTCTGGCACGATCAGTGACCGTCAACCTTTACACTGAAGCCGCTAAGACACAGTACGTGTTTTTCATCCCATCCATCATTGTCGATTCTCAGAGTGAGCCCTTCTCCAGGACATACTACCCAATTCCGGGTCCACCTTTATATAACTCGGGAGAATCAGTATGTTCTTGAACCTTGCAACACTGGCCTGGTCTCACCACATCTCCTTTGAAAGGGCCCCATCAAACCGCCTGTCACATCGGCTCCACCCACAACGACCAAACCACCAGTAACTTCTCAACCTCCAGTAACGTCGCAACCTCCGGTCACTACTGCTCCACCTGTCGGAACAGTTCCTCAGTATGGGCAATGCGGAGGACAGGGATATAATGGACCGACCGTCTGGTGAGACTATATGTTCTACCGCCACGTATTCACCAGACATGCATACTGAATGTTCCCCTCTACTGTAGTATCGCCCCGTATACATGCAAGTCTTCCAACGGTGCGTCATTCCTATTGAGTAACGACTTTTCTCTCAACGATGCTCTGCAGCATACTATTCCCAGTGCTTGTAAATCTGGTAGTTATATCATTATGTATAAAGTGTTGCTTAAGTACGAACTGCAGATAATGAGAGCGGGGAATGTGATTCTCACTCTAATCGTCCAACTCTTTCTCATTACCGTTTGTAAACGTCAACATCCTGAGGCTTTGAGGCGCGACAATGTAAAAAGGTGACAACGAATGCAAATGGAGGAATATGGTATCTCTAACAGCGCAGAAGGATGTCAAATGTCCGGGGATCCGTAGGCCTTCAGGCGGGGACTTGTGAAACAGCTTGGTTTCTACATATGTGGATACAAGGTGATGGTGGGATGTTACTCACAATATAAATCATCTACTCATATGGGGAGAGAAGACGAGACTCGAAGGACCAAACACTTATGGATCTCGCGCATCGACGGACGAGTCGGCGGGTCTTTCGACCAACATCGCTTCATCAACTCCTGCAATGAATCGGTGAGCTACTTGGCATGAGGCCCTGTTGGCCGAGAGGGACTGTCGCTGGCGCACGATGACCTCGATAACCACTGCAGAATCATAGCGGAAATGGTGAAATGGGACTTGTCTCGAAAAAACCTGATGGTCAGACAGGATGAGCACGGATCCAAGGATGGAGTGAGGAGTCCACTAACCTCAGCCATGAGGCAACCGAAACAGTAGACGTCGGCCGCCAGAGTAAGCAGGTCCTCAGACGAACGAAGTTTCTCTGGCGCGGTCCATCGCGGGCTGCCCGCATGCCAGTTTCGGCATCCAGAATCATGGAACAACCCATGTCGTTGAGGAGCGGTCGACCATCTCCATCGACCAGGACGTTCATCTGCGCGAGTGAGGATGTCAGCTGGTGAAAACAATCTGTAGGGAAGAAATTACTGACCCCTCGAATATTACCATGGAGGGTGGGGTTCGGGAGTGTATGGATATGAGCAATAGCGTTGGCAATAGTGGTGAGCTGGTGCGGCGGATTCAGACAAGGTATATGACGATGGTCATTCACAGACGGGAGCGGAGAAACAATTATATTCACCGCCTCCGTTAAACCAAGTAGGATCTAGAAAAAAAGAAGACAAGGTGTCAACGGGTCGATTAGAGGGAGGCAAAGATGGACAAGCCCTTAAGTACTTAATCCCAGATATCCGCATAGCTTAGCCTGGATCATCATGAGCGCAATCTGTACCCTCGAGGGGGGGCCTGAGGCTATAAAATGAAGGTCTTGAGTGAGATGAACAGAACTAGAACACATAGCACTCACACATTCGCCGTTCTTGAGTGGTGAAGCTCGCCATCGTTCTTGACTGAAACACTTTGGAGGCTCCATTTGGCTTCGATTCCTTCGTTTCTTTTGGAAACCGCATACGGGAGAAGGCAGTCAAATTCATGAAGAAGGTTATAGGATCCAACATCTGTCTGTCCCAGTATCGAATGCGCAAGCATGGCAATGTTGGCACTTCGGTGAGGCCATCCCCATGTCCCTGAGTTTGAAGTAAGAAGTCAAGCGCGTTCACAGCAGTTGTGGTCATGTGATGTAAGTTTTTTGACGCGCGAACAGCCTCGGCCATCGCCACTCATCTTGACGCCAGAAGGCCATGTCCTTCAAATCGTTCTTGAATCTCAACCCCTCACTTCCTCACCTGCATCGACGAACTGTACATGCCAGTCAGGTTCGCTTCCCCTAACACCGAGCATCTCAAACTTTCTATGCCCAATGCCTACACACGTGCGTCTTCCGTGCCACCTTCGATTCTCAATTCACTGGTACAACCGACTGCAGAATCAGAGAAATCTCCATTCCCACGGAATCTTATTCCTGATGCACCCGATCGCGTCTATTCTGTGCATGGGGGATACGGCGATGTATATAAAGGCACCTACAATGGGACCGCTGTTGCCGTGAAAGTGATGAGGTGGCATGGGACTCCTCGCGACATCGAGAAACAGAAGCAGGTACGCAATCTCTATCATTCTATTTTATACGTCTCTCATCGCTGCATTGCAGCACTTCAGTCACGAAATTCCTGCTTGGCGTCAGCTCTCACATCCGAATGTGCTGCCGATTTTCGACTTGGGAGACACTTTCGACGTTGCGCTCACACCGGCGATCATCTCCCCATGGATGAAGAACGGTAACGTTCAAGATTATATTCGTTGTAACCCGAACACAGATCGCTTGAAAATGGTGTGCAAAATATACTTCTCTTCTAGCGACCTATAATGTGCTCATTTCGATTCTTCAGATCCTAGGCATCGCATTGGGTCTCGAGTATCTTCACTCCAAGAACATCGTCCATGGAGATTTGCATACAGTGAGCCTAATTAATATGAAACATTGACGCGAGCTCATTTCCTTCTATAGAGAAATATCCTAATCAATGATCATGGGATTCCAGTGGTGGCCGATTTCGGACATTCACTGATGCGAATTGAAGCCTACGGGGAGCTCGACTTCGCGACTGACGGGCTTTGCCACATTCGACACACGGCGCCAGAGCTCGTTGCGGGGGAAACGCAACATCCATCTGACAAATCTGACGTTTACTCTTTCGCCAGCGTAAGCTTCGAGGTCTGTGTTCAGGAATGAATTCTTCCCGTCTCAATCTCATACTATTTCCAGATATTATCCGGTCTTCATCCGTTCTCCAATTTCGGATCCAGTGTTGATATCATTCTGGCCTTGTACGAAGGGATCCTTCCCTTTGATAGGCCAAAAGAACCCTTATTTTCCCATTCCGGCCTCAACCAAGCCATCTGGGAGCTGATGACGCTCTGCTGGAATGGTGTCCCTGATGATCGGCCGTCAATGACGCACTCTCACAACGTACTGGTAAAATTGCAGGTTCGCGTTACCGTCCTAACATATTTTCTTCCACACTTACGAGTCCTTACAGGCAGGAAATTCACCGGGAATACTTGCTCGGCTTTAAGTCAACGCGATGCTTTCCGCGATTGCTCTATAGTGCCCAAGTTGATTTCGATTTCTTCATATAAAGTGCTGCAACAGTGGTGTTTCACTACTTCCTCCCGGTTCGCAGATGTCTTCTATATTCTGGAGTCAAATATATTTCGTGAGGATACGAGCTCCCCGTCTGGATTTGACTGATGCGTCCAGTATCTGTTTCATTTCGTACAGTATATTTTGGGTGAAGCTGATTCCCTCCTTTCTCGCATCGTCTTGGACATCTTAACGTGTTCGCTATGCGCTTCTTCCAGTCCTCCTGCGACAGGTCTTTCGTTCGTAACTCTTCCAAAATTTCTGAGTGACTTCAGGTAATCAACTTTTTGTTCATCCATCTCCCTTGCGCTCGTTTGACCAAAATATATATTTAGGCGGACTCACACAGAATCGGCATCCATATCAGACCCTTTTACTGACGCTCTTCACCCATTTCATTAGTACGTGGCTGCACCAATTTGAATTGCCCTGGCATCATTTTTAAGTATTATTGCTACGGAAGATTACTTACTTCAATTGGGTAACCTCTACGTTCTTGTTTCATTTGTACACTAACTCTTCGGGTGGGAGTATATTTGAAAATGAAAGGTCGACTGGAATGCTTCTTGAAGCAATGCTTGTCCAAGAACGATGATGTTTGTTGGTGTTAGAAATGAGTGTTGATTCATGATTGGATCGATCACTTCTGGGTCTCGAACCACGACCATCGTGACGTCAACATATCTCGACTCCGAGTTAAAGGCCTGAACGTCCCCGTATTGATAACAGGATCCCTCGTCAGCACCTATTTCTCAAGTGGTAATGCCTTCGACTCACATTCCTGTCATGCAATGCGAAGCTCAAGCGAGCGTCTGATATTTCTTTAGATTCAGGAAGCGAATGAGATCCATCGACTTGGACAATCCCGCTTTCATCTCGACTCTCCCGACGGAGTTGCTTCTGATTGTCTTCAAGTTAGTCTACATATCCTCGCGTGTTCCTCGTCCTGGGCCGATCTCTAGTGATCCTAACAACTCAGAGGATGACCCGGAGGCGCCCTATGAAACAGAGTGGCCAAGGGAAGACCTACACGTCAGAACACTCTTTCCATACGCTCTATCATCCGTTTGCACCAAATGGCGGGATGTAATGTCTCTCGTGCCGGACTTTTGGACTCGCATCATCATTCACACCGATGCACACGACTTCTCGCCCTCTTTCTTGCAGGCTCACCTCCAATGGTCCCGCGACCTCGCCATCGACATCACAGTCCTACAACAACGAGCTAATTCCTTTCGAAACTCTAAAATTTTGGAGAACTCACGTCTACGGGAGATCATCGACATCGTGGGCCCACATGTCAGGCGTTGTCGAACACTCCGGTTTTACGTGACCTACACGTCCTCACTGCCAAATATCGCGTCCGATTTTCACGGTACTGCACCGAATCTCACTAACCTTCGTCTACAGGCGTCGATAGGAGATGGTTTCGGGACTTCCTTTCACACGAACGGTCCGACAGAACAGTTCATATATCCGATGCTGCAGTACCTTGCCATAGACGGCTGGAATTTCGTCCACCTATTCACTCATGCAAGTGAATGGTTAGAACGGGTGTTTCAAACGGATCGTGGATCATTTGACATCCTGTCCATCTCGCATTTCGAACAAGATGAAAGCGTGGGTCGCGTTACACCTGGAGGCAGACGATTTTCCCTTGAAGAAGCGTGGTCTTATCTTTCGAGCGCTGCAATAGGTCTGTATCTCGAGGACTTAGATTTCGATTGTGAACTTCCAATAGAGTTGGAAGGCAATCCGACACTAAACCCGCCACCTCAGCCACACCCTCCAATTAATCCTAGTCCCGTCGTTGCCTTATTCCTGATCGGCCTTGGAAGCAAGCTCACCGCTTCGCTTCTGTCACATTCACGACGCGACGCTCTCCCACTCGCTGTCCTGACCGTCACTCACAGCCCAATCTCTGATATCCGCACAGAGGACTTCCCCGCGAACAGCGATTTTATCACTTTCGATGGGATCGCCCACAGCCCCCACGATATGGCTCGTCTCCTCGCACATTGGCAAGGTCAGAGCCTTCATGTGAGGAAATGTCCAGCGTTCGACGATAGCGTATTGGATATGCTTGGGCGGACCTTTGTAGACGAACACGACGAGCAGCTTAGATTCAATGCGATGAACTTGAGGGATCTGTCGCTCGACGGATGTGTTGGGTTCTCGATGGAGGCATTGAAGCGGATGGTAGGGGAGAGATGGGAGAGGGTTGCATTAGGAGGGAGGTTGGATTCAATCACAATCCGACGAATGCCAGGTGTAACGGAGGAGGATAGGGATTGGCTTACTGAAAGACTTTTGATGGGGTTTTCGTGGAGAGATGAGGAAGGCTGAATCAGGGTGATTGGACTAATTTATGTACAAGGTGCGATGGATGCGACGGTATCGCACTTGCACAGCCAATGCTTATTCACTCGTTGTCATCAAGTTGTCATCTATGCTTCAAGAATCTTTTACACTCATTGTGTAAACGTACTGGATGATCTGACCATGACAGAGTACATGCCGATGCTCCACAGATACCGATTGACGGACATCATACGGAAGAACAAAGATGTTTCGCGCTTTCCTTGGATTCTTTTCTTGGTAAAAGGACGGATGGTACTTCAAGGTTGCAATTCATCTGAAATGATCCGAATCAAGAGGGGTGAGGAGAGAGAATGTCTTGTTTTGAGCTGCCCAAGGTCAAAGACAGAAGATTTTACACTCCACAGCCTAATCTTGAGGGTGAAAGGAGTGCTAGCCTTTCCATCGTTAAGCGAGGTCAAGCGCTTGCCCGTGTTGAGTCGATCGGACGCTGAGCTTCACGCATGAAAAGGTGCTGGACCTCGGACCTCAACTACCTTTGTCGTCTTGGATGGCATTTGATGCCATCGAATAATGCCCACCTGCAAGGTAAGTAAGTTGGACCCGAAAACCATAGTTCAAATTTACGGTCTCATCCAATCTATCAGGCTCTCCATCTCAAGGGATAAAATCGGCGCTGGCTGGAGACAATAGCTTGGACCCCCTTCATACGTATTACAGAGGAGCTATTTTGATCTCGGTGCAATCTAGACACCTGGCATGGCGTTCTGTATATGACTTGGTGCTTGTCTGGAGACTGCCGAATCGAAGCAGAGAGATCTTGGAATTATCGACATCCGTGAATCTGTCGATTCTTTCTTCCGACGGCTTTTTTGGACCGTGCGTTGGAAGAGAGGCAGACTGCATGATGCACGCGAAGTCCTATTGTCAAAATTGCGGGAAATCTTCGCTCTTTTGGTGGTAAGGCGGCTTTCAACCAACTGGAGACGGACGATGCGTAAATTTCCGAACATCAGCCAGATGCTCACAAGACATAGTGATGCTTATTGGCAAGCGTGGCCACGGGGTTCTATGACGAGTTTATTTAACAGCGTCCCCCTTCTCCTTTCCGGATCACCTTGTCGACCTTCGAACGATGAAGCTTTTTCTTACATCCACTTGGATCGCCTTGGTCACGATTAGCCTTGTTACTGCTGCACCGCAGTTCTTCACAGTGCGTTTCACCCCCACACTCTCGGTTCTGATCCTTAAGTGACTTACAGACCAATGCTCCTGGCGGTGGAACGACGACATGCATTACGTTCACATTCCCAGGTGGAACATCCACCACGGTCATCACCATAACTCCGACCCCCACTCGAACTGTGGAGACTACAACAGTGAAGCCATCGCCGACGACCTCGACTAATTATTAACTACTGCCGTAAGTATCATGATATCTAAACTGGTTTGTAGCTGATGCTGTTGACAGTGATTCGTGAGCACAAGATTTGAGGGGTCATGAGTTTATCGGGTGATGAATTGAATTACTTACGCAGCTCGGATTCCTTGAATGAATTAATTCATCCCTCAACGCCGACTTGTTGACCACACCTCGACGAAAAAATTGGTGAAATTTGTATACTACCACCAGTCAAAGCCAGGTACTTTTCAGACCTACAGTAATAGCTAGGTACTCTACATGTCCGGGTCCGTCGAGCGAAGGCCATGCAATTGGATGCGGATGAGGGACGAGATCGTTATCTACATGAATGCGAAAAAAAAAAATTACAATACATCTTGAGTGTTCGTCCCGTAATCCACACGGGTACTGAATTCTAGTCTATGATGTTTACGATCCCGCGAACCGAGACGCTGCGCGTAGACGTGGTCCTATTCGATAGAATACAAATCTGGAGCGTAGCGTATAAGAACTTCAACACGCTGAGATTAGACATAGCCACGAACGGGAGAGGTGCCATGAGCAAAGTTAGACTGGCCAAGAGGGCTGTGGCACCAACTGTTCCGAGTTTCGCATACATCGCTCCAGCAAAGAGGGGAAACACTGCGGCAGAGGAGCATCTGAGTGCGGTGTTTGCTGCCATCGCTGATGCAGCGATTGGACGGTACGCTGTAACGAGATATGTAAAAGTTGACGTGAAGACGAAGTATATTCCTGCTCCAAAAGGAACTGATGCGATGATGGGCACTATCCAATGTATACCCGGAAACGTGGTGAAAGCTAGCCAGAATAATCCTACAGGCAATGGATGACAGTTTCGTTATGCTGCTACACAAAAGTGAAAGAACTTACCGAATGGAACGAGAATGCCGCCCAGCTGGCCCATAATGAGACGTGTTTCTGGCGGCGCCCCTCCGCCATGCTTCGAAGCCTCATGTTCGAATATCCTTCACGTGTGTGTTAAAATCCACAGTAAGTACGCAAATGACGACACACCTATTCCAGACCGGCTGCGAAGAGATGGCCAGCACCATTCCAAGCCCGATGCCAAGGAATGTCATGCCAGTGGATTGGATATTGAATCCGTGGCCGTCACGAAAGATGATGGGGAACGCCTGAAATGCAAGATACAGAATTCCTAGGACGAGGGAATTCCTGTACAATGAGTTCTCAGTACGCCGGTACTGAATTGGATCAGCCAACTAACACACCATAGATTTAAAAGGAGCGCCATACGGTCAAATATCATAAGCTCTAATGTTGATGGTTCATAAACGCTTCGGAGAGGAAGATCGAAAGCTTTACGGAGTGGCTTATAACAGCTTACCGCGATGGCGGTAAGCAAAGTTTGCTCTTTGATGTCCAATGGAGCCCAATAGTCAGTGTTACCCGTAGATTGCCGTAACCTAATCAGGGATACTGGTAGTGAGCTACTTGCAAATACAACTCACGGAGGAAAATCATCACCTGTGTGCCTTCTGTTTTAGAAGAACTGGCACATATGTCTCCGGAACGAGCTAAGCAGGTGATCGAGTAAAAATAGGAGGCCTAGACACGAAGGATGTACTTACAACATACAGGGCGATCAATTGCACGAAAATCCAGATCGCCTGAATTCGGTATGTCCAGCGCCAGTAGAGATTCTGAAGAAGTCAGCCTTTCGTGCGAAATGTCCAACATAAATGGGCCAAACCTGATTGATAAAGCTGGTAAACCTTCAAATTCAACCTCAAAACTATATGTTTGGGACAGACGACGAACCCACTCAGAAGAGGACCGAGCACCGGCCCAATGAACGGGCTGATTGTGTAGACAGCCATAGGACTATTCGAACCAAATTATTAATGAGACTACTGCATGAAAGCCATCAACTGACTTTGCGACGGTCGCATCGGAGAAAAGGTCGCTGACACTTCCTCCCGCCACGCTGAGGAAAGCAGAGCCGCAGAACCCAGTGATAAAGCGAAACATGAGGTATATGTCTGCGGCATCGGTCACGTTTAGATGGATAATTTCTGCGTTATGAACAACGTGGACTCACAAGCGTTGGGCGCAAAAGCCACAGGCCACGCGAAAACGAAGAACAGCCCATAGGATACCCTGTAGATAACATTCCTTCCGTACACCTCCGACAACGGACCAACCAACAATGGCCCTAGCCCGAGTCCTTCTACAAACAAGCTCAGGGACAGGACCGTGACCAATTGAGAGATATGAAACTCGTTGGCGACACCCTCCTCCGTGAATGTTGCCTGAGAATAGACAGAATTAAGGATCAGGCGTGAAGACATGACTCGCTGGATATGCGTACCACTGAAGATGCGCAAGTAACACAAAGAGAGGCACAACTAATAACTATTACAGACGTCCATTTCGTTATCACAGGGAGGTTCTGTGGATGTTCGCTTGGCTCCAGTGACACCTGAAAGCGATCATGGTCTGTCATCGAAGTCGTGGCCTTCTTGTCAATGTCCATTCGAAAAGCGGTCGTTAAGGTCGTTGACATCGTTCATGTGAGAAGTGCTGTGCAGGAGGAAAGGAGGACTAGGGACATTGTCATTTCTCTGCCCCACCCATGGATCATCGATGTCCCTACCGCAAATTTAGGATCGGCGATTCGGATACATGCGGCAACTGCCGGCGGTACAGTTCCCACGTGGTGCAACTCAAATCTTCATCCCTTCCCCGATTAATCGTTTAATGTTCAAAGTCTGTAGGACTCCTAATAGTCAACCATAACAAGCACGGTACGAAGCCATGTGACTTGTACAATATGAAAAACTTATTCTGAACTTGCTCAAGTCACCAGCAAAGAAATATACTTCGAATATCGCACCGCCGGAATATCATCTCCATGGTCTCTTTTGAACCCTAGAACATGCTTAGCGGCATGACAAACCATGACGATCTATGGCGATTCCCTGGCATGAAGGAGAATCATCCGGATACACCAGAGTTTACACATTCGTATCCTCGTAGCGCAGAGTTTTCTCGTGCTGTATGAACGAGTGTACGTCTAAGCAGTGCCCGCTCGAACATTATCATCGCAGCCCTTAGGATGCGACATTTCTGGTTCAACGTAGCTATCGCGAATAATCAGGAACAAGTCGGGTAATCTCGACACATGGGCCCTGTTTTTATTGAATGACTCGTTTTTGCAGGTCCAAAGAACAACGACCAGTTAGCACAAGAATCACGATACCCGAATTTCGGGAGACCCCCAGTCTGCGCATCGGACACCCTTGGTCCCCCAAAAAATTCCCACTTCATCTTTCTCGAAATTCAGGGTAGCATGGAATAAGGCGAAAGTGCGCATGATGCATCGCGTAATCTCATCGTAATCGACATCTTTTTCTCCCTCACACAGGCACTACATCCGGTCAAAGACCTCTCTTCATCAATATAATACGCTCGCTTGTGGGATCGGTACTTCTAATGGGAGAATGCTATTACACTTCTCTGCCTGACTGTGCTTCGCCAATCGAGACTGATGTCCCATTCTGGAAAAAAAAGCGACAAATTCCGACGGCGACGTTCCAAGGACACTTCAACCATGCAACATGCTCATCCTCGGCCTCTCACTGGCGTCGCTTAGTTTGTGCAGTGTGGTCTACATCACGTCGCGACTCGCGAGAGCACCAGACGCATCTTGGCTGAATACTCCTTTGGAAGATTCCGGTCTCCGCGCTCTCAAAAACTCGTGAGATCCCCATCTAATAGTGCGCCGATGCGATAATTTATTCTTTCACAGGTGAGCAATCGTCGCAGCTGTCAGAAGGCAGGAACCATGAGTTACTAGCCTCACACTGGAAAGATATTTTGTTCAACCAACGTCAATAGGTGGTTGCTTTCCGTCAGTTTTTGTTTGGATGGTCTAATTAGGAAGTAACCCCTTCTATCCTAACCTTTCAATGGTTACCGCATGCTTTCCACACAGAATGCCAGGCGTAATGACAAAGTCGGAGTACGTCCTTTTCTATCATATGCACGAGGTGCTTCCTCCTTTCGAGAAGGACACCACGAAGCTTACATTCGGTTTGTCAGAGATTCCTTCGCTTCTTGAATGGATTGAAATCACGGCAATATCTCGTCATGTAACTGTATTGAAACACTGATTGAGTAAATTTCAGATGAAGATCACATCGATATCTCCAGTCATCGACGTACGGTCTTGCACTCATCGGAGCAGGGCGGTAACCAGTCAAGTCACCAGCGCCAGGGCATTCACTCAAGTTACCTGCGCGAACTTGCCTCTGTGATACTGTTTGCTAGCTTATCTCCCTTTCAGCAAGGTCCGGTTCAAGCATAGGGGCCTACGACTTGTCCTCGTGTCGAGAATGTACCATGATGGAGCATTTCCTCTGCTTATACTTCGGAAGTACAGTAGTTTGTGAGACTCTCTTGAGCTTCATGCCAATCACCTCTCAATTCTCGCTGACCATCATGATTACCACCAGGAATGTCGAGCATTCAAAACGATATGCTCATGACACATGGTACCTGGTCGCTGATGAATCATCCAGTTAAGTTTATTTTATATTGTTGCCAGTCGCCCTCAGAATAACATCCCACCGGCCACCTATCTCGTCACCATGGACTTGATTGGCTCCATCCAACATTTCACTGGATGGTCAATGTTTCCCGGTGACCGATGGCAATGTGCTCGGTTTGAAGTGCAATATGTGGCTAAGTATCTACCCGCAGTTGATATCAATTACTTCCCATTGAGGCTGACTGGGCGTTGGCTCTCAAACATCCAGCGCCACCTTTCGCTATGTCGATCTTGTGACACTGAAGTCTGTTCTGCCAGCCCGCCCTGTTTCGTCTATCGCGGTCGGGACTGCGGACCACTCCAAGCTTACTGCGCTATAGCGCTCCCCATGTTACCGTCTCTGGAGGTTCAGCCGCTCAAACGCATCCTAGAGTTCAATCTCCATATCACGTATGTTTTGGCACGGCGCTGATTATCCGTAGCTCGATGAACGTTTCTGGTAGGTCATGCGTACTGTAGGTTATTTTCGGACAGCCATCATACTGGTATAATATGAAGGTAACTCGGAATGCGTATTTTTTCTATCTTCACTGGCATAGTTCCGAGTTGAAAGTAGATATTACTACGTAGGTAACGAATAGGATTATCGGTGAGAACTCGGAACTTTTGGCGATGACGACGTTACATTTTGTTTTGTGACGGTTCCAGTGACACATTTGTTTTGTTTCCCGCTCAACGTCGCACGAACGTCCCCGTCGGTCAACCGTCATATGTTTCTTTTATAACATGACGATGAGGTGTCGATCCAATCGAGTGAGTGAGACGCCGGTCATTCGCTTAGAATCTGAGAGTAACGCTCATCTTTTCTCCTAGCAACTGGCGCTCTGATAAAATCCTGAAGGAATGCCCACGTCCCCTTAGCCCCAAGTCGTGAAGTCGTCGTACGAAATACTCGGGTCTTCAACGTCACGCTGAATAACATCCGGAACGTTTCACATTTTCTACAGTGCATCCGCTTAAACACTTACTTGCCGTTCCTTCACTATTGGACGGTATTCAAGGCCTAGCCTACTGTCTACCAGAATCAGATGAATATGTACGACTCTAGGAGAGAGTATCATAGCGACGATGTCTGGATTGGGGAATCGCGGCGGTGCGTAGAATCAAGTGTCTTCTTGACATGGATGCCATTCTCTGACGATGCCCGACTTTACCCGTTGGTCGCTGGGCGAGACATTCTAGACGATAGAAATCTGAATTTAATTCCGGCTTTCAAAATCTCATCCGTTGAAGATGAGGCAGATCGAGTTCGCAAAGTCGATCGTATCAGGGTGATGGCTTGCCGGAATTCTATTGGATTTTGAGGGCATTACGTTCCTAGTGGATGATGTGCGTGATACACTCTATTACGGATTGACCAGAGACGGATTCTACTTTTCTATTAGATCTTCCAGAACTCGAGGCTCGATGCGGCGCGCTCGAAAGGAAACTCTCCTCCCCATCCTTTCACGTCTGACTGGCTCTCCTTGACCGCCGCTCTCAAATCGTCGACAACCTCACGTGCTGAAGCAAAGTTTTCCACTCGACCACCTTCAATTTCCTCTTTCGAACTCTATTTGCGTTACTTCCATCAGCGTGCCTATTTTCTATTCCCAGCCCACTGGCAACTTACCTGTATAGCCTGCCCAATGTCGGCGTCAATGACGGCAAGAAGGTCCGCCATATCGCCGTCATCGTCCCACCGGAGACCAATGGAGGCACGTACGACCATGGCCATGACCCCCAAACTTGCGAAACCCAGGCCAGCCCCGTATAGCGCACGGGCACGGGTGAGGATGTCGCGAAGATTTTGTGTAGGCATTGCGGGCGTGACTTGAGACTGCGGAATGAAGAGGGAATAGGGGTTGAGGGCTACTTTGGCGTTTGTTTGACGTAAACGCGATCGTGCAGCAGTGGTGAAGGCCGTAGCGAGATTGGGTGGATTCGTAGAAAGTAAACTTCGAACGATGGAACGGAGACTGTCCACTAGGTGAGTTTACTCCGTATATCACTCGTTATCAACCTCGCTCACTCATCGACGTTGGCATTGGCTATGAAGGTGTCGACCATCAGATTCCTGTAGCCTATATGTCAGTGAAATTCAACAGTGACGCTCAAAAAATTGCCATACACATGTCCAAGTGCTGGGCGGACATCATGCGAGCGAAGGGAGGTTTGGGGTGCAGGCATTGGATGAGCTTCCTGTCTCAGAGACAAGGCCGGCTCGAGGTCGGGTTGAATGTAGGCTCGAAGATAGAGATCTGCCGAGACCCATGAGCGGCTTTATAGGCTTCAGTCAGGGAATTTAGAAACCTCAGTGATCAGATCAGGGGTGGAGAAGCGTATTCTTGGAGTCAGAAATGGACTCAAAATATCTGATTCTCGGAACAGGTTCCGGGGAACATATTGTTCACCGTCAACCCCAGAACAGAAACCATAAGGATTAGTTTGACGCCATGTGTATGAGCCATACGGATTGCTCAAGTTGAATCGGTTCTCGTCTGACCCTGTATGATGTATCAAAAGGTTGTCTCTCAAAAATTTAAACGTTTCGAATCGGGGTGACCTCGGGTCACCAGATGTGTCACGCAACGAAGGACGTTGACTTGTTTCTTGCTACCGGCGCGATCGTATTTCTGGAATGCGTAAATGCATTAGGACTCAGTCAAAAACTATATAATGCAGCACCTGTATCCTTCCATGCTTCACTTGCGACCATGGCACCAATCTCTGAATCCTCCGCTCCGTCTAGCAGGACAGAGACCTTTCGTCTTGGTCCATTCATAACACCTCGACTCTGGACCGGGTTGTGGCAGCTCTCCAGCAACGCGTGGGGGAGTGCGTCAGTCGCCAAAATTCGTCAAGGAATGGCTCGTCATGTCGAGCAGGGATATATAGCCTTTGGTATGCAACCCTGTCTCAAAATCCGATTTTTGTTAACGACCTGTTTAGATATGGTGAGCACGTTTTTTCGACCTCATGGGTGACGCCTGTTCTCAGTAATTTGTGTTTGAACACCGGTGAATGACAGGGTGCGTTTCCCCATTCCCCATTCACTCCGCGACTTTCACCTTATCATAGGGATAGCCGACCATTATGGCAGCGCAGAAATAATCTTCGTATGTGCGTTTCCGCCAACCATTTTTCGGACACTCACGAGAATTATTCGGTTAGGGTCAGTTTCGGGGCAAACTACCTCCTTCCACGCAGGTGATTGGGGCGACCAAGTGGTGTGTATTCAAGCGCATCAACCCTTCGCGGTCCGTTGTCTTGGCTGCTGTTCAAGAGCGCGTGGAGCGCATGGGAACCACCAGCGTCGATCTTCTCCAAGTAAGTCCGGCTACTTCGATTACATAGACGAAGCATGTGATGATCTTTTCGCGCAGTTCCATTGGCAGGACTATTCAGACAAGAATTATTTAGCAGCGCTTCATGTTCTTCAGGAAATAAAGACAGAAGGCCTGATCTCCGCGATCGGCTTGTGCAATTTCGACGCCATCAGGACCGATGAGATCTGCACCGAGCTTGGTCCCGGTGTCATCGTCTCGAATCAAGTCCAGGTACGATTGCCTTTTTCTCCGCAGGTAATGGATAATAAGGTGCAGTCCGTTCACTAAACTCTTTCAGTTTTCAATTATAGACACACGACCACTTCACGGTATGGCAGATGTTTGCGAGAAGCATGGTCTTAAACTTCTGACATACGGCACACTGGTTTGTCCGACCTTTATTCCTCTTTCGATCATTCATGATGATATCATAGTGTGGTGGCTTCCTCGCCGATAACTGGCTTGGCCAACCTGAGCCCGATCTGTACTCCGGGAATCTTACTCCTTCACAGCGAAAGGCGGGTGAACAACGCACTTTTCTTTCGTGACTTGTCCTGATCTTCCCTATATTCCCCTAGTATCTTGACATGATCGTCAAAGCTTGGGGAAACTGGGATCTTTTCCAAATGCTTTTGTCCACATTGCGAGTTATCGGTGATCGGCATGGGGGTCTAAGTATCGCGAACATAGCGACTCGTTGGGTCTTGGATCACCCGTTTGTTGGGGCTGTGATCATTGGTTGGTTCAAGTATACTTTCGATTGATTAACCATTGACAAGCACGCTTAAACCAACTAGGTGCGCGTCTTGGACTTTCCGAGCACCCCGATGACAATCAGAGGGTATTCGGTTTTAACCTGACCGAGCAAGACAACTCCGACATCGAAGCTGTCGTGGTTCATTCGAATGGTCGAAAGCTCATTACAATTATCGGTGACTGTGGTGCTGAGTATCGATAATAGTGTCAATATCGTGTAATCACAGGGAGTTCCGTGCACATTTTGAATGTTACTCAAATGATGTTGCGAGACGGAACAAATGTTCTAAGTTTGGGTTCGGATTGACCATGATCCATTGATCCCAACTTGGCTTTGATCTAAGAACGGCGAATTGTATTCTATGTACAGACGATATAGATACAGATGTGAAAGCTATGCGAGTGTGTGCTATGTTGATTGATGAAGGCATGTTGTTTGAAAGTTCGACAGCTGAGCATCACAGCTTGCTCGATGATGGTGCGAAGATGGAGGAAGGTAACCGTTGAATCGGCTGCAGCTTTCTTTTGAGGTCCCTGAGTATACTCGTCTTGGGATGCCAATCCCGAAAGGCATCCCGAAGTTCCACAATCTCTCTCGAAAAGTAGTGAGCGACCCGGTCATCTGCAATGACATCGCGTAACGACCAAGGAATCTGACAGGAAATGTGTGAGCCAAGAAAAAATGCCACAAAACGTGGAGCACAAACCTCGTAATCGTTCTGTTCGGTGCTTGCATTGAACGGTTCTACCACCAGATCGGAGTGATCGTCGAGCCCATCGTTAGTGAGGAAGAGATACTTCACCGCTAAGCTATGACACGTGTCAAATCGATCACGAAATCGAGCTGAACATGCGGTCCACGTACGAATATGTCGAAATTTCCTCATAGGCAGTAGAGTGTCCCACACCATTGAGGGATCCAGCCGTTGCTTCGGACAGATGGGCAAGGAGGCCGCTATCAGATATTCCAGAATTGACGATGCGCAGAAGCAAGACCAGAAGATTTGATAAGAAATCCGAGGAGCTGGAAAATATAGTAAAACTCGTGCCAGTTTAGTATTAGGCGCCTGACGCACTGGTATGCATCACCGTCGATGTACAGCGCACGAAGTATCAACGGGTGCGACGCCGCGGTGAAAAGCCCGGAATAGATGGGTACGACTTGATCATTGAGAGACGCTACGTAGAGCATCTTTGTCTGTCAAATACGATGAGCGCTCGTTATGACATAAATCGAGCAAATGTTAAACGTACCCCGTTGTCTAGAACGCGTCGAAGCGCACTGACATAATTCTTTGACACCTCACTTTCTGTATTCTAAGCGAATCGAGCATATGGGCATCTGACAGGTGAAAATGGGGATAATGGATGCACTCACCTGGAACTCAAAGAGCTCCCTTGCAGCGAATGATTCGAAATACTGAATGGAGAAAACAATCCAAACATCAGTCGTCAATGATCGAGACAGTTTATGTCATTGAAGTGAAAGGCTAACCTGAAAATAAGGTTGAAGAAGCGAGTTGCTACTCAAATAGCGCAACGGCCCAAGATGGATACCGCAGAGCGCAAGACAGCATATCCTCTGCGACTTAGGACCAGGAACATTGCTGAACCCGGCAGCAGGGAACGACTCGGAGACGCCCTCTAAAGTTGATCTCTTCGATGTCTTGATATGGTTATCCCGAATGAGATGATCGAGTAGATGGGTCGCCACAATGGAACCCTGAGAATGAGTCGCAACTAGGATGGCATCGGCAGCGTGGAGGTCGTCCATCCAGTCTTGATTGGCCCGGAGGTTCGAATACAGCCTGACAAGACAGAAATAGAGACCAGTCAGGGAACGATCCGAAGACGCGGGGAAATAAGGACGGGCGCTCACTTCTCCACTCGCCCGCTGATCGTTCCTTCTCCTTCCAATGGCACCCGGGTGACCTTCTCCAACGTTACACTGTGATGTTCTTGGAAGTCATCAAGCGCTTGTACCATCATATTGACGAACTTCCCACTTGTTCCTGTTGGCTGATGCGAGACGAACGGATGATAACTCAATGAACAAGACACGAAAAACTGAGAGCTCAACGCACCTCGCCAAGGACACTCCTCATGATAGCACCTACACCACAAGAGCATCAGGAAAAGGAACAGCCGTCAGAAAGGAAGCTGACATACCAGGGAACCACCCATGAATTCCGATCACCACGACGCGTCTACATCCTCTCAACACGTCAGGATCCAGCTTATCTTGCATTACATCCCACGCCCTCGGCAGCTCCTTCCCAAAGTACATGTAGTCACGCTCCGTGGCCTTCGCCTTCCCCTTCGCGCGCATGGAACTATCACCATCCGTCGCAAATAGCACATGGCTCACGAATTTCATCGTCTTGGTGAATTTGGTGAATTTGGATACTGGAGGCGGAGGCACCACATTCCTAGGCGCGGTATGGAATGTGTCAGACCATGAGGGTAGAATAAGATTCGGCGGCGGTGGGAGAGGGGCTGGTGTACTGGTACCGCTCTTGGTCGACGGAGCAGGTGATCCGGACTTCTTCGTCTTTGCGGGTACAGGCTTCTTCTGATTGACAGTTTCACGTTTGACTGATTCGGCGATGGTGAGAGGTGGAGCCATTGGTTTCGCCCCGTCTTTCACCGGTGCGGCTGGAGGAGTGGATGTCCCATCAGGTTTCTTCGACGTCGTGCCAAGTTGTTCCACAGCGTCCTGCGCTTTCTCCCTCTTCGTTGGTCTGGAAGCCACAGCCATACCAGGTTTCCCGGCGTTCCTGGCCACCTTGTCAGTAGTTCCCGATGGGATCCCACTTCCGCCGCTCCCCTTCAAATCAGACTTTGCCTCAGATTTCGGAATCTCGCCAGCCCCGGGAGCCTCGTCGTCTTCAATCTCCATCACCTCCATCCCGTTCTCATCCACCTTCGTTGGAGCGCCACCCGCAGTAATCGTCTTGACAACAAGTGACCTCGAGGAGAAGAAAGACGCCCATCCAGACCGGTTCGTTTCAATTGACGAATAGATTGGATTGATTGCGGGTTCCGAGGATATAGTCACCTCGCTCGTAGTCGAAGGGACCGAATCGGATGTGGGCGGCTCGCCGGAGTCCGAACGCGCGAGGGCAGCCTCCCTGGTCTTCTCAGACTGCATCGACAGCTCGCCTCCCACGTTTGACTCCATCCCTGCTATATCCGAACTTGCGCTGTCGCTCCCAGCAGAGGGAGCTGCACCGGACGCGTACCACGCCCAGGGAGAGTACCATGCAGGACCCTGGCTGCGTTGACTTTCCGATGATGGAAAAGAAGCCGGCTTCGATACCTTTTCGTCCCCAACGTCGCTCGTCTGTATCGAGGCAATATCTTTGCTCCCCGACTCAACCTTCGGGTTTAAGGCGACGGCGGCTATGGTAGTAGCTGGGACCGTAATAGAGGCAGGGATATCAGGATGGACACTAGGGTGGGCAGTATCTGTGGATGAAGAGATGGAGGGCGAGGCGAGATCGTTGATGTTGGGTGCTGAAACCGAGGCCTCAACGACGTTCAGGGGAGGTGAATTCACGTGTTTCTGGGGGTCCGGACCGGCACTCAATAGAGTTGTAGACGATCCCCATCCAACGTAATCCCACCACGAAGTAGACTGCACAATGACGGTCGAAGTGGATAGAGTGAGGGTTCCTCCCTCACCACGTTCGGTTTCGGGGACTACTGTACCAGCCGATGTAGACGTTGAAACGTCAGCAGCCGCTACCGGTTGCTCAGTACTCTCAGATGTTGTCGTGGCACCGGTAGCCACAGACGCCACAGACGTGCATACTTCCACGGGTTCCTCATGAATGTCTAGACCCAAGCGATGAACTATGAGTCCTATGTCCGTCTCATGGAAAGTGAACGACTTACCAGGTTGTGTCCCTTCTGAACGGGCGACGGCCACCGCCTTCTCTAACGGAATCTTCGGTCTGCCCAGGAGAGGAATACTCAGCGTGAACCGGCTGGTGGATGGGTTCAGTGAAGAAAGACGGGGCCCTATTCCATTTTCGCTGCTGCCGCTGGAACTAGCGACAATGGTTGGTGGAGGCGCTGAGGTTGGAGGAGTAAAGGGCGCGAGGGAGGGAACCTCTTCGTCAATAGAAGATGGAATCGACTTTGCGGTGGAAACTTGAGGTAATTGAGAGCTAGGGTGATCCGGACGTAAGGCTGGAGATGAGGAAAACCACGACCGCTTAGTTTGGTATTGCTGTTGAGGTGGCGGATTGTCATGCGGGAGAGAGGGAGATGTGACGGAAGGTGGGGGAGGCGTGGGGGAGGATAAGAGCATGGGCGCTGGCGAAGAAGTAGTGACAGAGTTCTTTACGATCTCTGTTGTCGTTTGTGTGGGTGGAGGTGATGGAATCTGTGGCAGAGGCGAGAAGGCAGCATCGTCGGAGGAAGGAGTAGGAAGCCCTTCCAGCGTCGCGTTCTGAGTCGGCGATGCTTCGAATACGCCAACGGCCTGCATTCTCGCTACATTGTTCTTTTCCTTCGCTCGAGAAAGGGATCCAAACCAGGATGATTTGGATGGAGATCGTTTGGGCACGACTCCCGGTTCGACGCTTGGAAATGGGACGGGGTTTGAACCTTCTGTCTCGTTTGTGGTCAGCGCTGTGGAACCCTGGGTGCATTGAGAGGCGGATTCTTCTGCTAAGCTGGATGAAGGCTGCGAATGGGCAAGTAACACGTTCGTCGTTGACGTAGACCGTGAACCTTGATCATAGTCTGGCACCTCTACTTGAGGACTTAAAACGTGAGGAGAGCAAGATGCGAAGGTAAACACTCCCACTTACCTGTTCCATCGGGCCCAACACCTCCCAGCAACCCTGCCGGCAGAGACTTTGCTGATGCCATTGGACTCACGGCATTGACCCCAGATTTGAGACTCGACGTAGAGGCCATATGCTTCAGAGAGGTGCGCTCGCTGGATTCGGATGATTGTACGATTCGCATCGCTTTCGCGAAAGGCAACTTCGACGTCGCGGATGCTAAAGGAGAGCCTTGTTCAGGCTCAGCAAAAACGTATGAAAGACCGGATGAGGGTGAGTTCTTCGAGATAGATACCGAGCGCCAAGCAGGAGGGTTAGATGATTTGATAGAGCGAGATGAACGACGGCTAGAGGTCATTGGCAACGACGAATAAGCCCCCCCGGCGTTGTGGAGAACGGCGAGGAGCACAGCACAGGCAGACGTCAGAGATCCAGAGCATCACGTGCGCTCCACGTGCATGCAACGTGTTTTCTCGATCGCGCTCTTAAAATTGAATCGTCTCCTCTAAGTCAAGTCTGTTCAATGTCCAACGCCAGTCAGAATTCTCTCACTCGAACCAGTGGATCAATCCGTAAAATCTCTCCGCTTTCTATAGCCTTCTCTGCACATCACTATCCTCATCTCCACTGGCCATTCTCAAGCTTGATTGCTCCTTCGAGAGACTCTAGTCGTCAACCCACGACGTCCAGGCTCCTCTCCCTTCTGAAACAAATTTTCATGTGCATGTCTTGCGAAGTGAGATGTATCAGGAGCAATCACAGGCTTTTGTGCGGATTTGAACTAGTCGTACCTTTTGCTTTCCTCTTCTTCATGCTGACGGATAATTCAGTTGGGCGTGTGCCACAATCAGCGATGACGAAGCGGCCAACACCGGCGAAGGAAAACACCGATGAAAATGATTTTCGCGAGAACTTGATTTATCCATCAGTGGAGGATCCGGGGTGGGTTGAAGGGGAATACATCCCATATGGAAGAAAGCAGTGAGTGATTTTCGTGGTGGGTTTGATCTTTTCGTAAATGGATGTAACAATTTTGTATCATTCTTCACTCGTGGAATAGCAAAGACTTCACCCTTTTCTTGTTCTTCCTATGTATGGTGCGCCTTCGCTTTTCAACGGATCATTCGTATTCTGACATGGTAAGCCTAATCAAATGTGATCTTTTGATCCTGTCGACACCAGTGCTATTGATAGACATCTGAAAATAGACGCCGGCGCATTGAAGAGCTTCGGAAGGCGGTCTAGTCAAATGTCGACTAGAGTCGTATTCGAGCCCGTTTCGTCTATTCTGACATGACCGGACACACATGGGTCATATTGGATAGATCACTTCGCCAGTTGAGATTCTACCACTAACGAGAAGGACGAACGGTGTTCGTCAATCTCCGACAAATCTCTGACTCACTGGTCCTCGAGCTGAAAAATCTGCCGTGTCTGTGCTTTAAACTCACGCGCTCATCGTATCTCTGCTCATCATCGGTTTAAGTCACAGATCCCTGTGCTCTAACTGCTTGCTGATTAATTTTCACCGTCCATTAAGACCATCCATCGCAATAGAAGAATCAGCCACACTGCACAGGTATCAAGAATCTGTTTCAACCGTTTCATCCATCGGACTACCGTGAGTTTATGGCATTGGTCATCCGGGATTTCCTATCTTTTGGATCCGTTACAGTCCTGTTTGCTCCTTTTACCCGTTCTTCATTTCTCCATCTTCAGAGTTTTCATTTTTCGTGGGTGCCGGCCTGATCCATGTTTCCTTCAGGATATCACCTCGAGCTTTCGGCATAGATATGCCACATAGGTTAAATTTGTACATTTCGATGTTCATCACCTAAAAATCGCGCGAGATCCATTAGTTCTCCACCCACAGGGGAATGACTGTTTTTGATCACGGAAAGGTCGGTTTCTGGAGCGCGCTCCACTGACCTGTTTTGCGCCCTGATTTTGAATCATTCATCTGCTAAAGTTTTCTTTGTTGTTTCGCATCGCCTCCATTGAAGCCGCGACACTCTTCCTAATGCAAGTATCGGACATTCCGACGTCTGCGGTTTGAAGTCATACTCGTTGGGTGTCTGCGTTTTTTGACATGTGTTGGTCGATAACTGATGAATCCTTCACCAGCCGTCTGCCTTCTACTCATATCATGCCTCACTGCAGTCGGCTGCACCACACTCGTTTCCCCTGTACCGGTGGACAATAGCCTTGATGGGGTGAACTTAAATGGGTCTGCCAACGTATGGTTTATCGAACTCCTATTCCGCTCAATCACCGCTACGTGCAAAAGGTGAGGATGATATGGAGACCTGTTGTTTGAGGTTGACATCTTCATTTACCTCATCGGATGATCGGCGTCGTCTTCGTGAAAGTGGATTGTTCGTTAGGTCTGGATCTGACATCAAATCGTTAGCAGGTATCTCCCTGTGATATTAGGGACGCCTGCGACCGCAACGCTTGCGGACGTCGATCTTCCGCACTTGGTACCGCATAAACCACTTACCACTCCCATATCAAGATAGTACAGATATGGCTGGAGGGCAACGTATTGTCGAGCGAGCGCTGTATACGTCGAACATAGGAATGCGAATACGCTGATATCCGTATATACTGACCGATCGTGTGGGTTAAGGGAATGGCTGCCAAAAGCGAGTGCGGCCCAGCCCGTAACGTACATCAATCAACGAAAAAGCTTCGAAGGAAAACCGCAGGCGGCGTTTGGAAGGAGGGCCGAGAAGTAAGGAATGAACCCCCTGCGTCTTGTTGATGATTCACTTCACTGCACTGGCTCCATCGATGCGTCAGAAACTCAACCACTCGAGACTTCTTCGGAGGCTCCAAGGACTTCAAGGCCTACAAAGAGTGGAACAGACCAAGAGCGGGCTATCGGTGTACATTTCCAGTGCTGGAGCCTGGAGAAATGGGAGTCTTCCACGATGTGAGGATGTGATGTGATGTGGTGGACATTCAAGGAGCGTTTGGAAGGCTCTAATGCTGGCTTGCGAGTGCCAACGCGATGTAGTACGCAGGGAAGACATTAAATTCGCTCGCCTTCCTCAGGATGACCTAAAAGAAATCTAAGGATACGGGGGCACGGAACGATCTCAAGCGAGACTAGACCAACGAGTGACAAAAAAGTAAAGGCAGGCAGCAAGTGGTTATATTGGAAGCCAATTGAGAGGGTGCTCAGCGCGATTGTAAAATCCAAGGAGCTGCAAGAGGTGGCTAGCCGTGGAAGATCTTTAAGATATATAATATCGTTCTCGAGGATACAGGATACAAGCTGTGTGCATAGGTCGAGGATTTGAACGATGCGGAGATGATGATGGTCGGAAGACGGAACGGAAATGGGAACGGTGTGGCTGTGCCGTTGTTTTCTCCTATTCCGCTCTTCCACCGCTCCCTCCGCCATTCAAGATTGCGAATTCGAACAGTGATGCTCATTGCTCAAGCGCTGAAACTCGCATTTTTTCGAAACAAAGCTTTGATTTGAGCGCTGTCGATCCTCTTCGTCTGAATGGAGGCGTGGCAGATGGCGATTTCGTGGGTCCCAACTCCCAAGCTGTGAATGCTGAGTTGGTTTTGTCAGATCTGTACCCATACTTTGTGATTTCCTCGCAGGTAGAACGGTATTCACATACTTATCTACCTATGAAACACTTGCTAAGAACAGCGACTCTGAATCCTTCCCTCCAGCGATAAGTCATGTCTTTTCATTCGGGTGGGCTTTGATTTCCGCTCATACTCAGTGCCCGTCTGATTATGCCACACACAGATATTCTTCACCTTCCTCGATGTTCCGATCGAACTGAAGACCTGTCCCATTATATCTGAGGTACTATCTGCCCACCCGTCGCAGTTGCGACACAGTCCGTGATGGCCTCCTCCCTCGGTACCAGTTCTTGCCTGGACTCACACGCTACTGCTATTGTAGCATACGGAGCTTATCCGAAGCAGATGGTGATGTGATTGATTCTTTGTGGTTTTGTTCCTCACAACACTGTGCGATCGTTCGCATCCGGAAGAAAGGAACGAAGCAGTTGAGCGCGAGATTTCGTCGGATTGTCGTGGGGCTTCCGCAAAACGAGAAGGCACTGCTCAATTTTCGAGGAAAGACTATGGACCGTGGTTGTTGGTATATCCTCTCGAGCTTTCCTCTCATCTTCGTCTCGGCCTCCTTCCCTCATCAGTGCTTCTTACTGACTCCGATCCTGCAAAGAACACTACGCACGGAAGTTATGACATTTCATCGACCTATATCATCCAGGAATTACACGGATACAACGTCTCCGACGTTCTCTCCGGCTCGTTGCGGACGAATCCGCCAATGGCACCACCCCCCTCGTAACGGCGATGGTCTCAAATGCCGTGATCTACCCAAGGGCTTGAAGGACCTTCCCGTTTATGTCTTATCGGCGCCGAAGTGATCAACCATTTCCGCTCGTTTATCTACGAATCACGAAAGGTTCATTCCAGGCGAGGACGTGCAACTCGCTCGGCGTAGAATTTGGTCTTCATGTGCATTTGCGATGATAATCGCCTAGAAATTTTCGGATGATTTCGTGGAGGAATCCTCTTAGGGATTGGGGACGGAGCAACGTTTGTCACGGGAGGCTGACGTTCTAGACGGGCATACCTTCTCTTGATTGCAGTCACCAGTACCACTGCTGCAAGTTCCCATTCGCGTGCTCTCGCAGCAATTTCACTGAATCTTTCCGTACTCGGTTTATGATTCGTGGTGGCAGCGACGCCTCGCCACTCGATGTCTCGGCTGACGTTCAAGGCGGGGCTATGTCATCGTTGAACCCCATCCTCTCGTCTGTTCTCCCCGACTTACGGCTCTGCGAAACGCTAAGCAAGTGACCCATAGCTGGCCCATACACCAAGCATAACCTAGGTGATCAGTTCCTCACGCTCTTGGGCACAACAGGGCGTCATCAGATGGGAAAATACTTTCCTTCCCAGCCTAACTTTCCACTTCGATCAGCGCCAGGCGTCGCCGTACGTTCCTGTCGGTGTATAGGCTGCCTTCATATGGCTGCATAAGGACCCGTCCACTATAACGACGACATTGGTGTGAGGAGCCGTTTAGCGTTATTGCCGAGATTATCATGGTCCTTCAGCTCGCATTCATTTCTCACTTCCTTCCCATCGCGTTCTCGTTCATCAACAGCATCTCCAGACATCTATACGTGTCTCGCTGCTCCAGTCACAACATGAAGGGTTTTTTTTTTCACGGTGTGCCCGTTTGGGATTCCTGCGTTTCCTCGTAAATCTCGGGCTGGAACTGCTCTCTTTGATCCTGACGAGGAGGACACGAACATGACCGGCGCCTCCTTTAGCGCCCATCGTGTCTGCTGTATATTTCTTCGAGCTCTGCCAACTTTCAACTCTCGATTGCGCTGCCTCCGTTTAAGGTTCTGGACTATTCCCCCGTGGTTACATTATCCTCCGCTCATGATGTGATGCAGGTGGTGACCTTGACTGCTTTTTTCTCCTCTCAGGCGTGTTATCTGATGTTCGCCCACAAGGTCCCTCAATTTTAAGCCTTCGATGACCATTGAATCTCGAAGGTAGTCTCGTCAGAATTTGTGGTGAGCTCGAGGCTTTGTTTTTGGGATTACCGAGAGCGCTGAAGACAGCGCTCGCTTATGGAACTAGAGAGCCACGTCACTACTCATGGAGAGAAGTCGACGGCATGCATCGAGGGTCATTCGGATTCGCGGTCGTCCAGGATCAGGATAGGAGGGACTTACGCTGGGCTCAGCCCCATGGCATCTTCCAGGACGGTCGATAGTTTGCATATGATTCTCGCTCATATCAAGACATTTCCTCTCTCCGTCTGGGCATCCGTTCAAAGATATTTCATTGAATATGCCTATCCCATTCAATATGCTTGTGCTCGTTGAAGTTCATTGTCCATCCGTGCCTTTCTTGGTTTCTGCCTGTGCTTATTTAGAACGTCGTTTTGTCCTTTGGGTCCTACACATCATACATCCGTTAGAACTTTGACTCATAGCATGCGGTATCGACGAATGCGGTACCTTGAGTAGCCCTGCGCATAGTTGAGCAGGTTTGAATGATGTTTCGTGATATTCAAGAGCCTGTGATCCGATGTGGGCAATGGGAAAAGGGATCATGTGAAGGGAAAACATACATCGACAGTCACGTCCTCCTCACAATTTTCCTTTACGTTTGCCTCGAGAACTGACTTTCTCTACGAAGGCATCAGGACGTTGTTCTCATGCATGAATAACCAACTAACCTCTGCAGAGCTTTTTTTAATGGCCACGCTGGTCAAAGCGCGAAGGACACGTATGTTGATTAGTGTCCGAATGGAAATACGAAACATGGCGAAGCCTGAGGAGTAAAAAAATGTGGGTGAAAAAATGACGGAGGGATTGTGTGTGGTGGGTTTTGTTGGGTGTTTGGAAAACAAGCTTTACGTCTTTTATAGTTCCTTCCCGTTGTTTACTCCCTGCATCTTGTCAACCTTCATATCCAAGACCCTAGCCGCGCACTTCTTCAATCACATCTGCTCAAAACTTTTGTGAGTTGCTGGTGAAGATGTCATGGAACGTTTGTCTTACTGCGTCGTCCTGAACATCAAGCCAGATCATTCACACTCCAGGATTACCACTGGGGACTATTCCGAACCAGTGAAAATTTTGTCCGAACAACATCGAAAGAGAACGGTGGGCGCAAGGATAGAAGCTCGAATCACTGGGATACTTCTTTTAAGCAGGACGTGAGTAGTTGTCCATTGCCGCTGGCGTTTAAAATTTTCACTAAACAAAAACAAATGCCAAATGTGGGCGCTACAGAGAACTTTGAAAGATCCAATCTTCATCTAGAATGCTGAGCGCGGCAGATACACGATACGAAGAACACTCAGACTGTGCAAGGGCAAACGAAGTGCCCATACTCCCTCCATCGGTGATAGTTATCGTCACTACTCAACTACCTGCTGTGGAATATGGTCTAACAATGGATCAACGAATTCAGTACAAAGCCAGCATCCCAGCCATAGAAAGCTCCGGAAACTTGACATAGCGAGCATCATCCAAACGACTTCTCTACTACGGTCCACCGTACGTTAGGCCAGTCTTCGCCGGTGTATCCTCAGCTCACATTTGCCTTTCAGAACACACAATATCAACCTCGTCCTGTTCAAGTGTCCAGCGCACTTCTACCTCACGTCCGACATCTTAGAGGACCAATAGGAAACACATGAATCGCAGTCACGGATACGCCAGACCACCATGTATCTGTGCTCAAAGATCAACGGAAATTAGGGTGGGAAGGAAAGACAAAACATCAACGAGGTGGGAAGAGAGGTGTTGGACATAGAGCATACAGAATGGCAAGGATCGCAAGGCTACATCGTTTGGCGGTCCATTCAATTCGAGTCGGAACGTTAGGAAAATAATGTCTAGTTTGAAAAGTACCTTGAGCGCTCGATGAGCGAAACTACGTTGAGTGATGGAGAACCGCTGTCCGCTAGCTCCTACCCTGGCTAGGAAAGTGACAGACCATAGGTGCCGCGAGGTGCGCATTCGCAATGGGCGCCGCAATGGCCACGTCAGCCACGTCAGTCCGCTGGTCTCGGTCTCCGTAAGCGGCATCGATAGCGCGAACGGTTCGACGCGAGACGCGAGAGTTTCGAAAATACCATGTGCGGGCAAGTTTGTTCTTGAAGATATCCGCTTTGCCGGGTCTTGAATGCCGTCTTAGAGGGTTAGTATTGACGAAGCTTGTTTGAGAGCGGATTCTGTAGTTACTGGGGTGGGTCAGTGCTACGGCTGAGTGTCTTGATTAGTGAAAACGCACCAGTATCTCCGGTTTCGATTGATAACCACCCTAAGCCCCTCTAACGTCGAGGACAATCATATTTCTGAATGCCCTGTAGAGAAGGAAAGATACTATCAATACCGATGAAGGCATAATAATTTAGCATGGGAAGGCGAAAACGCACTGTATGGAGGAACGTGGAAAGTTCCATCTGGCTAAGAGCATTCACGATGGGCACGATTACTTCTACGTCTGCTGACGCGTGGCGATCGCAGTTTTCGTCCGTCGTAAAGAGCCTGTAGGGGACCAAAGGGGAATGCTGCAGATTACACTCTTGAGGATGGTTCGCTGAGTCGGATGTTGTCTGCTCGTCCACAGTCGTTTCTTCTCGCGTTCGAAATACAGTCGCTGCTCGATGGATTGTTCAGAATGATAGGAAGAATAACGAGGAAACGAAGACTTACTAGGCGCCTGGTTGAGGGGAACGTACTTCGACAGTGTTCGCTCTTTCGCGGCTCCCTTTTGCGAATGTCCAGTAGGGCGGGGCTTACGTATGGCCATACCGAGATGATCATAAGTAAATCCGAAACTAGAGAAGGTACGACAGTATGTAAAAGAGATGGAGTAAGCGAAACCGATAATATTATGCAAAAAGCTCACCGGTAACACAGCTGCCGTGGGCCCCTCATAGTAATATCATATATTGAGCTCTGCTGCGACGACCATGATGGTTATTTCCTTTAACGCACAAAGTCAATTAATGGCACGCACTGAACGTAGGGCATTCCGAGTCCCGTGACATCTGGCATAGGATGTAGTCGCCGAGGGTGGATTGGTGGAACCTTGGTGCACAACGGTGAGGGATATTAAGTACTCTGAAAGAGATGATCTGTCGAACGCGTTTCTGTCATTCTTTGTACCAAGATGAGCGAGGTCAACACGCACCCATTTACTTCGGATCTCATCAACCTTCCATCGCCATATACCATACACCTCGTCCTACGTCGCCGGTTTCGCAAAGTGCTGACCGCCAGATTTCGTATCGTGTCCATGGAGTTCAAAGTTGATGCTGGTGCAGTGGAGTAGCATTACCCAAAATCGTAAACCGGACGAAGGAAGGAGCAAGTCCGTGCAAATTTGTCCCTTGTCGTTGAGATGCATGACAACGATCGCGCAGAAAAGCAAAGTTGAGAAAAGTCGGGGTTCGCGATTCGGGATGAGATCACTGCCACGTGGTCGATCGTCGTGCCTGGCCTGGACTCTCCTTCGATCATTGAACCTTCCTTCACCCTCACCTCCTCATCCAATCGTTCTACTTCTTCCACCGCTCATGGCCCGTTCTGGTCTCGTTGAGAGCATCTCCATCGCGTTCGTAGCATCAACGTTACTCTTCTCTGGTGTCGCTGCGTTCACCCCCCTCGTGGATAAACGCTTCAGTTACCCCGATGGAATTGTGAGCTCTTTCCTCGGGCACATTTCATATGGCGCTCATCATACTGTTGCCTTTTTTGCGAGTAGCCGTACCAAGTAGACACGGATAATCTCGCGCGAGGAACACAGACAGGTTATAATCGGTGTAACTCCACCACCGAGGGCCAGAGCTCGCTATGCCAAACAGCTTTGCTTAATTCCATTGAAGGTGTGTCCCATTCATCGACGTGTTATCTCGCAAAACTAATCTTTAATCCATGGGGACAGATTTCTGCCTCTGGGCTCCGATCAACCCCAACTCCGTCGTTGGGAACGTCGAGGGCGAGATGGTTGCGTGGTGTACGAAACCTGGCCGTGGGACACGCATCATTCCTGGTGGGGCACTCCGTGGTGTGCAGTTCATGAGAACGCCGGACTATGTTCAGGTTGTAGGATTCATCGATCAGGCAAAAATCAATATCCAGTCGGGTGATTCTGGAGGCGAGATGGATCCTCACGGTGCTGACCTGGTGCGTTACGCTTTCCTCGTACGTCGGAACAATATGACTAACATATACTTCTTCTTATTCTAGCGTGGCAATCCTCTCGGCGGCCTTGTGTATTCGAACGCGTACACAGGTAGCTTCAAACAGGTGATCGAATGGCACAAGTACGTCGTTCGTCTCACTACCTATTCCTTCAGCCTAACGCATCTCCCCTCCTCTTCTCACAGCTTCATGGGCTCGGACACTTTCTGCTTCAAAGCCTGCGACCCCGCCCTCCCGAACGCCGCCCGTTTCTGCGAGCACGTCTACGACCGCATCGGATGTGCCTACAACGCCCCGAACAATGCTCAATCCGGCGTCTTCATATCATGCCAGGGTGACAACCAAGACTTCCCTGGTGTGTATGTGCAGAACGGCGTCACACAGACGTACCAGCAGCCACCCGAGAGCTTGGGCCCGATCACCAGCATACCGTACACGCCACGAGTTCCCGCCAGCTCGAGCTGTACGCAGTTCGCAAGCGAATCGATTTATGCCGCCGGCGCAACCGTTTCGGCATCAGAACCTACATCCTCGACGTCGTCTGGGAGTTCGAGTTCGAGTTTGAGTGAGTCCAGTAGTGGGTCGACGAGCGCTACTTCAGTATCTGGCACGACTTCAGGTTCTAGTACGACTTCAGATTCTGGTACGACTTCACAGACTTCGAGTGGGACTGGTGGACCAACGAATACATCTCCTACTGGGAGTGTACCTACTGCAGGAACTCAGACGCCAACTGGAACTGCACCGTCAGCTGGACAGTCTGATAACGCAGCGAGCACGTTGGTAGTGTCGGGTGTTGCAACGATCTTTGGTGTCGTGTTCGCGGGGCTGTTCCTTGCCTAAGTAATGGATGCCATGGGACTCTTTCTGGGACTCTGTTTCCGGGGTGTGTCTTCTTCTGATGATGGTCACGACATTTTATTCTTCGATTGTTCCGGACATTAAGATGGACATTAATCTTTACATTCCTCTACTTACGACTACATGACGGACTGCAGCACCACTGCATATACAGCACCACTGCATATACAGCACCACTGCATATACAGCATGGTGTCGAACCCTGACATAATCTAATGTGTTACCTCTTTCCGTAGCCACTGATAACCCTCCTCAACATGCCAACCAGACGGTTCGTTTGGGCGAACCGGCGTCCCGTACTAAGTAATGCCTCATCCAGAGGCCTCGCCATGCAAATATCAACTGATTTTATGAAGTACGCTAGGAACTTAGGGTTAGGGAGGACGAGCCGCGAAGCGGCGAGGACTAGTGCTACGAAGAGTAGCGAAAACAGACAACTGGGTTGTTGGGGTCAACAGCCAGGACCAGTTTCGCTTATAAGCTCTTCAGGTCTGTATTCGTCATTCGATATGAGTAACGCTCGGCGGATGATTAATCCAACGCCAAGCTGTATCAATAAGCTAGATCTTTATCAATCTGTAAGCAAGCTTACTGATCGGGTTCTGATTGGCTACTACTATACCCTGGCTAGCTGCCAAGGAATGTTCGCCAAGCAATATTACCTGGGGTACTGACGTCATAGTCTACGGGGGCCTAGCCACGGGCCGGAGTTACCGGATCACGTGATACCCGGGCTCGCCGCCTTGCGCGGGGAGTTAGCCGTTAGGGAGTTAGCGGTTCGGGTTAACCGTTAGGGGTAACGGTTAGGGTTCGAGTTAGCTACGAGAATCGTCAGATTCCGATCTAGCGCCGAGATTAAGCGGCGGGACTCACGGTTAGTGTTAGAGTTAGGGTTCGGGGTCCTGAACACACATGGTTAATACCGTCTGTTGAAGCACAGACAACCGAGGTACTTACAAGATTGATACTTGTTACGAAGAATTATTGCTTTCGACAATTGGAATAAAGGTTAAACAGGGCAACTTACTACCTCCGTTAATAACCGAGTACTACCCGACAAGCTTTGCATGATAATGCTCTAGCGCTTAACGCACCAAACGCGGTTAATTCCGCAAATTATCCGTCCAAAATGGACCGAGATGGAGTAGAGCAAACTACCGCAGAGCTCGGCCGTGATGGCCGGTACATTAGAGCACGCGGGGCGAGCTGGCGCTCGTCGGCTTTGGCTCGGGGTTCAATTGGTATTCTTACCGATATCCAATAGTCTGGAACAAGTTATGAGACTCCCTAGGTGTGGAAAACCGGGCGAAACCTGGCTTACCTTAACCCTAGAATGCCCCCAAAGCACCCTCCGAGAACCCCGCATGCACCCCGCACACCAGTCGCACGGTCCCGGACCGTCACCTGGTGCGCCGCGTCTCGTTCGAAACCCCCACGAAATGACCTCGTACACGGATGGCGGTCTGGAATCGCCACCTCGTAGACATGCTGTTGTGTTGTGTATGTACTCAATGTATTTATTATTGGCCGGTAATCCATGTACGTGACAAAATGAACACCCCTTGTGAGCAGGGTGACGGTCCTGGACCGACACTCGGGTGCGCAATGCAAGCCACCAGTACGAAATATAATGCGGATACGCGGGTGACGGTCCCGGACCGACACTGCACGCAGCGCGGATGCTGAATGCGATTTTGTACTGACTCGTTCCCAGGTGACGGTCTAGGACCGTCACTCTCGTGGCCAATGCAAGCAAACACTACAAACTATGACTTGGACACACGGGTATCGGTCCCAGACCGACACTGCACGCAGGAGGGAATCCGAATGCGAAATTGCACTGACTCGTCCCCAGGTGACGGTCCAGGACCGTCACTCTCGTGGCCAGCAACAACTAAAACTACAAAATATCATTCGAACACACGGGTGACGGTCCCGGACCGACACTGTACGCAGCACGGATGCGGAATGCAAGTGGTACTGACTCATCCCCCGGTGACGGTCCCGGACCGACACTCCACGTAGCACGGACTTCGAATGTGTATTTGCAAACTACTCGTCCCCCGGTGTCGGTCTAGGACCGACACTGCTGTGTGGGACACATAGAGTTGATATCTTTATGTCTTTTGAGTGCATTCTTAGGCAGCCCACGATCCTTTATTATTGTACTTACTCTCGCACATCATTTACTCAACATATTATTCATATCCTCGTAGCCAGGTGGGCGTACACTCGACCTTCGAGTGACCTTCGAGCGACCTTCGAGGCGTGGGAACGCGACCGGCAAATGCCGCGGGTCAACGCGCGTCTCTCGCGCTCATCTTCCTCGACCTTCCTCCCCTCCACCACCGACCGTTGGCTGGATCCACGGCGCTGGGAAGCTCACAAGTAAGTGATTCACCTTTTCTCAGTTGTTTCACCGCCCCACAGTGACGAACTAACCGTTCCCTTTTATTTTGTAGTGCATACGCGCGCGAGCCGCACCACGCGCGAATGCACGCAACCGAGAGCACGCTCCTCCCCTCCGAGAGGGATGTGAGATGCTCAGGACACGATTTTGGGGCGGGATTTGGTGCAGTAGAAGTTTGTTGAGGGGTGCCGGGAGGCCCATGAAGTGGGTTACCCGCCAGGTACGTCCTGGCCTTTCTCTCCTCGTTTCATCAGACTTACCTATTCTCGATCCATACAACAGAGTATCGATGCATGTATGCTCTGCCATCCCCACATCCTCACGTCACACCGCCCGCCGTCTATTTCGCGCAACAACTCACGCCGCCGAACACGATTGAATAGGACCCAACGTCTCCCTTCCCTCCGCGACACTCAAAATCTACACAAGCACATGCCGCCCCACGCCACCATCATATCCCCGCGTCCGTTCCCCTCCTCGCTCACCCGCACGCTGCGCACTCCACACCTACCTGCCCCAATCCGCTCCATCTTCGCCGGGTGCTGCACACCTTCAACCCGCTCGGCTCCTGTAACTGAAGGCACCTGCAATTGCAGGTGGTCTAGGCACAGGAGCAGACGATTGGGAGATGTTGCAGTATTCGAGGGTGCTCGGAGAATGCTGGAGAGCAGCAGCGCAAAGTGACGGTCTTGGACCGCCGCCCCGTGTGCTGGCTGAGTGGCGGATTTGAGACGTGTCCATCGAGGATGGGGTGCAGGTATCAATCGGCACTGGAGAACGACACAATCGAATTACGAAGGTGGCGGTGAAAGGAAACGGCAAAGCAAAAAACGATATCCAACGAAGGTACGAAGGCAGTACCAGCGGAGGTGTCGGTCCAGGACCGATGCCCGGTGCACAACGTAAGTTAGCATTACAATATATCATTCGGACACGCCGCTGGCGGTCTCGGATCGCCACTGCACGAGCATACAGCAAAGGTAAGTAGTACAACATGTCATTCGGACGTGCGGCTGGCGGTCTCGGATCGCCACCGCACGTACTACGTAGTATCAACAATAAAAATGATAACTAAAAAATATCATTCGGATGTGAGGTTGTCGGTCCTAGACCGACGCCCGCACACACGAAGCAAGGAGACGACTCGAAGAGGTGTGTAGCAGAGGGTGTCCGTCTAGGACCGACACCTCTCGTACGAAGCAATGCACTGACATAAATAGGTGTGTAGCAGCGGTGTCAGTCTAGGACCGACAACCTCTGTTGTCGTCACCTTGAGCACCGCCGTTGAGTGTGTGAGATATATTAGTAGTAAGAATTACAATAGAGAACAAAATGGTATTAAATTAAAGCCGTGAACTTCTACGTACACGGTGAGAGCGCGGGTATCGGTCTAGGACCGACATCTCACGTACCACGCATGCGATGATGTTATATTCGACATCGACACATTCAACTTTAACTTGCCGTGCACGCATTCTGCACGTTCGATCAGCGGGTGACGGTCCTGGACCGTCACCTCACGTACCGCGCAAGCACTGTCCGTGCTTCGAATAATTGGCATTCGTACGTACACGGGGGATGACGGTCCTGGACCGCCACCCGGTGTACGACGTATTGTAATACATATATTTCTGCACGTTCGATCAGCGGGTGACGGTCTAGGACCGTCACCTCACGTACCACTCATGTGAGCAACGGATTTTTATACTACTCTCTGTTGACAGCCATCTCAGACTGTTAGGAGTCCAGTGAGTACTTCCTGCACATGAGCCATCGTACAGCACGCACTAGGGTGATAAATGCAGTCGAGGACACCGGTGTCGGTCTAGGACCGACACTTCTGTGTCCGATTCCAAATTTTCTACTTTTACACCTGCGGGGTGCAATCCTGAGCAACTCAGGTGTCTCATACATTGCACTTAGTCTCGTACACTATTTATTCAATATATAATTTATAACATTACGTGCAGGGGGGCGTACATTCGACCTTCGAGTGACCTTCGAGCACTGCATGAGGCGTGGGAACGCGCCCGGCAACTGCCGCCGGTGAACGCGCGTCTCTCGCGCTTGTCTTCCTCCACCTTCCTCACCTCTACCGCCGTTCGCTCGCTGGATCTATGACCGCTGGAACCGCGAAAGTAAGTAATTTATTCCTCCTCTGCTGTTTTCAGGCCGTACAGTGGCCAACTAACCGTTCACTTTTATTCTGTAGAGAAAATACGCGAACGAAACGAGTCTCGCATGCGCGACACTACGAGCGCACTCCTCCCCTACAACAGGGATGTGAGATGCTCCGAAACTCGATCGGGGGGTGGATCTGGTGAGGTAGAAGTTCCTTGAGGGGTGCCGGGAGGCTCGTGAAGCGAGTTACCCGCCCGGTACGTCCCCTTTTTCTTCTCACCCCGTCTCATTCGACTCACTCAGTCTCCGTCCGTAAAGTAGGGAACCCATTCGTTTATGCGCCGCCATCCCCGCACCATCAAGCTGCACCCCCTGCCGTCCTTTTCACTCAAGAACCGATGCCGCCGCCTGCCCCAGCACATACGACACGCAACGGGGAGACGCCCTTGTCTCCCCTGATCACCACCAGACCTCCAGCCCACACGATCAGGCCCCACCCCATCCTTTCCTTCACCGACACCACCAGCCCCCCACACTCATCCGCTGCAACAGCCTCCGCAGGCTTCGTGTCCCCGCCGCCGCCTGCCCTCCTCATACGGCCACTCTCATCTCTAACCCGCTCGGCTCCTGCACCTAACATCACCTGCAATTGCAGGTGGTGTGGGGACAGGAGCAGACGATTGGGGGATGCTGCAGTGGTCGTGAATGGTGAGTAGACGTGTGACCATCCGCGGAGGATGGGTAATGCGAGGCACAGAACAAGGACAAAACACGCACGAAGACAGCGCCGGCGCAGATGACGGTCCTAGACCGCCATCCGTGTGCTCGCCGTGTGTGTCAATACCACGAGGCTCCGAAGGACTACACAACGAATAAACGAATGAACGAACAACCGAACTAACGAGCGACTGAACGAGCGAACGAACGAACGAACGAACGAACGTAGGAACGAACGTAGGCAGTACGAGCAAGGATGGCGGTCTAGGACCGTCATCCCGTGTACTGCCATTCGAAGTCGGGTGGTAAGTACTTGAAGCAGCCCAACGGATGACGGTCTAGGACCGTCACCCTGTGCACTCGCCGTATGTATTGACACTACGACGAGGCTCCGAACAGTCACATAACGAAAAACTCCAGGACAAAAAACGGGGACAGTAGGACGATAGATGTCGGTCTAGGACCGTCACCTGGTGCACTGCCCGTGTCCGGTGGAGTGAGCAACTCCGAAATCACTACACGCATGCGGCAGTGCAAAAGTTGACGGTCTTGGACCGTCACCCCGTGTACCGCATGTATTTTCGAGACCACCACTAGTATTAGGTGCACGGTTCATCCGTGACATGTATATACTGTATGTACAAAAGTTTACATGCTTCGGACGGTGAGCGAGAGATGTGGTATGGTAAGCAGAAACGAAAACTTGGCAAATCACAGACGGCAGATGGCGGAACATGAGTAGTAGGAGTCGGGTACCAGGATACATGGTAGACCAAAAGTACGGCAACACTTGATGGCGATCCAAGACCGTCATGCTGTGATGGCATACCCAGATGGCATGGGACTACAAAGTGAATCCGTCGGACGTGCCAACACTCACGGAGATGGCTGTCGCATGTCAGCGCATATGAAAACCGGATTTGTCAGAAAGTTTACGTTGAGTCCCGAACATGAAATCTGACTTTGACGGAAAGTTCAAAAGAAGTATGATGTGTGATATCTCCCTTTGGCGAAATACTCCGAACTATTGCAAAACACGAAACGTAACTTCTCAACTGTATCAGATATGGAACTTGCGGTTGACGGGAAACTTCAAGTGCATACCACATATGAAATCTGACAGCAATGTGAAGTTGAAATCAAAACATGTGTTGAACACTCCGAACACTTGAACTCGTATAAAATACAAAAGCTCTCGTTCAACATATACAACACAGAACACTATAGTACGTGAACAACTTTTGATGTCAACAACTTCTGCACTGCATGCAATGTTCAACTTTCATGTGATATATCAAACACAATCTGACTTGTGTTGAATACTTGAAAGCGAAATGTAAGGCCAACAGAAAAGACAGCAAATGTATGTGTAACTCAGAAGCAGACTTAGGTACCATGACATATAGTATGTTCAATGTAGTCAGAGTAACTTCAAAGCTGTTCGGAACAAGGTCAACGGTAAGTAGTATATGCAATCTGAGTTGGCCGGAAGTTCAAAAGTTGTAAGTAAGTTTTGAAAGCAAATGTAGTTGGTGTTATAACCTGATGCAGGTGAACCCGAGTAAATGTAAGTTTTGAAAGTGTATGTAGTTGAAGTTGTCAATTGTTTGAGGTTGATTCAAATATGTATGTTGTGTCAGTGTACATAAAGGGTATTTTGGAGCATTTGGTGAAGTTGCAGGTGGAATGGGGTAGTGGTTAGGGTTAGGGTTAGGGTTAGGGTTTTAGGGTTAGGGGTTTGGGTTAGGGTTTAGGGTTAGGGTTAGGGTTAGGGTTAGGGTTAGGGTTAGGGTTAGGGTTATCTC